>CM066728.1:46522351-47772351 GCA_033961575.1 Aselliscus stoliczkanus
CAGTTCTGGAGGCTAGAAGTTTGAAATCAAAGTGTCATCCAAAAGCTCTAGAAAAGTATTCTCCCTTGCCTCTTCCAGCTTCAGGTGCTTGCTAGCAATCCTTGGCATATCTTGACTTGTAGATGCCTCACTCTAATCTCTGCCTCTCATCTTCATATAGCTTTTTCCCCTGTGTGTCTGTGTCCCTGTGTCCAAATCCCCCTCTTATAAAACACTAGTCATATTGAATTTAAGTCCCACCCAAATCTAGTATGACCTCATCTTAACTTAATTATATGTACAAAGACTCTTTTTAAATGAGGTTACATTCACAAATTCCAGGTAGACATGGAATTTTGGGGAGTATTATTTAATCCAATATACC
The DNA here is from genome assembly GCA_033961575.1 of Aselliscus stoliczkanus. Taxonomy (NCBI): domain Eukaryota; kingdom Metazoa; phylum Chordata; class Mammalia; order Chiroptera; family Hipposideridae; genus Aselliscus; species Aselliscus stoliczkanus. Next base: position 46,522,716 of record CM066728.1, read on the forward strand.
ATCCAGGGACCTATTTAAGGCACTTTAAGGCTGTTGGCCTACAGTGTCTCTTTGCATCCACATAGCTTTCCATGCTAAAACAAAATAGAAACCCCAGATAACATGCTTAATTTGATCTGGAGTTTCTATGTCAGTTCAAATAATTTTGCATTTGATCAAAGCCATGATTTGCATATTATACAAAATAAATAATCATCAGAACAAAACTGTATAGGAACAGAAGCCTTAAAAGGAACTTCAGAATTCAGAAGTTAGATGGTTAAATACATTGATTTATTATTAAAGTGACTAGTCATTTTCAGTTTAGTTACATTATCATTCATTAGAGCACTTATTAGATTTCTGACACTCTGATGGATGATTCATAAATGAAGTGGAACAAGATAGGGGGAAGAATGAGAGAGAAGGGATAACGTGAAATTTCAACACTGCCTGATAAACACTTCAGAACTCTTCCAAGCATTAAGAGTGCTTAAAGAAAGTTTCAAAAAAGAGGGTTTTGTTTGGGAAAGAGAAGTGGAGAAGGGTATCCCAATCCAAATGAATAGCTTACATGAAGTCTCTGCTTGCGTTAGAAGGGAGAAGTGTGTGGGTACAGAACAGGGAGGAGAGTATGAAGAAAAAAGGGATGATGCCTAAAAGTAATGGGACCACAGTGAGCCATATTGTGAACAATAACTATTGTATATAACTAAATAACCAAAGTTTTGGGGTTTTTTCCTTAAATAAACTAAGTAAGAATGCCTGATTCTCTTATTTCTCTGTATATAAATAATCTGGGAAATGAATGCTTTGTAAAGATGGCCTCCAAAGTTCAAAGGGAAAATAATAGTTTTGCTAATCACCTACTATTATAGCAATTATGATCTTTGATTTTAACACATTTTTCAAATATCATTTCAAACTATTTTAAACAGTGTTCTTTATTCAAAAATAGCCTAGTGACAATCTGTTTGCAGTACAAGTACTGAGCAACAATATAGTAAAATAAATAATGTCAAGTTCCAAGATACTGTATTTGATTCCCAAATCAAACCACAACTAGAAATATCTACTTGTTTATTTTGTTTGATACCAAGTTTGTTTAACTAAAATTTTTCTTCAGTATTTATATAAAAATAAGTACATCTGTGGTATCAATATCATAAAATATTAAACAAACCTTGGGTAATAAATATGGAATTTACACACTTTTGGTGAAGCAAATATGAAGGAAAATGATATCCTATCATTTTAGATTGTTTTTCAAGTTCTGCTATGACACAGAATTATATAATTATGTCTTATTTATTAAAAGCAAGTATCCTACATCTTCTAAATGCTTAATACAATAAGCTCCATAGTGCACCTACTTTAATGAAAAGGATAAAGATGTACAGAAGACTCTAAAAACCTTCCTAAATGACACTGAGTAAAACTATCAGGTTGTAACAAAAATGTTCTGTGCAATCAGAAGAAAATAATAATATATGTCTCAGATGGCTGCTGGCAAAGGAAGAAGAAAAAATATGGAGACTCAATCAAATGATTTATCTTCTGTTATGAGCAACAATATCTTCTCTACCTCATAAAAATAACAAAAAACATTATTAGCTTTTGTTAAAAATCAAAAAAATGATGAGGCTTAATATTTTTAAATCTCTCCATGGACTAAAACCAAACATGTAAAAGAAGTATAGCTAGCCACATTTATATCTATATATTTCAAATGTAGAAATATAAATTTCCATTCTTACTTTAAAATTAAATTATTTTAAAGAGAAACTTGCAATGAACATTTTTCCCATTAAGCAGACGTGGTAAGCTCTGCTATTCAAAAGACTTGGCACTTCCTCCAAAATACCCTCTCTGGTTTTAATTTATAAGGAGTCCCTCTCCTTTGTAGCAATTCAGATGGCTGGTTGACTTGATAGTTTTGGAGGTTGTCTTGGTTCCCTCTTAGTTTACTATAAAATATGATTGGAATTATTCTCGTAAAGAACATTAGTATAAAAAAGAAACTTGTCATAGGAGAAACTGGCAGTGAACAATCAATGAGTTCCTCCCAACTTAATACAAGTAATCATCTTTCTTATAAAACCTTGAAGTTCTTCCAACACACTAAATTACTTAAATATCACAAGGATTAGAATTTCTCATTCACCTTGGATACATCTGATGTAAGTGTTTTATTGGTATTTTAATGTAGCCTGAGAGCATGCTATACCTTAGTGAATAGCAGTCCCTAACCAAGTCTGGGACAACTGATTAAAGATTTTAAATAATGCACCTAGGGTCCCAGAATATTCCTTTGGACCTGTACATAATGCAGTGTCAATTCTATTTTGAGACAATTACTTTGCATAATTGTGTTCTTGTTTCATCAAAACCAACATTTGTTTTTTTTAATTCATAATTGGTTTTTGGGTATGTAGGTAGTCGTGAAGGGGACTACTCCATGTGGATCAATTTTTACACAATTTTTACATTTTCTAAAAGTAGGAATATGCTTTGCTTTATGGATAAAACAAAACAAAACAAAACATATTTTGCTTCCAGAAATAAATTTGGAATGAGGCAGCTAATGAAAACAAATGAAAAAAAAAATAAACTCAGGCAGAGGGAGAAAAATCTGTTTATAAAATGAAGGCCATGAATAACAATAATTTTATGAATTTTCAATTTAGTGTAAAAATCCGAAAATGTTTTTTTGATTAAGTATGTTGTAGTAAAAGACAGCATCATAATAATGAAAATCTGTTGTAATTTAGTTCTGAGATTTTTCTTTATCATCTTCTGCTTGATAAATTCTCAGGTCTATGCTAATGTAAAGTCCATTTCAAGTAGCTTGACTTTCAATTCTCCTTCAGAATCTTACCTGTCATAAGAAAACCTTTTCTAAATAGCTTAGACATATAAAATTATATATGATTATCTTTATGCTTTAAATAAGTAGATCTACACATGAAATGGATGAAACAAGTGTATATTTGGCATGAATGGCTCTGAGTTCTCACAAAAACATTTTTTTTCTTATACTTTAAAGAAGGTTTAGTGAATTTGCTAGTAATTAACTTTCCAAACAGGAGTTGGCATCTGTGAGATTAATAAATTCATTACACTGGCATCTTAGCTGTTCTTTATATACACCAACCCCATTTTTGCCCCTAAGTCTTTTCCTGCTTCCTATGCCATGAACGATCTTTTTAGCTTGTTCCCTCACCCCTTTCACTCTTCAATGAAATGTCACTTTTTTTTTTTTTTTTTACAAGGGCAGTGTCACTGGCTCTCCTCATATGTGGGATCTGAACCTGGGCCACTGGCGTCCCAAGCCAGCTCTTAACCACCACGACACTCGGCTGGCCCGAAATGTCACCTTTTTAGTATGATCTTCCTTCGTACAATTTTAATGTCACTTTCATACTAGGTATCTATCACCTTCACCTGCTTTATCTGTATGGTTAGCACTTATCACTAACATACCATTTTCCTTCCTTCCTTCCTTCCTTCCTTCCTTCCTTCCTTCCACTCTCCTCCCTCCCTCCTTCCTTTCCTTCCTTCCTTCCATCCTTCTATCATCTATCTACATTATTTTCTGTTTTCTTTACCACATTATCTATAGTGCCTGGCAAAGCAGACTTAGTGCCTACTTCCTCTTTACTGTTTTACATCAAGCAGGGAGCACAGAACTGTAATAGCTCTGGTCTCTTTGGTATATCAATTGCAGGGTAATTTTATGGTATGACATATGGAACCTTGCTGTAAAAGTTTATAGCTCATTATTAATACACACTAGTATTTTCAAACATCATTGAATTAACTGAATTCTTAAAGGCAAAACAAAGGTATATTACAATTCTTCAGAAACTAAATAATCTCCTGAACAAGTGAAAACTGATTCATATGTTAACAGATAGAATGCAAACAAGGTTGGGTGACTTTTAAATTCTTTTCCAGAATTATGTGTGTCCGTGGAGGCATAGCTCTGTAACTGAGAGGTTGTGCTCTGTAAATTCTTCAGTGTAAAAATCAAAGCAATCCAGGTTAGGTCATGGCTCTAAACTTTGGTATGGTAAACTGAATTATAATTTCATATACCTATAAATTTTAAAAATATGAATAATAAAGACAATTTGTGTCAGTGGAAAGGATAGAGAGAGAGAGTGCATGGTAAAAAAGCAGATAAACTGATAATTCAATATCATACAGGCCATAGAAATCATTTCTTAGCTGATTATGTCCCCTTTTTCAACTGGTTTTATTAATCTTGCTTAAAATCAGACCTACAGGAAGATATTTTGTAGAAAACACAGATCTCATGAAAACAAAATTTGAGAAGCCCAGGCTCTGTGAGTGTCAAAGTAGAGAAAATATCTCTAAACAATTTTCTTAAAATCTTGAGTAGGCCTGTTAAGGCAATCAGAAACATAGCTTTAATAGTTAATTCAATTTTGATCTTTAAAACTTACAATAAGTAGAAAAGAACACAGTGCTTTAGAAATCAGCCATGTAATTATGACATTAATTGTTATCAGATTCCCCTAGCAGGTTTTTAAAAGATATTTTGTCATACATTTGTAAAATGTACATTTAATCTGATTTTAGGAAGCCCTTTTAAATATGACTGGAATAAGTAAGATAGTTTTTGCTGCTGTAATAAGGTAAGACAAAATTGATGTAAAAAACATGTACTCAGTAATACCGTAGATAGAGACATTGGTATGAAAATGCAAGCTAAACTTGGATGTTTGGAAGAATTTATAGGATTTCTTGAAATGAAGAAGCATTGCAGTGGCTACCAACGAGTCTGAGACATGGTGGGAAATTTGAAAAGACAGAAAAATGTTCTGATGTCAAATTTTAGTTTCTGGTGACTATGAATTCAACAATGTCAAAGTAAATTTTTTTTTCCAATCTTCTGTTTAATTTTCAAATAATCTAGGAAAAGCTATTAGTAGAATCAGATGAATTTCTCTGTTTTTGTATGTAAGTTTTTCTTCCTTTAATATGTTAAAGACAGTAGCATTGTTATTTTAATGCATCAGAATTAAAAATGTATGTCCAGGGCCGGCCGAGTGGCGCAGTGGTTAAGCACTGGCTTCGGAAGCCAGCGGTCCCGGTTCAGGTCCCACATATGAGGGCCAGTGACACTGCCCTCAAAAAAAAAAAAAACAAAAAAAAACAAAAAAAAAAAACACAAAAAAAATGTATGTCCAATAGGGATTTTAATAAGTTTTCAAGAAGATCAGACTATAAATATTTCTCATGCTAGTACTACAACAAAGTGGGATATCAGAAAGGACATTTTCAGGCAGCAAACAACAGTTATAGGATATACAGAAGAGAAGCAAGCAAGGACTGAGAACCTGGTATGACAGATAGCTAAGAAATCTGTGGTCAAAATAAAGAAGAATTAGTTCAAAAGTTCCGCACAGTGTATTTCCCACACTGTGCTTAGAAGGAACATCAGTTACAAATACGGGACAAAGCAACGAGAATATAGAAAAGGGAGGTGGGGAAGAAGACATGGGTCCCCTGGGGGCTGAGAAAGTTCTATTCACTTAGCTAAAACCTTCTTTAGGCAAATCTAAATCTAGTTTCAGAATTTCTAGAAATTGAGAGATGAAGCAGTCACATAAATCCTTGAGGACAAGACTTCATCATAATCTTCTATTTAATCTCTAGGCATCCTTAGCACCGTGCCTACTGAATAGGCAGTGCTCGGTATACACCTGTCTAGTAAGGGACACCAACCATGGAGTTCTTGATGTCAGCGTGTATCTTCTACAGCACTGCATTACTCACAGCCCGGAGCGCTGTGCTTTTCACAGCTCCGTGACTATTCGCTAAAGGAACGAGGCAGTGATACAGCCTTCAAAAACTGTCATGAAAGATTCATTCTGAGAGGTTTTCAGAGTGCCAATCTGTCTCTAATCTGCTCTGAAGTTGTAAAACCCTCTGTGATAGGGAGTTTTCAATTCCTACTCTCCTTCTATTGAAAACTTGGTTGTCAAATAGCTTTATTTCTCACTGGCTCTTTAACATTTAGGCTCATAAGTCATGCTGTTTATTAGATAATAAAATTAAATTTTAGAAAAACAATTTTCTCCCAGTAAATTTTATTTCCTAATCCTCCTATAATTGCCTTATAGTTAAAGTTTTTGTGTTCTAAAGCTGTATTAATTGCAAATAATTTCTTGGAGTGGAAAGTAATGCCACCCAGAAAATGTAACACAGCCATGTTCAAACACCTTAACCCAATAGCTCATTTTAGGGCAGTACTACAAAACTGCCCTAAGTGGAACACAACTGTCACTGTTCTCAGCTGTCACTTTACCCAGTTATTGTCACACTCCACCCCTCATTTCAGCATCATTTAGTAGATATGTATTGTTTACCATACATGGCTTAAAGTATAGAGTATGGATGAAGAACAAAAACTCATTCTCACTAAAAAAAGTGGATTTTTGTTAAAATTTCACTGAATTCACCAATATATTAATAGATCTTGGAATAGAGGAGGACTTGGATGAATGACAAAATAATTAATAAAACATTTTTCTTCTGAATAAGTAAATAATGCTATAGGTGTTTGTAGTAAATTGGAAGCATACTCTCACAGAAAGAAAACTGATAAACCTTGGGAAAGTTGCTTTACAAAACTTTGTGTAGTTTGTTTATTTTACATTCTCTAAGTCAGTGGGTTTTGCTAGTTAAAGAATTACTAAAGCCATCTTTCTCCTTCAAATATCCCAATATTCTTCTAATCACAACATTCAACCCAAATGTGTGATTATAACCTGGCAAACGACCCTAATTAAAATGATAAACATCATCCCGTTTCCATTATCCTTTAATTCTCTTCATCGTTCAGATATTTCTGTGTCAGGACCTATGAGGAGATCTGACAGTGAGATGGGTAAGGCCAGCTGGCTGCACTTAAGTCAGCTTGTTTGTGTCATGAGCATCCTTTGCCGGCCTGCACAAGCACGGCTGGGTGAGAGTTAGACTATCACCTGTCAAACAATCCCTTCAGTGTGCAATGAAGCACAGCTGGGCCACTTTGTAATAGGAAAGCAAAAGATGCATTGGCAAATAAACCCAGCAAAATCAAATAAACCAAACCCGGCAGAACACTGTAAGTGGCTCAGATAGAAAAGACAGCACAACATGTCATATTAATTTTAATTAGCAGGTAAAGTGGACTGAAAAGAAACAAAGGGAATTTTCTTTCCACCTTCATAACATCAATGCTTTATAAACAAAAGGCTTTGGTAGAGTAAAATTTGCTCCAGTTTTGTGAGGCCTGGTTCCAAGGCATATGATCTAAATTTATTCTCTCTCTCTCTCTCTCTCTCTCTCTCTCTCTCTCTCTCTCTCTCTCTCTCTCTCTCTCTCTCTCTCTTTCTCTCTCTCTCTCTCCTAATATAGTTACTTTTAAGATGAAGTGCTGTGCATAGGCACAGGGCTTGTAAGAGAAAGCACAGTATATCTGGATACAATGGGTTGAGTTCTGTCCCCCTCAAAATTCATATGTTGCAACACTAACCCTCAGCACTTCAGAATGTGACTGTATTTAGAGATAAGGTCTTTAAAGTAACTAAATTAAAATGAGGTCATTAGGGTGGACCTAATGAAGAAGAATCAATGGACTCTAATCTAATATGACTGGTGTCCTTGTAAGAAGAGGAAATTTGACACACACATACAGAGGGAAGATGATGTGATGACACAAAGGAGACAACCATATACAAGCCAAAGAGAGGGGCCTGGAATATTCTTCTCTCACAGCCCTCAGAAGAAACCAATCCTGCTGACACCTCAATCTTGGACTTTTAGCCTCTGGAACTGTGAAAAATAAATTTCTGTTTAAGCCACCCAGTTTGTAGAGCCTTTTATAGCATTCCTAGCAAACTAATACACTGGTTTTCTGCAGGATTAATTCTTTATCCATTACCAGAGAGGCTTCACAGTTTTTCCAAATGAGATCGTCCCAAAATAGGGATCAAAGCACTAGTTTCTGGTGCAGAGAGTACTTTATATCCTGGTGCGTCTATTGAGCTGTTGAGGGCAATTCTGCAAGCAAGGTATGTGATTGGCCTTCTGAATATTAGTTATGCTCTGATTCTGGTTTAATAGTATACCTTTGTAGAAATCTGGAAATTAAAACTTGCCAATAACTAGGAGTATATATCCACATAGGTAACAAAATCTAAACAAATTTACTTCTAGAGAAATAACCAAATGAGGGATAATTACTGTGGCAGATTAAAGATGGCTGCAAATTCTTGCCCACTCTACCAGCCAAAGGCAGAAGTTGTTCCTCTACATACTAAATCTGTCTGTGCCAATTAAATATGATGGCAGTATCATTATGCCAGCTGTCGTCTAATTTTCAATAGGATTGATGGCTTCTGCATCCTCCAATTTAGAAAGGAGTCACCATATAAGAAAACCAACTACCCCGAGAAGCCCATCCTAGATACACAGAGTGGGAGAATGGCCACATGGTGAAGCACTGAGTCACCACACATGTGAGAAAAGCCTTCTTAGTTCTTCTAGCCAGTACAGCCATTATATAAGGCCAAGGAAGCGAGAGACCTCAAGAACAAAGTCACATATGTCTGGTCCTAAGTAAGCAATCCCAGCCAGTGCACAGCATTTGAGCATCTGAAGTGAGACCCCTGACACCTTGAGGTAGCGGTGAGCCACTCTCGTATTTCTGACCCTCAGACTTCTGAGCAAAATAAAATGATTGTTGTTTTAAGGCACCTAATTTTGGGGTAGATGGTTATGCAGAAATAGGTAACTGAAGCAATTTTAAATAAGCTATTGAGACTTTATTCAGATGTATTTAAGAACATGGATTTTATGCCATGTACCCAAAAGGATATAAATATTTTTGGATCAGAGAGGAAGAAAGCCATGTGCCAAGTCCAATAAATGTTGACAAATTACGAACTCCAAATAAGTGTGAATTTTTATTTTACTCAGTTTCACTTTTGAGTCCTGAAGTGTTAAATATAACTTTCAGTAGTACAGTGTTCCTCTATAAGCATTACAGCTCTTCCATCAACTTGGCAACTCTGTAAGGGAAGTAATTAACAGATCCCGTTTTGGTCATGGCCACAGTCCTTTGGCCCTGGTGGGCAGCTGAGAGATTAGCTAGTTCAACTTCCTTATTTTGCACAGTAGAAATGAAGGCTTAGAGAGTTTAAATGACTTACTCAGTGCCATAGGACCAATATTTGACTTGGGCAAGATCTCAGCTCTCCTCACACCCAGAGGACTGCACTCACTCTGCAATACCATTTAATGGAATTCCTAAATTATTAATGATGTTCCATTTAGTAACTTCCATATTTTAAAAAATCCAACAAATTCAACATTAGATCTACCAAGATATTCACCTTTGTACCACAGTTCCATATACATACATTTACTAGGGTTGCCAAAAAATGTACACATGTGATCATTTTGGTCAATGTTGCTCAAGCAGTAGTTCGCCGTAATCAGAAGTGTCTGGACGCTGATGGTAACCACTGTGAGCACCTCTTGTAATTGCAGAAGTCAAACATGACTTGTATTCATCTTTTGTTATTGGTATATATTGAGTATTACAATTTTAATACAGTTTTTTCCTTTCTTAAAATGTGAATACATTTTTTCTGTCCCATACACACACACACACACACACACACACACACACACACACACACACACACACACACCCTGTTTCCCCCAAAATAAGACCTAGCCAGAAAACAAGCCGTAGAATGATTCCAGGTGCCCAAATTGGCACCTTGGCATACTTAATAGTTTAAGCTGAAGGAGTTTGTGGAACAGGCACCCTTCTCCCTGAACATCATAAAACCCTCTTATGAGGGGTGCATGCCCTCCATATCCTGGAGGAATCATGCTATGGCTTATCCTCCGGCTAGGTCTTATTTTTGGGAAACACAGTATAGATGTATGACAATTAAGTTCGCAAACTCATCCTAGAAAATGAGCTACTTACCTCATATATAGTGAAAGTGACCTCACTATAGTCACTTCCGAAATACTCCCCTTGAAAACCTATGCACTGATGCCATCACCTAGTCCAACCTTCAAAGCAATTTTGGAAGTCTTTCTGGAATGGCCATCAGAGCTATCATTGTATTACCCTCGGTGTCCTGAATGTCATCCAAATGTCTTCCTTTCAATATTTCCTTTATCTTTGGGTAAAGAAAGAAGTCATTGGAGTCCAGATCAAGTGAGTAGGGAGGGTGTCCCAATACAGTTATTTGTTTACTTACTGGCTAAAAACCTCACAGTCAGTGCCGTGGGAGCTGGTGCATTGTTATGATACAAGGGCCATGAACTGTTGGCGAAAAGTTCAGGTCGTTTAACTTTTTCATGCAGCCTTTTCAGCACTTCCAAACAGGAAACTTGGTTAACTGTTTGTCCAGTTGGTAAGAATTCATAATGAATAATCCCTCTGATATCAAAAAAGATTAGCAACATCTTTGCAACAAGTTCGCAAACTTAATTGTCAGACCTAGTGTGTGCGTACATGCGTGTGTGTTTGTGTGTGTGTGTGTGTGTGTGTGTCTATACATGTTACAAAGGCAAGCATACCAATTGGACTAATAATATGGAAATTCAGTCTGTGCATACATATTATATTAAGTGCTTTGAGGTAGGATACTAGCCATTGAATGTTTCTGAAAAGAATATAATTTTATGGATACTAGTAAAATATTAGTATAATAAAACCTGGTTGTATCAGGTATTACTAGATTGAGAAAAAAATGCTTTTTCAGTTTAAACCCAATCTACAGAAGCAGCCAGCCACATGCAACTAAATGTGATGTGTTCGTGTGACACTGACTAGAGCTTTACCTATATGTAACTGTGATGTGAGTCAGCGGGGACCTCTGTCCAGACAAAATTGCTTGCATTTTATGGTGAACACAAAGGAACAAAGGAACAAAAGCATTATTAAGCCCAGGATAAGTTCATTATTGTATAAACCCTTCATTGGAAAATAAACCTAATCCTCTCTACCAAAATATACAAACACTGATATTACAGTAGAAAGACAGAGATAATATCCTCTTTATCTTGGCTCACCTCTGTCATATTAATGAGGCAAACATATGATAACTGTGGCTGGTGTTTGTGCATAAGAGGGGCCGCCAGCTAGATCCAAGGTCAGATTCCTCTATCTGATTAGCTACACCATCTTTCCCGCAAAATCTTTTCAGACTGATCTTCACTCACAAGGCCATCAGTGTAAGCTAATCTGCAGTTTCATATTGCAAAGGTCTTGGATGGCAAACATTATGTTTGTGCTCTTCAGTAATTATATTTGACTGAAAACACATTGTAACTGGCTCTGCAGTCGGAGTAAGAACTCCCCAGGGCCAAAGTCAACACTTCAGGAAGGCTGTTCAATTTGAAGAGGGTTGGAGAGCAGCTTGGATTTATGCACATCTGCCTTTTTCATATTAAATACATTTTTTTCACAGATGCAATGGAATTTTTTGTATGTATCTTTAGTGAAGTTATGTTCTTGGACTTACATTTGACGTTTTTTTGTTTTGTTTTGTTTTTTTCCTATTGGAGAGTTTTGTATGAATGTTTTGTATAAAGAGGTGTCTAGTAAAATTTAGGACTAACTCAAACCTCGGTCAATTCTCAGAGAAATTTTAAAACAGGAAAAGTATAATTCTAATAACAATTAGCCATTGCCTCCATCCTCAGGAAACAATAGTTTTCATTGATATTTTATATAATTAAAGGCAAGGAAGGAAAAATTAAAAATACTCAGGAAACAGAGAAAGAAAAAAAGCAAAGAAACAAGACAAAGAATTTATAAATAAAAGCTATAAAACCAAGATGCTCTTAGAGTTTAACTCAGCTCATTTTCCTTTGTCAGCTGCTTCATTACTGCCAAAAATTTTCTCCATCTTATTTTTTCCATAAACTATGATTGGTAAAACAACACAACAGGAGGGCTTATACAAATAAAACCATTTTCTTCCCTTATCTAAATTCATACATAACCTTCTAGCATCTGAGCTCATACAAATTGATCAAACAAATAATGGCCTCCTAATCTTTTATTTATTTTTCTCAGTCATGAGATAGAAAGCAGCTTGCTAGAAACCAGTCATGGATATTAAAGCCAACAAATGTCAGACTAGGAAAAAATTCCAAATGATATTGTCTCTTCATCCATAAACCAATACAGACACTGCAGGAAAGTGACTTTATCAGGCTATTGCCATATTTATAGGAGAATTTTAATTTTATGTCAAATAATGTCCTCTATTCTTTGGTACTTGTTTAGCGGGGAGGTGACTTGGGTAAAAATTGTAGCTATTTCAACAGACTTAGTTGTCTCTCAGACTCCAAGTAAAGCATGTAAGGATTTTCTTAGTCTTCAGAGGCCAATTTTTGAATAGTATTACTGTACATTTCCCAATTTTCAAGCTTCTGTTTCTAGAGAAATGTGACCAACAAAAGTGGGCAATAGCAGGGCCTCAAGTATCCATGTTCGTGACACTGCACACAGAGAACCTAGTTGTAATCATTCAATCAGATTGACTTCTTCCTATTCACCCAAACAGCTAGTCTGAAGCAGGTCATTCTGACATTTGTTCCTCCCTGTATAGCCTTTCCACCTAGCTGTCTTCCTCTTCTCAGCTATTCTCGAAAGACAGTTCGGGGAATATAATGTTAAAATTTTGTGGGGTGTCAGATGGTCACATGTTTTGTTAGGGAGACCACTCCATGGATGGAGTAGAGGCTTGATCACCGCATGGTATACCTGAAATTGATGTTGTACAATATTGTATGCCAACTGTAATTGAATATATAGACAGTCACGGGATGTGGATTATATGGTGGAAGGGAGTCAAAGGAACTGTAATAGATAGTATGATATGGGGGGGAGGAGTGGGAGGGGAGAATTGGGGGAGGGGGGTTGTCACTTTGAGGGGTAAAAAGTATAACTATTGCACTTTGTTGTACACCTGAAGCTAATTAAAAATATATATAAATAAAGAAAAGAAAATAAATAAATAAATAAATAAATATTTGATAAATAAAATAAAAAAAAGAATCTTATAAGCCTTCAATGACTATCTTAAATACAACCTTTCTTTTTAATTATGAAAGAGAGAACTCACTTCTCCCTCCTCTGAATTCAGATAATTCTTATAACAGAAACTATTGAAGTAAAATAAAATGTTCAAGAACATAAAATCTAGAATCCTCAAATCAATATATTTGAATGTATAAAGATCTAAAACTTCTCTCTGGAAAATTGATTGCAACACACATGACAAAGTAGTACTGTTCATTTCTTTTTTTTAATTAAAAGGTTGTAAAAATTACTAAGAAACTTGAGGAACTCAATATAAAACCAAGCGAAAATATGAAAAAGTTGTTTACAAGAAGAGAAATAGATGTGGTAAGCAAAATATGAAAATACACTTAATTTCACATATTTAAAAAAAAGAAATAACTCAAAAACGACCTGTTGTTTTCATTTGTTACACTAGTCAAATTTTTTGGTAATTTCTTCTTTTCCCTGAACCTTTAAAGCAATATGTTAAGGTGGTTAAGAGCACAGATCCTGGAGCTGGACTGCCCAAGTTCATGCTCTAGCTCCATTATTTGTTAGCCAGATGACATTGGCTATGTGATTTAGCTATTCTATTGTGCCTCAGTCCCATATCTATAAATTTTAGTAGTAATACATTATTTAATATTATCTAACTCGTTGGGTCAATGTGAGGACTAAATAAGTTAATACATGTGAAATATTACAAACAGTAAGTGCCTGACACAGGGCATTGTGGAAGGTTAGTTATTGCTGTTCACTTTGGGGACAAAATTCATACAACATATGTGCAGAACAATGTAGCAATATTCATCAAAATTTTAAATGGCAACATCCTTTGATTCAACAACTAAACTTGTAAAAACTTACCATGTAGATTTGAAAGAAAAACAATAATGAGATATATGTATAAGGGTACTAATTATAGTTTTGTTTTTTTTTTTTTTGAGGGCAGTGTCACTGGCCCTCTCATGTGGGATCGAACCAGGGCCGCTGGCTTCCCAAGCCAGCGCTTAACCACCACGCCACTTGGCCTGCCCTAATTATAGCTTTTTTATTGCACAATATATATCTACTGTTAGAGCAAATAAATAGCAAGAACTGTTTCCTTAATAGGGGGCTGTTTTAATAAGAAATTTTATGTAATGAAATATTATGCAGAATGAAGCTTTCAAAAATGTGGCACAACTATTTGTGACAATATGAAGACTCATAATAAGTGTTGTTAATGAAATAGTTAACGTATAGGACAAGATATGTGCATGCTCACTTTTGTGTAAATAAAAGCACACATGCAAAATCATAGTAGAATGTGCTTATTTTTATCTGGAAAAATAAACAACAAATTAACCATTGTTATTTTTGCAGACAAGGACTAAGAAGATGGGGGAGTTTGTTTGTTTCTTTTTCTTTTTCTTTTTCTTTTCCCCCCCTTTATTTTATACCTTTCTTAAATATCTGAATTTCCTAATCAGAAATGGTTGATACTTTTACTTAATTTTAAAATCACTATAGATTATCTGGCAGAAGGGATTATAGGCTGCTTTTCTTTTATTCTTTATAGTATTCTATACCAAAAAAAAAAAAAAATGTTTTTAAAGCAAAAAGGAAATCTACCAAAAGGCTTATATCATAAATTGTAAAAATATGTTCTATTGGAGTACCACATTTATTATTCTCTCCTAGAAACATAATCCAGTCTTTCTGGCTTACGTTTTCATAAACTAAGAATATATGATGTGCAAAATCAGTATACTAAATTATATGTACACTCTGATTACAACTAAAAGGAATATTCATGTTAAGCAGAGGAATATACGCAAAATAAAAATTATTATATTTGAGTAGTGTTTTCTTCAATAATTTTACCATGAAATATAAGAGAAATGTAAAAATGTGGTTATGCATTCATATTTTTTATTGGTATATCTAAACTTAAATCAGTTCCTAATTAGAAAATCAATCAATCAATGAGAAGAATGAGACCATTTTGATTATTCAAAATTTGGAATTAGAGATTATTTGATGACAGATGAGGTCTCATCAACCTCTGCATCCCTGAAAATTAATCCAAACATTTGTGGGCCTTTGAATTACCTTCTTAGAATTCTTATGTTTCATGAAATAGACTTTAAAAATGGTTAGTCCCTACTCTTTTGATGAACTTTTAGTCAATATTTTACTTTTCAGCATTGTTGAGATATCTGTATGTTCACTTCTCCTATTAGTCCATATGCTTCTATTGCCATAATGGGTAATTGGTGTTGCCACAGGAAAGACTTTAAAAATGCATTGAATAAATCAAGCAAGCAGTGAATTTATTGAAAGAGGATAGTACACCTCCAAGCTGATGGGAGTGGGCAAGCACAGAGAAGAGCAACAGACCCAAAGAACAAAGAAACCTAGGAATTTATTATTTGCAAAATGAGGGTGCAAACTATTCAAGATTTAGGGGTGGTGTTATAGGCGTTCCCACGCAGGTCCTTGCTGACCATTCCTTCCCCAGGGAGGTGGGATTTTCTTGTCTTTATTTGGCTCTAGTTAGAATTATCATGGTGATCCAGGGGGTAGAGATTTTGCTAAACTGCAATGCTAATAATATTATTATCTATTATAATCAGCTAACGTTCACCTTGAAGGGCAACATGGCATCCTGGATAAGCCCTCGGCCACTGAAATCTAGTTCTGGCCAGTCTGGTGGCTGTAATTTTTCTTAAGGATGATCTCATCTTCTCCCTCATTTGTTTTCCCCACACCTCCTTTTTCTCTTCCTCCTCCTCTCTCCTTTGGCCCTGTTGTTTCTGTCTACATGAACACTCCTAGAAGAAAGCAGCATAGAAGTAGTTAAAGGATGGGCTTCAGGCATGCCGAGTGGCGCATTGGTTAAGAGCTGGCTTGGGATACCAGCAGCCCCAGTTCAGATCCCACATATGAGGGCCAGTGACACTGCCCTCTACAGCTAAGATGGTGAACAACAGCTCCACCTGGAACTGGGCTGCGAGCCCCTTCGATGGTGTAGGCTGCAGCCCCTGCTGCAGTGGGCTGCCATAGGCTACAGTGAGTGGCCAGCAGCCAGCATGAGCGGCCAGCAGCCCGTGCGAGCTGCCAAGAGCCACTGTGAGTGGCCGTCCGGAGGCCAGTGACTGATCTGCCTCACCCAAGAAGAGAGCAATGATGATACCAACATGGGCCAGTGAAGCAAAGTCCTCCACAACTAGACTGAAGAACAAAAGGACTGCAACTTGTCTGTTCCCCTTCTCAATTCTTCAATGCTGTTACCCTCCCCTAATTCCCCAATAAAATCTTTAAAAAAAAAAAAAAAAAGGATGGGCTTCAGAGCCATATTTATGTTTGAATCCTGGTTCCTCATTTATTAGAATTGATGTGACCATGAGCAGGTTGCTTAACCTCTCTTAGGTTCTCAGCCTCATGTATAAAAAGAAATAGCATTAGGCCCCTCTCACAAGAATTTTTAGAGCACTAAATGAAACAATATGTTCAAAAAATTTAAGAAAACAACTCATGCAAAATAAAATATGTACTCAAAAATTTCAACGCACTTTCCTATTAGATATATTGACATTGTCTCAAAGTGTTACTCTAATTATTAAACATAGTAGGTATTTAAATTCATATCCCCCAAATAACATAATTAGGATAATCTAGAGAAATTGTATCTCATCTGTATTTAAGAGACAGAGTACAACTATCGGGGATCAAAAGCAAACAATAAACTAATTCTTTTAAAAAATACCTGTCCCAAAAATTGCTTGGAAATTTGATACAATGGCTGAAGTTTGGAAGAGAAAGGAAAGAAACGCCTTCTGCAGACTTAAAGAGAAATCCAGAAACTATAGCCCAGTGTAACAGCTGTCAATAAATTTGCCAATCATACCCAAACATTACAGTTAATGTCACGCAATGAAAAAAAGGATGATTTTTTTTTTTTAGATTCCCCGTAGTCTGATAGTCTGACAAAGGTAATGCTGGAGTGGGGAATGTAAAGAATTTGTAGGCATGATGAGTATCAAGGATGAAGGGTATGGTATTTTCACCAGCAATTTTCTCAGTTCCTGGGTTCATTGAAGCTGAGCAAAGGAATATGTGCTGTGGGAAGCATTGGACACAGTAGAAATGACCTAAGTCATGCATGCTTTTCCTTTATTGATCGTTTTCTAAATAAATTTGCAGCTTTCAGTAGGTTTTGTAGTAATGAATGAAGTTAAAGAATGCTAACAAATCCATCCAAAAATATGCATTTGACTCTATTCAGCTTTAGATACAAAAACTAGAATCTTTACTAAATGGATTTCCTCAGCTGAAAACACCACTTCCACACAGATATTACTTAAATAAATATTAATTCCTATTTTCTAAACCAAAAAAAAAAAAGAAATAAATAAAAAGAAAAAGAAACGGTTATCCATCATAATGTGTTTCTTCTCATAAAAATAAAAATGAACTACAGTGTCTTAAGATCAGAACTTGAGTTGTTATTTTTTATTTCAAAATAAAAATTTGATTAAGTGTACAAAATTTCAGACTAAGTAGCAGGGCCAAGTTGCTGTATTAAAAATCACTCTTAATCATTTTACTATTGAACACTTAGGAATGGGAGATTTCTCCTCATTTATCAAGGTTAGTATTATTTTGACTGCTCTCTTTGGAACTTCACTTACTCTTTGCTAGTAGATCAGCATGTAGAAGCTATTTTAATATACCATTAGTTACAGAAGTTAAATTTTGAAAGATAACTTCAATATTATCTGTTCAGGACTATCAGTTTCAGATGGAAGAAACTGAGCCCCAGAAAATTAATTCTGCACAGCACTCAGTGGCTTGGCCGGAATATACACTGGGGTCAGCTCTCACCCAGTCTTTTGTCATAGTATTTCCTCCACCTCAGTATTTTATCTAATACTTTGACACAGTTTTTTTTCAATTCTTTTAAGATCCAATGTGCAGACTGCAAAATAGTTGTCTGTAATTCCAATGGAAGGTACTCTAAAGTTCTGAATGCTGAGTAAATCAAAGCCTGCATTAATCCTTTTCTTCTTTAATTTTGGGAACACAAGTCCACATTTTTCATGAGAAAAGCTTGGCAGAAGCTGAGTGACTACATAAGGACATCTAAGTAAGCCTCTGCCTCCTGGCTTAGAAGGGCTTCTCAGTAAATTTGGATAAAGCCAAAGAGGTAGGTAGATTTCACCTGAGGTAATCAAACACTTGTTTTATGGAGAAAACTGTTAAGGAAGGTTAAAATGGGGGAGGGAGGTGACTTTTAGTCAATATTGCAGGACGGTTTTCACAGCAATGAGTTAGAAAGAATCAAGTAGAATCCTTACAATATCACTTTGTTAAGGTCCTTGGAAAGAAAGTACCAAATGTATTGCTATTTCTTACTTCCGAAATGTCACAACCTCTTCAAGTTGCTCCATTCACATTTCTATGATGTGCCAATGAGTCAGACATTGAGCTGTCAGATATAATTGGAAAGGTTGAAAGAAATAGTCGGAAAAACACCATCTGGTCAAATTACAATGAGAATTCCCAGTATAAATATCAAACTGGAAAGAAGAAATGGGAAGAAGAGGACATAGAGATATAGGCTATAAGCATCCAATTGAAGAAAATTTGGATTTGGACCTGGTTGCTTTCACACAATAGTAATACATATCTGGGTATTTAAATTTCATAAAATAAATCAATATTTTACAAAATACAGTTTGCATTTTTAAACTAGGCCATCAATATAGAAGAGTTAATTATCAAAATCTAAATAAAGCAAACAAAGCTTTAAATTATTTAATACATTTGCAACTAAAATAAATAATACTGAATGTCAACTACAACTTAGAAAAAAAAATTTAAACGAAATATTTAAATACACCCTTCTGGGATTCTTTGGCGCAGTCCCTATACCAATAGCTCCTTCTAATACAGTACAAAACACATCTTTTTTTTCATTAGATAACCTGATTTTTCTCAGAGAAACTTGTGATATTGAGAGTTCATTGTTGATTTTTCCTAGAAGTTCTTTCTGTAGATAGGATTATAAGATAATTGTATATACAGAACAGCATAGTCACAATTTAAGAATATATATTTGGAGGCCAGCTGTGTGGCTCACTTGGTTAAGAGTTGGCTTGGGACCTCAAGCTCTGAGCAACAGGGCTACTGGTTCAATTCCCATATGGGCCAGTGATGCTGCGCCTGAGCTGAGCTGTCACTGAGCTGCCAACAGGTAGCAGGATGGCTCAGCTGGTGTAACAAGACTGCCTGTTTGATGGTGGGCTATGCCTGCCCTCAATTAAGACTGAACTCGGCACCTTGAGCTGAACTGCCGCCTGGATGGCTCAGTGGATAGAGAGTGCGCTCTTAACAAGGAGGCTGCTGGTTAGACTCCCATATGGTATGGTGGCTATGCCCACCCACAACTAATTGAATACAACACCTTGAGCTGAGCAGCACGACTGGACTTGGAGTTAGGCTTGCTGCACCCTCCACAACTAAGACTGAAGGACAACTTGGCTGTACCCCTCCCCCAATTCCCTAACACTGTTACCCCTCCCCCGATTCCCCAATTTTAAAAAATTCTAAAATAAAATAAAGAATATATACTTGGAATTCCCAAGACACAAGAAGTGGATAGGCACTGTCCAAACTTATAGGGCTCAAGATATGGACCTGGGCTTTCCAGAGATTATAGCCCAGTGGTATAGCCTGACATATAGCTAATTAATTCAGTGAAATGCCATGTTAAAAGTACGTCCAGGGGACTTTATGTCTACAAAGTGGGGAATGGTTAAATATATATGTTTATTAACTTTTCTCAATTTGAGTTTTCTCAGCTGTAAATGAGATTGGATGAATGCAGAATCTCTGATAACTCTAATCTATTGATTTTATGGCTAAGCATTGCCAGTTTTACGTAAAATCTGTCCAAACCCAAGTTAATTCTTTATGTAACATTAGACATGTCCCAGTGAGGGCTAATTTTTCATCAGGATATTCAGAAGCCTAATATTTTCTCCTTTAAATGCTGTACTTCTTCCATCAGTGGCTACAAAAATTATTAAATATTTGTGTAACATAGATTATATTCTTTCCATGACAGTAAGTGATTAAAAGTCTCATTGATTAGAAGAGATGACAAACAAGAAGGAGAAATGTAGAACTCATTTTTGGGATTCCTTCTGAGTGCCCTGGGACTGATAACAAATGGTTAAGTTGCCTGCACATTTTTCCACTGGAAGTCTGAGTCCATCTTCACTGGAATACTTCCAAGGGAGTCTACCTTGGAATAAGTTTCTTGAAGTTGTTCTTAGGATTTGAGTGAGATTAAAGGATTTGAGTGAGATTTAATTGAAGCCAAAATAATCAGGACATTTCAAAGACAGAAAGAAATATGGCAAAAGTCTAATGATTACAAATAATCAAAGTTGTCAGCACGAGGCAGATAAGATATGTCACACTGAAAGTGTGTACTGTCATCCCTTACATCCTCACCTGGACTACAGCAGGGAGTAAAGACACCCTTGCCAATATCAGGTGCACGTCTGATTCTTTGGTTGTCAAGGAGCCAGGTAAAACCACCAGTTATCAAGAGCATTTACCAAATGGCTACTTGAAAAGGTGAGGATAAATCTCAGCCTAAAATTGATAAACACTCAAACACATGTCAAGTCTGACCCTCTTGTCCCCCCTTGGTGTCTATCTCAACTCCACTGCCCTTTCAGTTCTCTTAAGCTGAAAGAGCTACCTTCACTCTCTTATCTGAACACTGGATGAAATGCAATTTGGAGGATCCTTTCCAAGATGAGTAAAATAAATTCCCCCAGTTCATCTTAAATAAGATTGAAATATTTTTTAAAAATAATAATAATTGAATAGGAAACACAAACTAGAATCTTACAAATATAACAGTGATGTTACAACCCACTGATTCTAAATTGCACTCACATAACTGCAAGGTGTGATAAAGACATACAGTGAATCTTTTTAAAAAATTTATTACAATAAAAGGCAACATTGTCATTAATCCGCTTCTAATTTCTCCCCCTTGCTTCAAACACTCTTATCTCATCATTTCTGCCACATTCTGAAGCAGTTCTGGAAGTCCTCTTTCGTAAATGTTTTTCGTTGTGCTATCATGGCTTCTTCAATGTCCTCAATCAATTCAAAACATTTTCCTTTCATGGTCATTTTGACTTTGGGGAAGAGCCAGAAGTTGCACAGTGTCAGATATGGTCAATAAGGTAGACACACTGTAATGTTTTTCTTTGACAGAAATTGCCGTGTACCAGAAGCGATGTGTGACACGGAGCGTTGTCATGATGGAGGATGAAGTAAAGACACTCACGAAAGAGGACTTCCAGAACTGCTTCAGAAAGTGGCAAGAATGATAGGATAAATGTGTTTGAAGTGAGGAGGAGTATTTCGAGGGGGATTAATGGCAATATGTCTTTTACTGTAATAATTTTTTTTATTTAAATATTCACTGTATCTTTTGATCACACCTCATACACCAAATCCTGATACAAATTTCTTATTCAAACTTTACCTGGAATTAATACTGGAGAATGTGTGCTACCCTTTCATAACGAAGTCTTTGGGTCTCAAATCCCTGTTATTTATCTCTGCCCACAAATTCCACATTCTACTCCTTCTGACTCTCCACATTTGGAGATAAGAAACTGATTGCTACAAATAGTACAGAAATTACTCTTCCTTAATTTGATTTCAGCTGCCATAGACCTCGAGCACTCTCACTTTATACTTCTCAGTAACAGGGCATCAGTCCTCATGAAGCCCGATCTTGGCTCCCCTTCAGTCTGTCTTCTGCTTGCCTGAGGAACCTTCACAAGGAAGCTCTACCTTTTTATCTATTGTTCTAGGATAGTGTGTTAGTTTTCTAGGGCTTCCACAATAAAGTATAGTGGCTTTAAATAAAACAGGGTGGCTTAAAATTAAAGAAAAATATATTCTCTCACAATATTAGGGGCCCAAGTCTGAAACCAAGATATCTGCTGGGTTATATTCTCTCTAAAGGTTCTAGGGGAAGATCCTTTTTTGCCCCTTTCTTAGCTTCTGCTCTTCAATCTTTGGCATTCTTCAACTTATAGCTGTATCAATCCAAACTCTGACTCCGTCTTCACATGTCTTTCCCTGTTTGTCTGTCCATCACTGTGTTCAAATTCCCCTGTTCTTAGAAGGACATCAATCATTGGGTTAGGGCCTACCCTAATTTGGTACGTCCTTATCTTAATGTGATTACATGTGCAAAGACCCTAGTTCCGAATAAGGTCACATTCTGAGGTTTCAGGTGGACATGAATTTTGAAGGGACACTATTCAACCCAGTGCAGATAGCATATGGAGCTGGCATCACTGGCTTGTGACCTTAATTGAGGATGCAGCATTTTCTTTGTGGACTACCTGCATTGTATCATCCCTCCAAAAGTGGCGAGGAGCAGGCAGTTTTTGTTTGACAGATTTCTCTAAATGGAGGGTGTGTTTATCATATCGCATTACATCAGATGTACACTATCTCAGATAACTGAAATATGTAAAAGTAATAACATACAGATTTTATAACCAGGTAAATATATAATCATTCATTTATATCATTTTATATTTTTAAATGTACAAGAACATAAATAATTACAGATCAGTTTTTCATTATTCCATGGATTTCTTTGTAATTGTGACATGTGATATAAAATAGACATTTTTTTCCACAGAGGCAAAGTTCCAAAAAACTGAGGTCAACAAAATCTGCCTTTGCTTCGGATGATTAGACAATGAAGCAATTTTTAACATTTGGTGCTGTAACCATCAGTGAAAACTTTTTTTAATCTAGAATGATGAACCTACTGCTCCATGGAAGATAATCTCTTTATGTAGCTAAGAAAATTATCCTTCTCCCCCGATCCCCCCAAAATAAATAAAAAATACAAGTGAAAGGTCTACAGCTCCAATGGACGTCATATAATACAAAAAATTAGGGTTTAGGATTCAAATAAATCAACATGGCAGAATTGCTGCAAGGAAATAGAAATAGATAGAAAATGAGGCTACTCTACAGACCTACAGGAAAAAAAGGAGAAATTGGCAATAATCTGGTCGATGTTCACAAGGTGTTTAAATCATTTTTGTTTAATTCCTCTTCCTTTTTGTTTACTCTTTTGTTGTTTTGTTTTGTTTTTTTGTTTCTTTATCAACTAATGCCAAATTGGAATGGTCCTAAATGCCAACTCTGAGTATACAATGAAGAATATTGTTCTTATAAGCAAAGAAAAAGTACTGTTTTGGATGGCAAAGGAAATGGACAAGATGGTAGGTGCTACGGTAAAGGTAGGTATGGGATAAAATGGGAGCACAGACCATGGGCACTTACTGAAGATCAAGACACCAGGGAATAGTTCTTCAGTAAAGTGATTGTAAACCTTGAACAGAAGATGAGTAGGAGTTAGCCAAGAAACAATGGCTGCAAAGGCCCCAAAACAAGGAAACGTGGTACTTGCAAGTTAGTATGGAGAGTAAGAAATTAAGAGAAAAGATGAGGCTGGAAAAGAAAATAAGAGCCATACCTGACAAAACGCATTAATCTTTTAGTTTATCCTCAGGGTAAATTTCAGTACAATTTAGGAGGATTGTTTAGGGGAGAAAAAGGATATCATCTTGCATGACTCAATTTAATAATGTAGATTTATTCAGAAAAAATAAGATAGTAGTTTTTCCTTATGGCCTATATAGTATATATGTTATATATAATGTGTACATATGTTATATATGGAAGATTTTCCATATCCTTTATACATTTCCAAATATATATATATATATATATATATATATATATATATATATATATATATATCACTAAATAAAACCCTTGTAAAACTCTTTAAAAAATAAAAAAATAGAACAGTAAATGTATTTTTGCTTCATCAATACAACAGAGCCATAAATCATCAACATTATACAGTCTACTTTCAATTATTTTATCACTTATTAAGCAGGACCCTGTGTCATTTAGCATTCATTGCATGCACAGTATCCTACGAGGTACTCTCAAAAACACAAAAAAATAAATAAAAAATAGAAAATTTTGCCAAAAAATTGGCTATTTCTACAAGCCAATAGGTACATTAAGTTTTCCTTTCTTCAATTGTCCTTATCCCACCTACATCCTTGCTTACTGCCATCAGAGCCAGTTTTTCTGATGACATAAATAACTCACTAGTATTTGCCAGGAACAAAACAATAGGTAGGATTTATTCCACACCTTCACAGTCTAATGAAATAAAATATAAATTGATTTAATTTTACTAATTTTAAAAGGTATCTTTAAGAAAACAAAAGACAGGGAAAACATTAAAATAGAATGCAACTGGTTCTGCAACTGAGGATTCTCTGTGGATTTCAGTTTTCAAGTTACCTCCCTCTTTATGTCACAAATGAGAGATGGCTGCCCCTTTACACAATTAAGAATTAATTTATCATATAGAGTCATTCCCACTGAGATGGAGAGAAACTCACAGTTAGAATATGAGGTATGCAAGGTCAAGAACACTTCTTGTATTTCCTATAGAGCCCAGCCTAGTGACTGGCATGTAAGCAGGTCTTAATAAAAGCCACTTTATCAAGGTAACGAAGTCAATTCTGAAGACTATTCTATTAGTCATGCAGTTATACCCATATAGCTCTGAAATTAATTGCTAAAATGGTTTTACAGAAAGTAAAACCAATAGTTGTTTAGTTTGTATGAAAAACCACACTGGTTGATATTTTCTCTGAGTTTAGTTCTTATTTTAGTGTTCGGATTACTTTAAATAAATAAATATTGAGCTAGAGAAATTATAACATCAAAATAGTTAAATTAAGGGCATACACAGCTTGGATCACTTTTTTCCATTCATCTGCCCAGCATTCTGATGGAGACCTAACCAGTCTAATGAGTTAACCCGGACAGTTGTAGACAAAGCACATCACTATTTGTACCTGACAGAGAGTGCCCAGAATTTCCACACGTCTACTATTCATCTTGTTAACATTTTAATAATTTTCCCCTGCAAACCGGCCTGGGTAATTATCTGTGATTTTGCTGTCAGTTTCATTTCTGCAAATGTCAGTCTCATTGGCCATTTGATTTTTTTTTCCTTGGATGAAAATATTTTAGTTCTCTTAGGCAGCATATTACATTAGCAGGAAGGATAACAGCATCAAAAATAACAATTACAAATAAAAACATTGAGAATATTGTGTCAAAAACGAATTAGAATTGGATATTTTCTTTTGCTATTGAGATATATAAATCTCTTATACATTTTGGATATTAACCCCTAATCAGATATGTGATTCGTAAATATTTTCTCCCATTCCATAGATTGGCTTTTCATTTTGTTTATTGTTTCTTTTGCTGTACATATGCATTTTAGTTTGATGTGGCCCCACTTGTTTATTTTTGATTTTGTTGTTTGTGCTTTCGATGTCATATCCAAAAAATATATTTTAGTAATACATTGCCAAACCAATGTCAAGGATCTTTTCTCCTATGTTTTCTTCTAGGAGTTTTATGGTTTCAGGTCTTACATTTAAGTCTTTAATGCATTTAAAGTTAGTTTTTATGAGTGATATAAGACAATGGGCAAATGACATGAATAGACATGAATAGGACCTTTGAATGGACAACAGTGACAGGAAAAAGTTCTCAATGTCACTAATCATCAGGGAAATGCAAATCAAAACCACAATGAGATATCACCTCACGCTTACTAGAATGACTATTATCAAAAAGACAAGAGATAAGTGCTGGTAAGGATGTGAAGGAAAGAGAACCTTTGTTCACTGTTGGGTATGTAAATTGGTGCAGCAGCTATGGAAAACAGTATGGAGGTTCCTCAAAAAATTAAAAATAGGACTATTATATGACCTAGCAATTCCACTTCTAGATATATACCTAAAGGAAATGAAATCACTATCTTGAAGCAATATCTGCACCCCCATATTTATTGCAGCACTTATTTGCAATAGCTAAGATAATAACAACTCAAGTGTCCATTGACAAAAGAATGGATAAAAAAGATGTGAGATACACACACACACACACACATACACACACAAACACCTACATACACACACACACACATACACAAATATTATTCAGCCATAAGAAAAGAAGTCCTGTCATTTGTGACAACATGAACATTGAGGGTATTCTCTATGTAAATAAGTCAGGCAGTGAAAGACAGCTACTATATGAGCTCACTCATATATGGAACCTTAAAAAAAACTAACTCACAGAAACAGAATCAATTGGTAATTGCCAGGAGTTGGATACTATGGATGGAGGGTGAATGTGGTTAAAAGGTACAAACCTCTAGTCTAAGATGATATGTTCTGGGGATGTAATGTATGGCATTGGTGACTATAGTTAACAATGTTGTATTGTGTATTTGAAAATGGCTAAGAGAGTAGATCTTAAAAGTTCTCCCTATACACAAAATAACTACAACTATGTGAGGTGATGGATGTGTTAAATAACCTTATTGTGGTAATCATTTCACAATACATACTTGTATCAAATCATCATGTTATACACCTTAAACTTACACAATGCCATATGGCAAATATATCTCAATAAAGCCGAAGAAATGAGTTGGAATAAAAACAATAAAAAATTTAGCTCATTTAGACAACATAGCTCATTTCATAAACATAAGAAAGCAATGGCTAACTGTTTCTGAGAGTTCATATACCACCTGGTGATAGAAAGAATATAATGATATATGCTTAGATTGAAACAGATGTCAGACACCTGTCTATCTGAAACTACCCTTGGCTCTACAGTCCTCTTGGGATCCACTAAATGCTTCCTCAATACTACAAATGAATAATTCATCACCTGGACTTCCCCTCACAGTCAACATGAAAGTGAAAAGGTCTTTGAAAGTTCATTGACTAGTGAATAATGACACACTCACTAATGCACCAGTGAGTGAAACACATGTAAGGCACTAGGAGGTGATGGACTAACTCAACACTGTACAATAGAAATATAACACAAGCCACTTAGGTAATTTCAGGCTTTCTAGCACACCCATTAAACAAAACAAAACAAAACAGGTGAAATTAATTTTAAGGATAATAATATTTAATCCAAAATATTCAGAAGATTATCATTTTGACATGCACTCAATATAAAAATTATTATTATTATTATTATTATTATTATTATTATTATTATTTTTAGAGGGCAGTGTCACTGGCCCTCATATGTGGGATCCGAACCAGGGCCACTGGCATCCCAAGCCAGCTCTTAACCACTGTGCCACTCGGCCAGCCATATAAAAATTATTAATGAGATATTGTACATTCTTTTTTTCAGATTGTTTTGAAATAATTAACATACAATATTATACAATATCAACTTCAGGTGTACAGTGCAGTGATCAAGCCTCTACTCCATCCATGAAATGGTCTCCCTAACACGACATGTGACCACCTGACACCCTATAAAATATTTATAACATTATTAATTACATTCCCCGAACTGTTTTTCATATCCCTGTGGCAATATTGCAGTTACCTATTTATACTGTGAAATCCTGTTTTTATCATAGTTTCCGCACATTTTGACTCAGACTTGCCACATTTCAAGTGCTCAATAGCCATTTGTCCATGTTAGAAGTTCAGGTCTAACTTGGATTTACCCTAAGTTGTTTGCTAGGGGGACTGACTTGCGTAAATTTTTGAAAGACATACGTTATTTACATAGGTCTTGTGTTCTTTGTTAAGAAAAAAAAGATATCTAAATGGATGACTTGATTTATATTAAAATGAATTTTCCTTTTAGTCAATGCCTAATCTAAGAAGGTTGAAAAGTGAGTGCCACAGATATCTAAAATATATATTCACAAAGCAATGACTTTTAAAAACTATGAAATCATATAAACAACATAAATTGATTATTGTAATATTTTTAAATGCCCACTAAAAATGAATATGAATCCTTTGATACAAATAAATAGTAAATTGTGGTATTAGTAAATATAAAAAAAATAAAAGTATAAGATAAAAAAAGGAAATTTATGTCTTGTTAGGGAGACCATTTCATGGATGGAGTAGAGGCTTGATCACTGCACTGTACACCTGAAGCTGAGGTTGTATAATATTGTATACCAACTGTAATTGAATATATAGGTAGTCACGGGATGTGGATTATAATGTGGAAGGGAGTCAGAGGAAGTGTAATAAATAAATAAGATATAGGGGGGAGGAGTGGGGTGGCTAAGTGGGGAGGGGTGGTTGTCACTTTGAGGGGTAAAAAGTATAACTATTGCACTGTGTTGTACACCTGAAACTAATTAAAATAAATAAATAAATAAATAAATAAATAAATAAATAAATAAGGAAATTTAAAGTTCTTTAATATTCCTGAAACTTTTCTGCAAGCTTTGACTTTCACTGATGTTGTTAAAAAGTACTGACTTTAAAGAAGTATTTCATTATATTACACTATTCAAAATATCAACTTGTTAATTCTGGAAGAGTACAATCTTAAACATGAAAATATACATTATTTTACTAATACTTACACATTTTTATCCAGTTGTCTCAGATAAACCTTGTATTGGGTGTACATATGAAAAATATGGGAAGTCTTTAGTTGAATTCACATTATAAGAAGTCTACAGTTATGCCTCTGAAGAGAGGCTTCAGCTTTTGCCATTTGCAACTTAACTCATCCAACACACAAAGTGGATTAAATTAGATATCCATTTCTACTCATGTAAAACAAAACATAAAATGGCAAATGAAGGACATTTATTATTTGTAAAGCACAGTTCCAATAAAATTGGGAGAATTTTCAACATCTCCTCTAATAAAGAAAAAAAAATTTAGTAAATAAAAAGACAAAGTATCCATATTAATAGGAGAAAAACTTTTAACAACCCTTGGAAAACAATTCTAAATTCAAAGAAGATAGAAAACATAATGATGATGATGATGATAAATTATGAATTAAATATGATTGTGTTTTATACATCAGTATTTTAAATACCATTAAAATGTATAACAGTTGTATTTTATATGTTAATTCTGGTTGTGGCTCCCACAGAAAACTCTTAAAGTTTATATACACTAATGCTCATTTTTTTAAACAATTTCTTCTCTTAAATCAATATTGATTTGTAATATTTATTGCTATTTAGTTGTGTTCAGTAATTAAATAATTAATTTTTAGTTGTATTACTGCTTTCTTACATTAGTCACATTTATAATTTCATTGGTACCACATCCACTATCTCAATGATTAATCTATGACAACTAAAAAATGAGATCATCTTACAAATATTTTGTTCTGTGTATTGGTTTCTAAGAAGCATGGACATGATAGAACACCTCTAGGCACAGTGCTATTATCAGAGTTAGAAACTGAACTCAATTGCCCAATTTTATAAGTGATATGGGACTAACGTCACTTCTGACTTTACCTCCAATTGCTAAAATAATATTTATTATTGTAACATGTCTTCCAGACCAAGTTGCTCTTGACAGATACAGGAGGGGATAGAATTCCATCTCCCATCTAAAAAAGCTCAACAATACTGAGTTTTTAAAGGTGGGTTCTAGAGCATGTATTCTTATGAAGGGGAGAACCTAACTTAAAAGGGTAAATTGGTAAAGGACTACATGAAAACAAGATAAAGCATTTCAGGAAATAGAGCCTTTAAAGGAGTTTCCTGGTTCCTTCCTTATCAGCTCTCAAGAGATGAAGAGGAGTATATAAACAAAGTATTTTACAATCTTCAAGTACTAGATAGGAGGACAGTAAGTGTTTGAGTGTCTGAAACACATTTGGTAAGTGCTCTGATTATATTCACTCATGTACCTTACCCATGTATATACAAAAATAAGATAAAAACTATTCAGAAGTTAAATGTTGATATTTAATTTACTTTAGTGATACTTTCCCCCCTCCCAGAAATTATAGTAAAATTTCCTTTTGTAGCATAAAGTCCTAAATATACTTGCTTTGAACATCACTCTTTATTTCCCTTAGTTTATATTGAGAAATTTTAACAATATTTACATGCATCAATTCCCATGAAAATCTAGTAACTAAATAGAGCCTCCCAAACATCACTGTTATTTTGGAAAATGTCACAAAATGGACTTAAATTTCTTTATTTGTCTTTGGGCTACTAGTGAAAAAATGCATACCGTATAAGTAAAACATTACCTTCCTTCTAGGCATAGAGAGTAAAAAAGTGTTTCTCAAAAAAGACAATACAATTTATTGCAAGAGGAAAGAAAAACTTATTTTCTCATGTATATTACACAACTATGTCCAGTTTCTATGTAGTCTATCACACTGCAATCTGAAGAGTCAATAAATATTTGTTGCATTAAAATGAGGGCTAATTCAAAGGTAGAATGTTGTATTTTCTTTCCAGAATTCATTCAACAGCCATATTTTGTTACAGCTAGATGCTATGAAAAAGTCTTCAAGGAGACTATAATCTAATTACACATGAGCTAAATGTTAAAACTAACTCTGAGTGACTTTGAAATTTCATCAAGACAAATACGCAAAGAGTGTTTTGGAGCTTTATCCTCTTGGTCAATCTCCATTCTTAAATTGATCAAAGGGATTATCTATTAGTCTCTAAGAATAGCAATCCTTACACACAAAATTTACCTTGGATTAATCTGTTCTTTCCAAAACTAAAAAAAGAAATTCAAGCATAACCAATATTTAATCTTACATTTCTTCACTTTAATATATATATTAATAATTGACCAATTTATACTCATCAAATCTACTATGGTTATTTATGATTCCAGAGGGATAAAACATTTCTTTACAAGTATAAGATCATATGATCAAAATATCTTAAAAATATTACAGATGCTTCACCAAAATAATATTTCATTTATAAATAGTAACACTGCCACAGAAATAAACATCACATCTTTGCTGGGTTTAAAAATGATAGCTTGAGGAGAGGATCCAAGATGGCAGATAAGATAAACACTATGCCTACTGCATCCTAAGATCACACCAAAATTACACATAAATTATAGAACAATCTACCTCAAGAATCATCTGAATACTAGCTAAACAGAACCCCTATCCTAACTATATCCTAGCTAGTTATATCCTAGCTAAGGATATAAATAAGAGGCCACAAAGAGACTGGTAGGAGGGGTGGAGACACAAAACAGGATGACCCCAACCCCATAGATAGTAGTTGAATATTAAGAGGGACACGCACGGGTGGAGAACCCCCTGAAGAGGGAAGGTTCCCTGCCCCACACCATGCTCCCTAGCCCAGGGATCTGTGCTGGGAAGAGGAGTTCCTATAACATCTGGCAGTAAAAATTAGCAAAGACTATGTCTGTCTATCCCAGTGTTGACAGCTGACAGCCCCCAGTGTCTGACAAGGTCACATTGCCACGCTCAGCACTGGATGTTTGGATGCTGCCTTATGGTTGGTCATGTAATATCTCCTGCCTCTATGAACCCATGTGCCTTTCCTCTATATCAGATCCTATAGGATACAGTACTCTCACTGCACTTGTGGCAAGTTCCTGTGGTACCCCAATGAGAGATGGCTATGTAAGTCAATGATGGGCAAGATTTTCCAAGGGGAAAATAACCCAAGGCAGGCTATAGCCCCCATAGGGACCCCAGGACTGATAAATAGAGGACTCAAGCCCCTTGGAAACAGAGGCTGAGACCCCTGGCCACATAGGCCAAAGGCCTGTCTGTGAGAAACTGATGATAAACATCAGTCCTTGAGCTCACTTGCCTAAGGCCACTGCTGTGAAAAGTCTCCTTGGAGGCCAAGGTCTCCAGGCCATGAGAGTTTCGATAAGAGGCAACTTACTGACCATGAGTATTTTAATCAATAGCCTTATTTGAATTATTTGTGTTGTACCTTGTTGCAGCAACAGACACTGAAGCTTTGAATAAGAAACAGATGCTACCTCCGTAGGATAAGAGAGGTGTGAGACCCCCCCCCTTTGGTTGCTAGGTATTGTATTTACATAAGAATAGATTTTAGATACTTTTAGAGTAAACACAGCCACAGCTAGTCTCTTACTAATAGCTCAAGTATACGCCTTGTGAGTCTCATGATTGTGTTTAGCTGCTAGAATTTAGGATAATTATTAGACAGTCAAGATAGTCATGATAGGGCCGGCCAAATGGTACGGTGGTTAAGAGCTGGCTTGGAACACCAGCGGCCCGGGTTCAGATCCCACATATGAGGGCGAGTGACACTGCCCTCTAAAAAAAAAAAAGATAGTCATGATAAGCATTCTTTAGGTGACATACAGAAACTAAGTCTGGGCCTCATAGAGATTATCATAATAAAAGACAAGATAATCCTTAAACGGAAGAGTAAGTCACAGTGCACCCTGGAGAGAGCAATTACAAGGAAGTAAAGACTGAAAATCCTGGGAAATAGAAAACATCAAACTCATGTGAAACGTAACTTGTGACTTGTGATATTGGTAAAGAGTCCCTATAAAGGGGACATGCTGTAACAACAAAGTATGACACTTCTTCTCTGAAACTCCCCCGGTATCTCCATTCTCTCCCTTCTTTCTTCTTTCTTTTCTTCCCTCGCCGACACCGTCCCCACCTGAGGGAATGCCTGGACTCGTGGAGGCTGGTCCCCGCATCCCAGTAAGAAAGAAGGCAGCTAGAAACCCAGATGCCCTCAAGACTAGCTTGCAAACACTCACTTGGTCTCTGGTGGAGGGGCAGCGACTCGAGAAGTGCAAGAGATACACTGGCAAAGGCTGAGTTGTGTGGTTTCAAGGCAAGGGCTGGAGGAACAGCAGACATATCCCTGTGTGGAGCTTCCCTCACATATAGCCTACAGGAGGGTGCCATCTTTTCTATGTTGAACCCTCCTCCAAAGGACCAAATCTGAGACCACATTGGTCTGGTATAAATCTGCACGTGTGGACCACCTTGGTAACACTCTGGGTCCCCACCCTGTATAGCTAGTACTACATCACTGGCGGCACTCTCAGCCACCCAGCAGCCAGTCCCATGCTCCAAGCTGCAGAAGCCTTTTACAACAATGGTTGGCCTGCAACTGCCCAGAGAACTTTTGCTGGTGGACAGTGAGCCACAGACTGTGTCACAACCTCTCAGGAGGCTCTCGGGGACCTGCAATGCTAACACAAGAAGTGGCTGGCTGCATTGTACTCTGGGCATTTTGCAAAGAGGTCAGAGGCCAGGCACTGCCCTGAGGCAAGCAATGGCTGGTGCAGTGTTCTCAGGGTGTTTTGAGAAGTGGTCACAGACCAGGCACTACCCGGAAGCAAGCAGTGGCTGGCTGTGGTGTTCTTAGGGTATATTAAGTGGTTACAGGACAGGCACTGGCACAAGAACTGAATCTGCATTAACCTTATAAAAACTACAAGCCATGCCTCATGACTCCCTAATACCCTACCCCACCCAGCTAGTGCTGCATCACTGAAGGAACCTTCAACACTAGGTCAACCAGTCCAGTACACACTCCTAAGAAGACTCTTTCAATAGTTGAGCCTTATGGGCAGCTGACAGGTGGCAACAGGCCTAGGAAACACTTTTGCTAAGCTACCCCAGGCATAACACTGGTGGCAGCTGACCACAGTTCACAGCGAGGCTGCTCCCACACAACTCCAGGTCCAGCAGATGCAGCAGTCAACTACATATAGCTTTGTAGCCCCTATGTGGTACTCTGGGCCAGTCACAGGCAAGGCTGATATAGGCCTATAAGGGAGTCCCTCCCAAGAGATACCAGAAACAATAAACCCAGAGGCCAGTTTCAGACTATATCAGAGCACCGCCTTGTTAGACCTACAAGCAGTACACCTAAAGGGTGGTATCAACAGATATAAGAGCCCATGGAAGCAAATCCCTCTCTGAGGGATCAGCCACCACATAGTAGCTCATACATTATGGATGTAGCCAATCCTCACAGCCAATCACCCTGGAAGTCAATCCCACCCACTGACATGCCAGAAGCAATCAAGGCTCAACTGCAACAGGAAAATACACATGACGTACTAAAAGAACACTCCTGGAACACATGCACATAACGTGAGGGAGACTATGCCATTGGATCAAACAGGACGCATGATATATAAGGTCACCTCGTATAGAAGCAAACACAAAAAGGCAGCCAGAATAAGGACAAACAACAACAACAACATCAAAAATGTCCCAACTAAAAGAAAAGGAGAAACTTCCAGAAATATAACTAAATGAAATGTAGGAAACTGGCCTGCCAAAGACAGGGTTTAGAACACCGGTTATAAGAATGCTTATGGAACTTAGTGAGAATTTCAACAAAGAGATAGTAAGCATAAAGACAGACATTGAAACCATAAAAAAGAACCAGTCAGAAATAAAAAAATACAATAACTGAAATGAAGAATACATTAAAAAGAATCAACAGCAGATTAGATGAAGCAAAGGACTGAATCAGCTATTTGATAGACAAGGTAGAAAAAACATCCAATCAGAAAAACAAAAAGGAAAAAAAAGAAAAATAAATAAAATAGTTTAAGGGACCTATGGGACATCAAATGTAACAGCATTTTCATAATAAGAGTACCAAAAGCAGAAGAGAGAGAGCAAGGAATTGAAATCTGTTTGAAGAAATAATGACAGAAAATCTTCCCTAACCTGGTGAAGGAAATAGACATACAAGCCCAGGAAGCACAGAGAGTCACAAACAAGATAACCCCAAAGAGGCCCACACCAAGACACATCATAATTAAAATGCCAAAGGTTAAAGACAAAGAGAGAATCTTAAAAGCAGCAAAAGAAAAGCAGTGTTACCTACAAGGGAGACCCCATAGGACTGGCAGCTGGTTTCTCAACAGAAACTTTGCAGGCAAGAAGGGAGTGTCAGGAAACATTCCAAGTGATGGAAATACAACCAAGATTACTCTCCCCAGCAAAGCTATCATTTAGAATTGAAGGACAGATCAGGGGCTTCCCAGACAAGAAAAAATTGAAGGAGTTCATCACCACCAAACCAGTATTAGAAGGAATCTTAAAGGGACTTCTTTTAAGATGGGAGGGGGGTTAAGGATGGGCGAAAGGGATGGAATTAAGAAGTACAAATTGGTTGTTATACAGTAGTCATGGGGATGTAGGGTATAGCATAAGGAATATAGTCAATAACATGGTAATAACTAGGTTTGGTGCCAGATAGGTACTAGATCAATAGGTTGATAGATGGGAATGGGGTTCAGGGCAGGATGAAAAAGGTGAAGTATTAAGAAATACAAATTGGTAGTTAATACAGTAGGAGGAATATAATCAATGACGTTGTAAAGATCATGTGAGGTGCCAGATGGGTACTGGATTTACCAAGGGGATCATTTCACAGGCTGTTCAATGCGCTATACATCTGAAGCTGAAGTAAAATAATATTGAATGTCAATTATAACTGAATATATTGGTATATATAATTATGGGACGTGGAGTATAACACAGGGAAGCTAGTCAATGGTATTATAACAGCTATGTGAGATGTCAGAGGGGCAGTAGCTTGGCGGGGGGGTTGTTATCACTTTATGAGGGGTTTAAATGTCTAACTATTATGTTGCTTTGTACCCTTGAAACTAAAAAAAGTAAATAAAAAATAACAAAATAA
The DNA here is from genome assembly GCA_033961575.1 of Aselliscus stoliczkanus. Lineage (NCBI taxonomy): Eukaryota > Metazoa > Chordata > Mammalia > Chiroptera > Hipposideridae > Aselliscus > Aselliscus stoliczkanus. The sequence continues at coordinate 46,558,487 of CM066728.1, forward strand.
ATAATGTGAGGCTCCTTGAAGGACACACAGGTAAAAACGGTTACCAACTGGCCTTCTAATTAATGTTAAACTGGTAAAAAATAAGACTTCTGTTTTGATGTGTAGAACATTAAAGTTGGAATTGTCTCCAGTGCCCCATTTTCTCCACACATTCTCTATCTGAAAAGATACTGGGCAAATATTTTAAGAATATTCATGTGCAGGGATCCCAACCTATTGGTATGCCTGTAGTGTCCACATGCCTCTGATGGGTTCAGTTAAGCACAGTTCATTATGAAATTTTGAGTAAAAGATAGCCAATCTTGCCACAGGTAGGCTCAGAATTCTGAAATACTGCTAACATTTGGCAGCCAGAGACAGGAACTCAAGGGCTGCTGGAAATCAACTTTACACTCAGACAATTGCATAGATTTTTCTCACTAATAACAAAGAGCTAAAGCAAGGAATATGAGGAAATGATTATATAGACTTTTTCTCTCTCTGATCTGAGCTACTGTCAACATACTTCACCAAATTTTACTAGTTTTTTCTATCAAGTGTATGTGATAACTTCTTTTCCACCCAAATTATAACTATGATCATTTTAATAATCAAGGGATTTTAGAATATACAAAGGCATGCTATTTACCACCTCTCTGCTCTATGTGCACTGGAAAAGTTTGAGAAATTCTCACTAAAACAGCTCTGTGGAGTTTCTCATTAATCATCAGCAGGAACCAAAAAAGTTATTGCAGGCACAGTCTTAAAAGCAGAGATGAAGCATTCCTAAAAAGGTGTTTGAATAATCTCACATGCCTCTTGGTTAAAGTCTGTAGTATGCTGAAAAAAAAAAACAAAGAAACAAACAAACAAAAAGAAAAATACTGGCTATCTGGGTTATTAAAAACAAATATACTGATTTGTAGCTTTTGCCAATTTCAAGCTACCACTATGGCCAGTTCCTGGCTAGGAACGTGATATCCCTAAACTCAAAGTTGGGAAGCAGTATATGTAGCTGGCTTTTCTGATTAATACCACTGGGGTTTTAATATGTTCATCCTGGTGAACCACTGGCACAGAGCTAGGTCAGTGCTGCTGTACCCAGAGGGCAGCTCTCTCCCAGGAAAAGGCCCAGGCACAGATGCCTGATCTCTCCATAATTCCTGAGTTACTCAGAAATTTCTGGATTTGTGACTAAGTTTTAATGTTTACCTCTTAAAACTTGGTTATGCTTACCAAAGCACTTGATAAAATAATAATCCAATGAAACTTTCTAGGGTATATTAATCAAATGTTTCTGTTTTTTTAAAAAAATACATCAATATGAGTCCTTAAATTATACTTAACTTTAAATATGGAAAATTGAGAACAATTAGTGTAGAATTATTGGCAGAACTATACCATGTGAGTATAAAGTAAGACAGCGTGTGCTAACTAAGTCTAGCTCAGAGGCAAATGGAAATAATTATGAGCCATTCAATCCTTAGACCTGATTCAGGCTTAAAATGGGGGGCAGCTGCGACTCAGCACCATGGATGGGGAACTAAATCTTACTACCAGGATTGTCTCAAGAGCAGGGCTAATGCCTTAGATACAATCCTCACGAGTCTTAAGGGGCCATCTGGTAGAATTAATTAATCCAGAGTTTACATCTGACAGTAATTAAAAAGCACCAAGCCAAAGATATATATATATATATATATATATATATATATATATATATATATATATATATATGAATTTAACTGTAATAAAGAGAAGAAAAGAGGAAGGAAATCAGGATTTTTTTGTAGAGAGGAGACATTTAAAAGGTCTCATTCTTCCAGAGGAATTTAAAAATCTCTCAGTTGGAGTGATTTTTTTTTTCATGCAAAAACCGCAAACTGGCTTCAAGTAGTCAAGGAAACATGGACTATAAAGCTGACATAGATGGCTTCTCATGGTATGGATGGGGCTGGGTCCAGAGTTTGTTGTACTGTGAATGAGGACACCCTGTGTATTGGGGAAATCAAGAGTATAATGTCTAGGAAGAGAAAAAATTATTTCTAATTAGTAAGTGACATTTCTGCTAAGAAGACAGGGAGTCACATTGTTGAGTTTTTACATTACATTCACTACTTCCAGTTTCTCAACAATCAAGAAAGTTATATACTTTGCTTGTTGAGCTAACAAGGAAACAGAAGCTCAGAAAAGTTAACTAAATTTCTCAAAGCTACACAGCATAGCTCCCAGATGCTAAATCCTGTGCAACCCTATGAATGTATTGTATAATAAAACTGCAAAGATTTGTTCTGGACAGAGGGAAAAGAAATCTTTATAATTTATAGAGATTGGAATGAGGGATCATTGCTTAAGAACTGAAGAACTGGATGAATGGAAGAAATAAATACCAAAGCTTGCTATTTCTCCACTGATGCTAAAGGATGAGGATGCGAAATAACTAATCACTTGTTCAGTAGAGCACCTTAATGCATCAATTTTGGACAATGTAAAAATAGATTCTGAGCTTAAGGTAGATGAGGTGAAGAAGTACACAACTCTACATAAGAAATGGGATTCAGGAGCTTGGAGGAGAGATTTCTGGAGAGAAAGCTATTAATATAAAGAAACCCAATAAAATGGAAGTTAAGAATTAGGGCCTAAGAACAGGAATTTTCCACAGCCAGGAATGCCTGATGGCCTTTTAGGGTAGTGATGTTTAATATTCTATTTTATATCATTGCCTGTAATCTTCTCTGTTATGCCCAAACCAACCTTCAGTAATAGTCCATTAAAAATAGCTCTGTGTTCATGAAATGTTGGTTAAGTTAAAGTCTGAAAAGTGTTCAGGCTGGTTTGTCTAAAGAACTCAGAACAATTATCTTAAGGAAAAGAGAGACTAACAGGTGGCAAGCAGGTCACACCAGCTTGACAAGGATGAGGCGAGCTTCTTGGAAACTCACATAAATATGAGACATCCCATAGAAAGTGGCTGGAGATTCAAAGCATCACCTTAGAACACGAAAGCAAAGGATGACCTCAGAAAGCTAGATAACACTGAGATATTTGGGCTACACGAGAAAAGTGCCCGATCTAAGATTATTCTCTGTGTTAGAAGTGAATTTATGAAAGACACGATTAATTTCATCTAGTTCAGTGGAGAGGGCTGATGCTGTTTCTGATGGTGTCTTGTTTGCTAGTCTGTAGAACTGAGACCTTGAGAGAATGACCTTCATGATAAATATAACATCTCATACATTAAAATTGTTCCACTCAGAAATCCATTGCATTTCCCATAAAGGTTTCACAATGTGCCATTTCAGAAATAGATGTGAAAAGGATCACAAAAATACAAAGTTAGGGCCAGACGAGTGGCGTGGTGGTTAAACGCTGGCTTGGGAAGCCAGCAGCCCCGGAGCGGGTCCCATAGGTGATGGCCAGTGACACCGCCCTCAAAAAAAAACAAAAAACAACAACAAAGTTATATTATCCTTTTGCCAAAAGAAACAAATTTTAAAAAATACTGGTTATGGATGTTTCTGAATATTGCTCATGAAAGCTCTGAGGAAAACGAATTTTAAAGTCTAGAAACCAAAACTGTTGTGTAGTATGTTTTTCAAAATCTGTGACTGTTAAATAAATAGGAGAAATTATACAAAAATAGAAAGATTATTTAGCAAGAGAGTAGTTTTTTTATTGATGAAGTCTATCTTTTCTGGAACATGCCCAGGCCAAACAAACTCCTGATTGCATTAATGACTGATCCAATAAAATTAATACATTCCTGTAAGTCACATGAAGCATGGGTCCAAAGAACAGATGGTTGAATATATCTGTAGAACCACACTGACAAACTACAGATAAAGGCCTAATGAAAACTATTAAAATAATACTTAGGAGTCAAACATCTGTTCTTTTACTGTTACAGAAATAGCAATGGAATCAATTTTGCCCTCTAAATAATCATAGCACTGTTTAAATTTTGACATCAGCCAGAAGCTTAAAGAACTCATAATTAAAAAAAGAAATGTTTAAGACTATTCCTTTTTAAAAGTTTTAAAAATTCATTAAAATAATAAGAGCATAAGGCAGTAGCTATTTTTTCTCATTTATACACTTCCCAAATATGCACACAATGCTGTATTTTATACACATTATCCACAAAGCAATAATAGTTTCGGATCCTTATCACTTTAAAAATGTTCCATCTTTCATAGTCTGCTTTACCACTCTTTGTACAGTTGACATGCTGACACAAGTGTCTATTTGTAGATACCAGGTTTGGTCCATTTGGTCAAAGATAAAGGATACATTGTTTATAATTATAAATCAATTCAAGAGAGATTTATTTTTAAAAGAGAGATAAAAATTTAGGGTAATTATATGTTTGTACAGTCTAATCTCTTTCCACAAACTCTTTAAAATCCCTATTAATTTATATGCATTTAAAAGCATGCAGAAAGAATGTTTCATTGCAAACACTGAATACAACTGAAATCAAATACGGGATTTTATCCAAATGTATTACCATTTTTTATGATAAATATAAATCTGGATAAGAAGAAAGAACTGAGAGTACACTGAGACAGTTTGCGACATAATTTGCTATTTGCTTATTTCATTAGGGGCATTATTCATGCCTCATGATACCTATGACGACGGACATTTAAGTTTGTGAACTTGTTGCAACGATGTTGCTAACCTTTTTTTGATATCAGAGGAATTATTCATTATGAATTTGTACCAACTGGACAAACACTTAACCAAGTTTACTATTTGAAAGTGTTGAAAAGGCTGTGTGAAAAAGTTAGATGACCTAAACTTTTCACCAACAATCCATGGCTCTTGCATCATGACAATGCGCCAGCTCACACGGCACTGTCTGTGAGGAGGTTTTTAGCCAGTAAACAAATAACTGTATTGGAACACCCTCCATACCCATCTGATCTGGCCCCCAATGACTTCTTTCTTTACTGAAGATAAACAAAATATTGAAAGGAAGACATATGATGACATTCAGGACATCAAGGGTAAAACAATACAGCTCTGATGGCCACTCCAGATAAAGAATTCAAAATTGCTTCGAAGGGTGGACTAGGCTCTGGCATTGGTGCATAGTTTCCCAAGGAGAGCACCTCAAAGGTGACTGTAGTGATATTCAGCAATGAGGTATGTAGCACTTTTTCTAGGTTGAGTTTGAGAACTTAATGTCAGACCTCATATGATGTCTATTCTATCAAATATTGAGGTTTAGATATTAAACTGCATAGCTAAACTTTTCAATTAAAGTATCTTCTAGTACAGTTCAGACCAATTAGCAGAGTTCTAAGAGATTATCAAAAGGCTTTCAATTTTACTAATGACTAAAACTTAGCTAACTCTCTTTCCATATTTTAATAAAATTAAAAATGGCAAAATAATGTATATATTCTATTAACCCAATGAAAAACAATGTTTATAAATAACTGTTTTCCACTGTGTTAAATTATGTTTCATATTTTTCTGCTCTATCATCTATGGTTAATTTTATAATATAACATTTTGGAAATAAACTCTGATTGAAGTCTAAATAATTTAATAATTAAGGATAATTAATTTAGAATGTGTAGGCAATTATTTCTATCAAATAGTGTTAATATCATTTTACAGGGATAATAACTTCCTGATACAGCTTAAGAGTACATTTAACAACATGCAGGGTCACATGTTTGAAAGTAATATTTTGAAAATAAATCAACATCTCTCATTCCATTGGTTAGCCATATTTTTTATATTACAAATTTCATACAAAGATTATGAGACCATACTGTAATAAATAAATGAAGGGAACATTGAGATTGCTTGTTTTAGACCACTCTGCTTAAACATATTTTCCTCTGTATGTTAAACAAAAAATCCAAAATGTCTGTATTTACTGTTAGTATGAACCTACACTAAAAAAGGTTAGAAAAACTAAAAAGCTAATCTCTATGTAAAATGAATGTTTAAATAGCCTGAACATTCAACCATATTTATTTTAAATTGTTATATTTAATTATTGTTAAATATACCAATTTTATTACAATTTTTTATTAAATTTATTGGAGTTACATTGGTGAGTAAAATCACATAGGTTTCATGTATATATTTATATAATATAATACATCATCTATATGTTCACCACCCAAAGTCAATTCTCCTTCTGTCACTATATAATTGACCCCCTTTACTCTCTTCTACCAATGCCTCCTTACCCTCTAGTAAACTGTTGTCTGTATCTATGAGTTTCTGTTTGTCTTGTTTGTTTGTTGCTTTCAGTTTTATGTCCCACATATGAGTGAAATCATATGGTTCTTGACTTTTTCTGTTTGTGTTTCACAAATGGCAGTATTTCATCTTTTCTTATGGCCAAAAAATATTACATTATATATATGTATCACATTATTTTTATCCAATCCTTTACCAAAAGACACTTCAGTTGTTCCATGTCTTGGCCACAGAGAATAATGCTGCAATGAGCATAGGAGTACATATATCATTATAGATAAATGTTTTCAGATTTTTTGGGTAGCTTCCCAGAAGAGGGAGTGTTGGGTCAAATGTACCAATTTTTTTTGTTCTTTTTTTTTTTTTTTGAATTTTATAGAAAGAATAAATTAAATTTAGAATAACTTTATTATATTATTTTATTCATTTTTAATGCAAATTAGAGATCTTTATAAGCTGTGGCTAACCTTCAAAAGCGATCTTTTAAATAATAGTAATATCACAGTCTTTAGAATTTTGGGATAAATATGAGTTTCTTACATAAGAGAAACAAAATTCCAAAATATCTTTTTCTTAGATTTTTCAATGTATTGTTAAAATAATGAGTGTTCTAAATTTACAAAGAATACTTTGAAAATGGCTTTCAATTTTTAAATATTCATTCAGTCACTACTCTATAAATGATCTGAGGGCTCTGATTAGATATTAAGAATATGTATGTAAGTAATGCTGATTCTAAAAGAGGCATAAAGCACACTTTTGATGATTAAACCAAATAAAAGAAGCAATTCAGAGTTATAAATAACACTTTAACCTCTGTTGGCTTTTTTTTTCTATTTGATTAAAGCTTTTCATAGCTAACCAACCATATAAATAAGGGAAATGAGTCTGACTAATATCAATATGACAGTCATAAATAAAACAAAGCATCAGTAAATATATATATATTTTTGGACTGTGATGAGGTTCATATAAGATACATCATACATGAAAGTACTTAGGGAGCTGTGAGGCAGTATATAAGTGTAAGTTATCATCATTATTATATGCTCTTTACTATCTACCAGAAGAATGGCAGCTAAATCTATTGTAAAGCAGCATTCTTAGGAGACAATGAATACAATACCCTAGAGCTGATTCCCAGGTGTCTTTTGTATTTGCAACACTAAGCAAAATGAGCAATCTGAAAAAAATAATACTAAGAAAACAGATATACAGTATCTCTTTCTCTCATTGAAAAGAATTTGTACATTTATTTTGTCACAATATAAGAGAACTTTGTATGTCTTTTTATTTTTTTTATTTTTTTTTGAGGGCAGTGTTACTGGCCCTCATATGTGAGACTGAACCGGGGCTGCTGGCTTCCCAAGCCAGCGCTTAACCACCGCGCCACTTGGCCAGCCCTATTGTATGTCTTTTTAAAATGCTCTTACACAGTTAGAAAAGCCTCCAAGATGGGGAATCAGAAATCTGGAATCTGGCCCTAGTTTTACCTCTAGTTTACTGAATGACTATGTGCATACTTAATCTCTTGAACCTTGGGTTTCACATTATAAATGTGCCTAAAATGCCAATTTCACAAGGCTTGATAAAATAACATTTGAGCATCTACCATTGATCCTGGTTTGCAATGTATTTAAATAAACATATGAAAATAATAGATTTTTTTTCTCCTTCCTTACCAGCCTGTTACTTTTTACCCTTCCACCAGCAACACATTACATTTTATCTATCCAGTGAGACTTTTAATTTCTTAAATGTTCCTTACTCGCTCCTACCAGTAATTTTTTTTTTGTATAAAATATTTTCTTTATCTGGAATATTCTTTTTCTCACGCAAAATCCTACTCAACCTCTAGCCATTTGATAACAGAACTTCAACAAATCATCCTTGACCCCAGGATCCAACCCCAATAGCTACTTTGTGTGATACTAATGTCTGGATGGTATTCTTTTCCATTGCTGCTCCTTCTTTCTTGACAGCGTTCATCCTTCTCTTGTACCTCATCACATTTTCCTGCTCTCTATGGATCCCCCAAGAATAACATTACCTTTCCCAGGGCATACTTATCTCATGTTGACCCAGTACGGGTGTCAAGATTGTGCTGCATTCCCTCCATTTCACTGCTTGGAGTCACACTACCTTTCAGAGAAGTGGAGAAAATTTCATTCTCTCTGCCCCAGTCAGAAGAAGCCGCTGAGTGCAGGTTCAAACTACAAGCTCTTCCTTCCATCTCTAGTCTGCACCCCACCCCTTGCCTCACACAGTATCTTTAGAAAACATTCTCTGCCTCCGTCTATCCCATACCTTTCATACAAATTATTTATGTAAATAGACCCTAGCTTCCAGATTAGGCGGAACCAGGACCATCTCCAAGACAGAATATATTAAATTTTATTCTTGCTCATGGTTTTTGATTGTTATAAAATGTCCTCAATGGGAAGAAGCAGAAATATACCCTCATTTAATTAAAGATTAAAATGTCTGGGCAGCAGATACAAACAAAAACATTTTTATATATTTGGCACATGCTAACCTTTCATTTGCCTTTGTCAGAATCATTTATATTGATAGAATAGATCCTGAGTAGAGCATATGGGTCATTGAATGAAACACAAAAATGTAACAGCTATTTTGCCTCTAAGAAATAGTCTGTGAAAAAAACTATTTAATAAAAATAAATTACAATGCTTCTAGTAATGTATATCTAGTAAATAAAAAAGCATATTTTTTCCTGATATTCCAAAGCATTACTCCCATGCCACTCATCTAGAACGTTCGCCAATTCTATATTCTTAAATAAGAAGTAAAAGACCAGGCTGAGAGCCAAAAGTTGTGATTGTTAGCCACCATGTAACCTGATTATTTAATTTCTCGTATGGAGAACTCCGATTTTTCTCTCAGAAAATGACATTGTTTAAACTTTTAGTGCTAAAAAAGGTTTTCAGAAAAAATAAATAGTGGCTTTCAACTACTTATATTTAACTACAATAGTATTGTTATTTGCAAATATTGTTCCCATTCACAACTAGTAGAGGGATATTATTTTCATAAGAGATGTAAATTAACTGTAAAGCTCTTTATCCATAGTGGCATATCAAATTATGAGAGATACTAATAAATCGTTTTCAAGAAAAACACAATAACTGCATGGAGGAAAGACTCCTGGTGTTCATACCGTAAGCCAACTATTCCCACACCTGCAGCGATCTCTTCCACCTGTTCTGCTTACTGTGTTGCAGGCTTGCTACTCATCACCTATTTCTATGCCTCTGTGTCTAATTTCCATAATGTTCTAATTGTCCTGGAATGTACTGAACTACTGGATTAATAATTCTGGCTCATCTGTGCAAAATTTGGGAAATTTTTGAATCAGATCTCCAGTGAGTATTTTTCCTTTTCACTTAGCGCACTATTTTTGGTTTCTCTTAATCCTTTTTCAGCTGAGCTCTATCTTGCCTCATTCCATGCTCTCCCAACAGCAGAGGGGCGCATTTCAGGTGCACTTATGTGAAGAGAAACACTACATACTTATCTATTAAATATCATTTTTTAAGCAGTAGTGTTTCATTTTCTAAAAAAATTATCTCTCAATTTGTTTTCCAATTATATTGCAAATTGCAAATATATATTTATTCAATATATTAATTCTTTTATACACCTGTGATCAAATCAAATTCTATTATTTATTTGTGATATGTTGGACTTTTGTTTTCCTACTGTATTCTTTATTATCTATGGCCCTTTGAAGTAGACCTCCAAAAATGCAGATAGCTGAATGCATTTCTCCTGGTTAGCAGATATCTATATGGTATCTACCAGATATAGAACAAACCATATCAAACCATATTTTGTAAACCAAATTATCACATTTGGAGTTGCTTTCATTTTCATTTAAATTTCTCTCTGACTAGTTTTTACTAATATGTTCTTTTAGTTGTTCTGAATTTTCAACTTTAATTCAACAGTTCATGATACAAATTATGAGAAAGTTTTATATGGCTAAAGTATTATTCAAGTTACATAATTAGCATATCAATTACTTAATCCATTCTCACAAACAATTGCTTGCTGTAGTATACATATGTGTTTGGAAAAATTCAAGGTTGTTTTATATGATTCCCCTAAGCATTCTAATATTTACATTTTTTTTTTTTTGAGGGCAGTGTCACTGGTCCTCATATGTGGGACCCCAACCGGGGCCGCTGGCTTCCCAAGCCAGCTCTTAACCTGCGCCACTTGGCCGGCCCTACATTTTTACCAGTATGAATCTACATTTCTCTTGTTTGCTTATTGAGAATCTGGCATAGCTTACCATTTTTATTTTTTTATCATATTGGTAAACTTTTGCATGCATTTATTTTAAGCTGTCATTATCCCCTAGGCTGAGGACCAAAACTTAAGCATGATCTTTTAATTCCTCTTTTTCTCTCACTCTTCTCTTATAACCCATCAGAATGAACTGTCTACTCATACTTCCAAATACACCCCAAGTATCACAGCTACCTATTACCTCCACTAATTCCAAATCATTATTGTATCTCACCTGGATCCCGTTCTTGTGTATCTATTCTCAAACAGCAGCCAGAGAGATCTTTATTCAAACCTTCCAGTGAATTCTCCCAACACTTAGAATGAAATGCAAACTCTTTACCAGGAGCAGAAGGCCCTATATCACCCAGTTTTAGCTGCCAGTCTCCCCTCATTTCCCACCATCTCTTTCTCTCACACACTGGCTCCAATCACACTAGACTTTTTGCTTTTCTACAAACATACCAAGCTCCTGCCAGCCACAGAGCCTTTCTCTTATCATTCCCTCTGTCTGGAACACTCCATCCTCAGGTCCTCATATGGCCTGGGGCTTTTCGGTTGTTTATTTGTTTGTTTGTTTGTTTGTTTCCCATCATTTAGGCACCCTGACCATATATAAATTATACTTCCTATGCTTACTTGTTTTTTTTTCCCCCCCCGGTTGTCTTTTTTATTATTTGCAACCATCTTGTTTATTTTCTGCTTATTTTTTTGTCTGTCTTTTTTGTTAAATGTAACTTTCTTTAGGGTAAGGGTCTTTTGGTTTTGTTTGTTTTTTGTCTTTCTTTCTTTCTTTTTCCGCCTATCCCTGTCTGTGTCCATTGCATCCAAAACAGGTCCTGATATAAGTTAGATAATGAATGTTTGCTAAATATATGAGCATAAGTGCCATCTGAGATAAGTGCCAGCATTCCTATTTTACAGCTGTAGGGTCCAAGGCTCAGAAAGGTAAAGGACGTTTTCTGGTGTTAGTTGCTAGTTAACGGCAGAGCCAAGATTAGAACCTGGGCACTTTGACTGAAAAGACAGCTATCATTTGAGTGGCATACTCTTTTCCAGCCACCTCACAAACATTCTTGCAGACTCTTGTCATTATGAGGAGTTGACTCCCATCAGTAATATTAAAAAAGAAAGAGTTTAATCCTCACCCCTGTGGCAGCCCATTAAATACCATGCATAATAAACACAGCCTTCTTTCTTAGTCTCAAATTTGTACTGAACATTTTTCATGTACTTGTCATTAAAGAATTACAGAACGTGTTCTAGACATGATTAACTCATTAATCTTCAGAAAACCTAGGCAAAGCGGGTAAAATTAATGATCCTTGTTTTATACCTAAAGGACTGAGACCCACAAGAGGATGTTAGGTATGCTCAAGGTCATACGTGGTGAATTTGGGACAAAAACTCACTGAGCTCTGTTTCTCTTCTCTTCTAGCAGTTCCCACATCTTTATTAGAGAAGCTTTCAGTCCCTAGGATAGCATCCATTTCAAACTAATAGTGACTATTTCATTTCTCAAGAAACACTATACATTGTTATTAAAAAGCAAAATGTTAGTTTAATTCATACCATCTATTTGATTAGTACTATAGAAGTGGTTTGGAGTAGGAGGCAATATTTTCTAAAGACTCTCCCAGCTCTATATTTCCAGATTTACTTTATTTGTCTCATGAAGCTAGTCAAATGCTTTCCTCATTTTTGTTCCTAATGTAATTTTAGTAAAATCATAGACAAATATTGATGTGAGTTGTTATGAAATCTCAGTGGTATTAGTGAACCAATACAGTATGGGATTTGCAATCACATGATGCTAGGTTAATACCCCAGTTCTGTCACATTTTAGTTTTCAATCTATGGATATTTTATTTTATTTTATTTTTGAGGGCAGTGTCACTAGCCCTCATATGTGGGACTGAACTGGGGCCGCTGGCTTCCCAAGCCAGCGCTTAACCACCGCGCCACTCTGCCGGCCCTCTATGGGTATTTTAAATCTCCTAATCTCCATGTCTTCATCTGGTAAATACGGTCAGTAGTGGTACCTATCAGAGAATTCTTTTGAGAATTAATAATATAGTGCATTTTCAAGACATGGCACTTAGTAAGCTTTGGATGATAAATTATTCTTACTATTATAATTTTATTATATCACTATTACTATTATAAAAAGGAGCTGTGATTATTTGACATAGATGGAATAGAAATTAAATTTTTGCTATTTGCAAAAAATGTTTTGAAAAGCAGCCATATAGGGTAAATACGTGCAGAGAAAGTCTTCAGCTTCCTGCTGGGCAAGCTGTTCTCAATTAGCTTATACTAATCGTGAGCACTCATTTGCTTTCAATTGTATGCTTTCTATAAAATTTGTATCTCTTAATAGAACCAGGCAGGGCTTAACTACTGGTAACGATATTCACCATTTACTTTAAATAATCACAGTCATGACCAAATATTAAACCCATTTTTATTTATATTAATTTTTTCCAATTTTAAATGCATTATTTTTTCAGCTATTTTGAACTTTTAAGGGTTTGCACTTTGGTTGTCAAACTTGATTTTAAGAATAGTCTGGTTGCTGAACAGAAACCGACTCAAGCCAGATTTGGGGTAATGATCAAGGGAAATCTCAGAGGCCCCAGTGCTAAGAGGTCCTGTGAAATCTCCCAGGAACTGAGGCCCTATCACACAGCTACTCTCACATCACATGGAGACTCACTCCTGCTCATGTGCAGATGTTGGTGTTGGTGGGTGAAATTACCTTTGTGAATACAGCTTTCTCAGCAAAGTATCTGTATGCTTCCCTGCCCCTATACTTTTCAAGTGGATTTGTGTTGCCAGGTTACCTAATCTGGCCTGAATTCACCATAATCTTTTCAGCCCAGTACCTAATACCAGGTTACTGATTTGTACCCATAGGTAACTTGCAAATTTCTTAGAGACATAATCTGATTAAACCAGAAATTCTCAGTTATTCTCCTCTGATGTTATTATCTATGATCAGGAAATGGAATTATCCTTAAAATGAATGGTGTAAACAGAGAGAAAATGATGGGATTCTCGGCTAACGCCTTGTAAAATAATGACTACACAAATGAGTTTTCTTACATATTTCTCTTATGTGACCATTGTTTATTTCTTTCATAAATGTCCGGCCTTTCCAGTTATCTGCAGTTGTGAAAAAGATCATATGATAGCTTAGTATCAAGAGAAAATATATGATTTCCATGCACTAGTATGCTATAAATATACACTGGCCATTTTCACCAAATTTCACATGCACATTCTGCATGGTCCTGTGCCTCAGCAGGTATAAAAAAAATGCTTAATAATCTACGATGTTTGGTAGAAGTTGGATGAGATATAAATAAATGATTTGTAGGTCAGATACTTTTTTGAAGAAATGGGTCACTACTATTGTTTAACCACTGAAAAAATCACGGATTGCTCAAATAACTGATAAAAGTCAGTTGTCTTAAAATGAAAATAACCACATGTACTATACAGTTATAATGGTTTGAACTGTGTCCCCCGCAAAAGATATGTACAAATCCTAACCTCAGTTCTTGTAAATGTGACCTTATTTGGAAATAGGGTATTTGCAGATATACTTAAGGATCTCAAGATAAAATTGTGCTGAATTTAGGATGTCCTTACAAGAGAAAGGTGAGTGGGGTTTGAAGCACTGAGATTCACAGAGGCCATATGAAGATGGAGACAGAGATGGAGTCAAACAGCCTCAAGCCAAGGCATGCCAGAAGCTACCAGAAGCTTGTAGAAGCAAAGAATTCCATGCTAGAGTTTTCACAGGGAACATGACCCTGCTGACATCTTGATTTTGGACTTCTGACCTCAAGAAATCTGAGAGAATCAGTTTCTGTTGTTTTAGTTTCCAAGTGTGTGGTAATTTGTTGCAGTAGCCACAGGAAACTAATACAATAGCTCTCTGATCCGCAATTATAATTATCTCCCATTATGCTTAGAAATAATAGATGATATATATACACACTTAAAGGTTATATAAAGTATTACATAACTTTAATTTTATTGATTTATATGTTATGAAAAGCTATATATTTATATGATGTTATAGGAAGCCATGCACACATATACATACATACAATGACTGACAATAAATGGAAAAAGTAAAAATCAAATGATTCCCAAAAAGTTTGGACCACTGACATTATGTACATAAGCATCCTTCAAACCTATCTGTGACTTACCCATAGAGCTTCTTAAAAATAGACATTTCTGGGCCCCAGTACAGAATAATTAAATATGATTTCTAAGGGTTGAGTTTAGGCATAGATATTTTTAATCTTCAGAGGTAAGTACTGAAAACCATGCCTGAAGTACTATCGCAAAATTCTAAAAACACTGATCAGCATATTCTCTATCTATCTATCTATCACTGTTACATGAGATCTGACAATTTAGCTCGTGAACTTGTTACAGTGATGTTGCTAATCTTTTTTAAAAATATTAGACAGATTGTTCATTATGAATTTGTATTAAATGGACATACAGTTAACCAAGTTTATTATTTGGAAGTGCTGAAAAGGCTTTGTGAAAAGTTATACAAAAACGTCCTGAACTTTTCACCAACAAATCATGGCTCTTACATCACAACAATGAACCAGCTCACACGGCATTCTCTGTGAGGGAGTTCTTAGCCAGTAAACAAATGACTGTATTGAAACACCCTCCCTACTCACCTGATCTGGCCCCCAATGACTTCTTTTTTTACTCGAAGATAAAGGAAATATTAAAAGGAAGACATTTTGATGATATTCAGTACATCAAGGGTAATAGGACGACAGCTCTACTATGGTGGCCATTCCAGAAAAAGAGTTCCAAAATTGCTTTGAAGGGTGGACTAGGTGCTGGCATCAGTGCATAGCTTCCCAAGGGGAATACTTCAAAGGTGATGGTAGTGATATTCAGCAAAGAAGTATGTAGCACTTTCTCTAGGATGAGCTCACAAACTTAATTGTATGATTATGCATGCCCCCCTCACGTGTTTATCTATTATATATGAGATATCAATATATCCTATAAAATACACATTATTTTTCATGACAAAAAGCTGAACTACAATGAATGTACCTCATAATATTAAATTTTCATAGAGAATATTTACGGAGAAGGGAGTATTTTAAAGATTTCATTAATTCATATAAAAATATAAATGCTTAGTTCATGCATTTCTATAAGATCACAAAAAGCATCTAACTCTTATTAATTAACCAACTTGCAATTGTAGGTCAGCTCATACTTTTGAAACAAAATCTTCTTTTGTTTTTACATCTGCCATACTTCTATTCATATTTCAGAGTCCCTACTTCTATTCACATTTCAGTTGGAAGTGTCATCCTTCCAACTGACACAAGAAGATTTTTTTTTTAAATCTCCTGAGAGTACAAAAGTAGAAAAATCATGAATTTTTGTTAAAGATGGTCACTAACTATAAGAACACAGGGGAGAAAAATGCAAAATGTAATAAGGAGTAATCATTGACCAAGAACTGAAGTCTGTGGACCTAGTGTCTATACTCAATCATATATAAGATATAGTTTAGATATGAACTCTGAGATAATTCTATGAAAATTCATGATGCTTTCAAATTTTAAATCTAGAGATAAAATCCGGACTCTCATGTTCATGCATTACAGTAGAATTACCAATATTCCTGAGGAACTTAATATGACCTGACATACTTTCCTTCCTCTTATTACACCCATATTTGCTCATGTGACACAAAGACAGATATCAAAACTAACAGTGGCTCACATCCTCAGTCTACAAAGTAAACTAGACTGACAATCAGCAGAATTAAATTGAGTGTTCTGAGTTAAATACAACTTAAATACACCTAAGCAATGTTTGCATCATGCCTACTATGTACCAGACATCGGAAAAACTTATTCCCACTTTTGTCTTTTTAATAATAATAGTGTTATACCTCAATTTATGTTAACTTTAATTATCTTAGCTTTTCATGTCTTCTACTACTTCCCATTTTAGCAGGCTCAGCTTAACTTGTTTAACATTCAAGATCAGATATCCTTATTCTTAAAACTCTAAATATATATTTCAAATTTGATGAAACTTACTCAATGAGATAAATAAAATTAAATAGCAAAATCAAGAGCACCTTCTCTGCCTCTCCCTCATTTTGAGATATGTTTATGAGGGGGCCCTGATGCTGTCAGGTTTTCATTGAATCCAATAATCTATAGATCTCAAGAACTGGTGGAGGACACATAAAACCAGAGAGGAAAGTTGTTGGCACTGATACATGGAGGTGGAGTTAATGGCAATTGCTTAAGTCAAAAACAATTTTGGAGAAGTTAATGAGTTTTAAATGTATTTGCTAGGTTCCATTAGGACCTAGTTTCAATTCTATCTGTTAATATCATTATTACAATATGAGCTTTTTTCACTGATAGTGTAGGGGATGTTTTGTTTTATGTCTAAGTAATAAGAATCCTGTAACTGGATAATATTAAGTATTATTTTATTGGATCAGTTTTCAGGACAAAGCAAAATAACATTATTATTTTTTTAAACAAATGCCTCCCACCTGAATGACCTTAACTGATGCCAAAGGTTAGAGTAACTAATTACCAATTATTGCACTAAAAATTACATAGCCTTATAATTTGCATAAGAAATATTTCTGAAATGTCTTGAACTAATTTTCCTTTTCACCTCCGTAGAAACTAACAACTATCTCCTCCATCAGAGGGATGACCTAAAGCAACCAAAATATGACTCAAGGAAGGATAAGGTTTGAAAACACTTGACCTCCTTCACAAATTCGACAGAAAGTAGACATTAGAAAATGCACTTAAGGGTAAATGTTAGGTCTTACTAGTCCTAAACAATAAGATAGTCACTTATTTGTCTAATGAAATGGTGTGAGTTCCATTGTTGAGAGTCTTAATGTTATGTAATAATTTTACTTCAAAATTTTTCAAAGGAACATATATAGCAAATGTCAACTTTGAAAAATTCATGTACAGAAAATAAATTTTGTAAACGGTCATTGACAACTCTTCACTTTTTATGGAACAAATACTTCAGTTAGAAATAAAAAAACGGGAAAACTTAAATCCTACCATTTTAATACATTAAATATTTCTTATTTTTTTCCCAATTCCTGTGTATTTGCATTCATTCACATACAAAGCTGTAACATCAGTTATATAGCCTTTAAAATTCAGTTAAGTTAATGTAACATCATTTACATAACGGTTTCTCAATGTTTGGACATTTACTCTTGTGATAACTTTTTGGACAAGGATGAGTTTTTAGTTTTATAAAATGCCTTGCACAATAGTCTTATGTACCAGATAAAATCAATAATAATTTCAATATTTTTCTATGAAAATCATGATAAATACAGAAAAATCCACTGACACAATGATTTATCTGAATATGTATAGACATTGCTTCATGACATGGTTTTTTAAAAGTTTTAAATTATCTTTTGTATTAAATTATACATTTTTCTGCTTCCAACAGCAGAGATTGCCAACGCTTGACTATGGTTAAACAAGCACAGTTTTTTATTTTATCTGAACCAGATTATATTTCAAACACTGAAAGGTATTTATGCCTAAACAGCATTTGTAAAATCACATCAGGATTTAAGTCTTCAGATGCAATGTAAAGGTCACGGTATGGATACTTTTATCTCACAGAGTTAATTTTTCTCTGCCTGTATTTATTTCATTCTCTCATTTAATAAACATGTACTGAGGTTTTTATATACATGAAACACTGAGCTTAACCCATTCTCTGTGTGTTTCAGTGGATCACTCTTTGTCTTCTGTCCCCTTTCTTTTATGTATGGTTAAACACATGTGCTTATTTCTAACTTATCTTACAATTGCTCAGTCTCTGACTTTACATACTTTTCTATCCACCCATTTGACTATTTTCCTGCCTCTCTCTTCATTCACCTGCTCTTCTCCATTATGTACTCACTATTTTAGTTCAAGAATGTGTTTGGTCTTTGTATTTATTGAAACTTTCTGTAGAGATACACCTCCTGTTTTTTTATACATATGTCAATATTATTAGGAAGAAAACAGATGATAGCAATTTTCATAAAAGTAAAAACAAACCTAAAGTTGATACGTGATTGTTGTCCAACTAAACAAGCATAACTTAAAGTGCAAAGCACTATTACAAAATTACTTATATCATAGCTAATTATTATATTTTATGTTGCTTATAAAAAGCTGAAATTTTAATTAGATTTTAATGATAATTATTGTAATTGAGTGTTAATGTACTGATCATAAGGACTTTTTATTAAGTACTGCATTTTTCAAAATCAAGTACGCAGAACTTCTTTCCAGGTCTACAGTGATCGCTACACGCTGCATAGGCATACCACTGAACTTGAACTAACTCATATCATCACTATTGAGACTGGTGTTTGTGAGTTTCAAAATCCCAGGCCCTGAAAAACTCGAGGCACAAAGTTAATGCCATAAACATTGGTTGGGAAAAGCAAAAGAAGCCCAGGTCATTTGCCCCCTGGAAAGGATAACATGTCATAGGTTAAATTAAAGGAAAGAGGGTAACATGGGGAGGAGATAAATGACAGAGGTTGCTTAAAAAAAAAAAAAAAAAAAAAAAGAGCAGCTATAAAGGACCACATGGCCAGGACAGCCCCTGCCTGCACCCAGTCCTGCATCGCCAGTTGTCTTCGTCAGATTTCCAGCAATCTGAAATGGCACCAGAGCTCCAGGGGCACCTTCTATCCTTAGGGGGAAAGAGCCATCAGCCTTGTTTATGGCTGCTGTTTAGTGAGGACTTCCCAGTCGCTGGTCAGTGTCTACCATCTGCCCAGAGACTTTTCTCAGCCCCATTTGAATTGTTTTGGCCTACTTGCTTTTTCAATGGCCCAGGGCACTCATAATCCTGTTAAGTGGAGAGCTGAGCCCTAAACACTGGGGAGAGCCCAGGGCTATGGAGCAGGAAGCCTCTCTGTGCCTAGTGGGTCACAGTGAACCAGGCTTCTCCATAGCCAGGTCGGAGATGGAAGATGGAAGAGGAGCATTATTGTGTCGCTACAGAGGTGCAGGTGGTGCAAAAAGAAAAACAAAGAACAAAGCACTCTTTTCTACTTTTAGGGGCCTTATGTTTGGTCCTCTGCATTTTTCCTTTCTCTGAGCTATCTCTGTGTTATGCTTCTCCAGATGCTTAGTTAGTAGCACACTGGTAAAGTGGTTAATATCAATATTATTTTTTCCTCCTAATATTTCAAGGTATCAACAACACAAGGATGATTAATATGGAAAAAAAAAACAACAACAAATTATAACTTTTAATTCCTTAGGGCTGGTTTTTCCGACATATATGTCAATCAAGTGATGAGAATTTGAATTCCAAAAACATTAATATTCAAGAGTGACGGATAATGATGGCATATTTGTGCCAATTAACGTCTTTCACTAAAAGAGCTCAAGTGCTCACTGAATAATTTCTATCTCATATTCAAGCGCTGATAAAAAAGATGAAGATGAGTTCAAGATTAGGCCACTGACTCTTTTATTTTGTTTGAGGAAGGGACAAAGAATTTTACTTGCTGAGATTTAACCCAGAACACCTGTTTACCACCACACAGAAACTGAGTAAAAAGCACTCTCTGTAAGGATTTGGTACCTTTATATTATGACCTAAAATATATATTGGCAAATAAAAGAATATACATTTTGTATTTAATATTATAACTGTGTAAATCTTGAACAATTTGAATCTTTAAATAGAGAAATATGTACATAGGAATTTGAATACTTTTTATTCGATAATTTTACCCATAATGCAACAAAAACTTAATTATAGAGATTAGTATATTTCTCTACCCAAATGCTCAGACAATTCTCTCTCTCTCTCTCTCTCTCTCTCTCTCTCTCTCTCTCTCTCTCTCTCTCTTTCACACACACATATACACACATACACACACACAATTATTCATTCATTAAAAAAAAATCCATCATATTATATGCCAAGAAGTAGTCAAGACACTGCGAACACATCAAACAAAACCCCTACTGCCTTGAGTCTTATATTTTTAAGTAAATAACTATTCATGAAGGTTTGTACATGACTATATTACACAAGCAGCAAACTATACGAATGGCAATAAAGGGAGATATTCCTGTTTACAACAATAATTTAACAATTACACTTGCACTTATATTTAATAATCATTGTCCTAATGGGATTTAAGACTACACAGGGGGCCACTTACTCAAAAGACAGAGATGAACATTTACTTTGTGTGGTAAAGTGATACCTACTTTTCTCATCTCATTTGATCACTAAATATTCAAACTGCAAATTTCCCTGACCCCATTTTTGGCATACCCCTTAATTTCCACCATAACACACACATACACACACACACACACACACACACACACACACACACACACACACACACACACACACACACACACACACACACACACACACACACACACACATTGTGTCCTGGGCTTCTATGCTTCTCGTTGATGCACCCTCCCCATACATTCCTTAGTGGGTTTTGGAAGCATCTACTCATCCTGGGTTCTGGTGTCCGAGTTGCCAGCCTGCTTAAAGCCATGGGTCCTTCGGCTATGGGTGGCTTCCATTAGCTAGTATTAGCACTATGGGAGAAAGAGGGCAAAACCTCTGGATCCCTAATTTGTGATATCAGGGGCAGAAGATGGGAAGGATAAACTTAATGTGATAAGAATGAGGAAGGAAAAGAATGAGGACAGTTCAATGATTCCGAATGCCTATTTAATCCATTCTTTCTAAGAACCAAAATTAATAAATGCAAGTTTATCCTCAGAGCTATTCCTACACATGATTTTGAATGCCAAGAGAAGTGGCCTAAGCTTAAAGTTTTTCCCACACCTGCTTGACAGAATCTGAAATTCTCTCAGTGCAGGGATCATAGGTTCCTATGCCCAGGGGGCCAATCAAGAAATAAGCAGAAGAGCACCAGGCTGGGATTAAGGCAAGAGCAAATCGTGTTTATTGTGGGATAGAGATGATATGATTCAGTAAAGGATGCAGCTGCTTCTCAGGTCTTCCTCATTGTTTCCTGCCAAATAATGGGGGGGCCAGAGTTGTCAAAACTTCTTATTTTCCAAGGGGGGTTGCTGCAAATGGACCTAATTCAGCTTGACACTCACAACTCTTAGGGTTTCCCAGACAGCAGTGGTTGCTAAAGAAGATTGGGCTGATGAAGATTAGTTTCACATCCACAAACTCATTACCAGGTTGTAAGGAAAGCAGCTTTCAGACGAAAATCTGCTATACACAGACATTTTTTTAGACAGTAGTTGCAAAGCAAGCAAAAATAAAGTTAATACATGTTCTTTACAGAAGTCTTACTCAGGCCTGTTAGGTGCTCCGGTCACAACCTTATGAAAGGGTTATACTCAAGGCAAAAACTACAGGATTGCTGAGGTAGTGTTTTGTCCCTTTGCTGGCATGGCACAATCCTTAAAGCTCCTAAACCAAAGTCTATACATAGGACAGATTAGAGACCAACCTGGGATGCCAGCCATCACAATGGGATGCAGGATATAGGCTCAGGTATGACTCATAGTCATCTTTGCAGGGTTTAAAATAAAATAATAATTTTTTTAAAATGCATCTATGAGCTGACAGTGCACACATTCTTTTAAATACCTTTAATTTCACTACTGTAACCCAATTTGAACATTCATTCAAGCTAAGTAAAAAGACCAAAATTTACTGATAAAAATCCATCTTTGGAAGAAAGCAAAAAGAAGCTCAAAGCAGCTTTCTCAGGTGTGTGGACTTTCCTACAAATTACTAGCTTTGGCTGACCACACTGAGAATGAAAATTAACATGCAGATGTGTAACATCATGCTGATTAATCTAAAGTATTTTACATTACAGCCATTTTACCAAGGAGGAAATTCATATATTTTGTGTAAAATATCTTCATTTAAAAATATTGGCACCTAATTCAAATTATTTAAAAAAAACTGTTTACCAAATAGTACACCTATGCATTTAGCAAGCTGCTATCCTTTGGTCCCTCTTTTAATAAAAGATTAAATTTTTTTGTTTGTTTTTAGTTAAGTAGCTAGAAAATGCTAATAAGATATTTAATAAACTAAAATGAATGAGTTTCAGTTTGAATACAAATCAGCCTTGTTCTGAATGAGGAGGAATATTTAAAGAGTGAGAAGGGAATGGAAAGATATTGTAGAATTAAAAGTAGAAGAGGAGGAAAGCATCAGGTTTGTATGTAACCATAAAAGACCTCAACTAGCCAAAGCAATCCTAAGAAAAAAGAATAATGCTGGAGATATCACACTCCATGACTTAGGCTGGTACTACAGAGCAACAATAATCAAAACAGCATGGTATTGGCAGAAAAACAGATACACAGACCAATGGAATACAATTGAAAACCCAGACATAAACCCACATAAATATGGACAGATAATTTTTGACAAAGGAGCCAAAAACATACACTGGATAAAATAAATCCTCTTCAATAAATGGTGCTGGGAAAATTGGAAAGCCACGTGCAAATGAATGAAACTAGACTGCTATCTATCACCATGTACCAAAATTAACTCAAAATGGATCAAAGACCTAAACATAAGACCTGAAACAATAAACTTCATAGAAGAAAACACAGAACTTATGGACCTTGGGTTCAAAAAGGATTTTATATATTTGACCTCAAAGACAAGAGAAATAAAACTAAAATAAATGAACAGGACTATATCAAACTAAAAAGCTTCTGCACAGCAACAGAAATCATCAACAAAACAAAGAGTCATCCAATCAAATGGGAGAGGATACTTGCAAATAACACCTCTGATAAGGGGCTAATATCCAAAATATATAAGGAACTCATACAACTGGACAACAAAAAGACAAATGATCCAATTTAAAAATAGGCCGAGGACCTGAATAGACATTTTTCCAAAGAGAACATACAGATGGCCAATAGAAATATGAAAAGATATTCCATATCACTAATCATCAGAGAAATGCAAATAAAAACCATGATGAGATATCACCTCACACCAGTTAGAATGGCTGTCATCAACAAGACAAATATTAACAAGTGCTGGAAATGCTGTGGAGAAAAAGGAATCCTCATACACTGCTGGTGGGAATGCAGATTGGTACAGCTGCTATGGAAGGCAGTGTGGAGTTTCCTCAAAAAATTAAGAATAGACTTACCATATGACCTAGCAACCCCTCTCCTGGGTATCTTTCCCAAAGATCTGAAAACATTTATCCATAAAGATATATGTGCTCCAATGTTCATTGCAGCTTTATTTATAGTGGCCAACACATGGAAACAATCACAGTGTCTTTCCATAGATGATTGGATAAAGAAGATATGGTATATATACACAATGGAATACTATTCTGCCAAAAGAAAAGATGAAATACTGCCATTTGCAACACCAGGGATGGAACTTGAGATTATTATGCTAAGCGAAATCAGTTTGTTAGTTTCAGGTGCACAACATAGTAAAATTCAATACTTATATATCTTATGATGTGATCACCACCACTATAAGTCTAGTAACCATCTGTCAACATACACAATTACCATATTATTGACTATATTCCCTATGCTATACCTTATGCCCCCTTGACTTATTTATTTTATAACTAAAGTTTATATCTCCTATGCCCCTCACCTTTTTCACCCATCCTTCCATCCCCTCCCCTCTGGCAACCATCAGTATGTATGAGTTCTTTACATGTTTTGGAAATTAACCCCTTATCAGATATATCATTTGCAAGTATCTTCTATTCAGTAGGTTGTCTTTTTGTTTTGTTGATGGCTTTCTTTGCTGTGCAAAAGCTTTATAGTTTGATGTAATCATATTTATTTATTTTTGCTTTTGTTGTCCTTCACTGGGGAGAAATATTGAAAAAAATATCGCTAAGACCAATGTCAAAGAGCTCACTACCTGTGTTCTCTTCTAGGAGTTTTGTGGTTTGGGGTCATACATTTAAATCTTTAATCCATTTTGAGTTAATTTTTGTATATGGTATAAGAAAGTGGTCCAGTTTCATTTATTTCAAACTATACTTCAAAGTTATAGTAATAAAAACAGTGTGATACTAGCACAAAAACACGCAGATCAATGAAGCAGAATAGAGAGCCCAGAGATAAGCACACACGTATACGGTCAATCAATCTCTGACAAAAGAGGCAAGAATAAATAATGGAGGAAATGACAGTCTCTTCAATAAATAGCATCGAGATAACTAGACAAATACACACACAAAATTAAAATAAAGCAAAATAAAACTGGACTACTTTCTTATACTATATATAATAATCATATACATATAAATATATATATATTTGAATGTTCCACAGACAATTATGAATCATATTAAACTTTGAAAATTACTGCTCCATCCATATATTAATAGGATTAGATAAGCAACATAAAGTATAGACTCTTAAAGCAGTGTCCTACCATGTAGTATTCATTAAGAAGGAAAAGTAAACAGAGGAGACTGGCAAAAACAAAAAGGGTAGTAAGGAGACTATATGTCTGTCAAAACTCATAGAACTGCACACCAAAAAAAGGTGAATTTTACCATATGTAAATCATACCTAAATAAAGCTGATTTTTAAAATAAATTATAGTTTTAGAATCCTATTTTCAGTTTTATTTGCTTCTCTCTGAAACTATAAATAAAAGTGAGGAGAGGAGAGGCAGAAAATAATGGGTGCAAATTTCATGAGGCTTACTGAAACAGCATATTATATTTGTGCTTTAATGTATCTTTACCAAGATGAATAGTTAAAAATAAATCCAGACATGTAGCGTTTATTTTGCACTAATTAGGACTATTAACACAACCAGTGAAGTGTTACAAAAAAAGTATAAATTAGGGAGGAAGTGGGAAAGACACATTTCTACTATTTTATAGTTTGAGGTTCAAGTTTATCCTGGATTGAAAGAAAAGAAAAATAGTTTTGTTTTTTGTTTTTTGTGGGGGTTTTTTTCAGCTGAGCTATCCTGCCAATGAAAAATAGTTTTTTCATTACCAAATTTTTTAGAAGAGAAAAATTACTTCCTTAAAATAGAAATTAACTGCAGTCTTTGATAGTAGTTTCTGATAGTCTACTTTGACAGTAGATAACTTCCCTTAGGGTGTCATCAGCAAAGCTATTAGATGGTCGCAGGATAATACAATTAGTAAAGTTTGATAAACATGCTTTCTCCTCAGAACTGTTTCACTGCTTTTATCACTAGATTTGTAAGAAAGCCCTGGAACTGTAGCAGAGATTGAAGAAATCATTTGTCAGGTTATATAGGTCTTATAGAAATGCAATCCCATAAATTGTCTTTAGTGCCCTATCTTGGCTGAGTTTTAATTACAGTAAGTCATGTTAATTGATCAAGGCTTCTATGCCCATGCAGATATAGAGCTAACGTACCTTCTAGAAATATCATTTCTAATGTCATTTGTGTTTATATACTCATGGTAAATTGCTAACAAGATTCCTTAATATTGGAATTGTTTGTGTAGGACATTTGGGAGATTTTTAAAAAATAGTACAATGATAAAACATTGCCAGTTCCCATTTTATTTCCTTCAATGTAAGTCACTGTTTTGAATCCATATTGTGCATTTATTTTCCCATTGCCACATGTAATAGTATGCCCCTTATTTCCAGGTTGCACTGTCAACTGCCTCCATTTTCCAATAGCGTGGCATTAGAGAGAAGTTCAAAAATTTCCCACGGACTCTCAGTAAAGGTATCATCCTTGTTTGATTTTTCTTCATAATGGATAACTTCACTAGTCTGTTTCATAGTTAGATTTCAGATGGTCTGGGCTGAGATAACATAAACACAGGAAATGTAATGTAACTATCTGACCAAATAGTCACCTTAAAAATTGGAAAAGTAGATAGTTCCCAGTATGATGTATTTCACAATTCTGGGAAAACCTTCCCCAAACATGTTCCCTATTTACTAAATTCCTTTCCCCAGTCACCCCACTTCATGAAATTTCAAATGGACAATGTCTCATCTTTTCCGTACTTTCTGCATTTCATGCTTCAAGATCTTGCAAAACCATTTATTTCAACATTTGAAATATTCAAAAGGTTTTAAAATGCAAATACCCTCAGGAAGAAATATCATCCATTGACACCTTAATGAACTTCAAGTTTCATTAGAAAGCATACTGGAATGAGGAAGAGAGAAACAAAAGATTATTTTGTAGTATAGAAAAAAATTGATTTTTTTAATCTAGGATTTCCAGGTTCAGGGCAACCAGAAGTCCATTTATCTCTTACTCATTGGTAATAATGACTAAGATTTCTATCTCTTACTGAAAGAAGGGTTTTGCAAGTAGACAAACCTGCATACTCAAGGGAGAGACATGCAAGTGGAGTAGAAAGTTGGGAAAATAAGTTAATAATTCAGGAAGATTTTTAAGTGATGAAATAATATGTGACATAAAAACCCAGAAATACCAAACAGGTAAGAATTATTATTAAGGTTGTGAATCCAATAGGATTCCTTTTCAATAATTCAGGTATAAGTGTGGTAAAAAATTTTCAAAATTGTCCATAAAATTTAATAAATTGGTTTTAATGTAAAATATACCTAAATATGTTTTTCTTACTTTTTTTCAGATTGAGGCTAAAAAATTTTATTGCATTTTCACTACAAATGAGTTCTTTCAGTGAGCTCTTTTAGATGCAATTAAGAGCTACCTATGGTCTAAATAATCTATTTTTATCAGAAAACAATAATATATGGGTAAGTTATCAGATAATGGGTTTTTAGATCTCCATTAACAGCCATTTGCTAAGATTTTATGTTACTACTTCAGTGTCTATTTTTAGGATGTTGTTTAATGAATCAGGCTAAGTGGCAGCTCAATTTCACATCCTAGGTCACATGATCACCATTGTGGAGGAGAGCGGTGAATATCAGGACCACAGAAAGATCCTTTGCCACAATTTTCATGATAATTACATTATATATAAACAGCTATAATGGGAAAGTGCTGATTCAGATTTTTTTTGTAATACTTAGCAGTTTGCTTCTACCTGCTTTCACAGCTAAATTATCTGACTATCAATCCCCAAGCTAAAAATCTGGAAATTCGGTTTTCCTTTATTTTCCATCTTTTACATCCTAACAATTGCCAAATCAATATAATCCATTATATTTACTTCTCAAATTTTATCACTATACTTAAGAATGTTCATGATCTTTCCAGTATCCACTAAAAAGAAGTTATTTTATGTATATTCTTACAAATTATATATATTCTACCATCCATTTCTATGTACTTTTAAAGTCAAATGGGTTACTTCATCACTCCACAAATCCAGCACTCCAGACATGCTGGAAGACTTCTTGCTACCATTGTTGATTCTTTCAAATGGTTACTCCTGATTTCCCTGTGTATGAAAATCCATCTTTTCTGCCCATTTGAAGACATATTTATATAAGACTCTGGACTTTTCATTAAACATTTCAAGTAATGAATATATTTCATATGCCTACTTGAGCACACTATGCTGACTGAGTTTGAAATGCAGGCACTCGCATGCTGCCTCCTCTGTGAACTCATCTCCACACCCCCACATCATATGCAAGTGACATTCTCTGTGACCAAGCTACACATTGCATCCAACTCCCTTCCAGCTCTCATTTCAATTGATTTAAGTTAGTTACCTGTTTAAATTCCTGTCTCCTTCACTGGATTGAAAGGTCCTATAGAATATGCTTATGACCTATTATAATGCTTTCTATATTATAGTCCCTCTGGTGAAGTGAAAGGAAATAAATGAATAAATCTTGATTAGAATGTAGATGAATGAATTTCTTGTTCCAGAATATAGATTCTCAAGTTTACTCTTCACAACTCCCACCAAAACTTATTGAATCATATATTTATTAAATTAAAAATAAATTCCTTAAAACTATGGCTACATGACAAACTTCTCCAAAAATGGTTTTAAACAACACCCATTTCACTTGATCAGGAATATGTGGGTGAGGATTTAGGGCACTGCAGTGCTTCTGTTGCACAGGATCATTCAGTCAGCTGCAGTCAGCTGGTGTCCAGGCTGGACTAACAGGGCTAAGAAAGCTTCGCTCACTTTGCTGGTGTCTCAAGTCTCCTTCAGGGGGCTGCCATCTTTCCTCATGACTAGTTTTGGCTTCTTAACAGCATGGTGCTCTCAGGACAGTGGGTCTTCTCACAGGGTCACTTGCTTCTAAGTGGTGAAGACTTTAACCATGGACTTTTTAAGGTCACGACTGGAAAGTTTCATAAAGTCACTTCTGCTGTATTCTGTTGGTCAGCCAGGGACCACAGTATTCCCAGATTCCAGCAGAGGAGAAATACACTCCATGATTAATGAGGTCAAGGAAAAGTCACATTGCAAACCAGCTTGTGGGATGAGAAGCATTTTTGTGATCGGTTTTGGGAACACATTTTCTGCTCTATGTCCACAATAGTTCCTTCCCACAGGCAAAATACACTCAACCTTCTCCCTAAAATTTAATTTTATTACAGCATCAGGCCCAGGCTTGAGGATCAGGATTTCTTTATCTAAGTTAAGTCCAGATAAGAATAAGTTTCTTCAAGTGTAGTTCTTTGGTGCAGCATCTCAACTTTACAGATATGTGAGTAAAAATCACAAAGGGTGTCTTCCCCCACTCTTACTCAACATATAATGGGGAAACAGAGACAGAGTAACTGTAATAGATCGTCTCACTCAACAGGGGGGTGGGGGATACGAGAAACACAGCAGTCACTCATTCATAGCAACTATAAAATCCACTGAGCATATGTCACTAATTCCCATTGCTGTGGGGACAAGGAACATGCATTGATTACAATCCATCTCTGCTCTCAGGGAGTGGTTCTCCTTAGAGCTTGGCTCTACTTTCTGCTTTATGTTTCATAAGACATTGTCCATGTTTGCAGTTGAGTGGTTTTCTCTGCTGCTTCCTGCCAGTAGAAATTTGGGGACCCAGAGGCCTGTAGAAGTTTGAACTTTGCTTATCCCTTTCAAATGGGTATGTGTTCTATAAAAAATATTCCTTTACTCTATATCAAATTATTGAATATAATGCATTCCAGTAGACAAAAGCCATATCCACAAATATCTTCAAAATATGCTCTCCTCTACTTGGGTCCACCATGGTATTTGTGAAAAGGCTATACCTCCTGCAAAGATTATAGCTGGTGACGGAGTGTGGCAGGGATGCCAAGGCAGGCCCATCTATAGAGTAACAAATGCACCCCAAATTTAGTGGTTTAAAACCACAACCATTATATTTGTTCATGATTCTTTGTATCAGGATTTTGAGCAGGACTTAGCTGGGCAGTGCCTCTGCTCCATGCAGTGCTGGCTGGGGTCAATCTCTCACGTGACTGCATTGGTGGGTATCTGGGCTGGGCAAGAAAATCCAAAAAAACTTTGTTCATATGTTTGACACCACCATGCTCTTCCACGTAGACTTTTTTTCATTATGTGGCTACAGTTGGCTTTTTCATGGTTATCTCAGGGTATTCAGACTTCTTATATGGCATCTCATTTCCAAAAGAGGTCATTACAAACAGTAAAGGAAGACAGTGGAGTCCTAAGGCTCAGTTGAAGAAGTTACACAGTCACTTATGTTGCATTCTATTGAACAAAACAGCTCATAGGCCCAGCACATATGGCAGCAGAAGGAAAATAAATTCCACGTTTGATGGGAGCACGTGTAGCAACCATGAAAAGGCAACACTTGGAAAATCTCCTATAGTGAGAGTTATTTATTGACATCCCAACTGTTGCACTCTGAGTCTACCACCATAAACATGCAAAGGTGACACTCCCTGTGGACTGCTCCCAGCCAATGACTGAGAGTGACAGAGACATGGAGGCTGGCCCATCCTACAAGATGTGGTAATCCACTGACAGCCTATTTTGGCCTAAGAGCTCCCCAAGAGCCTGGCACAAAATTTGCTGTCGTAAGTCAAGTTCCATTGTCCAGTTCCAGAATAGTTAATATTTTTGCTGGTTCTCAGCAATACATTAATGAGTGAGTATATGTTTCTGATATTGGAAGGGCAACAGTATAAGCTTTTTACTTCTTTGACTAAAAAGAGAAGCTAATTAGAAAAATGGAAAAGAAGAAATTATTCTAAGTCAAAAACAGAGCACTGCCCAACATTATTAGCATGGTTTCACATCCTATCAAACGAAAGTCTTCTGTATGGGTGTATTATAAACTGATGAACATAACATTAGGAAACTGAAGGATGATTAGCTGTGCAGCTGGAAGGTGCTTGAATTTTGTCACCTTCTTTCTCAAAACTGAAAAAGAACCTTATGACAGGCTACTGGAATAGACAGAGTGAGAAAGAAATAACCCATTGTCTTTATGAAAATGCACACATTACTTTTATAACTATTTTTAACGTTGAAAGTAATGGTCATCAAGGAGAAACAAGGAGAGCCCAGCTGGATGTGGCTGAGTCTGGGAATGTTCCTTCCTTCCATCTAAAGTAGGGGCCCCACCCTGCAGCCACAGTGGTGATCACCCTCACCTTCCAGGCTTTCAGGATTCCCATCTGTCCACACGGGCATAGAACGAGGTGTTCTCTTTTTTTTTTTTTTTTTTTTGAGGGCAGTGTCACTGGCCCTCATATGTGGGACCTGAACCGGGGCCGCTGGCTTCCCAAACCAGCACTTAACCACCATGCCACTCGGCCAGCCCAGGTGTTCTCTTTTTATTCCACAGCTTAAGAACATTTTAAAACACTAAGTGGACTGGATCATTTCCCTTTTTTATTTCAAAACTGTAATCAGGTTTCACGTAGATGGCATTCCAGTGCAATCCATTCAATCAATAGATATGGAATCAGCAGAGCACCTCAGCGATTACACTGGACTAGCCACGCTCTCTACAGCCTCCATTCAAATTCCAATATTATAGACAGAGATTATGCTTTCATTTCGCACTTAAACATAAGAGGCAAACAGATGAACTAGGAAAGAACATCCTTATACTCATAAAAATCATCCATCTTATTGTCCTAATTAGCATATATACATAAACATACATTCATCTCAATATACAACTCCCAATTTATGGGTAAACATGCTATATGAAAGTCCCAAATACTTCTTTATTAAGTGGCATTTTTAACACTGATACTTTTTTTTCCAATTACTCATTTATAATAATTTTAGATGTTAAATGATTTGGAAAACATCCAACATCTTAATGGAAATAAATACCAGAGCTATGTCTTCAGGAATGATTTCATAGAGAGAGACAGAGAGAGAAATGAAATGGAAGGGGGAGGGGAAGACTTTGCAGTCCTTTAGGCAGGACGTCCTTGTCTTTATTCCTACATGATTTTGAAATGCACTAACAGTTGTACTTTGCTACTCAATAAACCATTTTTTGTGCAATTATTGATCTCCTAATTTTACCTTTAAAGAGTACATAAATGAAAGAAACAAGGGTGGCCTTATGGAGATAACTCGAAAACATACATTTTTCTATTAGATATAGTTAAAAGGAAAGAAGTGAAAATGTTTAGGAAATATGTTTCTGCATCTAAAGTTGTGTGCAAATGAACACATGTGAAAAATAGGGCTGTGATTCCAAGTTGTGGTTTAACATCAAGGATTTCATAGGGTTATTAAGTGTACCACAGTATCTATTAAGTACTGACCTTTGCCACAGAAACTTGGCTGGGAATGTTCTCTTCAGGAAACAGATATAGCCAGAGAGCCTCTGGTTTCTATTAGATTTATGCAGAATAGTGAGCTGATCAAGCCACATTTATAGTAGTTGTCCAAATATAGACTGTAAAAAAAAAAAAAATAAGATAAATTATTTTTAAAAGGGAAAGATGGAGTGATATTAAGTGGTCTAAAAAATTAATTTTAATTAAACCATTTTAATAAATTCCTGGGTGACTAAGAAATTCTCCCTTTGTTTACCCTATTATTTTGAGAGAGGAAAATCCCATAATAAAAAATACCAAACATTCATAAAAAAGACATGCTCTGGATGAGATTTTATATATGGTGACATTTTCCTGCTTTAAATTTTTCAATACTTAACTTGGCATCTATCCAATACTTACCATATCAAATATGAATATACACATATATATTTGTTGGAAAAATCATGACATATTTTTTCTATGTTTTTTGTTGCAAAATTATGACTTTTCCGACTACCATATATATATATATATGCACACGTACACACACGAATACACACACACACACACACGAATAGAATCATTCTATTCTCACAAGTACCATATGAGAAAGCCAGCATTGTTATCCACATTTTTCATGGAAGGACTCTGAGGTAGAGGAGAGTGAATACCTTGTCACTAGTCACATACTCCCAGAGGCTTAAACAGAGATATTTGGCTTACCATACAAGACTCTCCCTGATGTGGTCCTTGGTATCCTTGGAACCCAGCCTTCCCTTCTCCTCAAATCCTGCATGTCACCCACGCTAACCTACTTCAGCTTTAACAAGTGATTCCCTCTGAGGTTCATCACCATTTCCTCCTCCTACCTGGCATTAATCATTCTTGAAAATGCAATGATATCTCCAACCAGAAGTTCCCTTCGTTGGCCCCTTTTTGTCTTGACACTTCTTCCTATGTCCTCCCATAAACACCCAAAGATTTTCTTTGTCACAGAACCTTTCAACTGAACTATAAATTACCTGTTTATTATCTCTTTTGAGGTAAATGAGTGCCATCTTCTCTGTATCAGACTTAATCCCTCAATTGCACAACGCCACTGATTATTAAATTCACCTCAAGCCTAAACCCAGCTTTGAGGATTAAAAAAAATTAAAAAGGTTACATAACATGTACATGTGAATTGTAACGTTGGCATCTTCAGAAACAAAAATATGCATTAAACATATCCATCCCTCAAAAGAGGGAACATCATGTCACAGTGCAATTATATAGTACCTGTTTGCAATTGTTTATGAATTGACTAAACGAACATGGAGGAAAATCAATTGCTTCTGCCTTCACTTTGGAATGGTTATAACAATCTTAAATAATTTTTTGATGTAAAAATACTAGGTAGATTTTTTCCACCTCTTATAAATGGATTTTTATATAGAAGTTTTCAATCAATAGACCAGTTAAATATGTTGTTTCCCCATAACCCCAAAATATAATAGAATGAAATGAGTGGTATAAAAGTTAGAAAAAATGTAGAACATATTTTTAAAATATATATAGAAAAAGTACATTGCAATTTTCTTGAGTGACAGGTAAATAATTTTGCCACACCCTAAATAAGAAAGAAAGCTTTAATTGCTATCTGTACCTAGACAACAGAAGAAAGGTTAGAGTAAGATAGAAGAAATAAAACCCTC
Source organism: Aselliscus stoliczkanus (assembly GCA_033961575.1). Taxonomy (NCBI): domain Eukaryota; kingdom Metazoa; phylum Chordata; class Mammalia; order Chiroptera; family Hipposideridae; genus Aselliscus; species Aselliscus stoliczkanus. Next base: position 46,592,449 of record CM066728.1, read on the forward strand.
ACTAGATCTCTGGAAGCAAAGTATGTCTTAGTGATTTCTAGGTATAGTTTTTTATGAGGTATGTGTGACTTATGGAAATGTTGATAGAGGAAGCTGTTCCTGATTATACCAGTAAGCCTGCTTACAGAATCAGGCATGTTTAAATATTTTCATACTTAAGGTTAATGTCTGTCAACTTCTTAGAAGAAGAAATAATTTGTATGAAAGACCTCCATGTACTAGGTAATTATGTTCCCCCCACCCCAAGAAAAGAAAGAAAAACAGACAAAGACAATATTCAATAATAGTTGCCCATAATGATAAATCCTCACCAATGTGCTACATCAATTAGGCTGGCTTAACTGAGTCATTTTCCTATAACTCTTGAAAATGAAAAGATATTGGCAGTAACCAGGATGATTCATAACTACAATAACACATTTTACAAACATCCTCAGGAGCCTGAGCCACATTTCATAAGATAACAGCTATTGACCACGTAAACCAAGAGTCCTTTATACCACAGAAACCAGACTGCGAAAGGAAGATAAATTATCCAACGCATAATTGTTTACAAGTATCACCTTAGTTGTTCACTTTAGTTTCAACAAGTCTTTCACTTTTCAATCTCAAATCAAGGAATCTTTTTCCATTCCTTTTTAGTCTTTTCTAAACTACCCTCTTAAAATGTTCTTTCTAGTCATTTTAAATTAAACTTTTTAATCTATTTCTTGGGTATTAAATATTTGGGGATATTAGTCTACATCTGCTCTAAGAATCTCCCACATAAATATGAACATACTTGTTTAAATTAAAAATAATTCTCTAGGGCCCAATGACATGATTACTATTATCTTAAATGGAAAAAGCAAAACTTCTGCCCAATGCATCAAATATATATTTATCGTATTTTGTTCAGACTACTTAAGTGGTTACGTATTATAAGACATTTGAAGTCAAAGGAAACTGTAATGAGATTACTTTTTCTCCCATTTTTCTGAATCTAGGAAAATTTTATTTAAGAGGAATAAAACTGAAATAAAATTCATTTTCGGCATTTCTGCAATTATTTCATGTTCATAGCTATGTAAAATTTTATATATATAGCGGAGGTGTCGCTGCAAGCTCACGGGCTATCTAAGAGAGGACTCAAATCAGAGCAGAGGTGACTGGGTTCTTGTCACCGCGAGAAAGAATTAAAGAGTAAGACAGATGCAGGAAATGAAAGTGATTTATTGAAAATGAAAGTGTACATTTGAGAAGAAAGTGCAGGCCAACTCAGAGAATGAGTTACCACAAGGAAGTCACAATCAGTGGTTTTTATCCCTCCAGGGAGGGAAGTGGTGATGTCCCATTGACATGGCTCATTCATCTCCTCTCCTTGGTGGGACCTTCTTTTTCCCCGCGTTATCTTCCTTATTTGGTTCTTCCCAAACTGTTGTGCCATCAGATGCATGATGAGAGTCATAGTAACCACAATGCAAATTAAATTATAATGACATTATAATTAGCTAAAGGTCAGATCCTGGTCATTGGGATCAGCCCAGCTGGAAGAAACTGGTGTTTCTTTTTCTCCAGCTGTAGGTACTAGACACAGTCACTTTGTTACTTATGTAACCAGTGAGGCACCTCAAGTTGTACCTTGGAGGGTCTTGTCAATTTCCTGCCTTACATGTCCTGCCTTAGAGGCATAGCACATATTATTAAAGAAATCAAAGTTTTAGTGGTTACCGGAGGGTAATGGAGGAGAGGGGTGGTAGAAGAGAGTAAAGGGGGTCAAATATATGGTGATGAAAGGAGAACTGACTGGGTGGAGAACACACAATGCAATATACTCATATAGATAATGTATTATAGAAGTGTATACTTGAAGCCTATATAAGTTTACTAACCAATGCCATCCCAATAAATTTAATAATAATAATAATAATAATAATAATAATATGAAAGGACCTATTCAAGTTGTAAATTGGATAGGGTAAAACCAAAAGACAATGACTACATGGAGTGAGCTCAAGATATTCCCTCTCTCAGCTCCCTCCTTGCAAGTTTACCGTCAGATGAATGAGTTCCTCTAGGAAAGCCACAGGTCCTGTCAAATGGCCCTCTCCATGTACCTAGCTTCCCTGGAATCCAATAATAACTCACTCAATTCCCTTCAGTCCTCAGAACCATCCTTCGCATCTCTTGTTAGTTTCTTAAACCCTTCCCAAACCTGTGTAAAAAATTAAATTGTTTAATTACCCAATTGGAGAGTGTGACATGATTCCTGCTAAGATCGTAAAACTCTGCAATATGCAACTGGTTCTTGAGCAGAGAGACTTATCCAGATTTGGTCCTGCCACATCTTATTCCTGGTACTTTCTTTATGTGCTTATTACCATTTTATTCATGTGGCATCATATCCATCTGTTTAAATTCATTCCTTACATGTGCATGTTTGGTTGTCTATGTGCCAGCCCTTGTGCTAGTTGCTGGACTTACAATGTTGGGTGACAGTAGGCAAGGAATTGCCCTAATAGAGCTTACAATTTTAGGGGGGAAGGCAGACATTAGTAAATGATTCACAAATAAAGGTAATAATGTAACAATAATAAGTACAATGAATGGGAAAGGGCTATAATAACTTAGGAGAGAAAGCGTTTTTCTATCCAGGGAGGCCAGGGAATATTTCCCTGAGGAAGCAACATATAACTGAAGAGCTGAAGGAAAAGTAGAGGAGGAGGAAAGGCCACATAAAGGAAGAAGAAAGCATACACTAGAGCCCTAGAGCAAGAAGCAACATGGTGAATATGAGCACCTCCAAAAATTAAAAATAAAAGACTGCAGTTGTTGCAGAGAATGAAGCTGAGACAAAGCTGGAAAGAGAAGAGAGGCCAGACATCAAGTGTTACATTTATACTGATGAGTTTTATGATGCTCATAGTGCAATGGGGTTATTGATTATGTGCATGAGTGTAGGGGTAGGGCAGGCAGGTAGCAGTGTTCAGTATGTGTTCAGTATGACCTAATTTATGTTTTGAAAACATCATTCTGGAAGCAAAGTAGAAATCTACTAAGGACAAATCTCTAAGGAAAAAGGAAGGACTGTTCAAAGAAGCAGGAGGAAAATCAGGAGAGTGCAGGGTCGTGCAATCTCGGAGAGAAAGGACTATATATCTGCCCTACTGGAATCATGGCTCATTGAAGATAAGTGTTTGCCATTCACTTTCATATCATTCCCCAGCTACTTACATATATCATGGTGGTGTGTCCATACAAAATATTTTTAAATGGTTTTTAAAATACATGTGTCACCATATCTACTTACTCTAGCATATCACTGCTTCCATAGGAACTCTTGCATTCTGGCAGCACAAACCAGGCATAGACAAGTAGGTTCTCTCATACTTCCTTTGTGTAGTTTATTTTTTATACAGTAAAAAATGAAATATAAGAGTAGCCAACCCAATATTAAAGGAGAAGAAAAAAGTTGTAGGACTGACATTACCCAACATCAAGGTGTACTATGAAGTCACAGTAATCAAGATTGTATGGTGTTTGCAAAAGAACAGACAAATAGATCATTGGAACAGAATAGAGAACCCAGAAATAGACCCACAAAAATACAGTCAACTAATATTTGACAAAGGAGCAAAAGCAATACAGTGGAAAATGAACATACTTTTCTACAAATCGTGTTGGAACAACTGGAGAGTCACGATCCTAAACATTGATCTTACACCCTTCACAAAAATTAATTCAAAACAGATCACAGAACAAAAGATAAAATACAAAATTATAAAAATCCTAGATGATAACATAGAAGAAAACTTAGATGAACTTGGATATGGTGATGCCTTTTTAGATACAAAAATTGCTTTCTTTTGGTTATTTTTTTGTCCAGCTCTTATAATTGCTGTCATATATATAAGCTTATTTATCATCTCTCATCTTCCTTTTGGAAGAGAATTTTTCATTAGATAATTGTCTTTTGTACTTTTAATATATTATTACACTGTCTTGTGCTTCCATTGTTTCAGTTGAGAAGTCAGCTATTGTGACAATTGTTGTTTCTTTGAAAACACAATTGACCCTTGAAAAACATGGGGTTTAGAGGCACCAGAGCCCACTGCAGTCAAAAATCTACATATAACTTTTGATCCTCCAAATGCTTACCCTCGGTATCCATGGGAGATTGATTTCAGTATCCCCCAAAGATACCAACATCCATGGATATCCAAGTCCCCTATAGAAAAGGGCATAAATCAATGCATCCAGTTAGCCCTGTACAGCCACAGACTTCCAACCATAAATCAAAAAAAAGTACAGGTAGTTACTGAAAAAAATCTGTGTATAAGCAGAACCACATAGTTCAAGCCGGTGTTGTTCTATTCCATTCTATTCTGTCTATCCTCTCTTTGTAGACCTCTAATTATATGAATATTACATCTTTGTTTTACTCTCTTTCTCTTCTCTATTTTCTATTCTTTTTTCTCTGTGTTTCATTCCAATAATTTTCTTCAGTCCATTTTCAGCAGTTTCTATTATTAATCATGTCAATTGATTTATTTTTCAGTTTTAGAATACTTCCTTTATACTATATTTTTTAATTCTCTACTAATAGTCTCAGTTTTGTCTTCTATTCCTTTGATCATATTAAGCTAGTTATTTTAAGGTCTGTAACCAATAATTGCATTATCTGGATATTCTGTGGGAATCTTTACAGTTTGTTTTGATTTTGTAACATCATGGCTTGTTTCCTCATAGGCTTCATTTCTCAGTGGGTTCACTGGGTCCACAGACTCATCTGTTGATCATTTTTTTAGTTCCTAAGCATGTATTTGGAAAAGACTTACTTAGAGGTTGGCAAAATCCTCACAAGGCAAAACCTTGACCTACAAGTTAAGAGCCAGGTAAAAGCCCCCTAAACATCCTCCCTCTGTCAAGATAGTAAATCAATAATGCATCCTGGGGTAATGGAAGAGATTAATGCTACTGTCAAAGTCTTAAATGATACAGCAGTAGTAACCCCATTTAATTCACCCTGGTTAATGTAAAACTGAACACATCATGGTAACAGTAGCCTACTGCAAACTTAACCAAGTGACCAATTGATAGTCCCAATTGCAACTGCTGTGTTAGATGTAGTAGTATCTCTTATTGAGCAAATTAACACAAGTTTTTTGTTTGGTTTTGTTCTGTTTTGTTTTTACCATGGTAATGGCTATTGTCAGTGAGTATTTTCTTTATCATAACTATTAAAATGAAAAATCAAAATCAGTTTCATTCACCTAGGATAAACAACAATATATATTTCTGGTTTTGCCTAAAGGCTATGTTAATTCTCTTATTCTCCATAATAATATTGTGTGAAGGAACAAGAACGACTTGGACAGGTGAATGAGTATAATCCATTCAGTGGAAAATACATTAGTTCACTATAGTGATGATACTATGTAACTGATCCTGTAAACCAGACGTGGCCAGGGTTCTGAATACCTTGGTAAGACACATGTACTGTAAAGAGTAAGAAGTAGGAACTGAAAAGATTCATGGGCCTGATACATCAGTGAAGTCTAAGATAAGAACAATTTTGCACCTTGCACTTCATACCACTAAGAAGGAAGCAGAAAACTTGGTAGGCCTCTGATATTTGGAGGCAGCATATATTGTACTTAGAAATACTGCCTTGGCCTACTTATTGAATGAAGCAGGAGGGCCCAGCTTTGATGGGCTTAGAATAGGGCACTATAGCTTAGGATATATGATTCAAAATATTCCATGGTAATGTAAGTACCTGGGGTAGAAAAAGCACCAAGGTGGAGGCTCTGGCATATGCCAGTAGAATATATGCAATGCAACCTTGGATCCTGGAGCAAAGCCATGCCCTCCACAGGAGAGACCAATACATAATTTGAGAAATAGCTCTTGCTAGGCTAAAGAGCTGTGATAGAAACTGAGCGACTGATCATAGAACATCAAGTGACTATGAGCCAGAAGTGCTCATTATAAAGTGGACGTTATCAAATAGATTGCTGTAGACTGAATGCTTGTGTCCCTCCAAATTTCATCTGTTGAAACCTAGACCCCACTGTGATGCTATTTGAAGTTGAGGCCTTTGGAAAGTGATCAGGTCATGAAGGTGAAGCCCTTATAAATGGGATTAGTGCCCTTTTGAAAGAGGACCTAATGAGCTTCCCTGCCACTTCTGCCATGTCAGGGTACAGCAAGAAGATGACTATCTATAAACCAAGAAGTGGTCCCTCACCAGACACCAAATCTGCCAGCAACTGGATCTTGTACTTCCAGATTCCAGAACTGAGAAAAATAAACTTTTTTTGTTTATAAAACATCCAATCTATAGTATTCTGTAACTGTAATAGCAGTACAGACAAGATCAAGATACCCACCAAGTCACAAGATGAAGGAGGTGGAGAAGGTGTGGAACAATCTGTCATGATACAGAAGAGGTACATTATTTACAACAAATATTAAGCACATCTGGAAACTACGCTATGTTGCAAAAACAGGAAGCCAGGACCCCCCTTATCCCTTACCACCTTTCACTGATGCCTTTCCCTCAGTTCACATGCGCGGCCCTAAGGGGGTTTCTCTGTGATGAGCTGACAAGAGGGAAAAAAATTCCAAGGTTAATTCAAATATGAATCAGTTTGGTATGGGAATGCAAGCCAAACATGAACCACTGAAGAACTACCACATTTGGGAGTGCCTTAAAAAAACACAGTGAGAGGAAACCCTCCTGAAGGGCTAAGTTTTCAACAGTGAACGAGGTCATCCAACTTATCTTAGAAAGAAGTGGTCAAAGGTATACTCAGTTCCTTGGGCAGCAGTAAATGTCTTAGAAGGTTGATAAAGAGCCTGAACGGAACAATATTAACAGATTGTAGATGAAGCATATGGATGGGACTTTGAGAATTGGTACAAAGTGTGAACATTTTTCCATGAGAGACTATCCAATAGAGAAAAGTCATTAACAAGCAAGTTCCAAGCTGAGTTCAACTGTTCTAGCCTGTTCCCTTTACTCATCTTTTCCTGAGAGAACTTCCTCCAACAAATCATGTTAATAAGCATCTCCATCTCACATTCTGCATCTAGGGAACATGGCCTATGACAGTGGGAGATAAAACTATCTTGCCATCAAATGAAGACAAAAAACTGGTCCTCTCAAAGTGAAATTTGAGTGATGAAAAAAAGTCTCTGAGAATTTGGAACCATAGGCCTTCCATCATACGGGTTTAAAATTTTAATATATATTATCTTTGTGGTCCAGAAATATCATATTGAAGAACCCCAAAATAAACTTCAAAAAATTAACTTTATGTGATCCTTTGGTAATATATGCCTCAGTCCTTTCAAAGGCAAAAACAAATTTCCCCTGAAGGGATAAATTATCAGTCAAGGTCTAATATTTTTCCCACATTTAAAACCTGAGGACTATGGAATTCATGTTCCACAATAAGAAAACACATAAAAAAGCAAGCTATCATGACTCAGAGTCAACAAAAACAATAAGCAGTATACTTAGACAGCCTAGGATACTTATTGGAATTACCTGTTGCATAATATACACTAATGCTATTTAAAATATTTAATTAGAAGCAATGCAAATAGGTAAAATATATAAGATCATAAATAAATAAGATTTGAAAAAATATTTTTAAAACTAACTCAAATAGGACTGCTAATTATCTCCATCAAAATATCTCCATTGAGGGCCGGCCGAGTGGTGCGTTGGTTAAGCCAGCAACCCCGGTTCAAATCCCACATATGAGCGCCAGTGACACTGTCATCTGCAGCTAAGATGGTGAATAACAGCTCCACCTGGAGCTGGGCTGCTATGAACTCCCGAGACAGCATAGCTGCAGCCCCCGCTGCAGTGGGCTGCCATAGGCTACAGTGAGTGGCCGGCAGCCAGTGTGAGCAGCTGGCAGCCAGTGTGAGCTGCCAAGAGCTGCTATGAGTGGACGTCCAGAGGCCAGCAACTAATCTGCCTCACACGAGAAGAGCGCAATGATGATACCAACATGAGGCAGTGAAGCAATGTCCTCCACAACTAGACTGAAGAACAAAAGGACAGCAACTATGTTTCTGGATGATGGATTTGTTCAAACTGTCCAATGGCCAACAGTATACATTTGAATTAATTGTTTGGTAAGAGCTCGAAAAACAAGACACCTTTAAAATGCCACCACACTGAGAGCATAACTTTCTGATGAATGTCTGCTTTTGATGTCGTTTGAGGTGAATCATTACGTCGGGACCAAGACCGTTTGCATACCACATTGTTGTAAACAATCCACTTCTCATCACCAGTTATCAGTCACTTCAAAAAAGTATCGCTTTCCTCACATTTAATGAGCATATTACAGATGTTTATATGTGCCGTCAATCCAAATGTTGAGCTTGCTTACGTATCCCAGCTTCTTCAGGTGGTCGTGAATGCTTGAATGATGGATGTTCAATGTTTCTGCAATCGCTCGTGTCATGTAACTTGGGCTTGACTTCATCAATGCCTTTATTTTGTCATTATCAACCATGGTGGGCCTCCCTGACCCAGGCGCATTGTTGAGATCAAAATAACCAGCATAGAATTTCATGAACCATTGTTGGTACTGACGTTCTTGTAGATCACTGTCACTTTAAACTTTATGTAACTTTTCACAAGTTCTTTTCACAGTTCTTGATGTGCGTTCTTCCTTTTATGGAAGTAAAATAGTAAAATTTGACAAAAATGCACAGTTTGGTCTTCCATCTTCAACTTGTTGTAAAATCTCCAAAACTCAACCAAATCACTCAATTGTTTTTTTAAATCAAGCTAGAACTATCAGCTGTCAGATGACATAGCAATAACATAGATACGAATGACTCTAGTGCTTCCAAAAATGAACTAGTGCCATCTGTTGCAAACATGTGTCATGACTTTTCTGACAACCCTATACCTAACTTTAAGACCTATTATAAAGCTACAGTAATCAAGACAGTGTGGTGTTGGTGAAAGAACAGACAAATAGATCAACAGAACAGCGTACAGAGCACAAAAAGAGAATCACACAAATAGTCAAGTGATATCTGACAAAGGAGCATGGCGATCCAATGGAGAAAAGATAGTCTTTTAAACAAACAGTGTTTAACAACGAGACATCCACATGCAAACAAACAAACAACAACAAAAGAAATTTAATCTAGGCATTGACTTTACAACCTCAAAAAAATTAATCCAATAGGGATCACTGGCTAAAATGTAAAATTCAAAAGTTAAAAAAAGAAAGAAACTTCTAAAAAATAACAGGAGGAAACCTAGGTGACGTTGGGTTTGGAGAAGAGGTTTTAAATATAACACTAAAAGTATGACCTATGCAAGAAAAGTTAAGAAATTAAACTGTATTAATATTAAAAACTTCTCTTGCGGGGGGGGGGAATCACTAAAACAGAAATGAAAAGACAAGCCATGGATTAGGAAAAAATATTTGCAAAACATTTATCTAAAAAAGAATTTGTATACAAAATATACAAATAACTCTTCAAACTCAACAATATAAAAGCAAACAACCCAATTAAACAATGGGCAAAAGGTATCAGCAAACATCTCATTAGGAAGATACACTAATAGCAAATAAGCAAATGAAAGATGCTTAAAATCATATATCATGTGGGATGGCAATACACACCTATTAGAATGGCTAAAATCCAAAACACAAACAACATCAAATGCTGATGAGGATATATATAGCAACAGAATATCTCATTCATTCTTGGTGCGAATGCAAAATGGTACAGTCACTGTGGAAGACGATTTAGCTATTTCTTACAAAGCTAAGCATAGTCTCATTATACAACCCAACAATCACACTCCTTGGTATTTACACAAATAAGTTTAAAACTTATGTTCACACAAAAACCTGTGCATGAAGCATCTTTATTCATACTTGTCAAAACTTAGAAGAAACCAACACATCCTTTAATAGGCAAATGGATAAACAAACAGTGGTATATCCATGCAGTGGGATATTATTTAATGATAAAAAGAAATAAGCTATCAAGCCACAAAAACACAAGGAGGAAGTTTAAATGCATATTGCTAGGTCAAGAAGGCCTATTTGAATCACCCTGTGTGATTCTGACTACATGACATTCTGGAAAAGGCAAACTATAAAGACAGTAGAAAGATTAGAGTTCACCAAGAGTTTGATGGGGTAGGAGTGGGGAAAAGGAGGGAGGAATGGAGAGGGATAAATGTAAAGAAAGGGGATTTTTTTCAGGGCAGTGAAATTAATCTGTATGTACTATAACAGTGAATAATCACCTTATGCATTTGTCAAACATCATACAATTGTACAATACAAAGAGTATACTCTAATATAAACTATGGACCATAATAATAATGAATCAATGCTAGTTTACCAATTGTAACAAATGTACCCTAGCCATGCAAGACATTAATAATATGGGAAACTGTGGGCAGGAGGAGAAGAAGTACATGGGAATTCTCTTTATTTTCTACTTCTTTTTGTAAGCCTAAAACTTCTCTAAAAATAAAACATGGTTAATAAAATTAATTAGTTAATTAATTTAAGTTAATTGCAATGGAAAATTAGATATCATTATATAATCCCTGGAAAGAAAATTAATGAGATACAAAATAGATCTTTAAAATATCACAAAATGTAACACAAATATATAAAACTGTAAAAATATTTAAAAAGATGACTTAAGAGATTGAGGATAGAATGAAAAAAATCTACCAGATGTGCCAAATTTAAGTGTAAGCAAATATATAGATATTGGATTAGTTGCAATATTGAAAATACATTAGCTAAGAAATTCCAGGTATTGATTAAATACACAAATCCTAAAATTCAGATAGTACAAAACCTTGAAACAGGATAAAATTCTTTTTAAAATCCACACCACCTAGAAGTAAAACTACGGAACACCGAAGTTAAAGCATGGAACTTGAAACAGCCAGTCAGAGAGAAAAGGAATAACAATTAGATAAACAGCACATTCATAATTATCAAGAATGCAAACCAGGACACAATGAAATATCTTCCAAAATTCAATGAATGCAACTCTTCGCTTTAGAAAAATGTGAATGTGTAGAATAGAAACTAATGGGTTGTTGGAAAAGTCATGACGCATTTTTGCAACGAAAAACGTAGAAAAAATACATCATGATTTTTCCGACAACCCAATATTATAGAAACTGGTATAGAAACTGATCAAGATTTTTACACACAAAAATAATTTTATGTAACATATAGTTTAAAATATCAGTAACATAAATAAAAACGGTCCAACAAAAATTTGTAGATAGCTAGGAAAACACCAAAAAAGATTTATAATGGCTGAAAGGTGAAATGATGTCCTTTTTAATAATGAGGCATAATAAAACTGCGCAATTTTTCCAGGTTAATGTCAACTGGAAAGCAAAATATTTTAATAAAAGAGGATGATTATTTAATGAGCCAAATTATCTTTAAGCAAACAACTTAACATGTCAAGATTCAGCCGAAAAACCAAATACAAGACAATATAATCATTACATGAACTTATTGATTTAATATTGTTTCAAATAGTATAGAAAATGAAATGGATTATTATAGTAATCTTGAAGCATAATAAAATTTAAGAAGAATTTATGTAGAGAAATTTAACATTCAAATAAAACCAAAATTGAAAAAGGACTAATGCAATTGATAAGGTTTTATATTAAATGTATCTATATCTAAAATGAAAAAATATTAGCTCTGCAGTTTATCCTGTCTGACAAATTCTAATGAAAAACTAAATATGTATATACACATGACCAAAGGGATCATGAACTTAGCACAGGGAGTGATATGTGAAAAATGAGCCAAGTGTATGCAAGTGAGTGACTCTAAAATAGGCTATAAGGTGCTAAAAATCCATAGGAATTTTGAAATGTGAGTTAAATGATTTTATTTCAGACTTTGATACCAGCAGATCCCTTGAGAAAAATCATCATTACAGAAAAGAAATGCAAACATATATAAAAATAAATTATGAATCCATATTTCTCTATATAAAAAGAGAATTCAAATACATTATGTTAGGATTATAGATTTCTTCATATTTTTATATTGGTAACATAAAATATAGTGAAGGAAGGAAAATGCAGAGAGGAAGCAGCCTCTGTGATTCAAAAACTGTGAGTTCTGGGTAGACATTAAACACAAATCCAATAACTGCAAGTAACTCAATCATTTAGAGTTTGTAGAGATTTAATTAAAGAAACAATATGTATAACTATTGGAGAAGAAAAAAATGACTGAGCTTTTACTGTTCATGTTCTTCAGAAAACATTGTAGCAAAATCAATAATCTAAACAAAAAGAAAACAAAGGACATTTCAAATAGACATTGAAAGAAAACTTCTGACTGGGAGTGAAATGAATGGCGGGCTAAACACTACGGGCTCTTTATCAAATCATTTATACAATGGGGAGGAAGGAAGAGTCTACATCTTAAAGGGAAGGCAAGGGTTTCTTAATACATTATTTTATCATGTGCTTTAATTAATTTAATATAAATACCAAAGACAAGAATATATATATAATATATGCATGCATACATATCTGGGCTTAACTACACAGTATGATTTGGTACGGAAATCTCAAAATTAATGAGGTGCTCTGTTTGAGTAAAAGTTGTCAATAAGCGATTATATTATAAAATTGTATGCAGGGAGCACTCAGAAGGACAGAATATGATAGTTAAACACCTATTGTAAAATACCTATTGTTTTTAAATATTTAAATAGAGATGTTATGAGCTTAGGCTAAAAGTAATAGTTTCTAAAAGTATACATGTAAAAAGACATGAAATACACAATAAAATGTCAACTCAATATTCTTTTATACCCTCCCTCATGGAATCATAAATGCATATAAGTTTATCTTTTCAAAAAGTGGAGATGGTAAGTAGGAGGGAAAATGTCATAGTGTAAAAAGGTAGTAAAGATATTTGTCTTATGTTTAAAAAAATAGAACATCATGGGCTGGCTAGAAATCCTGTCCACAGAGGACATGACGTTAAAAGGACAGCAGGATACAACTGCTCGGCAGTGAGAGTACTTCCTGTGTTAGCCAAACCAGCAAGATTCCAGGAGCAGTCAAGGAAAGACAAAATTATGTTGTGAATTATTCCATATTGGCACATGTAGCTGTGGTTTATTCATTTTCACTGATGTATAGTATTTCCTTTTAAAGACATTCTCCATTGAGATCTTAATAAACATTTGAGTGGTTTCTAGATTTTGCTAATAAAGATAGTACTGTTTGAGGGGGGCGGGGAAAGGAAGGAAAGAAGGAAGAACAGGAAAGGCCTACTTCTAAAGTCAAATTTCCTTTTGTCACCATATAGTTGACCCTTTTACCCTTTTCTATCACCCTCACCCCCCTTACCCTCTGGTAACAACTAAACTGTTGTCTGTGTCTATGAGTTTTTGTTTGTTTGTCTTGTTCTTTCGTCGCTTTCAGTTTTGTATCCCACATGTGAGTGAAATCATATGGTTAAATTGTACATTTGAAACCTATGTATTTTGTTAAGCAATGTCACCCCCAATAGATTTAATAAAAAATAAAAAGATATGGAGAAAAAAAAAAAGAAAGGAGTATTTGTGCCGTGGATGGTACACAGCAAGAGGCCATGCTGAGGCATCAGAAAAGGGATGAATTCTCAAAAAAAAAAAAAGGTAAGCCACAGAGTGCTGATTGCGAGAAGAAAAGAAAAAAGGGTGGAAAAAAAATAATAAATGTGACTAGATCAGACCTAAACACTATAGTAACTCAATGGTCATGGGAACCATTTCCTGTTTCAGAAGCGAGCCATATTTCTAATTTCTAATCAGTAGTTCCCTGGGTTCTTGTCATCAGCAAGAGTAGAGGCAGTGGATTCCACCAAAAGCAAGCACTTCCAAAGGAAGAACGAAGATTGGATAAGAAAGGGACAAAAGGGGAAAAATAATAGATTATGATTGTTTTCTGTTGATGTTGTTTTAATTTTTTGGGTCATTGGCTAGTGGTTTTATTTTGGGGGAATATTTTGGGGTATATTGATGTCATTCTGGATATCTGGATGCTAACATTGGAGCATTATCTTTTAAAAATAAATGACTGAGGAGTCACAATGAACCAAAGTCAAATGCAAAAGCAAAGTTAATTTTATTTATAAAGCAAAGGTAAGCTACTATCTGGCATACACTGACAATCATACAGTGCACAATATGCAAACAAAAGATGGTAAGTTTACATTGTGTGTGAAATGGAATATGCATATTTTAAATAGCAAAACTGAAAAGATTTATCAAACATTCACTTAATACAAACATACACACATGCATGTGCACAAACACACACACACACACATACACACACACCTCCCCCAAATTTAAAATACACTTCCATTAATTATATAGAAAGTTTTATGAACTTATCTTTATGGAATGCAGTCAATTGTCTTTCGAGACTTTTCCAAAGTTTTAACTGTGTTTTCAGTTTCTTTAGTCACCCCAATGTCAATTCACCATGGATTTTCAGTGCAGTTGAGATGAAGCATATCCACTGAGTGTATTTCAGATTTCAGATACTTAGCATACATCATATTTTCAAAATAAATGTAAAATACTCATATAATAAGGTAATTCAGGACATATATGAACTAAAATAAGTTTATGAAAAGATTGGGCTGCAAATTTATTCTGAGAGAAACTTTGCGATTTCAGAAAAAAAATTTGTAATATTCAAAACATGTAGATGCTAAAATTAGGAGTACGTTATATTTTCATTTTCCAAAATCAGTGGCCCAAAGTGCAGAAAGGAGAATCAACACTTTAAATTTTGGCAGCCTCAGCAAAACAGCAGTAAAAGTAAAACAATACAAAGAGATATGTATATAAAAAAATAGATGTAATTTTATAAATAATGGGATCACATTATATGTTATTTTAAATTAAGATAATAAGATTTTAGTCAAATGGAGCAGAAAGATTTTAAAGTGAAAGTGAAGGAAATGCTAAGTCTCATAGGACATATCATCTTAGACAAATAAAACCCTCTCTATTGAGAAAATATATAAAAATTAAGAGGATAAAAATCATGTTTTCATATTATCTAGTGCAAATGTCGATAGTATTTATTGACTAATTTATACATTTTTTGACAATTGACAGTCTCACACTGTCATCAAAAATTTTGCCATCTCAATTTTTATTAGCCTCATGATCAACTTTTTTGCAGTTATATTCTATTTTATAACCATTTTTCCGATAGCTGTTTAGACTTAAGTAAATTCACTGTTCACCAGTCCTTTTGCTAAGAGTTCATCAAATGAGTTCTTTATTTAAAGTCATCTCTCATCATAACTTTCTTCATAGGGGATTATTATATAGTTCATTCATGATTGAGAGTATGTATCAGTTGTTCCTGAGCTTGAATGATATATTGGCTTAAAACAATTTTATTCTGTTGTGAGTTATACTTTCATTCCCAACTGCCTTATGTCCTTGAATATTTCTGTCTAAAAATCTAAAACTAGAGATTTTTTCCTCGTTATAGGGCCCTAGATTTTTTTGCTTGAAGAATCCTTTGTTTTAACTTTAATTGCAACGATGTACATAAAATATATCAATATTATTGATGGTTTTTCTAAATCAACATTTCTTAGAATTTAATTTTGCTTCTTGATGTGTATATTTAATTCTTCCTTGATTTTAAAGATTGTTTTCATATTATTGTCTTAAGTACACATATTCATTTGTTGAGGTCCTTAACATATTTTTAAAGACCTAGGCAACTGTTTATATTAAAATTGTACAGAATAATTACAGTTATAAAACTGATATGAGAGAAAAGACACTTACATACACAGGGAAAGAAAACAAAAAACAAAAAAGAGATTGTAGAGAAACACACTGAAATGATTTAATATTTATACTGGGTCATCATGGATGATTTGTGTTTACATCTCCCTCCTGCAAGATACAGGTTTTTTGGTTTGTTCTGCTTTGTTATAAATAATGAGCTTTTGATGTTCCACAATAAACACAAAATGGAACAAAACTTGGAGACAAACTGATTGGAGGTCAAAATTCAACTCAAGATTTTATTAAATGATCTTGGGAAAGTTCCATAGTTTCTTTGAGATTCAATTTGCTCATCTGAAAACTCCACAGAGTTGTATGAATTAAGATAAAGTCAAGCACTCAGTCAGTATCAGTAAATAATAAATAATCAATAAAATACCTCATATTCATTCTTTTCAATATTTCCATTACTATCACCTTAATCTAAGCCACCTTTAACTATTTCTTGCACTACTTATGTTCTCCAAGCCATTCTCCATACAGTAAACAATAATGCTCTTTAAAAAACATAAATCATTATTTTTACATAGGTTATTATATTTTCTGTGAATAAAGTTTTACTTCTTCAGTTAGTGTATATATATATATATATATATATATATATACACATACACACACATATATATATGCCGGAAGCCGACAGCTCTTCAGTGTCTGACAAGGTCACATTGCCCTGCCCAAGCACTGGATGTTTGGAGTGCTGCCTTATGGTTGGTCATGTAATATCTCCTGCCTCTATGAACTCATATGCCTTTCCTCCTATAGGAGTCAATACATTCACTGCATTTGTGACAAGTTCCTGTGGTACCCTGATGATAGCTGGTTGTGTAAGCCAACAACGGGGCAAGATTTCCTAAAGAAAAGGAAACTCCCTAAAACAGGCTACAGCCCGAGGGGACACCTGAACTGAGATAGTGGGGACTCAAGCCCCTTGGGAACTGAGGCACAGACCTCTGGTCACATAGGCCAAAAAGCCTGCCTGTGAGAAGCTGGTGCACTTGCCTAAGGGCCCTGCTGTGAATAGTCTCCTTGAAGATTAAAAGTCTTCAGGCCATGAGAGTTCCGGTAAGAGGCGACTTACTGACCATGGCGTTTGTTGATCAACAGCCTTGTTTGAATTCTTTGCCTAGTGCATCGTTGTAGCAACAGATACTGAAGCTTTGTCTGAGAAACAGATGCTACCCTCTATTGTAAATATGTAGCCCTCCATAGGACAAAAGATGTTTAAGACTCCCTTTAGCTACTAAGTTTTGAATTTACGTAGGAATAGATTTTAGATGCTTTTACCCTAAACACAGTCACTCCTAGTCTATTAGTAATAGTTCAAGTATACGCCCTGTTAGCCTAGCTGCTGGAATTTGGGATAATGGCTAGGTAGTCATGGTAACCACTCTTCAGGCAATATATAGAGATAGGTGAATCCTTAACATAGAATAGGCCAGTGTACCCTGGGGAGAACAATCACAGGGAAGTAAAAACTGTGTAAATCCTGGGAAATAGAAACAACCAAACTCATGTGAAATGTTTTGTGATTGAGATAATGGTCAAGAATCCCTATAAAAACAACATGGTCTGGCAATAAAGTGTGACACTTCTCTGAAACTCCTCCGGTGTCTTCACTGTCTCCCTTTTTTCTTTTCTTCCCCTGCCGACGCCTTCTCCACCTGAGGGAAACCCTGGACTAGTGAAGGCTGGACCCCCGCATATATCATATCATTGTATGTCATCCCACTGCTGATGTAGCCCAGTACAATAGAGTTTGGGGTACAGAAACTGTCATGTCTCTGGAATTTTATGATCTGAGTGTAAGTTGAAACAATTTTGTTGGAAAACAATTTGACAATAACTCCTAAAATGTAAAATGTATACACTGTTAATTGAGCAATTCTACTTCTCACAATTTATTCCTACATATTAGCAAATATGTGTAAAGTTATATGTGCTATAAAGCTAAATGATAGGTTTGTTTCAATTTTTTGTTAGTAGAAAGGCTTAAGAAAATATTAATATTCATCAATTGGGTAATAATCAAATAAATTACACTATAATAAAATGATGCTATAAAAACAAGTATAAGGTAGAGGGATAGGACTTCCAAATAAAAACGATAGAATAAAATCATTTTTTCTTCCTCCCTTCATTGAAACCCCTATAAGTAATGAAAAGAGTAAAAGACATAGACGCCATTTCCAACTCTGATAACTCCAAGAGCCAATCGAAAAACTGAGCCATAAGCAAGAAGAAAGGCTGATAACAATGAAGATAAAGAATGTGGGAAGAAGTGGGTGGGGGAGAAATGCCTACCACTGCAGGTCTGTGTGAACTCTGGCAGATTTACTTTGTGGGTAATACTATAAAATGAATGGGCCAGCCAAGTGGTGCGGTGGTTAAGCGCTGGCTTGGGAAGCCAGCGGCTCCGGTTCGGGTCCCACATATGAGGGTCAGTGACACTGCCCTCAAAAAAATAAATAAATAAAACATAAATAAAATAAAATAAAATGAGTTACAAAATCACCAAGGACCCATTTGGAGGAATGAAGGTAGGGCTGAGCTGGAAGGCAGAACAATCTGTTTAGCAAATGTGCAAATCTGGAAAGGTGGTGCTCCATAGAGAAACACACAGTTAAGCCATATTTACAGGAAGCACTATATCCACTCTATCAGAGTCCAGGGTATAAGGAGGAGTCCACCTCCTTTTTTTTGACTACTAACAGCTTTCTTTTGTGCCCCCACATCCCTTTGTGCCCATATCTCAGCAAGCTAAGATACCTGATGTTGACACCTTTGGTGCTGACATGAAATTCAAACCTTTGGGCAGGAACTCTCACCTTTGACCTCCCTCTAAACCACTGTAAATCTCAGAGCCAGTCTCATGAAATTACATTTTAATAAATATAGTCTAAACAAATAAACAAAATAGAAAGATAACAAAACTTCATACATTGTTTATTGATTATATGTAGATAAGTAATTAATACAGAGATTTGCTATTATATTTTAATTCTTATTGCTATGTAAAAGTAACTAAAAAAATATGATATATGTTATCTCCCATATTAAATGGATACTTTTAAACAAATATTAGTTATCAATATTTAAAGTTTTTAATATGACAAACCCATGTTCTTCTTGCTTGTTAATTCATCTAGGTTGGATTGACAACAATGTTACTCCCAATGGATAATGCATATCTAGATTGTTTTTATGTTTTACTTCACTAGCACGCATAATAGAGATGCCAGTCTTAAAAGTTAAATTGACTTTAAGGAAAAAAGATATTTTAAGGCCTAATTAAAAAGTTCAGAATATTCATTTTTTTATCTTCTATCTAAAATGAAACAGGTGATGCTTTATAACTTTTAAATTTATTTTTATAAATTTAAAACTATCTTCATAAATTTATTTTATAAATTTATATTTATATTTATGCTAAAATTTTATCTTCAATTCTTCATCAGTAGTAAGTCCAACTATTTATAATATAAAAGTTAAATTTGAATTATCTTTCAATAATAAATATGGTTACATAAATTTCCTATCAAGATTGTTTGGATTGAAAATAAAATTCAAATGTATATGGATGGAGTTTGATGATAACTGTTTGCAGATGTGCATTGCCAATATTATCTCCTACTTCACTGGCAATTGTTAAATTAGGGAATATGTAGTAACTACCTGAAGAAACTCTTTTCTAACTTTCTAAATTTTGATAATCCTCATATTTTCTTCAACTTATTTATACACCCATTACTGATGACAAACTTACCTTAAGATAGTATACATTCTATCATAGTCTGAGTAAACTCAGCCAATATTAATGTCTTGCTAACTGTGACTCATTATATGAACACAATAACATCCAGTCCTGTTCATTAATGCTTTTCAACTGTTCATATGCTTAGATGTTGCATCAGAATCAAGTCCTGTAAGTTTCTGAAAGTATATTCCCAACTTCTGTACTCATCTCAGTGTGGATCATTAACCAACTGCATGTAGACCAGCTCTGGTTCATAGACTCAGCAGTGATATAAAGGTATAATTATTATAAAATCAATGACTAGAACAAAATCTCTGGAGAAATATAAAAGAACCCACAGACAAGAAATATAATCTTTAGAGTGAAAGACTCAAAGAGAAGCAATAGACTCAGAAAGTATTATGTAAACAAAATGTCTCCGAGACTACAAATACTTATACCAATTAGTACAAACTGGGAAAATGTATCCTTAAAATGAAAAAGATTCTCGGGCCTGCCGAGTGGCGTATTCGTTAAGAGCTAGTTTTGGGATGCCAGCGGCCCGGGTTCGGATCCCACATATGAGGGCCAGTGACACTGCCCTCTACAGCTAACAACAGCTCCACCTGGAGCTGGGCTGTGCGAGCCCCAGCGACAGTGTAGGCTGCAGTCCCTGCTGCAGTGGGCTGCCATAGGCTACAGTGAGTGGCCTGCAGCCAGCGTGAGCTGCCAAGAGCAGCCGTGAGTGACCATCCAGAGGCCGGTGACCAATCTGCCTCATCCAGGAAGAGCGCAATGACGATACCAACATGGGCCAGTGAAGCAACATCCTCCACAACTAGACCGAAGAACAAAAAGAAAGCAACTTGTCTGTTCCCCTTCCCTGAATCCCCAATGCTGTTTGCCTCCCCCAATTCTCCAATAAAAATCTTTTAAAAAAAAATGAAAAAGATTCTCAAGTACACATATAAACATAACAATGTAAAAATGACAAAAATTAAAATATGGGCAGAGTCATATAAGATAATTACAAAAAAGAAGGCATATTATTTAATCTTTCTATTCAAAAAAGTTGAATTCAAAGAAAAGGAGCATTAAAAGACGCCAAAAAAAGGCAGTTTCTATTGCTAAAGAGTACCTAGCATCAAGAATGAGTTCTAGAATTTAAAATATCTGTGCACCAAATCACACAGCATGAGTATTCTTATGTAAGAACATCAGGAATTAAAAGAAGAAATAATGAAAAAGTAGTAAGCATTTTTTCAGCATGTGATGGATCATATGAACAAAATTAAGCAAATATGTAAAGGCCTAAACAGCATACTCAATAACTTAAATCTGAAAACAGGATGATACCTTTTTTTCAGCTTCCCCAAGATCATTGTAAAAATGGCCATTTATTAAGCAGAACAAAACTCTTCATAATTTAAAAATAAAAATAGTACAAACAATACCCTGTGAGCATAATGCAATTCAAACAGAAATAAATAATACACAGACAAAAACAACCACGTAAGAAATGTTTTGATGTCTCTCTTAAACAATTCTTAAGCCAAAAGGGAAATATATATAATGAATGGCTAACAGGAAATAGGAAAAGATAATGGATACCATTATTTGCAAATGTTATTATTGGATTTTCTTGATAAACCAAGAGACTCAATATTATTATTATCATTACTACACTTGGTGCCACTACCTCTGATAACAATAAATACTATTACAAATAATAATAAAGAATCTCATACTGTGATGTTGATGATTTTGCAAATATATAAAGATATGTTAAATAGAAAATATGATTTAAAACTGTCTAAAATGTCACCAAAAATATATATATACATGAATAAACAAGAATTTTCTTTTAAAAAACTTTAGAACTTTTAATTCAGATAAAGAATGAAAAGCATACCTTATTCTTGGATATAAACACTCAAAACCAGAAAACTGTCAAAGCCTCCCAAGTTAATCAATAAATATAACCCAATACACCCAAATGTCAGTATCTATTATGCCTGCATTAATGTCTATATCTAACTATCTATGTTTTTCTTTTTTCTTTTTAAACTAGATGAGTTTATTAAAAAGTAGTTCTGGAAAAATATGCATGCAAGAAGAGCCAAGAAAATCTGAAAAGGCAATAAGGGGTCTAGCTTTCCCAGATATTAAATATTATTCAGCCAGAATAATTAAATGTGGTATTGGCTCATGGAAGAACTGAAATTTTAAAGGAATTAAATAGAAATCCAGAGATAGTACTCAATACATCTGGGAATTTAGAATATGATAAAATTGACACTTCAAATTTATATTAAAAATTAATTGTTCTGCAAATGGTGTTGGGGCTATGGCTGACTACCTGGAGGGAAATGGATTCCTATATCACACTTTATTACAAGGCAAATTTCACATTGTTAAATAACCCAAACCCCAAGCAGAAACCATAAAATAAAGGTTAGTGAATTTAGTGACTAAAAAAAGAATACTGTAAGCAAAGTAAAAAAGCACATGACACACTTGGAAAAAAATATATAGTTATATCATAGACAGCCAATAAATTACCTTAGTACATATTATTTCCACCAAATCAATGAGAAAAAGATCAACAACCCAATAAGAATGTGGGAAAGGTATGGGAAGGGAGTTCACAGAAATGGAAAAGCAATTGGACTAAATGTGAAGATACTGGACCTCACACATAAAAAAGAGAGATTTAAATTAAAGCCACAATGAGGTAACATGTTTTTTTAAATCAATTAGGTCAGAAAGGAAGCAAGTTTTTGTTGATTATGTTGTAAAGGATGTGGGGAAAGAAGCACCATTGTATTTTACTTTGATTGTAGAAATGTAAACTTGTACAGCCACTGTGGAGAGCAATTTAATATCATCTATCAACATGTATTTGCATAAGCCTTTGTTCCAGCAATTCAACTTCTAGGAGCAAATCCTAATATATATACTCTTATATATGCTCTGTTGTATATTTTGAAGTATCATTGTAGCCTTGTGTATAAATAATAAAATATGGACTCTAAAAATTTCCCTCAAGGAGGCTGAATAAATAATTTATGGTACTACTATACCATGGAATATCATACAGCTGTGAAAAAATATTAAGTAGCCCTATACATGCTAAAATAGAATCATCTCCAAGATAACTTTTATATTTTTATTTTTAAAGTGCAAATCAGTTTGAATATTTTATAACCTTCAGTGTTGGGGGGAAGGAGATCTTACATGTGTTCGTAACTAAATGGAATATTTGGCAATCTGAAACAAGATATTCAAGGAATGGGTCATCTGGCTGCTGCTAATGAATACAAGTAGGCAGCTGGAGATCAGGCAACTAACTTTAAGGCTTATAATTTTGCAACTTTTGAATTTTCTAACATTGCCTCTATTACCTGTCCAAACAAATAAAATTATAACAAAGCAAAACAAAACAAAAAATGAAATATATTTTTAAGGGCAGAAATTGAAATATCTCCAAGATATATGGATAACTAACTCAAGGTAGAAAACACTGTCTAATGCAAGTGTGTATTATATGTGTATACAGTTATTTGCTTGCATTTTGTGTAAAACATTTCGAGAATGATATACTTCAATAAACTGTTACAAAGATTGCCTCTAGACGAAACTGAAAGACTTAGGTGAGCTGTGGGAAGACGGCATGCTTTTAAGTTTTTTTGTTTTGATATTGCTTTAATTATTTATTATGGGCATGTTACTTTTCAAAAGAAGCAAAAATATTCTCTAAAAATGCCTTCGTTTTACCTATTGTATCCTTCAATAGGACAAGATAAACGTTTATTTTCTAATGAAGCTTTGCCTATAATATTCCAATATACATTTCTTTCTATCTCATTATCCCACTATTTAATTTTCACTTTCTAATCTGTGTTTTATTCCTTTGGGTGGGGACCAATCAACCCTCTAATCAGGATGAAGTAATGAAGTCTTTCTATAGAACAATTATATTACTATAATTCTAGAGAACATAATTAAACAAATATTCCAAAGAGACATGAAAATCACTGGTGTGCACACACATATGTGCAAGCTTACAATAGTCAAATTGCCTGACAGACTTTCTTTACACACTATTTCTTCTTGCTTATCCCTTTCAGCATTCTCACATTCAGCATAGAGTTGTCCCAAAATCTCCACTTCTCACATACCCTCAGAGCAAACTCTCACTCTATTACCTCAAGTATATTCTCAAATGTTACCTAATCCAAGGGGTTTTTCCTAATCCGCCTATTAACTTGGTTTTTCTTCATCTTTCTTTTCTCACTCAACTTTAGTTTTCTTCTTACCACTTAATCATCAGCTACTAAGATAGAGGATGGATAGATAGATAAGTAGATATAGATAGATAGATGATAGATAGATAGATAGATAGATAGATAGATAGATAGATAGATAGATAGATAGATAGATAGATTATTCTGTCTCCTTACCCTCACCCTCCACCCCCGCCCCAGAATAGTTCCATGAGAACATGGACACTCTTTTTACTGTAGTATTTCCAGTACCTAATAGTACTTGACAAATACAAAACAAGAAAAATATATGTAATATATATTTCCCCTTCAAGAAAACAGTGCTTTGGCACCTAGGCCCTAAAAGCCACTAAACATGTCTTTTTTATTCTCCAGTTACCCAGTTTAGATTATTTTTGCTCCTTAGAACACCCTTCTCAAACCCTCAGTTTCCCCCTGACAACTATGTCCCTTCTCAACCTCTTAACTTTCCACAAAAATACAACAAAATGTAGCTGGCTTTTGTTTTGTTTTGTTTTGTTTTGTTTTGTTTTGTTTTGTTTTGTTTTGTTTTGGGGGGACGGGTAGGGAGAGGCACTTTTTTCATCCCTTTAATTTTGTGTTCCTGATAAGAAGCACCCATTACCACCAGATTGTAGCACAAGTCAATATAATTTGGTGTGTATCATCATGAGTCATCCAGGAATTGTAACCTCATAAACTGTACCCTCCTGTATAGGGCCTAGGACACATGGAGTTTACTGTCAATTGCCTTAAGGACACAGCTTCTGTCTTGTTTGACTTTGAATTGCCAAGAATTTTCTCAATCCATAACATATATCTGCAGCTCAGTAACTGGTTCTTGACCATGGAATCACTACTTCAAAATGCCAGACAAACATAAAATAAGAGAAATTTTCTATAATTTTTATAATAGAATAGAGCTAGACATGACACGTTTTTTAAGACAATGTGGGAAAGAACAGGAAAAATGAAATGCATGTAGAAGAGTATCTTTGATTTCTCAGTAAAGTAGAGATAAAAAATCTTAAAAACAACTTGTTTTAATTTCTAGGAAACAGTTCTTCATAGCTTTGTATTCTAATCTAAATCATAAGACACATCTATTTTGAGGTTCCAGACAAAGTTGATAACTCAAGCCCCAACTTTGTTCCCTAAAAAAATTTAAAAGTATATAGTGCATTTACTTGTGTCAAGCGCAGGAGAGTTGGATTATTGAAATGCAAATGTTCTCTTTCTCTTTTTGTTCTTTTCTCCTTCCTTAAAAGAATTAATGCAGCGCAACAATACAAAAGAGGCAGAAAGAAATCAAGACACAAGAATCTTCACAAGTGGAGGCAATCTTTTTGGAGAAAAAGGGCAAAAGATTTTGAAAACAAGGGGCAAATAAGGAAAGGAAGTATTTTTCTGAGAGTGAACTTGATTAAATTTAGTTCAGAGATTAATTGGTACCACATTGCAATCACCTTTTTATGTACTGGCTTTTGTTGTGTGTTTGTTTGAATGATGCTAAAACTGGGCCATGTGGGTCACTAAGGTGACAATTAGAAAAGTACTTAATGGATTGGAAATATCAGTTGCTAGAGAAAAAGAATTCTAACATTTATTAAGCATCAATTATTACACGTTGTATTCTAATTTTAAATAGGTATTTTTGTATTTAATGTTCAAAGGCACACTGTGATTATAAATAAGTAAGTCAAGATTCAGAGAGATTAATTAGCCCACACTAACAAGTAATTGATACAAGATTCACATCCAGATATCTTATTCTGAAGTTTATGAACTTTCTATTATACCCTATAATCTTTTTATAAGCCAAAGAAATTGGTATTCCAGTGAAACAAACTACTTACCAATCCTACCAAAATGTAAAAAACAAAAGATAAATATATATATTTGGATTGTATTTGTTATTAATATTTGGATTGAAAATACCTTTTCAAATAAGGTTGAAAATGTTTTGGTTGTTGAATACAGGTTAACATATCAGTATTAAGCAAATTATTTCAGAAAATACCTGTGTCAAGATAACTCCTTTTGCAAATTAGATATCTGTTTCATACTATATCCACTGTGCAAGTCCATAATGCAGTTCATCACATTGCAATGTTACAAAAATAGTCTCTTTTTATTTATTTCCAGACACCCGTAACTGACCCAGAAAGCAGTTGCTGTATTTGAGATGAAGCTAGCAAGTGGAAATGAAAGGCAAGGAGCTCTTTCCTTAATCTGCTTGCCTCTTGACTAGCCTAATTCAATTTGTCTAGCCTGAAAATCTCTAGTAGTAAAGGCTCTTGTTATTCTGAAATACTATAAACATTTTCACTGAAATGTTATTAAATTCAACATAATGGAGTCTTTGGGAGGTATCCCCCAAAATATAAATAAATTTAAAATGTATTCTCGGGTCCCAAATCACTGTGTACATTATGAGATCATATGATTTGTTTGTTTCTGTTATTTTCCAATATAATTATATCAATTTATATGTCTACAAACCATTAAATCACAATAAGAAAAGGTCATGAGGTGAATTCTGTTTTATGAAGCTTTTATATGTAATAACAGTCAATTTTGTTATCAAATGTGCAAATGATTAAGGAAATAAGATTATATGAGGAAGAAAATTCAATACGAA
Source organism: Aselliscus stoliczkanus (assembly GCA_033961575.1). Taxonomy (NCBI): domain Eukaryota; kingdom Metazoa; phylum Chordata; class Mammalia; order Chiroptera; family Hipposideridae; genus Aselliscus; species Aselliscus stoliczkanus. The sequence continues at coordinate 46,618,976 of CM066728.1, forward strand.
TATAAAATGTTGATCTTGTATGTAGTCAATCAGATCTTGAAAAGGTAAATATTTATAGTTGCAAATTAATTTTAAAATAACCTAATATAATATAGTTGTTCATCTTGATTTGGGGGGCATATAATAAGAAAATTGGTTAAACCTAAAGAGAGATTTCTTAATAGTAGAGGTACTAATGGAAAGATTTAAAAATAAAAATAAATTTCCTGTGTGAAATTGTTTCAATATGGTCTATCAACTCACAAGTATGTGTTCTACTCCTGCTATTTAACATCATATCATATCATATCATATCATATCATATCATACCATAATATACACATACAGGTACAAGAAAAGGCAAAAGACATAAACCATGTCCTTAATAAAACTGCTGTCTAATTGGTAGATGCATAAAATAATTAATAAAACTAAGGTGAAAACACAAGACAAATAACAAAATACAAATAAAAATTAACAGTCAGGGATAATTACTGATGGGAGGAGGGAAGTGTCTGACAGTATTTAAAATGAAACTTGTATATGACATGAATGTATAAAAGAATGGAAAAGAGAATTCTGTATAAGGTACAGATCATGTGAAACAGAATTTGGAAAATACAAGCCATGACACAGTAACGTGCCAGATATTCCCTGTAGTGGAGCATTTATTTGTGAGAGTAGCTGAAGATAAAATTTAATAAGTGGTTTGGGACCTAGCTCTAAGATCCTTAAATGACAGGTTAAGAAGAATTATTTTTTCCTGGAGATAAGTGGGAAATTATATGACCAAAGTGATGCTTTACAAAGATTAATTTGATAAGACTTGGTATTGCATTGCAAAGTATAGGTGGATAGGAAAGTTAAGAGGACAAAGAATCAGAAAAAAAACAACCCAAATACTGTTTAGGAAATTGTGGTAAATACTGTAGTTTGGCTGTCTCAGCGCTCATTCCAATTTCCTTTTCCTTAGCTTTCCTTAACTAGAATGGAAAGAATTAATTCCTGGGAAGGAGTGGTAAGTTAAACAAACGCATCTTCTCAAACTTCTTTTGACACAAGAGCAATCATGTGACAATCCTAGGCAATGAGACTAAAGAAGAGTTCTTTTAGGATATCTGGAAAATCCTTGGCTCTACTCATACAGTTGCCATCTGTTTTTGTTTCTTATACCTCTTTTTCCTTCCTGCCAGGAATAGAGAGAGAAGGGCAGCCTTATTTTGGCCTTGTGTGAAAAAGGCCAAAAGAATAATGGAAACCTTAGCTTAGACATCATTGAGACATCAAGCTGATTGAGGTATTTATACATGGGCACATAAAATTAACAAAATCAGCAATCATGTTACCTCTAGGCTTCTTGTTATGTGATTTTAAAAAATAATAATAACTTCTATTTTGTTAAACCACTTCAAAGCTATACTCCAACAAGCTAACAGGGAATCTATTACAAACAATCCAAGTGGATCCTGAAGAGCATCCAAAACCAAGTTATAGAAGAGGATGTGAAAATACTAGTGGGTTTTCCCATGGCTGATTTAACTGAATGAAAGGGATCCAAAATTAACCCACCCTTTTCTAGATGACCAGAAGATAAAGATACTATTAATTGAAATTATATTTTCCTATCCTAAGAAAAGGCAATGAAGCAGAAAAACTTTTCAGGATCTTCATAAGCCTATTATTTTATGATCAGAGACAGCTATTAAATTCCTAAATGTGATTCTACTGTATAAAAAGAAAGTTTAAGAAGCCATATTTCCTGCCCCCAAAGGGCTTCAAATGGACAGTATGGACACTAACATATTCACTGGACATATCATTACTTCCCAGGAATTAATTCTTTCCATTCTACTTCTTTCCATTTTCTCTGCCTCAACCAGAATCCAAGCCATCATCACTCTCACTTCATCTACTTCAAGAGCCTCCTAACTGGTCTTCCAACACCACTTGGACTGCCTTCTATGCAATCTATTCTGCACAAGTAGCCAATGTAATTTTCTTTCTGAAATGCAAATCTGATTATATTACTCTGTTGTTTAAAATACTACAGTGATTTTCCCTTGCCCTTTAAGGACTAACTCTTTAGCATGGTTGTCCAAATACCTTGTTATCTGACCCTCCCCTGACCCCAACTGTTCAGCTACACTGACCTTCCTGCTAAATCAAATCCCTTTATTTTATAGTCTTATGGGCCCAGGGCATCTCTTCTTCCCTCATAGCACTTATCACAGTATAAAGTCCATAATAATTTATAGTATTTCTGTGATTAACATCTATCTGCTAAACTTGAATGTCTGGGGTCTTGTACCGAGTCTTACACTGTCTTACAAATAAGAAGCCAACTAATATTTGCATAATGATTAATTCAATTCCAGGAAAATGGAGTTCCATGAGCCCAGGGACAACTTCTATTTTGACTCAATTTTGTACATCAATAATGAATGAATGAATGAATGAATGAATGATCAAGATGAGAAAGACAAGGTAGGATAGGTACCTCCTACCTTAAAAAGGTTATGGAGATGGATGATAGTTGCAGAGCAATGTAAATGTACTTAATGCCTCAGAACTGTACACCTAAAATGGTTAAAGTAGTAAATTTATGTTATGTGTATTTTAACATAATAAAAAATTTCAGAAAAATAATAAAAGAACTCAACTGAACTGATTTGAGCTGTATCTGCTAAATATTAGTTGCATGGCTTTGGCCATAGTCTTAAACATCTTAACTTGCTTTCTTTTTGTTTTAATTTTTATTAAATTTATTGGGTGGCATTTGTTAGAAAAATTATATAGGTTTCAAGGGTATATTTCTATAATACATCATCTATATATTACATTATGTGTTCACCACCCAGAGTCAGTTCTCCTTCCATCACCATATATTTGACCCTCTTTTACCTCTTCTACTACCCTCTTTCCCCTTACCCTTTGGTAACCACTAAACTGTTGTCTGTTTCTATGAGTTTTTCTTCCTTTGTCTTGCTCATTTTGTTGCTTTCAGTTTTACATCACACGTATGAGTGAAGGCATATGGTTCTCTACTTTTTCTGTCTGATTTATTTCACTTAGCATGATAATCTCAAGATCTATCCATGTTGTCACAAATGGTAGTATTTCATCTTTCCTTATGGCCAAGTAATATTTCATTGTATATATGTACCATACCTTCTTTATCCACTCATCTATCGAAGGACACTTTGGTTGTTTCCATGTCTTGGCCACCATAAAAAATGCTGCAATGAACATAGGGGTACTTACATCTTTATGGATAACTGTTTTCAGATATTTTGGATAGACATCCAGAAGAGGGATTGCTAGGTCATATGGTAATTCTATTCTTAATTTTTTGAGGAAATCTCCATACTGTTTTCCATAGTGACTGTACAAATTTACATTCCCTCCAGCAGTGTTTGAGGGTTCCTTTTTCTCCACAGCCTCTCCAACACTTGTTACTACTTGTCTCACTGATGACAGCCATTCTAAAAGGTATGAGGTCATATGCAAAATCTCATTGTGGTTTTGATTTGCATTTCCCTAATAGCTAGTAAAGTTGAGCATTTTTCATATACCTGTTGGCCATTTGTATGTCTTCTTGGAGAAGAGTCTGTTCAGGTTCCCTGCCCATTTTCATTTTCTGATTCATAAAAAGGAGGTATTATTCCTTACCTCACAGGAATTAAGTATGATCACAAGAATCTGACAGCTAGTGGATATTCTATTTTATAGCATGAAGTTTTTTGGATTTATAAATATCGAGGTGATGTCTCAGAGATATTTAAATACACATACTATTATTTCTGCTACTGCCTTAAGGCAAATAAATGTTGTAGGAAGGAACTTGCACAAATGGATAATAGTGATGAGAATTAAGTAAAGGTTTAATTTGGCTACTTCCAAAAGCACAGCAGTATCATTTCAATTCAGCTTGGACTAGAAATAACCCAATGTTTAATCCAAGTTTCCAGTAATATTTAGCTTTAATTATAAAAGTAAAACTAAAACCAGCATTTGTCAGTTTTTGACAATTATGTTGTGTTGCTTAATCTAATTTACCTTTATACTGTATAGGGAGAATTCTTCTCATTAGGCAATTAAACATCTGTATAAAACTACAATGCAATTAAATTTTGTCCTGAGTGTTGTGTTTTGCTTTGTTTTTTCCTTATTGAGGGCATAGTAAAAGTTTTGTTCTTTTTTTAAGAAAAAGTACCTGCATACATTTTGATTATAATTTTTTTTTTAAAGAAATTTGGTCCAGCTCTTCAAAGTCATACTCTAGATTACAGCTTTAAAAAAGATATAAAATCTGGGTCTGGAATGCCTGTTAGCCCACATTTCTTTGAGAAATGTCATGTTCACTGGCTGAAGGGCAGCGGCAGGACGTAGATTTGAAAGGTACACAATGCACATCTGGCTGAAGCTGTTTCATGGCTGAATTAAAATGTGAATAAACCTACCCCATATGGTATCATTCACCACCATTAGTTTAAGTGGGCTTTTAAGAAAAGAGTAACATGGTACTCCCATTATATCAGGTATAGTACTTACCCAAATCAGAAAGAATACAATCTGCATCAATTATGTGATCCTTTTGGTACATCTGAATGTATTGCATATCCGCAGGGGCCCTATTAATTTGTTAAGAACTTACCAGACTCTATTTTCTTATTAGTTTTTGTTAAGCCAAACTCAAAATTAAAAACTAAAAGTAATTTAAAAATTCCACAGTGTTTGCATGGCACTTTGAATTAATGGGGTAATTAGCAGAGGGAATTAATGTCATTTTGCAACCCTGAAAGAATTATAGGCAATGAACACATCAACTTGAAGCCAAAAAGAAAATAAAGCCTTGATAAAATAGCTCCCCAATCATCATTTGTTCCATCACCAGTCTTTGGTGATGGCAGTTATACATTAAATATAATAGTCATGCCTCTACTGTGGCAAGAGATAAACTGGCAGAAATACACTAGTATAGGAGAGAGAGGAAATCAAGCAGGGACCCAGAACCTCTCAATCCACAGCCCTCCATGCCTCAGGACACAGGCCAGGCAATGCTCCACATGGTTTAATCCAGGTCAGGATTTGGGTTAGGATCCAAGAGTGTGCATGGATTTGCCTCATTCTCTGCATATCTCCCTTACAAATATATGGTGGCAATAGGAAGTTAGCAGAGGGATAGGGAGCAATGAGTCCCAGCTAGATATTATCAGAAAGTATTCTACAAGGGGTGTGTGTATGAATGTGTGTGTGTGTATGTGTGTATTGGTGGAAAAAAAGCATATAAAAAGTAGGAAAAATTGGATGCAGGTGAGTTGATACAGTAAGAGAGTGCCATGAATTCAGTTGAGCATAATAGTTGTATAATAGTAATAATAATAATAATAATAATAATATAGTTACAATAATAAATTTTTTAAAATTTAATTTAATTTTATTTTATTAGCTTCAGGTGTACAACACAATGCAATAGTCATACTCCTCACCTCCCAAAGTGAAAACCCCCCTCCCCCAGTTCGCCACCCCACCCCACCCCCCACATTATACATATCCATCACAACTCCCCTGACTCCCCTCCACAGTATACTCCACATCCCGTGACCATCCACATATTCAGTTGCAGTTGGCATACAATACCATACAACACCAGCTTCAGGTGTACAGTGTAGCGATCAAGCCTCTACTCCATCCATGAAGTGGTCTCCCCAACAAGACGTGACCATCTGACACGCCACAAAATTCTTACATTATTATATTCCCCGAACTGTGTTTCACATCCCTGTGGCAACACTGCAGTTGTCCATCTATGCTGTCTAATCCCTTCCCCCTCCCCCTATCCCCACCCCCTTCCCAACTAGCAACCCCCAGTTTTTCCTCTACATCTACGAGTCTGTTTACTTTGATCGTCCACTCAGCTCTCCAGACTCCACACACATGTGAGATCACATGGTACCTGTCCTTCTCCGACTGACTTACTTCTCCCAATATAATAGTCTCTTCACAACATTATCAATTACATTCCCAGAACTGCCCCCGTATCCCTGGGGCAACATTGTAGTCCCACATACACTGTCCAAAACCTTGCCCCTCTCCCTCTTCCCCACTCCCTCCCAGCTAGCAACCATCAGTTTTTCCTTTATATCTATCTGCTTGATATGACTTCAATCTTCTTAAATTGTCTCTCTGGGTTAGCTTGTTTACCCCTTTCTTTTGTTTAAAAAAGCCCTTTTAACATTTCTTGCAATGCTGGCTTGGTGGTAATGAATTCCTTAAGGTTATTCTTTTCTGAGAAGCTCTTTATTTCTCATTCAATTTTAAGTGATAGCCATGCTGGGTAGAGCAATCTTGGTTGTAGGCCTTTATTTTGTGTCACTTTGAATATCTCCTGCCACTTCCTTCTGACCTGCAGAGTTTCTGTAGACAAGTCAGCTGTTAGTCTAACAGGAGTTCCTTTGTAATCCTAGAGACTGCTGTCTTTCTCTTGCAGTCTCTAGGATTCTGTCTCTGTCTTTAACCTTTGCCATTTTCACTATGATGTGTCTTGGTGTGGACCTGTTTGGGTTCAGCTTGTTTGGAACCCTCTGCACTTCCTGGGCATGTATGTTGATTTCCTTCACCAGGGTAGGGAAGTTTTCAGTCATTATTTTTTCAAATACCTTTTCAACCCCTTGCTTGTTCTCTTCTCCTTCTGGTATCCCTATGATTCGAAGGTGGTTGCGCTTCACCTTGTCCCATAGGGTTCTTAAACTATTTTCATTGTTTTTTATTCTTTGGTCTTTTTGCTGTGCCAACTGGGTGAGTTCTGCTATTTTATCTTCCAAATCGCTGATCCGCTCCTCTGCTTCATCTACTTTACTGGTGATTCCTTCGACTGTGTTATTCATTTCAGTTATAGTATTCTTTAGTTCTAACAGGTTGTTTTTTATGGTTTCCCTATCCTTCTTTATGTCCTCGCTAAGTTCCTTAAACATTCTTATCATCAGTGTTTTAAACTGTGTCTCTGAAAGGTTGGATCCCTCTGTTTCATTTGGTTCCATTTCTGGAGCTTTCTTCTGATCTTTTACTTGTGACATGTTTCTTTGTTTCCCCATTCTGGCTGTCGCTCTCGGATTGCTTTGATGTATTGGATAGATCGCCAGGAGAGCCCTGGCTGGATGATGCAGGCACACAGCTCATGGCTCAACACTCCCAGGAAAACTCCCAGTCTCAGCCTGTCCCAATTAGCCGCTCGCAGATCAGGCAAAGCAGCCCGACAACCAATCACCAGCCTGGCAACTCTGCAAGTGGAGTGCGGAAAGCAGAGACCCGAGGCGGCTTGCACGCTCCCCCATCTCAGTGAGCAGCCTGTTGGAGCCGGATCACTCCCACTAGGCATTTCCCTGGCAACACAGCACAAGCCGAGCGGAGGGTGGGGATCCGAGGTGGCTCGCGCACTCCCGGGTCTCAGTGAGCAGACGTTGGAGCCAGAGGGCACCTGCCCTGCGTTTCCCTGGCAACGCCGTATAAGCTGGGCAGAGGGTGGGGATCCAAGGCCGCAGGCGCACGCGCACGCACACGCACTTCTGCGCCAATTCCACCAGACCAATTAGGTCTCAGACCTGATCCTTTGTGGAAGGGCCCAACCCCAACAAAATGGCATCCTCCCTACACCACTCGCGTGCAAGCTCCGCACCACTGGAAAAATAGTCCAAAAACCTCCAGCCTTTGCACCAAAGGTGCAAAAGGTTCAGTTCATCCCGCAGGCTCCCGGCTCACACAGCTACTCCCTCCACCAGGAACCAGGTAAGTGCTCACTGGCGAGCAAGCCCGGGCACCAGCCCCACTGATTCTCCAGCTGCTCGTAGCCTCACCGAGCTGAGCAAAGAGAGTCCTCACTACTTTACTGCCGGCTATCTTAGAACTTCTCTTCCCGGCAAAGGAGCTCTGGTCTGGTGAGCTTGGGGTGCGGCTGGAGGGTCTCTCCCCCAACCGGAGAAGCCTCTCCACAGCTGGGACCTCCCTCATGGGGTTTGCCCTCTCTCGTCTCCGCCCGTCCTACCAGACCCCATGCGGCTTCCTCTTTAAGTTCTTCGTTTAGTGGTTCTGTTCCTCCAGTGTTCCGGGGACCTCCAGGGTTGAATGCTGTATAATTTGCTTGTAATTTTGGTGTGATCCTGGGAGGCAGTTAGCACAGCATCTGTCTATTGCGCCATTTTACCGGAAGCTATCCTACAATAATAAATTTTAAAACAAAGGGAAACTGTGTTTACACGTCCACCATGTGGCAAGTACTATGCGGAATGCCAGGAATATGCATGGAACAGGAATTCGTCCTGCCTCCGAAAATTTAAATCCAATAACAAATGATTTAAATAATCAGATTCTGAGTACTACGGGAGTCAAAAGAGAAACTTTTAACCCACTCAGGACATTCAGAAAAGGCTTCCCAGAGGAGAGAATTCCTGAATTGAGTCCTGGAAGATTAAAGATAATTTTTCTAAATGAACAAGAATGAGAAAAGGGGGAATAAAAAAAACCAAAAACATTAGATGGTTAAAATGACATAATTTCAGGTCATTTTCACTACTGTTTGAAGTTTGAGTTAAGAAATGGATGTTGAGCTAGAAGGCAGGTCAAAAGGGTCTTGTGTTGCTACATTAAATAGACTTCACTTCATCCTGTAAAAACAGTATAGTAAAGGCAGCCACCATGGTCTCCAAGCATCCCTGAGTGCTCTTGCTAAGTGTACCAGGTGTGAGGCTTACCTATTTCCAGACATTGAGCAACTTCTGTAGTTAGTCACACAGGCAAATGAGATATCAAGGTGACTACACTGTATCTGCCCTATAGCTTCTCCCAGAGGAGAAGAAGGGCTGGTTTGTTTGCTTCTTGCTACAATGTGTGCTGTTTGCTCTAAAAGCATTGGGTTCCTGGGTTTCTCAGGAGATAAACCCACTGCACAGGTAGCATTCATCCAGGACCATTGTATCACTCTGATAAACATGGCAGTAAAAACAATTGACACAGATATGCTGATGCCCATTCTGTTTTCTGGTATATAAGAAACAAATTCCGATGTTAACTCCACGCAGACGTGACTTGCAGGCTATCAAATCAATACTGTGTAGATCGGGGGCAAGATGGCGGCTGTGAGGAGGGCTCCATGAAATCTCCCCTGGAAATATCCACAATTTGAACTTCTAATACGCTTCAAAGAGACATCTACTCATCACACAGAGCAACTAAGAGTTCCACGCAAGGATTGCTGGACTGGAAGGTGGGCAGGCCGGGCGAGTAGGGGAAGAAGGCGGCGAGACGCGTGAGGTGCAGCCCGCACCCGCGGCTGCTGAGTCACGGTGAGTGTTGCCCCGGCTCGCTCCCTGCGGCCCGCGACCCGCGGCCCACCTAGAGTTCAGCAAGAGCGCATTGGTTTGCAGTCTGAGGCAGAAGCCTCAGGCCGGGCAAGTGCGGGAAGAGAGAGAGGAGACGACGGTGCAGAGGTACGAGCTGCACCCGCGGCTCGCCAGGTCCCCAGGAAGCAAGGTGCAGAGCCCAGCAACGACAGGGCAAGATCAGTCCCTGCACCCTCCCGGATCAGGGATCAGTCTCTGTGCCCACCGGGTCCCGCGGAGCACAGAAGCCTGAAACCTGGGAGCAGGGGAAAACAGAGGACTCACGCACGGAGAAGCAGCGCGCGCTGGGCGGAGACGCAGGTCCCGGAGAGACGGAGCGGGGATCGGAGCCGTGTGGAAAGGTGCGCGCAGTCCCCTAAACCCCGGCGGCAGTCCCTCCAGGAGCGCAGCAGGAGAACAACGTGGGCGCGCGCCGGCTCCAAGGCAGAAGCCTTAAACCCGGGAGCAGGGGAAAAAGAAGACTCGCCCGCGGAGACACAGTGCACCGGCCGGAGTCACAGGTCCCGGAGAGACGGAGTGGGGATCGGAGCCACGCGGCACAGTGCGCGCAGTCCCCTAAATCCCGGCAGACCGTTTGGGAGAGCAGCAGGAGATCCGCGCGGGCACGCCGGCTCCGAGGCAGAAGCCTGAAACCTGGGAGCAGGGGAAAAAGAAGACTCGCTCGGACAAGCAGCGCGCCGGGTGGAGACGCAGGTCCCCGAGAGACAGAGCGGGGATCTGAGCCTCGGGACAGGGGGCACGCAGTCCCTTAAACTCCGGCAGTCTCTTTGGGAGAGCAGCAGGAGCACTGCACGGGCGCGCGCCGGCTCCAAGGCAGAAGCCTTAAACCCAGGAGCAGGGGAAAAAGAAGACTCACTCGGACACGCAGCGTGCCGGGCAGAGACGCAGGTCCCTGAGAGACACGGAGCGGGGATCTTGGCCACACGGTAGGGTGCGCGCAATTCCCTAAATCCTGGCAGACCCTTTGGGAGAGCAGCAGGAACTCCGCTGGAGCATAAGAGGCAAAGGCCTTAGCTTAAAACAGTGTTGGAACTGTGTCTTTGTTTAGTTTTATGTTTTTTTGTTTTTTTCCCTTTTTCTACTCTTGAACAGAAAGCCAAAAAAAACCAATAACTCACCCACTCCTACAAACTTTGGCCCCCGCCAAGACAGTCTTAAACTGACTCCTGAAGGGAGCAATAGGGGCAGACTAGGAAGATATCCTTACCTGCAGGGGGTTGAGAATTTCCACCCAGTAAAGACAGCAGAGTGAGACTACCTACACCGCCCCCACCTTTAGGCAAGGCTTGGGAGGCAGGGCAGGTTCACCTGCTGAGGCACTAACTAACAGATTCTTAGCAGCTGGCTTTTGGTAGTGAGGAATTCTTTAATTCTCCACGGCTGTCAACCCAAAGGGTGCCCAGAGACACTCATTGAGCCTTTGGGGGTGCAGCCTGCCTTGGGACAGGCAAAAGCAAAAAGGCAGTGACTTTGTAAAAACCACCAATCACACGTCACAACCACACTCAAGTACAGCAAACCTGCATTGCCAGGATCACGCTAGGCATCAGGTGGCCTACTCTGTTCCCACAAGACGCACAGGAATTTTTGTACAGCAGAGGACAAACTGAAGAGAGCTTGGTGGACTTTAGCCAAGACCGGCACGGGTATTTTTGGTTTGTTTGGTTTTATTCTGTTTTGTTTTCCCTTTATTGGTTGCTTATCTTGGTTGCTTTTGGTTTTTATTTCTATTTCATTCTTATCATTTTGTAGTTTTTAATATAGGCATATATATAGGTGTATATAGGTGAATATATGTCCATATATTTGGGTGTGTAGACAAATATATATATATTTTTTTTTTCTTTTTCTTTCTTTTCTTTTTCTTTTTTCCCCACCCTCACTTTCTCCCTTATTTTATTCATTCTTCTCACTGCTATACTTTTCCTCTTTTCCTTTTTTCTGCAAATTTTATTTTTTTAATTTTTATTCTTACTTTTTTTATTATTATTATTTTAGTTTATTTTTATTTTTTATTTTTTAGGTATAGCTATTCGGTTTCTCATGTTTATTCTATTTTTTATTTTAGGATATTGTATTTTATTTTGTTTCCTCTTCTGTTATTATTGTGTGTGTGGTTATTGTTTTGTTTCTCTTTGTTTTCTTCATTAGTATGTTTGATATTTCTGTACAAGTTGACTGTAGTTTGATGGTTGGTTTTTTTTACTTGTGCAAGCATTTGGTTTCCTTTGGTGGCTGCGGAGGTTGTTCTTGTTGATCTGTTATGCTCTAAAATCACTCTGCAGCAGTGGGTCCAAACAAACAGACACAAGAATCATCATACCCGGAGGGCAACTTTAGATAAAACCAGAGCATTTCTGGGTTTGACATACAAGAGTCACATCCAAAAGGAAGTTGCTACAGGTACTAGGGCCCATAGGGTCCAAGTTTCATCAGAGGGGTCAATCCTCTCACAGCAGCTCATAAACTGCAGAAGCTGCTGATCCTCACAGCTAATCAATCTGGGAGTCAATCCCTCCTACTGACAAGCCAAAAGTAATCAAAACTAAAACTTCAACAAGTGAGGACGCACGACACAAGGAACACCTCAGATACAAGCACAGGAGAATAGGGAGACTGAGTAATTCAAATATAAAGGACACACACCATATAAGTTTACCCAGAAAAGACTGAGAAATCTGGGGGATCTATCTGTTATATTGAAGCAAACACAAAGAGTAAGCCAGAATGGGGAGACAAAGAAACATAACACAAATAAAAGAACAGAAGAAACTTCCTGAATCAGTGGAAAAAGAGGAAATAGAGGTAACCAACCTATTGGAGACAGAGTTCAGAACACTGATTATTAGAATGTTCAAGGAAATTAATGAAAATATAAAGAAGGATAGAGAAATCATGAAAAGCAACCAGCTAGAACTTAAGAACACAATTACTGAATTAAATAACAAACTTGATGGAATCACTAGCAGATTGGATGAAGCAGAAAATCAAATCAGTGACTTAGAAGACAAAATAGCAGAGATCACCCATGCGGAACAACAAAAAGAAAAAAGAATGAAAAACATGGAAAATAGTTTAAGAGAGCTGGGGGACAACATCAGATGCAATAACCCACGGGTCATTGGAGTACCAGAAGGAGAAGAGAGGGAGCAAGCGATTGAGAATATATTTGAAGTAATAATGTCTGAAAACTTCCCTAACCTGGCAAAGGACATTGAAATACAAGCCCAGGAAGTGCAGAGAGTTCCAACCAGGATGATTCCAAACAGGCCCACTCCAAGACACATTATAGTGAAAATGGCAAGGGTTAAGGACAAAGACAGAATCCTTAAAGCAGCAAGGGAAAGGCAGCAAGTTACTTACAAGGGTACCCCCATAAGATTATCAGCTGACTTTTCTACAGAAACTTTGCAGGCCAGAAGGGAGTGGCAGGAGGTTTTCAAAGTGATGAAAAATAAAGGCCTACAACCAAGATTGCTGTATCCAGCAAGGTTATCATTTAAAATCGAAGGCGAGATAAGGAGCTTTGCAGGAAAGACTAAGTTAAGGGAATTCATTACCACCAAGCCAGCTTTGCAGGAAATGCTAAAAGGGCTTCTTTAAGTAGAAGAGAAAAACAACCTAAGAAAGACTACGAACACAAATAACAAAATGGCAATAAATACACACCTATCGATAATCACATTAAATGTAAATGGATTAAATGCTCCAATAAAAAGACATAGGGTGGCTGAATGGATAAGAAAGCAAGACCCCAGCATATGCTGTATACAAGAGACTCACCTCAGATCCAAAGACTCATACAGGCTGAAAGCAAAGGGATGGAGTAAAATATTTCATGCAAATGGTACTGAGAAAAAAGCTGGAGTAGCGATACTTATATCAGATAAAATGGACTTTAAATTGAAGAATATAACAAAGGACAAAGAAGGACACTTCATAGTAATGAAGGGATCGATCCAACAAGAGGACATAACTCTAGTAAACATCTATGCACCTAACATAGGAGCCCCTAAATATATAAAACAGATATTGTCAGACATAAAGACAGTGATCAACAGTAACACTATCATAGTAGGAGACTTCAACACCCCGCTGTCACTAATGGACAGATCCTCCAGACAGAAAATCAATGTGGAAACAGCGACCTTAAATGACACTTTAGACCAGCTGGATTTAACAGACATTTTCAGAGCATTTCATCCCAAAGCTACAGAATATACGTACTTTCCAAGTGCACATGGAACATTTTCTAAGATAGACCACATGTTATGCCACAAAACAAGTCTCAATAAATTTAAGAAGATTGAAATCATTTCAACTGTATTCTCTGACCACAATGCTATGAAACTAGAAATCAATTATAAGAAGAAATCCGGGAAGCTGACAAATAAATGGAAGCTAAACAATATGCTATTAAACAGTGAGTGGGTCACAAATGAGATCAAGGAGGAAATCAAAAGATACCTCAAGACAAACGATAATGAAAACACCGCGACCCAAAATATCTGGGATGCTGCGAAAGCAGTCCTAAGAGGGAAGTTTATAGCAGTGCAAGCCTACCTAAAGAAGGAAGAAAAATCTCAAATCAACAGGTTATCCTTACACCTAAGGGAACTGGAAAGAGAACAGCAAAAGAGGTCCAAGGGGAGTACAAGAAAGGAGATAATAAAGACCAGAGCAGAAATAAACAGTATAGAGAACAGAAAAACAATTCAAAAGATCAATGAAACCAAGAGCTGGTTTCTTGAGAAGATAAACAAAATTGACAAACCTCTAGCCAGGCTCATCAAAAAAAAAAAAAAAAAAAAAAGAGAGAGGACTCAAATTAGCAAAATCAGGAATGAAAGAGGGGAAATGACTACAGACATCACAGAAATACAAAAAATTCTAAGAAATTACTATGAGCAACTATATGCCAACAAATTTGACAATCTGGAAGAAATGGATAATTTTCTAGAAGCATACAACCTTCCAAAGCTAATGCAAGAAGAAACAGAAAATCTAAATACCCTGATTACTACCAAGGAAATTGAATCAGTAATTGACAAGCTCCCAAAAAACAAAAGCCCTGGACCAGACGGCTTCACAAGTGAATTTTATCAAACATTCAAAAAAGAACTATCACCTATTCTTCTCAAACTATTCCAAAAAATCCAGAAGGAGGGAAGGCTCCCAAACTCTTTTTATGAAGTCACTCTCACCCTGATTCCAAAACCAGATAAAGACATCACAAAATAGGAAAACTACAGGCCAATCTCCCTGATGAATATAGATGCAAAAATTCTCAATAAAATATTAGCAAACAGAATTCAGCAATATATTAAGAAGATCATACATCATGATCAAATGGGATTCATCCCTAGTGCGCAGGCTGGTTCAACATCCGTAAATCAATTAATGTGATACACCACATCAACAAAATGAAGGATAAAGATCACATGGTCATTTCAATAGATGCAGAAAAAGCATTTGACAAAATCCAACAGCCATTTATGTTAAAAACCCTTAGCAAAGTGGGAATACAGGGATCATATCTCAACATAATAAAAGCCATATATGATAAACCTACAGCTAACATCATACTCAAGGGGGAAAAGCTAAAACCATTCCCCTTAAGATCAGGAACAAGACAAGGCTGTCCACTTTCTCCTCTTTTATTCAACATAGTGCTGGAAGTTCTAGCCGCAGCAGTCAGACAACAAAAAGAAATAAAAGTCATCCAAATTGGCAAGGAAGAAGTAACATTGTCATTATATGCAGATGACATGATACTGTATATACAGAACCCCAAAGACTCCATCAAAAAACTATTGGAACTGATAGACGAATTCAGTAAAGTAGCAGGATATAAAATCAATGTTCAGAAATCAGTGGCATTTGCATAAACCAATAATAAACTAATGGAAAGAGAAATTAAGAAAACTGTCCCATTTACAATTGTGTCAAGAACTATAAAATACCAAGAATAAATTTAACCAAAGAAGTGGAAGATCTGTACTCAGAAAATTATAAGACACTGAAGAAAGAAATCATAGAAGATACAAATAAATGGAAACTCCTACCATGCTCATGGATAAGAAGAATTAATATAGTTAAAATGTCCATACTGCCTAAAGCAATATATAGATTCAATGCAATTCCTATCAAACTACCAAGGGCATTTTTCACAGAAATAGAAAATATAATCCTAAAATTTATATGGAATCATAAAAGACCCAGAATAGCCTCGGCAATTCTGAGAAATAAAAACAAAGTCGGGGAGATCACGCTACCAGACATCAAAACCTACTACAAGGCTACAGTAATCAAGACAGTTTGGTATTGGCATAAAAACAGGCACATCGATCGGTGGAACAGAACAGAGAGCCCAGAAATAAATCCAAGCATTTACGGACAGTTAATCTATGACAAGGGAAGCAAGAATTTACACTGGAGTAAAGATAGTCTATTCAATAAATGGTGCTGGGAAAATTGGACTGACACATGCAAAAAAATGAAACTGGATCATCTCCTTACGCCTTATACAAGAACAAATTCAAAATGGATTAAAGACTTAAATGTAAGGCCTGAAACCATAAAAATCCTAAAAGAAAATATAGGGAGTACATTTGCAGACATTACCCGGAGCAATATTTTTACTGATACATCCCTACAAGGGAAGTAAAAGAAAAAATGAACATATGGGATTATATCAGACTTAAAAATTTTTTCACAACAAAGGAAACCATTAATAAAACAAAAAGGAAGCCTACTGAATGGTAGAATATATTTGCCAACGATATATCTGATAAGGGGTTAATATCCAAAATTTATAAAACACTCATGAAACTCAATACCAGAAAAACAAACAACCCAATTAAAAAATGGGCAGAAGATATGAAGAGACATTTCTCTAAAGAGGACATACAGATGGCCAACAGGCATATGAAAAAAAGTTCAACCTCACTGGTCATTAGGGAAATGCAAATAAAAACCACCATGAGATACCACCTCACTCTGGTCAGAATGGCTATCATCAACAAATCAACAAACAACAAGTGCTGGCAGGGCTGTGGGGAAAAGGGGACCCTGCTGCACTGTTGGTGGGACTGCAGATTGGTGCAGCCACTATGGAAGTCAGTATGGAGGTATCTCAAAGAACTGGAAATAGAGTGACCGTTTGACCCAGCAATTCCACTCCTAGGTATTTATCCTGAAAAAACCAAGACACTTATTCAAAAAAAGTTATGCACCCCTATGTTCATAGCAGCACAATTTACAATAGCTAAGACTTGGAAACAACCAAAATGCCCGTCAGTAGATGACTGGATTAAGAAACTGTGGTATATTTATACAATGGAGTATTACTCCACTATAAGGAAGAATGAAATCGTGCCATTTGCAATGATATGGATGGACCTAGAGACTATAATGTTGAGTGAAATAAGTCAGTCAGAGAAGGACATATACCATATGATCTCACTCATATGTAGAATCTGAAAAACTGTATGAATGAGCAAAGTAAACAGAAACTGTCTCATAGATATAGAGGAAAAATCAGGGTTGCTAATTGGGAGAGGAATGGGGATGAGGGAGAAGGGGAAGGGATTAGACAGCAAAAATAGGCAACTACAATATTGCTACTGGGATAGGAAAAACAGTTTGGGAATATAATTAAAAATGTTGTAAATATTATGTGGAATGTCAGATGATCATAGGTCTTGTTAGGGAGACCATTTCATGGATGGAGTAGAGGTTTGATCACTGCACTGTATTACTAAAGTGGAGGTGGTATACCTACTGTAATTGAATATATATAGATAGTCACGGGATGTGGATTATACTGTGGAAGAGAGTCAGAGGAAGAATAATAGATATATATGATATGTGGGGGGAGGGGGGTGGTGTATTGGGGGTGGGTGGTTGTCACTTTGAGGGGTAAAATGTATAACTATTGCACTGTGTTGTACACCTGAAACTAATTAAAAATAAAATAAAAATAAAATAAAAAGAAACAAATTTCATTGTCACTGATTCCAGAGTTTTATGTCTGCATCCAAATTGTGGGATCCTAACTTATTTATTTGCAAGTGGGGGTAAAATCTCATACACTTTTGGGTCCTTGATACTTGGTTGCAGTATTAAGAATAGATTGAACAGGGCATTTTTTTCCCAATTTGGCACTATGGGTATTTTGGTCTGAACAGTTCTCTGCTGTGGGTGACTGCCCTGTGCAGTATAGGATATTTAACAGTATCTGTGTACTCTACCAAGTAGATGCCAGTAGCACCCCTCCATTGCAACAACGTTTGTCCTCCAAGGGTATACTAATGTCCTCCAAGGGTATACTAATGAGAACCACTGGAGTAGGGGAAAAATTAGAGTTCAAGGTATTCACTAAGAGAATATCACAATAACTACAACAAAGGATTGAACTAGGAGAGTTGTAATAGAATTTGATAACAGAAAACAAACTCAAGAACTATTTTGAGGTCTAATGAACACAATGTCATCAATCAAAATATGTCTGTGGAAAGCCCAGATTATTATCATCCTTTGGGACTGTCCTGTGACAGAGCAGTATGATAGCTAACATAGCTTTGGGGCAAGATCATGAATGTGTGCAGCTGTCTATCCCAGATGAACACAGACTGCTTATGATCATTTTTCCTGATAGGGATTGGAGAAAAAAATGCATTTGACAGATTTATAGCCACATTCCAAGTTTTGAAGGCTATATTGATCTATGTTAGTAAACATACCATATCTACCACAGTAACTGCAACTCAGGTAACCCTTTGGTTAACTGTATGGTATTCAACTATCATCTGCCACAATACATTTGCTTTTTGGAGAAACTGAGCAGGTGAATTAAATGGAGATATGGTGGGTAACACAACCCCTGTATTCTTTAAGTCTTTGAAGGTAGCATTAATTATAGCCAAATCTTTTCTAACTGAAATTCAGTACTTTTTATGATTTGCAATCTTGGTCAGAACTAGGGTAGAGTGAATTTCAGATACTTCCATTTTTTACTTTTGTACCATGATAACTCCTTTCCATAGTTCATGAAACCAATATGAATGTCATGCTGACTGCTAACTACAACCACTCCAACTATTCACTCAGAAATCAAGAAAATGACCTGAGGTTTCATATATAGACCCATTAGATCTTTGTGAAATGAGCTTGCACCAAGACTTGACTATTACTGGGCCTCCATAGGCCCTGCCTTTAAAGGAGAGGGATGATATTTTGTGTGCCCTGAATCAATGTCAATTAGATCCTGTCTCCCATAATCATTAAATGATTTGAGTACTGCCTTTTCCCTAAAACCAACTCATTCTGGAAAATGACCATAGATTCCTTTGCAGAATGATTGGGGTAATCACTAAGAAATGTTATAGATTTGTAGGGTCTTTTCCCAAAGGGGATCCCTTTCATTCTGTGAACTCTGAGTTTGAGAATTAGGTCAAGCCTGGAACTGAGAAAAGAATTATCATTTTCCATTACGATGAATGACTTTAATCTTCCATCCTTTGTTCTTGATCTTTCCTGGTCATATAAGCCAAACAGTATCCTGTTCAACTATCTCATACTTAGAATCATTATGATTACTAATCAAATCTACAAGTTTCTGTCAGTGAGGTTCTCTGATTACCATCTGTCCATGTTCCCTTTTACTGCAGTTCACCTTGGTTCTGGCTGTTAAGTACCATCACCTTAGCTCTGCTCTTTGTCATTCCTGTCATCACCATTGACACCAGGAGCCCAGATCCATACCAGTTAACCACTGGTTTCTCAACAGTCCATGTGTCCTCTTCACTGATGTAGTCATATTGCTTTTGAGAAGAATGTACAATATAGGATCTGCCAAAGCACATAATCAGCTGTGTGTTCTCTGGTCTAGCATTATTAATTGATTGTAATATCCCTGTTCTCTGAAATTTTTGACCACCTTATCAACACTTTTCTAAGGCAATTCCACAGTACAGTGTCATTTAGAGTAAGCCATTACTGTTTCCAGCATTTAAAGAGCAATGTAAGAAATGAGACACACTCTCATTCTTTTTCCTTTGAATCTTGAGTCATGGGGGAGTACCCCTATCTCAATAGTCTTTAATCTATTTTATATTCTGCATTACTTGGGGTCCAGTACTGTGAAAATCCATTCTTAGATATGTTATCCTAGCTTTTGTCAGCCAGATCTTCTGATCTCTTAATATATAATCTTATTCTTTGGCAGGGACAGTACTTCTTTACTTATGTCATTACTTTTCTGCTGAGTCAATACTTCCCTGGTAATATTTTAACCCTACTTATTGGTTTGGAAGCATTGAGGGGATTCAAGTATATAATTAGAGGAAGAAAATAATAATTTTGTGAAAACTTAGCTCAGATGAAATCTTGGAATGATATTCAGATACCAGGAAGCCATTCTTCTCTATCAAGGGGGAAAGTGTACTCGATGTTAGGCCCTAGGGTTCATGAGAATCTTGGGATTCAATATTCTCAAGTGTATCCACCCAAATATCCTTACTCCAAGACTCAGGGCCCCACTACTTCCCTGTGATGATTCTGATTTTGTCATAGGAAAGTTGCCAGTGGTATGAAGTCAATCTTCTTTGGTACCTTGCTTCTCTTACTATCAGTGTTTGGGTCTGATTTTTCCACAATGTGTTATCTGGCTATATGAAATAGGTTATGATTATATCTTGACTTAATAGCTTAACTTAGCCTGTTATTATCTTCTTTCAATACTTCAATAACAATTAATAACCAACAATACTTCAAGCCTCTATCAAGGCTAATTACCATTGTCTCTATATTGTTCAAATACTAGAGACACTGTATGAACTATGGAATTTCCTTCCATGAAGTGTGATCAAAATATATAGTGAATGTTTAAATAAAGAAAATTTTACAGTAAAAGACATATTGCCAGTAATCCTCCTCGATATACTCCCCCTTTCTTTGAATACACTTATCCCATCATTCTTGCCAATTTCTGAAGCAGTTCTAGAAGTCCTCTTGCATGAGTGTCTTTAGTTGCTCTGTCATGGCTGCCTTAATGTCCTGAATTGATTCAAAACGTTTATCTTTCATGGTCATTTTGACTTTTGGGGGAAGAGCCAGAATTAGTACTGTGCCAGATTCAGTGAATAAGGTGGATGACGACACACCATAATGTTTTTATTGGATAGAAATTGCCGTACCAGAAGCAATGTGGGACACGGAGCCATTGGGATAAAAAAAAAAAAATAAGTGAATGCTGCTGCTGAGTGCCATCCAGCAGAAAGGCAAGGATCTTCAATATGGGAAGTAGTGCATCAAACTTTTGTAACAGTATGTGACAAGTTTCAATTTGTTCAGTGCAGTCAGTGGGATGTGGGCTACGCTTGAGAGAAGATGTGTTTTAAAGTGTGTGGTAAATCATCCTCCATCAGGACAACACTCCGTGTCACACATCACTTCTGGTATATGGCAATTTCTGCCAAATAAAAACATTACGATGTGTCCTCATGCACCTTATTCACCGGATCTGCTACCGCACAACTTCTGACTCTTCTCTAAAGTAAAAATGATTTAGGACATTGATGCAGCCATGAAAGCACAACTAAAAACACTCATGAAAGAGGACTTCCAGAACTGCTTCAGAAAGTGGTAAGAACGATGGGATAAGTGTGTTCAAAGCAAAGGGAAGTATTTTGAGAGGGATTAATAGCAATGTGTCTTTTACTGCAATAAAGTTTTTATTTAAATAGTCACCATATTGTTTGATTACACCTCATACATATATTTAATCTCAGTTCCCATAAGAGAGAGATTAGTTTGATTTGACAGCATGCCAGGGATGCTCATTACCCTGAGGAAAACCAGAAATAGGGTATTTGTTAACATCAGCCATCTGTGATTCAATTCTAAAATCTTATCCTGAGGACCTATCTAGGAAGACCACTTCTGATACCACCTATTGTAAGTTGGTTTTCCTAAGAAGCAAACTGTGAAACATGGATTTAATGAAAATAGTTATTTGTAAGACGATTTTGGGAAGCAATGGTAGATGGGTAGGAAAAATGAGATAAGAAAGGGAAGAAAGCCAACAAAGGATGCTTTAGAGAGGAAGTAACTGCAAGGACACGTGGAACTCAATCCCAGCATGAAACACTGAGTAAAAATGTAACACATACCTTGAGGCTATCTCACCTGAGAGGCCAGTGAGCTGAGATAGTTTTCCATCATTATCAGTTAGTAATCAACTGAGGGCTACTCACAGGGATGAAGTGGATAAGTATCAACTACCTGATTAGCCTGTCAGCCTCAAAAGTGAAGATAGTTACCAGCATAAACAAAACCCTTCAGGTAAAGAGTTGCATGCCATTATGCATGGAAATTGTGAAAACCAAGGAAGTATGAGCAGGCTATCTTCAGTGTCTCTACTTTTGGTCACTTTAAGTGACAAAACAGCCTTGCTTCTCTACTTAAAGTGCACAGTCCCATGTAATATTCAACTCTTCCAATGTGAATCAAAGGTATGGCTACGCCAGCTCCCCCTAGCAGGTGATCATCATTATCTTTCTATTGGTACTCCTTTCCCCATGTTATTTGCTGACTCCAGTTTCTGAGCCCTCCAGAACTGGAAAATAGAAAGGAAGAATTAGGGGAGACTGGAAAGTTCTGACTTATCTGAAACTGTCACAAGCTGGTGTCAAGTGCTCTCTGGATTTAGCCAATGTATAAAACCTACACTTTAATGAACACACTTGTAAGTTTTCTGAGACACTCTCGTATAGTTTCTCTGTCCCGATACTTGTTTACCTCTCTAGGAGGCCCTGTTAGGCAGGATTTAAGATCACTCAGTGTGGTACTCTCTGGTGTGTGGGGACCTCATCCACTCACAGAAAACATTCTTGATCCCTCTATCCTGAAAAACTCCAAAAGTGTAGGTCATCCATAGAGCCATCTCTCCTTCCCACCTCCCCACTGAGTCAGTGACCCCACCCACTTTTGTGTTTAGATATTCCCATGTGGGAGTTGAACATTAATCACTTGCAGCCCTCCAACTGCAAAATACATATATGGAATTCTTTGAATGGTCTCATTTAAGCTCCTTCCAGGATTAAGTTGGTGGGCAGAAAACTCTGACCTCTTTCCAAGGGAAGAAGGGGAATTTTTTCAAAATATTCTCTCCACAAACTCTCCCCTAAACTCCTTCTTGAATTCTATATACGCACAATATATGTAAGGGATTTAAGAATTATCTAAATTCACTGTGGCTTCTGATTTCTACTGTCCAAACCTCAGGCAAAACCAAGACAAAAAGATCCAATTTTAGCATCTTATTATACAATAGGTATTCAAAAAATCAAACAATTCCTAGGAATTCAAAGTATAGTTGCAGAAATAAATACAGTACACACTCATTACAGAAAAATTAGAAAAAAAAAGTGCACTGGAAAAAAAAGAAACAAAACAGGAAAGGGAAACATGCCCTGTTGCTCTAGCTTCCACAGGCAATCAATAATATATCATTTTGATTTATTTCTAACCAGTTTTTCTTCATTCTTTTCTTCATATTGTTCTTTACATGTTATAGTAATACTCTGTGTACAATTTCCCATTGGAATTTCTTTTGATTTAACTCTGGAATTTTCCATATGATTCTAAACACTTCACAACAGGATTAATAGGGATAAACTAGCCTTCAGGGGAAATGTAGCTCAATTTATTTTACTCTTCACCTATTGTTCAATATTTTAATTGGTGACAATTTTTATCACTTATGAACATTATACCATAAAACTTTTTTTTTTCCCTAACATTTTTCCTAGGTCTAGAATCTATTCAAAGCGGTGTAATTACTGGCTAAAAAGAAAAGGAGAGATCCAAGGTGGAAGAATAGATAACACTGTGCCTGCTTCCTTCTATGAACACATTAAAATTTCAACTAAATTATAAAACCATCAATCTGGAGAATCACCTAAAGTCCAACTGAACAGAAGCTTTATAAATAAGGATATAAAGAAGAAGCCACCAGTGACACTGCCCTCAAAAAAAAAGAAGAAGCCACATCGAGACTGGTAAAAAGGGTGGAAATGCAAAATCAGATGGCTCCAAGCCTCTGTGTGGTGGTTGAGAATCAGGAAGGATATATTGACCACGGAGGTTTCCCACAGAAGAACGGGGTACCCCAGCCCCACAGCAGGCTCCCTAGTCCAGAGTTCTGGTGCCAGGAAGATGAGCCCCCTCACAACATCTGGCTGTGGAAAACAGTGGGGACTCTGACCTTCCAGGTAGGTTATAGGGCTGCAGAAAACCCAAACTTCATTTTAAGGGGCCTGCCCACAGACTCACGAACTGACAGGTACTCACCCTGGGTTCCAGCAGAGGAATAGTGACTCAGGGCAAGAGGGGTCAGAGGCATATGGGCGGCAGACTGAGGGATGTGGCTATGGGCCAAGACCTGAAGGACAGTCGCCATTTTCCCTGTGAGGGGTTCTCCTCCCAAACAGCTGGCAGTCTGACGCCATCTTTCCTGTGTTGCACCCTCCCCCAATGTCCATGACCAAACCTGAATCTGAATTGGTCTGGTCAGTTCCCACACTCCATCCTGGTGACTCACTGAGACCCTGACTCACCTAACTCCCCCAATCCCTCAGGCACTTTTTCTAGGAGCAGCCAAACCCACCTGCATTGCACTATTCCTTGGAAAACTGCAAGAGTCCATGGGCCCCAAATGGATGGAGACTGGCCTGTGAGTGCTCTTAGACTTTTGCAGAGTAGCTCCAGGCTCAGCACTGGCACCAAACCGGAATCTACATTAACCTGGTGACCAAAACTATTCCCACTCTAGAGATTCCCTGAGACCCTGCCTCACCATACTCACATACCACATCAGACATTATCACTGGCTAAAACTTAAGGGAGCTTGCTGGTGACAGCAGGCCTCTGGGTGTCCTGGAGTTTAGCAAAGCTACCACAGGTCTTGTTCTGGTGCATTCCCAGTTAGCAGGATAGCCTCTCTCTCACATGCCTGTAGGTTCAGCACAGGCAGCAGACAACTGTAGATTGCTTTGTAGCTCCTACCAGGTAGTCTCTGGCCAGTCACAGGCAGTGGGTGACCTAGGTCATGACCAGAGTCCCTCCCAAGAGGCCCTAGAACCAACATATCTAGAGGTTGGCTTCAGACAATAGCAGAGCACCACCTAATTAGCCCACAAGTAGCACTCCAAAAGGGAAGTCTCAACAAGTACCAGAGCCCACTGGGGCAAATCCCATTCAGTGGGATAAGAACCCCACCACCACCCCAGCAGCCTGTAAGCTGTGCACATGGCCAAACCCCACAGCTAGTCAGCCTGAGGGTCAATCCCACCCACTGACATACCAACAGCAATCAAGATTCAACTACAACAAGAGGGCACACACAACACTTACAAGGGAAACTCCTTGAGCACCCAGAGCAGGATATCAGGGAGACTCTGCCAGGGCCCCACAGGGCACCTACTACATAAGGCCAACTGGCCAAGACTGGAAGATGTAGCAGATCTACCTAATACATAGAAACTAACACAGAGAGGCAGCCAAAATAAGGAAACAAAGAAATACATCCCGAAATAAAAGAATAGGAGAAAACTACAGAGAAAGAACTAAACGAAATGGAGGTAAACAACCTACTAGATACAGAGTTCTAAACAATGGTTACAAGGATGCTAAAGGAACTTAGTGAGAGCTTCCACAAAGAGATAGCAAATATAAAAAAGGACATAGAAACCATAACAAAAACCAGTCAGAAGTGAAGAATACAATAGCTGGAATGCAGAATGCATTAGAAGGAATCACAAGCAGTCTAGATGAAGCAAAGAATCAAATCAGCAATTTGGAAGACAAGGTAGCAGAAGACACCCAATCAGAAAAGTAAAAAGACCAAAGAATAAAAAAAAAAAATGAGGATAGTTTAATAGACTTTTGGGACAACATTAAGCATAACAACATTCCTATCATAGGGGTACCAAAAGGAAAAGAGTGAGAGCAAGGAATTGAGAACCTATTTGAAGAAATAGTGACTGAAAATTTTCCTAACCTGGTAAAAGAAATAGACATACAAGTCCAGGCAGTGCAGAGCTCCAAACAACATGAACCCAAACAGGTCCACACCAAGGCACATTATAATTAAAATGGCAAATTTTAAAGATAAAGAGAGAATCCTATGTACAGCAAGAGAAAGGCACCTAGGAATTTACAAGGGAGCTCCCATAGATTGTTAGCTGAATTCTCAACAGGCCAGAAGAAAGTGGCACAAAATATTCAATGTGATGACAAGCAAGGACCTACAACCAAACAGCAATCTACCCAGCATAGCTATCATTTAAAATTGAAGGACAGATAAAGAGCTTCCCAGACAAAAAACAAACAAACAAAAAACACGAAAGGAGTTTGTCACCACCAAGCCAGTATTACAAGGAACAGAGGGACTTCTTTCTGGGGGGGGGGGAGTCAAAATTATGAATAATAAAATGGCAACAGCTACATATCTATCAAGAATGACTTTCAGAATATGGCGGGTGTCAGCCAGACAAAGACAGTCAGTCTGATGTGATTGAGACAAGGGAGGTTTTCAGGGGGAGACTGGGAGATAGGGTCCTCCCCTCCCCCTTCTCCTCTTCCTGCGCGGACCTCAACCCCTCCCCGGTCCCCTCCCGACAGGCGCCCCACGCGGAAGACACCCCTCCCCCTCCCGCTCTCCCCTCCTCCCTAGCTCAGCCCTTCGTACCGGGACGTTGGGGAGGGGGCTGTGCCGAGCCGAGAGAACTCAGCAAACGATTCCGAGGATGGTAAATAAATCTGATCATCTCTAGAAAGGATATTGATTCACCTCATGTAAAGTATGCTCAGTTCCTTCCCAGTGGTTTTGTTGGAAACCATGTCTCACTACACGGATGAACCCAGATTTACCATAGAGCAGATAGATCTGCTTCAGCGCCTCCGGCGGACCGGGATGACTAAGCATGAAATCCTCCATGCCTTGGAGACTCTGGACCGCCTTGATCAAGAGCATAGTGACAAGTTTGGAAGACGGTCCAGCTATGGAGGAAGCTCCTACGGGACTAGCACCAACAATGTTCCAGCATCTTCCTCTACAGCCACAGCTTCCACCCAAACCCAGCATTCGGGAATGTCTCCATCGCCCAGCAACAGTTACGACACCTCCCCACAGCCTTGCACTACCAATCAAAACGGGAGGGAGAATAACGAGCGATTATCCACATCCAACGGGAAGGTGTCCCCCACTCGCTACCACGCAAACAGCATGGGTCAGAGGTCATACAGTTTTGAAGCCTCAGAAGAGGACCTAGATGTAGATGACAAAGTGGAGGAATTAATGAGGAGGGACAGCAGTGTGATAAAAGAGGAAATCAAAGCCTTTCTTGCCAATCGGAGGATTTCCCAAGCAGTTGTTGCACAGGTAACAGGTATCAGTCAGAGCCGGATCTCTCACTGGCTGTTACAACAGGGATCGGACCTGAGTGAACAGAAGAAAAGAGCATTTTATCGATGGTATCAACTTGAGAAGACAAACCCTGATTCACCCATCATGAGGAAATTGGAAGAACGTGGAACTAAGGCATTGAAACCGGAAAACTAGGAAAGGACCAACGTCATTCATCCAGCTGTTCATTTGGAGCTGTTCGTTTCCTTTAGGGAGAGAGCGCCTCCTTTTAAGAATAAGTTTCCCTAGTTATATGCATTTGCTGTTCAATGAAGTTGCATTACCAACTGTACCCAGCTTTTCTATTTTTTTATTTGAAAGCCAAATCCATACTGGTTCTGAATGCTTTAGTCAGGGTTTTCTATAGAACATAATTTAAAGTTAGCTGAAGAGAAGAGGGTAAGTTCATAATTGTCAGTTGGTTGTTTTTGTTGCCTCAACTGTAATTGGATGTTAGCAATTGAAATCTAATTTTTTAAAGTTTTTCTTTGCACTTTAACATTTATTATGAGAACTAATACGATAAAGAATTCTTTCTAGATAAATGCAGTTTTATTTTGTTGACTTTAAAATAACCTTTGATATTAGCTAAAGAATTGTATTGTTTCTTCTTATTCCATGGACACTTTGAAACTACTATTATGTTTGGATAAGATGAACTAAAATTACGTTCACTTCTAAGAATAGCCTATCCACTGTCTAGTCAATAGTTGCTTATACTACATCAGAATCTTCTCTGTCAGTCATTGCAGAGATGATTGGAATCCACCTAAATGTCCCTAGTCGAGAACCGGTTAAATAAAAAATGGTATATCTATACAATGGAATGCTATGGAGCCTATATAGCTGTTTTTGTTTTTTGTTTTGTTTTGTTTTTTAAGTTGGCTTTATGAGACTTGGTTTTATATGTGGTAGTATCAAATTGATAAGTGAATAAAGTAAGAAAAAAAAAAAAAAAAAAAAAAAAAAAAAGAATGACTTTCAATGTCAAGTTACTAAATGATCCAATCAAAAGACAAGGGTGGTGGTGAATGGATAAGAAAACAACACTCTTATATATGCTGCCTATAAGAGAAGCACTTCAGATTAAAAGACACATACACAGACAGAAAGTTAAGGGATGGAAAAAGGTACTTCATGAAAATGGAAATGAAAAAAAACAACAAAAAAATCTGGGATAGCAATACTTATACCAGACAAAAAAGACTTTAAAACAAAGAATATAAGAAGAGACAAAGAAGAACCAAATAATCCCACTTCTGGGTATTTATCTGATAAAAACCAAAATGCTACTTCAAGGGGATGTGTGCATCCATATGTTCAATGCAGCATTGTTTACAATGGCCAAGATGTGGAGGCAGCCTGGGTGTCTATAGATAAAAGTATGGACAAGGAGGAGGTGGTACATATATACAATGGAATATTGCTCGGCCATGGAAGAGAATGGCTTCTTGCCATCTGTGGTGGCACAGATGGACCTGAAGGGTGTGCTAAGTGTGGTATGTCAGGCAAAGAGACAGATGTAATGTGGGCTCGCTTATATGTGGAATCTAAATAACAAAATAAACAAATGATAAAAAGACAAAAGACAAAACAGAAACAAACTCATGGATAGAGGAGACATTTTAATGGTTGCCAGCTGGGAGCAGGGCTGGAAGGGGAAGGGTGGGTAAGAAAGGGAAAGGGATTAAGTTCAAATTGGTTGTTACACAGTAATCATGGGGGTGTAGGACATAGCATAAGGAATATAGTCAATAATATTGCAATAGCTATGTATGGTGTCAGATGGGTACTAGATTTGTTGGGTTGATAAATGAGAGTGTTGAGGCTAGGGTGAAAAGGTGAAGGAATTAAGAAATATAAACTGGTAGTTACAAAATAGTCATGGGGATGTATAGTGAAGCATAGGTTAATATAGTCAATGATATGGTAATAACTATGTATAGCGTCAAGTGGGTACTAGACTAGTCAGGGGGATCACTTCTTAAATTATGTAAATTTCTAACCACTATGCTATACACCTGAAATAAACAAAACATTGAATGTCAACTGAATTGAAAAGTTTAAAAAGTGGAGGAGAGGTTAAGAGGAATAAAAGGTTCAGATTTCCAGGTATAAAACAAATAAGTAATGGGACTGTGATATACAGCATAGGGAATATAGTCAATAATATTGTGATAGTGTGGTACAGTGTTAGATGGTTACTGGGCTTATCATGGTGATCACTTCTTTAGGAATATGAATGTTGCATAACTATGGTATACACCTGAAACTAATATAATATTATGTGTTAGCTATGTTTTCAATAAAAATCTTTAAAAAAAAACACTTTGATAAAGAACTTGTAGGAAGGTACATGACTTACTATGTCACTGTTAAGAGCCTTAGTAAATAAGACAGAGTAGTAATTATGCATTTAGGAAGTATTATTTTAGCTTTCATTATAAAATATAATAACTATTACTGTTTTCAGATTTTTTATCATGTTAAGAAAGCACTCTACCACTCAGTTTTCTGTAAGATTATTTTTGTTATAGAAATAGATATCTGACAAATGCTTTTCAATATCTCAAGAAATGATCCTATGGTTTTTCTTTTTTTTTTACCTAATAACAAATTGTATTATATTGATTGACTTCTGATGTGGAAACAACTTTTCATTTCTGCAATAAACTCAACTTGATGGTGGTATATAAAATAAATAAATAAATAAATAAATAAATAAATAAATAAATAAATAAATAAATCTATTTTTGGAAATACTTTGAAGTGAAAAAGAAAAGAAGGGAGGGGGGCAAGATGGCGGCTGTGCGGAGGGCTCCATGAACTCTCCCCTGGAAATATCCACAATTTGAACTTCTAATACGCTTCAAAGAGACATCTACTCATCACACAGAGCAACTAAGAGTTCCACACAAGGATTGCTGGAAGGTGGTTAGACCTGGCAAGTAGGGGAAGAAGGCAGCGAGAAGCGTGAGGTGCAGCCAGCACCCGCGGCTGCTGAGTCACGGTGAGTGTTCCCCGGCTCGCTCCCTGCGGCCCGCGGCCCGCCTAGAGTTCAGCCAGAGCGCGTTGGTTTGCAGCCTGAGGCAGAAGCCCCAGGCTGGGCAAATGCGGGAGGAGAGAGAGGAGACGACTGTGCAGAGGTACGAGCTGCACCTGCGGCTCGCCGGGTCCCCAGGAAGCAGGGTGCAGAGCCCCGCAGCAACAGGGCAGGATCAGTCCCTGCACTCTCCCGGTTCAGGGATCAGTTTCTATGCCCACCGGATCCCGCGGAGCGCAGAAGCCTGAAACCCGGGAGCAGGGGAAAAAAGAAGACTTCTGCGTGGAGACGCAGCGCGCACCGGGCGGAGACACAGGTCCCCAAAGGACGGAGCGGGTATCTAAGCCCCGCGGCAGAGTGCGCGCAGTCCCCTAAACCCCGGCAGACCCTTTGGGAGAGCAGCAGGAACTCCGCTGGAACACAAGAGGCAAAGGCCTTAGCTTAAAACAGTGTTGGAACTGTGTCTTTGTTTAGTTTTATGTTTTTTTATTTTTATTTTTTCCTTTTTCTACTCTTGTACAGAAAGCAAAAAAACAAAAACAAAAAAAAAAACCAATAACCCACCCACTCCCACAAACTTTGGCCCCCCGCCAAGACAGAGTCTTAAACTGACTCCTGAATGCAGCAGTAGGGGAAGACTACGAAAGTATTTCTACCTGCAGGGGGTTGAGAATTTCCACCCCAGTAAAGGCTGCAGAGTGAGACTACCTACCCCGCCCCCACCTTTAGGCAAGGCTTGGGAGGCAGAGCAGGTTCACCTGCTGAGGCACTAACTAACAGATTCTTAGCAGCTGGCTTTTGGTAGTGAGGAATTCTTTAATTCTCCACGGCTGTCAACCCAAAGGGTGCCCAGAGACACTCATTGAGCCTTTGGGGGTGCAGCCTGCCTTGGGACAGGCAAAAGCAAAAAGGCAGTGACTTTGTAAAAACCACCAATCACACGTCACAACCACACTCAAGTACAGCAAACCTGCATTGCCAGGATCACGCTAGGCATCAGGTGGCCTACTCTGTTCCCACAAGACGCACAGGAATTTTTGTACAGCAGAGGACAAACTGAAGAGAGCTTGGTGGACTTTAGCCAAGACCGGCATGGGTATTTTTGGTTTGTTTGGTTTTATTCTGTTTTGTTTTCCCTTTATTGGTTGCTTATCTTGGTTGTTTTTGGTTTTTATTTCTATTTCATTCTTATCATTTTGTAGTTTTTAATATAGGCATATATATAGGTGTATATAGGTGAATATATGTCCATATATTTGGGTGTGTAGACAAATATATATATATATTTTTTTTCTTTTTCTTTCTTTTCTTTTTCTTTTTTCCCCACCCTCACTTTCTCCCTTATTTTATTCATTCTTCTCACTGCTATACTTTTCCTCTTTTCCTTTTTTCTGCAAATTTTATTTTTTTAATTTTTATTCTTACTTTTTTTATTATTATTATTTTAGTTTATTTTTATTTTTTATTTTTTAGGTATAGCTATTCGGTTTCTCATGTTTATTCTATTTTTTATTTTAGGATATTGTATTTTATTTTGTTTCCTCTTCTGTTATTATTGTGTGTGTGGTTATTGTTTTGTTTCTCTTTGTTTTCTTCATTAGTATGTTTGATATTTCTGTACAAGTTGACTGTAGTTTGATGGTTGGTTTTTTTTACTTGTGCAAGCATTTGGTTTCCTTTGGTGGCTGCGGAGGTTGTTCTTGTTGATCTGTTATGCTCTAAAATCACTCTGCAGCAGTGGGTCCAAACAAACAGACACAAGAATCATCATACCCGGAGGGCAACTTTAGATAAAACCAGAGCATTTCTGGGTTTGACATACAAGAGTCACATCCAAAAGGAAGTTGCTACAGGTACTAGGGCCCATAGGGTCCAAGTTTCATCAGAGGGGTCAATCCTCTCACAGCAGCTCATAAACTGCAGAAGCTGCTGATCCTCACAGCTAATCAATCTGGGAGTCAATCCCTCCTACTGACAAGCCAAAAGTAATCAAAACTAAAACTTCAACAAGTGAGGACGCACGACACAAGGAACACCTCAGATACAAGCACAGGAGAATAGGGAGACTGAGTAATTCAAATATAAAGGACACACACCATATAAGTTTACCCAGAAAAGACTGAGAAATCTGGGGGATCTATCTGTTATATTGAAGCAAACACAAAGAGTAAGCCAGAATGGGGAGACAAAGAAACATAACACAAATAAAAGAACAGAAGAAACTTCCTGAATCAGTGGAAAAAGAGGAAATAGAGGTAACCAACCTATTGGAGACAGAGTTCAGAACACTGATTATTAGAATGTTCAAGGAAATTAATGAAAATATAAAGAAGGATAGAGAAATCATGAAAAGCAACCAGCTAGAACTTAAGAACACAATTACTGAATTAAATAACAAACTTGATGGAATCACTAGCAGATTGGATGAAGCAGAAAATCAAATCAGTGACTTAGAAGACAAAATAGCAGAGATCACCCATGCGGAACAACAAAAAGAAAAAAGAATGAAAAACATGGAAAATAGTTTAAGAGAGCTGGGGGACAACATCAGACGCAATAACCCACGGGTCATTGGAGTACCAGAAGGAGAAGAGAGGGAGCAAGGCACTGAGAATATATTTGAAGTAACAATGTCTGAAAACTTCCCTAACCTGGCAAAGGACATTGAAATACAAGCCCAGGAAGTGCAGAGAGTTCCAACCAGGATGATTCCAAACAGGCCCACTCCAAGACACATTATAGTGAAAATGGCAAGGGTTAAGGACAAAGACAGAATCCTTAAAGCAGCAAGGGAAAGGCAGCAAGTTACTTACAAGGGTACCCCCATAAGATTATCAGCTGACTTTTCTACAGAAACTTTGCAGGCCAGAAGGGAGTGGCAGGAGGTTTTCAAAGTGATGAAAAATAAAGGCCTACAACCAAGATTGCTGTATCCAGCAAGGTTATCATTTAAAATCGAAGGCGAGATAAGGAACTTTGCAGGAAAGAATAAGTTAAGGGAATTCATTACCACCAAGCCAGCTTTGCAGGAAATGCTAAAAGGGCTTCTTTAAGTAGAAGAGAAAAACAACCTAAGAAAGACTACGAACACAAATAACAAAATGGCAATAAATACACACCTATCAATAATCACATTAAATGTAAATGGATTAAATGCTCCAATAAAAAGACATAGGGTTGCTGAATGGATAAGAAAGCAAGACCCCAGCATATGCTGTGTACAAGAGACTCCCCTCAGATCCAAAGACTCATACAGGCTGAAAGTAAAGGGATGGAGTAAAATATTTCATGCAAATGGTATTGAGAAAAAAGCTGGAGTAGCGATACTTATATCAGATAAAATGGACTTTAAATTGAAGAATATAGCAAAGGACAAAGAAGGGCACTTCATAGTAATGAAGGGATCAATCCAACAAGAGGACATAACCCTAGTAAACATCTATGCACCTAACATAGGAACCCCTAAATATATAAAACAGATATTGTCAGACATAAAGACAGAGATCAACAATAACACTATCATAGTAGGGGACTTCAACACCCCGCTGTCACTAATGGACAGATCCTCCAGACAGAAAATCAATGCGGAAACAGCGACCTTAAATGACACATTAGACCAGCTGGATTTAACAGAAATTTTCAGAGCATTTCACCCCAAAGCTACAGAATATACGTTCTTTTCAAGTGCACATGGAACATTTTCTAAGATAGACCACATGTTAGGCCACAAAACAAGTCTCAATAAATTTAAGAAGATTGAAATCATTTCAACTGTATTCTCTGACCACAATGCTATGAAACTAGAAATCAATTATAAGAAGAAATCCGGGAAGCTGACAAATAAATGAAGGCTAAACAATATGCTATTAAATAGTGAGTGGGTCACAAATGAGATCAAGGAGGAAATCAAAAGATACCTTGAGACAAATGAAAATGAAAACACCAGGACCCAAAATCTCTGGGATGCTGTGAAAGCAGTCCTAAGAGGGAAGTTTATAGCAGTGCAGGACTACCTAAAGAAGGAAAAAAAAATCTCAAATCAACAGGTTATCCTCACACCTAAGGAACTGGAAAAAGAACAGCAAAAGAGGCCCAAGGGGAGTACAAGAAAGGAGATAATAAAGACCAGAGCAGAAATAAACAGTATAGAGAACAGAAAAACAATTCAAAAGATCAATGAAACCAAGAGCTGGTTTCTTGAGAAGATAAACAAAATTGACAAACCTCTAGCCAGGCTCATCAAAAAAAAAAAAAAGAGAGAGGACTCAAATTAGCAAAATCAGGAATGAAAGAGGGGAAATGACTACAGACATCACAGAAATACAAAAAATTCTAAGAACTTACTATGAGCAACTATATGCCAACAAATTTGACAATCTGGAAGAAATGGATACTTTTCTAGAAGCATACAACCTTCCAAAGCTAACGCAAGAAGAAACAGAAAATCTAAATACCCTGATTACTACCAAGGAAATTGAATCAGTAATTGACAAGCTCCCAAAAAACAAAAGCCCTGGACCAGACGGCTTCACAAGTGAATTTTATCAAACATTCAAAAAAGAACTATCACCTATTCTTCTCAAACTATTCCAAAAAATCCAGAAGGAGGAAAGGCTCCCAAACTCTTTTTATGAAGCCACTCTCACCCTGATTCCAAAACTAGATAAAGACAGCACAAAAAAGAAAAACTACAGGCCAATCTCCTGATGAATATAGATGCAAAAATTCTCAATAAAATATTAGCAAACAGAATTCAGCAATATATTAAGAAGATCATACATCATGATCAAGTGGGATTCATCCCTAGTGCGCAAGGCTGGTTCGACATCCGTAAATCAATTAATGTGATACACCACATCAACAAAATGAAGGATAAAGATCACATGGTCATTTCAATAGATGCAGAAAAAGCATTTGACAAAATCCAACAGCCATTTATGTTAAAAACCTTTAGCAAAGTGGGAATACAAGGATCATATCTCAACATAATAAAAGCCATATATGATAAACCTACAGCTAACATCATACTCAAGGGGGAAAAGCTAAAACCATTCCCCTTAAGGTCAGGAACAAGACAAGGCTGTCCACTTTCTCCTCTTTTATTCAACATAGTGCTGGAAGTTCTAGCCACAGCAATCAGACAACAGAAAGAAATAAAAGGCATCTAAATTGGCAAGGAAGAAGTAACATTGTCATTATATGCAGATGACATGATACTGTATATAGAGAACCCCAAAGACTCCATCAAAAAACTATTGGAACTGATAGACGAGTTCAGTAAAGTAGCAGGAGATAAAATCAATGTTCAGAAATCAGTGGCATTTGCATATACTAATAATAAACTAATGGAAAGAGAAATTAAGAAAACTGTCCCATTTATAATTGCGTCAAGAACTATAAAACACCTAGGAATAAATTTAACCAAAGAAGTGGAAGATCTGTACTCAGAAAATTATAAGACACTGAAGAAAGAAATCATAGAAGATACAAATAAATGGAAACACCTACCATGCTCATGGATAGGAGGAATTAATATAGTTAAAATGTCCATACTGCCTAAAACAATATATAGATTCAATGCAATTCCTATCAAACTACAAGGGCATTTTTCACAGAAATAGAAAATATAATCCTAAAATTTATATGAAATCGTAAAAGACCCCGAATAGCCTCGGCAATTCTGAGAAATAAAAACAAAGTCGGGGGGATCACGCTACCAGACATCAAAACCTACTACAAGGCTACAGTAATCAAGACAGTTTGGTATTGGCATAAAAACAGGCACATCGATCAGTGGAACAGAACAGAGAGCCCAGAAATAAATCCAGGCATTTACAGACAGTTAATCTATGACAAGGGAAGCAAGAATTTACACTGGAGTAAAGATAGTCTATTCAATAAATGGTGCTGGGAAAATTGGACTGACACATGCAAAAAAATGAAACTGGATCATCTCCTTACGCCTTATACAAGAACAAATTCAAAATGGATTAAAGACTTAAATGTAAGGCCTGAAACCATAAAAATCCTAAAAGAAAATATAGGGAGTACATTTGCAGACATTACCCGGAGCAATATTTTTACTGATACATCCCTACTGGCAAGGGAAGTAAAAGATGGGGTTATAACAGACTTAAAAGTTTTTTCACAACAAAGGAAACCGTTAATAAAACAAAAAGGAAGCCTACTGAATGGGAGAATATATTTGCCAACGATATATCTGATAAGGGGTTAATATCCAAAATTTATAAAACACTCATGAAACTCAACACCAAAAAAACAAACAACCCAATTAAAAAATGGGCAGAAGATATGAAGAGACATTTCTCTAAAGAGGACATACAGGTGGCCAACAGGCATATGAAAGAAAGTTCAACCTCACTGGTCATTAGGGAAATGCAAATAAAAGCCACAATGAGATACCACCTCACTCCAGTCAGAATGGCTATCATCAATAAATCAACAAACAACAAGTGCTGGCGGGGCTGTGGGGAAAAGGAGACCCTGCTGCACTGTTGGTGGGATTGCAGATTGGTGCAGCCACTATGGAAGTCAGTATGGAGGTATCTCAAAGAACTGGAAATAGAGCGACCGTTTGACCCAGCAATTCCATTCCTAGGTATTTATCCTGAAAAAACCAAGACACTTATTCAAAAAAAGTTATGCACCCCTATGTTCATAGCAGCACAATTTACAATAGCTAAGACTTGGAAACAACCGAAATGCCCATCGGTAGATGACTGGATTAAGAAACTGTAGTATATTTATACATTGGAGTATTACTCCACTATAAGGAAGAATGAAATTGTGCCATTTGCAATGATATGGATGGACCTAGAGACTATTATGTTAAGTGAAATAAGTCAGTCAGAGAAAGACAAATACCATATGATCTCACTCATATGTGGAATCTGAAAAACTGTATGAATGAGCAAAGTAAACAGAAACTGTCTCATAGATATAGAGGAAAAATCAGGGTTGCTAATCGGGAGGGGGATGGGGATGAGGGAGAAGGGGAAGGGATTAGACAGCAAAAGTGGCAACTACAATATTGCCACTGGGATATGAAAAACAGTTTGGGAATATAATTAAAAATGTTGTAAATATTCTGTGGAATGTCAGATGGTCATAGGTCTTGTTAGGGAGACCATTTCATGGATGGAGTAGAGGTTTGATCACTGCACTGTATAACTGAAGAGGAGGTGGTATACCTACTGTAATTGAATATATATAGATAGTCACGGGATGTGGATTATACTGTGGAAGAGAGTCAGAGGAAGAGTAATAGATATATATGATATGGGGGGGTGGCGAATTGGGGGTGGGGGGTATCACTTTGAGGGGTGAAATGTATAACTATTGCACTGTGTTGTATACCTGAAACTAAAAATAAATTAATAAAATTAAAAAAAAATAAATAAAATTTAAAAAAAAGAAAAGAAGGAAGGAAGGAAGGGAGAGAGGGAAAAAGGGAGAGTAGAAAGGGAGGGAGGAAAGGAAGGGAGGAAAAAAGAAAGAAAGCCCATAAGATTTAAAGTCCTCACTGGTCTAAAACCAGGTCCCCTCATGATTGTTTTATGCTGGCAGGATAACCATTGAAAAGGCTGGAAGAGGCTCAGAGTAGATAGAGCCAGAGGACTCAGTCTAGTGACCACTGTTGAGACCTTTGAAAAGATAAGCACGAGCCCAAGGCACAAGGACCCTCACCTCTGACAACTACTGTTGTTGGATGATTTGGCTAAAATAATTATAGTCAGTTTGTAGAATTGAAGCCTGCAATACTATTAGATGCTTACTTAGCTCTTTAGTTTAAGACACTGGCAAAACCTCAAAGGCTTATAGGTCATCTAGGCCACATAAAGAAGTGAAGTGGGTCATGGATGGAGTAGAGGTTTGATCACTGCACTGTATACCTGAAACTGATGTTGTATAATATTGTATGCCAACTGTAATTGAATATATAGATAGTCACGGGATGTGGATTATACTGTGGAAGGGAATCAAAGGAATTGTAATAGATATGTATGATATGTGGGGAGGAGTGGGGTGGTGAATTGGGGGAGGAGGGTTGTCACTTTGAGGGGTAAAAAGTATAACTATGACACTGTGTTGTACACCTGAAGCTAATTTTGTTTTAAAAAAATGTTTATTTCATAATAAAAGAATAAAAGAAAAAAAAGAAAAAAAAAGAAGTGAAGTGGGCTCAGTAGGTCTGCAGCAGACTGTGTCCCATGGAAATCACTAGGCTTGTCTGATTTAACCAACAAAAATACAGGGTGACCAGTTAAATCTGAATTTCCGATAAACAAGCAATATTTTGTAATATGTCCCAAACATTGCATGGGATATACTTATACTAAAACAGTATTTGTTGTTTATTAAAATTCTAGTATAACTGGGCATCCTATATTTTATGTGACAATGGTAGCCTCACCCAGCTGTTGCCATCCAGGAGGGTGGGTCTAGGATTGCTAGA
This sequence comes from Aselliscus stoliczkanus, assembly GCA_033961575.1. Lineage (NCBI taxonomy): Eukaryota > Metazoa > Chordata > Mammalia > Chiroptera > Hipposideridae > Aselliscus > Aselliscus stoliczkanus. Next base: position 46,657,339 of record CM066728.1, read on the forward strand.
TCTTGAACTCTCTCAGAAATCTGGAATTTCTTGTGAAATCTTATTTCTAAATTTTAGCAACTAGTTCAAAATGTTTAAAAAAAAAAACCCCACACACACAGACACATCTGGAGTCCAGATGATGGCAGAAGGCCATCAGTTAGGGACCTCCAATATTAAACTATGATCCAGAACACAGAATGAAATATATCTACCATTGGAAGGAATAGTCCTAATGCATATTAATTGTATCTTCCTCTTGTCAGTGATTTTCTGAGAGCAAGTGTAGACAGGGGAAAGACGAAAAAACATGTGGCCACAATACCTTCAGAGGAAGTTGGAAAAGAAAGGGAAAGGTTGGAGTGCTGTTGGAGAAAAGCAACTCTGGATACCACATATAAACTCTTCCTACCTGGCTAGTTTAGGTAGAGCCAGCCCGATGGCTTAGAAAAATCAGGGCATGCCCTGGAAACTCAAATATATTTCATTAACCATAGTCAGTCAACCACTTGAGGGTAATATTAAGGAAAACACCACATTTTTCCTTTATTTAAACCCTACAAGAAAAAGCTTCCAAAGAAAACAATGAAAAGTTATTTGTGTTAACATTTACTACAATAAAGCAAGCTGTAGCTTCATTTTAAACCTCTCTTTGTTAAGTAAGCATGTTTACGTTTCTTTGATACCAAAATTGAGACGATTTTAACTAGAAAATCTTCTATGCCTTCACTAGGTAAAAATTACTGCCTCTGAAAGTGTGAAAATCCCAGCCTCCTAATTAAAATAAACAATGGTTTTCAATGGCTTTCAAACATTCAGTTGTGGGAAGGAGATATTTAGAGAATTACCATGAGGCCCTTTGCAAGGAACACCATTAAAAATGATGAATATAGGTAGCTGAACAATTTTGCTGCTGCTAAATAGAATTCAGTGGATAAGTGAAAGAGCTTCTATTTACCTGATGTCAAGCCTTTGTGACTCCATATAAATTGTCTGGCATATGCAGTATTATGAATCCAACAGCTTTGCTCCTGTGAAATAATTCTAGATGCAGCGTTGCCTAGATGTAATTTCCAGAATTCTACATTCAGCATATGGAATTCAATTCTTATTTTTCCTGAAATGGGAGTAACAGTGTGGACTCCTTAGCAAAAAGGAGTGAGGTTCCTACCTATCCTTACCTGGGGCCTGAGCCTTCAGTTCAGAGCTGAATTCCAGATTTCTCCTGAGTTAATGTATTAAACAACGACTGAGTATAAATATATATTCAATTAGGGATGATATTCAATATCTTTAACCTTTCATATGACAGAGGTACCGACCAATCAGAATGGATACCAACCTAATCTGAATAGGTGTTTGCTATAAAAAAAAAAAAAAGAAAAAGGAAAAAAAAATGAATGTATTCCTGTACCAGTATATCAGCACTGCATGCATCCACAAAGAGGTGTCTTAAGAGAAAGGAAAAACTTAAGACCAGACCCTCCCTTCAAGAACTGTATAGTATGATTGATGTTTATATTAGAAGTCAACATCTCTGATTATCATTTAACTCACAGGCTTACAGATATAAGGCCCAAGGAAGAAAAAAAGAGGAAAAGTCAGAAAGTGGAGCACCCCATCCATTGGGCTCTCTTCATGTAGGTAAGATCCAATAGGTTGTTTGGAAAATTGGTGCAATCATTTCCCTCATGATGACTATGCATCTTCCCAATGTAACTTTGTGGCACTGCCCCTCAAGAGGGCACTATTTCATTTCCTTTTAAATGTGAACTGGCCTTACGATTTTTTTTGACCAATAGTGGAAATGATTGTGTCAATCCTGAGCCTTGGGCCCAAGACGCATGCACTCTTCCAAGCTCTTTCTTTGAAACTTGCTGCCCTCACATGCACAAGCCTGGGCTACCCTGCTGAATGATGAAAGCACATGGTCCAATCACCCTTTTGCCCTAGTAGAACTGCCAACTGACCAGAGATACATTGAGAAGCCCAGCCCAGACCAAGCTTAGCCATATCAACAGAGGCATCCAGCTAACACACAGAGTTGTTAAGTACAATAAATAGCTGTTGTTTTACATCACAGATATTTGAGGTGGTTGGTTGTGCAGCAAACATAGATAATGGATACTGTTGACCTGATTAATTTGAGAAAAAAAGAAAGCAGAAACTATAGTTTTATTAGCAGACAACAATGAATACAGATATACTAATGTGTCAAGTTTTATGGGAGTGGGAAGAATGCTTGAGAAATGGCAAGCCAGTTCTCATTTTTATAGTGCTGAGTTTGACAAAAAGGTAGCTGTTTGAATACAAAGGAATTGGGGAGTATAAGGATTGTTTTTGTGCCGTATTAGGGTAAGAAATGGAGAGATGAATTTGCAATAGATAGCCTCTATATTATATTTATCATTGATGTTACAGAAAAAATAGGTAGAAACCATACTTCATTACAGTTCCCAACATATTATGTGAAACCCTTCTGAAATTGAAATGGACATGATTAAAAGACACGTGTTGAAAAATATTTCTTAATAAATATGCACCCATAATGCCACTTTGAATGCCAGTTTACTAAGGATCACCAAGGGAAGAATTGGGCCTTTCTCTTCATTTAAACAGAAATATTTAGTACTATATCGTACTTTTAATTTAAATGTCATTGATTTTCAACAAATGATAACAAGAATGCTGGCATTGAACATTATCTGTATAATTATATATATATGAAATATGTAAATATAAATATAACAAATATGTATCACAAATACATATAACAAATATATATAACAAATACATATATTTATTATGCTTTAATATAATACTATGCATTATAAATATATGCAAAATATATGCATAGATATTTCTATAGATCCAAGATAATACAGAAAGAATTAGAGCTAGAAAGTTGTCACTGAGGGGTAAATACTGCATAAGGTTAAGGATAATGAGAAGTCTGAACTTCAGAAAAGATCATAGTGATTTTTATTGCAGAAGAATTACCAATGAAATGGACATTGCTGATTCATCAGGCCCTAAAATCCTGATAAGATGGATGGGCTGTTTGCTCACTCTTCTAAAATCAGCCGGGGAGAAACTATGCAAGTAAGATAGAAACATAGATCTAAGGAAATAACATAAAAAGAATTGGAATCCTTTGGGACACTAATACTAAAAGAATGAAACAATAGATTATCCTGAACTAGTGTGTATGTATGTGTGTGCATGTGCATGTGCGTGTGCGTGTGTGTGTATAGAGTCTCAGGAGTGATAAGAACAGTGGGAAATCCTGTGGCAAAGTGCCCCTACACTGTTGTGGACGGAGCATCTAGGATGAAACATTTAAATTATGTTCTTGCCTATCCTCTAGAATCTCTTGTTAGCCTGCGTCAGTCATAGATGTCAACAGTAATAGTGGAATCAGAGGAGAAGCATCGGGCAGCCTGAAAGCCCAAGGGGTGAGGAGCTAATAAAAGCAAATGCAGGCTGCCCCGCCTGGCCTCAGGCAGTCACTCCACCACTGCTCTTCCCAGTGGGGAACTGGTGGATTAAAAACCATGGAGTTTATTTCTTCATTACAATTCTTGCCCAAATGAGTTGCCTGAAATGGCCGCAAACAGGAGTAGTTCTAAAGCGTTCTGTGCTTTGTAGAGAAAATGGACTCACAACCAATTACCTACTCGATATTGAATATTTCCCTTTGAATGTTTCATTAGGTACCTTATGTCAAAATAGAGTTTATCTTCTTAAAATCCACTCCTCTTCCTGTTTGTTTCTTTTTAATCAGTGTATGGGACTATAACCCACATAGCCATCGAAGGCAGAAACTTGAGAATCATCCTAGATGCTTACAATGCCATTTGTTATTAAATCATGTCATGTGTTCCTGCTAATATCCATTTTCTCCATTTCCACTGCTAGTGCCTTAGACATACAATTCCAAGTTATTTAGTACCATATATAATTTATATAGTACCATATAGAATTTTGCTGCCAGGCTATTGTCCCTGACTCCATTAACATCAGAGTGAGTGTTGTAAAATAAAAATCTGATCACACAGCAGGATAAAACCTTAACATCCTCCTCACAATCTTATTTCCAGATTTTATGTTCAATCATAAACCATTTCACACAGGTAAGATATACAATATTTTTAAAGACATCCAAAGAGAAAAAAAAATGTTTATGCCAGTACTTAACCATCTATGTTCTAAAGATTATTTTTCCTTATGAAATTGATGCTCTTTATAATACTATTTGAAGGTCTCTCTATTATTTAAGTTTATAACGTTAACAACAATGATTTCTAATGAATGATTCTGAATTATCCAGTATGTGATTTAATTATTTGCTATTTTTTTATAATTTATTGCCTAGAAACTACCCTCTCCCCATTTCAAATACCAATCACTTTCTAATAGAAGAACTAAGGAAATGATGAAGGAAAAAGACCACTCCTCAGCTTCATCAGTTCTTTTCTTTTCCTTGTCAGTGGTGACTGCTCAGCCATCAAAAGAAATCTCAACTCCTCTAAATAGGATGATGCAGTCTCTCCATTGAAGGAGGTCCTCGGAAGAGAAGATTTCTTCTGTGTTACCACCCTGTCTCTTCAGTTCTCCTAAGACAATTCAGTGTGTTGTTACAATTGTAGATGTATGTTAAATATACAGATGTATGTTAAATATTAATGGCTATTGTAAGTAGAAAGGGAAATGCAAACCTCTTATTAATTTTGACTCTTCCCAGTGTCACACAGTGAAAGATCCTAAGGAGTTAGTTAGAAGTTCCCTGATAGGCACTCCCTGGGTTTTGATCTCTCTCCTTTACCCTGAGGTCTGAGCATTCCTTATCCACAAGTCTTTTTCTAGGAGTTCCTATACCTATATCTTCTCATTCCTGTGTTAAGAAATCCTACCTCTAACCACAAGTAGGACCTTGCTCCTTGTACCCATTCCTACCCCTACTCGACATTTATGCCCAAATCTATCACATTCTGCCTGGAGAAGTAATCTGGGACTCTGAGGGCCAGATGGGAGACCTTAGAAGAATAGCAGTTAGTAGGGCTCAGGCGTCCCAAGTTGTATGGTCCAGTCCGAAATTGGCTCCTCCAGCTTGGATTTTACTTTTGATGTCTTCACTAATATGAGCTAAGCTCAGCTAGTACTTTGGCTATTGAACATATTAGATGAAATACAAGATTGTTCCCTAGGATATGCAAAATTTTGGAGCTAGTACTAATGATATGAAGGCATAACTCCCTTCCTTTAAGCATCAGTGGGCCCCTTACTGCTCACTTGGTCATTTGGTTTCTTTTCTAGTCTTCCTTGAGTTTAAACAATATAAAAAAGGAAATATATTACTTATGATGGCTCCTCTTTTTGGAAATGCTCAGTGAAGACTGATCATTCTAGGAAGGGTTCAATTAAATTCTTCAGTTGTCCAAAATATTCATCTCATGGAAATTGGGGATAGAAAAACAGATAAGAAAATCGTAGCCAATTCTTGCCAATACATTTCTTTTTACCCCTCTTTCTCCATCTCTAGGCTGTTATGCCTGCCATATAAGTTCTGATTTTCCCTTAATGAATAAATTCCAATATGTTATTGTCCAACTTATTGCCTGACATTAACTCCCTAAATATATAATAACTATATGAATAAATTACTGAATAAAGAAACACAGTTCATGGTGACTGTGCATGGCTGTGGCAGAAAAAGCCTTGACTCTTTCACTGTAGGACATTTTACCTGATATACTTTTGTTTACTGTTCAGAGAAATGGGCTGTTTGCCATTCCGTGAAATGCAGAATAAAGTGGCATTTTGGATATCACCACAAAACAATACTTTGGCACTATTCTCCTCAATGTCATAGCTAACTGAAATTCAAAAGTTCCTTCATTAAAACAGTAGTTAAAAGACATTTATGCCAGTTGGGTTTATCCAGAAGCTCGTCTAGAGGTCTGTATGTAAGGACCACAGAGTACTACAGTTTCACCCTGAGGGAGATACCAGTCAGCTGTTCATCCCTGATTTCTCAGCTGCTAAAGCTACAGTGACTGAAATCCTCAGATATTCCAGAGTGTGGCAATTGCATCTTAACTAAAATCCTTATATATCTCTATCTTGCCAAATAAGTCTATTTTACTTGCATTCATCTTCAGTCCCCCATAGGATTTATCAGCACCCACTGTTTGTTTGCATGGTCCTCCCCATTTTAAGGCTTTCAAATAGATTATGACCTGGATGGCAAATAGGAGAAATTCACAAAAATTAATTGGGGAAAATACAAGAGCATACCGTTAAGCACTAAGAAAAGTTATATAGTTTTTAGTTTAGATAAACAGAGAGAGAACTAGGCAGGGCTAGGAGAAATAAAATGCTCAAGCAGTACCTTAAAACACGGGTAAAAAAAAAGAGCTGATAGCAGAGTGTAGGAGCCAATGAAAATGTAGCCGTTGATATCCTCAATTCCACTTTTTAACCCCCAAATTGCATCTCCAACTCTACTCCTGATTACACATACAACACATATTGACACAGAGTACATAAAATATCTTTGCATTAACCAAGAAATGCACTTAAAAGAGTAAATTAAAATCAGGGTAAAATATTGCTTTTCTTCATTGAGAGCTTTATGATTGAGAGCTTTATGTTTTGTTTTGTCTTGACACAGTAAATGGCAGAACAAACAGGGCAAAGACATTTACTTTACCATTATACATTCTGATCATGTGTCAGCTTCAGGGTAAATCTAATACTGTTCGTGCTTTTGTCATAATGATACCTGGGATTTGGCACTCATGGTCAAATAAACTGACCAAGGAATCCAGGAAGCATTGTGTCCAATACCATCCAATACTGCTGAGGTTAGAGGAATGATGAGAACCAAGGAATTTTAAAGTTTATAAAACAAAAGGGAAAACAACTATAAAAGATGAAATCCAAATAGACAAATTCGTCTAAGGAGGGAAACAGATGTTGCTCAAATTTATTTCCTGTTTCTTCCTGTCAATGATGTAATTCTCTGAATTCAGACATTAAGCCCAGATAGTTCAGCCAAAAGGAGGTTTTTGGCCAGCGACCTCATCTCAACCAGTTTGGTAAAAATCTATAATTTTTTTATTATTGTATTCCAGTCCTCATTTGCATGTGTTTCAATTCCTGGATTTCAAAAAATATTTTAAAAGCTTTACTCAAAATAATCATATCTGGCCAGATTCAAGCAAGAAATTTCTTAAAAGATTATAAAAAAAAAATCCAAGTAGTGAGAACTGCCCTTGGCAGCATTCACAGGGAAATGAATTGTATGATTTGGATTATAAACTCATAGCACATTACTTAATCTAGTATCATATGGGATTAAAACTAAAGTGAAATGCAATGATAATGGTTGAAAATAAAAATAACAATAATCATTCAACTCAAGAAATTTGAAAAAAAAACAAATAAAAAACAGGGACATAAATAAATAAAGGTAGACAAAAATTATTTTAAAATTAACATAACTAAATGTGAGATCTTCGAAAAATTCTTGTCAGATGTCTTATCGAACCAAACAAGTGAAAAAAAAAAGAATCAAATAAAATTTTACAGTGGAATGGCTAAATTAGTATTTACTAATAAATTAGAAAATTTAGATTGAATGAATTCGGTTAGTCAACATACAATAATGCAAAATTATAAGAAACAGAATTTTAAATATACCAATAATTTTTAAACATCTTAAAACATTAAACCTAGACATTCACAAAAAGACTAGTTCTTATACTAGTGAGTTCTATGCCCACACTACCACTCACATAGCTAGTAATTAATTTGATCTGATGTAAGCAATTTCAACCTGTTTTTGTGGTGAAGTGTGTGAACCCTACCTCAGAATAGTGTTTTCATATGCACAAATAAATATAAACAGTCTTTGGTTTGCATGGTACCATGGTAATGTAGATTTTATCTCAATTGCTACAAAACTGTTCAAAGCAAGGACTGTCAGTATACAAAATTGGAAAGAAAAAAAATGTATTGAAATAGTTATTAAATATTAAGTAATAAATAAATGCATCTCTAGCTTCTTTATTAGTTCAGTAAATCAGTAAATAAGGGTTAGAAGTGATTCTGATGTCTACCATAATTACAAAAAGGTGATGAGTGTCCATGTTATTTCAAGATATCTGCAACAAATGAACTATAAAAAAAATCACAAGGAAGTGAATACTCTAAATATCAGCATAGTGACTACTTACGGCAGGAGGGAAGGCATCATGGCTGGAATGAAAGTTCTGATGGGGTTTCTGGACGGGCAGGCAAAGTTCTATTTCTTGATCTGGATAGTGTTTGACTTATAATTATAATTCTGAAAATTGATCATCGTTGTTGTGTATAGATAGTTGGATCTTCTTTGTACTTTCCTGTTGCATTAAAATTCCTCCAAAAATACAAGAAAATTTGGTAGTAGATCAACACCAAAATACCACAAATCTGACATTACGTTTTCCTCACAGGCCACAGCTAAAAGCCAGAAAAGCCACTTCTCATCTATTTCCCTAAGCCTAGCCGCCATAATAGGCTCTGAGGTTCTTTGACAGCTATGTCATACCTTATAATTAGTAATAAAATAATATACAGGGTAGAATGCATAAAAATACTGCTCATGCAAAATTCTGGAACTTCCCAATAAATTTTAAACTAATGTTAGTGATGTATAATCATCATAGACAAATGATATATGATAGATATATAGATGATATCATGCAGAGATTTGTTGATTAACTGCTTGTATAAGTGACAGTATTATTCTATCCAAATCTTATATAAAATTTATACTAAATATATTCATTATGTTTTCTAGTATTAAAATTAATTTCACATATATTATTACATTAGATCTTTCCAACATCTCTAAGAATTAATTCAGGTACATTTAATACTTTTTTTTTTCTTTCTAACCTGAGAGGGTTAATTAACTTGCCCAGGGTTACATAGTGAGTTAGTGGAAGAAATGAAATTCAAACAGGTTAGATTTCTGTATCTAGTGGTTTTGCTACTTACATTACAATGCTGATTTTTTTCTGGATTTGGACTTTAGTCCAGCATATTTGGCAATTAAATCACTGGGTTTAATCTCATTACCTGAATACTTTGTGTCAATTAAAGTAAGAGTCAAGCATGATCAAACGCTGAATTCTACCTGCAAAACAGAAGGGATCCTCAGAAATCTTTATTTTTTCTAGTTTCAAGCTCATCAAAGGTCACTAGGCAACCAATGTAGATTAAAGTAATAAAAGGAATGGAAAGCTTATTTTGTTTGCCATCCACTAACAACCCTTAGAAGGTCTGGAGTAATTTCAGAGAAGCAGATTTCCTCAAAAACTCTAGGGTTGCAGGTTCATTGCAATTAGGATAGTACCAAGACCACTGACATAGATAATGAAAATTCTGTTTGGTTAGGAATAAAATGTTTAAGAGTTCCATATCCCAGTACTTTGCCCTGCAACCTCTGGGTGCTTAGTATTGAATACTAACTCCAAACATACATAAGCGAGCTTGTTACATTAGTCTACCATGACTATCCATGTTGAGTTTTTATTCCATGTCAGGAATAAAATAAATGTTATAAATGAAAACATTGGCATGAATTATGACACCTCAGTTATGCAAGCCATCCTAATTTTAACTGCCCTCTTTTAAAAAAGTATCAATCAGCTATAAACTAGTTCATCAGAGGCAATGAAGACTATTATTGCATTGTATCTACAAGGATTTACAAATCAAACATCCATGCATATGTATTGATCTCTCACAAGGAATCCTGGGGGGAAAAAATCAATTCCACAAATGAATTCAACAAACATTTATTGATCTTCTAATAGTGCCATGCATTGAAATAGGTACTACAGATACAAAAAATAAGAATGAGAAAGGCTCTCTGCCCTCAATTAGCTAACAATCTAGGAAGAAGAAAGCATAGGAAACCAAATAATCATAATATAATTTAATTGTATTCTTACTTGTGCTCTTTAAAATATAATCTACATCTCATGAGACCCACAATCCTGCAGTGACTCAAGCTCTCTGAGGACATGGATCAGGGAGTGATTAATTCTACACTAGGATAGGGGAAGTTAGAGAAGATATTTTAGAACTTTAACCTTCCAGTTGACTTCTGAATTTAATGTTAGTTCCCACAAACAAAAATTATGTCACCTCCTGACAAATGAAAATATTTGCTGTTGTTTCGAGACAAATTATTTTATTTCAGTTCTTTTTGTCTATCAAATTACTTAGAGTTCTTATATTGCAGGTAACAGAAATTAAGTCAAAATAAATTAGGCAAAATAAAATGAATTCATTTGAAATGATATGATGATATCAAACCTAAGGAAACTGGAAGGGCAGATGGTAGAAGGCACAGGAACTAAAATGGATGTGGTGAGCTACATAGTAAAAACTCATGAACACTCCCTTCAACATGCTGATGCAAATAGGTTGTCATAAATTTATCATCTGTAACAATTACAAAGCAAATACTCACAGAGCAGGCACTACGTGAAGAAATAGAACATTAACAGTACTCTTAGAAACCTTGAATGGGTCCCTTCCCCATTACAACACAATCATTTCTCCTTAGAGGTAATTAGAATTCTGACTTTGTGAACATAATTTTCTTGCCACTGCTAAACTTATGTAAAGTTCAAACACAAGCAAAACTCCAACCATTGTCCATTTTCTATTCCTTCTCACTATAATCAAATTTTAATTTTAGAAAATGAATGAGTGGGGAGAGAGATGGAGGGGGAGAAGGAGGGAGGGAGGGGGTGAGAGAGAGAGAGAGAGAGAGAGAGAGAGAGAGAGAGAGAGACAGAGAGAGAGACAGAGAGACAGAGCGAGAGAAGAGGAAAGATATTGATTTATTCAGGTTACCCAGCTTGGGGAATATCCCCAACCTTAACTAATAGTCCCAATAGAGATTAAATGAAATCAGGAAAACAATGGTACTTAAAGCAATACAAGGATGCTAATACTAGTAGAAATGTGAATCAATGTTAGTCAGGCAAAAGTGACAACTGTCTACTGTATTCATGAATTTTCTACTAGTGCCACTATAGAAAAAGTTTCTATATAATAAAAGATTTATTTCCAAATGTCAGAAACTGTCCAGTTTGGAAGCAGATCTCTTAAATTAATCAAAAATTGAAATCCTGTCTCAATATTTATTTATTTATTTATTTATTTATTTATTTATTTATTTATTTATTTATTTATTTTTTGAGGGCAATGTCACTGGCTCTCATATGTGGGACCCAAACCAGGGCCGCTGGCATCCCAAGTCAGCTCTTAACCACCGTTCCACTCGGACGGCCCTCAATATTTTTTTGTAGTGCCATCTGACTATACCTTTTCCACTTTCTCTATATTGTAGACTTTTTTCAAAAAGTCTATCACAAAGATATCACAGTAGGTAAATGCTATGCTTACCTTCTGTCATGACCACATCGAAGTTACAACTAAACTACAGAATAACCATCACTGAGAATCACCAGAAGTCTAGTGGAACCGAAACCCTATAACTAAGGACATACAAAATAATCCACCTTGAGACTGGTAGGAGGGCTGAGATGTGAAACGACTGGTCCCACACCCATGTGTGACTATTGAAAATTAGGAGACATATCGGCTGTGGAGGTGCCCCTCCACCTGGAGAAAAGAGGGGTCCCAGCTCCACACCAGGCTTTCCAGCCCAGCGTTTCAGTGTCAGGGAGGGAAGTCCCCATAACTTCTGGCTGTGAAAACCAGTGGAGATTGTGGCTGAGTGAATCAAGGGCAGCAGGAGTCCCAGGTGCTCCTCTTAAAAGGCCCATGCACAGACTTACTCGCCAACAGATTAACTCCAGCGCTGGGGCAGCAGCTCCAAAGATGCCAGGGACATACAGTGAGGAAGTGTCTGGTTCCAGAGTGAGGGCTGGAGGGTTGGTTCCTCCTGGACAGAGGAGATGGTAGAAGTCACTGCTTCCTTTTTGAGCCCTCCCCACTCCCAGCATACAAATTCAGGCAGCCACTATATCTGTGTCTCCATCAACCTGGTTAACACAGTTCATTCCTCCTGGTTCCCTGAAACCCTGCCCCACTCAAATTTCAGGCCCATCCAAACAGCTTCTAGTGGCATTTCTGTATAAACAGCCTGACTTTGCTCATGCTGTAGAATTTCCTAATATCTCTCAAAGGTTCACAAAACTCATACAAGTAACATCTGGCTTTGTCATGTCCTGCACCTCTGGCTGAGAAGCTCTATGCCTGGCACTAGTGACAGCTGGACTTGGTTCACAGCTTAGCCTCTAGAGAAACCTCCAAGCTCAGAACCAGCAGTAGCAGTAGCCATGTGCAGATTATTCTGTGGCTCATTCCAGGTGGCCCCTGGCAGGGTACAGGCTGCAGCTGAACTTGGCCTGCTGTGGGACTCCTCCTAGGAGGCCCCAGGGTTGGTATTCCTAGTGGCCAACTTTGGGCCCAGGGGGAGCATCACCCCACACCTCTGGGAATGACACGCCCAAAGGACAGACTGGGTGGGCACCAGAGCCCTGCTAAGGCAAACTCTTTTCTGTAGGGTCAGCCTCTGCACCACTGCTCCTCCACCATAGTCAAGATCAGTCCTCACAATCAATCAGCCTCAGGATCAATCCCTCCCACTGATGTGCAAACAACAACCAAGACTCAACTACAATGAGAGGGTACATGAATCCCACACAAGAGATACACCTGGAATACCCAGCTCAGGTAACCAGGAAAACTGTGCCACTGAGTCTAACAACACACCTGCAACATAAGGCCACTCTACTAAGACTGGGAGACATAGCAACCCTACTTAATATATAGAAACAAATACAGGAGGAAGCCAAAATGGGGCAATAAATAAACATGTCCCAAATAAAAGAACAGAACAAAGCTCCAGAAAAAGAACTGAGCAAAATGCAGACAAACAATCTACCAGACGCAAAGTTCAAAACACAAATTATAAGAATGCTCAATGATCTCAGGGTGAACTTCAACAAATAGAAAGGAAACATAAAAACTGAGATAGAAAACATAAAAAGGAACCAGTCGAAATGAAGAATATAATAACTGAAATGAAGAATACATTAGAGGGAATCAACAATAGATTAGATGAAGCAGATGACTATCAGATATTTAGAAGGTAGCAGAAAACACCAAACAGAAGATAAAAAAGAATCCAAAAAAATGAGGATTATTTAAGGGGCCTCTGGAACAACATTATGCATACTAACATTTGCATCATAGGGGTACCAGGAGAAGAGAAAAAGCAAGGGATTGAAAACCTATTTGAAAAAATAATGACTAAAAACTTCCCAAATTTGGTAAAGGAAATAGATATACAAGCTCAGGAAGTGCAGAGAGTCCCAAACAATATGAAACCAAACAGGCCCACATCAAGACAACTCATAATTAAAATGCCAAAGGTTAAAGACAAAGAAAGAATCTTAAAAGCACTAAGGAAAAAGCAGTTTATTCATATAAGGGAGCTGCCATAAGACTGTCAGTTGATTTCTCAACAGAAACTTTGCAGGTCAGAAGGATTTAGCACAAACTACCCAGAGTGATCAAAAACAAGGACCTATAGTCAAGATTACTCTACCAAGCCAAGCTATCATTTAAAATCAAAGGACAGAAACAGAGCTTCCCAGACAAGAAAAAAGGTAAATGAGTTCATCACCACCAAAGCAGCATTACAAGGAATGTTAGAGGGACTCCTTTAAGACAAAAAATAAAAAATAAAAAATAAAAAGATACGAATAATAAAATGGCAGTAACTACATGTCTATCAATATTTACTTTAAATATAAATGGATTAAATGCTCTAATCAAAAGATAGGGTGACCATGCTGGCCGAGTGGTTCATTGGTTAAGAGCTGGCTTGGGACGCAGTGGCCCCAGTTCGGATCCCACATATGAGAGCCAGTGACACTGCCCTCTACAGCTAACAACAGCTCCACCTGGAGCTGGGCTGTGAGCCCCGGCAATGGTGTAGTCTTCAGCCCCTGCTGCAGTGGGCTGCCATAGGCTACAGTGAATGGCTGGCAGCCAGCGTGAGTGGCCAGCAGCTGGTGTGAGCTGCCAATAGCCGCGGTGAGCGACATCCAGAGGCCGGCAATCAATCTGCCTCATCCGGGAAAAATGCAATGACAATACCAACATGGGCCAGTGAAGCAACATCCTCCGCAACTAAACTGAAGAAAAAAGACAGCAACTTGTCTGTTCCCCTTCCCCGATTCCCCAACGTTGTTCCCCTCCCACAATTCCCCAATAAAATCTTTAAAAAAAAAAAAAGATAGGGTGGCCAAATGGATAAGCAAACAGGATCCTTACATATGCTGCCTAGAAGAGAATCACTTCAGATTGAAAGACACACACGCAGACTGAAAGTAAAGAGATAGAAAAAAGACATTTCACGAAAATGGAAAAAAAAAAAAAACGGTAGCAATACTTATAACAGACAAAATAAACTTTAAAACAAAGGCATAACAAGAGACAGAGAAGGACTCAGTAATTCCATTTCAGGGTATTTGTCTGAAGAAACCCAAAACGCTACTACAAGGGGACATGTACATCCATATGTTCATTGCAGCACTGTTTACAATGGCCAAGATGTGGAGGCAGCCTGGGTGTCCATTGGTGGATGAATGGATAAAGAGTAGGTGGTCCATATATACAATGGAATATAGCTCAGTCACAGAAGGGAATGGGTTCTTGCCATCTGCAGTGGCTCGGATGGACCTGGAGGGTATTGTGCTGAGTGTAGTACATCAGGCAGAGACAGATGAAATGTGATTTCACTTATTTGTGTAATCTAAAGAACAAAACAAACAAACAAATGAGCAAACAAAAAACAGAGACAAACTTATAGATACAGAGAATATTTTGATGGTTGCCAGTTGAGACCAAGGTTGGAATGGTGGGTGAAAAAGGGAAAGGGAATGAGAAGTACAAATTGGTTGTTACAAAGTAGTTATGGGCATGTAAAGTAAAGCATAGAGAATATTGTCTGTGATATGGTAATAACTATATATAGTGCCAGGTGAGTACTAGACTAGTCAGGGGGATCACTTCATAAATTATATAAATGTATAACCACTGTGCTGTACATCTGAAATTAATATAAAATAATATTGAATGTCAACTGTAACTGAAAAATTTTAAAAGCCTGGAAAAACATGAAGGGGAATAAGGCCCAGATTTCCATGTATAAAACAAACAAGTGATGGGGTTGTAACGTACAGCATAAGGAATATAAACAATATATTGTGACAGTGTGGTGTGGTGTCAGATGGTTGCTAGACTTATGGTGATCACTTCTTTAGGCATATAAATATTGAATAACTATGATGTACACTTAAAACTGGTATAATATTGCATGTTAGCTATATTGTAATGAAAATCTTTTTTAAAGAAAAGACCTTGATCAAATTCTACATGTGCTAAGTAGAAGCCTTTGTAGCTATCCTGCTGTAGACTAAAATGTGGTACACATGTCAGTATGATAGTCTCTTTTTGTTAAACCTTATTATAATTTATTTAAGGAGAACTTATTCTGAACTATGTACTGTTTTAAGACTCAGATACACGTTTTTATTTAATTGAATTTTCATTTAATTTTTATAGTCATCCTTTGAGATAAGTATTATTTTCAGCCCCATTCTATATAAGAGGAAAAATGAGATTCCGATACTTAATAAGAGAATCATTATAAGAAATGTCATTCCTATCACATAATCCAAGGCATGAAGTCAAAGTGCACTGGTCACACGAGTACTGTTAGATATTCTTAAGCCAGCAGAGCTTCGAAGTAACAATATTAGAAGAGGAAATTTGGAAGCAAGAAAAGTCAACCTAAAAAGTAAAGAAATTTGTTTCCATTTTAAGATACTCTAGGAGGAAAAGTCTGTATGAAACAGGATTAGTATCTTGAACCAGAATTTGCCAAACTTTATGACAAGGATTATGTTAAGATTGACAGCAGAAATTATTTAAACGTAGGAACAAGGAATACAAAATATAGTACCTGGCTTTTCAAAATTTTAAATTCAATTTTTTTTATCACCTGTTATACAATTTCTATATGATTACATATACAAGCATGTTTATATTAACAAAAAGTAAGAATATGGATCACATAGCACATTATTATTCTACAAAAACCCAATGAATCACATTTCCCAGTATCCACATCCTTGTGTGTTACCCTCCCACATGAACTGGGTCATGTGAATTGCTTAGGCCAATGGGAAAACACATACACTTTGGGATTTGCCCTCATTAAATATTGCTGCTACCAGGCAAGGAAGCCCATTCAAGGACCACGTGGAAAGAGGGGCAGCCATTATAAAGGTCCCAGGCAAGCTGTGCTTGAACAGACTCTCTAGCTAAATGAATCTGCATAAATAAGACCAGAGTAAAGCTATGGAAGAACCATTGAGCCAACTCAAGGAACTATAAGAAATAGTAATTTTTCATTGCTTGAAAAATTGACTGAAAAATAGAATTTTCATTCTGTTCCAAGTCAGCAATAGAGAATTGACTTGGAAACTTGTACCAGAATTGGATGGCTGCTATCACACAAACCTGAAAGTTGGGGTACTGGCATTGGGACTGGGCAGCGGTTGGACACTTGGGCAATGGTGAGGAACCTGTTATTAGAGATTAGAAAGATGTCTTGTAGCATTGAAGTGATGGCAAATTGTTTTCTAAAGTATTCTGGAAAATAGAGAATGCACTTAATGCTTCAATAATAAACTTATAGATCTGGCTAAGAATTTTAGGCAGAATGTTGAAAGTGTCAATTGTCTTCTTTTAACTGTGTATAATAAAGAAAGACAAAGAGGAGCTAAAAAAAGAAATTTCATTTTGCACAATGAATTTAGAGAATATATAAAGAAGCCAAAAGTTGCTTGGTTGAAAAATAAAATTATTTCACAAATTCAGTCTCTCTAGCCAGCAGAGGATTCTCAAAGAAGTACATGTCTTTAAGGTAACTATCAAATCAGTGGTGTGGCTGTAAGACCCTTTGTTAGGACCTCAAGAAGAGTAAAGAAGGTGCCTGATAGACACTCTCAGGTAGACAAATAGGCTTCTAAGAATCTTACAATCATTGTTCCATAGCAGCCACATATGGAGTCTAAAGTAAAGGGGAAAAAAAGGTCTGTTTTTAAAATAATTGTAGTCGTGGCTTTGGGGGTATCAAGTGAACCTCAATCTGACTTAAAGAAAGATCATAAAATTTTTAAGGGAATTTATCAGTTTAAAAGGACAGGAAGTGGAGAAAGATACTCAGCTGCAAATTCAGGTCATGTCTAATACAAAAGAAGAAATGTCTCAGAGGCCAGAACCGAGTTCACAGAGATAAGAGCCAGGAGCAGTAGGGAACAATGTTTTAGAGGACTCCCGGGGAGCAGAACTGGTGCCTAATCAAGGCATGTTCTCTGCCCCCAGAGCCCTGATAATTAGTCTCTGTCTGGCCTTTACAACTACTGTGGTCCAGTTAGAGGACTCACGGGGAGCAGAACTGGTGCCTAATCAAGGCATGTTCTCTGCCCCCAGAGCCCTGATAACTTGTCTCTGTCTGGCCTTTACAACTACTGTGGTCCAGTGATTGCAGTGCTCTCTTTCTTCCTCTTTTGGAATAGGAGTATCTATTGCTGTTACCTCTTCCTGATTCAGTGCTCTATGTAAAGTAGGTGAGGGGCAAATAACTTGTTTTTTTAGTCCATGAGTATTTGGATCAAGAGGAGCCCCACCCAAAATGCCTCATCCATATCTAGACCTGATTCTGTGTATGAGATCATGGGTTTCATAAGTGATGCTATAACTGGATGAAGCCATGGGTGTTTAGGAGGTGACGAGTGTATTCTGTGTATAAGAAAGATATGAATCATTGAGGCCAAGGTTTGGAACATGGTAGATGGTTACCAGAATGGAATCCAATCAATCACACCTTCCTGTAACAATACTCTTGTGATATCCACTCCCTCATGGGATTTGCTTTGCCAGTGGAAAATCGGCAAATGCAATGCAAGCAGAGGCTTGATAAGCATTTACACATAGAGGCTGCAGTTATTGAAATATTGCTGCCACCGTATGAGGAAGCCCAGTCCAGCCTGAAGTATGAAAGACCTTTAAACCATTTTAGCAATCCTAGCAGAGATCAACCCCCAACGAACCTCCAGTTAGGTGTAGAGGCATGAGTGAGCCAGACGAAGGCAGCAAAGGAATAACCCAGCCACAGGTTAGGGACCAGTGTTAATTTTTCTGTAGCTCTTATTGTTCCTAACTAAAGTTGAGAAATAGTAAACATTCAATTAGTACTGGCTGGTTGACTGATCCTTCCATATCAATCATTATTTTTCAAATATTTTAGTTTTTAATAGTTTATGTAGCTGTAAATATATAACATATTAAAAAGGTCATTAACATCTAGGAATTTTGTTATCCTCAGCTTGCTGGTACTGCTGCTACCAAAATAGACGTTTCATTTTGAATATTGATTTCCCCTTTCATTTTTGAGCATGTTATGATGTAGAAATAGAGGACATTTGTTAAGACTTTTACAGCAAAAATCAAGTCTAAATTACTCAGTCATGCATATTCATGTTCAATGCTTGAGATAGAGTTTAGAAGTCTGCTTTGTCCTCAATAAGGCTTTCCTTGAGCTGGGAGGGTAAGGAGAAGAGGTTGAAAGAAGTATCAGGTTGGAATGCTACAATCTCTTACTATTATTACCAAGTTTCAGTGGTTTTTTCCTTGAATAAATGCTTCTAAATTTCTTTGGTCAATTTCCAGGGTCCTGAAATGATTCTTTTTGATCATTTTGTCCAGTTTTGTTATCTCTTTGTGGAAAGGATTTGCTGAGTTCCTCACTCAGCCCTTCTGGAAGTCCTTCTCCCCTACTTCTTCTATTTCAAGAGTCCTTATTTAATGTTCGTAATTAATTTATAGGAGATCTATCATTAGTTATTTATATAATTCTACCTGTATTACAATGTACATTATTATTCACTACCATTTCCTTTCTTCTTCATCTTCCCCTCTTTTTAGGACATTGTTCGGGTTCATCTGCTTGGTTTGTTTTGTTTACATAATTTTTTTCTCGAATATGTCCCTCAGATAGTGTGCATGAATAATATGCTCTATATACACAGTCTTAGCAACAAGAAGTATGTCACACATGGGTTCATTATACACCATGGAACTTTAACGTCTGTGAGTGACTGGACATCGAGGCTATGGGTCCCATGCAAGGAAGCAAGTGAACTTGCTCTGGATCCCTTATAGAATCATGACAAAATGTTGCATCCAACCTGAAAAAAGACAAGAAAAATCCAGTTCACGGATCCAGGGTTATCTTAGAAAGTGAATTAAATGAAAATAAAGACAAAATTCCCTTCAGTAAAAAAAGATCTCAAGTTTACCAGAGTATGGGAGCAAGCCTAAACTCATGCTGTGTGCATTATGAAAAGCGTGGATTAAGAAATTGACATAAAAATTGGACTAGAATTGGTTCAAATGCTGAGGATCAGTTAGTATATCCAATATTAATTCAAGGGGAGGGTGTTTTATCCACAGCACTCAAAGCTTTTTAAAGGAAGAAAATATCCAGGGAAGATGAGTTCATAGATAATTATAAAACATATGAGAAAGCTCAATGCCAAATGTACAGCCATTGGATTGTATAAATGAAAAATTTGTATCCAAAGGACTAGGGCAAATAGAACAACCTGAAAGGGTATTGACAATAAGTATATTTAATGTCTAAAAATATATATTGTCATTAACTCCATAAAACAATAGGAAATTATGAAACAAAAAAAGCCAGATTTGAAAAGTATCTTAAAAAATCCTTGATATAAAATATAGTAATTGAAATAAAATTTGTTCCACAGGTATTAACTAACTATAGGTGGGATATTGCTAAATAGATATTAATAAAATGTCAGGAAATCACCTATAGATAAAATGAAAGAAATATGAAACAAAAACACAATGAAGAATATACACCACCATCCCATATTTCTTCCCCAAACTTCAAACTCGGATATTCAACTGCCTTTTCAACATTTAAACTTGGATGTCTAATGGGTATTCCAAATCCAGTATGTCTAAAACTGGACTCTTGATTCTTCCACCAAAAACCATTCTATTCACCAGCTGTCACATCTCCATTGATGCCAATTCTATCCTTCCAGTTACTTGGCCCATTACTTGGTGTAACTTTGACTTTACTTATTTTCATATTTATATTCCATTTGTCATCAACTGGTTGACTCTAGTCTCAAAATATATCCAGTATCTCATGACTTCTTACAATCTCCACTAATACCTCTCTAGTCTGAGCCACCATCATCTCTCACCTGTGATAGTAGATTACTAAAAAGTCTCCTGTCTCATCCTTCTGCAGTACCATTGCTACATTATAGTCTATTCTCAACAGAAGCAAAATGGTCTCTTTATAGCATAATTAATATTATGTTACTCCTTTGCTCAAAACTTGATAAATGTATTTCCATTAGTAAAAACTAAAATTCTAACATCGACCTTTCAGGGCTTAAATAATCTTCTTCTTGAACACATGCTACCACCTCTCTGACTTCATGTACCTTCTTCCCTTCCTTCCTTATCACTCCTGTGCTCCAGACACAAGGAATTTCTTGCAATTCCATAGTTATATCAGGTATACTATGTATGCCCTTAGAACCTTCTGTCCATCTATCACTTCTTTCTGAAATATTCCTTCTCCAAATAACCACATGTTTAATTCCCTCCCTAATGTAAGTAACTGTTGTAATGTCATCTTTTCAATGAGGCCTCCTTGACTGTGCTATTTAAAATTGAGCCCCTCTCTCATGGCAAGAACAATGGCTAACCAGATTCAACAATATCTATCAGTGATTATTGTATTTTATATGAAAATGTTTAATACAATGGACTGATAAACAATGGTGACACGAACATTAAATTGGGAAAGTTACTTCATTTCAATCAACTATGTGAGTTATTGAGGACACATTTAACACCACATTACAGAGGATCAGGAAATGATAAAAGGCATGATTAACTTACTCTGAATGGAAAAACTTGAGCCAACTAATTTAGTTTCAGAATGTATGGGAGGAAGGAGGGGCAGAGTGGAATGGGAGTTATGGAGGATTCTGAGCCTGGTCACCAAAAGGAGCTACAAACTCAAATGCCAGTAGGAGCCAGACTGACTGGCAACCTAACTGTTTGTACTGGGCAGGGTTTAACAAAACAGGAAGTGGTAAGGCCTGTGGCAAACAAGAAAGTACATGGCCAGTTAAGAAAATCAAATACATTACCCCTGAGCAATATTTCCTCATGGAATAGAACTCCTCACTTAGTTCCATTAAAAATGCCAAGTGAACTAACTTACTGTTTCTGTTCAGTTTTATTATTGCCTAAGATAATTTTTTTAGTGGGAGAGGCATTTAGACATCCTTTAATACATGGTTCCCAAAAGAGTTAACACTCCTGATTCTACGCCTAACATTCTAACTGAAAGAGTCACTTAGGTACTCTTAGAGTCTACTCTTTTCTTCTAAAAATAAATTCAGTGCTTGGACTTGATCAGGCATTTGGGAATCCAAGTTCTTATAGGCTTCAACTGTGATTTTGCTTGTGTGCAACCCAGGCCCTTGCAGAAAGAGCTTCTTGGAAGTGACACATGGATCTCTTGCCATATGGTTTGCACATGCATTTTCTGCATGCATGGCTAAATCAAGGGCATGAGAAAACATATGCAAACGCTATTGGGCATAGAAATGTAGACATTTCTTTGAAATGTTGACCTTTAAATGTTTAACACCTGTACCATACAGGATATGATAACATCTCACAAAACTACAAATCTTCATTGGAAATATAACTAGAAATGGTCAGCCTGTGAAAAGGGAAAGAAATCTTATTCTCTCTGCACGAGGGGAAATCTCAACTACATGAATTTGGAATGAGAATATTTATCCATTCCAATGTATTTTTTTTGTTCAAAGTAGACACGATAGTTGACTTAAATCACCATTAGAAATAAAATCCCCATCACCCTGCAACTTTTACATGATAAACTATAAAAAGCATATAATATCTCAACATAGAACCTTGTGCAACAGAAATAAAATAAATTCTGAATTCTTAGTTTTCTACTCTTTTAGGTTATGAAAACCTAAAAGTATACATTATTACAAATTCATATATAATGCTTTATCCATTTAATCTGAAACAGAACCATTTAAGGGAAACATTTAGCTATGGAAACAGAAAATCTGTGGCACGACAGCTATAATTTTAATAATTGCAATTTTAATTAAAATTAGCTGATCCAGTTGGGAAAACACATTTTACTTCTCTGAGCCTCTATTTATTCATCTGTAAAATGAGCTTACTGCTACTATCTCACATATTGTTATGAGTATCAAATGAAATAATACAAATCAACAGGCTCTGGAAACTGTGAGGTGCTGTCCATCAGCTAACAGTGATTCACATCCACCTAGGGCTGAATTTTGATTTTGCCACTAACTTCCTGTATGACCATTAGTAACTTATTCAACAATTCTAGCTGTGGTGGGAGTGGGGGCGTGTTTCTATAGTGTAATACGATCCTTCCCAATGCTTTACTTAGTGCACATTAGATGATTTCTTATAGGTAACGAGAGTATGATGGACAAATTGCTATGGATAATCAGATGATCCATATGGCAATAATAAGTAAAATAAGTAAATTTTTACAGTAAGTAAAACTGGTTGATGTTTTCTGGGGAGTTACTCTATACAAAGCATGCCAAAAGTACACAATCTATGTCAGATGATTTTCCCAACATTCTCACTAGGAAGTACATAATAATGTTAGCTCTATTTAAAGCTGATGCTC
Organism: Aselliscus stoliczkanus; assembly: GCA_033961575.1. Taxonomy (NCBI): domain Eukaryota; kingdom Metazoa; phylum Chordata; class Mammalia; order Chiroptera; family Hipposideridae; genus Aselliscus; species Aselliscus stoliczkanus. The sequence goes on from CM066728.1 coordinate 46,680,260, forward strand.
AGGCAGATTAATTAAGTAACAAGCAGAAGTTACAGAGTAAATAGAACTACTACAAATTGGAACACAAATATTTTTCCCCCTTCACTTCTGAATACATGACACTTAACTATTAATATACATTGACAACTGTTGTGGCAAAAAAGGACCCATTATATTTTTTACTATGGCCATAATAAATCCTCACATTGGCAATATGTGAAAAGTAAGAATGAGTGTGTGTGAGTGTGTGTGTGTGTGTGTGTGTGTGTTTAGTACTTAATCTTAGAATCCACTCTTTAGTAAAACTACTAGCAAAATTTACAGAAAATAGAATTCCACAGTGTCAGTGTTATGAAATATGCATGATGGGCTCCATGATATCTATAGAGACCAGAGACATAGGAAATGGACTCAAAACTGATGAGTGAAGAAAGTCAGAAGGCCATGGATAGCAAGAATGTCACATGTGAGCTACTACTCTCCTCTCTGGAGCCCTTGGCAGGCAGCATGAGTGCATCATAATGTTCTTACCTTGAGTCCCAACATGACATGGGAATCATTCTTAACATATGAGTAGCTCTTTAGACAGCTATTAATAATTGGTTTGGGAAAACTTATTTGTCATCCATAGTCTAAACAATAATTTGCAACTATAGTTGTACATTAGAACCATTTGGAAAATTTCTAAAACATACCAATACTCTGGCTCCAGGTGGAATCTAGGCATCTATATAATTTTTTAGGTGTTCTAATATGCAATCAAGTTGAAAAATTCTGGCTAAAATTGTAGGTAAATATAATTATTAATATGTCAAAAGGACAAAAAGAGACAAAGAATGAATTGACATGAATCTTTCAGAAAAAAAGTATAATTAAAAAATAATTAACTGAAATCCACACTGTATATATCTTAAAATCAAAATAGAAAAGTTCTCTATTTTTATTCCTAATGAAAGGATTAGATTGTGGTTAAAATATTTAATGTGCTTAATTGGAATATAAAGGGGAAACAAAGACAAGTCTTCCTTTTCACCAAACATGTAGTAATCTGCCTAAAGCACTGACAGAGCAATAGGAAAGAAGAGGATATAGGTGGGAATGAGGTCTGTAAACAAGAGAGGGAAAGAGAGAGGCCAATTTCTTTTTCAACAAATTTCAGAGCAATATTTTAACCGTAGAGGCATCCTTTTCATTTTAGCTCATATCTATTTCACCCTTTTCATATAAATGATGATTCTTTTTCTAAAACTAATTCTTGTTTCATGTCTTTAGAATTCTTTCTTTTTATTCACAATAATTTTAATAAATGTAAAACAGAAAAATTTTGAACTAACCTTAGCTATCACACTTTCTTGAATTAAAGAATATTAACAGCAATAGACAAAAAGTACACTACATATTCACCAACTGTGAGCCTAGACTAGCAACACTTAACATTCCATTCTTACTCTTAATCTACTAAAATAATAATAATAATAATTAGACTTGACATTTGTGCCAGTGACAAATTACAAGAGTATCTTCAGGACACTCCATGGTCTGTTGCTGAAACTACAGTCACATTGCCAGTTTCCACTGACATTCTCCAACAATTTGGCAAAGCCTTTGACTTACAAATCAGTAGGTTTCATCTCAAACATCTGTGGACATTTAAGTTCACCGGAAAATTGGCAAAATTATCCTAAGGGATAAAAGACACTTGAGAGTGATATCAGTCATCCATCATCTCTCACAATCATTCCAGCAGAGCAACAGATTTAGAAAATTGGCCCTGGGCTCGCTCTCTTGTCTCCTCATTCTTGCCAAACTGGCCTTTCCTCTCTCACTCTCAAGTGCCGCACAAGGTGTTTTCATGGTGGAAATTGTTCACACAAGCATTCATTGCGGCTGATTGATGGTCAATGCAAAGCATGAAAAATGCCCCCAAGTGACCCCTCATCAGACATGTCACACAGCTGCCCTAAACCACACTGAGAATGTGACAGTAAGACAAGTGATAATGGGCAAATAAGGACAAAGTAAATGGAGAAGGCATAAGAGAGAAAATTATACCAAGTGAAGATGAATTGTCAAACTGTGAATTATTTAATTGTCCTTGCTTTGCCTAACTTTGCACTGACATTTAGCCCAACATTTTACCACTGACTGTGCAGGGTTTATGCCAAGTCTTTCTCTGTCAATAAAGTACATTTGAAAAAAAAACATCCTATGGAAATGATCACTGATGAAATGGGCAGTCACAAAGTAAAAGTGCCAGACTCAGTCTGTGAACTGCTTTAGTTTCCCTCTTGAAACAGTATATCTAAAACCAACAATTCTCAAAGTATTTGGGGACCCTTGTGATCTCCAAAGACTTTTCAGGGAGTACACAAGGTCAAAACTACATTTATAATAATACTAAGATATTATGCATCTATCGATGTATTCTCATTCTCTCATAAAGATATGGTAGATTTTTCCAGAAGCTACATGATGTATCCAAGATTACCTGAAAAGGCTATTAAAATAGTTCTCCCTATTCCAATTACATTTTTGTGTGAGGCTAGATTTTCTTCATAGACTTTAACCAAAACCACAAATTACAACAGATTGAAAGCAAAAGCATATCTGATATCAAGCTTTTTTCTATTAAGTTAGACATTAAAAAGATAAGCTAAGACACTGTTCTTGTTATTTTTGTGTTTTTGAAAGCATGGTTATTTTTCATTAAAAAATGTATTAGTTATATAAACAAGTGTTGGGTTTATTATAGTATAATTTAAAAGTACAATTAAATATTTTTAAATGTCTCACATTTTATTTTTAATTCAGTAAATATAATAGATATCACCCACATAAACAAGAGCTTCTTGAGATCCCCAATAATTTTAATGCATCCTGAGACAAAAGGCTTGAGATTTGCTATTATAAACTATTTTTAAATGTCATCAATTAATCTTGTTAACTTTCTTAATCATTTAGGATTATTCTTTCTAAAAAAGATAATTGTGCATCTAGCACCTAGATCTCTTTTTTGTTTTTGTTTTGTTTTGTTTACCACTATCCAGTTAAAGAAACCAGGATTTGTTGAGGAAATGGCTAATTCTAGAACTTGAGTAGCAAATATACATGATAAGCCAGGGTCATCTGGCTGTGCTAGCAAGTGAAGAACTGCTACAACAAATAAACAGCAAAACAAACCAGAAAACAGGGATGGGGGTAAAGAAAAGGACACTGGAAGCAACTGAAAGAGCTCCCACTGGCCAAAACTGGAACGATCTGAGCAACAAAATAAAGTCATATAGAATTATAATCCAGAGTATAAAATAAATATCCCAGGAGTCCACATGATAAATAAATACCTGATGAAATAAATAAATGGGGAAAAGGTACAAATAGCCTGTGCAGAAGAATTCAAATAATTTAGGTAGATAATCCTTTTCAAAAAGGATTTAGAAGGAGATAGAACATAACTCCCCACACCTTAAGAGTTGACTTCTTTCCTAAGATTATAGGAAGGAAAAAAAAAAAAAAAAACAGTAACTTTACAGTGAAGAAACCTGACAAACAATGTCTCAGTCAAATGACCCATGTTGACAGGGAGGGATAAGTCATGTTCACAGTATGTTCCCTCGATATGATGTGATAAAAATGCACTTTATGTCCTAAAAACCCATAGCCCCCAATATGATCATGAGGAAAACATCAAACAATTCTCAATAAAGGGGCATTCCACAAAATATCTCACTAGTAGTGATCAAAATTGTCAAAGTCATGAAAAACAAAGGAAGTCTGAGGAAGTGTCATAGCCAAGATGAGACTCTGGAGACATGATAACTAAATAGAATGCACTGTCCTGGGTGAGGTCTGGAAATAGAAAAAGGATTTTAGGTCAAGAGTAAGAAAATCTGAAATAAATAAATAAATAAATAAATAAATAAATAAATAAATAAATGGCTTCAGTTAATATATCCATATTTGTTCATTAGTTATGACAAATGTACCACATTAATGTAAAATATTAATAATAGGGGAGGCTAGGTACAGGGTTTATGGAAACTGTACCATTTGCTCAATATTTTTCTATAAATCTAAAACTGTTCTTAAAAAACAAAGCTTATTTAAAAGTAAATCAATGTGAATATATTACATTTTGGCGGAGCTCTAAGATGACACAAACAGAAGAGAAATAATTATTGAGAAGACTCTACACCCATGTTTCTCATAATGTCGTTCTAGGAACTCCTGCATGAGAATGTGCCAAAGGAGCCCCGGAAACCTGGGCCCATCCCTGCCAGGTTCTGCTGACAGAGATATGGCAGGAAGCAGAGCTCAGGAATTCTCATTTCAACAAATCTGAAACTCATTGGTTAATGAAGCATGGTATATCGGTTACGAGAGTTCCTCTTGCACATGTATTTACTTATATGAAAGTAACAAAAATAATCTGACCAAATAACACACAAGCAGCAGGTCCAACTAACAAAAGTCTTCTTAAAGAACCTGAACAAATAACTTAGGCTTTACATATTTTAATTATTTGTAATCAGATTAATTATTTTTATTTTCAACAATATGACTCATAGATTTCCAAAATGTATTTCTCTCAGTACTAACCTAATAGCTAACTCTGCATTTTTATAACTTCGACAGGCAGACGTTTACTCATTACTCACATGTCAAATTACAGGACCAACCTAAATTAGTCATGCTTCATCTTATTAAGTATAAGAATACTCAGGGAAGAATTAATTTCACTTAATTTTGATTCAATTTAAAATTTATAATGTGAGTAAAGAGCTGCTTCATCAAACTTTTAAAAGTCAAGTTAATTTGCTTTCAGCATAGTTGTTTCTTTCAGAACAAAAATTATATCATTAATAAACAAAATTTTAAGAGGAAATAAATTACATTATGATGGACCGATTGAGAAAAAGAAGGCATTACCAGAGTGGTTGAAAGAGAAAATTAACACACAGGGCAGGCCCCTTCCCTTAAAGTTTTTCACAGTAATTCTTAAAATTTCTAATATCATCAACCCTTCATGGAGTGCTCCCAAAGATAGGTGACATGGTTTTGCAAAGCAGACATTATAGGGAGATGTTAACAATGCTTTTCTGATGTCATCTGATTTTGAGAAATGGGACCTAAAAAGATGTATTTTTATTTCTTACTCTTCCCCCATCTTTGAGGATTTTCAAACCATATCAAAAGAAAAAGGTAAGCTATTCCATTGTACTTGCCTTGCTTCCTGGAACTATGTTTATTTCTCATTTTATGGGAATGAAATTAAATTTTAAGTACTTGATGAACTTTGATTAAAATGTAAAATAACTGTAAGAATATTGAAGTGGTTGAAAAATCTCACTCATTAGATTTTCAGTTTCAAGCCTACAACATTTGACCTTTTGATATCTGCAATTCTGATAGGTACTAAGTAGAGGAAAATGTTCAAACTACTATGGCTGTCAGAAATTATGGTGAGAGATCTTTCACTAGATGGCTTCCATCGCCGCTATACATCATGAAAAGAGGCAACATAAGATATGTGTGTATGTGAAAAATTATTGCTTTATAACTATTTATATATTTTAATTATTCAAACTATTTATTATAAGAGCTAGAAACAGCAATGACATATTCAAAATAAGGTATATTAAAAATATATATAATGAGGGCCGTCCGAGTGGCCGTGGTTAAGAGCTGGCTTGGGACTCCAGCAGCCCCGGTTCGGATCCCATGTATGAGGGTCAGTGACACTGCCCTCTACAGCTAAGATGGTGAACAACAGCTCCACCTCGAGCTGGGCTGTTGTAAATCCACCGGACAGCATAGCTGCAGCCTCTGCTGCTGTGGACTGCCATAGGCTACAGTGAGTGACTGGCAGCCGCTGTGAGCGGCCGGCCTCGATGGTGACCAATCTGCCTCACCCAGGAAGAGCGCAATGATGATACCAACATGAGCCAGTGAAGCAACATCCTCCACAACTAGACAGAAGAACAAAAGGACAGCAACTTGTCTGTTCCTCTTCCCTGGTTCCCCAGTCCTGTTCCTCTCTCCCAATTCCCCAATAAAATCTTTAATATATATATATTATATAGAGTGAATACCAATCTCATCTACCACATGAAATATTCAAGAAATTTAACTTTCTTCGCTATAACTAAATTTAATTTGTTTCTACGCATCTATATTATTGAAATGACTTAGTCATTTCAGTGTTTCATGTTTTCCCTAGGTTAGCTACTAAATTCTCAAGGACTTATATAGAGACAGTTTATGGAGAATGTGGGTAGAAATCTGGCATTTTTCCATCATTATCTATGTACACATTACTTTGCAACCAGCTAAATGTGTTCCAAGCAATTTATGTGCAACATTGTCACAGCCTCCTTGTTTTGAAAACAAGGTATTTGAAAATGTATTGCTTCTCTGTGCCATGACCATATAGCTCTCTGCCACTCAGTAAATTATTTCTGCAGCTCCGTGAGCTCTGCGGGGGAAGGAACATGAGCATTGCAAAGGGTTACTTCAGGCTCCTTTGCCTAGACACCCACACAGATGCTTCTGTACCATGCTGTGGTACAGAGAAATTGGGAAGTCTTTTATTTCCTAGGATCTGCCTGGAAAAAAGAGCACAGGATCGTTTCATACTCAAAGTTCACTAAATACACCTCAGGTGGGGGATGTCTCCCTCTCTTTGATTTGGCAATTAAATGTAGAAAATGGGGGGGCGGGGAGTATATCTGGCCCTTTTTCAGGAATCCACCAGAGACCTAGAACAACTTTTTTCCCTTTTCTTCTCTCCATCACTCCCCAGTCTGGATATTCTTTACTTAATAAGTGGGATACAGACAAACATGGCTCTCATCTACCTTACATCTTACCAAAAATGTATTATACTTGATGTTTTAATTCAAAAATTAAAACTTGACCCTTATTCTCCACTTTCTGTTGTAATAAAACTGCCTTGACATATTGGATGTCTCGTGGTCTAGCTGCTGGAATGAGGGCAGGTGACAGTGCAATTTGGAAACATCATAGGACGGAGAGGAATGCATAGGTTAGTATTGCAAATATCATTCTGCCAAATGTGTGTGTGTATATCTAGGAAATAAGTCTTCTATATTTCTATACTTTTGGTTCTTACTAAAAGCATAATTGATATTCCTGGAAAGGTTATAAAATTGAGAGGAAATAGTATCAGAGTAGAAAGTTTTCACAAAGTGCATCTATTTCTGGTACAGATTATTTTTCCATTCAAGCTAGCTTAGTTATTCAACACAGATACACTTATGTTTGGTAAGGATGAACTGACTGCACTAAAAATAATATGAACTGGAAATTAGCCTATATGTATTTTATTTATCAGTAAATATTAATTAATAAATATGAGAAAACAACTTATGGATATTCTAAGTATACCCAAAAATTCTTAGAATGGGTGAAGAATCAAGTTTCAAAAAATATTTATGTATATATTTTCATTAATACTTTAATGGAACACTTTAAATACTTTAAATTTAAATGTTAGTTTTAGAAATCCTCTCTTCTTTACTAAGAAGCTAGAGGAAACTCCTTCCCTATCTCCAATTTCATTTTCAATTATTTTAAAACATATTTTTATTAAAAATATAGCTGATATACAATATTATATTAGTTGCAGGGGTACACCATAGTTACTCAACATTTTCTATAGCTAAAGGAGGGCTTATATGCACCACCGCCTCTTTATCCATTCTTCCAGAAACAGACACCCAAGCTGCCTCCACAGCTTGGCCGTTGTAAGCAACGCTACAGTGAGCATATGGATATACAGGTCCCCTCAAAGTAGTGTTTTCGGTTTCTTTGGATAATTATCCTGAAGTGGGATTATTGGGTCCTTCTTTTTCTCTTGTTATGCCCATTGTGTTAAAGTTTATTTTGTCTGGTATAAGTATTGCTACCTCAACTTTTGTTTCTTTGTTTCCATTTTCATGAAATATCTTTTCCCCATCCCTTTACTTTCTGTCTGTGTGTGTCTTTCAATTTGAAGTGTCTCTTGTAGGAAGCATACAATATGTAAGGGTCTTGTTTTCTTGTCCATTCAGCCCTCCCTATGTCTTTGATTGGAGCATTTACTCCATTTACAATAAAGTAATTGTTGATAGATATGTAGATATGTAGCTATTTCCATTATATTACTCATAATTTTGATTTTGTTTGTTTTGTTATTGTCTTAAAGAAATGCCTCTAACATTCCTTGTAATACTGGTTTGGTGGTGATGAACTCCGTTAGCTATTTCTTGCCTGAGAATCTTTTTATCATTCTTTTGAAGTGATAGCCTTGCTGGGTAGGGTACCCTTGATTATATTTCCCTGCTTTTTATCATGTTGAATATTTTGTGCCAGTCTCTCTGGCATGCAAAATTTCTGTTGAGAAATCAGATGACAGTCTTATGGTAGCTCCCTTACAAGTTACTAGTTGTCTTTCTCTTGCTGCTTTTAGGGTTCTCTCTTTGTCTTTAACCTTTGCCATTCTAATTATAATGTGTTTTGGTGTGGATTTGTGTAGGTTCATCTTGTTTGGCACTCTACATGCTTCATGGACTTGTATGCCAATTTCCTACCCCAGGTTGGGAAAATTTTCAGTCATAATTTCTTTCTCTTTTCTCCTTTCTCTCTTGCTTTCTCTCTTCTCCTTCTGGTACCCCTGTGATATGAATGTTGTTACATGTGAGGATGTTGTCCCAGAAATCTCTTAAACCATCCTCATTTTTTTTGATTTTTTTTTTTTTTTTTTTTTGCTGTTCCAATATGGGGTCTTCTGCTACCTTATCTTCCAAATCATTGATACAATCCTCTGCTTCATTTAGTCTGCTGGTGATTCTTTCTAGTGCATTCTTCATTTCAGTTATTGTATTCTTCACATCTGTCTTGTTCCTTTTTATAGTTTCTATGTCTTTTTTAAAGCTTGCTGTCTCTTTGTTGACGTTCTCACTAAGTTCTTTGAACATTCTTATAACCATTGTTTTGAATTCTGTACCTGGTAGGTTGCTTGCCTCTATTTTGTTTAGTTCTTTTCCTGGAGTTTTCTCCTGCTGTTTCATTTGGGATGTATTTCTTTGTTTCCTCATTTTGGCTGCCTCGCTGTGTTTGTTTCTATGTATTAGGTAGATCTATTACATATCACAGTCTTGACCAGGTGGCTTTATGTAGTAGTTTCCCTGTGGGGCCCTGGCACAGTCTCCCTGGTCACCTGCTCTGGGTGCTCCAGGCATGTCCTTTGTGTGGATTGTGTGTTCCCTCCTGTTAGAGTTGAACTTTGATTGTTATTGGCACATTAATGGGTGAGATTGACCCTCAGGCTGTTTGGCTGTGGGGTTTGGCCACATCAACAGCCTATAGGCTGCTGGGTGGGTGGGGGGAGACTTACCTCACTGAGTGGAATTTGCTCCAGTCAGCTCTGGTGCCTGTTGAGACTGCCCTTTGGGTGTGCTGCTTGCGGGGGCTGATCGGGTGGTGCTCTACAGCAGTCTGAAGCCAACCTCCAAGTATGTTGGTTCTGGGGCCTCTTGTGAGGGGCTCTGGTGCAGGCCTACGTCACCCACTGACTGTGACTGGCCAGGGACTGCATGTTAGGAGCAATCCACAGTTATTGTTGCCTGTGATAAACCTGGAAGCATGTGGGAGAGGCCAAGCTACAAATCAAGGATGGCTGCCACCAATACCAGGCATGGGGTAGCTCTGCAAAAATCCAGGACACCCTGAGGCCTGTTACCAGCTGCTGGCTCCCTTAAAGTTCAGCCACTGATAAAGCTTTGTTCATTATACAAGTTGGGTGAAGCAAGGTCTCAGGGAATCAGTAGAGTGGGAAGAGCTATGTTCACCAGGTTAATGTAGATTCTGGTTTGGTGCCAGTGCAAAGCCTGGAGCTACTCAACAAAAGTCTCAGAGCATACACAGGCCACTCTCCACCTTCCTGGGGTCCACAGACTCTGATAGTTTTCCAAGAAAAAGTACAATGCAGATGGGGCTGGCTGCTCACAAAGAAAGTACCTTAGGAGCTGGGTGAGTTGGGTGGGAAGAGGTCCCAGCAGAGCTCACCAGACCAATTTAGATTCAGGTTTGGCCATGGGCATTGTTGGAGGGCTCAACACAGGAAAGATGGTGCCAGCCTACTAGTAGCAGGGGAGGAAGACTCCTGCAGGGAAAGTGGCAACTGTCTTCCAGTCCTCATCCTGTAGTCACATACCTCAGTCTACCCCATATTCCTCCGATGCCCCCAAGTCACCATCCCTCTGCCAGAGCCCAGAGTGAGTGCCTGTGAGTGAGTGAGTCTGTGCGGGTTGTTTAAGAGGATGTCTGGGTTGCCCGCAGTGTCTGTCCCAAATGGAAGGTCAGAATTGCCACTGTTTTTCATAGCCAGATGTTGTGGGGGCTCCTCTTTCTGACACCAGTACTCTGGGCTGGGAAGCCTGGTGTGGGGCTGGGGTCCCCCACTCCTCTGGAGGGAACCTCTGTGACTGATATATCCCTTCTGATTCTCAACCACCACATGGAGATTTGGGGTGGGCCCATATCACGTTTCTACCTTTCCTACCAGTCTCAACATGGCTTCTTTATATCCTGAGATATAAAACTTCTGTTCAGCTAGTCTTCAGATGATTCTCCAGGTTGATTTTCTATAATTTAGATGTAATTTTAATGTATTCATGGAAGTAAACAGGCACAGTGTTTATCTACTGTACCACCTGAGATAACTTCCTCCTTTTCAATTGTTGACTGACATATATACTCCATTCAGGAATAAATACACAAAAGTAAGTGATTTTAAGTTATTTATGGTCAGGTGCTATAAATTATATTTTATCCAAACGCATGATGGTTATCCACAATGAGTGTTCAACTTATATGTAGTGGAGCAATCAAATAATATTTAAAAATGATAAAGAAAAAGAAGAATGAGGACCAGTGTGTTACTTGAAATCAATCAGCAACTTGTCAAAGAAGTTATTAAGAACAATTTTTAGATGAATGTAATGTCCTACACTACTCTATTCCTAAAATGAGACATCTCAAGATTGATCAAACTTATAAAAATTGTCAATCTCTAAGCTGAATTGTCTATTCAGCAATAAATTGAGGTCACCTCTGTCATATCTGAAAATGTAAAAATGAGTCAAAATAAAAATAAAGACAGGTCTACAGAGATGAAAAACTCATGAGAAGTACCCGAACAAATCTCTCTGATAAAAACCTACCTAGAAAAATGCCAAAACAAACAAATAACCAAAACCCATATTCCAAAAAACTGTCTTCAAACAAGATTAATTTTTTTGTCAAATTAATATTTAAAAAATACAAGGTGATGATTTTTTCATAAAAAATGTTTGTCCTTTTCCACATGAGGTGTGCATGCCAGAAATCTGTTCTTTTATAGCGCGGAAAGGTCTCAATGACTCTTATTGGTGTATGTGCGTGTGTGTGTGTGTGTGTGTGTGTGTCTGTGTCTTTGTGAGTGTCAAGTGCATATCAAGTTGCTGTGGCTCCAAGAATTCTCCAAATTTCTCCCCTACTCAACTCTGGTCCATCCACCAGGTCACCCAGTATTTTTGTTTTCCTTTCAGTTTGCTTTGCTTCAGTGCCAAATGCTGACTATCTAAGAAATGAAACATAATCCATATAAGGGAAAAAAAGTTCAGGTATCCCAAGTCTTATTTTGAATAATCCATCCCTTAAATTTTATATAAAGCAAAAAATAATCACATTTTTTTTGTCTTCCCAATCAAAGAGGATGATATATCAGACTTAATGTGCATACTTGAAACATTTTTACACAAAGTCTGTAAGACTACATTATTCTTTCTAAGCAGTAAAGTGAATTTTCCACTGATCATTATTCATGAATTAACAATAATTCTATGTGCTATAGCTGTTAAATTGCATTTTAGGTAATCTGCACCTGAGAAGCCCCATTTTTTCACTCTTCACATCCCACCCTCTCATCTAATTGGCCCACTGAGAAAAAGTTCTCTTAACCTTTATCTTTTATTCCACTTCCTAAAAAAAATGTAAAGGATATAAACCTGCCTGACAGTAGCCCTGTAAAAATGTACAACATGGCCCTAAAGAGTATAGCCTTTTATTGATTGTCTCCTTTTGTGCTGGGCTGGCACAAATTGCCTTCTGACAAGAGCAGGATCAATTAAACTGCTAACAGGAGAATTGTGTGAGAACAATGAGACCTACCTCCACCATAATGCCAGAGCTTTCATGATGCAGATCCAGGGACTCCACAAATGCGTAAAGACATACATTGCCTATTAAAGTCACTTGTCACTAGCAGTTGGCTATGTCAGAGAAAGGGCTTATGGAAGGCACCATTATTCTCTTCCAAAGTGAAAGTACTGACACCTCACTGAGCTGTGAAAGCAACATGAACAAGGACAGAAAAAGACAGAACAATAAGGAATCTGAAAAATAATCAGAACATACTTTTGGCACACGAGCAGCTGCGGAACCTGAAGGAAAACACCAATCTGATTCTAATTTTCCAAAAAAAAAAAAAAGTATATGACAATTTTATTGGGCCTATTTCTGTCTTTTTTATTTTTATTTTATAGTATTAGTTTCAGGTGTACAAAACAATGTACTAGTTATGCTTTTCATCCCCCACAAAGTGACAACTCCCCTCCCCCATCCACTGCCCCCCCGCCCCCAATATCATACATATCTACTACAAATTCATTGATATAATTATAGTTGTCATATAATATTATTCAACGGCAGCTTCAGATATACAGTGCAGTGGTCATGGGCCTATTTCTTAATGTATGAAATGTTGAACTTGATCAAAGATCCATTAGCTACCATTGGTGAGAAAAAGCAAAAGTAAGATTCCTAGCCTTTATCCATAATTAAAGCAAAATGAAAGAAATCAATTTTTATTTGGAAACCTACAAATGAGATGTTATCTGTCACTATATCTATATCTTGGTTATTGAGAATGTTTATTTCATATATATTTTTTCATATTATGCAACTTCAGACATGACTGTGTCTGAAGTGACAGATCTATCTCATAGGGAAATTTATTACCTGGAAAAATGTGTCCAAAGTATTATACAATTTATTATTTAGAAAGCGGATCTGGCATTCCCATGTCACTCTCTCTACAGAACTTCTCTAGCCTACCATACATGTCCCTTCCCTGGGGTCCTCTGTGGCTTTATTTACTATCACATTTTGAGTCCCCCTCTTTAGTGCAGGTATAAGAGCTACTCCTCATGCAAATGTGGAGATTTGTAATTCAGTTGTTATTTATTATTTTGCCTCAGGTTATGTGATCAATAAGTACACAATGCTTGCTGATTGGCCTCCATATTTATTGATTCTATTATTTTATGGGGAAAAAATATATAACATAACTACCATGAAATGTTTTATTACATCCTAGAAATAAAAGGTTTTTTTCCTAAAGAAATTAGATTGCATTTGAATAGCTAGTCAACAGTGAAATCCTGAAAAAAAAACTGCAAGCATTCCTTACATAAAATTCCATGCATAGAATTAGGTCACTAATTTCAAAGAGCAAATCAATTATTTTAATACATGATAATTCTCATGGTCAATTCAAGAGTCCTAATCTGAGTGTCAGTCACCTCTGAGTGTCAGTCACAAGAAAGTCACCTCTAGAAGTTCTTTCAAATTTTTAGTTTCCTGCATAAGAAATTTTTGTTAAGAATGGCAGTGCTATAAGGTGGGAGGACTAACATGCATTTGAATGACCATGCTCTGTACTCATCCCTGAATTCTCACTTCTCCACAGAGATATAGCCCAATTCCAAGAGCAAAGTGTATTGGTTTGGACTTCTCACAGAGCAGGCACTAAGACAGGTAGTATACTTGGTGGGTGACCTCAGGAAGCACTATGAGGCAGTGGGAAAGTGAACAAGGAAGAGGGAAAGAATAAACATGCCTTTATGGTTTTCATCCTGTCCTAGCTGGATCTCAAGGATCCTCTGAGAGAATGAGGGGACATGCACAGAATTCTGCACAAAGAAATATTTCCTGGAGTCTAATAGCACTTCTGTTGTCTCAATAGAAACTCAAATAGTTGATTACCTCCTCACAGTAAGCACTGGCTGATGACTACTCAAGCTTTACACTGGTGATTTAGCTAGTCCCCAACTCTGTATCTTATGGGTTGTTGGAAAAGTCATGACGTATATTTTCTATGTTTTTCACTGCAAAAATGCATCATGACTTTTCTGACAAACCAATAGTATTACTCCTGTTCTTCCTGTCTAACTGCCTGTTTAAAGTCCCTGAGTTTGAGTCAACTAGCTGACATATAGTATAGGACCCAGTTGTTCATCCTTGTATAGATCATTCTGAACAACAATAGGCCATTAACCAATCAACAGATGACTGGATTTATGTTGGGTCTACCCTGGGTAAAGGGAGATAGAGATAATGAAGTGTAGATTTTGTCAACATTTTCATTAGGAAAAGCTAGATATGAAACAGATTTTATGAGGCTTCCCAGGAGAGGACTTTTGAACTGACAAGCACCTGGCTTGACGCTTCTAACCAAGAAGGTTGATACCTTTTTTACCACATATAACCCATGATACATGATGTATGCACAGTCCATCATTCTCTCAAAACTTTTCACAGCTCCTGATACAGTGTCTCATACTCTGTTGAGAAGCCACTCAATAAATATTGTAGGCTCACTCATGGACTCTGGAAATTCCAGGGAAAAGATGATAGTGTATGCAGCAGGCAAATATTGTCTATAAGTGCCTACCTAAGTGAATCCATTGATTGGGTGGGTCATAACTAAATGCTGCTGGTTTGTAGGGTCAGCCCAGTACAGAATATTATTGATCCAAATTGAAAATCATACCCTTCTCAGCAGCAACCAGTCTCTTGCCAGAACATGCCTGTATATTTATAAAGTACTAAGAATAAACAATGATAATCCTCTAGAGAAAAAAGACCAAAGAGGTATATGGGTACCTAAAACCCAAGTAAGGTTTTAGTTTTTTAAGTCACTTTTGCACATCACTTATTATAACTGCACAAAATATTCAGGACTGTAGGCAAGAGTGATTCAGATCACAAGTTGGAAAAAAAGGAATTGTTACAATGAAATCCTCCTAGGCTACCAAGATTCTTATTATTTTTCATTGCAATTTTGTCAGACAGCTTTGGGAAGAAAACAAAACTTTTAATAACTCTCACAGGACTACCTGCATTTTTTTAGTATTCTCTATGGCCAAGGGTGCTACACTGACAATGCTTTAAATTATTTTGAAGGTTTTTCTTTCTTTTTCATTAAATTTTTAAAATTAATTTTGTACATTTTTTTTTCTTTTATAAAGTATACTCAATTAGGGTATAAACCCACAGGCACAGAATGTATTCTTTTGTTTGTTGTTTTCTGATTGCACATGCTAATTTGTCACATTTATGGCATTTGTTTGGCTAATACAGTAAACAAATATGCCCTAATGGACTATGTACAAGAGACCAGGTCAGGAGCTATGGAACAGCTAAAGAACGGAGTCCATATCCTCAAGGAACTCACAAACTAGCAAGGGAATAAGAAACATATACATAAGAGAGACATGAATTGATGCTTATAGGAATCAAGTGTGTGGGTGGATCATTAAAAGCTCATGAGAAAGAAAGTTAGAGATGTTCTTTAAAATGTAGGCAGTATTTTAACAGGAAAAGCTGAAGGGGACTACATTACCGGAGGAAAGGAAAAATTTTTTTAAAAAAGCATGGTTCCTTAATAGTAATGATTCCTATTTAGTAAAAGTATGAACATGTATAGGAAAATAGACTTGAAAGCAGAGGTCACTAAACACCAGTTGGAAAAGTGTAATAATTTGAAAGGAGGATTCTAAAAGTTCAGAGGAGGGGAGGAACATAATTAGTTCTATGCCAGTTGAGTATATGGGAAACTGTTAAAGGTCTTCAGTTGCACACTAGACATTCTCCTAAATTCATTTTCCAGATGACCCTAAGTTACGTAAAAGAGGAATGCCTAGTCTCTCCAGATGGACCTGGGAATCAGCCTATGGATATTTCCAAGAATATCTTCAGGCAAGTCTCAGTCCCCTGTTCTTAGTCCCAAAGATCCTTTGCTCATGGTGAATACTGGAGATATGTGTAAGTGATGGAAGGAAGGAAGGAAGGAAGGAAGGAAGGAAGGAAGGAAGGAAGGAAGGAAGGAAGGAAGGAAGGAACCTACCTTATATATATTATTTTCAAAGACATTTCACTCATACTAACTTATTCTAATCTTACAATAACATTTTTTTTTTAAAGAGGGCAGTGTCACTGGCCCTCATATGTGGGATCCGAACCCAGGCCACTGGTATCCCAAGCCAGCTCTCAATCACCGCGCCACTCAGCCAGCCCTTACAATAACATTTTAAGGAAGATAAAAGAGTTAATCTGAGAGTCATTTGAAAAGAAACTGAACTAGGTGACATGTTTAAATGACATAGTTATTAAATGTTAGGATCAAGTATACTCTATAATTTTTTGCCCACTGCTTTTCCCACTACACCAAATTGCACCTTCATGGTTCTGTAGTGATTCATCTACATGCCAGTGATTTCCAAATCCCTTTCTTAAGCATAGATCTTACTTCACTCATGAGACCTATAAATTTAGCTCCAGGCTGAAGGTCTCCCTCTAGATGCCCAATAGAGGGGTGAAGCCTACCAAGTTCACCACATAATTCACCTTCTTCCCAATAAATTTTACCTTTTCTTTCCTGTTTTACAATGAATCGTAAAACAGAAACATAGACGTTACAGTCAATTTTTCCCTCTCTTTACTCCACCATATCTAATCAGTCACTGAGCCCTTCTTTCTTAATATTTTTTCCATTCCTAGTGCCTGCACTGTGGTTTTGCTCCCTATTACTTCTTACTCTTAAGAGATAATGATCTTTTGTGATTCCATACAAACCTGATGATCTTTTGTTCAATTTCTTTAAAAAATGGTATTGGGATTTTGATGGGGATTGCACCAAATCTATATATTGTTTTGGGTAATATGGCCATTTACACTATGCTGATTCTTCCAATCCATGAACATGGAATGTCTTTCTATTTCTTTGTGTGTTCTTCAATTTCTTTTAAAAGAGCCTTATAGTTTTCAGTGTAGGTCCTTCACATCCTTTGTTAAGTTTAATCCTATGTATTTTAATCTTTTTGTCGAAATTGAAAAAGGAACTTTTTAAAAAAATTTTTTTTCTTTCTCTAAAATTTCATTGTTAGTACATAGGAATACAGTGGATTTTTGTACATTGATTTTGTAGCCAGAAGCTTTGCTGTATTCATTTATTATTTCTAACGGCTTTTTAACAGTGGTGATAGGGGGCAACCTTGTCTTGTTCCTGAATGTAGAGTGAAAGACTTCAGTTTTTCACTATTAATTATGATATTAGCTGAGGGTTTGTCATATATGGCCTTTATTATGCTAAGGTATGTCCTTATATACCGATTTTATTAAGTGTTTTAAACATAAGTGCATGTTGTACCTTATCACAAAAGACCCCAAAGCGCCAAAGCAATCCTAAGAAAAACAAATAAGCTGGATTTACCACACTCCCTGCCTTCAGCTTGTACTACAGAGAAACAATAATCAAAACAGCACGGTCTTGAAAAACAGGCACACAAGCCAATGGAATAGAATTGAAAACCTCGAGAAAAACCACAGAAATATGGACAGATAATTTTTGACAAAGGAGCCAAAACATACAACGGAGAAAAGAAAGCCTCTTTAATAAATGGTGCTGGGAGAATTAGAAAGCCACGTGCAAATAAATGAAACTAGATTGCTATCTATCATCATACACCAAAATTAACTCAAACTGGATCAAAGACCTAAACATAAGAACTGAAACAATTAACTGCATAGATGAAAGCACATGTACCAAACTGATGGACCTTGGTTTCAAAGAGAATTTCATAATTTGACCTCAAAGTCAAGGGTAGTAAAAGCTAAAATAAATGAATGAGACTCTGTATCAAAATAAAAAGCTTCTGCAGAGCAAAAAACCATGAACAAAACAAAGGGGCAACCAACCAAATGGAAGAAGACATTTGCAAACACCTCCAATAAGGGGCTATATTCAAAATATATAAGAAACTCATACAACTCAACAACAAAAAGATAAACAATCCAATTAAAAAATGGGCATAGGACATGAACAGAAACTTCTCCCAACAAGACATACAAATGACCAACAGATACATGAAAAAATGCTCAACCTCACTAGCTATTAGTAAAGTGCTAATAAAAAAGCACAATGAGATATCACCTCACACCAGTTAGAATGGCTATCATCAACAAGACAAATAATAACAATCGTTGGAGAGACTGTGGAGAAAAAGGAACCCTTACACCTATTGGTGGGGATGTAAATTGGTATAGCCACTATGGATAACAGTATGGAAGTTTCTCAAAAAATTAAGAATGGAATTACCATATGACCTAGAAGTCTCTTTCCTGGGTATCTCCCAAAAAAATCTGAAAACATTTATCTGAAAAGATATATGTACTCTGATGTTCATTGCAGCACTATTTACGGTGACCAAGACATGGAAACAACCAAAGTGTCCTTTGATAGATAACTGGATAAAAAAGATGTGGTATATATACACAATGGAATACTACTCTGCCATAAGATGAAATACTGCCATTTGCAACAACATGATGGATATTGAGATTATTATGCTAAGTGAAATGTCATACAAAAAAAGTCAAGAACCATATGACTTCACTCATATGTGGGATATAAAACTGCAAGCAACAATGGTACAACACAAACAAAGAAACAAAAACTCATAGAAACAGACAACAGTTTAGTGGTGACCAGAGGGGAACAGGGAAGGGGGATGGTAGATGAGGGTAAACAGGATCAATTATATGGTAATAGATGGAGATATATGGTAATAGAAGGAGAGCTGACTCTGGGTGGTGAACACACAATGTGATATATAGATGATGCATTACAGAATTGTACACCTGAAACCTATATAGTTTTTTTTGACCACTGTCACCCCAATAAATTTTAGTTAAAAAGCGAGATAATAATCTATTGTGATAAGCACATATGACCCTCAAACCCATGTCCTTTGACTACCTCAGCCCTTTGATAATCTGTTTTTTGGTCAGAAAATATAAACGTAGCACACAATTGTACCCAAATACCAAATCAAACTACTTTATGTCATATTCTATGTTGCATTTGTGATATTGCAAAAGATTTTTGTTGGTGTTGCCTTTAATACATTTTTAAGAAGGTGAATTAATAAATAATTTTTTTTTTCCCTCATTTACTTTCAGTAAATAAAAATCAGTCCCTAGGAAAGAGTGGAGTGTGAAGTCATTTCCTAAAATATTTTGCTCAAAAAAATGCATGTTATAAATAAGACAAGTCTTCATAAATTGTGCAAACCATTAAATTAAAGGTGTTACATACAGGAAGAATACATATTTATTGCTGAACTTGCATACCCATTTTGTTGCTGGTAACTACAGAGAATTCTGTTGTGATCTAGCTTGTAATAATTACATTTTTATTTCTCAGAACTACTTGATTGCATTTTGCCACATATTTTATATCTCTATCAGGCATCTAAAATAAGCCAGTCAAAATGAATCCTCTAAAACATAAACCAGTTGTCTCATGTATATGAGTAAATAGATAAATACATGTGTATGTGTTTGTATATGTGTATATATAAGATTTTCTTATAGTTCTTAAAAAGAAAGAAAAGCACTTTCAGAGAAACAGCATGAAAGAGGCATTTAATTCACAAAATAACTTGGAGTACTGAAATAAAATAATGTAAGGATTTTTTGTAATGCATGGAGAAAGATTTGATTTTGAATCAGTCATCAATACTACCTTTCAGCATAAACTACATGCACTTGCATGACATAAACACACACCACACATACATGCAAATCCTTTCAAACCTTTAACTCTTATAACTGTATCATAGGCACACCGTGTATCTTAGCAATGAGGGTCATTCATGTACCACAGAAAACCACGGTTGCCCCGTTTCGTGTGCTCTGTGCCCATCTGAACTTCTCTGTTCCTTCATCAAAAGCTTCCTGTTCTACTTATTTCCTCCACTTTCATCATATTCTGTTTTGTAAATCAAAGGATATGTTCAAATAAATGCCTCATTAGTGTCCAAGATAAATGGGCATGGAGAAAGGAGGAGGAGGAAAAGACAGTCTTTTGGGAGCTCCAATCTCCTTATGCATCACTCTGTTCTCATGCTGTGACCCATCCACATTGGCCTTTAAACAGTTTCTCATACATCAAGGTCTGGCCATCCCTAACGTTTGTCTTCATACTGTTCTTTCTCTCTGGAGGATTCCTGCTTGCGATTGACCTGGACAGCTCCATCCCTTCCTTCAAGACTCAGCATAACATCTCTTTGTCAGAGAAACCTTCTCTGCCACCTACTGTACAATGGGTACCCCATAGTTTTCTTTATAGTGTCCTCTTTTTTCACTATAAAATTCAGCAGTTATTCAGTACATACTTATTTGTGGGTTTACAAGTATAATGTCATCTTTTATAATAGACAAAAGGGCCCATAAAGGAGGGCCTTGTTTTTTACCAGTTGCGCAACACACAGCATGATGCCTAGCCTCGTACATGGCAAATGCGCAATACAGATTTAAGGGAGAGAAGAAGAAAGGGAAGAACAACAGTGATGAAATCTAAAGAAATGGAAAGCCAGAACGAAAGCAGAGAACTTTTAAAAGGGAGGCAAGAATAAGAAAAGAATGAATAAGCAAAAAATAGAAGAAAGACAGAGACCAAAATAACCACTCTATTATAAGCTGACTGAGAACAAAAATAAAAAGAAAGCATAAAATAGAAACAAAATGATCTCTGATGACGGTCCAGCCAACGCAACATTTTTCTATGAATATCAACTAGAAAACCAGACTAAAACAAGATTATGACTGTCACCAATGAAAAATTGTCATCCTGACGTCTCCTTGTAATGCATGCATTGGTTTATGGACCCAAACTTCTTAAGTCAGCACCACAAATCTGGCTAATGTACTTTCAAGCAGCATTTGCCCTTAGGGTTCTGATTCAGCTGACAGAAGTGTAAAACCCCTGTAGCCAGTTACGTTCCTATTGATTACACATCTGTAAGGCTCACAGACTCTTGTGTGCTTTCTAGCTAAGGTCAGCATTACCTTCAGCCCTGTACTCTGAAGCTGAGCTGTCTGTTTTTAGAGGGCATGACATAAATTCAAGCTATGCCTTGGTCGCTTCCACTTAATACCCGTAGTGTTTCTGTAGATGAATATGGAAGATATTGATCTAACATTCTCTGCTGGGAAATGAATGAATGTGTGTTGGTGAATTCTGGGTTAAGGCCAAAGCCTAGTGCCATTTCTCCCTTGTACATTAGCAAAGCTGAGACCTGAAGTTGTCAGAGGAGACTCCCAAGTGAATTTAGGTAACAAATATGCAGCTGTCAATAAAACCTGACATCCCCATTTAAAATTGCTGACTGACCCTTTCTACTGCATTCCCAAACCCGCATAACCTGCTCTGCTTTTGCTTTTATTGTCTTTATCACCTCCTAACATATATCAAGGTTTATGCCATTTATTTATTGGCTTCTCCTTCTAACTAGACTAAAAATGAATGAGATCAGGGATATCATTTATTTGTGTACTAATTTACCCTAAGCCCCTGCGCATATTAGGCACTTGATTAATATTTTGCTAAATGATGAATCATTGAACGATTAAGTATGTGAAGATCAGTATTCTGTATTGTGTGGGGTGAAGAGGCAGGTAACAAAGATAGAAATAAGGGGATCTTTGCTTTGATGAGTTTATGGTTTAGTTGGGAAAATAAACATACACACAGGAAATTGGATAATAACTCCTATGAGATAACAAATATTAATAACTATAACTACACACATTAATAAATGCAATAGACCCATGAGGAAAGCAGCTTTCTGTAAGAGGGATAACATTGGACTTGGAAAGTTGAGTTGGGTGCTGCCTCAGCCACTGACTAACTCTCACTTTACCACTTACCAATTATGACTCAGATGAGTCACTTAAACACTCTCAGCATCAGATTCCTTACTATGCATAATAATGACTTCCTCAGGGGATTCTTATGAGGATGAACAGTAATTACAAATGTGAAAGTAACTGACTAATAATGTTTACTCACTAAAACTATTAAATGAATGGACGTTCTCATTTACAAGTAAGACAAGCAGAGTGGTTAGTTTACTTCCCTAAGGTCACCTAGTTAAGGTCATATTAGGAATTCCAAGTCTCCTGAATCCCAGCCTGAAATAGAATATAGCGCCTACTCTGTCCTTTCACTTGATTCCAATGAGCAATTCTGTTTCTCACACATAACAAAAATGTATCTTTTTTCTAGAAAAGGAGCATCATTTCCCAGAAACACCCTCATTAGGCTCCACAATGTCTAAGCTCTATCTTTCTTTAATCGGTTTACTTGTGAAGGAGCAATTTGCTTTACGGCGTTTTTACTGAGCCTGAAGGGTTTATGACCATGTGGTGTCAACAAGGAGCTCTAAGATGCTTTCAGTTCCATTTACTAGCTTCAGAGTCTTCAAATTGTAGGAGCCTATTTGTTCTGAAAAGACTGGAGTTTGGACATTAAATCTAAGCAGCCCTCATGCTTTTCCTCTTACTGTCAGATCCAACAATCACTTCTCGTGGGCCATTCCACAATGAAAGCAGTGTCCCCTAGAAAAACAGGATCAGTACCAAAATGATGTGTTTTTAATGATACAACTTAAAACACATCATCTTGTCCTTTCACAAGGCTTCTGACAGGCACAGTGATTCTGCTTTGTCAGTCTCATAACCTTTTTGTAAATGAAAATAAAGATTTCCAAGGAACCAACAAATCCATTGGCTCTAACCTAGAAACATGCATTATTGAAAGTATGATCATGGAAAGGATATGCTATTTCCTTATTTTCTTTATCTTTTTCTATTATTAAATTTATTGGGGCAACATTGGTTAGTAAAATTATATAGTTTTCAAGTGTACATTTCTATAATACATCACCTTATATTTACCCCCCTTTACCCTTTTCTACTACCCCCCTGCCTTTCCCCTCTGGTAACCACTAAACTGTTGTCTGAGTTCTTGTTTTTTTGTTTTGTTCTTTTGTTGCTTTCACTTGTATATCCCAAATATGCATGAAATCATATGGTTCTTGACTTTCCCATCTGACTTATGTCGCTTAGCATGATCATCTCAAGATACATACATATTGTTGCAAATGGCATTATTTCATCTTCTTTTATGGCCAAGTAATAGCCCAATGTGTATATGTACATCTTCTTTATCCTTACTTTCAAATGCATCAGTTGAGACAGGTGTAAGCAAGGGGCTAGAATAGTTAAAGGATCAGAAGCCTCAAACCTAATTATAATATACCCCAGCTAACACCACAGTAATTCTAAGTTATGTAGCAGAAACCCAAAATAATAAGACACAGGGCAGGAGATGTAATAAAGGTAACTCAAGTAAAGGATCACTCTAGCTTCAAGTACAGAAAGTTATGGTTCTTTTACAGATATCACTGTGTTTAGCAATTTAAAAGCAGGATATGAGGTAGAATCAAGCAACATTCTCAGTTTCTCATATGCTTCATTGACTCTTGTCTCTGCAATAATCTGTACATCTGTTTCATTTTCCTTCCTCTGATGATCAGTTTTCTTCTTGGTTTGTTTGGGTTTTGTTTTTTCCTTCTTATTCATCAACAGTTATATGACTTTTCAGAACAAATTCCCAATTTTCGCTAATCCAGGTTTTTGGTGTCTCAATTTCCATAACCCTAAAATGTAAGAGGAGAATCTCACTGTCATTACCAATCTTTTATTTTTCTTTCTTTTTTTTTTTTTTGAGGGCAGTGTCACTGACCCTCATATGTGGGACCGAACCGGGGCCGCTGGCTCCCCAGGCCAGCGCTTAACCACCGCGCCACTCAGCCAGCCCTTTTTTTTTTTTTTTTTTTTTTTTTTTTTAAATTGGGGAATTGGGGGAGGAGAACAGTGTTGGGGAATTGGGGAGGGGGACCAGCCAAGTTGTTGTTCTTCAATCATAGTTGTGGCGGGCGCCACAACTGACTGCCCGATAGCAGCTCATGGCCTCTAAGCTCAAGTGCTGTGTTATAATGTTAGTTGCAGGTGGGTGTAGCCACCATCCCATGCGGACATCCAACCAGCAGCCTTGCTGTTAAGAGCTCATGCTCTATCCACTGAGCCATCCGTGTGGCAGCTCATCTCAAAGTGCCGAGTTCAGTCTTCAGCCTTAGTTGTGGGTGGGTGTAGACCACCACCAAACAGGCAGTCTTGTTGTTACACCAGCTGAGCCATCCTGCCTCCTGTTGGCAGCTCAACAGCAGCTCAGCTTGGGCGCAGTGTTCACTGGCCCATGTGAGAATCCAACTGGTGGCCTTGTTGCTCAGAGCTCACGCTTTGAAGCTAACTCTTAACCAACTGAGCCATTTGGCTGGCCCGACATTGCCAATCTTTTCTAAACAGGACACTTAGGGCCAAGAACCCTGGGGGAGGTGGGGTCATGTGGGCAGCAGGGCCTGCAGGAGGCAGGTTCTGCAGAAATCTGGGACTGAAAGTAATAAACAGACCCACCTCATGAGTGAGAAAAATACTTGTTTATTAACTCTGAAATTAACCCGCTTCTCCCCATGACCACTTTCTTAATTCAGCTGAAGCTACTGTCATCACTTACCTTGATCAATCACTCTATTGCCTCTTAACTGGTCTCCCTATATCTAGGTTCCCCATTTCTAAACACTTTCCAACTGCAGCCAGAATGATTTACTATGTCATCTTCAGCTCAAAACTCCAAAATGACTCCCTCCTTATCTAAAGAGAAAGAGAAAGTCTAAACTCTTTAATGTGCCTACAAAGCCTAATAGGACTCCCTGTTACATCCTCACAGCTCTCCATTCTTGCCCTCCCCTCCAAACCACAGCACCATGGCTCAGACAGACCAGCCACTTAGTGTTCCTTAAGCAGCCTATGTTCTTTGTTTTCTCCAAGACTGCATATTCTGTTCTTCTACCTGGTGGACTCCTCTCCTTCCTTTCTCCTGTCTAGTAATATTTGTTCCTTAGAATTCAATTTAGATGCAAACCTCTAAAAAATGCTTTCCCTCATCTGCAGCACCTAGGATGGCCATCCTAGGTGTATTCCTACTTCCTCACCCTCTATTGTCATGAGCGGTTTCCTTTTCTAGTCCCACCACCACCACCACCATCCTATCTGTGTGCCCAGGAGGCAGAACCTTCGTGAAATGTGTTGTGTCCTCATCTTACCACGTAGCCTGTCACATAGTTGGTGCTCAATAAATATTTCTTGACAGAAGGAATGAGAAGGCAAAGGCACCTCAAGGAGTTCTAGAACCATCTCCCAGTTCTAGCCTTTACCTCACAGGTGGTCATTCAGCCACTGACTGATAATCCCCATCTTCTTTCTGCATCATACTGATACTATAAAGCAATCCACAGAGGTCACAAAGCATAGTCTCAAAATAGATCAGCTTAACCCATATATTTACCCCTAAAAAGTACTTAAAGTGATTGCAAAATATACTATTTCTCTCCTGTGATATCAGGTAGAGAGGCTTGGAACTGGCCTGCTGTCAGGTATTTAGATACACGCATTGACAGAGATAGGCCTCTGTGTCTCCAAGTCCCCACTGTCCCTTTAACAAATGAGAATATTGAAGTCCTCAATTAAAAATGTAACCCTAGCCTTCTAAATAAATGACATACCAACACATCCCCACACAGCTAGGAAAGAAACGTGACACCTTAAGGCATCTAAAAAAACAAATCCATTGTTTTTTTGTTTTTCTCTACCAAACAGAACTGCTAAAAACATTTGACTATATTTAGCTTCTATTTACCATTTGGGAAACATTTGGTAGAACCCAATTAGACTGACAGGTAGGGTGCTCAGTAGCCTGCAGGTCCATAGTTATCCCCTACCCCAAGCATGCCTGACACATTGAAACATGTCTGCAGGATCAGTGGGTCTCATTAAAAGCTTGGCAAGAAGACAAAAAGCTGTTTAACTTTTCAGCTGCCCAGAAACACAACCTGATTAACATGAGTGGACATTAAGTAGTTTGTGAAATAAGGTTCTAACCAGCTTTTAAATATATTAACCTTCCCTCCTGATTGTGCCCAGGAGTCCCAGAAAAGCAGCCACTTAGCTCTTAGTTCACGTCATCTTATCCCAGTCCCTCAGCTAGTTTTTTATGTATTATTTTATGGTCAGAGCAGCCCACCAGCAGAAGCAACTTGTGTGAGTTGAATATTTAAATGCTCTTTATGCTAAAATCAGATTAAGGACTCTATTTAATTATTAAGCTGAAGCTTTCAACCAGTGGTTTTATCTTTTTTTTTTCTTTTTCTTTTTTAAAGTTTTTAATTAAATCTCTGACAAAAACAAATAAACAAACAAAACCTACACTATCTTCGTCAGGTGATATTTCACTAAATCCTGACAGAAACAATTTTTCCTGACAGGAGTACCCCTCTGCCTCAGTACCCCTCTCCCTGTATATATCTCAAGATCAGTTTCCATTTGTATATAGAATGTGCTTGTAAATGATGATGTGACAGCTAACTGGCTGGCTCATGGCAGACAGTACTCTTGTCTGGAGCAAAAATATCAAAAACTAGTATATCACATTCCCTAAGAAAAGGGTTTTGTCCAGGATGAGTGACCACATTTTAGTCTTGTCTATTTATTAGCTTCAAAATCCCTAAACTAATACCAGACTTCTGCCATGGCTGATGAGCTTCTGAAAAATGTTAACATATACCAAATCTAGATGAAAAACTACTTACAGAAAAAAAAAAAGAGAAAAGAAGAAGATGTATTTATTTTGTTTCAGTGCAGAAGAGTATATTTTCTTTTCTCAGACCTCCCAGCAAAGTAGTAGCTTTAGGATTAGGCATCATAGTTGGTGTTTAGGTAGCCTGACGACATTCTCCAGGAATCTTTGTATTCAGATCTATCATTTACAAAAATTGCCTTGTCCATGGAGAATCGCTTTGTTATCAATTTAATCTATTTTATAAATTTGGGTCTCAGAGAGCATATGCATCCCTCACTGCTTACAAAATGCACTCATATCCCAGTTCCCTCCAAAAACAAGTACCACTGAACCTTTTGGAAAAGCCTTCACATTCCCTATGTATGTATTATCAGCACCACTCATTTCTTCACTCTCTCCAATCTGTAGTCTACTTTCGCCATTCTACTGGATTTACTCTCTCCAAAACATATCACTACTCTCCTGATGACCATTTTCGAGACCTATTCTTCTAAGTCCTGCTGAAAACTCAATGAATGCAACCATAATTTTATTTTTGAAACACTCCACCTTCATACTTCTGAAACTCTGAGATAAGTATTTTATCTCTCTGAATACTCTCTATCTTCTTAAACAGCCTCCTCCTCTTGATCCTGGACTGGGTATTGTCCAGGGTTTCTTAACTCGGGCCTTTTTTCTCTTCTTTTCTATCCACCTCATCCCTATCCCCTTCACCTTGTCTCGCTGCTCCAGTGATCACTTTCATGCTGGTGGTTGTCAGCTTAACTTTTCCAGACACACGATTCCCATTCCTAACTGCCTGCTGTTCAGCACCATCTGAACTGATCCATAGATGCATCAAATTCAGCATGTTGAAGAATAAACTCATTATTGTGCTCTTAAAATTTGTTCTTATTCTTGTGTTTTCCATATCTCTTAATTATACCATCATTTTCCCTGTTATTCCAGCTTAAAACCAATAGAAGCAATGTGCTCTCTTCTCCCCAATAGAATTCTTACTGATACTTTCACTCAACTTCTCATTCTGTAATATTTGTTGTTCACCTATCATGTGCAGGCACCATGCTATTCATTACAAATACAGTAATGCCCACAGCAGACAGGATCTCTGCCCAACATACAACATCCAATTTATTAAATCTGATTTATTAAATAAACACTTTTATATTTGTCTTCTAGTTCCAACTGCCAGTAAACCAACTCAGGGAAATAAATATTTCTTACCCATTATTGTAGTAGCCTCTTAACTTATTTACATTTCTCAGTGTCTTCTCTGTCTAATCCCTCATGAACATGACTGTAACATTAATATTTTAAAAAACAGAAATGTACTATTCAAATCCAATAGCTATTCCTCTTTCCTACAAAATAAGTTTAAATAACATTATCATGATATATCAGATTCTACCACCCTGCACACCTTTTTCCAAGCTTATTTCTTGTTGTCTGTAACCATGGCCCCAGGAAAACATCATGTACAATCCTACCATTTTCCCCATACATGTCTTTGTCAATGTTCTTTCTCCATTTGTAACTCCCTTTACCCTACCCATTGGACTATTCTCCAAGCACAGCCTCCCACAGGCCAACACAAGAGGTCCCAGTAATACCTACATACACAAGGGGTTGCATTACAGAAAGAATCCAGGATTTAGGAAAATTGGATTATTTATACAGGATAGTAGGTGTGTTAGCTCTTTGCTTCATAGAGAGATGATATTTCTATCTTCTAAAGCTGTTTGCTATACAAACATCCTTGAAAAGATAGTCTTGAAAAATGGTAACTAGTGTCTTTGCTGACAATATGTGCAGAAACACAGGAAACTCATAGAGAGTAGTCTCTCAACTCCGCAAATCCTGAACATTCTTCCAGACCCAGGAAAAATTCACATATTTTACAGTTTCATATGATCTCACTATCCTCCAAACACAAACTAGTTAAACTTGCAAGTTATATCTTTCACTTCCAAATGGTCGTGATATTTTCCTATATTGTTCTTTTTAAGTATAACCCATTTATTGTACCTACTTGTGCTCATATCTTTCTCCCCTACCAGACTGTAGATTTTTGTGTTGAGGATCCTCCAAAGCATGTAGAAGATATATATTTTTTCCCCAATATATTGAAGAATAAACATGTTGAAGAATATGTGTGTGTGTGTGTGTGTGTGCGTGCGAGTGCACGTGTGTGTGCGTGTATGGTGTGTTTTTTAAAGAGAAGCAAATTCAAATAACTTATATGAAATGAAAAGTTCCTAGAAAGACAAAAACTACTGAAATAGACTCAAGAAGAAATAGAAAGATCTTAATAGATTTGTAAGTAAAGAGATTGAATTAGTAATTTAAAACTTCTCTCAAAGAGAAGTCCAGGCCAAGATGGCTTCATTGATGAATTGTACCAAACATTTAAAGAAAAATCAATACCAATTCTGGCGAACTGTTCTACAAAATGGAAAAGGAAAAGAATACTTCCCAACTAATTGTATGAGACCAATATTATTACCCTGATTTCAAACCCCGCTTTAATATGAATAACTGCAAAAAATCCTCAATAAAATGCTAACAAAGCAAATCAAACAACATATAAAAAGGATTGTACATCATGATCAAGTAGGACTTATCCAAAAACACAAGGTTATTTTACCATATAAAAATCACATATTGTAATATATCATATTAATAGAATAATGGACAGAAATTATATGGTCATTACAATGGATGCAGAAAAATCCAGCAATCTTTTATGATAGAAACAACCAGCAAACTAAGACTAGAATGGAACTTCCTTGACCTGATAAAAGGCATCTACAAAAAAAAAAAATCTATAGCTAACATCATAATGAATGGTGAAATACTAAATGTTTTCCTCCTAAGATTGGGAATAAGACAGATATCCTCTCCTACCATTTATAATCAAAATTGTACTGGAGGACCTATATAGGGAAATTAGCCAATAAAGAGAAATAAAAAGCATCTGAGTTGGGAAAAAAAAGTACATCTCTATTTGCAGATGGCATTATCTGGCATATAGAAAATTCCAAAGAATGCACAAAGAAAGACCCTCTCAGAATGAATAAATGAACTCAAGCAAGGCTGCAGGACATAAGATCAATATGCAAAATCAGTTCTTTTTCTATATACTAATTATAATTAATCCAAAAATAAAATGTAGGGCCGGCCGAGTGGCGCGGTTGGTTAAGCGCTGGCTTGGGAAGCCAGCGGCCCCGGTTCGGGTCCCACATATGAGGTCCAGTGACACTGCCCTCAAAAAAAAAAAAAAAAAAAATTTAAATGTAAATAATTCCATTTATAGTCGTATCTAAAAGAATAGAATTTAAGAATAAATTTAACAAAATAAGAACAAGACATTTACACTAAAAACAACAAAACATTGTTGGAAAAATTAAAGAAAATGTAAATTAATGGAAAGACAACAACCCATGTTTATGATTTGGGAAAATTAATGTTGTTAAACTGGCAATAGTCCCCATATTCATTTATTGATTTAATAAAATCTCTCTTAAAACCCAAGCTTGCTTTTACA
Source organism: Aselliscus stoliczkanus (assembly GCA_033961575.1). Taxonomy (NCBI): domain Eukaryota; kingdom Metazoa; phylum Chordata; class Mammalia; order Chiroptera; family Hipposideridae; genus Aselliscus; species Aselliscus stoliczkanus. The sequence continues at coordinate 46,710,706 of CM066728.1, forward strand.
CAGAAGGTGACAAGCTGATACACAGAAGGTGACAAGCTGAAGGTGACAAGCTGATACTAATATTCATATGGAAATGTAAGAGATACAGAATAGCCAAAACAATCACGAAAAAGAACCAAGTTGGAGCTAACATGCTTCCTGATTTCAAAACTTGCTACAAAGCTACAGTAATCAAGACAGCATAATTCTAGCATAAGAATATGTATATATATATATATATATATATATATATATATATATATATAGAGAGAGAGAGAGAGAGAGAGAGAGAGAGAGAGAGAGAGAGAGAGAGAGAGAGAGAGAGAGAGAGAGAGAGAGAGAGAGAGAATAGAGTGAAGGGTCCAGAAGGAAATTCTAATATTTATAATCAATTGATCTTTGACAAAGACAGCAAGGAAATCCAATAGGGTTGGACTTCAGCAATCTGTACTGAAATAATTAGATATCCACAGGCAAAAATATGAATTTGGGCCCTAATTCATAATATACACAAACATTAACTCAAAGTGTATCATGGATTTAAATGGAAGATCTAAAACTATAAAACCCTTCAGAGAAAACACGAGTAAATCATTGCAACCTGGGTTAGTCAGTTCCTGGGTATGATGCAAAAAGTACATGTGATAGAAGGAAAGATTGAAAATTTGGATTTCATAAAAATTAAAAACTATGTGCATCAAAGGTACCATCAAGAAAGTGAAGAGAGGGACGGCCGAGTGGCTCAGTTGGTTAAGAGCTCACTCAAGAATGCGAGCTGAGTTCTGAGCATCAGCAGTTCGATGCCCAGCCCGAGCTGAGCTGCCTCTAAGCTGCCAACAGGTGGCAGGATGGCTCAGTTTAAACAAACAAACAAAAAAAGATAGTGAAGAGACAAACCATAGGCTGAGAGGAAATATTTTCAAATTATATAGTTGATAAGCATTTGCATCCAAAATATATACACAACTGTTACAACTCAGTAATAAAAAACCACCCGATGTTAAAATGGGCAAAGCATTTAAATAGGCAGTTGTCCAACGAAGTTATATGGATGGCTGATAAGCACAAAAATGATTCTCAACATAATAGGTCATTAAGGAAATGTCACTTAAAACATATTGCAACAGGCTCTACATATTGCATCAGTCCAGCTCTCTTGCCCTTTGGTTTCTGTTTGGGTTCAGCCAATGGAAGGAATAGACAAAATAGTCAAGGATAGAGGACAAGATAGAAGTTAAGGTATTTATTCTCCTGGCTACCTTCCTGTGGTGTTTGGTGTAAAGACAGAATGCATTCCTCTAACAATGGCACAGCTCTTGAGTAACACTTTCCAACGGTTCCAGCTAAAATGACAGGTCCTGGTAACCAACTCCTCCACTTGCAGCTTCAAGTTTCCTTCCCAAGGAGCATCTCCTCATTCTTTCTTAATTTTTCTTAATCTTGCTCACACCTATGTAAATGATACCTTTATAAACCTCCTTTTAATCACCCCTTTTGAGTGGGCCACACATTTTGGAGAAGCTAGAGAAGCCTTCCCCATGGAAGGCTCTCATCTCACCAATTATTTGCTGAGTAGCCAGACACATGCTCTCACTATTCCATAATCCCTTGGATTTCTATCCTTTCTTCTTGTCTTTAGAAAATTTCCTTAGCTAGGGAAAGTCCTTCTCTCTCTGTTAAGGTTCTCCTCAAAATCACTTTTTCTCTTTTCTACCTCAAAAAAAAACAAAACATAATCTCCTCATTGACTTGATTTTGGAAAGAAAACTGAGAAAATTGTCATGTAGTTTCCTACATTACCAAAACCTCCCTTTGTGGTAAGAGAGCCTAGAAATTTACCTACGTGTGAAGAGTAGGAAAAAAGGAAATGACCAATAATTGCTTAAAATTTGGCCCTGACACTCTCTTACCTATGTCAGTGTTTTTCAGCCTGGGGCAACTGTCTCTCCTAGGAAACACCTGACAATATCTAGAGATATTTTTGGTTGCTACACAGAAGGGGTGATACTGTTAGCTAGTGGACAAAGGCCAAGGATGCTGCTAAGCATCTTACATCACACATCTCAACAAAGATTTCACCAACCTAAAATGTGAGTAGTGCCGAGGTGAGGATCCTGCCATCTACATGGTTCTATGATGAGGTGAAATGGTTCAGCTGCAGCTGACAACAGCTATGCTTTATGTACTGGCCAAGCCAAACCCAGACGCCAGGCTGCCATTAGGAATGCTTTAACGTATGCCTCTAATTCACCTCACCAGACAGAATATGCCTAACCTGTGTTGCAGTTAAATGGTTTTTGTGTGTGCGTGTCTTGGTCTCTCCACCTACCTTCCCACATAGTTCTTTCTTTCTTAATTCTCCTGACTTGGCCCATACTGTCCTTTGTTTGCTTGACTAGTAACCTCTCGTTTCCATCCTCAAGTGTCAAACTAGGTCAATTCTCCATCTCTACTTCAAAAACTTCTTATACCTAGACTCCCATTATTCCTCATTTTCCTATCGTCGTCAAAGGAACAAGATCTCCCTCCCCAAAATTTTCCACAATTATCTGTGGTATTTACCATCTTTTATATATTATGGTCATTTGGGAAATATCTATTCTTTAATACTAGGCTATGAGCTCCTGTTATGAATACAGTTGATCTTTACATAATAGTGAGGATAGTAATAACAAAAATTAATATTTACTGAATACTTACTCTGGGCCAGATACCCTGCTAAACACTTTTCATGGATTATTTCACTGAATATTTTATTTATCACCAAGAATAACATTCAAATAGTTAATAAGTGTTACAGCCCAAGCACTGACCAACTACAACAAATGCTAGCCTCAATCAATACATCCAAACAGGGGTGTGCTAATGAACATCAGCCCAACTTGTATATCAACTCTACTTTTTCTCTATTTCCTTAAATGCAATTGGAAATCAATGAAAATTTGTAGAATAGGTTAATAAATCATTGTCAATATCACTTAACCATAGCAAGAATTATCTGTCCTCTTCACCTCTGCTTTCCCCTCAAATAGACCAGTGACAAATATATAGAAAGTGCTTATAAATATTTATAGAATAAACAAAAGAACACTTTTAGATATTGCATATTTGCTATGTTCCAGGCATAATATTAGATATGTTTAGTATATTATTTCAATTAAATTTAATTCTACCAAGAAGGCATTGTTACCACATTACCATTGAGGAAACTAAGACACATAGACATTAAAGCATTACAGAGTTAAGGTGTTGTTGGAAAGAGATTCAGACCAGTCGTGTATAACTACTTAGATGTATGTTGTTCATAAGAAACTCAGCCGGTGGCCAATATTGATAAGCACTCCACAAGGAAAACAGAAGAATGGATGGGGACAGTAACAACCAAAGCTACTCAAAAGAAAGGGTGAGGAAGTAATCCTAGTCCTTTACATTGGGTTTTTTGTCTTTTCCTTTCGTAAATAGCTGGGTGAAAGGTAACAGTGGTTGTAGTCCCATGTTCTGGTTCTAGTTGGTGACAAAAAGAGATTCATACAAGAAGATTTAGTCCACATAGAACAGAACACAAAATCCACAACTTTTCAACCAATTAGTGTGTGTGTGTGGGGGGGGGAATGTGACCATAAAGAAGTGCCACCCCAAAATCTTCTAGGATTTTCTGTGATGTTTTAGTGACTAGAAAATCAATGTGGACAAACACTGATCAGCTTCCACTGCCAGTGATTCCCTAGCATAGCACAAGTGCACACTTGGACCATGGGCTCAAATGCCTCCACACATTATTTCCTTTCAACATCTTATCGGAGAGTCTCAAAATGTAAAACTACAAAACAAAGTGATCACACACAAAAGCAGAGCAATTGAGTGTACCTGTGATTAGCTATGCTATTCGGTTGTTGGAAAAGTCATGACACATCTTTGCAATAAAAAACATAGGAAAAATAAGTCATGACTTTTCCAACAACCCAATAGTTGACTGTTGTTTTTAAGACCACAATAATGTTCTGGGGGGAGGGGGGGTGTCTGTGTGTGTGTGTGTGTGTGTGTGTGTGTGTGTGTGTGTTTTCCAGTTGATCCTTTTGTGGGTTTTGTATTGTAAGATGGCTACGTATTACATGAAATTTAATCAAGCAGCTATGTTTGTGAAAATCCAAGCATCTGCTTTGTTGGTGACCTTTGAACAACCCTGGCTTACTGTAGTCAAGTATATAGAAGGGTAAAAAATTTCATTTGAGAAGCTAAGGAAAGTAGTTATGTGTGTTCCAGCTCTATTCTTGGTTGCTTGGACATCAAGCCCTGGTTCCATTCCCAGTGCAGGTTGGGCAAATTCCCTTCCAGATTATTTTTTATGTCTCTGCAACATAAATAAAAAATTCACTTGTGACTGTGTGGTATACATGCACGTGTTTCTGGATGTAGTTAGACTTATTCTTAGCTTGTTTGACTTATACTTTTTAACTCTAGTTTGAGATACTCATCACTTAATTTTCAAGGATACATTCCCAAAGATGAGCCTGGACTGTAGTTTTCAGAGTCAGTACTGCTGAATTACCAGAGTATATTTCACAACAAGAATGAATCTGGATTTCTACAGGGCATCCTTCTAGAAGTTGCCCTCATTGTCCTGCTTTGTCTCTCTACGCTGCTCCCCAAGTACATTGGGGTGTTAGGGTTTTATAGTGAAATGGAGCCAATGAGATATATATGAGAGAGATAGACAGACAGAGACAGAGAGATTTATTATCAGGAGTTGGCTGTGTGATTATGGAAGCTGAGAAGTCCCACAATCTGTTGTCTGCAAACTGGAGATTCAGGAGAGCCAGTGGTGCGGTTCCAGTCTGGGTCTGAAAGTCTGAGAGCAAGAAGTTATGGTGGAAATTCCAGTCCAATGCCCCACCTTGAAAACAGGCAGAGAAAGCTAATTCCTCCTTACTCTGTTTCTTGTTCTATTCAGACCTCTTCCACTGGACTTGATGAGGCTCACCCACATTGGAGAGGGTAATCTACTTTACTCAGTCTACTGTTCAAATATTAATCTCATACAGAAACACCTCACAGACACACTTAAAATAATCTTTAACCAAATTCTGGGCACCCATCTCCTGGTCAAGTTGACACATAAAAGAGGATCTTGAGGTTATCATGCTAAGCAAAATAAGTCAGACAGGAAAAGGCAAGAACCATATGACTTTACTCATATGTGGGATATAAAGCTAAAAGCAACAAATGAAGAAGACAAACAAACAAGCAAAAACAGACATCAATAACAGTTTAGTGGTTAGCAAAGGGTAAGGTATTGCTAGAGAAGGACAACTGACTCTGAGTGGTGAACACACAATGCAATATATAGATGATATATTACAGAATTGTACACTTGAAACCTATATACTTTTACTAACCAATGTCACCCCAATGAACTTAATAAAAAATAAATATTAAAAAAGTAACCATCATAATGATGTAGTTCCAGTCTCTGAAGCTCAAGAAAACATAAGAGCTAAACGAGCATTGATCTAGTCAGAATTTAGTCTGAGAGCAAAGGCTAGAGACCACACATTCCTTGAGAAAGTTGCCAATATCTCACTAATCTCCTAATCCCCAGCACATAGCACAGCTCCTGGTACATAATAGGCACCCAATAAATGTTGAAATTTTTTACACACCTCTGTGCTGTGTAAAGTTCCAGTAAGCGTTTGTTGTTATTATCTTGTGTTATCAAGGTAAGATTATCCACATTACCTTCTCTCAACTCTAGAGCTTTCCAAACACCAGCACTACAGCCAATGGATGAATATCCATATGGAATTCTACACAGAAGAAACCCCAGATACCAGAAATCTATCCAATATTTATTCTTATGGTAGCACCTATTTAGAGATGTGCAGGACACAAGGCTCGACAGATGTCTCCCTCAGCTGCACACAACCTCCTACATTTCCTGATCGCCAATTTGCTTGTTCGTGTAATAGAACGTCAATATTATAGAATCATGTGGTTCAGTTTCCTTACTCTTCTCTCTTGGCAGGAAAACTGCTTTCTCATTAAAGGTGAATTCACAGATGCAAAAAGATAACATTTCCACCCTGTCGTTTTCTGAGCTTTTACCAAGAAATAAAATAAAATACAAGTGAACACAGAACTGGCATTCGGATGCAAGTACGCATCTATTATCTTAAACTGCTTTTTGAATAATCTCTAAAGAATAATCATTGTCACGATATTAATAAACAAATACAAAACTAAGCCCCAGGTTTATCTTGGTTCCAGACTGGGTTTCTTGGCCTGTCAGATCCAAGTGAGTTACCTGCGGAATGCTTCCACCAAAGCTTCTGCAAGCTCCAAGGCAAAGGAGGAGACCACAAGGAATTGCAAAAGATAGAGAAACAATATAAGTGGCCCAAACTGAAAAAGTTAAATCTTCCAAACACTGCCCCCAAGAACTCTAAACTAGCTGTTGATTCTTTTACAGCCTGGTCAGGAAGCCCTGTGGTTAGACTAGCCCACAAAGGTTTATATTATCAGCTACAGGGATCATATAAGGAAAATATCTTTGCTTGTTATAAAAGCCATAAAATTTATTGGTAGAAAATAATGCAGCCTCTACATGTTTATATGTGTGCAGGCACACATGCATACACACAGGTACTCAACTCGTAGTTCTATACCTTAGGATCATTTAGGGGTTAATTTTTCTTTTAGTTATAAAATGAATGCTATCCTATACCTATGGATGTCCATCTTTCATCTCCAGCTTTCAAAAATCCTCTATTGAAAAAAATATGATTATTTCCCCAGTTCAGTTTTTCTTCTGGTTGTCCTCATATGGCTGTCAGGCTTAGAACACCTGACAAGACAATTAAGCCAAAAGCATCCGAAAACAAAGAATGTAACAGGGAATTTCAAAGACTTGAATAAAAAAGCAACCTTTCTGGCTCAACATGACTAAGCTGCCCAAATGCTTTGTCATACATTCAGTGGTTTGTTGATTGCCTGAGCACCAGCCTCTGACAGACCCAGTGGGAAGCTCTAATACCATAATAGTGCTAGGGAAGCTATTATCAGTGGACTACATTATAGTGTTATTTAACTGCTCAGTTAAAAAATTGTAAAAAAACAAAACAAAAAAAGTCTTGTATATGAACATCATAAAGAATAATGTTCAAGTCAAGAAAAATGGAATTCAACATGATAAAAATAACCTAAAGGAATACCAAGTTGAAAAACCTCAGACTTCAGGCATCTCTTTTCCATCTGTGCTCATCTCCTCTCCTCTCATTTAAGTAATTTTATCCATTCCCAGGGCTTTACAAATCTGTATGCAGATGATTTTCAAATATAAATCTCAAGCATAATCCCCTCCCTTGAGCTCTAGACTTGTTTATCATTCTGCTTTCTCAGCATCTGCACTTTTATGTGTAATAGGAACCAGAGTTAATATGGTCAAAATAGATTACTTGATTCCAAAACTTTTCCAATGCTGCTTCTCCCTAGATTTCCCAATTTCAGTTATGTCACATCCACCTGGATGATTAGGCAAAAACCCAGGAGTCATACTTGATTCCTCTCTTTATAGGAAATCCTGAGAACTCTGCTTTTAAACTAGATCTCAAAGCTAACATCACATCATATCTATGGTTACTATCCTAGTCTGCTGCAGCAGCTTTTTTCTCCTAGACACCTTTGATGTCTTAACTAGAACCCAGATTCCAAAATACTTGTCTATGGTTCAGTGTCCACATAAAAATTATCATGATTTTTTTTTCACAAGAAAGTAAGTTCTAGTGCAATATGAGCTTGTTTACCTGGATATAATTATATCAACCAGCAGGTGACACTTATGGAATAGGAATCCACCTCCATTATTGATTGACCTATAATAAACAGTCAAGCTACTGAACTTAATGATGTAGAATGCAAAAGTTTAGTCCAGTGAAAATTAATATAAAATGGAAAAGCACAAAGTACCTTTGTTATCCTCCTTCACTTATCATCAGTGGCTCTATACAGCATCACAGTCTCCTTTTCGGCATGTGGGCTACTCTTCTGCATGGCTTTCACATGTCATTTTCCCCTGGCCCATTAGCTGCTAAATGTTACCTGTGCAAGTCATATTAAGCTGTTGTTAGGGACCTGAATGGATCCACCGTGCAGTCATAAGTCTAAAAGATTATCTGTGCTCATTCAAATGGGTGAACTCTCCTCTGCTGAAGAATTATGTAACCTGTGTAAATAAGGCGTATTTTGATAGTCAATATTTCTGAGAAAATGGAATCCTAAGTGAAAGGATTCAGAAGTTTCAATGAAAGGGTTTATCAGTTATCTAACTCTTGTGAAGTGTGGGGTTTATCAAGGCCAGGTGGAAGAACACTGAAAATGCATAAGTGAATACAGAGAATGTTTCTATCCATGGTTCTCAAATTTTAGTATGCATTAGAATCACTTGGGGGGCTTATTAATACAAAAAAATGCTGGACCCTACCTCCCAGAGGTTTTAATTCAATAGACATGGAGCAGTCCAAAATTTTGCATTTCTAAGAAGTTCCTCGGTGATGCTGATGCTGCTGATTCTCAGAAATCTCACTTTGAGAACTCCTGTTTTATTCTAAATGCCAGAAAGGGGCTACAATGAAATGGATTGTCTTGACTTCAACTGAACTTATCCTTGCTCATTAGAGACTTCCTACAGAGAATTTAAACTGGGTCATACTTGTAGCCTCTCTGCACCCCAGAAAACTCATGACCAACAGAAGCAACTTTGGACTCTAAAAAGAGATAAATTAAAGATGAGGACTCCTGCAAAGAGAAGACCTTGTATGCTTGCCTCCAAAGTCAGAATATTAAATTCACAGGGCAACCTACTTCAGTCAGTTTTAGCAGTGGCTCACCCATGGTTCTTTATTCAAATGATCTGGGTATTAGTAGTTTTTAAATCTCCCCATGTAGTTTGAATGCACAACCATGATTGAGAACCACAATAGTCTGGTATGTTCTCATTTCCTAACTCTTCTAGACTTTCTTCTTTTTTGGTCATATTAGTGTATCAAATTAGTTTTAAACATATCACCTGAAATGCACAGGACACAATCTAAGGCAGTGGTTCTCATATTGGGGCAATTTTTGCCACCACCCTTCCCGACAAGATATTTGGCAATCTCTTGAGATATTTTTTATAACCTTGACTCAGAAGTGCTACAGGCATCTAGTGGTTGCAGGCTAAATACTCTACAAATCATAAGAGTTTCCCACAACAAAGAATTACTCAATCCAAAATATCAATAGCGCCAAAGTTGAGAAGCCCTGCTCTAAGCGCCCGGAATGAGGTCCCATGTTTCTTCCAGAAGGGTATGTTTTTAAGAGTATGCAAAGCATTGGTAAACTTTTCTTTTTTTTTGAGAAACAGCATGCTTTATTGGGAAGAGAGCACTGTACAATGGACAATCTACAAGTTACACTCAGAAAGGTACACAGTACACAGGATGTTTGTTAATGAAGATTAACTGGAACATGGATTCCTCTGCGTAACTTTCCCAACCTCATCCCTCCACAGGTTGGGCACCCTGAACCATATTTTTGAAAGCAACACTGGTTTGCAAGAGATAGAACCCCTTAGGGATGCCTTGTTGCTTTTTATAAAGAACATTTCCATTAGTTTTTTTGAAGTCTTCACTTGTTCCTTCCATTTTACATTCTTTCAAGACCATCGGACCAGCTTCTGTAGCTATAGTCTTGATGTCAGCACCAGAGAGATCATCTTGAGTCATGATCAAGTCATCCAGTGTCACATCATTGGTCAGCAGTATTCTGCCTGTGTGGATCTGAAAGACGCATTTCTTGGTCTTCTTGTCAGGTAGGGGGAACTTGATCTTCCTGTCAGTGCTGACTGGTCTGATAAGTGCTGGGTCCAAAGTTTCTATTCGGTCTGTGGCCATAACTTCCATGTCTCCCTTGAATCCAAGCCATCCACAGGTTCAACAGTTCCAATATGTTCACTGAATTTCTCTCTCGCCACTAAAATTTGAGTCATCACTTTTGTTCAAATGGCATTAATTTGATCACTAAACACAATGGGTAGTGCATGTTCTTCAGCAACTTGAAACAATTCAGAATGAGTTTGGGCCTGTTGCCTAGGTGCTTCTGAATAAGTTCAGCCAACCACTCTCAAGGAAGCTACTGAAGTTTGGTTTGCTACTGCTCTGGCTAATAAGGTTTACCTGTGCCAGGTGGACCATAGAAAATAACCCCCTTTAGAGGATTTATACTCATGTCTTCCTAATATTTAGGATGAGTGAAAGGAAGCTCCACAGATTCCTTAATTTCATAGTGTCCAACCCCACAACGTCAGCATATGTCTCCTGTGGGGTCCTTTCCACCTTCATCACTGTGACCAAGGGATCTGTGTCATCCATCAGCAACCCTGTCACGGCACACAGCTTGTGGTTAAGCAGGACCCAGTAGCCTGATTCCAGCAGATCCTTGTCTACAAATAAAGAATGTTGACATAATGTTCTGAGCCCACAGATGTAGACGCAACGGCATGATGGTCATCAATGATCTCTTCCAAGGTTCCTACCAACATTAGGGTCCCCCTCAGATGATCCACCTCTGATCTTTCCTCCTCTGGCTTTTCCTCAAGGCTTCATTTGTTCATGATTTCTAATGAATCCTTCCTCCATGAAAAGACGGCCTTTAATTCTAACTTCAATAACTTAAACCAGCACTGAGCATGAGCTGTCACCAGTGGTAGTTTGCTGGCAGCACCTTATTCCTTTGTTTTCTTCTCTTTCCCACTATAGTTAGTACAGAATGTTCGTATTTCTTTTTCTTGTCCTTGGCATCCCTCTTGCTGCCTCCAGGACAATGACCACCATTCTGACTTCGACCCATCTTGATTTGACTGTTTGAACCATCAGCAAACTCTGATGAAAGCAACCCTAGATCTTTTGATTTATGATAGTAAAAAAAGGAAGAAACTCAGATCAAACCAAGAAAAAGTTTTACAACTTAAAACAATAAAAATATATCACCTTTCTCACAATTCTGCCTAGAGCCAAGACCTGAGTGTGCAATATTAACACAATTTTTAATGTTTCACTTGGTTCCTGTTTTTTTATAATTTTTAGACTAATTTTAAAATTCTATTTGATGAAACAACTATAGTAGTTAATGGGAGGCATTATTGGATATAAAACCTTATAGTCTACTCTTCAGGGAAATTGGAAAAGCTTCACATAGTTGAGAAAGGTCAAAATGTTTTACAGTCTATTTATGGTACTTGGGGATAAAGAATGTCTTTGTTCAATCATTTGGTTAAGTCGATGTGTAGATACCTAATATGAAAAACAGAAGCCTCATTTGGGCTTTACTTTATTGATGTTTGTCATTGATTCTTCCATCACTGCTTCTCATCAAGCTGTTCTTGCTAATTACTGCTGGCACAAAATCACATTTTACATTTTCTGTCAAGATTGGATTTTTGTTCTCCCCAAGTGAATGAAGAGGGAAGGGTGTATCTAAAATAATGCTATATTTTATTACCTTCCTGCTTGTTATTTTAATTACCAGTGATACTGGAAGCATTTTGTTATTTCTATTGTTTCTACATCAATAAAATTAAATGAGGGAATAAAGTCAAGATATGTAATTTATTTAATCTAAGAGCTGATTTTAGACAGACAACAGGGGAACAACTGATATTATTTTCACTGAATTAGGCTAGGAAGAAAATGCATTCTATGTAAACAAAACAGAATGCAAGAAATATGAGAATGCCAAGCAGCATGTATCCTGAATACACACACCCTCTGCTGCCCACTTGGAAAGAAAGAGCCCTGATGTGATTGCATAACCAGATATTTGCAAAGAATACACAGCTGGGGATCTGGGAGGAAAGGCGAAAACAGGAACTAGTATTTGCTGACTAGCTACTAGGCATCCAGAAAAATGAGAGGTACATTTGACATATGAAATCTCATTTGAGAAAAATAATAGCATGGGCACTGTCAACAAGATAGAAAATAGGTCATGGGAGATCAATTAGAAATAGCCAACTCTCCCTCGGTGCTGACAGGTGATTGACAAGGTAATCTATCTGATCTAAGATTTTTACAGTTTACAAATTCCAAATCCCATCCCATTTCATCTCATAATGACCACATGAGCTGGGCAAAAACAGATGTTATTCTTCTAATTATAGGAATGAAGAGGCTGAAACTCACTGGTATTGAGCAAAATAGTTTCAGGGTCAACCAATTAGTAAGTGACAGAAACTGGAGACAGAAAATACCTTTTCTCTACCACTCCATGATGAATTTGCAAACATTGTTCTGCCCAGATTTAGATTGCTATATTGTGCTATAATATGTGGAAAGAGTTCTAAAATGATTATATCTAGTTCTCAATAACCCTTTCACGGCTGGAATCAGAGAGCAATCAGTTATCAAATGCACTGCTCAGTTAAAGAAATGGGCAAGGATGAATCATATGTATTTATGCTGGAGCTTGGCTCCACATGGATTTACTTACCTGAGCTATAGGAGCTTCTACCCCATTTCCTGTCAAACTGCTCTGGCTTCTTCCCATTTTCCATTATTGTTCCCCTCATTTCAGGACCCCTTTTTTTTTTTCTTTCCTATTTTTATACGTTATCTTTTTTTAATTACTATTTATTTTTAATTAGTTTCAGGTGTACAACACAGTGCAATAGTATACTTTTTACCCCTCAAAGTGACAACCTCCTCCCCCAGTTCGCCACCCCACTCCTCCACCCTGTATCATATATATCTATTACACTTCCTCTGACTCCCTTCCACAGTACAATTCACATCCCATGACTATCTATATATTCAATTACAGTTGGTATACAATATTATACAACATCAGCTTCAGGTGTACAGTACAGTGATCAAGCATCTACTCCATCCATGAAATGGCCTCCCTAACAAGACATGTGACCATCTGACAACCCACAAAATATTTACAACATTATTGATTATATTCCCCTAACTGTTTTTCATATACCTGTGGCAATATTGTAGTTACCTATTCATGCTGTCTAATACCTTCCCCTTCTCTATCATCCCACCTCCTTCCCAACTAGCAACGCTCAGTTTTTCCTCTATATCTATGAGACTGTTTCTGTTTACTTTGCTCATTCATTCAGTTTTACAGATTCCACATATAAGTGAGATCATATGGTATTTGTCTTTCTCCAACTGACTTATTTCACTTAACATAATAGTCTCTAGGTCCATCCATATCATTGCAAATGGTACGATTTCATTCTTCTTTATAGCGGAGTAATACTCCATTGTATAAATGTACCACAGTTTCTTAATCCAGTCATCTACCGATGGGCATTTCAGTTGTTTCCAAGTCTTGGCTATTGTAAATAGCGCTGCAATGAACATAGGGGTGCATATATTTTTTCGAATTAGTGTCTTGGGTTTTTCAGGATAAATACCTAGGAGTGGAATTGCTGGGTCAAAAGGTAGTTCCATTTCCAATTTTTTGAGATACCTCCATACTGACTTCTAGAGTGGCTACACCAATCTGCAGTCCCCTTTTCCTCATAGCCCTGCCAGCACTTGTTGTTTGTTGATTTATTGATGATAGCCATTCTGACCAGAGTGAGGTGGTATCTCATTGTGGTTTTTATTTGCATTTCCCTAATGACCAGTGAGGTTGAACATTTTTTCATATGCCTGTTGGCCTTCTGTATGTACTCTTTAGAGAAATGTCTCTTCATATCCTCCATCCATTTTTTAATTGGGTTGTTTGTTTTTTGGTGATGAGTTGCATGAGTGTTTTATAAATTTTGGATATTAACCCCTTATCAGATATATCATTGGAAAATATATTCTCCCACTCAGTGGGCTTCCTTTTTGTTTTATTGATGGTTTCCTTTGTTGTGAAAAAAACTTTTAAGTCTGATATAATCCCATATGTTCATTTTTTCTTTTATTTCCCTTGCCCGCAGGGATGTATCAGTAAAAATATTGCTCAGGGTAATGTCTGCAAATGTACTCCCTATATTTTCTTTTAGGAGTTATATGGTTTCAGGTCTTACATTTAAGTCTTTAATCCATTTTTGAATTTATTCTTGTATATGGCGTAAGGAGATGGTCCATTTCATTTTTTTGCATGTGTCAGTCCAATTCTCCCAGCACCGTTTATTGTATAGACTCTCTTTACTCCAATGTAAATTCTTGCTTCCCTTGTCATAGAGTAACTGTTCGTTTCAGGCCTTTTTGATCCACTCCTCCTGTTCTTCTCATTTGTCATACTTTTCTTTTCTCAATCTTTTGTGATAAGGGTGTGAGTATGAAATAGTATTATCTTTCCATTTGGGGGGTGGAAATTTATTAGCATGTGTCTAGAGTCTTGAAATTATCATATTCTTAGATGCACAAATTCACTTTATATAATGTATCCTAAGGGAGTGATTGTGACTGGGTGTAAAAACAGGACTCTTCCTGAGTCACTGTATAAGGAAGCCCAAAGGCAGCAGGTGCCAACCACTCCTGTTTTACCAAGGAGCCGGGCCACTCAAGAGGGGCTGCCAAAAGGAGTGTGGTACAACTGATTTTGTGACTCTTACCTACAAAAATAGGTTTAAAAGGCTGAGAGCAGAGAGGGAGACTGGCAAAACAATTTATCTGAAGCAGGTTGTCAGTGGGTTGTGACCTTTCCCTCCATGCTGCCATGTGAAGGGGAGTGAGTGGGACACTCGCCTCCATCACCTGTCAAGTGGAACAGCCTCAAAATGACCATTTGAAGAGCTTGGGGGGGGGGAGCATGGGCAGGGAAAACTGTTGTAACTTGCATCTAAAATATTCTTCCTAAGGAGAGCAGCTGGGGAAGGAGAGGGCAGATGGAGTGTGTTGGGAAAGGAATAGAGCACAGACCAACCAGCCCATCTTTCTTGCTCTCAGCATGAAGCTAGCTGTGAGTGAATGTATAATTTCTGATTATTACACTATACTGGACATATTTATTAATGATGGGAGTCTCTTACATATTTGTGATTATAAATGACTGGGGAACTTTTTGTTATCTGAGGGTGAGAGCATTATTTATCTATATGGACTGCCCTAGGTTTCAACTAATAGCAACTTAAGTTTTCTTCATTATCTTCTCTTGTATTTTTCTATATTTTCTATGTAAATGTTTGTCTTATAAGAATACAGAAAAAAATATTAAGGAAATGATTGAGTGTCAATATCAAACTGGAGAAAAGATTTTAGTTATGTATTTCACAATCTTTTCCTTTCTAAATTTATTTTAATGGCTAGATTGCTTATAAGTATAAATATATAGAAAAATTCATCAAATTTGCTAATTACAATAATGTATTATTAACTACAGTCCCCATTCTGTACATTAGATCCTCAGAAATTATTCTTCTTATAACTGAAAGTTTGTACCTTTGACCTACATCTCCTCATTTCCCCCTTCCCAAGCCCAGTTGTTAAAGAGTAGATCTAAGTATTCTTAACACACACACACACACACACACACACACACACACACACACGAGTTAACTATGTCAGGTGATGGATGTGTTAATTATCTTGATCCTGGCAATCATTTCACAATGTATGTGTATATCAAATCATCATGTTATACACCTTAAATATTGCGTTGTTGGAAAAGTCATGATGTATTTTGTCAATGTTTTTCAAAGGTCATTTATTTATATAAACAACAAAGATCAATCAATGATATATTGCCCATTTTGTTCGATAACCTTTTGCCATCTTTCAGTGAGCTTCATAATTCCTCGTTCATAGAAGGATCTGTCTTTATTTGCAAAAAACTGAACAAGGTACTGATTTACAGCCTCAGCTGAATTAAACATTATACTATGCAAGGAGTTTTGAAGAGAGCGAAACAAGTGGAAGTCTGACGGTGCAAGGTCAGGCGAGTATGGTGGGTGTGGCAACACATCCAATCCAAGCTCCAATAATTTTTGATGGGTGATCAAATTTGTATGTGGTCTCACGTTGTCATGATGGAACACAACTCCTTTAAAATTAACAAACTCTGGACATTTCTGGATGATGGATTCATTCAAACTGTCCAATTGCTGACAGTACATATTCGAATTGATTGTTTGATTTCTTGGTAGGATTTCAAAAAACACATTTTTTTTTTCTTTTTAAGCTGAGCCATCATGCCACCTGTTGGCAGCTAGTGGCAGTTCAGCTCGGGCTGGGCATCGAACTGCTGTTGCTCAGAGCTCAGCTCGCACTCTTGAGTGACCTCTTAACCAACTGAAGCATTTGGCTGGCCCAAAAAAAAAAAAAAAAAATCCCACAACATCTTTAAAATCCCACCACACTGAGAGCATAACCTTTTTCTGATGAATGTCTGCTTTTAATGTCGTTTGAGGCAAATCATCACATTGGGACCAAGACCGTTTGTACACCATATTGTTGTAAATAATTCACTTCTCATTACCAGTTATCAGTCGCTTCAAAAAAGGGTCATTTTCCTCCAGTTTAATGAGCATATTGCAGATGTTTATAATCGCTGTCAAATGAACTTCTTTTAGTTCATGTGGAACCCAAATATCAAGCTTGCTTACCTATCCTAGCTTCTTCAGATGGTCATGAATGCTTGAATGATGGATGGTCAATGTTTCTGCAATCTCTCGTGTCATGTGACATGGGTTTGACTCCACCAATGCCTTTATTTTGTCATCATCAACCTCAGTGGGCCTCCCTAACCAAGGAGCGTTGTTGAGATCAAAATCACCAGCAAGGAATTTCATGAACCATTGTTGGCACTGACATTCTTGTAGAGCATTGTCACTGTAAACTTTATGCAACTTTTCACAAGCTTGACGCGTGTTCTTCCCTTTATGGAAGTAAAACAGTAAAATATGGCAAAAATGCAGTTTGGTGTTCCATCTTCAACTTGTTGTAAAATCTTCAAAACTCAACCAAATTTCTCATTTTTTTTTTAGAATGAAGCTAGAACTGTCAGCTGTCAAATGACATAGCAATAACATAAAGGACAATGACTCTAGTACTTCCAAAAATGAACTAGTGCCATTTGTTGCAAACATGCATTATGACTTTTCCGACAACCCAATATATGCAATTATATTTGTCAATTATTTCTCAATAAAGCTGGGGGGAAATTATTAGATAGATAGATAGATAGATAGATAGATAGATAGATAAAATATGAAAGCATAACCATCCCCAAGAATTGCTAATTATATATAAATGGAAGGGATTTCAAAGCAAATAACTCCATCACATCAACTCTATAAGATTAATGTTATTACTCACATTTTATAGATAAGAAAACTGCATTTGCATGAGCCATGTGGACTTAAAGTCATATAGCCAATAAGTAGCAGGGTCAAAATTCCAAATCCTTCCAACTGGCCTGGAGTCTGTTTTAAGGATGATTCACATATGACATGATTAGAACCCACTGGCTTTGAAGATCCTTTCGGTCTGACCATGTTATCAATCTTTCATTATATTAAATTTAAAAAAAAAAAAAAGCAAACTCATTTCTACAAAAGAAGGAAGGCACATCTGAAAAGGAAATGTTTACCTTACACATTTACACAGTTTGCTGAATGCTTGAGAAACAACCCAAACAATGATGAAAATCTAAGTCTCTACAAAACAGAAATTACTATGAAAATAAATATCATATAAGGAATTGAATAAAAGCTATGAAATCCAAAGATGCATTGTCTAACATTAAAGAATAGCAGAAATGTTGTCAATTTTGTGTATATGTTGAATTTAATCGTGTATCGATAACAGTACCTATGCTATTTCTCTAATTCGATATAAACGATTTTCCAGCTTGATGAAAGACACAGGTATTCGCCAAGAACAATTTCATTGAATAGGTGCTGCCAAAAAGGAATTGGAAATCATTTCTATTTCACACGTCCAACTTGAGAACATGGTCTTAATTTGAAATTTCTAATACACTCACATCTCAGGACTACCCCAAGGACAGATTTGATTTGAATGCAAAGCTTCTGTTTGCCAGGCCATTTAAATTAAATTGGAGTAACATACTCTTTTAAGCTGAGACCCTAATATAGTTCTGATGGGTTCAGATCATTATGGTCTCAGAAAAAGAATACACTGACATGGAGAGAAATGCAGAATTTATATCTAATTAGAAATCTGTAAATGAAACCTTTTTCTCATTGAATAATGCAGCTGGCTTGAAGGGTTGGCACCATTCTCTGCAAGAAACAACACATTGCTAGGAAATTGTTGCTATCTCAAAATGAGGAGAGATGACAGGACAGATGTGTAGGCCTAGCATGTGGGTTCAAGAGAACACCCAACTGATTGACTTATTTCACTTAACATAATAGTCTCTAGGAAAAAGCCAATACCATATGATCTCACTTATATGTGGAATCTGAAAAACTGAATGAATGAGCAAAGTAAACAGAAACAGTCTCATAGATATAAAGGAAAAACAGGGATGCTAGTTGGGAGGGGGGAGGGGATGAGGGAGAAGGGGAAGGGATTAGACAGCAAAAATAGGCAACTACAATATTGCCACAGGGATATGAAAGACAGGGGAATATAATCAATAATGTTGTAAATATTTTGTGGGTTGTCAGATGGTAACGTCTTGTTAGGGAGATCATTTCATGGATGGAGTAGAGCCTTGATTACTGCACTGTACACCTGAAGCTGATGTTGTATAATATTGTATACCAACTGTAATTGAATATATAGATAGTCACGGGATGTGGAGTATAATGTGGAAGGGACTCAGAGGAAGTGTAATAGATACATATGATATGGCGGGGAGGAGTGGTGTGGCGAATTGGGAGAGGGGGGTTGTCACTTTAAGGGGTAAAAAGTATAACTATTACACTGTGTTGTACACCTGAAACTAATTAAAAATAAAATAAAAAAATAAAAAAAAAACACCCATATTTATTTGCAAAATGCTTCCTATAATTAGCATATTTATTTGTTCAACAAATATTTATCACTGACAGCAGTATGTGCAGAGTTAATATATATTTTTGTTACTGGGGACTCTAAAAACCAAATGGACCCATTCTCAAGGTTCTCCACCTCTCAGTGGCACGCATGTGCCATTCTTGGCAATGTAAGAACATTCTTCACTCTATGAGCCGTGCAAAAAACCAGTGTGCCTTCCTCAGGCCCATCAATCTCACAACTCACTACATACAATTTCTTTTAGTAATTTTTGTTGTGGTAAAATATACACAACAAAATGTTAAAATGTGCCATTTTAACCATTTTTAAGTTTACAATTCAGTGGAATTAAGTACTTTCACATTGTAGTCAAAAGATTTGAGGAAGTACAAAATAGGGGAAGGAGGGATGGAATATAGAATGTGAAAAGATAGAAACACAATTGGAAGAGAATACTGGGTAAAAGATGAGGGGCTGGAGAGGAAGAGGCAAGGGACAGAGTGCTGGTGACAAAAATTCTACCATTTATAGTTCCAAAGTGGAAACTGATCAGTCTACAGCAATAGATATTACTCATGTCATTTCCACTTCCACTGGCAGCTTTTCCTGTAATTGTAGAATAATTTAGAAAAATCTTAAGAATCTGACTGCACGTGGTCATTTCTCTGATCCATTGGACCCCAACTCTATAAAGTGGTCCCCACCATGACTCTTCACTACACCCATTATCACTACACACAGTTCTATATGATTGAAAAATAAATGTCACAAAATAATCATTCCTATAAGTTGCTTTTTTTTCTTTTCTTTTTTTTACATGTAGTGTATTTGCACTGAGAATTTTACCTTTAATTTGACATTCCATCACCTTACATTAAACTGCTTGGTTTATTATATCCATGTTTGTGCATTCTATTATGTTACAAAGGAAGAATCTCCCAGAAATGCAAATGAACCCAATAAATTCACATTTAGTTGTTATTCCATTCCATAAATCCA
This sequence comes from Aselliscus stoliczkanus, assembly GCA_033961575.1. Lineage (NCBI taxonomy): Eukaryota > Metazoa > Chordata > Mammalia > Chiroptera > Hipposideridae > Aselliscus > Aselliscus stoliczkanus. The sequence continues at coordinate 46,730,628 of CM066728.1, forward strand.
AAGGGCAGAAGTATATATCTTGTATTAGAAATTACTGAGCTCTCTGTGTGCAGGCACTCATTGGAAATCATTAGAAACATTACTGACAGGAAGAGCTTTCAATGAGAGAAAAAAGACCCCAGACCCTACTCCACTCCGTGATATCCTGTATCACTGGGATTTGTGCTTGTATCCTATCTGTTTTTTAAAGCCTGTAATACTGATTCTCTGCTCACCAAAAAACCTTCAAACCTGACTTGGAAAATGCTTTGCACAGTCTACTATGTAAAGTGTTTGAGATGGTCTTTTCTCCAACCATATCATTTGTCCCAATGAGAAAAAAATAATAATAATAACCATTTTAAACAAGCTTTATATCATGCCTGGTGCCCCTTTCCTGGGAAGATGTCAGTTCAGAGTGGGCAGGGAACATCTTACTAGTATAGGGGTATTTCTGTCTCATCTTGCCTCATTTCAATATGAAGGAAGAGCTGACCGGACCTTAACTGACATGGCCAAATGCTGAAATCACAGCCATGTTCCACACATTGAAAAAACACATTTACAGAAGATGATGAATATATTTTGAAGATGGTATCTTCAACCCACAGTTATGCAAGTGATATGAGACTGAGAAAAATAATCATTTTTAATAGAAATCCTTTGACACTTCATCACCCAAACAAAACAGAACAAAAACTTAATAATCTTTGCATTTCTACAAAATTGCCAGATTGGCAATTTTCATATTATTTTTTCTCTTTCCACTTAAAAATATTAGAAGAAAAAAAATCCACTGAAAATTGCTAGACTATTAGATCTTGACAGAAAGAGATAATTATGCCACTTCATTGAAACATATGTTTTAGTATAGCATAAAATGAGTTATTTAGGAGCAGTTGAGTACTGAGAGTACACAAATTGTTTCTAAAAACACTAAGGATTATGTGGGAACATCAGAAAGAAAAGAGAAGACTAGAAAAATTTAGGAGAATAATTCTGCCACTGCTTTCTTCACAGCATTCTTCTATTCCAAAACCACACATGACTAAAAATCACACTCCTGCATCCTGTATCATCTGTTCTAGTTGTATACTCAACATTTTCGTATCAACCAGGACTGCCCCAGACAAACCAGGACTCAGAGTAACCTGCTAATACTATGAGGTAGCACAGGAATTGTCTCTAGTGTAGGCAGAAAAGGGAAACTAGCCTGACTGCTCTCCTCACTGCCTCTAAACTAAGTCAGCACAAAGTGCCCTCCACCTTTTGAAATGTTTTATTATTGACCTAGAAGGTTCTCTGCTCATTTTCCAGTGCAGCCTACCAGGTTTTCAGGACACAGCTTCAGGCTTTCCTCCTCCATGAGGCATTTCCTGGCTCTCCAGCCCACAGTGACCTCTCCGTCCTCTGAATATGCCTGTTGTTTAATACTCAGAAAATATAGACGTTGTAAAAAAACTTTAAATCACCTATGACTTCGCTATTTAGACACACCAAATAAAATGTGTAGTATGATCATAAAAGTGCTATGGAGAAAAGTAATGTAGGTGAAGGGGAGAGGGATTGTAAGGGTAGGAGCAGGTGTGTACGTTGCATTTTCAGATGGGAAAGTTCTCACTAGGGTGCATGGGGCTTGGAAATGATCTGAACATTTCTTCCCAAAGAAGAGTTTCAGATAGAGAAAACATGCCAGGCATATTCGAAGAATAGCAAAGAAACCAGTGGTGATTAAAGCAAAAGGAAGAGAGAAAGTATCAAAATAAGAGATGTTAAGAGATGCAGGTGGGGGTAGGGGAGGAGGTTGTGTAGGGTCTTACAGGCCATTGTAAGGCCTTCAACCTCTACCCTGATTAGGAAACCATTAGATGTGTTGAGCAGGGGAGTGATAGAATGTGATATGCCATGACTCACGTTTTAACTGGACCACACTGGCTGCTGATGGTGTAAAGACAAAATGAGGGTTCCCAGGTGATGGTAGTAATTCAGGTAAGAGATAATGGAGGCCTTCACCAGAGTGGGGTAGTGGAGATGGTGTGTAGTGACTGTATTCTGGATATATCCTGAAGAAAGAATGGATAGCTGATTGAATATAGAAGATACGAGAAAGACAGCCATCAAGGCTGATTCTCAAGGATTTGAACCTGGGAAAAATAGAAGAATGGAGTTGTCATCAACCTATATGGGAAGACTATGAGAAGAATACTTTATTGGGGGAGTGAGTAGGAGACATTTTGTGACATGTCAAGTTTGAGATGACTTTTTTTAAAAAAATAAAGTTCATTAGAGTGACAATATTTAGCAAAGTTACATAGATTTCAGGTGTACAATTCTGACTCTGGGTGTTAAACACAGAATGAGATGTCTTTTATACATCTAAAAATCAGTCATTGTTGCAAACTTCATTGGTAGATAGAACTGAGCTAGCCATGAGGAATGAGGAGGACTTGAAAAAAATGAAATGAAAGATAATCTTTACATTTAGGAGGAAAATTAGTAAGACAAAAACCAGGTCCCCCTTCTGATATTGAATGAAGGAATTATGTGTAATCTGTGTAGAAAAAGAGTCCATACTAGGGAGAAACTGGGAACACGTTTGATTCTATAGTTCTCCTGCTGGTGCTCACTGGCCCTCTCCTCTTCCCTGTGCCTCTAGCTTGCTCCTGGGGTCTGTTTCCTCAGGACCTGTTGCTGTGCTAGACAGCTGTGATTAAATGAGTAGGGTCACCTGGCACAGAACATGATGGCTTATGCCTTAGGAGCCTCTGAGGTGGGTGTGAGTCTGGCAGGTGTTCTGAGACTTCCCAGAAGGGAACACTGACCCTGAAAGGCATTCAACCTGGAGCACCACAAACTGACCTAAATCCCTATGATCACAGAAATGAGATTTGATGATTGTGGGTCCAGGTTTCCGGGGTCACTCCTCTAGTTGTTGCCATAGAAAAAAAATTGTTAATACCTTGCCAATATGCAGGTAGAGTGAACTGTCGCTACACATTTTCACCATCATTTCCATAATTTTATCCTTGTATTCCTTCAAAACTCTTGGAAGGATGCCAACCTGATGTCACAAAGATTTAAGAACACCCAACTCATTAATTTTTTTCTATGCTATTATAAAGGTTATCAGAATCTCTAATACTAGTCATTTTAATTACTACTTTCACATAATTCACTTTATCATATGCCCATAATTATCCTTGTTTTCCCATAAGTTATGAAATTCGTGCTAAAACTCAAAAATATTTGTGAAGAATCTATTTTCAATTTATGAATGTCAGCTTCAAACCTAGCTATAATATCAACCCCCAGAGGCTCTGAGAAGAAACACAATCTTTATGGCACCTGATGAAGTCTATCTACACTCATGCTCTCTGGTTATATGCTGCATGACTGAGTATCCTAAGATCCAGATGTAGCTCCCTGTGATGGGACGTTCTGCATGCCTGGCCCAAAGAGACAACGTCACACAATCCAGTCCAAGTGTACCACATTTAATGCAGTGTTTGTGAGCTCCTTAGTCATATTTCCTGGGACCAAATGCCCGCTCAGCCACTTACTAGTCGTGTAACTGGGCAAATTCTTTAATCTCACTAGATTTAGATATCTTTATCTACTACTTTATCATCTATCAAAAAAGTTTTACATAAATATTCCAAATTCATAAAAGACTTATAAGGATTGAAGAGATGAATCATGAATGGTTCTTGCTCTGTGACAAATACTCAGCATGCATTTATAAATATTAACTGTTAATATTATTATTACTGGAGAATTCAACCTGAGATTAACTGCAGCATGCCTATTAGTTTATTGTTTTTTGTTTTTCATTTTTTTGTTTCAGTTTTCAGCCTGACCAAATTATGTTTTGTTATTAACAGTGGGAAAACAAATTTGATTGCTCTGATAGTTAAAGTACTAGGTAAATAATCATGTTTATTTGATTTAATTAGTTTTGATTCATAAACATGTTTCAACTAGGAGTTATATATAATTAAATAATAAAGGTTCTGAATGTGACATGAAGGCTAGACCTTCGCATTTTTCTTTATTGAACCATGGCCATCTTGAAAACTCATTCCTACCCACAAGTAAATAAATTAAAAACTTTTATTTGAAATAATAATATGGCCATGACATTCAGAAAATAATCCTGAACAAGAAAGAACTGGTAACCATGAAAAAACATTTTAAATAAAGAATTTGTCTACAATCTATATAGCAAACACCTAGAGTCTAGAGCAAGTTGGTACATAATTTGGGAAATTCAATCATACTTACAAATGCAGTATGTATTGTCACCCAGTAACAGCCTCATTGCTTCCAGATTCTCCTCCCACTTTTTTAACCATTTCACCTCAACTCCTTTAATGTCTTCTCTGTGCTCTTCAACATTCAAATGTTGCTGTTTTCTAGAGTTTGGCCCTTGATTTTCTTTTATTTTCCTATAACCAGTCACCCTGGGAGATGTCATAAATATTATCTCTATACTTATTTTCATCAATTAAGGACCATATCATTTGTTACCTGCAGTATTGAAACATATTCCTAACTAGTCTTGGCCACCTTCCTATTCATTGCCAATTCTGTCACATGAATGACATTAATTATATGTAAATCTAATTATGGCATTTCATTGCATATTATTGTTTTCAATGATAAATACTCTAGTATTTGTGATTTTTTAATTGTTAAAAACATTTCAAATATACACAAAAGTAGAGAGAATAGTACAACAAACACTCAAGTGCCCATTACAATTCTATAATTATCAACATTTTGTCACACTTAGTTTATATACCTTTTCTCACTTTTTATTTCTTTAAAGGTTTTATTGAGGAATTGGGGGAGGGGAACAACGTTGGGGAATCAGGGAAGGGGAACAGACAAGTTGCTGTCCTTTTGTTCTTCAGTCTAATTGTGGAGGACATCGCTTCACTAGCCCATGTTGGTATTATCATTGCGCTCTTCCAAGCTGAGGTAGTCACTCACCAGCCATTGGACAGCCCCTCACGGTGGCTCACGGCAGCTCACACCAGCTGTGGGCCAGCCCCGCTGCAGCCTACGCAGTCACTGGCAACTCATAGCAGCCCAGCTCCAGGTTGAGCTGTTGTTCACCATCTTAGCTGTAGAGGGTGCAGCATCACTGGCCCTCGTGTGGGATACAAACAGGGGCCCTGCTGCTCAGAGCTGACATCCCAAGCCAATACTTAACCAACGCGCCACTCAGCAGGCCCCCCTTTTCTCACTTTTTAAAAATTTGTTCTTATTGCTGAAGTATTTTTGAACAAATTTCTAAGTACTCCAATATGCATTTCTTAAAAATAAAAGAACATTTCCTCATATGTTTGGATTTTTCTATGTGATTTTGCAAAATGTAGGTGAATGTAGATTAATCAAGTTTGTCTAGTTGAAATTATCTTGTGACTCAACTTAAACTTGTTTAAGTCCTCCCATCTTTTATAAAATAAAATCCAACATAAATCATGTGTTCTCAAAATCTGGCCTCTACTAAAATGTATGTCCTTACCTTATATTATTCCTCCTTATTAATTCTATACCATATCCCCAACTACTTACTGTGCACCATGTTATCTTTCATCCATGAAACTTTTCACAAAAGCTTCTTTACCTGGACTGTCCCTGGCTTTTCCTCCTCCCCCTACTGCATTCTTCTTTGTCCATCTGGCAAATTCCTAAAAACCCTTCAAGGCATGCCTTTATTATAATACATCACACCATAATATTTAGTAGGAAGATTTCAGTCAAAGGTCCATAGGCTTAAAACGAGATACCACTATACAGCTATTAAAATGGCTGAAATCCAAAACTGATAAAACCAAATGCTAGCAAGGATGTGGAGCAACAGTAACTTTCATCATTATTGGTGGGAATGCAAAACTAAACATACTCTTACCATACAAATGAGCAACCATGCTCCTTGTGATTTACTCAAATGAGTTGAAAACTTATATCTACACATAAACCTGCACATAGATATATACAACAACTTTATACATAACTGCCAAAACTTGGAAGCAACCAAGACACCATTAAGTAGATGAGTGGGCAAATAAAGTATGGTACAACCAACAAGGAAATATTATTTAGCAATGAAAAATGAGCTAGTAATCCATAAAAAAACATAGAGGCACCTTACGCACATATTAGTAAGAGAAAGAAGCCAATCTGAAAAGACTATATACTCTATGACATTCTGGAAAAGGCAAAACTATGGAGAGAGTAAAAAGATCAGAGGTTGCCAAGAATTTTGAGGAATAAACAGTTAAAGCACAGGGGATTTTTAGATCAGTAAAACTATTCTGTATTTTACAATAATGGTGGATACATGACATTATATGTTTGTGAAAACCCAAACAACATACAACACCAAGAGTGAACCCTAATGTAAATGATGGACTTTGGATGATAATGATGCATCAGTGTCAGTTCATGGATTGTAATGAAAGTACCACTCTTGTACAGGATGCTGATGGTGGGGGAGTCTAGGCATTTGCAGGTACAGGGGACTCTATGGGCACTCTCTGTACTTCCACTCAATTTTGCTGTGAATCTAAAAGTTCACCAAAAAATAAAGTCTATTTTTTTAAGTCCAAAAATTCTAACCCTTGTTAGAAAACATACATTTCATAACATTTCATGAACATTTCATAATTTTCATAATTTTCATATCAAAATTCATGGACTTAATAATTGATATCAGTAGACAACAAACCTAGGGAGATGAGGGACCATATCATTCTATTATCTTTGACTCTTCAGGACCTAGAACATTAGTTGATGCATAGTGTATATACTCAGTAGATACTAGGCAAATATAGCATCCTAGTTGAGACAAACTCTTTAAGATAAGCAAATTCCTGTGAAAATAGGTATGTAAATAGAAACAAATGCTATATGTTCGCAAGTGATATACCCTGCTTCTAGATTTTAATCATGTTATACTTACATAATCAAAGACTTGAAACAAGGATACAAATTGGATAGTAAAATTACAAGGAGACTGATGAATTCAGTTTCCACATTGACACTTAACTTATTCATCAACTTATCCCTTGAAAATATGTTGGCCACCACGTAGACTCAGTTCAAATGTCTTTAGACGTCATTACATACCTAAAATATTACCATTTTCTTGTAAAAGTGAGAGAGGTGCTGTTTCCCCCCCGTCCCCCTCTTGGAAAGAAACCGAGTCTTGGTGAGTATAATTGACTTGTCCAAAGTCATTAATGTCAATGGTAGGCTAACATTCAAGCAATTCTCTTCATTCTCCTTTGGTCTTGTGTTTGCTAAGCCATGCAGCCTCACACTTACACCTGGCAAAATTGAAATGCACAGTCATTAAGTGTTTTACTTCAGGTCAGAGCAGAAGACCATGAGATTGGCATATGAACTTGAAGGGACTGACATGAGTGCTTTTCTGTAGGTATCAACCATGTGTAAGTCAATAATCACAGACAAAATTACTTCCATATTAACCATGGCATGGTTTCCAAATGGAACAGTAGCAAGCAACTTCTTTATAAGATAACAAATACCAATTAGTAACTTCTGTCAAAATCTTTTAAAGTCATGATTTTCTACTGTAACTTATTTTCTCCCTTGTAAATGAATATCAATAGAAAGAAGAATTTCAAAACTAATTCACAGGGCCAACAAATTCCTGCCCAAGTATAAACAGACTTGAGAGGAAGTAGGAGATAGAATTATCCTTCTTCCCAAAATTAGACTCAAAGAAAACTGATACTTTGACTTCAGTTTTAGAGATTTTAAATCCAGGACTCTAGTTCATAGCTTGTAATGAACCCTGAGAGTCAGGAATCTTGGACCTAGATATAAAAAGCCAACCCATGTAATACAGAAAAGCAAAATAGGAATGAAGCATTAACCCATACAGTACTACCAAGAACAGAGCTCTCACTAACTCTTGGAGAAAAGCACAATATTTCATTGGGCATTGAAGAGTTCTATTTTCAAAATTATTTTTTTTTGCTCAGATTATGATATACAAGGTTAGTAACAAACAAGCAGGACTCTCATTCCTATAACTAGTCTTCAACGTAAGTTTACCCAAACTTCCCCGTTTCCCACTTCACTGTGCTATATGCTCATCCTCATGCTTCTCCAACTATTGATCCTACTTTCAACTCTTTCCACTATATCTATAGAATTATTTTTCCATCATTACAGTCCTATCTTCTGAATGCCTTTTCTATTAATATATTCACCTGAAACTCTATCCTACACCTATTTCTCTTCCTCACAAATTTTTGACCTCTTCAAATCCACTTCAACTACACTCTCAAAGGTACACTGAGGATTATATTATAATCCAGTTCTACTCAACATTTTCTCAGATACACCAAGTTCTGGACCATTCGCTTGTTTAATCTTCTCTCTCCAGCATGGACACTAAGATAAGTCATCTGAGCCCCACCACACAGCTTCTTGGCTCTTTAAATCCATAATCTCCCTATCCCTTCCATTTCCCTACCTGGTCAAACTCTAACTCTAAATCAATGCTCTTCATAGTCCTCTCTGCTCTCTTCCCCAAAGACTGAACACTTACGGAGCAAATCATACAATAGTGCAGATTTGTGCCACTACAAATGCAGTCTCCGACCTCAGTAAGATCAATTACCCCCTATAATAGCTTTGGTCGTTATTTCAAATTGCACCCATTCTCATTAAGCCCCATCATCAACCCTTGCTCCGTGCACTGTTAAAAAACCATCTTGGATCCTGTTAAGACCATCTGGTAAGATCTCCATTAAGTTACTACCTATCATGTCCATACTCACAGCCATCCTTATAAGCTTCCCTCTGACCTCAGTAATTCCCTCTGGAATTACTCCCCTCTAACTTTTCATTAATTTTTGCCTATATCTCTGAATTCCTTTCATTGGCTCTTTCCTTTCAGCCTAAAAACATGCCCAAACCTCTCTCAATCTATAAAGAGCTTCTGTCAACATTGCCAAACTCTTTCATTCCGAAGCCACCAAACTCTTTCATTCCGAAGCCTCCAAACTTCACAGATGGGTGGAATGTATTTGCTGATTCCTTCCTCAGAGATCACTCAACACACTGGAATCGCGCTTCTGTCACCACCATTTTACTAAAGCTGCTCTTTTATTTATTTCTATTTTTACTTTTTTTAGCCAAGCCATCCAGCAACAGCTCAGCTTGGGTCAGGAATCGAACCAGCGATCCTGTTGCTCAGAACTCACACCCTTAAGTGAGCTCTTAACCAACTGAGCCAGTCGGCCAGCCCCACCAGTGACTTCACATAACCAAATAAACACTTATTTTGGGGGGTCCCTTAGATGCATTTAATACTATTGATCATGCCTTCTTTCTTGAAACTCTCTTTCGTTTTTTGTTTTGTTTTGTTTTGTTTTGTTTTCTTTGACACTGTTGTTCCCTGGTGCCTCTCTATCTCTATCTCTATCTCTCCTTCCCTCCCTAAAGTTAAGACATTTGTTAGGAAATAAGATTGTACACAGAATAAAATTTTTTGTATCATTGAATAAAACTCATCCTTCCGATAATAGGGGTTTAGCATATAGGCACTACAGGTAACCATTGTAGGATTGGGTAGCTACCCAGTTTGGGAATATCATCTCAGAGTTCTAATAAATATGTTCTTCCATCTTAGCTCTGTCTATTCTAGTTGAATAGATGAAGCTTAGAACGAGCTGCCAAGATAGTCATCTGTACAAATGATTTCAACGTCAAGTTTTATAAAGTCTGAACTTGTTACCCCACTATCCAAAATGGCCTCAGCTGCTAGATATATTTTAACTCCCACATGAGACCTCTGCCTGTGCAGGCCAGCACTCCTCTGCTCTTCTCCTCTTCCTTCTGTTTCTACTGTGTGCATTTAAAGAGCACCAGGGTAAAACGTTGCTATAAAACACATTAGATACCCCCAAGTCGCTGGCTCCCTATTTAGCCACGGTTCTATTTCTATCTGGCTCTATAGTGAAATGGCCGGTCCACACCCTTCCTTTCATAAGGCAGGTTAAAAAGAAAATTCCAACTTCTGAAAACAAAATGTAATGGCAAGCAGAGGAATTCATGGAAGGGGGTGTTAGGCATTAATCCCCACATAAATTTTAACACTCTAGAATTAATTAAGTTAGCAAGTGACTGTTTTAAAATACAAACATTCTCCGGGTTGTAAAATATATCAGTTATTTCTTAGCACTTACAAATCTGTAATATTTATTTATGTGTTAACTTTTTCTGGCCTCTCCCCACTAAAATTCAAGTTCTGTGGTTTCAGTAAACTCATCTCTCTTTTTCACAACTGTACCCACAATTGAAATATTCAGTACAATGTTTGTGTGACAATGATTTCTTAACTTCTGTGTAGTATTTTAAGGAGTGGCTCTTAGCTTCTTGAAAAGTTTTGGTTTTAATAAAGAGTTAGAAATAGAGGATAAGAGTTGATTTCAAAGAACAGAACATGTTAAAGAAGGGCCACCTTTGAATCACACAGTTGATACTATTGTACGTACTGGAGGAGGGGTATCATGGTAGGTAAGGGTGCTGGTGGTTTTTCCATTACATTCTATGATTCTAGTGTGCAGAGGGTTAGTCATCTAAGAATTTGACCTAAAATAAAGGTGGGTGGCATGAATAGACAGAGGAGCTTTTTTGGACAGCTTTTGATTCTTTCTCACACACACAAAAACAAAACAAAACACACACACACAAAAAAATGCAGTTATTGGTGAATGCACACTCATGTGTGTGCATGTGTGTGCTACATACTTTGTCTACTTTGCAATATTTCTTAAGGTTCTATTGGTGCCTGTTCATAACTGAAAATCATCTTAGTTCTATGGTACTAAACTGTTAATGCTTGGATGAGCAAAAATATGTATATTAAAAGATAATACAGAATAATAACAAAAATGGGAATAGGACATATGCTGACATCTTGGTCCAGATCACTCAATGCATTTCTAATCCCTACACTTGGAACTCCAGGAAACAGCGGAAATTCACTAAGAAGGTCTGTGTCTTAAAAGTCTTAAATTGCCTGAAAATAACCTTTAGTTGGGAAGAATCTCAATTCAAGGGGGAATAGAGGGTTAGTGTAAAATTTTGCACCTGGAATTATTGGTAAAGCCAAACTTTGCAGGGTTTAAATCATATGGTGATGCCACAGCCAGGCAAATATGGGTCCAAGAAATTAAATGACAATACTGTGTTGGATCTAGAAAGTGATAACTAATGTAGCAGCTGTTTCTTCTTCAAGAAGATAGAATGTTTGCGTTTTCTCATTTTAAATATTGGTTTTTGTTCACCTAACTAGCCAGACACACCAGAGTCATTTGTTGTTTGATGTATTTTGCACTGTTGTAAATGTATCTACTTCATTAAATTATATTACTTTTGATTAACTCTCCCAGGTACCACATAATGAGACTATATAGGTTGCCAGCTTCTCCCACTCTCTGCCCATTCAATATATGACATTACAACAGGAAGCAAACAGCACCAGCCCCCATAATGTCCTTCTGTTTTTGACATTCTGAATGATTGCACCATGTGTCTTAAATTCTTTTTCCACTCTGGCCAAAACACAAAAGGCATTTCTCAGGGACATTTCCAGTTATACAAATTAACAGATGCATTGTTTAACCAAAAGTGAATAAAATGCATTAAGATTATTATAAGTTACAAAATAAGAGGTGTTTTTGTTCCCCTCTGTGATTTACTCATATTACAAACACACTCAAGAATAAAAAGAAAAGAGGGGCCAAGTGGCGGTTGGTTAGGAGCTGGCCTGGGACACCAGCTCTGAGCAGCAGGGCCCCGGTTCGGATCCCACATATGAGGGCCAGTGACACAGCCCTCTACAGCTAACATGGTGAACAACAGCTCCACCTGGTTGCCTCAATAGCTAAGATGGCTGGCGACAGTGTGGGCTGCAGCCCCTGCTGCAGTGGGCTGCCATAGGCTACAGTGAGTGGCTGGCAACCAGTGTGAGCGGCTGGCAGCCAGCATGAGCTGCCAAGAGCCACAGTGAGCAGCCACCCAGAGGCCCGTGAACGACTGCCTCACCCAGGAAAAGCACAATTATAATATCAACATGAGCCAGTGAAGCACTGTCCCCTGCAACTAGACTGAAGAACAAAAAGACAGCAACTTGTCTGTTCCCCTTCCCCGATTCCCCAATAAAATCTTTAAAAAAAGAAAAGAAAAAGCTGGGAAAATTTTTACATATTAGGAAAAAAATTGAAAGTTTAACTAAATTACCTATAACTGTATACAATATTAGTATGATTTGCTTCAGTATTCAGTGGTTGCTACTATCTGGTTATTCCGTGCTGTTTTTCCTTCCTCCTTCTCAGAGTAAAATCCATTTCCCTGGCCATAATCAAATGGCCTAGGGTTGGTAAAACCTTGGTAAACATGGTACCCTGGCCCTAGTGATTGGACAGGAACGGTTGTGTCATCTAAGGCAGGCCAATCAGATTCTTCTTGTAGGGCTCATCTGGCTGAAAATCATGGAAGACATTCTTCCCTACCAGAGGCTATAAAGCTGTCTCCCCAGAGATACCAGAAACCTTGTTTCTCACTCACACATGGAGAATTCTCAAGAACTCGAAACCTAGAGACCAGCAAAGATAAGGAACTGAGAGGAAGTACTAATGTTATCCAGGCCTTTGTTCCTCACCCTTGAGGAAAAATCTTGCAGGTATCTGGCCACGCAGATGGGGAAAAAAAAGAATCGTTTGCCATCTGATGATTCTTCCTCTTTATTTTAGCTGATTTGAGTTGGATTTCAATCACTTTCCACAAAAAAGTCTCTGACTAAAATATCTTCTCTTAAATAATTTCATCAAGGATGCATTATATCAATGCATTTTTTTTTTTTACTTTTGAGAAAGACAGACATAAATTCAAACTAGAGTTCTGCCATTTACAAGCTGTGTGACTTGAAAAGTTAATCAAGTCCGTTTAAGCCCTGTTTTCTCCCATAGAAAATGAGGATAATAATAGCACTGGCCTCACAAAATTTCTGTAAGTGTTAAATGCTATATGTGTTCACAGCCTAGAAAAGCTAAATTACTGTGTTTCCTATTTCACAAATGAGGACCATGGGACTCAAAGAGGTCCAATAACTTACTGAATATGACAAATGGCAGGGTCAGAATTGGAATCCAGTCTTATTTGTCCCCAAAACCCTTACCCTTTCAAGCATACTAAGCTGCCACAGGAAATAAGAAAGGAGAGAAAAAGGAGATAAATAGATTTCTAACCAAGATACCATGCCTAATTCGCTTCTTTAGAATTAAACCACATCTGGTACACATCGCTTATGAACTAAGGAACTTATACTATAAAGTACCTTTCATTGGGTTAAATGCTATGAGTATTATCCATAACAAAAAAGTTGGAGCCAGAGCCTCAATAAAGCCAAGGACAAACAAACATGCAGCTCTTCTAGTGTTTCCATGCTTAACTATTGGTATAAACAAAGCGACTTCTATGCACATCTGGCACTGCAGTGTACACAATGCCTGCTCTCTACTTTCACATCTCTGTGTGATGATTCACAATCCGTTACAATGCTGAAGCCTCTAAGGGAAAATTGTGCTAGTGTGACATCCTGAAGGGAAAAGTATGGCTGCAGTCAGTTTAACCCCAACCTCATCTCCTAATCTTCTGTTATTTTGAATGTGAATCTAACACAGAAGGCATCACATAGTTTCCAAAAACCATTCATAAATTTAACATTCTTTTTGATTGTTAAATTCGACACTTACTCTCTCAGGCTTCGCCTTGTTTTCTTTATTGTCTCCTGCTGCCCTTATCACCCATAGGTGTTGTTTGACCTCACAGACACTCCAAACCACCTAGAGAGGCAGTCTCATCAGTAGCTTAATAAATGTATCAGAAAGACATTGAAGCAGAACTGTGCAAATCAGAACTTTCAGTCGTTGAGGACAACATGGCTTCTGGGCGTCCCTTTACCACCAGCAAATTTACAGATTACTAAATCAAACTGCCACTTAGAATAGTGACTTTTCATGTTCTGGTATCTATTAAGGATACCAGAATGTGAAAAGTCATTATTAGAAGTGATTACCTTACAAAATAGTATAATAATGAGGATTTTCAACATTTGGATTTCATATGAATCCTAGGATTAGCGTAGATGAATCTGGCTTTTATTATTGCAAAAAGGTTTTAAGATGTACCATATGAAAATGACTTGACTGGCATAATAAGGGAGAGTTTTCTGGGTAAGGAACTCCTTTGGTAAAATAGGTCCAGCCCTTCTGTAGAAAAGCTTTGAGTTCAACTCTCTAAATGGGAAAGTGTGGTTGCAAGTGTAGCTCAATCCAGCATCCCCAAAGTGGCTCATTCCTTTTGAGTTTCCACTAGATTAGTGTTGCCTTTATCACTGTTGGCTCCCAGCAAGATGTCGCTCCACTTTACCATAAACCTCATCTTTAACTAGTTTCCATTATCCAAGCAAGGGAGGCTACAATTGTCAAGGTGAACATTATGCAATACTAAGAAAAAATATAAAATACAGTAGGGAAATACAGGAAACATTTGTCACAAAATGTAGATTGGGACTTTTTTCCTTGTTTCTTGCAATTCTAGCTAAAGTTTCAAAACTGAGAGTAACAAAAGTTGTTTCTGCTTTCTAAAGGGAGATTCTAAGAAGCTACCAGACTCCTCTTCTCTTCAGGTAATTGTTATGAGTTGTGTGAACCTGTCCTTCTACCTTCATGTCCAGTCAGGGGATTCTTTTAAAAGAACTGCTATGCCTTTCCCTCACAGCTTGCTATGGAGTAAATGCTTCTCACACCCATATGTTCACCAAGTGAGAGGAGAGCCTCCAAGAAAAATCACCACGGATCCTGGAGATGCCAATAAGAACAGACTGGTAACTCAATGTCATGGTGAACATTTACTCAGCTGTGGGCATCACTAGGCTCAGTGTGGTGCCTCCTCCAGTGCAGTGTAGGCGAAATTGTCACGTTTCTGCTAGAGTTTGGTTGTATATTTGAAGCAAGAGATCAGCTTACTGTTCTTGCATGAATAATTCTGGATGCTGGAGAATACCTGGATCACCCCATGATTACAGAGCAGGGAGAAAGGGCAGTAGGAGGACAGGTCTCCTTGAAGTGGTAAGTATGCAAATGTTTCCTGAGGACAAAAGGAACGCCACAGAAAACAACAAATTTGAGCAATTTTGAAGGTATTCACCAAGAAGGCAGTCTGCTAAGTGAAGTAACCAGCAGTTGGAGACAGACAAAACTTGGCACCCATGTTGGAAATCTGAGCAGTGGAGTGGTCCATGCAAGGGCTCTGAAGAACATACATTGGGGGCCACAGGAGACCTAGACATTATCAGCCCCAAGAGGACATGGAGTGAAGAAAGTGATAAGATCATTATCTTAGTGACTTCTTCACTTTTTCTCTAAGTCCTGTTCCTAGGCTAAAGCCCTAGAGAATCCAGGAACATAGAAAAACAGAGTAAAAAAAACTGTCCACACCCACTTCCTCATGGGAGGTTCCCAATACATGGGTCAGGCACACTGGAGACAAGGGAAGATGTGTTTAAGTTAAAATAGGGGTTGAAGTTTTAATTAAGATTGGAATGGGCTTTTACTACTTTAAAAGTGGGCTTCATTATCAAAATGAGACTGTCCTTATAGCTGAATATTACTGAAAGCATTGACATCTGCTTGTACCCTAAGTTTTCAAGGGAAGGGAAAAGGGAATTTAAAAGACTATTTCAAAGGTTGACAGACTAAAGAAAAATAAATTCATTCACTTCTTTTAAGCCATCTAATTCATCTTAATTAATGAACTGATTATGCATATAAATATGAAAACTTGCCAATCCGTCTTGTCCTTCATGACATATTTTGTATGAACAAAATTCACATCCCACTTAGAATAATCTTAACTATTCTACATTGTAGCTAATATTGAAAACAAACTCATCAGACAAATTACTGCCATTGATGGACTTAGAAAACCTTTTAGTCCAAGCTTTTTGTCTTAATGTTAAAAGTTAAAATTTTGTAAAAAACCATACAAGGCTCTTCACTACCCAGTCTCAATCTGCTTTTCTTTCTTAACTCTTCTCACTCACCTTGAATGCTGACCCCTTATGTCTGATCTTAAAAGATTTTATTTCCTTTGCCTTTCACAACTCGAGGCCCCTTCAAATCTCCGTATCATTATGCTTACTATTCTCTCTTCTTGAAAGTCCCTCTCTCAGTTGTTCTACATTTCCAATCCCTAGTGACCAGGGACAAATGTCTCCCCCATTGTAAGCCCTAGATAAATTCCATGGTCACAATCAGTTGTACTCTGGCCTGTCTCCCACTGTACCTTCTTCAGATTGCTAGTAAGTATATATTGGGTTGTTGGAAAAGTCATGATGTATTTTTTCTATGTTTTTCATTGCAAAAATGCGTCATGACTTTTCTGATAAGCCAATATCTATCCCATTGGAGTTCTGCTAGTTTCTTTAATGGCTGTATCCTCAGCCAGACTATGAGGAGAGTGACTTATCTCATTCAGCTGTGTATTCCTAACTCATTAAGCACAGTTTCTGCAAGCAGAGAAGACACACATTATACACTTATTAAATTCAGGAATGAATAAATGACTACATACAAAATTACTGGAGTCACAAACTCCATGTTTTCCTTTAAGCTAAAGATGCCTAGTGCTACCAGTTGCATTATCTGGTATAAGAAAAAAGCAACATACTTACAAACAGCCTTCAGAACTATGTCATTTTGGAGGTTGGCACAAGTCTGAGATTAGACCATGGCCACATAATAACTCAGTGTGAGCAGTTACACTGGAACTCAGTTTGTTCTTCTGATCACTAATTGTAATCAAGCTTTTAGGCATCTCTACAGCTTCCCTCCAGAATGTATGCACGTGAGATAAGAACATTTTGTTGATATTGTTTATGGATATAACCTCAGTGCCTAGAAAGTGCCTGACATATAGGCATTCAGTAAATATTTATCCAATAGGCGCATTAATGAATGAATGCAAAAGTTATATCTAGTAGATCTCCAACCTAAGGATCAGGTTTAAACAAGCCAATAAATCAACCACTTTTTCAGCCATACAAATAGTCACCGGAGTTTCTATATGGAAAGAATGCAGAGGTGATGCTGGAATTCCAGCTGCAAGGTGTTGGTGAAGCCTCCGATATTTTTAAAAGTGAAGTTCTTCCTTTGTTTTCAGAGCATTTTATTTCTTATTTTGTTGTGTCCATGACATGCGTGCATATGTGTTTAATTTTGCTATCACAGAACACATAACTGAAGATCAATTAACCCTAGAAATTTGTACCTCAAGGAATCAAGATGAGAAAGCAAGGCTAATATTTAAATGGCAATACTAGTAATGCATTACTTTGGAAATGTTTTCAAAAATATCACTTGTAAAAAGTGGAGAAATGACTGACTGAAAGAAAAATACAGCACAACTTTGTAAACTTCCATTCTTAAGTATGGAATTGATGCATCTAAATTCAAAACAGCCATGGGTGTCTAAAGTGGGTCCTTCTGACAGAACCAGACCTTGAGCAACTGTCACCATTGTGTGCTTTGGGACCTGGGCCATCTGTCCTGTCCTTTAGAAGAGCAGGAAATTGTGAGAAATAGTCATGGGTTAGAAGAATTTGTGGGGGTGGCATCCTTGGAAGGATCCAGCAATAGCACTGGTTGCCATAGCACTATGATCTGGCATTTCCAGTGAGGACAAAGCTGCAATCTGTCTGCCATGCCAGAAAGCGGAGGCGGCAAGAAAATAGGTACAATTCATGAAGTGAAAAATTTGGAATGCATTAAACCAGACTTTAAAGAGTAGGGAAGGGCTGTTTTATTTTTTAATAGTGCAAATAATTAATCTTCTTGACATGTGATCTGATGTCTATCAACTTTCAAAAGGCAAAGTGAGTGTCAGTGAAGCAGAGGACTTCCCTGGGCATACGCTTGAACAATTGCATTGCAATTGGAGTTTTTGTTTGGTTTTCATATTCCCCAATCCATCTTGCAGACCATTTTCAGTTTTCCTTCACGCATAAAATGTGCATCCTGTTTAATCTAAACCAAGAATACAAAAGGTGCAATGGCATCTGAGGACACTTCACTTAGAAATTGCATTCAATTCTTGATCTGCTTGCAGAACAAAGCTCTAGGACCGTGTTTTCTCTGAATGTATTTCAGTAAAGGAAGGGTCTGCTGTGTTGCCTTCCTGCTGAATATCTCCTATCACAATAGATGTGCATTTTTTGTACAGTAATCGTTGGTCTCAGTCCCCAGAGAAACTGAGGACAGAGCTAGCTAGGAGATTTAATAACCTATCATTATATAGACTTCAAGTGTGGGATTTAGGATCTCTTTACTTAAGTAAAATGAAGTCTGTGTTTTCTCATTGTGATTTTTAGGATTCATTCATTCTTTTATGCTGTATTCATCAGTGGCCCGGTCTCATTTTCACATATAACAGACACACCCTCATCTTCCACCAGCCAGATGTTTATTATAGAAAAGTTACACCTTATACATTTGTGTAGTACTTTATTGTTTCTGTACCACTGTGAACTCTTAGTGACCCCCAAAATAAAGGTTAAATAATCACAATATGGGTGGGACCCAGGCAACGTTATAGCTTGGTGTAGGAGAAAGTGAAGAAAGCAGTGCTACCATGGTTGTTGAAGTAGAAAGAGAACTGAGGGAAGATTTAGCCCATAGCAGCAGGATGGTAGAAATAATTTAGTGAGCAAAAGCAATTGTTTGAACTTTTCTCTTTTTCTTTTTTTCTTTTGACATTCCTTGATGCTATAAAACAAAAGGTAAGAGACAATATCTGGAAGGGAAGACAAGTGGGACGTGGGTAACGTAGCTGCAGCCTACTGGCTGCTGTTCAGGTATCGGCCAGATGAATGAATGTTACACTCTTGCCTGACATGACATTCGGATTCACTTAACACGATTACAAAGAGAGCTCTAAAATGCACATTTTTATAATTGGTTCTTTCAACTTAATTGTTTTGTTTTGTTCTCTGATTTCTAGAAGTGAACATTTCCAGAGACTTTCTGATGTCAAGTAAAGTGTTAAAATCTTCCAATCAAATAAGCATGTAACTCTTCGAGACGGACATCTTTTAGTTCAAAGGCTTAGATAGAATGTAATGATTTCTCTCTGAAGTTGGAAGTTACAGGCAACATCAAAAGTGAAGGCGTTTGTATTAAACATAATTAGTTTTTGCAGAACCTAAGAATCAAATTAAAGTGTGGATTCTGAATTTGGACTCCGAGAATTGTGGTTCTATTTATCTCTACCTGTGCTACCAAAGCCTTTGCGATTCAGGTTATAAAACTCAAGTTTGACATGTAACAGCCCTCAGTATCTTGTTGCTACCCACATTTATCCCTCTATAACCTCTGGATTTCCCAACCTCTGTCCTCATCCCCTTGGACCCTTTGTTCCAGCCTGGCAAACTCCTCTTCCTTCGATTTATCAGTGTCATTTGCATGTGTTAATTCCTCTGCTTTGAAGTGCAGCTTTCCTCTGCTCCATTGGGAAAATCCAACTTCTCCTAGAATCTTCCCTATTTACCTAAGGCAGTTAGTGCCTCCTTCCTTCTTGTATTAACAGGATTTTGTTCCTATCTCAGTTTATGCATAAATATGCATTTGTATCCCAGCCATTACACCACAAGAGAAACCCAAGTTGAGAGAAAGGCTGAACTGGGGAAAATCCTGCTTTTTGGTCATGTCTATATCTCCACTATACATATGGAGACTAGTACAAAAGAGGAGCCCCAGCAATGTCTTAGCTGTTGTATGTTATTGGGCAAACTACTTTAGCTCTCTGAGCCTCAGTTTCCCCAATTGTAAATTCAACACACAAAAAAACTCACTAATTTATGAGGTTGTTTCAAGAATTAAATCATATGTGTAAATGCACCTTGTTTACTCAAAAGTGCAATGCGAACATGAGAAATTGAAGACTAGAAAACTGTTCCCAGGTTTTTACTTCTCAAATATGTCCTGATATTTTAGCTCTTTTAAAAGCATGCTGGCTCTCTCATTGGCATTCTTCTGTTCAATAAAGTAGGAAATCTAACTTTGAAAAGCACCTCACAGCACTCCCCTTCTCCTCCTTGAGACTCATAAGCCTGTTTCCATTTTGAAGTTTATAAATGGAACTCATAAATATCTATTTTTCCCTGATAGTTCCAAAATATGTGCCACCCTTGTTTTAGAAGCTTTCTAACATTTGTAACAATCACTTAGAGTCTCAAAAGAATGAACAGTAAATAACCTAAAGATTTGAAGTCTTCCCTTTCTTCCAATGCTGGTTGGTCATTACCTCTTAGCCCTTAACTCATGAGGACTTGTGTGTGTGTGTGTGTGTGTGTGTGTGTGTGTGTGTGTGTGTGTGAAGATGAGTTTATTTTTAAATACACTGTGTTTGAGGTCACAACAGGACAGTGGATGGGAACCTTTGAAGATAATGAGGATCTTCCCTGTGGAAAGGAAAGTGATGCAGAAAGAATGAACTTTAGACAGCTCAGAA
The DNA here is from genome assembly GCA_033961575.1 of Aselliscus stoliczkanus. NCBI lineage: Eukaryota > Metazoa > Chordata > Mammalia > Chiroptera > Hipposideridae > Aselliscus > Aselliscus stoliczkanus. Next base: position 46,751,226 of record CM066728.1, read on the forward strand.
CATCCAATGAAAGAAGATCCCTCTTGTGTTTTTCACAGTCACCAGGCAAACATAACAATTCAGTAATATCAACAAGTCAGTTGTCAGGGAGCAGAATGTCTACTGGTTGTGGAAGAATATATTTGACTCTGGATGCTGGTCTTAAATATTACATCAGTCTCTTGATATCCAAGAACCCTTCAAGGGTTCCAGATAGGGACAAAGGTCATTCCCTAACCAATTTATTTGCCTTTAGAAAGTCTGAGTTGTTTTTGGAAGATTTGTAAAATATGTCCTTTTCAGTGTGGAGGTCCTAAGGCATTTATTTTGCTGTTCTTAGGGTTGTTCTATTAATTCTGTGCATTTTGCTCTTATTGGCACACACAGGAAAAAGTCCATTGGCACAGAGGAAAGTAATAAATAGAATCTTTTCATTATTGTCATTTTGTACTATAATTTGAAATCAGGGAGTATGATACCTCCAGTTTCATTCTTTTTTCTCAGGATTGCTTTGGCTATTTTGTGGTTATATACAAATCTGATTTTTTCTCTTTTTTTTGGTGTATTTCTTTTTTTAAAATGTCATTGGTATTTTGATGGGGAGTGCATTAAATTTGTGTATTTCTTTGAGTAAAATGTCCATTTTAACTATTGGGTTGTTGGAAAAGTCATGACACATTTTTGCAATGAAAAACAGAAAAAAATATGTCATGACTTTTATGACAACCCAATACATTGATTCAACAGCATGATATTGGCAGAAAAACACACAGACCAATGGAACTGAATTAAGAGCCCACAAATAAATCTACATATATATGGGCGAATAGTTTTTAACAAAGAAGCCAAAAACATACAATGGAAAAAAGAAAGCCTCTTCAAAAAATGATGCTGAGAAAACTGGAAATTCACATGCAAAAGAATGAAACTAGACTGCCCTTTGTCACCATATACAAAATTTAACTCAAAGTGGATCAAAGACCTAAATATAAGTCCTGAAACAATAAAATACATAGAAGAAAACACAGGTACTAAACTTATGGACATTGGCCTTTGAAAAGATTTCATGAATTTGACCTCAAAGTTAAGGGAAGTAAAAGCAAAAATAAATGAATGGCACTACATTAAACTAAAAAGCTTCTGCACAGCAAAAAAAAAAAAAAAACCAACACAACCAAAAGGCAACAAACTGAATGGGAGAAGATATTTGCAAACAACATCTCTAATAAGGGGTCAATATCATATATATATATATATATATATATATATATATATATATAAAAAGAACTTATACAACTCAACAAAAGAAAAACAAACAACCCAATTAAAAATGTACACAGGATCTGAACAGACACTTCTCCCAAGAAAACATACAAGTGGACAACAGATATACGAAAAAATGCTCAGCTTCACTAGCTATTAGAAAATTGCAAATCAAAACCACAATGAGATATTGCCTCAGACTTGTTAAAATGGTTACTATCAACAAGACAAGTAATAACTGTTGTTGCAGGGATTATGGAGCAAAAGGAACCCTCATACTCTGCTGGTAGGAATGTAAATTGGTACAGCCACTATGGAAAAAAAAATTAAAGATAGAGTTACCATATGACCCAGCAATCCCTCTTCCGGAAACATTGATTTGTAAAGATATACATACCCCTTTTTGCACTACAGCGTTATTTATGGTGGCCAAGACATGAACACAACCAAAATGGCTTTCAATAAATGACTGGATAAAGAAGCTATGGTACATATATACAATGGAATATTACTAGGCCATAAGAAAAGATGAAATACTTATGATCTCACTTATATGTGGAATCTGAAAAACTGAATGAACGAGCAAAATAAACAGACTCATAGATATAGAGGAAAAACAGGGCTGCTAGTTGGGAGGGGGGTGGGCATAAGGAAGAAGGGGAGGGATTAGACAGCATAAATAGACAACTACAATATTGCCACAGGGATATGAAAAACAGATCAGGGAATATAATAATGTTGTAAATATTTTCTGGGGTGTCAGATGGTCACATGTCTTGTTAGGGAGACCACTCCATGGATGAGTAGAGGCTTGATCACTGCACTGTACACCTGAAGCTGATGTTGTATAATATTGTATGCCAACTGTAACTGAATATATAGATAGTCACGGGATGTGGATTATACAGTGGAAGGAAGTCAAAGGAATTGTAATAGATATGTATGATATGGGTGGGGAGTGGGGTGGCAAACTGGGGATGGGGGGTTGTCACTTTGAGGGGTAAAAAGGATAACTATTGCATTGTGTTGTACACCTGAAAATAATTTTTAAAAAAATATTTTTTCACAATAAAAGATTTTAAAAAAAAGAAAAGATGAAATACTGCCATTTGCCACAACATGGATGGATCTTGAGACTATTAGTAAGCAAAGTAAGTCAGACAGAGAGTTGAGAACCATATGACTTCACGCATATGTGGGATACAAAACTGAAAGCAACAAATGAAAAAACAAGACAAACAAAAACTCATAGACATAGACAATAGTATGGTGGTTACCAGAGGGAAAGTAGGGCAGGTAGACAACAGTCAAGGGGGCCAAATATATGGTGACAGGAGATTTGTCTTTGGGTGGTAAACACATAATGCAACATACTGATGATGTATTATACACTTGAAACCTATATAATTCACCAATGTCACCCCTGCAAAATAATTTAGTAAAAATAAAATATATCAATAAGGAACAAGACTGTTTTATTAACACTTCCTTTAACTTGGAAAAAATAAATATATATATAAATGAAATATGAAAAAAAGAGTCTTGTTTCCAAAAGAAAAGCATGTCATGAGGTTTGCTGTTGTTTGTTCCTTTCCCATTAGTTTTACCTATGTGTGCATTGTTCACAGGATTGTAAGAAGATAATATCTTCCCATCTGGAGGAATACTCTATAGCATTCAAAACACAATCTCTGTAATAGTTTCAAATAAATCTTTCTACAGTCTTAGTCCCATTTTCTCCAGTGTGGTATGTCTGTAGCTTTAAACCAGTCAAAAGATTACTTTATTTTCAAAATTATATTTTCTGATTCAGAAATAAAATATAAAATAAAACATTGCTTATGTGGTTGTATGGCAAGGATGAAAAACACTAAACGGTATCAGTGAATTCCCCCAAATACCCAATAGCTATTTCCCCATAACTAACTTGAAACAAGTATGTCAAGAAAATGAAGAGCTGGACCAACAGAGTGGCGTGTTGGTTAAGAGCTGGCTTGGGATGCCAGCGGCCCCGGTTCGGATCCCACACATGAGGGCCAGTGACACTGCCCTCCACAGCTAACAACAGCTCCACCTGGAGCTGGGCTGTGCAAGCCCCAGCAATGGTGTAGGCTGCAGCCCCTGCTGCAGTGGGCTGCCATAGGCTACAGTGAGTAGCCGGCAGCCAGCATAAGCGGCCAGCAGCCACTGTGAGCTGCCAATAGCCGTAGTGAGCGACCATCCAGAGGCCGGCAACTGATCTGCCTCATCCAGGAAGAGCGCAATGACGATACCAACATGGGCCAGTGAAGCAACGTCCTCAACTAGACTGAAGAACAAAAAGACAGCAACTTGTCTGTTCCCCTTCCCCGATTCCCCAGCACTGTTCCTCTCCCCCAATAAAATCTTAAAAACAAAAAAAAAGAAAAAAGAAAATGAAGATCTACTGAACTTTACTACCTATACCCAAATCATTTCATTAGTTTTAAGTGTATAAGAACTTGGTAGTTCCAAGACACCTCAGTACACAATAACAGGCTAATTTTTGGCTAAGAAAATCTACCTGTGATGGTCAGCTTTATATAAAAACAATACAATCCAATTTTCTGGCATATTAGACATAAAGAATTTCTCAGTTTAAGCAAGCATGAGGATTATGCATGCTATTACCCAGTGATTCTAGGCTTTGTTTTATTTGTCTTTCAAATTATTGGAAAGAAAGAAAGAAAGAAAGAAAGAAAGAAAGAAAGAAAGAAAGAAAGAAAGAAAGAAAGAAAGAAAGAAAGAAAGAAAGAAAGAAAGAAAGAAAGAAAGAAAAGAAAGAATATTCCACCTGTCTTTGTCCTCTTTATTTTTACATCAGCAAAATGAAAGGCTTCTCAAAATATAACACTATGATTGAAAATAGCCCGGACTGCCCTATAAATGCACCACTATTCTTACTGAGATGGTTCCCTCCCAGCATAGCCTCAGAGGAGCCATAATGAACCAAGCGCAGATACATAAATACCAGTAGGAGCAGTATGAAGGCTGTTAAAAATCAAGAGAAACATCTGCATAAGGCAGACCCACAGAGTGTTTTCAAGATTTATAAATTTGGGGAGTCTTAATTTTTACAGTTTTTTGTTTGGGGATTACTGTTTGTTTGGTGCTATGTTTGCTTTCTTAACAATTTGGCATTGTGTTTCCTTTTTTAAAATATTTTTTTTGTTCTGTAGATTAGAAAAGAAACCATTAGCTTCCAAGATGTCCCTGTCATTCCATCACACACATTTGCCCCACACCAATTTGGACCCTCAGTAGAGTCAATTACCCTGTAAATTTGTAAACTGGTTGACAAAGAGTTGAAGGGAAGGTCTTGAAGTTGTTATAATCTGAAATGGACACATTGAGGTATCTCTGGGCACTTTAGATATCATTCAGCTACAGTCAATACCTGGTCTCTTTCCATGCAGTATATTCTTTTCCGGTTACAACAAAGAGAAGAGTGAGTGTTCATATCCTGAATAAGGTCTAAGTTCACAGAGACTTTTTCCCTTCATCAGATAGAAACATGAACATAATGACATTTCCTGGAAGTCAATATCAAGCATTGTCCTTGATCCATAATCAAGGTTGTTCTGGGTAACAGTTTCAAATTCACTATTTTAGGGCTATAGTATTACTACAAAAAGGAGAATATTCATAGCTTCTCCTTTTTCCATTTATCCTTCATTTTTCTCATCCTCATAAATGGTAATACATTATGTCTTTCCACTGTATTAGCTTACTTTTCCATTTCATCATTCATCATTCATTCTATCCCTGCTGTTTCTCACTATTCAGGAAAAAAAAATGTAATTACTCACTTTAAAGTAGGAAAAACTTGTCACTTTTCTTTCTTTCAGATCTGAAGTTTCTGTGAGACAGAATTTCAGTTTTGCTGATTCAGTTGTTCTAGCAATATTTTAAAATTCACCACTTATGCAAACTACCTGAATAATTATTTTCTAAAAGAACCTTCGCTTAGAAGAGAGAATCTTGCAGTATGAAAGGAATATATGTGATTTGCCATCAACATGTAATTTAACTAACTTCATTTCACCCATTATTTATGCTACTAATTGGAATGGCATTTTCTCCTATTTTTTTTAGCTTAGTAATTTAATAATCTACATAAGAAAAGTAGAAAACAAAAATCAAGTAAACATTTTTGAAGAGTATGGACCAGTTGTTTTGTAGAACATCTCACTTTGGGATTGTCTGCATACTTCATCGTAGCTAGATTCAGGTTTTGCATTTTTGTCCGGAATGCACATAATTAATATGCACCCTTCTGAGTGCAGTACATCCAGAGGCACAGGAGGTCAGTTTGTTTAATGTGACAGGGTTGATTCGCCAAAAAGCAGGCTCTGAAAGGGAGGCTAATACGAAGGAATTTTATTAAGAAGTACTCTTCAGATCACCAGTGGGGAAAAGAAGGAAAGAAAGAAGTTGAACTATGATGCAGTGTCAACGAAAGGCTTAATTAGCCTACCCTGCAGGGAGGTGGATGACTGCAATGGCCCTTCAGAATTATCCAGCACTGGGGCAAGAGGACTAGGCCTACTGGCACCACCTCAATCAGTCATTGAAGGAGGGCCACACAGGGAAGAAATGACCTCCTCAGCCAAGGCAATACCAAAGACAGCTGACATCTGGGACTGTCTGACTGAAGTACCTTAGCTTTGTGAATGTACCCTTCAGTTCTGATAGGGGAGTTGGGTGGCCCATCACGGGTCTACTGTGCCCTAGTAATGGTAATGTTAACTTTGATCACTTTTTTGTCTGTCATATTTCTTTACTGTAAAGGTATTTATTCCCCTTTCTAATTAAGAAGTAATAATATAGGGAGGAAATTTTGACATTATGTAAATTTCCTGCTCCCCCTGCAAATGATTCACCAAATGATTTTAGCATTCTTGAAGGATTTCTACCTCAATGAATAACTATGATAGATAAAAATGTGATTTTCTACTTGGTCATTCTTTTCATCCTTAGTAATTGGCATTCTGCTGTAAAGAAGATTATTCTCATCCCTGTTATTTCATTAATTTGTTCAGTTTATTAGTAGTACAAACTCATAAATTATATTTTAATATGAGATATAATCCAATAATATCATTATTTATATGATGCTTAAATTGTCCTACATTTGACCAATGGGGTCTTCACTAATTTGGCTTGTGTCCAGTTTCAATACTGAATTGTTTTTAGAGAAGCTTTACATAAATTGTAATACAAATAAATTACTTTTAACTCATAGTATTCTCAGGAGATAACACATGCCAATTTTACAAGAATTTAAACCAGATTCTATGGAAAGAAACCATAAAATTATTCCCAAGCTTCCAACTGGTAATATAATTATAATTGTAATATAATTACAATTGAAAACTCTGTCCAACTGAGCATTAATCAGTTATGATTATATTAGATAATCAGAAAATAAAATACATCTAATTTCCATATTTCAATATTTTACACATTTGCATTATATCATATTAATTGTATTATGTGTAATTTCTACATTTTTAAGGTCTTATTATATACAGAGGGTGCCAAAAACAATGTACATGCATTTTAAGAAAGGAAAAAACTGTATTAAAATTATAATAGTCAATATATACCAATAACAAAAGATGAATACAAGTCATGTGTATATATTTTTTGGAACCCCTGGTATTATAATATTACATCTAAATTTAATCTTTCTTTAGTTATACAAAAAATACTTGCTGAGGCAGTTTGAAAGTCACACTGGTATATATATATATATATATATATATATATATATATATATATATTTTTTTTTTTTTTTTTTTTTTTTTTGGAGGGCAGTGTTACTGGCCCTCATATGTGGGACCCAAACCGGGGATGCTGGCTTCCCAAGCCAGCGCTTAACCACCGCGCCACTCGGCCGTCCCACACTGGTATATTTTTAATAGCTTTTGGATTTTGTTTTTGTTGCACCTCTGCCACCAACATTTATTATGATTTTGAGTTTGTATTTTAGATCTTATTTTATTATAGGTATTTCAGATCTTATTTTCTTTATCAGTAAAATGGATGTGTTTACAATTAAAGTCAAATGCGATACCCAGTATGAAAGTGCTATGTATATTATAAATGCATATAAGCTTTAGAGATTTTGAAGTGACTACAGATATCTTATGGAATCATATTTATGGAGAAGGTGCTCTGGTACTCTGAGATTTCTTTTGCTATTAATTGTGGGTAAAGGAACAGCATTATCTTATCATAAGATGGGAGTACAGGGGGGTAAATAAATCCAAATAACCTAGGTTTATCTCTCTTCCACATCTTATTTACCTTACCTATGTAGATGATGTAATTATTTATCAAGTTACTTTGACTAACTTTTATGTGCCCACTTCCAATTTTTCTTCTGTCCAATCCATCCTCTGCTTGCGCAGTAGTGATAATGATATTTTCTTAAAATGTAAATCAAACCACATCACTTCATTATTTAAAGATCCTCCAAGAACTTCCCATTGCACCTAGAATAAAATGCCAATTCATCCAAATGTAGTAGGGCTGGGCTACAGAATTACAAATCCCAATCCTGAACCAAGCTGTACTTTCAAAACTGAAGAGAAAATGTCAAAATGGTTATAATGCTGAAATAGATGAATTTTACTATGGAGCAACTGTGAGCCCAACAATGAATTCCCTACCCTGCCTGATCTTTCTTATATATGATAAGGAAGTTAACTTGCTTAACAATAATAGTTCTAACATCCTACAAAGAGCAAATGTAGTGTGCATCTGCTATTAGTAAGTTTTTAGTACTTTTAGCTGTGCACCTATATGCCTTTTCATAAAGTTAATGACAAAAGGATATTGATTTTTTTCAGAGTCCCATCTGTAAGTGATTCTGTCTCATATGACTCTTCATCAGGGTAGGCAGATGACAGGTTAGTCATACTAAAAACATACCGTAGCATTGTTGGTATAGCTCGATCCTAAATGCAATACTGGAACTTCTTGTGTTCAGGCACTCTTACTTAAGCTCATTCCAAGAATACAAGGTACCAAACAAATCAGAAAATTTTTGTGTTCTGAAATGCAAACTAAATTTTCTTAAGACAGTTTATTTCTCATCACAAGTTGGAAAATAAGTTAAATGCAAATTGGCAAAATTATCATAGGAATAGAAGTTCACAAACTACAACTCCATGTCTTCTATAAAGAAATTAGAATATATTACAGAATCACTAGTTAATGCTAAAATTCATGAAAAATTCAAAAGTAAAATTGGAGACCTACTTTATTTAACTGTCCAACAAATACTTATTTGGTGTTTGTGCATCTTGTACATAAAATGAAAATAGTCATATAACTTTGTGCACTATATTTTCAATATACTTTTACATGTACTTCCAATCTGTGTAAAATGCATTATGTCAAAAGAAAAAATATCCATATGTATAAAACCCCTCAGGCTATAAAGATAGTATGCACTCAATCAATAACCCTCATTGGTTCTTCCCTGACTTGTAGTCTTCTCATCTGATAAAACAGTGCCTCGTCTCCAAAATATTTGCCATCCCCTAAGCTTCTATTTGCTATCATTGGAAATGTAATCAGCATAGCCAACTGTTTTTAACAAACATTTATATCAAGTCCTGTCACTGCTCCAAACCAACCATTACAGTGAATAATTTTATGAGTAGGTTGGACTTGAAGAAGCCTGAAACACTCATTATAGCCTATTGTGTCAAACAGGCTTACAAAAAAGAGGACCCAATTTGACTTTCAAATGGCAAGTGAAATCACTCCCAGAGGATCAGCAGTATGCATGCATGTTAAGAGTCTCCCAATACACAAAGATATGAGTCATTTTATTACAGTTTATCAATGATTCATCTTGTCCAAAAGTACCTTAATCAGAGCCAGGAAGAGTCCCTCATTGATTGATACAGCCACTCTCCCTCTAGCCTTTAAAAATGCAGAACTTTTTTTTTTAATGTTTAGTCATTTGTCAAGAACTATTTAATTTGTGGCACCTCAAATAAGCCACCTGTTAATTTTCTACAGAATTGGTTTTATCTACTATGCCAGAAATTGCTCTAATTTTGTAATATTTTAGTATAATAAAAGCAGTCCATTGGCTCCAAAGAGCCATATAGTATATCAAAAATATATGAAATAACTTAGCTTATCCAATTAACAAAATTGATGCCTTATACATCTTAAGGAGATTGTATTAAATAATATGATAATTTAATGAAGGGAACACAGAGTGTTCTGGCTTATAAGGGCCACTATAAGAAAAGCATCTCTTCTATCCCCCCTTCTTTGTATAGCAGCTAGGCGGTACGAGAAAGACTGACTCCCATCCCAACTTCAAAGGTGGATGATGATGGAACTAAGTGATTTGGGTAATTTTTATATCTAGGTATAGTAACATAATTAAAGCCTAAGCCAATCAGAACATGGGATTCTACTGATATAGCTGATGGTTTAGAAGTGGGTATGTAAATTACTCTTGTCAAAGTCAGGCTTTATTTATAAGATGATTTCTGGTATAGCAACCCTTGAATGTAGGGAATGATACCCCCATTCTGAACTACAGGAATTTGCTCTAGTTCATACTACCATCCAGTTACAGGGCTGGACCAGGCCTGTCTGAGCAGGCAGTGTTAGTTATTTATGTCAGGGGCATCCTGCAGGGATAGAGGATAAAAGGGCCCTTTGCTATTGTTAGGAAAGATCACACCCTGGGAGGGAGATAGCAGAGGAAAGTAGGTGGGAGCAGGTGGTTGCAGTACTTTGGGTTCTCAACCTAATAGCTAAGTTTAATTGAGAACTTTTTTTTTGGCATATTTAGTGTTTTACATTTATTTTATGTACTGATTTTCATAACCATTTAGAGAATGTATTATTATTTAGTCCATTTCATAGATGAGGACCCTGGGACTTAAAAGTTTCCTTGCCCAAGCTCACACGACTGTTATACTCAGTACAGACAATGTTAACATCTACATCTGTTTGTTGCCATTTTTTTTTTCTTTTTTGCCTGTAACTACTATTTTCTGTGGCTTCCTGGAATTTAATAATAGGATTGGGAATCCATAAAGACCCTGTATATAATGTTAAGTTGAGTGAGATTTCAAATAATCTTAGTAGCATGTAGAATCTGGATATTCATTTTTAGATGGATATAGAAGAGTTAGCTAATTTCATGCTTAGGAGAAGAAAATCCCTGCCTTTCCCTAGATCTATGCAAAAAACAGTAGTCATGGATGCCATAGCTGGCAGCATGGTTGCAATCATTGAGATAAACCAGCCTAAGGGCAAGTTAAATGTGCAGAGGACAGCATTGGGAGACCACAGATACATGAGACTGCCACCTCAATGATACGACTCGAGTCATTGATATTTGCGTCAAACAAACCCTAAAGTTCACATCCTCACAGAATTTTCTAGTTAGTTAAGCAAATAAATTATTGGTCGAGCCAAGTTTTAGAGCACTAAATTTTTAATAAGCACCAGTCAAAGGGATATCTAGACAAGAGCTTAAGAAATGAACCAAAAGTAAACAAAATATGGAAAAAATAAATGAGAGCTAAAGAAGCTTTACTGATATGCTATTTTTTTTAGGACATTGTCTGAACACCAATCACTAACCTTATAAAATAATATAGCTTAATCTTTATTTTGAGACTCCCTTCTGCCTCATGGCAGAAAAGTTAATTCCAGATAAACTTCGTCATTACAAGTATCTCCTGAGTCAATTCAAGTTTTTCCTTCCCATTCCTTTCAGAGAGACAACAAATATCCTGGAGGGCTTACATAGAGTCATGGCATTGAGGAAGCCCCGTGGTTCTTAGTCATCATCGTTTGTCGCTGCTGAAAGCAGGTGGATAACCACCACCCTATCTGTCCTCACAGTGGTCAAAACCTTCCAACTGGCACATAGGCCTCAGGTCAGTCTTGGCTATTGTAAATAGCACTGCAATAAACATAGGGGTGCATATATTTTTTCGAATTAGCGTCTTGGATTCCTCTGGGTAGATACCCAAGAGTGGAATTGCTGGGTCATACGGTAGTTCCATTTCCAGTTTTTTGAGATACCTCCATACTGATTTCCATAATGGTTGCACCAATTTGCAGTCCCACCAACAGTGCACCAGGGTTCCCTTTTCTCCACAACCTCGCCAGCACTTGTTTGTTGATTTATTGATGCTAGCCATTCTGACCAGAGTGAGGTGGTATCTCATTGTTATTTTTAATTTGCATTTCTCTGATGATTAGTGAGGTTGAGCATTTTTTCATATGCCTGTTGGCCATCTGTATGTCTTCTTTAGAGAAACGCCTCTTCATATCCTCTGCCCATTTTTTAATTGGGTTGTTTGTTTTTTTGGTGTTGAGTTTCATGAGTTTTATAAATTTTGGATATTAACCCCTTATCAGATATATCGTTGGCAAATAACTTCTCCCATTCAGTAGGCTGCCTTTTTGTTTTATTGATGATTTTCTTTGCTGTAAAAAAACTTTTAAGTTTGATGTAATTCCATATGTTCATTTTTTCTTTTATTTCCCTTGACCAAGGGGATATATCAGTAAAAATATTACTCAGGGTAATGTCTTCAAACTTACTCCCTATGTTTTCTTCTAGGAGTTTTATGGTTTCAGATCTTACATTTAAGTCTTTAATCCATTTTGAGTTTGTTCTTGTATATGGTGTAAGTAGGTGGTCCATTTTCATTTTTTTGCACTTGTCAGTCCAATTTTCCCAGCACCATTTATTAAATAGACTATCTTTACTCCAATGTAAATTCTTGCTTCCACTGACATAGATTAAATGACCGTATATGGATGGGTTTATTGCTGGGCTCTCTATTCTGTTCCATTGGTCTATGTGTCTCTTCTTATGCCAGTACCATACTGTTTTGATTACTGTAGCCTTGTAGTATGTTTTGATGTCAGGTAGTGTGATGCCTCAAACTTTGTTCTTATTTCTCAGGATTGCTGTGGTTATTCGGGGTCTTTTGTGGTTCCATATAAATTTTAGGGTTCTATGTTCTATTTCTGAGAAAAATGTCATTGGTAGTTTGATTGGAATTGCATTGAATCTATATATTGCCTGAGGTAGAATTGACATTTTAACTATATTAATTCTTCCTATCCATGAGCATGGTATATATTTCCATTTATTTGTATCTTCTTTGATTTCTCTCTTCAGTGTCTCATAATTTTCTGAGTACAGGTCTTTTACTTCTTTAGTTAAACTGATTCCTAGATATTTTATTGTTTTTGAAGCAATTGTAAAAGGGATTGATTTCCCGATTTCTTCTTCTGATAGTTTATTATTGGCGTATACAAATGCAACTGATTTCTAAATGTTAATTTTGTATCCTGCTACCTTACCAAATTCACTTATCAGTTCTAGCAGTTTCTTGGTGAAGTCTTTGGGATTCTCTCTATATAGTGTCATGAGTGACAGTTAATTCTTAGTGAACACTTTGAAAGGTCGATCTCTTTTAATTCTTGATTCTTAGCATTATTCTTTCTAAATTATATAGCTATTCAATATTATAATGAAGAAATACTTTTTTGTGTTTTCTCAGTTATACAAGGGAAATATATTTCATACCAGGGAAATATACATGTATACTGACAAGTTGTATAGGATAAAACAAAAAATAATACTCTAAAAATGAAAGAATTATGAGACTCTAAATAACTGATATGTCAATAATCACTTAGAATCAAACTCACCTTTAAAGGTAATCGGTTCAGTCCCATATATGAAGGCCAGTGACACTGCCCTCAAAAAACAAACAAACAAATGAACAAATAAACATATTCAAATAAAATAATTTTATATGTTAAGTGCTCAGTAATATTTTTCTTGTGTTTTAAGATGGCACTAAGCACAAGCTCTTCATGATTTCCATCTGAAACAATAACAAATGAAGAAGCCTGTTAACATTCTACAGCATGATAATATCTTAAAGTAGCAAAAAATGTAAGGGGCTGCTGTTCACCTTTTCAACATGAACATTATCTTGTAAAATCAGCATAACAATGAGATAATTGTGTTTTTAAGATCACTAAATAAACCACTATTTCAACCAACACTAAGTGTGTTTTAGGGATACATTTTAGGCAGACTGGCAGCCTCAAAGAGCAGCTTACAGCAACCAGCCAATTCAATCCTTTTTTAAGGCAGCTGTATATTTTCTCTGATACAATGTTACTGTTTCAACCTTTTAATTTAAACTGAATCTTGGCTTTAATGAAGGTTTATCCTGGCAGGAAACCAAACTGTGTGTCTAGAGTGTGTTTTAATGTGTCTATTCTCTATCTTCAATCAGAAATATAAGCAACTGAGGCAAGAAAAGAGGTACATGCTCCATGTATTTTTTCTGTCTTTTTGATACTTTTCTTACTGGAAAATCTTGGTTAAAATACTCAGCATCAGGAAGTATTATCATGTAATGTACTTCCAGGGAAGGTAAAAAAATGAAATGACTCAGACCCTAAGTATTTATATTTTCCATCAGAGATAAGTATCTACAGTAGGGGTTGGAAATTCTATGATCCTGTAAGTGCCAGATAGTAAATACTTTAGCTTGGTGGGCTGCAGGGTTTCTGCTCCAACTGCTCAGCTCTGCCACAGTAATATGAAAGCAGCCGTACCTAATACAGAAGTGAATGGGTGTCCAGGTGACCATGCTTGGGCCATAGTCTGCAAACTTTTGATATAGATGATGTATCATATTCAAACTATAGAAAATACAATTCACTGTACAGAATACACTGGATGAAATTCAAGGTCTAATCAGACAAAGCCACAAATTACAACTAAGCATATTCTATATCCAAGATTCAGTGTTAGGTGCTATGAAGGTACAACAGTAATGTAAGAACAAATTCTTATCCTCAGGAAGCTTGTGATTTTCCTGGGAAGCCAAGACTTGAAGAGAATAAACTGACAGCAGTACCAGACATTATGTAATGAAGTGTTAGGTGAATAGGCTTAAATTAAGTTCAGGTCTCTCAAGACTGCACTGGGGAGAGACATTTATTTAATATATTTCAACTGAATAAATTAAGAGTGAATAACACTATTATCCCTGGAAAAGAAAACTTGGTACTTTATTTATCAGTTAACTTGATATGCAGAGTGACCTATTATTCTATATATCTACTTTCTTGATATTTTACAATAATAGAAATTTTCAAAAATCTATATTTATTCTATGGAACCAACTTAGAATCATACAAAATTAAATTTAAAATTGCATTTTAAAATTGTTAAAGAAAAAGACGTAAATTTTAACATTTATACTTAGAAGATTCCTATCAACCTTTCAGAAATTTGTAATTCATCCTTGCAAATTAGCTAGAGTTCAAAGGCCTAAACTCAGGAGGAAAGGAACAAAAGAGCCAGCAAGTATGAATAGTGAGATTTTTAAAACGAAGGAGAAAAGAAGAGAAAAAAAATCTGAGGATTTATGCTTTCAGCCTGCCATTAGATTCACCGTTAATTGTCAAGGAAAATTTCAGTTAGATATTTTTGCATTTCTAAGCCTCTCTGAAAAAATGTCCAGAATTATATGAATTTTTAAAAAACCGTCATTGATAAAAGTCACTGCCTTTATGAAGAGCATTCAAAGCTACATCTCAAGAGGAGTACTATTGCCAGGGACTTTTGACCAGGACCTGACAAATCCTTGCTCTGAAGCATGGGATTTGTATGACTTATCAAGCTGGAAAATCCTACAGTGTTCTGGTCTACATTTTCAGCTTCAAAACTTTTGAATTATTACATAGTACTTACTATGTATAGCCTGTCCCTTCTCCTGAAAAAATGCTTTTTGAATTTGCTCTCCTCAAGTAAGAGTTGGAATTAAATAGAGAACTATATCATAGCTTTTTGAAAAGGTGCTTCTAAAGCAGCAGAGCATCAAATAGTTTAAATAATCATCTGGACAACCAATGAAAGTGAACCCAATGTCAAATGGCTTTTCGATGTTTGCCCACTGCTAACACCTATGCCACCACTTTAAAGTATTTGAAAACAGGTTCTCAAAGAAGTCTTGTTTTTCAATAACAAGTCTTGTCTTACTACTGGAAGCAGAGTGATACAGAAAGGAAAGAAGTGGGCTGTTGGAAGCATAAATTGAATTCTGAATAGTAGGTTTCTTCATTAGTACCTGCAACCTTTGCAAATCAATACACATCTTTGAGCTCATTTTTCCCCCCCAATGGTAAATTTGGAAGAATAGCAATCTACCTGACAAGGCTGTTGTGGGATGAATAGTTTTGACTAGGGCTTGGCACTAGAGCCTCCATAATTGCTACTAATACTATTAGCAACATCTGAAAAATAAAACTTATAACAGCTGTGTCCTGGCCTCTCTCACCTTAGCCGGGTAAAGATATCGCTAAAGCAACTCCTTCTAGGTTTCGGAGGATAAAGTGTGAGTGACTCATGAAAGCAAACAGGCCTGCTTCTCCAAAATTCCTCTAACCCATCCTCCAAAATTTACTAATGAGGCTCTTTTTACTTAATTGAACTATAAATTTATTTTTAATATCATGAGTACAACCTGAATGATATACAGTTCCTGCTTCCAGCTAGGAGGCCAGCCAAGAGGGTAACGTCATAGCCAGCTGTGTATATCTAAACTACAAAGAAGTGTCAGTTATATGCGTTCATATTTACAGTTTCAGTCTCCAGATAAATTATTTGTTCTGACTGTTTTGAAGAAAAATAGGTACAGTTTTAGCATGGGGGGGGGCTTTGTGACTAATTTATATCATATGGCCTCAAATCTTAGCATAAAGGTAATTTCTTTTGTTAATACCTAAGTTAAATTTTCCTAAGCACATTTTGAACCCTTTATGTAAATACCAGTTCTGACCAGATTATTCATTAGGGAAAATTGGTAGACTTAAAAAATGACTGCCATTCTGCAAGACAAGGCCCTCATCCTCCTTGTCTATTGCTTATCAGAGATGCTGATACATCCCCATTACAAGGCCGTGCTAGAAAGAAGGAGGTCTAAGCTATATACATTGCCTGACACTGATAGAGATATGTTTGCATGGATGCTTCACATGGAAAGCCTATCAATAACTCACAGCCTAATGAATGGATAATTGCTGCCTCATCTGGAAGGCATTACTTAACAAACTGCTTTTTTAATTTATCCCTCTTATTTTTTTCTTTTCAAAATTGATTATGCCTGACAATGAGAACATAAGTAAAAATGAAAAACTCTGTGGGGAGACAACATCATAATAAAAAATGTAAATACTCTGAACTTGGGAGAGGCAAATGTTAAGGCACATACAATAATATAAATTAAAGGGTGTCTTGCAAACTTATTAATACAAAATGAAGAATTTACAGTTAGGACCTTAACTCATCCCACCAGGGAAACTAGGGCAAATGTATATTGCATATTATTACATATTGGACTTTTATGTCATAAGTCATAGGTTCAATATGCCATCAAAATAGAAGATTATAATATATGGCACATCTGATTAATGAGTTAAAAGTCTTTAAATTTCTTATATTATTTTAATACGAAAACAACAAAACAATGGTTTATTTAATGCTTATTATCAATAATGGCTCACATAGGCTAGAGAAAACCTATTTGAATATTTCTTTCTAGTTGAGCATCCACTGATGTCATCTTCAGGGTATTTACTCCATGGTGGAAGTATTTACACTATAGAAATTGGTAAACACTGTAAATCAGAACTTCTTTTTGAAGAGCCAGTTGTTAACCATTTACCAGCACTGCCTACTGTATATATCAGGAGCTATTCTAACCACTTCACATTAATTCTCAAAGCATCTATTAATTATCCCTAATTTATAGTGAGGATACAATGCACAGAGAGATTAAGAGATTTTCCCAACTTCATACAAGCTACAAATAATAGAGTTGTGATCCAAATGGATGCTACCTGATTTCACATCCTGCACTCCCAATCCCTTCTGCTCCCCGATTTTTCTGTCAACTCCAACTAACGTTTTTATACTTTAAAGGTTTTCAGCACTATCCATGTGTTACAGAACTAGAATGTTCACCCACCAGCACTTTGAATTTGTTTCATTATAATAAAAACACCAAACATTAAAAATATTTACCTTCACCATGTGTTATTCTGCTATTGGACAAATTTTCTTATGCCTTTTCCTACTTAATAGAAGCCCATTAACTGTAAAAGCAAGATAGATATATGTGTTAATCTCTGCTCAGTTCAAAATCAAAAAATGAATGAAAATTTACATGCTAATAAGCTGCATGGGGAGCCAGAACAAAGTTAACATCCTTAAAAGGAACTTCAAGGGCCCTTCATTAAAAGGCAGACATTGTCAGAGAACCAGTGTCTGTCTGTGCATAGGAGCAGCAATTTGCTTTCCTACCAAAGGTAGGAGTATCCACTCTTGAGTATTAATGGCTTCTAGCAAGTAATTTTCATAGTCATTCTAATTCTGGAGTTTTCCTTTGGTCATGAACTTCATCTGCAACTTATCAAAGGAATCAAGGTCAAGATTCGCAGTGAATGTCATTAAGCAGCATTGCTGCATTACAGTATTTTCTCACGATCTTCATGGAAAGACATCCTCAAGGGTGGCTCCCTTTAATGTTAGACAGAAAATTCATACTAGAATATCTGCATAAAAGATGTAAGGGGAGTTGGGGAACCAGGATATAGACAGTTTAGGCTTGACAGGCTAGTTAAAAAATCAGTACAAGGGTTGGTTTCATACTTAACTCCTAAACTATAGATTTCTCTATTTGAAGAAACTTAAAATATTCCATTCAGAAAATGACTGAAATTGATGGCTACTTCCTTTTGGCAACAAGCACTTAGTTCCCTCATTACTTTTTCTCTTAGTTTGATGTATTCAAAACTGCTCTTAGAGCTCCAAATGGTACTGATATAATTTGAATCATTTAGTTTCTGCCCAATAAGGCTCATAAAATGAATACTCAGGTAGGAAAGAGGGCCCTACCATGTGTTCATACCTACCATGGGTAGTAAGTGATAGCATGTGATATCTTCAAATTGGGATATTCTTGAAGGAAAAGGACACAGAAATGTACATTTGATGAAAAACATGGGACTACTTAAAGGAACGGAACAGATGTAATGGGACAACCCCTGAAGGGATGTGACTTAGGCAACAGTGTTACATCATGAGGCACTTGGAAGATTCTGGAGGGAGAAAAATACATAGAATAACAAAGACTGTTAAGGAGAAAATTTTCTTCTTTCTCAATTTTACCGGTTCTCACCTTTATGAATCCAAATTAAGTAGGTCCCACTAAAATGAAGAAAGTGGCTTTGCGGAAGCAGGTATTCCACATCAGTGTTTCCCAACATGTGGTCTATGGACCACTAATACCAGAATCAGTTGTTTAACACACAGCTCCCTGGACCCTATCATTCCAGGTGTGCTTCATAATTTCAAAAACACTGAAGTTAGGCTGAAACAAAGGAGAAGGTGTGGCAAATAAACAGCAATGAAAAGAGATTTTAAAATAAAATTTGACAAGTAACAGGAAACAACAGAATGGTCAGAAACCAGTGATGATGTGGGAGAAATGTGAGATTTGAATCCTCTGAACATCTGAAGATATCCTGCTGAAAATTTGGCAGCGGCATGCAAGTCTAGGGCTGAAATAGTATAAAGAGGGGACATGAATGGCTGTAATGACCAAGGCAAAGAATAGGTTTTGGAAAAAGAGAGGTATCAGCATGGATTAGTACTGTCATGGAAGTGGAATTATTAAAAATTAACAATATTCTGAATGTAAGTAGAAAGAGAAGAAAAAATTAAAGAAATTGTGTATCTCAAAGCAAAGGAGTAAGAAAGCTAACATTGTATTTGTTTCACAATATGCTTCTTTTAAAACATATGAAAACATATATTCCATCTTTCTAGTATTTGTATATCTACTTTTGGAATGAGCATTTTTGCTTCCTTTACTAAATCAAGAATTCCCAAAGATAAGATACATTTGTTCTCTCTCTCTCTCTCTCTCTCTCTCTCTCTCTCTCTCTCTCTCTCTCCATCCAAGGAACCATTTGAAGATTTTCCAGTATCCTTGACATCATGTCAAGTTAGGTCCACTGAAGTAGGTCACTTGTGACACTTAGGTGTGTTAATTTCTAATTATATATATATATTTTTTTTTATTTTATTTTTTTTTGTGGGCAGCCCTTTTTTGAGGGACCCGAACTGGGGGCCGCTGGCTTCCTAAGCCAGCGCTTAACCACCGCGCCACTCCACTGGCCCTAATTTTTAATTATAAACAGAAGAAGTCTGTCTAGAATTCTGGTGAAAAATAAATACAAGGCCAAGAACAATTCACATTCCGCAATCCTTTATGCCTTTTTCAGAAATTTTGAACTCTCATCGCAGGTTAACAATTTTTGTTTCATTAAATAAATTTACAAGTGAGAAATTTAAGGCAATGAAAATGAGAAATAATACTTACAAATAGCATTTATTGGAATTTTAATAGATCCAACACATTATATTCAAAATTCAGTATAAATCCTAGAAGTTTGAAGTGAGAAGGGGCCTTAAAGATGATTTATTTAAATCCCCTAATTTTAAAAATAAAAATAAATAAAGTGTGGCTCTATTCCACACATTTACACAGAAAGGGAGATAGAGAACTAGGATCTAAGTTTTCTTCTTGACTTTTGGTCGAATATTCTGTAGAGATGGTTTTGTAGCAAAGAAAGCAGACCTAGTTCTGGTTCTCCAATTAACTCACTTTTTGTCATTAAGCCAGTCACCTAAGCTCTATGGGTTTCAGTTTTTTCATCTGTGAAATGGGAACTGAGATGGATGCAATCTCAAAGGGCCACTGCGAATGCAATAGTCCACAGTTTTACATTTTTCCTATGTAAACATAACCAGGAAGAGAACAAGATTTAAGTGTTCTTTATGGATATAAATTATGGTCATAAGTTATAAATCTGCTGTCAACATTTTTAATTTGAGAAGGAAAAATTGGAATGTTAGGAAAAAGGAAGTGTTCTCAACAGAAACTAGATACTATAGCTCTATCCAGGAGCATATGAAATTACGTGGGGGACCCTGGGGAGAGTCTTGACCTTAAGGTGTTTTGTTTTGTTTTTTCTTTTTTTTTTACTCATTTGGGGATAAATAGAAATAGCAGCTATTGAAAATTTACAAGTAGTTTTTTCTGCTCTCTAAAGAGTGATAAATTGAAATTTACCTTAGAGGAAGATTTTTCCTTTAGGCGTGATGAACTACATCCCAGTGTTATTAGTTTTACAAATATAAATACCCTCTTTTAAAATGGAGAGTTTCTAAAAAATGTGGATCCAAGGGATTAAAATACTGTCCATGAAA
The DNA here is from genome assembly GCA_033961575.1 of Aselliscus stoliczkanus. NCBI lineage: Eukaryota > Metazoa > Chordata > Mammalia > Chiroptera > Hipposideridae > Aselliscus > Aselliscus stoliczkanus. Next base: position 46,771,864 of record CM066728.1, read on the forward strand.
TTTCAAAAGCTTATCAATGAGTAGAAGAGAAATCCTGGAGGGCATGTCTCCTAAGACAAATGTTTCTTTCTCAAGTATGTATTTATATTGCCATCTATTAGTTCATGTTCTTAAAGAGTGGTGGATGTTGTTCTTTCAGATGTTATTTGCCCAACACTGGAAGCTATGATGAAGTCTGAAGAAAGATTGCTTCCTTCATCTTGTGCTGGAGGAGATGCTGGGTGGTAGGTGGCCACATTAACAGCCCCAGTGGATGACACCTACCAGTACCAACACACTTTTGTATAGTCCTACATTGACAGTAGACTTGGCCATGTGATTTGCTTTTGCCAACAGGATATTAGTACACATTGTGCTTGGAATACAATGTCTCCTGGTCTTCATTGAAGAAGCCCACCCTAGCTTCATTGAAGAAGAAAGGCCTCATAAAAAGATATGCCAGCCATCCTGGTTGTCCCAGCTGAGCCCAACAACCAACTGTAAACAGCCACTTGCATGAGCCCAGACACAAGGCCACTAGGTTCTGTGTTGGTTTATTACATAGCAAGAGATTAATGAAACAGTCAGCTTGGGAAGGGTTTTTCCTGAATGTAACGTACGAGTATATTCTCATTGACAATGATCCCGGGAAGAGGTCAATTTCGGCACAGTAAGCCAGACTTTGGCAGCAGTCCTTATCTGGGCAAGGGTAAAAGAAAAATGTTATCATTCTTCAAAACCCTGGGGTCAGTCGTCCTTGAAGTAGAAGATAGAAAAACCCAGAGAGCTCTTGGAAGTGCTGAGAGGTGGTAAATTGTTCTCTGCCACAAAGAACCAGGAGGGAGGCAAGGAAACAACTTGCTCAAGTGATGCTGACATTGGGACTTGGACTTGACAGTGCTTCTAAGTTAACTTCCATGCTCTACTTTTCTCTCATTGATTTACTGCCATTAAGTAATAAGGATCATTTTATTTATTTTTCTTTTTCACTCTCCTTTTACGTGACTCTTTTCCTAATCAGTAAGAGGCATTCTCATTGCCCTAAATATTAACATGGTTAAAACTGGTGTGCAAAGAGAAAAGAAAACTGTCATCAAGGCATAATGGGTCTGACTGCCTTGAATTCATAGATGAGCAATAGATTTGATGATTCATATTAAATATAATCCCAGCAAGGTTGAGTTTACAGCTATGATCTTGCTATTTATTTGATTTCCAGTTGTCCAACATGCTCTTTGTTACTGTTTACCACTTTCTTGCTTTCATTTAAATTAATTGATCTCTATTCTTAGATTATTAGTGAAATCTCTTAATTTTATATTATTTTGGTGATTGCTCTAGGGTTTACAAGTACAACTTTAAGTTATAGTCATCAAACTGTATATAGTAAGAAAATTACAACAATATATTTCCATTTATCCCCCAAAATTTTTTGTGCTACTGTTGTCACACAGTTTATTCCTATATATGTTATAAAGTCATTGTTTTTTTAACTGAAGTATAATTGAAATATCACATTGTATTAATTTCAGGTGTACAACTTAACAATTTGACATTTGTGTATGAAATGATCATAAGTCTAATTAACATCTGTCACCATACATAGTTACAATTTTTTTTCCTTGTGATGAGAACTTTTAATAACTACTCTCTTAGCAACTTTCAATTATGCAATATGGTATTGTTAAATATAGTTAACATGCTGTACATTATATCCCTATGATTTAATCAGTTTATAATAGGAAGTTTGTACAAAAGCCATTGGTGTTGATTTTTAAATGAAAAAAGACATCTTTGATATTTACCCATACTTTACCATTCTAGCACTCTTTACTTCTTTGTTTAGAATCTCTACCTGTGAAGTACAAATCAGCCCAAAGGGGCAGCCCAGCTGATATGTATTGTATGGAATTTAGCAGGTACATGTATTGCCCAGGCCACCAACATTATCTTGCTGACTGGAGCAGGAGAGTAAAGCCAGAATAGATTTTCTCTCTTTCTCTCTTCCTCTCCTTCCCCCTTTTCCTTTCTCTTTCTCTTCCTTACCCCTCACCCCCATTTCCAATTGAGAAATCCCAATACGATACTTTGGACTAGGAAATTAAGTAATAAGGCAAGGATAATAGATGGGAATAAGGTGATAACGTTGGTGCTTTTCATAGTCTTTATATTTTTCTATAGCTTCCAAATTTTCTACAATGAACATATAATCAGTAATTATAAAAATATTTTTAGAGGGAACATACAGAAACGTTATTTTGCAGGAACCTAGTTCAACTTAATATATAGCAAATAATAGATGTCTAGGTAATAAATTAAGAAAAAAAAACAATACTGTTTGGGGCTTGGGGAGAGAGTAGTTTTGCTAAGAACAATAGTGATACTAGCTAATCATTTCTTAATTACACAACTCTGTTTCTGTTCTCTTTTACACTCTCTGAAAATATAACTTTTGTGATAGCTTCCATGAGATTTCTAACTTTCTGTTTTAAGAAACATCAGCTCAACGCTTTCTATAACATATAAAATTGTTAACCTTCATGAAGTAATTTATACTCTGTAAAAATTGACCCAATATCCCACAACATAAATATAGCCAGTGCTAAGTCTAATTCCTAAAAATAACTCCAGAATCACCTTGCCAAGACTAGATCGCTTCCTGCTGGATTATTACTCCAAGGACAGCCATCCCACAGTAAACAACTTAGAACTGGCTTGGAGCTGGTTTGCTCCCAATGTTGTCTTCAACATCTCCATAGAAGTATTTGAATCAATGAACAGTTTACTAATAAACCTCAGTATGAATATAAAGAAAATATTTGTGTCCTCCTTCTTTAGTCAGAAATTAATACAGATTTACATCTCACAAAACCACATATTCTCACTAAAAGTTAATATATAGTGAAGAGTATGCATGCAAATCAAAGTTATCACAAACTAGATAGGAAAAAAAATTGTTTAACCTATTCTAATTAAATAATTGCACATACTGACTTAATGCCTGAAGTAAGCCGCACTGGAGACACTTTCTTTTTTTTTTAATTAATTAATTAATTTATTTTAATTAGTTTCAGGTGTACAACACAGTGCAATAGTTACACATTTTACCCCTCAAAGTGACAACCCCCCACTCCCAATTCACCTCTGTAATTGAATATATATAGATAGTCACGGGATGTGGATTATACTGTGGAAGAGAGTCAGAGGAAGAGTAACAGATATATATGATATGGGGGGGACGAGTGGGGTGGAGACACTTCAATTACAGTTGCGGATGTGAATGCAAGTAGAGTATTTAGGGGAATGCGAGTTCCTAACAGTATTCTTATCCCCCTCAAGCTTCCCCTTCCAATATCATTACCCAGAAGCATATTTACTCTTGCTCTTGGTGTACTCACATAATAGGTCTTCAATAAACATTTTTTAAATAAAATTAGATTTAGTATTAAGCTTGGGAAATAATTTGATATACAACGTATTAAAAAAAAAAACCTTTAACAAACATTGACACTTGCTTTGGGTCTGCCTTAAGGAGCTACTCAGAACCAGTTTCTTTACTCTTTTACTCACTACACTGCAAAGGAAATGTCTTTTCTTCATCTGTGTTCATCCCCACTAGAAAGGGTGGCGTGTGTTCATCCCCACTAGAAGAGTGAAAAGTATGTGTGTCATGTCAACAATTTTATGCTGCTTCCCTGTGCCTTCCACTTAGTGCTTTATTCATTTTTCATTCATTCATTTATCCCTCTATCCAGCCATCCAATAAATAAATCCATGAATCATGAAAATATTTGAAGACAGTTTGTACATTCCTTCTAAGTCCTCTCTTTGCCCAGCTGAATATTCTCATTATCTTCTTTTAACATTCCCCGTGACACATGTTTTAGCCAATACAAAATAGAGGGATACTGAGATGACAAAAGACAAAGCCAGAATATGGAGTAAGAAGAACTATTCTCAGTCTTGTTCTAAGTCCATGTTTCAGTTCTTCCAGTATAGATACTCATTCAGAATAAATAGATAAATAACTGAGCCTGCTTGGGAAACTCAGTCATAAATTCTGAAATATACATAATATCTAATAATCTAGGGTGGTAAATTATGGTAAAAACAAAAAAAGCCACAATGTTAATGAAAAGTGTGTTGGAGGAAGTATATATACAATGCTAAGTGAGAGAATCTTTTACCTACCAACACTAATTTACTTTTCTAAGCTTCAAAAACATATCAACATTAGAACTCCAAAGACTACTAACTGTTTTCTGGAGATGAAAATAACACCAGCAAAGGTACTCAATCGAAGCTACTACTTGGTATTTCAGTGGGACATCAGGATGGTCCTTAAAACACACAACAGAATACTACCTTGATGATCAGCCTGGATCTTTTCACTCCTCTGCACAGTGTCTCCAGTGAGCCTGGTGGTTTTCCACTGATATCTCACTAAATTTTCAAAATAAAAATATGACTGAGGACAAACATTGCAGCTATGCTTTTAAGATTATTTCATGGTCCACATTGTGGGGAGGAATCAGGGGAAGGGAGTGCATCACCCACAACTCAGGGAATGATCTTCAAAATGCTGACCCTGCATTGTGAGGACTGGAGCGACCAGCCCACAGCATGTCGAGTGCTTAACTTTGGATATCAACTGTGACCTTTATTGTTGTGCAGTTTTTCCTCTCATTAGCCAGACAATTAGTATTCACACCATCTATCTTGGATTTGTAAAAATAAACCCTCAAACATTAGGCAGGCTTCCAGCAGAATCTCTAATGTGGCTTTGAGTCAGTGAAAGGTGATATTAGGTTATACAACCACTCATGTCAAGTCATTTCAGTGGCACTTCGCTAAAATGTCTGAGCTCTGTGATTCATTCTTTTTTAAAAGCTCTGGGGCTGACATGCCCTCACTTGAACAAAATTCCTTTCCAGATCATGGGGCCTCTCCACTAATGCCTGAAGTTGCATCTTTCCTCTTTGGTCTATATTACCTGGGGGACCAAATGCAAGCAAAAAGGAATTCACTTTAGCAAACCTTATGACTTCTCTGAATCCACAGAGCCTTCCAGAAATCAAGGCTTTGTGCCAGCTCATTATTATCCTGGCCATGTGGATCCTCCGTTGAGCAATTAGGGAATAAAGAGTTTTATTATCCTAGAGAAAAGAGGAATGCAGCGAAATAATCTATGGAAAGAAAGAACATGAAAGTCAGAACATCGTGGCATTCTAGGCTAGCTAATGAGAAAATGCTGTATTCACTGCAGATACATAAAGAGATAGTCATGGAATTGCACCAGAAATAAGCCTGGAAACTGTTTTTTTCTTTCTTTTTTATTTTTTTTTTCATCTCTGCTCTCTTCCTGCATTCAGCCACATTATTCATAGCCATTTGTTTTACCCTTTCAGATATGGGGTCATGCTTTCTGCTTAGGAGCTTTTGTCCAAGGCTTAATCTGACAGGAATTACTAAAGCCTTTTTCTGTTGTATCATTCGGAACTGGGATGAATTCTATTTACACATTTTGAACTCAGGGAAGCCACTGAGAGAGAGAAAATAAATAAAACTTTTGAAAGACAGGTCAGTTGAGCAAAAATATAATTATCATATCAAAGAAACATTTGGGTTTAAATTTAAGATGGCACCTTTCTTGATTTTATGTTTAATTACAAGCACCATTAATCAAAATTGTTTACTTTATACTTCATTACCTGTAGCCTTTACCCTTCAAATTGATGGGCAAATCAAAATTTAGGTAAATTTTGCATTGTTTAAAAATTGCTTTATGTGTGTTAGCCTTACTGTCCTATGTAAACTTTTTAAAAGCTTAAGGGTGGGGACAATGTCAAACTAGCTCCTCACTTTCCTGCACACACATGCACTTTGCTCATGTACAGACATAAGCATATACATCATCCACCTTAATAACACCTGAAACTACACACATACAAATATTTATTTACAGATAAGAATAGGTCAAATGGTAGCTCTCTGCACCTAGATTGTCCTAAAACTGGTTAGAGGAACTCTGATTGGGGAGGGAAAAATTTAATCTTTTATACAAAGTACAAAAGTAATTAAAGCTAGGAAGCAACTAGATTTCTGGTCAAGATGGTGGCAGAGTAGGTAAATGCTGTCTGTGCTCACCTCCTTTCAGGACCACGTTAATTATAACTAAAGCACAAGACAACCGTTATTGAGAATCACCTGAAGTCTAGCCGTGTAACTACAGACACACAGAAGAAGCCATCTCAAGACCGGTAGGAGGTGCAGAGACACAGAACGGGCTGGTCCAACACCCACATGTGAACCTTAAAAATCAGAAGAAATATCTCGGCTGCAGAGGTCTGCCCCTGAGGAGTGAGTGGTCCCAGACCCTTCTCAGCCCAGAGTTTTCAATGATGGGGAGGGAAGTCCCCATAATTTCTGGCTGTGAAAACCAGCAGAGATTGTGGCTGAGTGAGATGGAACGCAGCTGCACTCCCTGGTGCCTAAAGGGACCGAGCACGACTTACTTGCTGATGGACTCATGCGCTCTTACTCTGAGCTCCAGCTCTGGGGCAGGAACTCAAAAGGTGCCAGGGACATACAGGGAGAAACAGAGTTGTCTAGGCTGCAGGGTAAGGGTTGGAGGGGTTTCTCCCAGATGGAGGAACTGGCCGAAGCCAATCTTTCTATGTTGAGCCCTCCCTTTCCCTGTGTGCACACGCACACAGACGCCAATCTGAGCCTCCATCAAACTGGCTAATGCGATTCATCTGCACCGCCCTACACATTTCCTGAGACCACGCCTCACTCAACTTTCAGGCCCACCCAAACCACTTCCAGTGGCTTTTCTTGCCTTGGACATTCTAGACTCTCTCAAAAGTTCACAAAACCCAAACAAGCAACATCTGGCTTCAACAGGTCCCATAACTCTGGATGAGCAGCCTTACTAAGCCTGGCACTAGCAACAGCTGGCCTTTGTTCATAGCTTGGCCTCTCAAGGCACCTCCAAGCACAGCGCAGATGGCAGCCACCTCTGGATTGCTTTGTGGCTCATGCCAGGTGGCCCTGGGCAGGGCACACACTACAGCTGAACTTGGTCTGCAGCAGGTCCCCTCCCAGGGGGCCGTGGGGTCAGCTGGCTCAGTGGCCAGCTTCGGACTGAGCTGGAGCATCATCAGGCTATCTCCAAGGACTACACACCCAAAGGGCAGACTGGGAAGGCAACAGAGCTCCTTAAAGTGAACCCTGCTCTATAGTATCAGCCCCTAGACAACAGCTCCTCCACTGTAGTCACAGCCAGTTCTTACAACCAATCAGCCTGCGGGGCAATCCCTCTTAGTGATGTGAAAACAGCAATCAAGTCTCAACTATAACAGGAGGGCATGCATAAGCCAGACAAGAGACACACCTAGGGAGACTTCACCACTGGGTACGATAGGACACCTACTACATAAGGCCAGTCTACTAAGACCAGGAGACATAGCAGCCCTACATAGAAACAAACACAAGAAGGCAGCCAAAGTGGGGAGACAGAAACATTCCCAAAAGAAAGAACAGAACAAAGCCTCAGATAAAAAGATCTAAACAAAATGGAGACAAACAATCTATCAGATGCACAGTTCAAAACTCTGGTTATAAGGATGCTCAGTGACCTCAGGGAGAACTTAAACAGAGGAAACATAAAAATGGATATAGAAAACATAAAAAGGAACCAGTTGTAAATAAAGACTATGATCACTGGAATGAAGAATACATTAGAGGGAATCAACAGTTGATTAAATGAAGCAGAGAATGGAACCAGCAATTTAAAAGATAAGGTAGCAGAAAACACGCAATCAGAATAGCAAAAAGAAAAAAGGAATCTAAAAAAATGAGGAGAGTTGAAGGGACTTCTGGGACAACATCAAGCATACCAACATTTGCAGCATAGGAGTACCAGAAGGAGAAAAGAAAGAGCAAGGAACTGAAAACCTATTTGGAGAAATAATGACTGAAAACTTTCCTAACCTGGTGAAGGAAGTGGATATTCAAGCTCAGGATGTGCAAAGAGTCCCAAACAAGATGAACCCAAAGAGGCCCACACAACACACATCATAATTAAAATGCCAAAAGTTAAAGATAAAGAAAGAATATTAAAAGCAGCAAGAGGAAAGCAGTTAAGTACCTACAGGGGAGCTCCCATAAGATTATCAGATGATTTCTCAACAGAAACGTCTCAGGCCAGAAGTGATTGGCAGGAAATATTCAAAGTGATGAAAAGCAAGGACCTACAACCAAGATTTCTCTACCCAACAAAGCTATCATTTAGAATTGAGGGACAGAAAAAGAGCTGCACAGCAAAAAAATGCTAAAGGAGTTCCTCACCACCAAACCAGTATTATAAGGAATGTTAGAAGGACTTCTTTAAAAAATAATAATAATAAAATGGCAATAACTACATGTCTATCAGCAATTACTTTCAATGTAAATGGATTAAGTATTCCAATCAAAAGACATAAGATGGCTGAATGGATAAGAAAACAGGACCCTTACATATGCTGCCTACAAGAGACTCACTTCAGATCAAAAGACACACACAGACTGAAAGTAAAGGGATGGGAAAAAAATATTTCATGGAAACAAAAACAAACAAAAAGCTGAGGTAGCAATCCTTACATCAGACAAAATAAATTTTAAAACAAAGGCTATAACACGTGACAAAGAAGGACTTAGTAATCCAACTTCAGGGTAATTTTCTGATAAAACCCAAAATGCTACTTCCAGGGAACATGTGCACCCATATGTTTATTACAGCATTGTTTACAATGGTCAAGATGTGGAGGCAGCCTGGGTGTCTGTCAATGGATGAATTGATAAAGAGTAGCTGGTATTTATACGAGTATATACAATAAAATATTGCTCAGCCATGGAAGGGAATGTGTTCTCACCATCTGCAGAGGCATGGATGGACCTGGAGGGTATTGTACTGAGTGCAGTATGTGAGACAGAGAAAGACAGATACAATATGATTTCACTTATATGTGGAAACTAAAGAACAAAATAAACAAACCAAAACTCATAGATACAGGGAACATTTTGATGGTTGCCTGATAGGAGGAGTTTGGAATGGGTGAAAAAGAGGAAGGGATTAAGAAGTACAAATTGGTTGTTACAAAGTAGTTATGGGAACATAGGGTATAGCATAAGAAATATAGCCAATAACATTGTACAACTATGTACCGTGTCAGATGGGTACTAGATTTATTGGGTTGATAAATGAGAGAGGGTTAGGGGATGGGGTGAAAAGGTGAAGGGATTAGGAAGTACAAACTGATAGTTACAAAATAGTCACAGGGATGTAAAGTAAAGCATAGGGAATATAGTCAATGATATGGTAATGCCTATGTATAGTGCCAGGTGGGTACTAGACTCATCAGGAGGATCTCTTCTTAAAATATATAAATGTCTAACCACTGTGCTGTACACCTGAAATTAATATAAAATAATATTGAATGTCAACTATAATTGGAAAATTAAAAAGTTGCAGGGGGAGGTGAGGGATAAGAGGTCCAAATTTCTTGGTATAAAACAAATAAGTCATGGGGATATAATGTACAGCATGGGGAATACAGTCATTAATACTGTGATAGCATGGTGTCAGTTGGTTTGGACTTATGGTGATCACTTCTTTAGGTATATAAATGTGGAATAACTATGGTGTACAACTTAAACTAAAATACTATTGTATGTTAGCTATATTTTTTAAAAAATATTTTTAAAAATAAATCTAGGAAGCCTATTTGGACATTTTAATAAGGTAGATAAGATAACTGACTCACTTTATCTGTGTTGTGGCTTATTTTCTGGAAACAATAAAAAAAATTATTACAAGAATTACAAGAGTGGGCTGGCCAAGTGGCTCAGTTGGTTAAGAGCACAAACTCTGAGCAATAGGGTCACCGGTTTGATTCCTACATAGGCCAGTGAGCTGTGCCTGAGCTGAGCTGCTGCTGAGCTGCCAACAGGTGGCAGGATGGCTCAGCTGGTGAGAGCACATGCTCCTAACAACAAGGTTGCCAGTTCCATTGAACATGGCACCTTGAGCTGAGCAGCCATGAGCTGCTGATGGCCAACCAATGGCAACTGGACTTGGAGCTGAGCTGGCTGCGCCCTCCACTACTGTGATTGAAGGACAACTACTTGGCTGTTCTTCTTCCCCAATTCCCCAACACTGTTCCCCTTCCCCAATTCCTCAATAAAACCTTAAAAAAAAAAAAGAATTACAGGAGATAAGTAATACAAAATCATGAAAACAGACTGATAAATCTCAACATATGTGTGCAAACTAAAGAAGATTGGGCCTCCACAGTCCATCATTGCTCTCTTCCTTGCAAGACTCAGCCCCTCAAATGCAAATCCACCCTCAAAAGCCAGGTCAGTTACTCTTAGCATGTGTGTATTTTCCCACACATCCTCTCTTGAGCATCTCTGCTGGATCCCTCCACTTCCCATTTCTATGGAAGCTTCCCTACCTCTTCTTTCACTCCATTGCAAATATACAGAGGGTGCCAAAAAAAAAAAATGTATACACATTTTTTAGAAAGGAAAACTGTATTAAGATTGTAATACTCAATATATACCAATAACAAATGAATACAATTCACGTTTGGCTTCTGCAATTACAAGAGGTGCTCAAAGTGGTTAACAAATACATCCAGACACTTCTGATTATGGCAAACTATAGCTTGAGCAAGGTTGACCTACGTGTCTGCTTGTATATATATTTTTGGCACCCCTGGTATTCTCTCCACCCTTCTCTTTCTCCAACATTCAGTGAAATGCCAAAAACTCACCTACAAACTAGGAAAGCGAACGCTATCTATTCAGAAAAATTTTAAATCCAGTGTGTCACGAAGACCCATGAACCAATATTCCTTGGGTATATCTTCACTCGATGAAATTCAATAAATTGGATGAAACCATTAATCTGGTCTTAATTAAACTGCCCTTTCTGCTGTATACACTCATCATAACTAGTTATCTCCACTCACCCTTTAAATCTCAGCACAATTTAACTTGCTCGGAAATGCTTATCTGGTCTTTTAGCCCTATTTTATATCTCCCCGTAACCTCCTTTGTAACACAACAGTTAAATTTACTGTGATTTATGTAACTGTGCTTAATGTCAACAGCATACACTAGACAATAGGGTGCATGATGGCAAGGACACTGCCTCGTGTTTTCTGACCACATTGTCCCCAAATCTACACAGTGCCTATAATAAGGAAGGTGTTTAATTAATATTACTCAGATAAATGAATAAACACATAGGTAAGTCTTTGTATATGGGTTTATGCAATGTGAGTTTATAAATAATATTTACAAAGACTTAGTATTAAAAAAATTCTTTAAAAATGTTACCTAAATGCAAACTAAAATAAAAAATATAATCTCTAATAGATGCAATTTCACAGCCATGGGATCAGTAGTGGCTAAAGATCAGAATTTATTCACTTCTATGGTGATTATGCATCCAAGTTTAACTGAAACGGTCACAGCTTTTTGTCCTGGCATAACTTTTCAGAACACCATCCTTTCATCCCAAAGTTATTCCAAATTGGCCAACAGGTATATGATTGCCTTATTTGTCATACATGGAATTCTTGGGTTCTGACCCTAGGTCATTTTGTGAAATATGTGTAGTACTGTAAGAGGGATCTATTACAGGGTTCCAATTTTAGATATTTGTTTTCTCTTTAGATGCATGTGGAAACTGTAGGTATAACGATCATCTGTTACAATATAAAAATACTAGAATTTTGGATCACCTTGTTGAGCTTAGAGAAGAATTATCAAGTAGGATAAATATCAAATGTGGTGCATTCTATCTTCAATACTTAAATTCTAATACAGGCCATTACATTATGTGTAGATCCCCAACTGCAATTTGATAGGCCAAGCTTCATCTTTTTATTCTACTATAACATTTAGTTTTTCTTTGCATGTTAGTAGTTAGAATATCCCCTAGCAGAGCTCACCCCAATTTGATATTCAGTTAAGTTGCTCAGGGTAGAGATGTAAATGGCCTACTGTGCCATTAAGTCCAAAGCTCACAAGATTATTCTATGAATAATGAAGTAATAATAATAATAACATTGCTAAGAACTTTTATAGTGTGTTTCCTTTGGCAAAATCTGCATACAAGGGCCGGCTGAGTGGCGTGGTGGTTAAGCGCTGGCCTTGGAAGCCAGCGATCCTGGTTCAGTCCCACATATGAGGGCCAGTAACACTGCCCTAAAAAAAAAAAAAAAAAAAAATCTGCATACAATCCCAACAGAATATTCAATTGTTTAAGTATTAGTTAATAAGGTAATAACAAATGTAATTTGATGTATACAAATAATTATTTTAAAATGAATCAGTTAATGAATGCAGTCAATTCCTTTTTATGAAAAACAAACAAACAAAACCTCAAAATATTATTTCAAATCAATGAGACACCTTCTTAATTCCAGTATAATAACATGGAAAATGTAGATGATTGGACTATTATCCATCTCAACACTTCTACTTTGAAACTTGTGACTACCACAGAAAAATCAACTTGAGAATATAATTGAAAAACACAGGTATACATATGTTCTTTCTTCCTTTTTCAACTCCTAATGAAAGTCACTCATTACAAATCTTGTATAGAATTCTTTTAAGTGTTTTACTAATAAAAACAAATACCAGGGCTGGCAAGTGGTGCATTGGTTAAGAGTTGGCTTGTGAGATGACATGATACTGTATATAGAGAACCCCAAAGACTCCATCAAAAAACTATTGGAACTGATAGACGAATTCAGTAAAGTAGCAGGATATAAAATCAATGTTCAGAAATCAGTGGCATTTGCATATACCAATAATAAACTAATGGAAAGCGAAATTAAGAAAACTGTCCCATTTACAATTGCGTCAAGAACTATAAAATACCTAGGAATAAATTTAACCAAAGAAGTGAAAGATCTGTACTCAGAAAATTATAAGACATTGAAGAAAGAAATCATAGAAGATACAAATAAATGGAAACACCTACCATGCTCATGGATAGGAAGAATTAATATAGTTAAAATGTCCATACTGCCTAAAGCAATATATAGATTCAATGCAATTCCTATCAAACTACCAAGGGCATTTTTCACAGAAATAGAAAATATAATCCTAAAGTTTATATGGAATCATAAAAGACCCAGAATAGCCTCGGCAATTCTGAGGAATAAAAACAAAGTTGGGGGGATCACGCTACCAGACATCAAAACCTACTACAAGGCCACAGTAATCAAGACAGTTTGGTATTGGCATAAAAACAGGCACATCGATCAGTGGAACAGAACAGAGAGCCCAGAAATAAATCCAAGCATTTACGGACAGTTAATCTATGACAAGGGAAGCAAGAATTTACACTGGAGTAAAGATAGTCTATTCAATAAATGGTGCTGGGAAAATTGGACTGACACATGCAAAAAAATGAAACTGGATCATCTCCTTACGCCTTATACAAGAACAAATTCAAAATGGATTAAAGACTTAAATGTAAGACCTGAAACCATAAAAATCCTAAATGAAAATATAGGAGTACATTTGCAGACATTACCGGAGCAATATTTTTTACTGATACATCCCTACGGGCAAGGGAAGTAAAAGAAAAAATGAACATATGGGATTATATCAGACTTAAAAGTTTTTTTCACAACAAAGGAAACCATTAATAAAACAAAAAGGAAGCCTACTGAATGGGAGAATATATTTGCCAACGATATATCTGATAAGGGGTTAATATCCAAAATTTATAAAACACTCATGAAACTCAACACCAAAAAAACAAACAACCCAATTAAAAAATGGGCAGAAGATATGAAGAGACATTTCTCTAAAGAGGACATACAGATGGCCAACAGGCATATGACAAAAAGTTCAACCTCACTGGTCATTAGGGAAATGCAAATAAAAACCACCATGAGATACCACCTCACTCCAGTCAGAATGGCTATCATCAACAAATCAACAAACAACAAGTGCTGGCGGGGCTGTGGGGAAAAGGGGACCCTGCTGCACTGTTGGTGGGACTGCAGATTGGTGCAGCCACTATGGAAGTCAGTATGGAGGTATCTCAAAGAACTGGAAATAGAGCTACCTTTTGACCCAGCAATTCCACTCTAGGTATTTATCCTTAAAAAACCAACACACTTATTCAAAATATGTTATGCACCCCGATGTTCATAGCAGCACAATTTACAATAGCTAAGACTTGGAAACAACCAAAATGCCCGTCAGTAGATGACTGGATTAAGAAACTGTGGTATATTTATACAATGGAGTATTACTCCGCTATAAAGAAGAATGAAATCGTGCCATTTGCAATGATATGGATGGACCTAGAGACTATAATGTTGAGTGAAGTAAGTCAGTCAGAGAAGGACAAATACCATATGATCTCACTTATATGTGGAATATGAAAAACTGTATGAATGAGCAAAGTAAACAGAAACTGTCTCATAGATATAGAGGAAAAATCAGGGTTGCTAATTTGGAGAGGAATGGGAATGAGGGAGAAGGGGAAGGGATTAGACAGCAAAAATAGGCAACTACAATATTGCTACTGGGATAGGAAAAACAGTTTGGGGAATATAATTAATAATGTTGTAAATATTCTGTGGAATGTCAGATGATCATAGGTCTTGTTAGGTAGACCATTTCATGGATGGAGTAGAGGTTTGATCACTGCACTGTATTACTAAAGTGGAGGTGGTATACCTACTGTAATTGAATATATATAGATAGTCACGGGATGTGGATTATACTGTGGAAGAGAGTCAGAGGAAGAGTAATAGATATGTATGATATGGGGGGGTGGGGGGGGTGTATTGGGGGTGGGGGGTTTGTCACTTTGGGGGGTAAAATGTATAACTATTGCACTGTGTTGTACACCTGAAACTATTGGGGGTGGGGGGGTTGTCACTTTGAGGGGTAAAATGTATAACTATTGCACTGTGTTGTACACCTGAAACTAATTAAAAATAAAATAAAATTTAAAAAAAAAAAAAAAAAAAAAAAGAGTTGGCTTGTGACACCAGCTCTGAGCAGCAGGGCCCCAGGACGGATCCCACATTAGGGCTAGTGACGCTGTACCCTCTACAGCTAAGGTGGTGAACAACAGCTCAGCCTGGAGCTGGGCTGCCATAGGCTACAGTGAGTGGCCAGCGGCCAGTGTGAGTGGTTGGCAGCAGGAGTGAACTACCAACAGCCGCCGTGAGCGGCAGCCCAGTGGCCAGCGACCAATCTGCCTCATTCAGGAAGAGCACAATGATAATACCAACATGGGACAGTGAAGCGACATCTTCCACAGCTAGACTGAAGAACAAAAGGTCAGCAACTTGTCTGTTCTCCTTCCCTGATTCCCCAACGCTGTTCCCCTCCCCCAATTGCCCAATAAAATCTTTAAAAAAAAAAAAATACCAGCAGAACAAATTATTCATAGATAATTGGGATGCATTATTATAAAGCCTTAAAATACCTGTCTTATTTATTTTAAGGCATTTTATTAAAATATCGGTGTAAATATTCATGCTCTTGCATGGGTATGTTGTTCGTGCATCTGGCTACTTTTAAAGTGGGACCTTGAAACATTAGAGGGGCCTTGTGAAACTCTAAATGCATCCATGCAAGACTCTTAGAGTAACAGAATATTGTCATAGCCTGCAATGGCTCCTTATTTCTCAAATGTGTATAATCCAAAATTGAATGGTTCATCAATAAAGGGTGGGGAGTAGGGGTGCGGTGTCTGCAGAGCATCTCAGAGCTTGGTTGGTACTAACTGGATCAGACCAAGAGGTTCTAGACCTGTAGCAAGGCATGCCTGTTGGATGGACACAAGTCTTTGTGGTAAACTTTGGGCTAGAGAGGCAAGCCTGTTAGTGGTCTGCAATGGAAAACCTAGGAGTGGACAGTATGCACTATTGCCTTCATTTATTCACTTATTAACAAATACCTACTGAGTATGCACAATGTGTCAGGCATTGTGCTGGGTATAATAGTGAGTGAAGCAAACACAACTCCTGCCCTCACAAAACTTGCAGACGAAACAAGGAGACAGGCATTAATTGAACAATCCCATCAACATACGTGTGATAAACATGAAAGGAGGCAGTAGCTCTGAAAGAAAAGGTCATAGTTAAATGAGATCTATGACAAAACTCCCCTGCCTGTCAAGGAGACAGGATGTGGAGTTAGGGAAGCCTGCTCAACCAGATCTGGAAGATAACAGGGAGAGAGCCAAGCACATAGTGGGGGCAAGGAGGTTTGGGCAGGAATCAGATTCCAGCTTAAGGGAACAGCATGTGCAGGAGGAAACATGATGCAATCAGAAACTAATTCTGTGGGTGGAATCTGTGGCTGGAACGCAGAACGTGAAAGGAAATGTGGCCAATCTGGAGAAAGAAGTAGGTGTCAGGAAATGTGAAGATCGTGGTCTTTCCCAGAAACGGGAAAGGAGTCAAACATCTAAGAGCTGCTACTGCTACTGGGATATGGGCAGATGTTTTCCTGGAAGGCCAGGAAACAGGAAATTTCAGTTCCTGGAGACTAGCTGGCAGTTTAATCACAACTTACACAATTATTTCTGTGAAGAAGGAGAAACAAATTACAATCGATTTTGTGGCTACTTGTCTATATTTGAAATGGCATCGTTCACTACAACCCTGTATAGAGAAATAGGGTAGCGATTCTGGACTTCAAAAGCAAGCTGAATGGGTCCAAATCCTGGCCTACCACTTCCCTGCTATACAACCTTGATGAGTTCACCTAATTTGTCTGTGCTTCCACTTCCTTAAATTTCAAATGGAGAAATGTTATTGCATACCTCATAGAATTAACACATATTATACTTGTAAAGTGCTGGTAAGAGTGCTGGACCCTTAAACAGTAAGCATGCAGTAAACATTAGTCATTATTGCACCAGGCTTCTGCACCCATCCATCCCCCAGTTGATGTAAATAGCTCAGAGCCATGCCTCTCTGGAAAAACTGGCTTCAGGGGACAGGAGCCAGCTCACCCAGAAATGCTATATCTGGTAGCCAATTTTGATTGATACAGAATACAAATGCCTGATGCAACTCAAAGCGTGGTATCCATCATGCACCAGAGCTCCCTACAGGATCAAGCTGAGACCACACCTTTACCTGGCTCCTTCCCCTGCCCTTTTCTGCTTCTCTCACCTGCTTTCAGGTTTCTTCTGAGAGGACTCTCAGGACACACTTCTCAGCCTCTGCTTCTTGGGAACCCAACACAAGATAGGTATTTTAATAATTACTGTGTTGATCTACTCTCTTTTTGAGACTTCACATTTTTTTTTTTTTTTGGCCAGACTAAAAGCTCAGTTCCATTGACTTCCAAAAAGTAGGTCTTTGCCATCTAATAATTCCACACTCAGTGTGCAATTAGTGCCTTTTACAGGTTTATATTGCTTTTATATTTATTGGTTTATTCCTTTGATGGTATGCCCACTTGGCTATGAATTTCATAAGAGCAAATGTGTGGTATTCAGCTTTTATCCCATAGGACACAGCATAAGGTCTCATATATGAGGTCATACAATTAAGTTAACAAACTCATCCTAGAAAAAGTGCTACATACCTCACTGCTGAATATCACCATGGTCACCTTCGAAGTACTCCCCTTGGGAAGCTATGCACTGATGCCAGCACCTCCACTCTTCAAAGCAATTTTGGAACTCTTTCTGGAATGGCCATCAGAGCTGTTGTCTTATTATCTTTGATGTCCTGAATGTCATCAAAATGTTTGCCTTTCAATATTTCCTTTACCTTCAAGTATAAAAAGAAGTCATTGGGGACCAGATCAGGTGAGTAGGGAGGGTGTTCCAATACAGTTATTTGTTTATTAGCTAAAAATTCCCTCACAGAGAATGCCCTGTGAGCTGGTGCATTGTCATGATGCAAGAGCCATGAATTGTTGGTGAAAAGTCATCCAACTTTTTCATGCAGCTTTTTCAGCACTTCCAAATAGTAAACTTGGTTAACTGTTTGTCCAGTTGGTACAAATTCATAATGAATAATTCCTCTGATATCAAAAAGGGGTAGCAACATGATTGCACAAGTTCAGGAACTTAATTGTCTGACATATAATAAGGACTCAACAATTCAACTCAATCCCCTTGATTATACAGTGTGAGGTTGTGCAATATACAGACTATGACGCACATCTCCCATGGAAAAAAACGATCTGAGCGTACTTTCACTTTGGAGACTAACCCAGCCTAAACCAAATACACTTTTCCTATTCAAACCTGCCAGCTCATTTGTTCACTTACACACAAAGTTTGCTAATGCTGGCTTTCAGTTATTTCTGCCTCATTCCTATGCATCTTTACAACAAACTTTAAAATCCTTGAGGCCATAGCACATTGGGAAATGAATCAGGCAAGAAACTGACCATTAAAAACCCCTTTGGCATTAAGAAAATGACTGTGGGCATAAAAAACTCTCCACAGACAGTTGTTGTATCCTTGAAATTGAGCTTAAAACACTATTATCTACAATGCACTCACATTCAACATACTAATACACTTGACACTGCTTCCCAACAGAGGCAAAAATATTCAGACAGTGATTTTGAAATAGACAACTGACACCTCATTATTTCACAATGTAGGCTCAACAAAGATTAATGGGGGATTTTAAATAAGGAGCGATTTGCAAATGAAGCAGTTGCCTCATAGAGGCCTAACTCTGATGAAATGACTGAAGGAGAAGCCTAAACTCAAAAAATTCTGGCAGTCAGCTCCTAGATGACTGGGAATGGACAGCATATGCCTGGCCTCATTTACATACAGCATTCTCCCAGCTACAAATGCAAGATGTGAATCTATAATAATCATCTAGTATATCCATATATGTGTGCAAATGGAATATCTGATGTAATAAAAGAAGCTCTGATTCCCTCACTGTCATAATCAACACATTTGTATTCATGCTTCTTTTTTCCATTTCAAGCACTAGTCTCCAAGTAGGAAGAAAGCAGGGCTTTTTAACATCCTATGTCTTGGTTTTCTCTGTAAAATGGGGATAAAACCCATTTAGACACCAAGTCGAAACATCCTTCAGATCAGCAATAAAGGAACAAAAAAAATATGCCAAATGGATCGTTTTTCTTTCTTAACTTCAAGACTCAGATAAAAATAAGCAATGCCTTCAACGCCAAAGAGAACAGGCTGTCAAAAATACATGTTGAGGGTTGGCCGAGTGGCACGATGGTTAAGCACTGGCTTGGGAAGCTGGCGGCCCTGGTTCGGGTCCCACATATGAGGGCCAGTGACATTGCCCTCAAAAAAAAAAAAATTATATATATATATATAAAGCTGATTTGACCAAATAATTTGAAATGGAATGTCTGATGAGCAAAATAATATTTTTATTATAAAGGACAAACATGGTCATATTTTCTTCTAAGAAATAGAAATAACCTGGACACTTGTTACAGCTTTATTTTCAACAAATAAAGGAATGATGGCTCACCTACAGACAATAACATTCTGAAATTTGCTATTCACACATACATATTGACAAAAATGTAGTGTACATAGAAATTTGTCCCTTAGAGAGGAGTTTACAGGAAACATTTTAGTGAATAATATTAAGCACAGTGTGAATAATCATTTCTCCCAGGGAAAAAAAATGTCAAACAGTGAAAAGCACTTTTTTCTCCTAATTAAGGGCCACATGCTGCCTCTGCACTGAGCACAGTGTCTCATTAGTACCCAGGGAAATTTTGGTATCAATCATATTAAGTAGGGATTGCATATACAGTCCCATGTGTTCCATGCATGTGCATCTTTTAGGAGTTGTGGCAATTAAATTCTTTGACTGCAATCTGATTTGTAGAAATTGGTGTCAGCACTTGGCATGTGATTTTTTTTTTTCCCCTGAGAGGTATGAGGGTGGTCAGGACAGGGTAGGGTGTGTTAGGCAGTGGTGAGCTCAAGACAGTAAGGCATTTCTTATTTTTGATACATGATTCAATACCTTTTCCATAAACAATGTACCATGAGAAACTCAGTACAATGTTAAAGCATTTACAAACAAAGTATGCAGGATCTCTAACATCCTCTTTCCTTTGAAGTCTTCCTGTCCCATAAAGGAGAAGATAAGCAAAGATTTAAAAAACACGCCCTGAAGACTCCTTCTGTGTTTGGCATTGACTGTTTTACCTTGTGGATTTTATATTAGTCTTATATTAGTAAAGGGAGGTGGGGAATGGAAGCCACTATCTACACCAATCGCCAGATTCATTTGCTGGTAAAGTTAGAGCTCAGCAAAAAACCCTAATATGTTTTAATAATTTGTTGAAAATTTTAGTCCACTGTCTTACACAAATATAATCTAATGCACATATTTTAATCGAAGAGATTTTCAGAAGCACATTCTGAACATACTTAAAATACTTTTTAGAGTACAAAATGATAAATTTCTTGATCTGACTTTCACATTAGACTGCGAATTTCTAGAAGGCAGGAGCTGTATCTTATTCAACTTTACGTTTGGGAAGGGACTTATCAATACACTTTTATTTTTCTTTAAGTGAATGAAGGCTATAGGTGGTGAGTGCTAAATACATGTTTATTGATGTAAAAAATATTTTGCTGTATGTGGTGGACAAACAAACCCTGGAGTGACCTCCCAAGTTTCCCAGCTCCTGGTATTTACACTTTTGTGCAATCCTCCCACTCCCTTGAGTGCAAGTTGGACCTGTAGCTTGCTTATAACCTATAGAATTTGCAAAGGTGATAGCATGCTATCCCACGATTTGTAGATTTTATAAGACTCCATCTTAGCAGACTTGAGGGGGAGACTCCATTGCTGGCTTGATGGGGTAAGCAGCTATACCAGAGAAGTCCCTGTGGCAAGAAACTACAGGCAGCTTCTGGGACCTGGGCAGACTCCAGTCACTGCCAGCAAAATACCACCCACCCTCACATATGGTTTCCAGGAACCATCCATCATGCCTTTTAGTAATTCAAAAAAAACAGCTTAGGCCTTAACAAAATGCCTTGCTGTATAGCTAAATTATTCTTGATCCTTCTTGAGAAATAAAGTCATGAGTCACAGAATTTTTAGAGTTTAGGCTCCAGAGGTTACAGACACATGCTCACAGAACCAGATGGGGAATATAAATGAGCAAAGCAAGTCAGGTACAGGAAAATACAGTAGTGCTGGAGCTGCATCAATGGACAGTATCATGAAGGCTCTGTGGTATGAATCTACTAAGGGGAGGCAGGACTGGGTGCCCTGGAGAGCACATACCCCATCTAAATGATTTAGCAGGTTCTTGCCTCTACATGATCATTGGTCCCAGTGTTGCTAATTAGATCTTGTGTTTTTTTTTTTTCCCCAAAAGAAACCAAAAACATGAATGATTATTAGGAAAAAAATCACCTAATGTCTAAACATTGAAAACACTAATGATTATAAGTTTTTAAGGCTTGCCTTAATAATGAGGTGCTGATCCAATAAAACATTCACACTGGTTGGACCCAAGCCCTCATTTGAGGACTGAGGAAATAAAGATCCTACAATTAGGAAATAGTAGACTTGGCAATGATAACCCCAGCTCATGAACCTCAAAACTACAATATGAAATTAGAAATTAAGGATTCACAGGCAAACCTTTTCGAGTATAAATTATTAATTTTTGTCAATTGACTAAAACAAGGTACAGATGGTTTTGCGGTGGAAATGACATGCTTATGAGGTTAAAGGACTCTTTTTTTTTTCTTTATTTAGACATTCAAAGGACTAAAGCAAAATAAATGCAAAATCCATTCAGCCTAAGCATGACAAATCACTATTTACCAGTCATGTGCAACCCTAGATTGTATTAAATATTCATAGACTTCAGAATGAGGCTGTCAGCTTTCTCCTTTGTCTGAATCACATTGCCTTCCACTTACAGAGTGAATGTCAAACCACAGCTGAGTTTCTTGGGATACAGCCAATTAAAGGGTTCACAGTAAAGGTATTCGTCCCTGGGGTTCACAAGGAGTAATGGGGCAAAAGAAACCCAGCATCCCATCTCCACTTGCAGAACTACTCAACCTTTCACTGAGCTTCCACTTTGATTTATGAGTTGGTGGCATATGGCTCAGGTTTCAGAAGGTCTGATCATTTTAGTGATAATTGCCTAGGTGTGAAAGTGTGAATGATCAATAACATTATCATGTCCTGGGTGGTCAATGGGTGTACGCAGTCATATGATTTACAACTCTGGCAAACCGGCTGGCAGTTACACTCAGAGTGCCTCATCATGTGGAAGATTAAAAAATGTTAAGAAGTGTGTCAGTAGCCAATTTTCCTACTCAGGGAAAATCAATGGATTATTAAATGTGGATTATATAGCTGTGTTTATTTAGTATAGAATTAAGGAGTTTGAAAATGCAGCTCAGTCATTTATACAAATTGAGGGAGGGGTAATATAGTCAGTCTAAAATAGTGACTAAAAAAGCATTTAGATTTGGCTTTAGGGTACATTACAGAATTTTTCACTCATCACATTTACTCTGCTAATCCTTATGGTAAGGATGAGTCACTAAATAGCTCTAGAAAAAAAGGGGAGGCACTGGGAAAGTAGCCAAACTTATCTTAATTTGATTGGTTGAACATATCCCATTCATTAAAAAAAGACTGGAAGTTACTGACAGGTCCTTTGAAGAAACTCTCCATTTCATTGAAATTCCTGCCTTACCATAAGCCTTTCCTTCCTTCCATGCTACCCCCCACCAAAAATGGTGGAAAATTAATTACTTTTCTTTTGATATTAAAAAAAGTTTATTAAAGTAACGTGTGCACAAGGATTAGAACAAAAAAAAAACTAGTAGAGAAAGCCTTATTTTGAAAGGCACTAAATAATTGCTTGTCATACTTTTTCTACCCCCTATTCTTGCTGGCAAAGGGGAAACCATTTTAACCCTGCTAATTGTTTCTGTTTCAGTTGTAATGTCGATATCTCCAAATCTTAGAAGATAATCTTATACGATTACTTCCAGCTATATTAACTTTCACATATCATTTATTGACTTTTTGCTGTGATAAATGAGGATAAAACTGACTCCCTGGCAGGATTCCTCCAGTTTATAATTGGGTAGAGGTGGTCAATCCTCATCCTAGTTCTCTTTGGGGGTTTGGGGGGTGGGGGTGGGGAGGGGTAACATTTCAAAGCTAAAAGGAAAGTCGTTCAACTAGAAACATGCATTTCTTCACAGAACACCTTTTGTCTCATTGCCAAGCACTTGGCTCCCCTAAGCATCAGTGAACTGGAATTCTACAGCGGAATTATGATTGAAGATATTGTCTGGCAAGTCAATTGCAGGTATTATCTTCTCTTTCCTTCTGTTTCTCCTAGTTTGAATCTCAAGCACACTATTCTAGGAAATGTTTTAAGGATTCCCTTATCTAAAATATTAAATGATACATTTTAGTTACAGACTTTCAAATCTCTATAACTTCTTGACTTCTTACTTTCTCCTTTGAGTTTTGGCTTCACTCTTGTCTCTGCCTATGGTTTAGGTTATACTTTTAGTTATTCTACCTATAGGACTAACTTGTCTCTGCCTCATTACTCATTTTGTTATCATCAACCCAATTATTCTGTCTTTCAATATAATCTCCCTTCATTTCTATTCACATATTGACATGATGGAGCGGAAAGGAAGGACAGCCAAAAACCAGCAACATGACTTCCAGTTTTTTATTTGAATGTGTGGCCTGAGATACATCTAGGAAAAGAAGAGGTTGAATTAAATGAACCTTAAGCCTTGAGCATCTGCCTTACTTGATGCAGCAGAGTGGTTAGCATCATGGCTCTCAGGTCTGACATTTAGTCCATATACTCCACTATGGCCACACTTTTGTTCAATGGATCTGTTAGTCATTAATGATTACACTGAACACAGTGGAATTCATTTTTCAAAGTTACAAGTTAAAGAAGTAATTTTTTATAAAAGCAATATAAATTAGCTTTAAATTATAAATTAAGATGACTAAAACCAATTTCTTAGCAAAAGTCAGTGTAGCCATTTACTCTCTAAATAAACAGCTAATTATCTGGATAATCTCATTTTCTAGTTCCTAGCCATATTTATATAATCCGTTATGATTGGAATTTTAGTCTTGAGAAGAGAGCTTGATTTGACGGAGCAAAATATAAAATAGGATCTTGGAAATAATTAATTCCATTGAGCTCTTCCAATCACAATTCTGCCCGTTCTTCAAAACTCCAGTTCGGTTCTAACTCCTTAGCAAACAGATGAGTATGTACTCTGTGCCAGGTCTGTGTGAGCTACCTGGCACACCAAAGTGTTTCAAAAATTATCTCCACATTCCAATAGCTTAGAATGCAGCTGTGTGACAAGTCACACAACTCTCACCTGACTATAAACGGGCATGGCCTGGGGAGTCCCCATGGCAGCGACATTGCCTAAGCAGCCACTGGAGTTCACAGGAAAGAGCTGGAAAGGAGATGGACTACAATAATATCTCCATATACATAATATATATGTATACTGTCTATGCATATGTGTGGTTATGGGTGTATGTATATAGGGTGAGTGAGAGTGAAAAGAAATGAGGACCCATCTTATCATTAGATTAAAAGAGTTAGTAAATATGAAGTGCTTAGAACACTGCCTAGCACACTAGCATGTAGTAAGGACCTTAAAAGGATGGGCTATCTGGTTATAAGAACAGTCTGATGTTGAGAAAGTCTAGCGTAACAGCGAGAATAACAAATGATTACTGAGCTGCCTCACACTCCATGCCCTGACCCTTACTCTCTCCTGGCACATTTGCCAAGCAGAACCCCAGTGGATGGTCTGATTCTTCTAGAACATTGGGTAAACATACAACCCAGGGAGGCCAATAGAAGTGCTTCTCTTGCTTTGCTATTTTGATTGGGTCCCTCAAGTGACCAGTCACACCAGGTTTTTTCCTCTGGATTTTTCTCAAACTTGATCACTGCCCTCTTTCTGCCAAGAGTGCGTGAGTACTAAATATTTTCATGCAAAAAAATAAAAAGATTGTCTATAGGGGAGTGATGTCAATGCCTGACAGGAAATAATGTCTGAACAAATTGGATAGCATCATAAAATAGAGTAACTAGGGATTTGTAGGACTATACTATTTTAACCTCGAGAAACATTGGTAATCGTGCTTTTAACATGAAATTTGTGGAATGACTTTTGAGATTTATGAATAATATTTATTTTTCTGTGAAAATGTTCTCATATTCTAATAGTATACAGTTTCTGACTTCGGTCTTTTACAAGCTAGCTGCAGATGAAATTTCACTCTCATTATGTGAAAGGCTAGCACTTGCTCAATTTTAATGTACATATCTTTGTAATCTTTCCCTAACAAATTTTTTATAGCATGCGTCTCCTGAGAAAGTGCAGTATGACTTATTAGAAAATAAAACCCTCTTATCTTTAAAAAAAATCATCAATATAGGGAGTTAAATAACTTGTTTAAAAAAAATTAGTGAAAAAAAAATGATGCTTTTACAATCTTGAGTCTGATGACAGGACAAAAGAATTAGTCTTTCTTAATTCATAAGAAAAGATACCCAGGGATGTATTTTTATGTTGTAGAGAACAAAGAACTCAGAAATAATGCCACCTGTAGGACAAATCTCAAAATCTTTTAAGAAGCAATTAAGCACAGTACACGTAACTTGGCTGTACTCTGAAAGTGTTGAATTAAAAATCTGTGTGTGTCCCTACTTCACTGTAGAGAAGGCTGCTGCTTCTTTTGTAATGAAGCATCCTCTATCAGAAAGCTTTCAGCCCAAAGTAATCATCCTTTTTCTAACTGCAGATGTCCAGCAGTTGGCATTATCTGATTCAGTAGGGAAGCTGCTCACCAGGTTTTAGAGGAAGATGAATATTACAATAAAAACCTGTCAGTCCTGCAGTCACAATTTCAATTCAGCCCTGACCCATTAGCAGGAAATCAACCTGCGGGGCCTTGGTTACCTTCCGGCTTCTTTCTCTTGGTGCCTTTACATTACCATCCCCACTGCTATTTCCATTAGTCAGTTTCCAGGGCAGAAGTAACTTTAACACTGTCAGCCCCCTCATGCATGATCTCTTTTCCACTGCTTTATGGCACAGCCATACTGGTATTCTGTATTGCTAATTGTGGAGATTTTCTTAAGCAATTTTCATTACCAATTAATTTGGTAAGCCTGTGTATTAGATTTTGCAGCCATGTAACAAACCCATGCAGAGAAGGAAATAAAGACAAAGACCAATGTACCAGAAGAATGAAAAATCAATGCAGGATTTCAACCCTGAATTAGACTGCTGACTAGACCAGAACACAACCATGAGTAAATTGGATTCTTTGGGTAGGACCTTACTGTTTTAGGTACTCCTGTGAAAGGATTACTGAAGGGATTGATTCAGAAATGGAAATATCACAAGTGATCTGAATAAACCAGCGGCAATACACGGGAAGGTCGGCCATCCAGAAAAAGCCGGAACAGCCAAATCCCCCTTTGCTTCATTAGGTTTTTTGGGGTTTTTTTGAGGGCAGTGTCACTGGCCCTCACATGTGGGACCGAACCGGAACCGGGGCCGCTGGCTTCCCAAGCCAGCACTTAACCACAGAGCCACTCGGCCAGCCCTTCCAAATCCCCCTTTGAAGACTTTACAGGTACTTCTCAGCCCTCTCTAGCTAAAATACTGCCCTACCCCCAGTCCCCAAACAAGTGTAATGACCCTGATGTTTATGTTTTAATTACTCATCAAAACACAGGCTGGTGGCTTTGTGCTGAATACCTCTCAGTTTGTGAACATCTGGGGAGCCTGCCTGAGGCTTTATCACTAAATCTGAAAGGTGATGTTTTTCTGTATTTCCCTCACAGCTTTTCTGAATTTTCAAAAGTCACTTACCCTCTGTTTCTCCATCTGCACATCAGGGAAATCACAGCAGATACCAATCTAATTCATAGGGATATATGAGTTTTTAATGAGACAATATTTATACAGTGCTTGGAGCTTCTAGGGAGACTCTTATATAAATACTAACTATTCTCAGGGTAATATTAGCACAGTCTATTAAATAAAATGAGGACTCTTATTAAAGATAACTAACGAGAAAAATGGTCTTTCAGAAAAAGAGAAAAAGGCTGTCGGGGGATTACCCTGGTAACATTAATCTGTCCTCTTCCTCATATTTCTGTTTTAGTATGAATGATGAGAGTAGGTAGGAAGAGATGCAAATCGGGGGGACTTGCTAGGCTGGGAGCACATTCACATCTGGGTGTTTGCTTTGGATTTGACCTCTCAGCAAGGAAATGGACATTTGAGGCTTCTCGTGTAGATTAAAAATATAAGTATATAGCACACATACACACACGCGCGCACACACACACACACACACACACACACACACACACCCCAACACAATGGGAAAAATAATGGTGTGCCTCTTTCACTTTTGAATTAAATCATCCTTTCTTTAGGAACCATGCTCTAAATTAAAGGCAAAAATAAAAAGTGGGATGAGGAAGGAGATAAAGGAAGACAGGTAGACACTGCACTATAAAGTTACAATTAGCAACTACATCAGTCTCTAACATCCACACTGTACTTTACAACGAACCAACATTCCTATTCTATTGATTCCACAAAACAATCTTTGAAGTCAATGTTATATTATCCCCTGTATTCATTTGCTAGGGCTGCCATCACAAAGCTGGGTGGGTTAAACAATAGAAATATATTTCCTCACAATTCAGGAAGATGGAAGTAGGATATCAAGGTATCAGCGAGGTTTATTTATGCTGAGGCCTTTTCCCTTGGCTTATAGATGGCTCTCTTTGCCCTCTGTGGTCACTTGGTCTTTCCTGTGTGTGTCCCTATGTCCTAATCTCCTTTTTTAAGGACACTAGTCACATGGGATTAGGGCCTACCCTAATGTCCTCATTTAACCTGAATTATCTCTTTCAAGGCCCTATCTCCAAGTCCACATTCTGAGTACTAGGATTTAGAACTTCAACAGTGAAGCTGGGATGGGAGGGGCACAATTCAGCCTATAAAGACCCCATTTTATGATGGAGAAAATGAAGGTAAAGGAGGGTATGTGATATGTTTAAAGGCCACAGACATTTTAACTCAAATATCTGGTGACTTGGGTTCGAGTCCTGAGTTCTGACCCCTGAATATTCACTCTTATGGGATGGACAGGCTACCAGGGTCTGAGTGTGGGAGAGTAGCCCAAGTCAGAAATGGGTTTGCATGTCTCTAGGAGACACACTAATTCAGCTGAAGCCATGCATGAAAAAAACAGACCACTTTAAGGAAAAAGGATTAGTTATATGCCTAACTGGAAAGGGGCAAAGAGAAGCTTCATAAGTACCAGAATTAAACAGAAATTACCCCCCATAATTAGATGTCTGATAATGTAGACCACTGATTACAATTTACCTCTAGTTTTTGTAGTTAGTCATAGATTTACAAGAATAACTTGGGGGATGGTGGGGAGGAGGAGGTAGATTAATTGAGGATGGTAGGGGTAGGTTTTTATCATTATTATTATTACTTTGTCACAAAACACCTAGAACTTAGAATTATATCTTACAATATTTTTTCCAATTCCATGCCCATTTACATTAGGGACCACCCTAATATCCCCAGTTCCCTCATATGTCCATGTGTCACTAGAAGATTTTACCCCAGGAAGATGAGTAGATATTTCCATCGGGGGTTTTTTTTTCCACCACCCTCAACACCAGGCTTATGAAGGTACTTATTGGGAGAGTCCAAAAATCAAGATAGCATTTATCAGCCAGGTGTCTCAGAAAATACAGCATAGATGTCTAAAAAGAGTGTGAAAGCAGCTTTAACAACAGTTAGTTAGACCTCATTTCCCAAAATTTGTTCTTTACTCATTTTGCAAAATGATCTCCCATTCCTTTAACAAAAAAATGTTCTTCCTCTATAGGCTTTTTGCATTTAGTCTATATAATTTTTAATTCATTTTATCTTAGAAAATCCTAGAGAAAAGGGACACGCTCACCCTCTTACCCAGAAAGGCAATGCAGGTATCTTCAGGCCAGTCTCTACTCTTAACTCAATGACTTACTAAGTCTCTGAGCCTTACTTTTTGACTTGTAACTTGCAAATAATAACACCTGCAGGGCCAGTTTCATGGGCGTTCAATCACATAGGGGATTCACTTTTAGAAGGGTCTTATGGTGGGTTTAATGCTCTGCTGATGAGGTCTTGAAATTTTTAATTAGTTTTGAACAAGGAAACTCGCATTTTTATTTTCTACCAAATCCCACAAATTATGTCACTGGTGTTGCATACCTACTTTATCTAAGCCTGCTTTGTAAACAGGCTTTATCTAAAACTGCTTTGTAAACAAAAACAAAAAATACTTTACATAAATAGGCTGTCAAAATTCATTTTTACAATATGAGAATGGAATAATGAGGAAGTACCACTAAATTAGACTGTGTGAAGAGAAAGCCTGGAGAAGGAGTCAGAAGACTTGGCACCTAGCGGGGCCTCTCATTATCTAGGTGGCTGGGGCAAAGCATTTTCACTCCTCAGACCCCAGTTACCTCATTTGAATAGTGCTGATTTGGGGTTCTCTTCTTTGGTGCATGTTAGTGCCATCTGGGGAGATGTTTTAAAATATCAGTTCTTGGGTCTTGCTCCCAGAAACTCTGATTTAAATTTTCTTGGGTAGAGCCTGGGTGGACCTTTGGGTATTGGCTTTTTTTTTTTAAGTCCCTAGATAGGCAAGTATGGGGAGTAACTAGAAATTAAGTGTCTGTTCGTATGACTACTTTGGAAAATGAGTGGGTGTGCACACTAAACTGAACACACACAAATGAGGTCTGACAATTAAGTTTCCTGAATTTGTTGCAATGATGTTGCTAACCTATTTTGATATCAGAGGGATTATTCATTATGCATTTACATCAATCGGACAAACAGTTAACCAAGTTTACTATTTGGAAGTGATACAAAGGCTGCATGAAAAAGTTAGATGACCTGAACTTTTTGCCAACAATTCATGGCTCTTACATCACGACAATGTACAGCTTACACAGCACTGTCTGTGAGGGACTTTTTAGCCAGTCAACAACTAACTGTATTTGAACACCCTCCCTACTCGCCTGATCTAGCCCCCAGTGACTTCTTTCTTTACCTGAAAAGGAAATATTGAAAGGAAGACATTTTGATGACATTCAGGACATCAACAGTAATATAACGACTGCTCTGATAGCCATTCCAGAAAAAGAGTTCCAAAATTGCT
The DNA here is from genome assembly GCA_033961575.1 of Aselliscus stoliczkanus. Taxonomy (NCBI): domain Eukaryota; kingdom Metazoa; phylum Chordata; class Mammalia; order Chiroptera; family Hipposideridae; genus Aselliscus; species Aselliscus stoliczkanus. The sequence goes on from CM066728.1 coordinate 46,802,187, forward strand.
TTGAAGGGTGGACTAGGAGCTGGCATCAGTGCTTAGCTTCCCAAGGGGAGTACTTCGAAGGTGACCATAGTGATATTCAGCAATGAGGTATATAGCACTTTTTCTAGGATGCATTCACGAACTTAATTGTGCAACCTCATAACCATGGTCCAGCAATTCTATTCCTGGATATATGCCCCCCAAAATGGTTATAAGTGTACACCAAATTATTTATAAAGTAATATTTATCGCAGTACTATTTGCAATAGCCAAAAGCTTTAATCCACCCAAATGTCCATCAATAGTAAAATATAACAGGTAAATAAATGGTGGCATATTCATAAATGGAGCATTAGACAACAATGGAAATGAATGTATTACTGCTTCTTATGAACTGTCACACAGTACTGAGCAAGAAAAAAAACCCAGAAAGATATAGAGAGCATAACATACTATTATTCTTTGCAAGTAAATTTCAAAACTAAACAAAAATAATTTTATAACATTCAAACTCAGGACAAGGATTACTTCTATAGGGAAGTAATGACTAGAAGAACATGGGGGCTTCTGACAGCTAGGATTGTTCTGTTTCTCAATCTGGCAGTGGTTACATGGGTATACTGTATTCACCTTGTGAAAATTAACTCATGGTGTATACGCATTATATTTCAATAACAAGTCAATATGAAAAGTGCCTACATAATTTTGATGTGCAGCCAAAGTTGAGAACCACAAAGCTAGACATCTATACTGTCCCTTACAACACTGAACATTTTGTTAGATTTTTCTCAGACTTTAGTCTCTTTTGAGGTTGAGTAACACAGATAATGTCCTTCATGCTTCATTGATACCTTTTTTCCCTTTGTTCTCTCAAGTTCACCTTCAAACACAAAGATCCCTCTATCTACTTGTACTACATGTTGTTTAATCTGGTAGTCGTAAGGTCACTGATCCAATCATGCACAAACTATGTGATCATGGAAACAAATATTTCTGTACATCCAAGTGTTCATTCTCGTTCGTTGATTATATGTTTCATAGATAATCAATGAAGAGAGGGAAGGAGGTATTGGGGGCAATAACCTGATGCTACTGGAAGCACTGGGCTTCTGCAAGCATAGTGTGATGAAGAGAGCCAAGTGAGTGTGCTCCAGCACTGCCCATTATCCTGGAGATGTCTTGTCTCCTCTGCACCCCATGGCAGTAGATAAAAGGCAGCATATTCACTCCCTGACAGAAAGAACGCGTGTGTTTGAGAAATTTGTTCTCAAACCAGCCAGAACACCTAATAAAACTCAGGGCCAAGTTTATTAACAAAGACCAACAGTGCTTCCTCCATGTTTGTGCTTTGAGCACCGGGTCTAAATGTGCCCATCAGGTAATGATTGCATTGCTGTCTCATACCCTTCCAGCCCTTTGCACCTTAGGAAACAGAGTCCAAGAGACGTGCATGAATAAGATCATAAACACAAAGCCCCCCAATCACCCAGACAGCACTCAGAATCACAGAGGAATCAGCTGAACTGCCTCTCAACCCTCAAACAGAATCACTTCTATAGCCTCACTGAGATCCAAGGACCCAGGGACAATTTGAAGCAAACACGTCCATGACCATAGTGCAAGTTTTATGTTTTTTCTTCAGAAGAAAGAATATTAATAAAAGCACATCTACTACAGCAAATTCTGGTAGCAGATGTAAGGCAATTGTTGTAGATTCAAAGAAATGGAAATACGAAGAGTGGCTTGTGGATGATTACATTTTACACTTCACTCTGTTCAGTAGCAGAAGTGGTATTTATACTTAAAAAAAAAAAAAAAAAAGGGAATTGCCTCAAAGGTAATTGTATTTAGAGTCTCATGCCCCTTCAAGAGGAAAGAAAGTCAAGTCAAATTTTTTAGACCTAAGCTGCTAAGATTAAACTGAAAGTAGAAAGGCACATGGTTTTTCAAAAAACTTTTAAGAATACATTTTTTTTTTTAATCAACCAGAATTAAGTACCAAAACATAAGATTTCTTGGGGAAATTATTTAAAAGGTTCGTAAACTTCGCATATCCTTTTGTCAACCAAACTTTCAATAAAACAATTTTTCAGCCAATAAAATCAGATTATCATGTAAGTTTTTTTAAATATTTATAATAAAAATGCACATAGATTAAATAAAGTTAAATTCCTAATATCGAGCTCACTTTCTCTCCATATATATAAGCTAATATAGGAATTTCAATGTAGCTCAAACATTTTTTAAATTTATAACTATGAACTTGTAGTTGCAGTTAATTAAATGTAAATAGAGAGATCATTAATTTGCAATGGAGATTGGTTTGCAGTGGAGATTGGTACAGGGGAAAGTCTATTTCACTGATTTAAAACCATTTTTTTATCCAGAGTTAATACTATCAGTGGATTACATTGTTTTTCTTTGTAAATTAAATATGCACTGAATACCCACCCTTTATAACAGCCTGTCCTTGATGTTGTAGGAGACGCAAAGAAGCATAAGCAAGGCCCCTGCCTTCAAAAAGCTTATAAACTCTAATGCATAAAATAGCAGAGGAATGATATGATACATGCAGTGAACTCTTCACAGAGTGACTCTAATCTTAGGCAGCTAGGTGCAGATTTGTCAGGTAGGCATTAAAGGATGGTTAACTCAGATAATTGGAAGGTCTTCCAGAGAGAGGGGACAGCATGAGCAAAGCCATAAAACAATGTTGCTCAAAATGGGGTCCATTAACAGCCTACCTTACAAAAGACAACGAAACTGTTAGCCACACCCCTCTGTCAAGGTTCAGATTCAGCAAGTCTATTCTAAGCCCCAAAACTAAAAAAAAATTTTAAGCCTGGCAAGACTAATTCCAAAAAAAAAAAAAAAAAAAAGTGTGTGTGGGGGGGGTGAAAGTGTTAGATTGGAAATACAGTGTAGACTTCCTTGAACACTAGAATAAAGAGTGTAGACTTTTTCTTGTAAACAAGAAAACCTTATTGAAGTATGTTAAACAGAGGAGTAACAAGATCTAATAATTAGTGTTCCCTGACTCAGCAATGGTGTGAAGGGCAGTGGAGCAGGGAGTGAGAGAGGTGGGGTGGGGGAGAGGAGGCCACTGGAATTGTCTAGACATGAGGGAATAATTGATGTGGATAGAAGATGAGGAAATAGAGGGAAATAAATAGATTTGAGAAAAATGAAAAGCAGACTGTGATGTTCACAACAGAAAATTCTCAGGCTACTGCATCGCCATGTTCTGAGTGAGACACAGTCCAGGCCACTCTCTGACCACAAAATAGCTGTTTCTCTTCACATTTCTCTGAGTGGCTGCTGTGTCTTCTCTAATGATAACTCTAGCATTGTTTACCTCTGCCTTTTAGATAAAACTTATTAAAAATCCCAATCACTGAGTTCCCCTGCTTCTTTTTTTCTAATTGACATGACTATTGTGTACAGTATGTTAATTTGATACATTTATATATTGCAATATGATTTCCATCAGTGCATGAGCTAACACCTCTAACACATCACATAATTATCACTTCTTTTTTATGTTGAGAAAAATTAAGATCCAGTCTTTTGGCAACTTTGAAGTTTATAATACAATGTTGTTGACTATAATCAGTATTCTGTGCATAGGATCTCCAGAAAGTATTCATCTTCTAGTTGAAAGTTTGTATCCTTAAACATCTCCCCATTCCCCACCCTGGTACCGCAACACCACCACATGCCCTCCCCTAGCTCGATAACCACCATTCTACTGTCTGTTTCTATGAGTTTGGCTTTTCTATAATCCACATATAAGTGATACCATAAAGTTTTTATCTCTGTCTAACATATCTCACTTAGCATAATGCCTTCCTCTTGATAGCATTCAATCCAGAAAGGCCTCTACTTCACTAATCCCTCCTCAAAATCATCCAAAAAACAAGTCCAAATCCAATAAAAAGCTTCTCCCAGTTCCCATCACTGAAAATCTTCTGAGGTTTTGCTAAGGTGTGTTCTCTCTTGCCACAGCAAGCTAAATAAACCTAACTTTGTTTAACCACAGGTATGTCCACAGCAGATTTTAATACACAGGATATCAAGAAGGACAAATCAGTAACACTAAATGATTGGTTGACTGAAGAGAGATTAAAAAATTCACTTTACAGTCTGAAGGCCTAGTGAGCATAATAACACCACTGAAAGAAAAAGAAATATCAGAAGCATGAATTGATTTTACTTGCTGAACTTGAAGGGACAGCATGACATTCAAGAGAAAATTTGGGGCAGACAGTAGGTTTATGGGCCTCCCAACAGTGGAAGAGACATCAAGGAGAAGTAGAGATAAAGCACCTTTGCACAAAGGTGTTACTTTTAACCAGGTAAATACCTTCCTCCTTATCCAGCCCTGTGTGGCATTCAAAGATCTTTACTAAAGCATCTTCAGTTGTTTCTGACCAAGCAACTTCTTTGCACAGCATCACTGAGGAGAGCAAGTCATTATCTAGATTATTTTATTCAGCCTTAAAAAGGAAGAAACTACTGCCATTCACAACAATATGGATAAACCTGGAGGCCATTTTGCTGAGTGAAATAAGCCAGATATAAAAAGATAAATACTGCATGATCTCATTAATATATGGAATCTAAAAATAGTCAAATTCATAGTAACAGAGAGCAAAATGGTGGCTACCTGGGCCTGGAGATGTTGATCAAAGTGTACAAACTTTCAGTTACAAGATGAATAAGTTCTGGAGATCTACTGTACAGCATGGTAACTCTAGTTAATAATAACATTGTATACTTGAAATTTGCTAAGGGAGTATATCTCATGTTCTCACCACAAAAAAATAAAAATAGCAAGTATGTGAGCTGATAAATATGTTAATTAGCTTAAAGCTGTGGGGAGGGGGGAGTCAAGGCCATGAAAGCAATGAGCTAATCTATTCTGTTGTGTTCTCAGCACCAACTCTAGCACATCCTACAAGCACTCAATGCATACGTGTTCAATGAGTGAAGAAAAGGAACAATGGAATCCAAAGGTGTTGGTCCACAGAATGCTGGGAACTTAGTCAACTTCTCATCCCTGTGCTAGCTCTGGGAGTAATGGACAGTGTTCCTAGCAACAGAAATAAAAAAATGTACAGATAATTTCAAGAATTTTACAATTGAATGCAATAGAAACCTAAAACAAACCAGGCATGTAGGGTCTGAGAGAGCATCACTATTCAAAGTGTGCACCTCAGACAAACAAATCCCAGTTCTGCCTACTAACACCTCAGGAAACTCACTTATATTCTCTAAGTCCCCATTTCCTCAACAGTAAGTTGGCAGAAACAATGTCTGATCCACAGCATGGTGGCGAATTAAATGAGCCAGTTTATGTAAAGCACTTTGCACAATGCCTGGCACATGGTTGGTGATTAATAAACAATGAAAAATAGTAACAACAAAGCCATTATGAGATATCATCTACACCTAACAGGATGACTACTATTGAAAATAAGTGTTGGTGAAGACCTGGAGAAATTGGAACTCTTGTGCATTGTTAGTAGGGGTGTAAAGTGATGCAGCAGCTTGGAAAACAGTATGGCAGTTCCTCCAAAACCTAAAAAAAATTAGCAAATGATCCATCAATTCCATTCTAGGTATATATACAAAAGAATTGTTTCAAAGAGATTTGTGTACTCCATGTTCATAGAAGCATTATTCACAATATCTTAAAGATGGAAGCACCCCAAGTGTCTATCAACAGATGGATAAAGAAACTGTGTATTACTTAGCCCGAAAAAGGAAGGAAATTCTGGCACATGCTACAACATGGATGAATCATGAAGACATTATCCTAAGTAAAATAATGCAATCAAAAAAGAGAAATACTGCATAATTCCAATTATATGAGGAAACTAAATTAGTCAAATTCATAGAGACAGGAAGTAGAATGGTAGCTGCCAGGAGATGGAGGGAGGGTCACTGGAAGTTAGTTTCTAATGGGCATAGATTTTGAGTTTAGCATGATGAAAAGAGTTCTGGAGATTTGTTGCACAATAGTGTGGATATTATTAACACGACCAAACTGTACTCTTAAACATGGGGGTAAGATGGTAAAGTTTATGTTATTAAAACTTTACCACAGTTAAAAAAAAAAAAAAGAATGAAAGAAATTAAAACTGCAAACAACTCATGACAAGAGAAAAGAGTGAGTTGTGTCCACCAGAGGTCGCCCTCACTTAGAGCTGGGCCAGCATCCATTACTGCCCAACAGCAAATCTTGGCAGAGCAGTATCTTGCAACAATGGTTTTGTTCAGGGTCTTCAGTGAGGGTCAGACAGGATAAAATGAGTAATCAAGTCACAGCTTTTAAAAAAAGCTGCTGTCCTCAGAATTATTCCCTCCAGAAAAGGGACACCTAGTTTCGGAATCCAAAACAGGAAAACCAGGGCGCTAACATTTTTATATAATATTAAAGCAGTTAGAAAGATGGGTGGGTGTCACAGAGAGAACATGATGAAAGATAAGCCAAACTTCAGGAGGAAGAGTGTGAAACTAGAGAATTCCAGACACAGGGAAGAGAGGTAAATGATCAGAAAAGCAAACCACTCTGCTACATGAGTGGAAGAGGAGGTGATTAAGAGGCCAGGGGACAAGTTACAACTGACAGGGAACAGGAACTGGGTCCTATATTCTGACCTAGGCCATTGGGCTCCATCCTCCCTCATTGATATGGGAACTCTAACTGCCAACTCATAGTTTCACGGGCACATTCTGACACACAGAGGAAAAAGATCAACAAGTTTGGTGATTAGGTGGTCCATGCTGGGCTTGGAGGGAACATTTTGGGTATGCTGGTGGGATTTGAAGTTATATTAATTACAAGAGATCAAAGAGTGAAAGTGAAATTTAAAATGGAGGGAAAAAGATAGCCATCATTCTTTTAAGAAAATTCTTTTGGAAAGAAAGAGAAATAAGATGTTATTCTTAGAGGTCAAGCATGAAAGATAGTAATGTTTTCATTCCTTCTGTGACAGGCCAGAAGAGGTTTCCACTTACTAAGATATTCACACCCTAAGTCTTAGAATCTCTAAATATGTTACCCTAGATGGCAAAAGGGACTTTGCAGATTTAATGAAGGTTAAGGAGCTTAAGATGGGGAGATTATCTGGGTGAACCCAAACTAATCGCAGGAATCCTTAAAAGTAGAGAAATGTTCCTGGCTGGGTCCAAGATGTCATATTCCTGGCTTTCAAGATGGAGGAATGGGCCATGAACCGAGGAAGTCAGGAGGTCACTAGAAGCTGGAAAGCCAAGGAAACCGATTCTACTCTAGCATTTCCAAAAGAAACCAGCTCTTCTATCGCCATTATTTTAGCCCAGTGAGCCCTGTGTTGGAGATCTGACCTCCAAAACTGTAAGACAGTAAATCTGTGTTGCTTTTAGGCCAATACATTTATGGTAAATATTTTGTTACAGCAGAAACAAGAAACTAAGATACCTCTTGATAAGTAAGTTAGAACTGGAGGAGATGGTGACTTGGACTACAGCGGTAACCTTGGACAAGGTGGTTGGCCTCTAGTGCTGATAGGTTTTGCTGATTGGTTGTGGTTTATGAAAGACATAAAGGAATCAACAATGACTCCAAGGTTTGGGACCTGGACAATTGGAAAATAGAATAGTCAACCTGAGAGATCCTCACAAGATGACTTACTGACAGCTACCATTTGGCTCTAGGGAAACATCCCAAGTCAGCTGGCCAAAGTCTAGATTACTGCCATCCTCTCTCGCTGCCCTCTCCCTTGGCTCTACAAGTGTAGTCTCCTCCAGCCAGCCTCCTACCTCGGACTTTTCCATTATCTGTGGCCCACAAACTCCAAGGATGCAATCAAGGCCTCTCGGTATTGCTTTCACTCAGCTTCAAAATTGGAACAGGAAGGGAAACAATAGTTTTCACTCTTTCTTGCAAGTCCCTTTCAAAGTATTCTCTCCTAATAAATCAAAAATAAGTCTCTGGTGGTGGTAATGAGTCTCTGAAAAACACAGATCTCAAAGTTAAAAAAATGGTGGTACTTTTCCCCATCATCCTCAGCTTTGAGACTTTAACCAAAATTTTGAGGCAACAGAAAAAAACTCCCTTTCTGCATCATGCTAAATACATATGATACCATGTAGCCAATAAAATAACAATTATAAATTAAAATTTTTATTTATTAAATTAATTTAATTTAAAATCAAATTAATGGATTTAAAAGGTGACTTATCCTCAATATAAAAATGAAAAAATAAAAATAGACCATTTACAAAATAAATACTAATATATTAATATGGGATAACTGTATGTAAAATATCAAATCTCATTAATATGAAATGAATGAAAATTAAAACTAGGAGATAACATCTGCCTATTAAATTGGATATGATTTTAAAAATCATCCCATTACTTTCATATGCAGCATGGGATTGGCACAAATTCGGTTTCAGTATGAACTTATAGATTCCAAAAATGTATTTTTAAAAATAACTAAGGAATGACAAATATTCATAGGGATTTTTATTGCAGCATTATATGTAAAAGTAAACATTTGGAAGTAATGTGAAAGTCTAATACCAGAGGGTTGATTAAATCAATTATAGAACACCCACATAATGGAATATTATGTATTTATTAAAATGTGTGTATACATATCTGCATATATATATTTATATATATATATATAAAGCTATTCATAATGCATTTCTAAGCAATAAAAAAAATTACAAAATAATCATAATGTGATCTCATACTTGGTATACATAAACATTATAGGATTAGTATAAATGTGTACACACACACTACCTATAGTATCAGTAACTTTTATTGCCTTTATTCTCTAAATTTTTCTATAAGTATAAATTATGTTGCTAGAAATAAACATCAATAAATGTTATGCAGATGTTGTTCTCAGAAGATTTATATTGACTTAAGAAAATGTTTATGCTATAATGCTGGGGGGAAAAGGAATACAAAATTACACACAAAAAATGATTGGAAGTTAGTTGAAAAAATTTTGAACAGAAAAAGGAAATACATTGAAATATTCAAAATGGTGATCTTTAGGTTATTTTCTTTTTTTATAGTTTATCAATTTCCTACATCGAGTATATATTATCTTTATTACCAAAAAAAAAGTTATTTTAAGATTTTTTTATTGCTCTACTTGTCTCCTTAGCTGGATTGGTTTGTAAACTCAACGCTGAGAAGAGAACTGATTTTGGTTATTTGCTCCCCTTTTTTACATCCTGTACTGCTCTAATTGTGAAGAAGCTGGCACCTAATTGAGTTCACACTTGATCTTTGCCTTTCTACCAAGTGCATGTTATCTTCAGTTTAGCCCTTGTTGCTACTTGTTTTCATCTCCTCTATTTCACTCTGGATGGTTGTTCTGAAATATGATTCATTATTCTGAAATATGAGCATTAATCACAACAGAGAAAGAGCTATGCAGGTAGAAGTAGAAAACTCTGGACTTTCATAATGCAATGTCTACTACTGATATCCACAAGGGGATTTCCATGTGGAAAGGATACCATCCGGCAAAAGAGACAAAGATGAAGTCTCTGATCCTGACGGGGGTGAGGGAACAGAATCCATGACTATTAAGACCTAGCAGAAGGGAGATACAGCTCTGAGTCACCAAACTAGATTAGGTCCTCAAGGAAATCTGTAAAATTAAGTCTATAAATGCTGGCCCAGCTGCTTAATTAGCACACTGTACAGCAGATTATGTTTTATAGTTTGATTTTTATATTCTAAGCTACAACCTCATAAGTCAAGCAAATCACATTACCAAGGACTTAATGAGTTCTTCTTTCTCATATGAGCTCACCACCAATCGCTAACCTTGCATTTATATACAGTCAGGACCATTTTTGTTATGCATCTGATTTCTCAAACCTCCATGTTAAAACATCAGCAGACAGGGAAATGTTTCCAGAACTGCTAACCCACAGAATGCTGTGTTCAGACCCAAAGTAGTGGCAGCCAAAGGAAATGATTCATTTATTAAGATTGTAATTACAGCTATGAAACAGCTGGTCATGGGCTCTTTCTCCCTGCCTGAGCTACTTCCTAACATCTGCTAGTATGAATACAGAAAGGTACTGACTTATCCTTCAAATATCTTCTCCTAGACAGGAGAGGACTTAGGGTATTCAGTCAGAGCAATAAACAAGAGATCAAATGTTGGGGGGGGGTCCAAGATGACCAAAATGAGAACTTGAATAGGACAATACACTGAAAATCTTGCGACATCTTTCAATTAAGATAAAAAAAAAAAAGTCATGCATACCATCCTAGAATAGGCTGTATTGCTCACCATTTCCAAGATGATGATGATGATGATGATGATAAAGTCTAATTGAACTGGCTCTCCAGTTCCATCTCGATGTACAATCTGTCTTAGTGTTTTGCTTTATATAATTCATTGCTTTTCTCCCATGCACACACATGATAAACTTTTTCTTCCTGAATATACTCTGTATTTTTCCATTTTGTATTTTCCAATGCTGTTTCATTTGCTCAACATGCCACTTTCTTTTACCCCACCACCTCCTCCTGTCAGAATCTTGTTCATCCTTACTTACAAACCAAACAAGGCTTTTTCATGAACACTTCCTTGCTTTTTTCCAACTGGATGTTGTTGTGAGATTAGTCAGTATAATATAGTTGTCAAGAAAGATTGTTGGATCCACTCTGCATAAGTTCAACTTTATGTTTTTCCATGTCTTACCTGCATGATATGGGGCAAGCTACTTTACTTCTCTTTGTCAGTTTCCTAATCAATAAAATAAGAATAATAAATAGTATCTTCTGGAAGGATAAAATGAGGTAATATTTGTAAATTTCCTAAAATGGTGAATGGGAGGTAATAAGTGCCCCTTTTTATTAGCTTCTGCAGCATAAAACTCTTTCCACCCAAAGCACTATTGTGGAGAAATTATTTGAGGCTTAGATCACCTATTGTAAAACTAATCACATCTTTTCTGATGATCTCCTCCAAATAGAATTAATGAAGAGATTCAACATTCTATTCAAGAGCTGCCTTTCTCAATCATAAATATTCATCCTCAGGTTCCTGAAACAAAATGATAATTTGGTTTACTCTGGGTGATTTAGAATAGATGCAAGCCTTTTTACTGGTTGGTCACTCTGTGTTAATACTGTAGTTGGGTGGTTATCTCTTTGCCAAAAAGATTTCCCTCACATTTCCAGGGTATAACCTCTAAGAAGATATTTAATATACACAAAATCCCCCATCCTTGACATTAATCATACAATAGGAGATATAATGAGGAACGAATCAGATTTAGATTAACATTATTAGGACAATTAGCAATAATTACCAGTGTTACACAAATGAAAGAATCTTACTTCTTAAGGAGATATGTGAAGAGAAAGATTCAAAATTAATTTTAAGGATTGGATTTTGATCTGAGTCAAATACTTTGAGGATGCTCAGCAAGGACCAGAATTTTGATACTTCCATTTTGTATTATTTCATGAGAAAAGCATTATTGAGAGTTTTGTTCTCTGGAGGCTAAAATTATGTCAGACAATGAATTACCTCATCTTTTAAGATCAATAAACCACTTCAGGCTTGATAACTAGGTTCCTCTTTCAAGCCATGAATATAATGAGATGACACAGCAAATTGCCAACAGAAGATAACACTAAGAACAGGAAAGTCATACCAACTGAATGTCAATGCCATTAGCATTTGTTAGGGATAAAAGTAGGCACTATAGCAACTTTGTAGATGCATCCAGTAAGTAAATTCTTATGTATTCTGACCTTCCAATTGTTTTGTTCCAGGGAATAAATGAATTAAACATAAAGTATAAAGAGCAGAATTTGTTATTATTTATATAGTCTAGAAAATATATTTTCTACCAAGTTTTGATAAATACTTGCTAAATTTCTGTATCCCATGCCTGTGTTTCTGAAAATTATATGGTTTGTGTTGTCACCAAAACAGAGTAGGAATAAAAGCTCAAGTGTTATTTTATTGTTTAAAGTTTGATGAAGAGATAGACTGCATAAATTGGCTTTCCTTAATAGAAAACTGTTGATTTGAGATGTGCATCCACAGTAACATGGCAAGGCTTTCTAATACCTAGCAATATATATTTTTTTTCCTTATGGTAGAACTGAGCAATTAACCAACTGAAAAACAGACAGCTTGATTGTGTCTTTAGTCTTGAGATTACACTTACTAGTGGAGCCAAATGGACGGAAGTAAAATACTTCATCTGTCTGACTCCTTAAAGTATATGACCATCCTTCACCAACAATCATGCCCAACCAGGCAGAGTATTTGGGAAAGTATTACTGGTCTGTGAAAGAGACTTATCCTTTTTTGTATGCACTGCATACATCAGAGAGGACCAAAGAAGACTTGGGTTGAGCCGCTGAAGCTATAGAGATGTACTCTAAAATTACGTCATATTCTGTAGCCACTAAATCCAAACTATGAATTCACCTTGGAATATGAATGTTAAACTCAATACTTACTCTCCCTCCCAGTCAATTCCTGTTGATTCTATGCTTTGAAATGGGTCATGAATCCATCCCTCCCTTTCCATTCCCTCTGCCATTATAGCAATCTTTATTTCTGTCTAGGTAAAAGAGGTGAAAGCTTTTGGAGGATGGGTGATTATCGTTGGCATTTGTAAATGAGGATACAAACCATCATTCATAGACATAAATTATAGAAGATTCAATGCCTTAGATGAGGAAATAACATTAAATTCTAAGAAATCATTTTTAGAAATTTTTAGTGCAGTTACTGTGCTGACCTGGCTTAATAGGTTGACCCTGAGAGTCCTGAGAGATTATATACTGGGGCAGGTAAGACAGGATTGCCATAGAGGTGCAGAACCCAGGGGAAAGGAAAAGGATCACACTTAATCACATCTTCCTAACCTGCAGCAATAGTTTTACAGAAGATATAACTTTAAGGTACACTTTAGGAAACACCTTTAGAAAATAGACATCTAATGATCAATATTATTCTGCATTTGAGAGCCTATTTTGAAGAGGGGAGAACCTGGATTTTGCTTCTACCTGCAGGACTGCAGAACAGCCATGCACGTGGGCATAAGGGACACCCCCTGACCCACTGCAGCACCCCCAGGGCCTCCCAGGAGCTGGCATCTCCACAGCAGGGGGTGGCCCAGGCCCAAGGAGATCTCACCACATCATAGATGTTCTCACCCTTTGGTACATCAGAGCCTCCAGAATCAAAATACAAATGCCTGGTCCCTCTCCTCCAGGACATTCTGAATTACACTTCTGATTGTTGAACACTGACAGGCAAGAATCTCGGTTCCAGGTATAACTGGAACAGAAGTAAACAATAATAATGACAGCCTCTAATTGAGTACCTGCTCTATTTTAAGAACTTTACACGTGTTTTACATGCATAGCCTCATTTAATATTTGATCTTCACAATAATGTGAAGTAGGTATTAGCCCCGTTTTAGCCACAATCTGAAATTCTAAGAGCAACTTGTGACAGAGCCAGAATTAATCTGGCTCCAGTTTATGCCAAATCCACACCCTGCTCTTCCACGATACAATACTTCCTCTTTGAGAGTCTATCATAGCTGTAACCCCCATATAGACACACTTACTCTGTGAGCTTGAATGACTGTGCAGACTCCAGGGAGGAGGTGATCAGCACATCTTACTTTCTTTAACACCTTATTGGAACACTGATATGCTCTTTTCAAGAACTCTTTAAGATAAGGTCTGGAAATAAGTTAAATAAGTTAAAAACTATAACAGATCTTTTCAGATTGCTCATAGAAACTTATTTCAGAAAATACCAAGATTTTATTTATCTATTTATTTATTTATTTATTTATTTATTTTTTGAAGGCAGTGTCACTGGACTTCATATGTGGGACCAAACCTGGACCGCTGGCTTCCCAAGCCAGCGCTTAACCACCGCGCCACTCAGCCGGCCCAGAAAATACCAAGATTTTAAATGGCTTCCATATCCTTCCCAATGGTTGGTAAGAAAACAGGTTTCTGGATTCATCATGCGCCCTGCAGTCTGTTTATGGATCCTATTCTCTCCAGCCTCACCACATTTCCTAGAACTATCTCTAAATCCTCCGAGTCCTAAATCAGAGGTTCATTAGGCTTTTCTCTATATTTCTGCTTTTGTCCTGATGCCAGCAGCTCACTTTTAGTTGACTTAACTGATCAGGGCATACCAGCACTACTCTTTTTTTCTTTTTTCTTTTTTTCTTTTAAGATTTTATTGGGGAAATGGGGGAAGGCAACAGCGTTGGGGAACCAGGGAAGGGGAACAGACAAGTTGTTGTCCTTCTGTTCTTCAGTCTAGTTATGGAGTACATTGCTTCACTGGCCCATGTTTGTATTACCATTGCACTCTTCCCGGATGAGGCAGATCAGTCGCTGGCCTCTGGACGGCTGCTCACAGCACCTCTTGGCAGCTCACACCAGATGCAGCTGCACACACTGGCTGTTGGCCACTCACTGTAGCCTATGGCAGCCCACTGCAGCAGGGGCTGCAGCCATGCCTTCCCGGGGACTCACAGCAGCCCAGCTCCAGGTAGAGCTGTTGTTCACCATCTTAGCTGTAGAGCGCAGTGTCACTGGCCCTCATATGTGGGATCTGAACCGGGGCCGCTGGCATCCCCAGCCAGCTCTTAACCAACACGCCACTGGGCCAGCCCTCTTGTTCCCATTTTTTTCACCACTTTTTCCCCTCAGGGTGAAAGACTAGGTTCACCAATACTGAGATCAAAGAGCAAATCCCTTCAGCAGAACTCTGTTAAAAATCTTAGAGTTAACTCTTGTGGTTTTGTTAAACTTAGGATGAACTTACAACGACGAAGAGTTCTTGGCATTCCAAATGTGTAAACATCGTAAATTTATTACCAGTACATAAAATTTCTTGTGCTATATAATATGTTAAAAAATAAATGCTAAAATTCCTTCATAATACAAAAAACAAGTGTCTAAATGTAAACAAATAAAAATTGAATTAAAAAATTAAAACGAAAGTTTTTTTCCCCTAAAGTTTGAACCAAAAATGTGGGTGGGCATTATACGCGGGAGTACATTATACATGGCAAAATACGGTAAGTATCCCAAGTTAGAAGTCTCTGACACACCTAGTGAGATGGATACTCCCAATAAGTAAAATGCCAAAATACATATAATGGAGAAATTTTGGCAAAAGTGTAGTCTAGTTGTATGTATAATATAACATTTGATATTCCTGCTCAACTACTTTCATGACTAGGGAAATGAAAGAATGTGAATTAATGGGTGAATTTTATTATAAGAAACTAAAATTAACTGTCTTTCAAATTAATAGGTCTTTCAGTCCTAGATATTGAAGTCAGTGGGAAAGTTCCCTGGAAGAAGGATTTGGGAACTAATGATAAATGACTGAATATCCAGTAAGTGCCAGGTACTTTTTACTATTCTTATTTCTAATCCTCACAACCCCATGAGGTAGATATGTGTCCCAGAAGACTTTTGATCATTAAATTCTCCTCTGTAAAACCAAAGCCCCTTTAACATTCACCACACATTTAAGAACATATTTTCTATTCTCTTGGGAATAAGTAGAAATTATATATTATGACTGTTAAATATTATTCATAGGTACATTTTTCTTGAAAGCACAAAGTTTTCATTGTTTTAACAAATGGAACATTAATGCATTTAAAATTCTTGTCTGAAATCTCTATTCAAAAACTGTGACAGTATATATATGTGTGTATATATATATATATATATATATATATATATATATATATATATATTACTAAAAAAGAGAGCAAGGGAGACTAATTATAATTGGAAGCCATCACAAGTAGACAAGAGACAAAACTAATTTTAAGCATCTTAAAATGATGCAAACGAGGGAGACAATGGGACTTCAACAGAGAGTCTGAGTGAACATAGATCACAAAATACTGGAGGCCACAGAGAATAAGTAGATGAGAAATTTTATTGGAGAAAATTCATTTCTCCAATGAACCCACTAAGCAAATGAGAAAAGTGGTCTTTAAATGCATGTTAAGTTCAATGGAAACTCAATGTCAGAATTAGGCAGTCAAGTGACACCTTCCCTCCTACCCTAATCCTTTCTTTACCCCTTCCTCCAGCTCCCAGTTGTATTCTGAAGAGTAAGAAGCCACAGCAAGTAAGTGGAGAGGAAGGTAGAAGAGGGCAGTAGAGTGACCCATTTTAAAACTAGAACTTCCACATTCCACGAACCCTCTTAGAACCTATCTCAGACAAATGGGATGACTGGTCATCTTACAGTGTACCCAAGTCAAGGGTTCTTGTTTCTTAAATTTCTTTCCTTCAGGTTGCATAAACTTGGAGAAAGGAGGAGCTTTAACTTTAAATGATGTTAGAAATGTTTTTAACTCAAGGAGACAAGGAGAAACTAGCCAATAAAGTATATTTGTAGGAACAGATTTAAGGACAAAGTTGCTTTATTTATGAGAGCGTGACTGTTTCAATGTACCCACTGCATAAAGTACTATTCTTTGCACTTCAAATTTAATGCACTTAGAATTGATATTTATCTATCATGTGAGATAATAAAATATTTTTTTCAATGTGAGCATTCATTTATTGAACAATTTATGCTTTGTCCACTAATTGCAATTTCATTTGTCATTTAATAAATTTCCATGTGTATGAAAGTCTGTTAATAAACTGTATATTCTATGGCACCAATATCATTCAAAAATAATTACTGTAACTTTCTAAAAATTGTCACCTTTTAAGTGAAGTCTCCCCCTTGTTCTAAATTGTTTGACTATGTTGTTTTTTCCTCATCCAAATATGTTTTAAAATCAACTTGTTTTACACAAAAACATCTTTGGGTATTTTGATTAAGATTTCAAGAAAAATAGATTAATTAGGGGCTAATTGACATATTTATGATAATAAATGGCATATTTTAAACATATTTCATAAGAGTTTTATTACTGCCTATATAACAACTTTACACAACTTTCATTAATTTAAATCTAGTTATCATCTTATAATTTTAGTAATTAATTTAAATAATATATTTTATTATTTTTTCTAAATATTTGCTTCTGGCTTTAGGGATGTTTTATTTTCTGTATATTAAACCTAAAACAAGCAACTCTGATGAACTCCCTTACCAATTTTAATATTTGGTAGATTCTCTTGAGTTTTCTTATAAACAATATCTCCATACATAATGACAGTTTTGTTTCTACCTTTTTAATCCTATGCTTTTTATATATTTTCCTTGTCTTCACGTGGCAACTAGGATCTCCAAAAATGAATTGGAAACAGTAATAGCAAACATTGTAGCTTTATTTCTGATTTATAAAAAAATGATTCTATCATTTTATTGTCAGTTAAGTGTTTTGCTCTAGGTTTCAGTAGATAACCTGTATAACCTTTATCAAGTTAAAAAGTTTTCCTTCTATTTCTAGTATACTATGAAGACTGTTATCTAAACTGTTTTGAAGTATAAATGGGTATTAGATTTTATTGAATGCTTCTATGAAGATGATTCCATTGAAAGATGTTTCCTTAAACCCTCCTCAATTTCTTAAATACACCTAACTTGGTCTTGTATGTATGTGTGTATGTACGTATGTATGCATATATTTTGTTAGATTTTGTCAGCTATTTTTTCTCAGGATTTTTCATCCATCTTCATAATATTCCTTATATTTTTTTATTTTTTATTTCTTTATCTGGTTTGATATCAAGATTATATTAGCCTAATAAAATGATTCCAGGAATATTTCCTTGTTTAATTTCCTGGAAGTGTTTTTGTAAGATTAGAATTATCTGGTCTTCGAATGATTGGTAAAGCTCTTCTTTAAAATAATCAAATGGTTAGTGATTTTTTTCTTGTATATTTATGTTTACTGATTAAATTTCTTAATGATCATAAGATAACTTCAATCTGTTATTTCCGTTTAGTAAGTTTGATGTGAAACATTTTGTTAGACAATTCCCATTTTGTAAGAAATTCTAATATATTACATAAAGTTTTACTAATTTTTTCCTTTTTTTATTAATGATATATTAAATCCTTATTCATAACTTTTAAAATACATTTTGTTTTTACTGATGCCTGCAAAAGTTAGTAAAAGACATCTTGGCATACCATCCCTAAAACATAAGTATGCTACTCTGAAAAACAAAAACCTTTCTTACATGTAAAGCATAGCATTATCACAAGTAACAAATTAATAATTTTAACTATCCCGTTTTTTTGGTAATCATTTTATACTGCAATATACATACAGAAGTGCATAAATTATGTGTATCACTCAGTGAACTTCTCAGAATGAACGCTCACATATAACCAGTACCCAGATCAAGATAAAGGTTACCAGTACCCCAAAAAGAATATCAACTTGCTCCTTCGTGTCACTAAATTCCCAAAGGGAAACCACTACTATACAGACTTGTAACAAAAATAGATTATTTTGTCTGTTTTTGAATTTTATACAATATATATATTCATCACACTATTCACATTCAGTTTTATCTAGCCTATTTCACTCAACATTATCTTCGTGAGATTTGACTAGGCTGTTTTGGGTAGGAATAATTTATTCATTTTAATTGTAGGAATATTGAAGGGATCCAGAATACATCACTATGAAGAGTTTGCTTATTTCCCCGTATCTGCCTAAAAGCAGAGCCTTCTAAAAAAATTCAATTGTGATAAATCCCCTTCCTGAGTCACAACAAGGAAAGACTGAGTCCTGTCACCAGAGACAACTTGGAATAAGAAATCACCTAAGTGAACATTGTCACAAAATTATTACATCTCTCATCTATTCTCTTAAGGGCCCATTTGTCTTTCCTAAAAGCCATTTGTTTTCTTATAAGTGCACTTTTTCCCCCCTCCACTTCCCCTGTTAGGATAATTTATGATTCCCAAATTCTAACCACTTCTTGGAGTTACATTTTCCGTGAACTCTCACTTACAATATTTAAATAAAAATCTGTCTTTTTCTCTTGCTAATCAGTCTTTTTTCAGTTTAATTTACAGTCCTTCAAATACTGAACCTAAAAGTGTAGAAGACTAGTTTTTCTTCCCCAACAATTTTTTTTTACCCCCAAAGATAATGTTTAAATGTCCAATGAGGATATGATAGTGTGCTCTGCATCAACGGGACATGTATTCATTGCATTTTAATGAATAAAGCTGCTCTGACTGCTCATTTGTGTATCTTCTCATATTTATATGTATGCATTTCTATTGAGTGTATTTTAAAAATGGAATTTCTGGATCTTAGGGTTTGCATATGCTCAGGGTCAGTAAATACCGCCATACAATTTTTCATAGTAATTGTGGTAAAGCGTACCAAGAGCAAATCAAACATATGAGAATTCCAGCTATTTCATATCTTTGCTTTATCAATCTTTTTAATTTTAATGATCCTGGTGAATGTATGCTGATATTTCATTGTGGTTTTAACATGCATGCCCCTGTTGATGCAAAGCATACTGTCATATCCTCATCGGATATGCAGACATTATCTTTAGGGAAAAAAACTCAAGCCTCTTGCCCATTTATTATTATCCTTGTTTTTAAAACTTGTTTTGTAGGAAACTTTTTTAAAAATTCTGGATATAAATACTATTTTTGGTTATTTATGTTGTAAAATATTTTCTCCCCTTGTCTTTCCTTTTCAATGCTTAGGGACGTCTTCTGATAAACAGATGTTCCTATTCTTTATGTAGTTCAATGTGTCTTTACTTTCCCACTTGTTTGTCAGTATATGGAAAGGTATGTTTGCTGTCTTTTATCTAGCTTTTTGTATCAGAAGAATTTTTCAATAATCTGATCTCCCCTATTGTCAGAAACATATGCTATTTGCTTCTTTTTAGGAACATAAAATCAATTTTTCTGTTCAAGAAATATCAATACATAGGTCACCTGCTTTCCTTTTTCTTATTTGCCATGTGTGGGAAGCTGATAGCAACCCAGTGTCTGACAAGGCCACATTGCCCTGCTCAGCACTGGATATTAGGGGTGCTGCCTTATGGTTGGTCATGTAATATCTCCTGCCTCTGTGAACCCATGTGCCTTTTCTTCTATAGGAGACAATATATTCACTACACTTGTGACATGTTCCTGTGGTACCCCAATGAGCTAACTACGCAGCCAAGGACGGGTAAGATCTCCTAAAAGAGGGGAGACAACCCAAGCCAGGCGGTAGTTCCGTGGGGGACCCCTGAACTGTGATATTGGGGATCAAGCCCCTTGGAAACTGAGGCACAGGCCTCTGACAAACTCAGGCCAGAAAACTCAGGCCTGTGAGAAGCTGATGCATTTGCCTAAGGGCCCTACTGTGAATAGTCTCCTGAAAGATTAAGTCTTCAGGCCAAGAGAGTTCCGGGTAAGAGGCAACTCTAAGACATCCGCTGACCATGGAATTGTTAATCAGCCTTGTGTGAATTCCTTTGCCCAGTGCCTTGTTGCAGCAACAGATACTGAAGCTTTGACTGAGAAACGGATGCAGCCCTCTGTAGGATAAGAGAGGTGTGAGATCCTTTTGGTTGCTAGGTATTGTTATTTACAAATGAATAGATTTTAGATGCTTTTACCTTAAACCCAGCCACTCCTAGTCTTTTGGTATAGCTCAAGTATACTGTGAGTTTTATGATTGTGTTTAACTGCTAGAATTTAGGATGATTTTAGATAGTCAAGATAGCTTTAGTAAACATTCTTTAGGTGACTTACAAAAACCGAGTCTGGGTTTCATAGCAATTATCATAATAAAGACAAGGTAATCCTTTAACGGAAGAGTAAGTCACAGTACACCCTGGAAAGAGCACTTACAGGGAAGTAGAGGACTGTGTAAATCCTGAGAACTACAAACCACCGTTAATGATTTGTTGCGGTTTACATCCTTGATAATTCTCTATAAAAGCTATGCGCTGACCCGATTCGGGGCTCAGTCTTCCTTGGCTGAGTCCCTTGGGCTCAGTCGTCTTTGGCTGAGTCCCTTGGTCTCGCTCTTATCTTTCTTCTGTCTCTTGTTTTTCCTTAATCTGCGTCGCCCCTCTCGTGTCCCACTTGCCCTTGCCACGCAGGACGTGACAGCCATGGTTAAAAAATTTATGATCAGAATTTTAAAATTAATCTCATATAAGTATTACAGATGAAGTTTGATAGTGAGTCCCTGTCTTGGCTTCCTAGCCTTAAGACACTTTTGAAAGTTCAATCTGAAATTCATTGTAAAAAATTCCATGGAGCAAACTCAAAAGACCTATATAGTTAATCACTATTCTCGCTGCACTTATGTAAATAATCAGGGCTGAGTTTAAGGACACTAGACTTATTTTGTAAACAGATTAGTCTTATTTTAATTAGCTTTAACAAAAATGGGAGTGATTATAGAAAGAAAGTTATGTTTAAATGGAAAACTATAGCATACACTTATGGGTATTAATTCTAGTCCCGCTGATTGATTGTCTTTAAGGTTTGGTTACCGACCTGCAAATTGGACTGAATCCTGAATTCTTCCAGTTTCCTTCAATATTTGTCTACTGCTCTCCAAACAAAGACTTTCAATTTTCCTTCCACCCTTCTGACTTGGATTACGGAAAACTTAAACTGCTCTTTCCCTGAAGCCCTACCAGCTGAAGCTGGACAACTTGATACAAATTTCAGAACAATCACAATAGCTCATGTACAGATAACCTTGTAACTGATGTTGTGTGAGCCACACAGAATATTTACTGGAACACTTGATGGCGTGGCCAGAGACATACACACCACAGACCATCAGATGGCCACTGCCTGTCCTCACTCCATCTGAAGATGCTTCAAATCCAACTTGTAGAAACCTTGGCTGACTGCCCTCTGGACTCAAAAACTGCATTATAGTTTGTTCTAACCATTGCAGGATGGAAGGACTGGTTCATTGGATTATGAGGAGACTACTAGCTCAGTTGCTGGAATGTGAAACCTCTTGGGAAAGTTTCAGATGGGGAATGATGGGGTTAAGGACACACTACCCCCAAATATGGCACACTGACATGTTGAATATTTTAAGCTGAAGGAATTTTAGAAAACCGTAGAAGCAGGGAGGTCTCTCTGACTTTCTTCTTGCCTTTCTCCCCTGAAGCAGGTCATAAAGCCCTTAAAAAAGAGGTGGGCTTCTTACATCCAGGAGAAAAGAACATTCTTACCTTCAAGACAGAGGAATACCAAGAAGAACCTGAGTGAACAGGCCTTGCTAAGTTTCCCCCAGTTTACTATGCTTACCTCATACTTATTGCTGTATCATATTCCTGCAAACTGTCCACTTTTCATCAAACCAGGCATAAAAACACTCAGGTTTAGCCATTTCTTTGGGTCTTCATTTCTTTACAAAGGCTCCCATGTCACATAAAATTTATATTAAATAAATTTGTATGCTTTTTCTCCTGTTAGTCTGTCCTTTTCAATTTAATGTTCAAACCCAGCCAGGAATCCTAATAGCTTCAAGGAAGACATTTTACATCCTCTACACTCTTAGAAATTGGTTTGGAGAGTCACAGGTTTATTGAAATATTTTATCTAGCCTACAAGTTTTTCTTATATTTAAACAACCACAAATAAAAAATTTAGTTTGTTGTATCAGAGAATCATCTTCATGAGTTGGTGTTTTGGGTATAGAATGGAGAGGTACTTATTAGACTGGCAACAATTACAGTGGATCACCAAAAGGCTTGGAACTTTGCATCAAAAGGAACTAAGCACAGGGCATTTTGGATTAGCTTCAGAGAATTTTTTTCTGAACCAAAAGCAAACCAGAATGTATTTTATTATGAAATAGATGCACTGTGCTGGAAGAATTAGTATTTTCAGAGAAAACAGGTCTTCTGTTAGTCATATTAATTTATTAACTGTTTCCTTAAGATTTTTCTTTCAAAACAAACTCTTACTGTCCAGTCACATGTTTTCCATATAAAACTTAATTAAATCACAAAGATTTCTAATCATATAAAGAGAGAGAAGCATACACACATGCATACACACACAACTATAAAATGAGGTAGAAGAAAATTTCAAAGGTCATTTTTTTCCCTGATTAAAATTCATAATAAAATTAGAGCAGCTATGTTTTTCATCAAGGAAGTATTTAAGCAGCTAATTTTATATAAATATATTCCATGCTAGTTCAATAAATTAGAAAAAGGAGCATAATCTTGTTAAGATGCAATTCAGAGGGAACAGTGGGTGGGTAGCTATTAACATGTGAAAGCAATGAATGAATGTACTGAATAAATAAACTCTATAAATTACTTACAGCTAACCAACAGAATATATAATAGATGATTTTTTTTTCATAAATTAAGTGAGACTTTAAAATATTTTTTAACAGGCCAGGAAATTTTCTTTTTGCACCTCTCAATGCAGTTGAGTTCCACAGAAGCTTGGGAGTGAGGGCTGAGATCATTCACCTATCAGAAATCTGTGACAAAGCTCTCTCATTACACCTAGGACTTGATGTTCTGATGAGCTTGTTAGTGGTCACTTCAGAAATACCACAAAGAAATGCAGGTTCCTATCGAGCAGCCAAGGGCAAATAGGATGATATTTTTTATTCCCTCCCCCAAATTGTTTTTAGTATACTCGTGGTTTTATTTTTCCCTCAATTCAATTTTTATAAGTCATAAAATACTTTATTTTTTCCATCCACTTCAACAAAGAAAGATACTGCAAACTACAAGTTGCCAGTCTTTCGGGTTTTGTTCATAGTTGCCATCAGCATTAAGGACAAAGGGAACTTGTGGCTCTCATTCCTCATCTGGAAGCCTTGTCTTATGCAACGTGGCCTAACAAAGGTGCTTACGTGATTTCATGTTTCCTGTGTATTATTAAGGCCTTATTAAATTTAGCCCAAATGGATAAAATTACAACTGAGGAGACGAGGCAACAGGTATCGGGAAAGGAAACAGCTCTGGAGAGATTCTGGGTTTCAACCTTTTTCATGTTCAATGTTTTCATGATTGCGAGTCACTCTAAACTAGGAAGCATCTGTCTTGCTCTTAACCCTCTATTCCAATACCAATTTTCATTTAATAACACTGTAACACAAAACTATTGTACAGTACTATTTTTTAAAAAACTCTCTTTAAATGCTAATGTTTAATTTAGCATTTTCTGAATGCTTATTGATAAGGCGTAAATGAGAGGAAAATAGAATTTTAAAAGGGTAAAGTTTCTAAATTTGAAAGATAAACTAAGCATATAAACCACTGACAACCATAGGAATCTTTTAATAAGTTGCCTTGATCTCACAGGCAAAATTACTTCTTAGTCTCGCAAACTGAGAAATGGGAAGATAATTCAAGATTTTTCAGCGAAGAAGTTTAAAAATCAAACAGATGCTATTTCATAGATGCTGCTGCTAAAGGATCATGACAGTTCGGTGTTTCTTTCAGATAAACCTTCAGTAAAGGCAGATTTTGCTTTATTTTGCTCCCTTTATCAACTTAAAAAAGATTAGCACGGCAAACAAGTGTAGTAGCTAAAACTTCATGATAGCATTTAGATGACTATAAATTCCATAAAATTTTGATGCTTTATATGAGGCCCAGAAAAAGGAGTAGCAGCTTAAAGTAAACAGCAATACAAATAAATAAGATTTTGATGCTCCAAGAATGTTTTATATTGATATATCTTACCAATGTTTGATTTAGTTTCATACATAAAGCTAAAAGGACGTCATCTATATCTAGTGGGTCTCATTCTTCTAAATATTGCTAATATGATTTCCCTTGGTTGATCATTTCTTATGGATAAAATCTAATTTATACCAAAATGAAAGTGGAAAAAATATTTTTATGACAAAGTATAATTGCCTGTATGCTATAGTTGTCTTTTATACTGACATTCCTGTATGAAGCTGTATTAGAAATGGCTGTACTGCAGAGTGCCAGGGCTCTTCCACAGTTTGCTATCAAAATCATTCATTCATTCAAAAGATTAGATTCAGAACCTACTATGTGACAGGACAGTGCTAGGCATTGAGGGCAACAATGTGAATAAGGCAGACACACCCCTGACTTCAGGGAGTTTGCAGCTACTGGGAAAGATGGGCATGAATTAAATGCACACATTCTTAGGACAATTCTCCCAGATGGTGTGGCCCCGGTCCATGCCTGCCACCACAGTCGGCACTGAAATCAGAACGGAGAAGTCCCTCTGGAACCACAGAACTATCAAGTACCCTTCAAAGTGGAAGAGGTGAAGCATGGAAACCTTCTAACTGCCTATTTCTGGTGCTTTCTTATTCCATGTAGTAAGGAAAGGAACTGCCCATCCTGTCTCTTCCCATCCTGGCTTGCCATCTACAGAAAAGCAGAAGAAAACAGGGTTGAGGACACCTTTGGAAGGATGCTTGGGAGCAACTTTATCTGATGAGCCACATAGCAGTATAATTTAAGGAATAAAAGATGAACCATATATCTACAAAATAATTAAAATCAGAATCTCAAAGATCTACCTGCACTGCAGCACTATTCGTAATGGCCAATATATGGACACAACCTACATGATATTAAAGACAATGTGATACATACATGCAATGGAATAGTATTCAGCCTAAAGAGAGAAAGAAATCCTGCCATTTGAGACAACATAGATGGATCTAGGGGATATTATGCTAAGTGGAATAAGCCAGTCACAGAAGGACATATACTGCATGATTCCACTTATATCTAAAACAGTCAAACATTTAGAGTGTAGAATGGCGGTTGCCAGGGCCTGTGGGGAGGGGAAACAGGCAGTTGCTGTATTGCATGCAACTATATAGTATGAGTACATAGTTTCAGTTATTCAAGATGAGTAAGTTCTAGAAGTCTGCTGTGCAGCATTGTGCCTATAGTAAATACTTCCTCTTGCACTTAAAAATTTGTCAGAATGGTAGATTTCATGTTAAGTATTCTTACCACAATAAAAAAGAAAGAAAAATGAATGCAATAGATAAAAGAATGAATGAATAAAATAAAATCCACTTGAAAAGAAAATATTAACCAGAACCACTGGTCTAACCTCACTCTTCCACTCCCACTACTAGAAACTAGGGCTGAAAGTGGGGTCAGACCAGCAGAAAGCTGAATCTGAGTTACTTTCCCTACTCTTTGTGAAAGCAACTTTTTATTGCCATTGAACAACTTCCTCATTCTATTGTAAGTTTTCATCCTTTTATCTGGCAGTCAAACCATACAGCTACCCAGAATGCCTTTGTTTCAGGATCTCTCCTGTTCCACATGGTACACAGAAGCTTGTCCCCAGGAAGGTGGAAAGATTGAATAGGGCACAAGTCAAAAATGTAATCCATGGGCACTGGGCACATTTACACAAAGTGCTGGTTAACTGCACATTAGCCATTAGTGCCAGGAAAAAGGTCACTCAAGAGTGAATCTATAACCTCCATTATCCTTGTTGACTTATTCCTTCCACCATTGTTAAATGGTCTAATTCTGCAATATTATCATTTGAGAAGTCTCCAAAGTGATAACTTTTATTGACTTCATGAAATCTTATGTCTTTTGTAAGATTTGCCATTTTATGGGACAATTTGCCCTGCATTTGTATTATAGTGTCAGCTAACAAGAATAGATGGTGCTAGCTGGTACTACATGCTAGTTAGTACTTTGTGGAGAGAGATGGTTAAGTTTCCAAATGCATGATTTATCAGGGAATATTTTTTATAAGATGACATCAATCAACATTATGGCTGCAGCAATTTGGATAATAAATAGTTGTATGACTTGGAAATGAGTAGAATATCCTGTTAAGACCAAAGTAGAGACCCTTGCCTATACAGCATGCTGATCCAGAAGGTAGAAAGCATCCATATCTGGTTAGCAATGAAGGGGACTCTATCACTGTCATAAATTCCCACACACCCAGCAGCTGAAAATAATACCCATTTATTGTCTCACAGTTTCCTTAGGTCAGAATTCTGAGCCCAATATGCCTCAACTGGGTTCTCTGCTTGGGTTCTCACAAGACCAAAGTCAAGGTGTCAGCCAGCCTGGACTCATATCTGCAGATGCTGGGGAGAATAAGCTTCCAGGCTCATTCAAGTTGTTGGCAGAATTTTATGTTTTGCAATTTTAGGACAGAGATCCATGCTTTCTTGATGGTTTGTCATCTGAGTGCTGTTCTCAGCTTCTAAAAGCTGCCCCATTCTTCAGTTGATGGCCCCCTCTATTTTCAAAGCCAGCAACAATGTGGAGTCCTTCCCATGCATTAAATCTGTCTTCCTCTTCTGCTTTTAATAAGCATGGATTTTAAATGATATTGGATCCGCTGGATAGTCCAGGATAATTTCCCTATTTTAAGGTCAACTGATTCATAAGCTTAACTATATCTGCCAAAGCCCCTTTTGCCATATAATGTAATAACACGAGGGCATGAAAATCATGGGGACCAAAATATTGCTTACTACAGAGGGTTTGGGATGGGGACTTCAGAAATATATCAGCTATGACTTGGACATGGGTTCTAAGCAGGACTAAATTTCAAAACCCATCAGTGAGGTTGAAGTGTTAGTTTCCCTCAAGATTGGAACACTAGCTGGAATAACATGAGAAAGATGGAAGGTTATAAGGAGGCCCTATGTAAGGAGCTGGGAAAAGCAGAAGACAGAAAGTCAAAAATTATCCATATCCTGGGCTGGCCAAGTGGCACGTTGGTTAAGAGCTGGCTTGGGACGCCAGGGGCCCCGGTTCAGATCCCACATATGAGGGCCAGTGACACTGCCCTCTACAGCTAAGATGGTAAACAACAGCTCCACCTGGAACTGAGCTGCCCTGATTCCCGGTGACGGTGTATGCTGCAGCGCCTGCTGCAGTGGGCTGTCATAGGCTACTAGTGAGTGGCCAGCACCCAGTGTGAGCAGCTGGCAGCCAGTGTGAGCTGCCAAGAGCTGCTGTGAGTGGCTGTCCAGAGGCCGGCAACTAATCTGCCTCACCCGAGAAGAGCGCAATGATGATGCCAACATGGGCCAGTGAAGCAACGTCCTCCACAACTAGACTGAAGAACAAAAGGTCAACAACTTGGGCCGGCCGAGTGGTGCAGTGGTTAAGCACTGGCTTGGGAAGCCAGTGGCCCCAGTTCGGGTCCCGCATATGAGGGCCAGTGACACTGCCCTCAAAAAAAAATAAAAATAAAAAAAAAATACAAGGACAACAACTTATCTGTTCCCCTTCCCCGGTTCCCCAACGCTGTTCCCCACCCCCAATTCCCCAATAAAATCTTAAAAAAAAAAAAAAATTTATCAATATCCATGCACGTGAACTCAGTATCAACTAAATCAGGTTTTAGGACAGAAAATTGGATGATTTCACTTCCACTGTAATTTGCCAGTCAAGTAATAAAAGAATTAAGAAATACAAATTCATACTTGTTACATATTCTTATGGTTCAAATAATTTTTCACCTGATTTTTTGTTTATTTTTTTTTCACTGCT
Organism: Aselliscus stoliczkanus; assembly: GCA_033961575.1. Lineage (NCBI taxonomy): Eukaryota > Metazoa > Chordata > Mammalia > Chiroptera > Hipposideridae > Aselliscus > Aselliscus stoliczkanus. Next base: position 46,830,661 of record CM066728.1, read on the forward strand.
GCTCAGTGTTTTTACATAACCCTTATAATCATCATTTCAGTGATGCATATTTACAAGTGGATTCTTCAAAATTTACTTAATAACAATCCACTGAAATAAAGCACGTAAGTTGTTTCAAATTTTCCACACATATAAGCAATGCTAAAATAAACATCTCCCTGCAGATACATGTATACATACTTTCTATTTCTCCCTCAACATGGGGACGCATGGGGCACTTGGAGCTAAAAAGCGCCTGGATGTTTTTGTTCCTGGCCCCGGCCATGAATGAACGCACTGGTTTCACTGTGTCCTTAACCATGCAGGGTATGTTTTCTTACTTATTTGTTCCTGATTTAAAAGGTAAAATCTGTAAATGCTGACTTATAGTTCTTTGAGTATTAGCGAAACTGCATACTTTCCCATTGATCGATGTGCTAGATGTCTGAAATGCACATCTAGATGAGATGTCTGATCCAGGCTTTTTCCTACTTGCTAGTGAGATCTACATTCTTAGCTTCAGGACCAGCGCAAATTCCTCAGTGAAGAGGTGCCAGCGCTGGTCTAGTGGGCTACCCTCTGCCCATTCCTCTCTAAGATCACGTTGTTACATTTCTTTCATTGCACTTGAATGAGGATTAATGCTCTTATAAGAGATCCACAGAGCTTCCTATCTCCTTTCTCCAGGTGAGGACAAAACAAAAAAGTGCCTTATATGAACCAGGAAGCTGGCTCTCATTGAACACTGAGTCTGCCACCTTCCTGATGTTGGACTTTGCAGCCTCCAGAAATGTGAGAAAATCATATCTACTGTTTGTAAAGCCACCCAGTGGGTGGTATTTTTTATAGCAGCTGAAAGGTATAAAACAGATTGAGATAAAGGAGAGTATTTTCAATGAGTCCAACAAGCATTTATGCATTTAAGATTTTGAGAGTATGAAAGACAACTAGTGGCTCATTTTTTTGATGAGATGTTTAGTATTTCTAAAAGCTGTGACCATTGATAAAAAGTTATGTTTTTTTATTTGGATAATAGTAGTTGTTCAAATAGGACTAGCACACAGGCTAATTTTAAGTATATTCATACATTAAAGTTCTCCAAGGATTAAAGCTATTTTCTGAAATTTTTATATGGCTTTACCATCTAGTCATTTAAAATAGTATTTTTTGTCTTATAGAACTCTATTTCATTGAATCTAAAGTATTGCATATTTATTTGTATAAAACAGATGCAGTGTTTCATGGCTATGATTCAATCTCATTTCCATCCGGTGGAAAAACATTATATGTAATCAATTTACTATGGGTTATTTATTATGATAAAATGCTTTGGAACCATAGTTATTATGTCTCCAATATACCCTGATATTTTTCAAGTTATGAAATGAGACGATGTAACACCCAAAGTATGCATTTCAATGTCAGTGTGACGAATGACAAATTACAGGATGCCAATGATTTTTCTTTCTCTCCTCAATTATTTCTTTGTGTGTATGTGTATACACACACACACACACACACACACACACACACACACCAGTGTCCAAATATTCCTGGACTTTGAAAGTATATTTCCTGAATCCCTGAGTAAAACCAAATTTAATACCACATAAAAAGGGGCAGGTAAAGTCAGTGGTAGTTCAAGCTATTGTCTGTTGACAGTACCTATTTTAACTCAAAAGAATATGTATGGGCTTGATTTTATTCAGAATTTAGGGATTTCCTTGTGTATGATGTCATTAGTCTGATCTATTCAGTAAATAATCGTCTAAGGTACTCTAAGCTAAAGCTAAAGAAAATATAAAACTATAATATCTGATACATATGTGTGTGTGTATATATATATATATATATATATATATATATATGCATTGTATATATGGTTGCCAGAAAAGTCATGACACATTTTTGCAACAAAAAACAGAAAAAAATGCGTCATGACTTTTCTGACAACCCAATATATACACACACACATATATCAGGGATGCAAAAAAAAATGTATACACATGACTTGTATTCATCTTTTGTTATTAGTATATATTGAGTATTAAAATTTTAAAACAGTTTTTTTCCTGTCTTAAAATGTGTACATTTTTTTGGCATCCACTATCTATCTATATATACAGAGTGTGCCCCAAAAAATGTATACACATTTTAAGAAAGGAAAACTGTATTAAAATTGTAATATTCAATACATAGAAATAACAAAAGGATACAAGTCACATTTGACTTCTGCAATTACAAGAGGTGCTCAAAGTGGTTATCATCAGTATTCAGACCCTTGTGATTATGGCAAACTACTGCTTGAGCAACGTTGACCAAAGTGTCCACTTGTATACATATTTTTGGCAGCCCCGGTATATATATCCCCCCCTATTATTCCAAAGGCTTTTGGTGAGTTCCTATTTAAATGTTCTAGCTACACTTCCTGCATGAAGGCTCTCCAACTAAACAATGGGACTCGCCAGCATCTATTTTGCTAACTCAGAGGTGAGCAGTCCTAAGCTAATGTGGGCTAATTGCATGCATAAAGAAGGTTTCACAGACATAAATGACAAGTTTCTCTCTCTCCTGCTGGACATTAACAAGGAAGTATCTGGACTCAATGACACTGGTAGGTTATCTTGCAACTATAAAGAGAGGAATTCACGCTAATACGAAGTTGACCTTGAGGGTGAGGGAATGGAGAAAGAAGATTAACCTGGATACTTGAAATGACATAGTTCAACCTGGATACTTGAAATGACATAATTTAACTGCTAATCACATCACATCTGGAAACCCCCCAACTTTGGACTTACAGTTAAATGGAAAAAAGTCCTTGTTTTTAACCACTTTGAGTTAAAGTTTTTATTCACTTTCAACTTCAAATATTATAAATGATATACAAGCCATAAAGGACATAAGTTATAATTGTTTCCATATAGTCTAAGTAGAAATTCAGCGCTGTCTCCCTTAACTTACCTCGCCATAGCACATGCAGTAATGTCCACGGAGACACTGAGGTAAAATAAATCCTTAAATAACAAGACAAATAATTTTTTATAGAGTGTAATTTTATTGGATTCTATTTTTAACCCAGTTGTTCAACAACTTAATTTTTAAATGAGGGTGTAGTTGATATTGAGAAAAAAATAATGCTTGATATTCTGAGCAAATGTTTAGCTCTGGTGGCATCATTAGGTGAGAGATCCCATGAATAAATAAGCCATCTTCATGTTTGAGGGCTAAGATGCTGAATGACTGAATCGCTCCTAGCTAAAATATCAAAGGGTAAGCTACAGAAAAAGATCTTTAATTGTGTGTGTGTGTGTGTGTGTGTGTGTGTGTGTGTGTGTGTTTTAATGTTAATCAAGCAAAGAGTACAACATTGCACAGATGGGGAGAAAGGGTGGGAAAAAGGAAGCAAAACTGTCTCTGATGTTCAAATGTTGTTGTTCTTTCTCTTACTTAGGGAACTATCAATGTTGGGAAGGAAATACTCAACTCAGACACACTGACCCTGTGCAAGCAACTGGCATGAGCACAAAGAAAGAAGATTCAGAAACATGTATTTGGCATCAAGTGAAAAAAAAAAGAAGTTTAGCTAAAGTTCAAATTCATAACCTAACTCAATAACTCCCTAAAAAGAAATAGTGTGATGAATATGTACTGTAAACGAGAACTGATGGAAACAATTTTAAGTGCTTAAACTGTTTTTATAGTTCCACTAATTGTAGGAATGTTGCTTGCACCTGAAACCAAGCCAAAGAACCACCTTCTAATTGGGAAAACATTTCAACACAATTCAATTATATAGGCCTTAGAGGTCTCAGCAAATAATTTGCTTTAATATTCTGGATGCTGGGCTATTTAATAGAGTCTAATAAAATAGATATTATCTATTTTATCTAATCAAAAAGATTTCAAAAAACTGCTTAAAATGTATATTTTTAATTTGGATCAGAAGTACTACTTTTCCTTCTTTTGAAGCAGCTTTACTCTTGTATGTCATCCAGGTTAGGCAAGAGAAAGCAGGGAGCAATGCTGGTGGCCAGGTCAGCCAAACAGAACTCATCAAGGCTGAATGAATTCATTACTTATTCAAGCATAATCCCTAGTCTCTATGACCACATCTTCAGTTTGCTCCTGCTCTTAATACAGTGTACTTTTCTCTTTTTCTTTTCAACTACCTATGCTAAAAATAACATTGCCTACAATAGTTTTAGATACTATAGGAAATACAAAATATTATATCTTTCTATCAGATAATTAACAGAAAATAAACTAAAAATAATCAAATAACATAGGCAGATATTGACAAAAATTTAAAGGGAGACCTGAAAGGAATAACTGCATAAGCCATTTAGCTTTTGGCAAACCAGGAAGAGAAAGTGGGAAATCAAATGCTGCTGTTCTGCCATATCATTGAATTCTAAGATTTAGTTCAAACAAATTCTCCCCAACATTTAGTTAAAATAAATTCACGCTATCAGTGACAGTCCATTTCAAGTATCTGATCTTATCTCTTAGTTCATGCATTCACCACCTTTTGTCTACCTCCTATTACAAAGTTTCCTAATAGATCTAGCTGCCTCCAGTCTCCCATTTTCCAAGTCCATACTCTACAATACTCAGATGATCTAGCTGAAATGCATGTTACTCACCTACTTTAAAAACTTGAATGACTTCTCATTGCTAAAACAATACATTCAAGCTCTTTAGAATGCAATGCCATGTTCTTTAATATCTGCCCTGACCCAGCTTCATACTGTACCGCTCCTTGGTAATATTTAGTATTTCATAAATTCCAAATTAACTGCAGATTCCCACATATTTGATCATCATTCAGGCCTCTTAACACTGCTGCCCATGCCTACCCAACACCTGGCACTAATTCCTCCTCAAAAACTTCATTGGGTACTTCTATAGATGCTTCACAACCCATCTATGTGTCACCATTTCTCTGTTTAACAAATCATGGAAGATAAAATTTAAGGCTCTCTCAGGCAAAAAATTGAAACAATTAACATTGTTGGCCTTTATAACCTATAGAGTTTACTATATATGCTAAATACTAGGTCACACATAGCAATTACATGTTAAATATGCAAAGTCTCATATTTCAATATAAAAAAAATCTTACATCACTATTAGGCTGGCATTATATGCTTCATTAAGATAGTTGAAATAAAGCCCTATTAATTTTTATGGTGTTTACTATGTTTTGTAGAATCTATCACAATGTAAAAGATGCTTCAATCATAACACTTCAATAGTAAAAAGTGATAGAAGTATCAATTATTTAGATCAGAATAACAATATTAAATTCTTGAGAGGATCTTCAGTGTTATCTCCTATGATCCCTTTCACTGAGTTTCAGAGAGGTGAAACAAAATGCCCAGGGCTAGATGGTTTGCTAAAGGGAAATCCAGCAATGGATTCCTCAGGTTCTGCACCCTAATCTGCCTCAAGCGTCTGGGTTCTGGGATATACCTGAACACTCAAACCCAGACCACACTGTCCAGCTCCTTATTGCAACTACTTTTGTTAACCCTCTTTAGTTTTCACTTAGTAAGGGAATTCCAGCTTAAAACTTTGTGTTAAATGAGTGTAGTAGTATTTATTAGAGCACTTTAACATATGTAAGAATGTATAAAGATTTCCTTAGATACATTTTTTGTCTTTATTTTTGATGAATTACTATCTTAGCAGGATGTTCTAAACCTCATAGTCATCTTAAACTTGTGACTCATCTGTTTCAAACACAGAACCAGAGTCAAATATAAAAGTTTTAAAAACTGAATGTACTGAGTTTCTATGTTTCTGGGAGTGTATACGTGGTGTGTGTGTGTGTGTGTGTGTGTGTGTGTGTGTGTGTGTGTGTTTAATTTTTACTTAAGAAACATTTTACAGTACAAAATTTGGAGAGTATAAAATAGAATCTTCTGACCTGTAGTCCACCCAGTTCCCCTACACACACACACACACACACACACACACACACACACACACACACACACAAATTTTCTTTTCATCACCAAAGTAGTAAACTACTATAATCAGTCCTTCACTTTGCTAGCTTGCTTAATATAGCTTGATGGTCTTTTCACAATAGTCTATTAAGGGTAGTTTCATTCTTTTTTGCTGCTGCATAATATCTCACTATTTGGCTACAACAGAATTTATTTAAACCAGTCCACAACTTATGGACAATTAGGTGGTTTACAATCTTTCATTATTATCACAGTTAACAAACTTACATATACTTCATCCCATGTAAATATGAGTGTGTCTATAAGGTAAGTTTCCAGAAGTATAATAGCTAGGTCAAAGGGTATATGCACTAGTAATTTTAATAAATATGCCAAATTTCCTTCTCTGGGAGTTGCACAATCATGTATTATGACAGCATTGAGTGATAACGCCTGGTTCCTCACATGCCCTTTACAACATAGTGTATTATCGAACTTCTGTGATTTTGCTGATCTTCTAAGTGAAAAGATGTAATTTGAGTCTTATTAAACTGCCTTTATCTTATTAAGAGTGAGGTTAGGTTATTTTTCAGATTTTTAAGACATTTGTATTCTTTTATCTGTGACCTATCGATGATGCCCTTTGCCCATTTTGCTATTTGGTGGTTGTTTTTTTAATCTTTATTTATCTTGCATTGTTGATATTTCAGTTATATGACTTATAAATAATTTCTTATTTTTGTTATTTGTATTTCAAATTTGCTTATGGCAGTTTTTGCCATATAAAAATTTTTATTTAAATATGATAGAATTTATCAATTTTTTGTCTTCTGAATTTTATACTGTTAGTGAAGCCTTCCTGACACCAAGTATACATACTTATTTCATGTTTTTTTCTGGTATTTTTATAGTATCATATTATAATGTAAATATTGATCCATTTATAATTTATTCTGGTGTGAATAATAGAACCCTTTTTTTTCAATGGCCACTGACTGATCCCAATATCATTCTTTTCCACACTGATGTGACTTTTTTTGTGGGGCATATATGAATGGAAATAGATATCACTTCCAACATTTGCCAAACTATGGGATATTGTTAGTTGCAAAAATTTGTCTTTTTGAGCTGCCTCATGCTAGAAAGTTATCAACTGAGGGATTATTTATTGGGAATGCAAGAAAATGGAAATGTTCATGTGGGTACATCATACATTAGATTTAAAAAACTGTGCTCAAGACTGCATTCAGGGAGTACTAAAGTATTGTACAGCTAAGGATACAAGACAGGCAACATAAAATTATCCAAATACATCCCACAACTAACCTGGCTTTGTATCAGTATTGTCACTTCAATTTGCTATATTCTCAAAGACATGGTCTAATTATTTACATAATCATGAACTTTTTAAAAAGCATAGTAAACCATGTTCAAATATCATCTCTGGCTGTTTAGAGCCTGTAACTGCCAAAACACCCATAATAGTGAATTGTAAAACTAATCTCAAAACAACAAGACTTCTAGAAAACACAGGATTTACATTTTGCTGATACAAAACAAACAAAACAATCAGTGTTTACAAGTAACTAATACTAATCGTTGAAATGTTAATGGAATAACAATGAAAGGTGCTTCATCATTAGAAGGTATTTTTATTCCCTGCAATAAATAAGAGTAAAAACACAGTGTTTAAATAATGCAAGTTAATTATTTTGATAGCAAGTAGGAGAAATGCTAAGTGTTTCCAGTTTTAAGAATCTTTCGACGTGACATTCTAATACCCAGAAATCATGGAGCTGAAAGAGTTTTGTAGATGTCTTATTTCTTTGAATAATTTCAAGATTCAGGCAACATGACCTGGCAAACAGGAATCGAAATATTCAGTTGGCAAAGTGTGGCCTACAGTTAGAATGAAGAAAAATATGTATTCTTAGAAAAAGAAAGAATGGAAGCTTTTTGTTTTGTTTTGTTTTTGTTTCCAACTGTATTGCTCTCTTTTTATTCCTTTGGTAATCTCTTCCCGAGATAACTACTTCCGTTTGTAGGTGATGAAATGTCTAAGGATCTTATTTCAAATGTTGGCTGTTCTGTGAGCATGGCCTTTCCCTTCATTTCAACTCCGAATTAAGTCTTTTGATACTTGTTTTTTATTTTTTTATTTTTTTTTTTTTTGAGAGCAGTCACTGGCCCTCATATGTGGGACCTGAACCGGAGCCGCTGGCTTCCGAAGCCAGCGCCCAATCACCGCACCACTCGGCCGGCCCCCGATACTTGTTTTTTATATTCCAGTCCCAGAAGTAGTTTTGACTGTAGAAGTTCCCTGAAGGCAGTTTTATGCTTTATAGTAGTTAGTGGTCTATAATCAGGCTCTAGCTTCTCCAGGGAACACTACGCAGGGTGGATTTAAATATGTATTAAACTGAGCGGCATACTCTCAAATGAGTTTAAACATATTTTAATTTTAGACAACCTACATGACATGTTCTTCTTAAAAAGAATGCCTCCACTCCAAATAAATCAAGGTCGAAATAAATGAAGAGCTCAAAATAACATCAGTCCCATCTGTCCTAGTCCTGATGGTGGACAAAAAGCAGCATCCAGTTATGATGATGACAAGTGATGGATCCCAATGGCCAACTGTGTTAACAATTTTCCATGTCTAAACCACCTTTACAGAAAATCATCTATGGGGTCACACCATCTTCACAGTAGTCCAGCAGTGCAACCATGCCATCAGGATTCATGTTTTCACCAATAAAAAACAGGTAGATTTGGAAGTTAGCAAGGATGTACTTGATTTGTTCTGCAGCCCCTGGTCTCTGTTCTTCAAGTTTCCCTTTGATTGATTTCATGTAATCCTTGATGTATTTCTTGTAGGCTTCTTTTGTGAAGCTGGTTTCCTGCAAATGATGGTTCATGACAATATCAACACCAGTGATTACTATTCTTTGGGTACCTTCAACCTCAGGGCCTTCAGCGGAGACATTTCCACCAATGAGTGAGTTATCAATATTACCCTCTGTCCTACTGACCACCTTCTCCTCCACCTCCAGACATACCCCTTCCACAATCTCCTGGATCTTGTAGATGTGGGAGAACAAACATCTCATCATGGCTGATGAGGTCCAGGCAGATGATCACAATGACTAATGGAAGAAGATGACGGCGGGTACTGGCTTAGCAGAAACTCAGGACAAGTAGGTGCAGCCAGAGAGGTGTTCGGGGAGAGGAGAGTGGGCCGAAAAGCAGAAGTGAAGGTCTAAAGGTTAAGTAGGTTACTGATGAGGAAAATGAAGGCTAAGTAAAGAAAATGTGAATATAGTCACATTATTCATGGGCTCTTGCTAAGTGTTTCTGCTTTTAACTAAAGGAAAATAATAATAAAGCAGAATTTCTGTAACTGATTTCCTACTATAGAGATCACTTTGAAAATTGATTTCTAGCAGAAAAACAAATTACATAATCCTGAGACATCAGTTTGTTAAGTGAAGACAAGTAGCCTCCCTCCTCTGACAGCTGTTTCATGCTCACAGCTTCACAGTGGAGTTGGAAAGGCAATCTTCCCTTTCTCAGTGTCAGGTTGAACAAGTAAAATGGGTACCTTTGCGCTATTGGTTCTCTGATAGAGGCAAAGTGTCAACTGCATCTTGAATTTGTACAACATTGATTTTTAAAACACTAGGAATGTTCTAAAAAGTGACAGCTGAAGCCTCCACTTTGAGGTTTACATGAGAAAAAAGAACATCTACAGGAGTCAGAGAAAAATATTTATTCCCTGAGAATAAATCTGTGACTGACAGAATACTTCCAAAACAGAAACTATTTTGCTTTTTTATAAGGCTTCCTTTAAAAGAGTTCAGATGTAAGTGAGCTTACAAATGTCTGTGTGTGTAAGTAATGAAGCACAGTTTGTCTGGTTTGGTATTCTTGCTTTAAAAAAAGGGGGTGGGGGGGAGATCAGCCAGCTGTGAAAAATCATAGTATTTTCTAAAATAATTACTTACTATCAATATTTTATTTGATATTTGAATATCTTCATTTGGCAACCTTGAGTAAAATATCTGGCACATAATGTCCACTCAAGTTTGAAAAACTCAAGGAAATAAATGTTACTATCAAAATTGAGTTCTGTGAATTTTATTGATTTTCTCTCAATTTAAATATGACCCTCATATGTGCCAGGTTGGTTAAAGAAAGTCTTAATGGCTCAAATATGACAGTATTACATACCTGCAACCATTGAAGAGAGGTAGCCATAATAAATAAAATCCTCTAGAGACCCCCTCATAGCCTGGTCCTTTTTCAGAAGATGACAAAATGAAGACGCTGAAATTCTTCAGAGTGTGAAGCCTACATATAATAGCCATCATGTAATAACATGACTGAAATAAAGATACATACAGAACTAAATCAAGTATCATTTATCTACACACCACCTATTTGCCTTTGGATGCTGGCAACTTGGATGGTGATCAGAGAAGATGAGGATGTTGGCAAAGAGCAGGCTCAGGCCCATTGATTTTTCAGATTAAGAAACACACTTCGTGCTAAAAGTAAATCAAGGGTATAGTTGTCAAATAACTTCTTAAATAGAAACAAGGCATGATAGTAAAGATGAAGGACAAAATGGCACCTGCTCAGGAATGGATACCAGTGAGACACAGAGCCCCTCTTCCTGCTCTCACGCCAGCTTGCATGGGCAATATTTCCCATTCTACGTGCATGTGTGTACCATACATATAGGCAAGCTGAAAGGCTGTGACTAAGAGATGGCTCACGGGCTAGCCGAGTGCCGCATTGTTTAAGAGTTGTCTCGGATGATCATAGGTCTTGTTAGGGAGACCATTTCATGGATGGAGTAGAGGTTTGATCACTGCACTGTATTACTAAAGTGGAGGTGGTATACCTACTGTAATTGAATATATATAGATAGTCACGGGATGTGGATTATACTGTGGAAGAGAGTCAGAGGAAGAGTAATAGATATGTATGATATGGGGGGGTGTGGGGGGGTGTATTGGGGGTGGGGGGTTTGTCACTTTGGGGGGTAAAATGTATAACTATTGCACTGTGTTGTACACCTGAAACTATTGGGGGTGGGGGGGTTGTCACTTTGAGGGGTAAAATGTATAACTATTGCACTGTGTTGTACACCTGAAACTAATTAAAAATAAAATAAAATTAAAAAAAAAAAAAAAAAAAAAAGAGTTGTCTCGGGATGCCAGCTCTGAGCAACAGGGCCCTGGTTCAGATCCCACATAGAGGGCCAGTGACACTGCGCCCTCTACAGCTAAGATGATGAACAACAGCTCAACCTAGAACTGGGCTGCTATGAGTCACCAGAGACAGCTTAAGCTGCAGTGGGGCTGGCGGGCAGCTGGCATGAGCTTTTGTGAGCTGCCATGAGCCACTGTGAGCGGCTGTCCAACGGCCATTGAGCAACTGCCTCAGCTGGGAAGAGCGCAATGATAATGCCAACATGGGCCAGTGAAGAGACATCCTCCACAACTAGACTGAAGAACAAAAGGACAGCAACTTGTCTGTTCCCCTTCCCTGATTCCCCAAAGCTGTTCCTCTCCCCCAATTCCCCAACTAAAAAAAAAAAGAAAGAAAGAGATGGCTCGCTGAGTGGAGCAGCGAGAATTATCAATAAAGGGCTGTAAACACATCTGAAAACCATGTGATATAAAAGCCCCTCAAAGTCTCTTCAGTATCAACAGGTAATCCTCCTATGAAGCAGATGGAGTTAATAGTCTGCAACTGTTTTCTAGTCTCCTTAAAGTGCACAACCATTTGTGTCCCTTTCCTAGAGGGTAAACTATACTGAAGTAAGAGCAAATTAACCCCCCCAAAAATCCTTTGATCAGAGTCTCATTGTGGGGAGATTCTAACAACTTGCTCTCTATGCTTCTATGAGGTATTAAAAATAAACCTGCCACCTATGCTCCAGCTGAGGCAAGGAGATAGTGATCTCATGTCACATGAAACCAGATTCAATGAGTCTCATGATGTCACCATGGTCCCACCAATTCATCTTGAATTTCTAGAAAAGTGGTTCAAACATGGTGCCCAGCAAAGAAGCTGCCTCAAGGCATCACAGTAGACTATAGAAAGTCTCTCTACCCATACAACCAAATGAACTATGCAAGGGCCTCCCAAGGAAAGTCACCTCAACAGAGAATTGAAAATATCTTGGATAATACCAAAATGGTATGCAACACTGCCTTGGTTTGGAAACACAACAAAATTTGACCTAGATTGGTGAAAAAAATAAAATTTTAATTTTGCAAGGTTCTAAATCAATAGTTCTCCACTATGGAAGCCACTGGGAAGAGGTTGCTAAGGGCACATGCTGATGATCCCTCTCCTGCTGCTTGCCTTCTTTTCCATGCTCACTTTGAGAACTGCTATCCAAAGCCATTGTAATTAGAGAGAAAGAAAATACTCAGAAAACACAGAACCATGTTTTAAATCCTGGACAGTGAGCAAGTGGAGATTTACAACATGTATTTAAATTGTGAGAAATAATAGTGCATATTCTTTCAACAGGGGTTCAAATTCCATCCCAAATGTTTTCAATTGGTGGGCAGCACAGGAAAAGAGCCTGACAAGCTAATGACTACTGAGTAATGGACCCAGGAGTACATCCACACCATATGCATCTCCTTTCTCCAGACCACAGAGGGAAAGACCCCTCCCAGTTCAAGACTCAGCCCTCTTCTGCCAATCTAAAATTTAGTTGTTCTTTTTTCCTCTCCTATTCTTTTCAACATTGCTGCTGGCTTTCTTTATAGATTAAAATTGTTTTCAAATAGCGCCGGCCGAGTGGCGCATTGGTTAAGAGCTGGTTTTGGGATGCCAGCGGCCCCGGTTCGGATCTCACATATGAGGGCCAGTGACACTGCCCTCTACAGCGAACAACAACTCCACCTGGAGCTGGGCTGCCAGCCCTGGCAATGGTGTAGGCTGCAGCCTCTGCTGCAGTGGGCTGCCATAGGCTACAGTGAGTGGCAGGCAGCCAGCATGAGCGGCTGGCAGCCAGCGTGAGCTGCCAATAGCTACGGTGAGCGACACCCAGAGGCCAGTGACCGATCTGCCTCAACCGGGAAGAGCACAATGATGATACCAACATGGGCCAGTGAAGCAACGTCCTCCGCAACTAGACTGAAGAACAAAAAGACAGCAACTTGTCTGTTCCCCTTCTCCGGTTCCCCAACACTGTTTCCCTCCCCCAAGTCCCCAGTAAAATCTTTAAAAAAAAATTGTTTTCAAATATCTTTCATCCTTAACAAAAAAAAAGTCCTAATTACTTGTGTCTCCCTATAGCTACTTAAATTTTTCGGTCATCTGCTTCACATCTAAATAAGCTTCCTGAAAGAAGTTCATCCTCCGTCTTGTCTCTCTCACCTCTCATTTATTGCTAAACTACATAAGTAGGCTTCCATCCCTGAAACTGTCTTTAAAAATATCACCAAATATCTTCTTACTGCCAATACCAATGAACTCTTTCAGCCCTTCTTCTTCAACCCCTCTGCTGCATTTGGTACCACATCCTCCTTATTTTCCTTAAATTCTTTCTCTAATATTATCCTCTCCTGAAAGCAGTCCATACCAGTGACTCCCTACATGTTAAGTTTATAAAATACATGTTGCAAAATACAAAAGCGAGTTGAAAAATATAATTTTTATCTCAGTCTGATCCTTAACTGTAATAAATTACTAAGACATGAACAGACCAACCTGACATAACTTCCAAATGTGCCAAACCATCTCATGCCTCTGCCTGGAATGCTCTCCCTCATCTGCAGGCTATTGGTACTTGAGAAGATAAATACACAACCTCCCTCCCTTCCCTGTATGAATTCAGAGAGAGATGCAATAGCCAGGCAGATGAACCAATACATTTATTCCTGATGACATTGATTCTAGATACATGGCCTAGGTCCACAGCAACAGCAGGCTTGTGTCCCCCGAATTAGTTATACTGTTGGTACAGGGGGGATAATCTCAGCCCACACTCTCAGAAAAGGTACGCAGCCTACTAAACCTCCCTCACAGCAAAGAGAAAATTAAATTGTATCCTTCCTCCTCATAGGCATATAACCAAAGGAAAGAGGGAAGGGTGACTCACACCAACTCCGAGCCTTATGTCAAACCCACCAATCAGCCATGCATCTCTTCTTACACAGGATGAAATGAATAAGGATGTATAGAAAGGAGCAGGTAGGACTCTATTAAAGCCTTAGTAGCACAGTGATCAAGAGCATGAACTCTGGAACAATATGGCCTGGATTTGAGTCTATGTATTCATTAGCTATATTAATTAGCAGTGATACTAGTTTAGGCAAGTTCCTTGATTTCCCTGTGGCTCAGTTTCCTCATATCTACAATGAATGATTAATAGCACTAAGTTCATAAGAGTGAAAGGAAGATTGAGGAAGCCAAAATTTTTGGACTACTTAGACTAGTGCGCAACATACAGTAAAATATGTGAAAATTTTTAATCTGAAAAACTTTTTTAATATAGAAGTTCCCTACTTAGAATCTTTATTGTATTACCACAGTATTTTAAATATGTATATAGATGATAATATGTATCTTTATATAGTTTTTATTTATTTATATATCAGTCTTCCACATTTAATTGTATTTTGAAGTTAGAATCTGGGTTTCCTTCATCTGTGTAACTATAATTCCTGGCATACAGTGTGTATCAGTTGTGTATTGAATTAATGAATACATTAATTTTAAATGGCCTGTCATTTATGTTGTGGTAGAGTACACAGGTTGACATGATTTTCTTCAAAAGATTCATAAACTTGCTTTATGACCTCAAAAAGGACTTTATACCAAATTGGTAGATTGTGATTGCCTTTGTGAAAATTAAGTTCTGCTAATGGAGCGTTTAACAAAAGAATACAATTTTAAAACAAAATTACAGTAAGATGCATGTATTTGTCAAGGTTGCAATAGAAACCAGACAGCACAAATTACTACAATTCAAGGTGAGTTTTTCAAAAGGGCTGTCCACTAAAGGAATAGAGGGGGAACCCAGGCCTACCAGCAGCCAAGCTATCAGCACCTTCAAGCCCAAAGGGATAATCAGAGTAGAGAGGTTTCCCTGACCAGACAGGAGAGTCACATAGCATGACACGTTTGGAAAGGAATGGCTCTCAGGTGCATGATGTGCAGGTGACAGCAAACAACAGGTGACCTCCTAGGAGAAGCTGAGGGAATAAAGACACCAACTTCAGTCCGCACTCACTGTGGTACCTTGCCACAGCTCTCCATGGGCCAAACCCAACCAGAAGCCAGAGAGCTGGGAGCCTCGTTAATGTGTTCATTCAGTTCAACCTTCCAGGACAAAGAGCAAGGTGGAGAACAGTAGAGTAAACGGGTGGGGCAAAAAGAAAACATCCAGCATCCCACAATGTACAAAGTTCCTAAGAGGAATGACAAAAACAACACACTTAACTTTGTTTTTCCATATGAATACACTGCAACAAATAAATAATTCATGATTCATTCAGAATAATGTCTTATTCGTTTGCCAACTATTTCTGAGCTTTTAATGTGCACAGGGAGATACATTTTGTGTCAGTGATACAAAAATGAATGAGATGGGGTCCCTCCTGCCAAGCAGCTTACTGTCTTAACAGAAGACCAACATGGCACAATATAACAAATGTTATAACAAATGAAATAAATAAAGTATTCCATGTTTAAATTTTTAAAATCCACTTGAATTTACTATGATTTTGTATACTTCCAATTTTTAGTATTTTTTTTTTAACAACCAAAATAACATTTAGGCTAAATTCCAAAAAAATGGTCATATTTAAATAATGTACAATATTTCATAAGTAACAAAACTAATTATCAATCAACAATTGGCAAAACAAGCGGGAAAAGGCCAGAATAATCACTGATCTAATGCAAACTTAATTTACTACCAGGCACCATTTAGGTTAGTTTTATAATTTTAAAAACATCACATATACATAAAAGTAAAAAGAATAAAATTTATACAGTCATTTTAATGTTTGTTAACCTTGTAAATGTAAAACAGAAAAAATAAATTAATCATTAAAAAGATTTTATCTACTCTACTCATATACATATTTAGCTATATTTAGGAATAAAATATTTACAAGAAAACCCAATATTTTTGTTGTAAAGAAGACATGTTAAAGCTCTATAAATACATGAAGCATATTCTGTGAGTACTTTATGTGTTAAAACAATATAATTGATCATCTATTCTATTTTCCAAAAACGCAATTAATATAAGGGAGACACTGTTTGGTTCTTAGAAGTCAGCCTACAAATCTTGCTAACATCTTTCTGAAAGTGAAGCTGAAGCTGAAATACTTTCGTAAGGAGGATTCCTTCAACTTCACTTTTAGAAAGGGGCAAAAGAGTAAACAAAATAGAATTGTGTGACTAAAATGAGGTGTAACAGCAAGTTTATATACAAAGGTTCAAGAAAATGATAGCAAATTCTCCTCAGAAAATCATCCATCTCTTTTTGTTTGTTTGTTAATCCAACATCTGGGCAGAATACAGGAATGTAAGCAGCAAGGCCAAATTATTCCCACACCGTTTTGTTTTTGTTTTGTTTTGTTTTTCCCTTTTGGTTGTTGATATCTAAAGTTATCTGAACAGAAAAGTGTGAACAAAATTCTAAATAGTACAATTATTGATCTATTGTTTTTCACAAGCCCTTAACCTAAGTATTTTCAAGATTCCAGGATCAGGATAGGGGAAGGCAGACATTCATAGAAACTTGAGTTCTACACTTATTTTAAAAATTGCTAATTCAAAGCATGTCCCACCCTCACAAAAATATATCATGTTAGTATGGATTAGAGTGATGTTTGGCTTTTCTATAAACAGGTTTCATCACTGAAATGCACCTCAAGTCCTTGTTGTTCTCATGAATGAATGAATCTAACCCCTGAGAATTTAATGCTTTTGAGAGAAAGTATGAGATAAACATACCATTTTAAAAATAACCTATATATTGGCTCAGATAACATCTGAATTAACAAATCCCTTATGCATCTGGCCATTAAATTTCTTTATGGAGCTACCTTGTCCTTTAGAGATAGTAAGCTCAGTAAATGACAAAGCATCTACTAATTAAATTATTGAACAAGTGTCTTACAAATACCATTGGTATTTTACACTCAAAATATGTTTGGATTCATAATCGCAATAATAAAATACTGTTACAAACACTCACCATCAGAATTCTTTTTTAAACTGCTGTATTTTTCATGAGGGTAATAAGTTCACAACCTTATTTTCATTTCTTAAAATAGTTCCAGGAAATATAATGATGCATCGAAATGGCCTGAAGTTGTTTATCATTGTGTGTGTGTGTGTGTGTGTGTGTGTGTGTGTGTGTGTGTGTGTGTTATATCAAATCTAATAATATAGAAGACAATTTGTCAGTTTCTTACAAAACTAACTATACACAACAATCATATTCCATGGTATTTATCCAAAGGAGATGAAAACTTACATCCACACAAAAACCTACACATAGATGTTTATACCAGTTTTATTCATAACTGCCAAAATTTGGAAGCCACCAAGATGTCCTTCAGCAGGTAAATAGAAAAATAAACTCTGGTACATCTAGACAAGTAGGATATTATAGCATAATACAGGGTATTTTTACTACCCTAAAAACCCTGTATTCTGCCTATTCATCCTCCCCATTCAATCCCCAACTCTTGGCAATCACTAATCTTTTTACTGTTTTCGTAGTTTTGCCTTTTCCAGAATGTCATATAGTTAGTAACATATAATATATAGTCTTTTCATGTTGTTTTGTTTTTTTTATTTAGTAATATACATTTAAGTTTCCTCCAAGACTTTCCATGGCTTGATAGCTCATTTCTTTTTATCGCTGAATAATATACTAAAGGTTTTTTGTATTTACCCATATAGTTACCGTTTCTGGTTCTTCTCATTTTTTCTGTACAATAAAGTTTCAATATAGTATTATTTTGCTTCATCTTGCAAAAAGAAATCTTTCTTAAGCATTTCCTATATTATAGGTCTGCTGGTGATGAATTAATTCTCTCAGTTTTTGTTCATCTGAAAATGTCACTATTTTGCTATCATTTTTGGAAGGTATTTTCATAGATATAGGATTCTAAGGTGACAGTTTTTATTTTTCTCTCCTCGTTTTAAAGATGATGTTATATTTGTTCTGGCCTCCATTGTTCCTGATGAGAAGTCAGCTGTCATTCTTTACATTGCAATCCTGTATGTGATTAAAATGTCTTCTCCCCTGGGTGCTTTTAAGATTTGTCTCATATATCAAATAATCACATTTTACACTCTAAATTTACACATGTTATATGCCAAATATATCTCAATAGAGCTGATGAGAAAAAGATTTTTCTCTTTCTATTTGGTTTTCAGCAGTGTGCTATGAAGCATTTTGGTGTGATTTTACTTAAATTGGTCCTGCTTATATAGTTCCCAACTGTGGCTTCATTCTCAGCAGAATAAAGAATTGACACTCTAAATCTTCTTAGAGAGTACAATATTTAGTGCTAAACAAAACCCTGTACTAAAATAAATGAAATAATTGGCCATAGTTAATAGTTCACAGAACATCTGAATTCAATTGCATATCATCTATGGACTTTCAGGCTTAAGCTGATTGCTTAAGAACTAAAAAAAACTGTCACATTATATAAATAAGCCATGTAATTTTTCTTTTGAAATTTGCATCTTTCCATGCTCCAATGGAAAAAAGTCCCAGATGAAAAAATTTTTTAAAGAATTTATTGTCAAGAAAAATCTTAGCCTCTCTTGGATAACTGTTGTACCCCATTTTCTAATAGCAACAGCCTAAAAGTTTACCCTCACAGCTAGCCCATATGTAGTATCATTCCTGCCTTAGTAACAGTTTTATTTTTAATAAATTTAAATGTTATGTTTTAGGTCAGTTCTTTCTAGGCAGAGGGCCAGTAAATTAATACAGAGAATAAAACACATGCACATACACACAAAAAAGTAAAGCAAAGGAAGAAAAGATAAAAGGCTGGTTTTATAAAATAGCATGCATCCCAATGTGTGGTACTCTTAAGGTAGTGGCACTCAAATAGGAGTGAGTTTGCTCCCCAGGGAATCTCTGGCAATTTGGGGGGATTTTTTTTTTATTGTCACAACTGGGAGAATGCTACTGACAATTAGTGGGTAGAGCCCAGGGATACTGCTAAATGTCCTACAACAGACAGGACAGCACCCCACAACAAAGATTATCCATCCCAGACCATCAATAGTGTCACTGTTCAGAAACCCTGTTTTAGGCTATTTCCACTATACAATTTTCAAGCTATTTTGTTTTCACACCTATAGACATAAACAGAATATCAACAATCACAATGCAAACTGAGGGCCAAAGAAAGTAAGAAAGAGGCTGACTAGTCTCTATCTTGGAAGCTATGACCATAATTCAAATAATCAAATGTGTACAGGAGCTGTTTATTCTCTAAATACAGGACCCATGGTTTTATTTTTTTGTTGTTTTGTTTTTCTTTTTCTTGTTTTTCTCTTTGTTTGAGTAGCTAGTGTAAGATTCTCAGTTTATGAGTTGAATGAGATTACTAAACTGAATTGAATAGCTCCACTGCAAAACACAACGGATAGCTTATTTAAAAAAAAAATAAAAAATATGAACTATGGCTAAAATATCTAGGTACAACTGACTTTCAGATTTACATGTTTGCATTCCTCTGCTTAACTGGACAGAATAGTATGTAAACATCTCTCAAAGTTCTAATAGGTATCAACTAAATTTCCTTTACTGCTAACTAGTTTGTAAAGGTATGAATAATTCTGGTTTACAACTGAGTCATATTTTCTACTTTACCAAAAGCACAATAAATTTAAATACTTTAGAAATATTTTTTATTTTATTTTTGATCATTTACATTGTTTGTGGTTATTTTTTCCTCAAAAAAAGATTGTATTGACTCTTGTAACCTCTTTAATTAGCACATTCTTAAAATGACATAGAGAGTCAGGTTTAGAGCACTCCAGTGAGCTCAATTTAAGTGGATAACTAAAGAATATATTTGCTCACAGCATGTTTGGTTCTCCGGATAAATACACCTTATGAAAAAAATGTGTTTAATTTCATCTGCTACTGCCAGAAGACTTGGCTAATGTCCCTTTGTAGCTGCCATGAAAAATCAGGTCCTGCTGAAAAATCATTCTCAAAGACAGAATGTACTACTTCAAACTACTGGCTTGAAACACCACAGATTTTTCAATTAAGTTCTTAGAACAACATTTTATATAAATGGTTTAGCACTTTTTCTTTCTAATCACATGGTGGTAACAAGTTATAAGTTAAAATTGAATAACCTGATCATAATGCTTGTCACAGAACAACCATGAATTCTAACTAATTAAGTAGTCTCAAACTTGAGAAGTCCATAGATTGACTGGACAACTAACAACAGTTTAATTAATGCCAAATTTTGCAGAAGTTCGGGTCAACAGAATTGGCAGCTAGAAAACGTTGACATCCTGATGGGCTTCACATCGAAAAAAGTACTAATTTTTAACATTAACTAATCTTTTCAAAGGCCTCTCTCTTTCAATATAAAGTTAAATTGCATACCTAAATTGCAGAATGTCGATTTTGAGGACAATCACACTATGTTCATTGTTCCCAGAAGAATTATACTGCCTTCTAAATATTGTACATGTAGCTCAAGTAAATTTCCTTCAAATTCTGTATTAAAGGGCATTAAAAATAAGAACAAGTTAAGATTGCTTGACAATTGTATTGTATGCTCCTTATAAAACTCTGGATTTAGAAAGGCACTCTGGTTTTAACATATCTGAATTATACTCATGAATACACCAGAACACTTAACAAATTTCATAGTTGCTTCAACAATTCAGAGAAATGTGACCATGAGTCTTAGCAGACACTAATTTATTAACACTGTGTGGAACATAATGATTCATCTTTATTTGTGATATTTTTTATACTGAAATATCCACATAAAAGCACTAAATAACTTCAAATTAGAAAAGCCATTAAACACCTGCTAGAAGAATTTGATAAAAATGTAATGCATTTGTGGTTCCCTTTTAATTCGACATATGTGGGAGAGGGACAAGTATTTGTGTACGTGTGTCTGTGAGTATATGTAGAAATTCAGTCTTACTGAATTAAACAAAATGCATAGGCTATCTAATAATAACAATATAACAGATGTCCCAATCACCATGGACTGAGGTGATTTTTATATTTTGCAAACAGATAATTATATACCATCTTATATCCACTGTAGTTGTCCTTGAATTGCTACTAAAATCTAGAGCAGTGTTGTTATTAAATTTCATTTAATGTGGATTTTTTTCCCATAACATTGTATGTTCTTTAAAGATAAGCCATATTTCTCCTCTACAATCTTTATATTAGTGCCTCACTCATAGTATACATTTAATACATATAATGATGACTCGTTCAATAAAAGTAAAGATCTAGCTTCCTATCAAGCAGCTTTAAAATAGATGCCCACATCTCAAAAATAAAATCCTTTTATGCTTTTGGCATCTTCAACTAGCTGTTGCACAGCTTTCTGTGAAGAATTGGATGCTTACAGCATCTCTCTAAGCTCTCACTGATCGCTCACTGCTGTGTATCTGGGTTATTCCACTTTGTGAATCACCTGACTTTGCACCACCAGGCCATTCCAGGTAATTATGCCATCACAAGAATGATGCTGCTTCACTGGCTGTGAATAAGGATGTCAGTGTTTCTAATGAAGTTTGGCAATATGAGACTGGTTTGAGATAGACTGTCTTTTAAATTTATAAAGAGGATTTGATTAATCAGAAATGGTCTTTGTTTGGACATCCATTATTCATAGGTTGTGCACCCTCCTTATCTATGGCAGGTATTGTTCTGATAGATATTAGCTATTAGCTTGTTTAACATTGAGCATAACCCTATGGGATGAGCATTATTATTATACCCATATTACAGAGATAACTGAGGTATAGAAAGATAGTCAAGGTCACACAGTTAGCAAGCGGTTGAAGCCGGTTGTCTTTGGTTTTACAAGTCTCACTGAGAGGTGGTTACACCTTTCCCTAAATGTAAATTATACATCTTACAATAAAGAGATGTGTAATGCCTGCAAAATACCCATGAGAAGTGTCTCCCTATTCCAAAAGTATGTTTGTTGACTGTTTTAGATATCTACTTGAAAAAGCCTGCAACCCATTAAGTTATAAAAGGAATCACTGAAGCTACACATCTCCCCTTCAAGGAAGGTAATGAGAGGGTTATGATCACCTCTGCCCTTTCTCAGTCACCCATTTGTGCCTTCAGAAGTTAGCTGTAGGTAGTAAACAAACCTTCCTAGATCTGCTTCCGAAAATAAAGTGAGCCCTGCAGTACTGAACACTATCATGCAATACATAGCAGATGCCAAGGTCTGGTTTAAGTTATTTGCACACCAACGTTACTCAAAGGACGGTGGCTAGAAGTGCACTGTGAAGTACAGAAATTGAGAATAAGCATTTAGAAGCTTTTATAGCAAGCTGTAAGAGTAATTTTTTTCGGTTCAATCTGATTTTTTAGAATTGAGACTAGTATTTTTTTTTTGAGGGCAGTGTCACTGGCCCTCATATGTGGGACCCAAACCGGGGCCGCTGGTCTCCCAAGCCAGCACTTAACTACTGCTCCACTTGGCCGGTCCGAAACTAGTATTTTATTGTGTCTTTGTTTCTTTATTTAATTTTTCTAGTGATTCTGTGTATTATATTTTACAAAAATATCAGTAACAGATGAGATGTTTTTAAAAAGAGATCTATAACCACAGAGAGCATAGAAGTATCTCATTATATACATTGATTCATTTAATTTTTACCACTCTATGAAGTGACTATTATCATTAGCCATATTTTCAGATGAAGATAGTAAGGCACAGAGAGGTTAAGCAAAGTTAAGACAATTCAGAGCAGAAACTCAGTCCCAAGCACTCTGTTAGCAACATATGCCCTTAACCTCTATGATATAATGCCTCTCCTAAGCCCATCTTTGGTGGTTATCTAAAAAGCAGTGCTAGAAAATCCAACTGATGGTCATGGATAGAGAACGAAGGTATCAATAGAATGATCTTTTGATTTCCATGATGTCCAGCCACTCCCACCCCACTGCAATTGCAAAACAGTGCTGAGGCTTACCCAACCAGAGTAGGGTATCATCCTTAACATCATCTTTCCTCCATTACTGGAACTCTTGTGGAGGCTTAATTTGCTGGTTTTTTCTCATTGGCAAGATTGTTCAAGACTTTGCAGCCTAACTCTGGCTGGAATATTTAGAGACTGAGGTTCTAGAACTTAGTCAAGTCCTAAGCCACTCACTGCAAACGAAATCTTGTGATAATACAAGTCACTTGCAATCATGAAACAAACGTGTATTGAATGCCCACTCTGTGCAATACTCTGCATTCTTTTTTATAGGAGTATGTTGTACCAAATTTGTACTGTCCTACATTTTAAATCCATTTGGTTTGGATTATTAAAACTCATACTTTAACTGACATACTTGGACATAGATTTAAGATTTAAATCAATTTGTTCTCAATCAATAAAAAGCAATTGAGGGCTGGCCAAGTGGCACATTGGCTAAGAGCTGGCTTGGGATGCCAGCCCCGGTTTGGATCTCACATATGAGAGCCAGTGACACTGCTCTCTACAGCGAACAACAGCTCTACCTGGAGCTGGGCTGTGTGAGTCCCCAGGTCGGCATAGCTGTAGCCCCTGCTGCAGTGGGCTGCCATAGGCTACAGTGAGTGGTCGACAGCCAGCGTGAGCTGCCAATAGCCACGGTGAGCGACCATCCAGAGGCCGGCAACCGATCTGCCTCATCCGGGAAGAGCGCAATGATGATACCAACATGGGCCAGTGAAGCAACGTCCTCCGCAACTAGACTGAAGAACAAAAAGACAGCAACTTGTCTGTTCCCCTTCCCCGATTCACCAATACTGTTTCCCTCCCCCAATTCCCCAATCACATCTTAAAAAAAAAAAAAAAAAAGCAATTGATTAAGTCTATCTCGTATTTACTCCATTTGTTGTTTCCTTTTTCTGCTCTCTTTACTAGGGTTGCCAATTCTCCTTGCCAGGCAACAAAGTGCAGTAGATAGAGACGGGAATTGAAAGCCAAAGTTTAGGATCTAATTCTTACACTTATCCAATATTCAACAAATACTGGGCTCCTGTCATGGGTGAAGGCACTGGAAAACATGCAGCGCTAATTGAGATGACAAGCTTCCTGCTCTAGTGGATCTTACATTCAAGGAACAGACATTAAACAAATACACTAATGAATAAGAAAGTAGCACTAATAAGAAAGTGCTATGAAGGAAATAAAACAGAGTAGTGAGATCAAGAGTGACTGGTAGGGGTATTTTAGATTGTGTATCAGGGAAAGCGCTCTTTGAAAAGGCAACTGAGAGATATGAATGCCAAGCAGGAGTAGATATTTAACAACTGGAGGAAAGAGAATTCTAAAAGAAGGAAACTTTTATCATACTAGGAAAAGAAACAAACTTGTTTAAAATTCAAAGAAGGGTAGATATTGACTAACATGAGTAGAAATTCAAAGATTAGCATAGTTCAGGGCTGTTGCAATCCAGTGATTCTGTGATCTCAATTCAGCCTTCATCTTTGTGTCAACCTCAATCCTTTACCGGTGGCAAGAGAGTTGTCAAAGTCCCAAACTTCCATGGAATATTTTACGAAGTGATTGTCTCTTGATGTTACTTTATTTTAAGAGTAAGAAAACATTTCTCAGATACCTAGGGCAAGTTTTCCCTGTGTGTCACTTGCCTAAATATGGTCACCTGCCCATTCCTAACTCAATCCCTGTGATCGAGACAATTCTTGGGTTGCCTGGCATGGCATCTAGTTCAATACCTAACAAAGGATTGGGAACATAGTTATTGGCTTTGACTACTGAAAATTACCCATGGAACAGGAGTCAATCCCAGAAATTTTGTGGCTACAATGTAACCAGAGAGAGGTGGATACCTGAACAAAAATGAGACGTTATCAGGAAAAGGCCAAAAGTGATCGGAAGCTACATAAGCAGTCAACAATATCCAGGATAAATAGCTGGTGAGAAACCTTAGATCCATTAGAGAAAGGAAAGGAGGTTCAAAGTGGCTAGGGTGTTAATAGGGACGGAGATGAGAGTGATAAAGAGTGGAGTCATACTGCAGACCAAGGTCAATTCCTGCAGGTACTTCTAGGTCGGTGAGGGGGGCAGTGTTAGATGGCTAGATTTTATTTAAAGCATGATAGAAAACCATCACAGTGTCTTAAACAGAGTAGCATTCTGGGGCTGCAATGCAATATGAGATGCATGCTTATGTTGATGGCAGAGGATAGTGGTAAACCACTGGATCATTTGATTGCGAATTTACTTCTGTTTTCTAAATTCTATTTACTGTGTTTTAAAGGAAAAATGGTTTGACTACTTATTAAAAGGGTTGTTTTAAGATGTAAATGAAAATATATAAAAGTGCTTTTGAATTCAGTGTTAAACAAATAATAACAAATGCACTGTCACTCCTTCAGTCTCACTCAGGTCACCTTCTCAGAGCCTCATCTGTCCAGACCAGCCCCATACTAACTGCTCTTTCCTCTGAATTCCCATGATGTTTTATGCCCATAAAAATCATTTTAGTCTTAAAGTTTATAATTATAACAGTGCAGGGTACTGTACACCTATAGAGTACATTATAATTTAACAGCATATTAAAATATGCACATTCACACACACCAATTATGTGGCATGCATGTATCTTCAACCATATTTTAAATGTAAGACATACATCAAAGTTTCTAACAGTGTCTGGCACAAAACACGTACTGAATAAATATGAATTTTCTTTCTTTGGACTCCAGCCCCATGTTTATACTTGAATTGTTCACTTTCTCTCTTCCCTAAGAACCTACCCCAGGTCTAACCCAGTGGGGAAAAACAAAAAATAGGCACTTAATCAGTAGTTATTGAAAGAATCATGCACCCATTTAAGCAACGTAAACTTTTAAAGTAGTAATGCTAAAAGGGAAAAAAGTAAATGACAAAGAAAGTACATAAAAACAATAAAATTTTCTGTTGCATATAATTAGCTTAGAGTTATTAATATTAGTATATTTTCATTTTAGGATAATTTAATTTTACTAAGGAGTTAAATCAGCAACTACTGTTTTGGTTCTTTCCTGGAAGTTCCTATAGGAAAAGCTGGAAACAGAGCTACCACATGGCCTACAGGTAGGTTTTGAGCATGAGGAAGACAGAACGATCCCCAGAAAACAGCCAAACTTTTAGGGGATTATCCAGAAATGCAATGCATTTCAAAAACAAGAGGGCAGAGCAAAGCTCACATGTCAAGGAATGAATCATTCAAACACATACACAGCACCTACTGTACATGTTCAAGAAGTTTTAGTATGACTTTCTCACACGCTCTGGCTGAGACATCAGTAACATAAACATTCCAGATTAAACAGCTCAGACCCTGAATCACTTTAAGCCATGTAAAGTAATAAACCTTCAAGATAAAAGACAAATAAAATGGCAGGATTCGCTGAAAAGCCATGTGCCGACCATGTTTGTTTGATTTATTGAACAAAGCGTGGATGCTAAAAGCTCTTTTTGTTACCCTTCTTTGGAAATATTAATTCAAAGTTAGTAAGATCATATACTGCATGGTGTTAAGAAATAAACATTATCAATTTTCCTGACACAGCAGAATAAAGTGTAAACTCAATGTAGGACAAGGTTCAGCAGAAAAGCTAACAATCACAAAAGGAATAAAACGAGATCAAAATGTAATACAAATATGCTTTATTACTTTACGAGTGCAGGCAAGACTGAAGGCTCATAATTATATAATATTTAATGCTTAATTTTATTTTCTGTGGTACTTCTATAAGCCATCTGTCATGAAAAATATTAAAGAGCGTACACTTCAATACTACATAATTAAAATAAACGTCAGTTGCTATATTGTGCTTGCTTTGCATTTGTGATTTATCTATTTTCCTGGATACATAGTTAAGGCAATATATGCTCAGTAGGAGAAGCAATATCACCCCTGCGTGCCCCACAAATCATCTACAAAAGTGTTGCATGCACAGCCATTTACTTAGAGCAAATGGTTGTTTTTCTATAAACACATTATTTATGAGAACATTCTATGCAATCTGCATGCTAATGTAGTCTTCTGTTTCACAAAATCGCCCACATGCTGTAAGTGGTTTTCTCCCTCTCCACAATCACCACCTCCCTCCACCCCCAATTAATCGCATTCCCATTTAGATCTCCACCATGCGGTATCTGTTCACTGAAAATAGTTGAAAAACAGCCATGGACAAATAACCAAAATCACAAAAACCTTCTAAGCCCTGACAATTCTAATCTTTATTCAATCAATTTATTCCTACAAACAAATAAACAAATTCATCACCAACCAGTTTTAAAACCTCCAGAACAGCTCTACCTAAAGTAAGCTATTAAAACAGATGATACAAAGTAGGTTGCCAATTTCATGCACAGCAAGTCCAAAATAGTTGTATTCGCGTACTAAAGAAAACACTCCAATCTAAAAGCCAGGACCTGGATTATGCTATCTCAGAATAGCATGATACTATTATATTCATTTGTCAATATTTACACAAATATTATGCATCAAATTATCACATTTTAGTTATAACTTCACCCAAAGGCATACAACTTCTTGTATGTTTGAAGTGTATGATCTGCCTTGGACTCCACTTTGAGAAAATGAATCTGTGTTATAGGGGTTGGCACTGTCACATCTCCCTGACTTGGTGCCAGGCTCTGTGACACTGCCTAGCAAGCTCCCATATCACACAGAACACAACAATGTACTAGTGGTTTGAGGATAAGACATAATAAAAATTTACACAAAATAAATGACTTTATAAAAGGCAAATATTCATCTACTTAATATATTATACTGAAGTCCATTAAAGATTTCATAAGCCAATGAAATGCAAATGGAATATAACTTGAATTCTGATGACTAGAAAGCCTTTCATTGTCTGATAGTTATGTGGGTTTTATATACAGTAATCTTTGGGTGTTTTATTCTGTCAAAATTGTGATTCCCCAATATGTTTTCACAATAACACACTAAAATATACTCTAGTAAACAATATTTAGTGATTAATCAAACGTAAGGCCTTTAAGAAATTTATTAACTAAGCTGAACTAACTGCAAGAAATCATTGATTTTTCATGGGTTATGTACTTCCATGAGACTTGCTGTGAATCGAAACATGTGCCCCCAAAATTCATATGTTAAAGCCTTAACCCCCAATATGATGGTATTATGAGACAGGCCTTTGGGAGATAATTAGACTTAGATAAGGTCATGAAGGTGGGGTTCTCATGATGGAATTAGTGCCCTTACAAGAGGAGACACCAGACAGCATGCCGTCTCTCTCTCCAACTTGTAAGGATACAATAAAAATGCAGATCATATATAGCCCAGGAAGAGAGCTCTGACCAAAAACTAACCATGCTGGCACTCTGACCTTGGATTTCAAGCCTCCAGACCTATGTAAAAACAGGTTTCTGTTGTTTCAGCCACAGTCTGCAGCATTGTTATTAGCCCAAGAAGACTAATACAGGACCCCTGTAGGAACATAACTTCTGCAGAACACACTAGAGTTATCATCAGAAATAATAGCTACTGGCTTCTCATGTTCATTTACATCATTCTTCTTAACAGTCATGATTTTTAAGTAGCTTTTCTAGGCCTATTGATTTCTATGCTTTAGAAAATTAAGAACTAGTGAATAAATTTTTGTTTTGTTTTTTTTAAGGGCAGTGTCACTAGCCCTCATATGCGGGAGCCGAACCGGGGCCGCTGGCTTCCCAAACCAGCGCTTAACCACTGCGCCACTCGGCCAGCCCACTAGTGGATAAATTTTAACTATTGAAGAATATAAATCATCCACAAGTCTCAATGTGCTTTGGTTAAAAATTCCCTGCTTGACAACTGGCCTATGAACTGGCATATGTGAAACAAAATTAATGTCAATTGTATTTATAAACTCAATCCTGGACATAGCAGGAAATTCAAAAAACATTAAAATTAAAATAATTTATCTTAACTTGAAAATAACATACTGTAAATATAAACATTTATAAACTAATTTTTTAAAGAAAATAAAAATTATAATAAACACTGTAGTTCATACCCTCTAGTATGTAATATGTAAATATATGTGTGTATAAATTGTATGTATACAAAAGCATCTATATACAATATATCTGTGCAACCTGTGTTTTTTTAACTTGGTTGAGTATAATAAACAACTTTTAACTTGACTTTGGGTGGTGAACACAATGAAATATACAGATGATGTATTACAGAATTGTATACTTGAAACCTATATAATTTTATTAACCAATGTCACCCCCAATAAATTTAATAAAATTAAAAAAAAAAACCTTTTATGCCTTTAATGATTCTTACTCAATATTGTTTGTCAACGCTGCATACTGCTACATGGAATAACTAATAAGTTTATTTATTTTACTATAATCCAACTAAAGTATGTGTAAAGTAATTTTTGCCAATATTTTGCTATGATGAATAACATAGTAATAAATATCTTTCTAATAGTTATTTGGGTGCACCTCTGGTTACTTTATAAAATGAAATAATTTTCTACTTTGATTTTATCAAAAAGATATGAATGTTTTAGGGCTTTTAACCATATTATGACAAATTATTTTAGAGGGTTCCATACTCATAAATATTGGGAATTGTCAATTTTTAAAAAGATCTTGGGCAACTCATTATGCATAGTAGGCAAAAATATTTTAAGGAAATAACATGTGTGATGTACTATTTATATAAAACCATTTTTAGCTGTCTTTTCAGTATTTACACAGAAAGATATCTAAAAAAGTGTTCATCACATTTTAATGATGATTATTTCTAGGTGGTGGAGATTTCAAGTGATTTTCTTACTAATTCCTATTTAGCCTTTTATTGTTGCTTTTTAAAATTATTTATAAAGAATATAAGGCAGTTTTTAAAATATTTCATTGAAAATATCCCCACCAAATGAAACCATAGATTAAAATATATTGACAATAATTATAATAATCATAGTAATAATATAGGTAAGTACTCTGGGATTATTGAATAGCATTCTTCTAAAATCATCAACTCATTTTATTGTTAGTTATGATCAAACTTCCAGCTTCAGAGTACAGGATTTCCTCAAAGTACAAAATGTAGAAACCTGGTCCAATTATACTCACCAACACAATAAAAAAATAGATAAATTAATTGAAACAACCATTTATTGAGGAAAGAAATGTTTATACAAGTGAAACAAATATCTCTTGGCCCTTTACCCTTTGAATAATCCAGCCAATTTCAACTGGTCATCTAGCCACATGACATTTATATTGGGTTGTTGGAAAAGTCGTGATGCATTTTTGCAATGAAAAACAAAAAAATATGTCATGACTTTTCTGATAACCCAATATTTAGGTTACTGTTAAAACATGATGCATTCTGAAATGGTGCTATAGCATTTATTGGTGCCACCTGTCGAGTAGCACAGTCATATCAAATGTTTGGTTTCCAACTTCTCCTTTACTCGCTCTTCCCATTTCATAACATATGTATCAGGAAGACAGTCTGGTGGTTAGGTGGTAACAACCTCATGAACAGCTCTTCTTTCTTTAACTAATGAATCAATTAAGGTTCCTGTTTGACAACAATAAAACTTAATTATAGCTAATTTAAGCAAAATAGGTGTCATTAAACTACAACAAAAGAAATGTGTACAAGTATTTGGTGGATAGGGCCACTGGATGATGGATAGGACACTCACAGAGGGAAACTTGGAGGACCAGATTAGGTTGGCCAAAACCCAGGAAACAGCAAGAGCAGAAAAACAGAGGACACTGGAACAGCCTGGCCCAGGATGACACTGACATTGCCACTGAGATTAATAATGTCTGACCATTTCCTCAATCACTCTTATAAGGCGGAAAGTCCCTAGAAAGACAGAGTCCTGTGGGCCAAACTTAGCTTATGTGATTGCCCCTTGGCTATTAGGATAAGAGACAGAAATAACTGCTCACCATGAACACCCATAGTGGAAGAGGGACAATCTCCAAAAGAAAATCAGGCACAATTAAAAATGGGAATACCTGTTGGGCAAAAAACAATGACAAATGTTCACTAAAACTGGCTGAATTTAGTGCCTATCATGCCTTCATATCCTAATTCTTAGACTAATCTTTTTCAAACTGAAGATTGCAACATGTCAGTGAGTCATGAAATCATATCCATTTATTTAAAAGCAAAATTGAACGAAGTAGAAAATATCAGAGCATATTGCATACAGGAAGTCTGTGAACCTTCTGTTTCTCTTATATATGGGGTGTATGTGTGTTTGTGTGCACATCTGTGAATGTAGGTTGTGGTTAAAACGTTTGAAAAAAACTTTGTTCTGATCCTTACCAGGAGCACTCTGCTGAACCAACAATTACCATATTTTGTCATGTATAATGCACACCCGCATTTTTGGCCCAAACTTTCAGGGGAAAAAATCTTTCATTTTAATTTTTTAACTCAAATTTTTATTTGTTTACATTTAGGTACTCATCTTTTGTATTATGAAAAAAATTTTAACATTTATTTTTAACATGGTCCAAGAAATTTTATGTAACATTTACAAAACACAAGAATAGAATACAAAGTACAAGAAATTTTATGTACCAGTAACAAATTTATGATATTTACACATCATAGAAGACCAAAATCTCATCGTCGTTGCAAGTTCATCTAAGTTAAACAAAACTTATTATCATATCCCAGGGTATTATTTTGCATATAGATATTGTTATTGATTTCTGGAGTTACACTTTTAACTCATAAGCATAATTAAAATAATTAAAAACATTTATATAGATACAGAATTAGTACTATTCATGTAAAATGTGCATCCTTATTTTACCCACACAAATTTGGGCAAAAAAGTACATTTTATACATGGCAAAAAATGGCATATGCACTCCTTACCCAGACTGTTAACAGCCTGAGAAAGGTAAATCCAATCCCATGTAACTAGTATTATGAGGTCTCCATGATGAATCACTGCACAGGAAGCAGCTTATGTTATGAAGTGATTTCATCATTTATATCACCACATATGGTCATGAAATTGTATTTAATTAGGATAAATAATCTATGCAACCATTTATTTGAGCATAAGTATGTACATCACATCTGAAAACTTACTGCTGCTAGTAATGAGAAAATACACAATGTATAAAAAAAATTACAATTTTTCACTGTAAATATTTTTTTATCATTGTAATTTTATTAGCTCATGCTAAGTCATTCAACTTTTGCTTCTTCCGTAAAATTTTTCTCCAATTACTACAACCCACACTGATTGCTCTCCTTTTACTGAACTGCTTTGACACTTAGCTATCATTAGTTCATCACATAGCTATAACACCTCATTCAAATGAAAAACTAGGTAGGGATAAAAGATACCGAGTAGTCCAAAGAGAAATCACAAAACTCATACACTAAAATGAGTGTATTTTATTCATAAGAATATTCCCTAGGATCTTGTCTGAAGCTCATTTTATTCTACTTTATACATAATCATAATAAGTATACTACTACAGAGCCCATGGAAGACAATCAATAAATAATTGTCAAATAAGTGAATGGGTTGGGGGGGGGTTTGAAATAGAGAGATGAAGAGGGAGATGGAGAGGAAGAGGGAGGAGGAAAAGATGGAGGGAGGAAAGAAGGAAGGAAGGAAGGAAGGAAGGAAGGAAGGAAGGAAGGAAGGAAAGAAGGAAGGAAGGAAGGAAGGAAGGAAGGAAGGAAGGACGGAAGGAAGGGAGGAAGGAAGGAAGGAGGGAGGGAGGGAGGGAGGGAGGGAGGGAGGGAGGGAGGGAGGGAGGGAGGGAAGGAGGTTGGCTGGCTTCTAAGTCCAGAGAAAATTAGAAGAAGCAAAATGCAACAGAAATAGGAGTGAAACAAGTAGGGAGATGTGGTACCAATGCAAAGTGAACACCAATTACAAATTCTCTCTCACACATATGCATTTAAGAACACAAAATTCACAATAGTATTAGGGTTATTTCAAGTATGAGCAAACAGAAGAAAACATTTCAATAGAACCTGAGTGTATTACCTAAAGAGCAAATGCTCGTAATGAAGACCTTGAATCTTCAGAGATTGAAATGTATTCAGTACATTCTGTTTACAGCAAGAAATGGTGATATTTTATAATTTTTAACATCCAAGTGGTTAAAAGTTAAATATTCTGTTCCCTGTATCAAACTGAAAAACTTGGTGTCCCAAAACATTCTTTCCTCAAAGGTTCTTTGTAGCTGAATTTTCCTGTTATTATTTCATTAAATACAATTTTATCTCTGTGATTCCATTATAAACAATTTGATGACAACAATCGTGTCTCATACCTATTGCCAGAGATGCTTCAGAAATTATTAGTTGGAAACAATATCAGAAAAGTGTTGGTCCCAAATATTAGAAATATATAAATGGATAAACCTTTCATAAAATGAGTAGATAAACTTTACATATTATCCTTCAACTAATAAACTAATTTAAAAAGTAAAATATCAATAGCAAAGACAATCCTGTGAATGACATACAGAATTCATGACAGTAAGTATTTTACAAGGAAGAAGAACAAGTTAATTTTACTGAATGTCTCTGCAGTAAACAGGTACCTAGAGTATGGACTCATTCAGGACTAAATCCTGGGACCCTGAGAGATTCATGTGCAAATGGTCATCCTGCCTGTCAAGGACCCATCTGACTTATTAACTATATTTTAATGGAGAACAAAATTGTATTCCACAAATGGTTTACATAACACCTACAACTCATTTTCATGAAGAATTTATGTAGAGTGTTTCATTCATATGATTAATATGTATCCATCTGGATTATGGTCCTAACAAAGACCCCTCACCCCATGTTTCAAAATGACAAAGAATAAGGAATATACATATATGTAAACACAAGAGAAGATGAGTTTTGCATCAGATTTGTGTGCATATATACATAAATCTCTCTCACACAACTTTGTCCTTCAAAAAACATGGCTTTATCAAACTCTGCTTCATGTTAAAGTGACTGTTTGGTTTTTCACTAAGATTTATTTAGCTGAAATTGGAAACTTTATATTAAAGAGTATTTGTGGATTTTCTTAGTTTCTCAAATAGTGAAGATTTTAAGTCTTCTCAAGCTCTACAGAAGCTATAGTCTAGCCTGATACATATCAAGTTACACATAACTAGAAACAGGATTCAAATACTTAGTGTTTGTTTGCTTTTTATATCAAATGTGTATGCATATTTCTAAAATGAATATATTTCAATAGATGCATTTGAAAACTATACCATTCAGGTCAAAGAATACTAAGCCTGTAAAAATCAAAGAAACTTTTCACTCATGTCATATAATCTGTTTAAATTTACTAACAATGGTAGTTTCTAGGGCTTTACTATAAGTAGGGATTCTGACAGCTCATTTGTATACTGTCAATCCCTCCAATAAATCGTTTTGGGGTTAAAATATTGATTTACTGATTTATAGATTTAGGGATTTATATCAACACAATATTGAAAAGTGATTCTAGACCAACAGATATTTTCAGTATGCAGAGAGTAAACTTTCTACTCTCAAAATAATCTAAGATGTGTGTAGATAAAACTGGTATAATTCACAAAAATATAAAATATATTTTTATAAAATATGTAAAATTGCTTCTGATATTATTTCATTATAAAATCCATTGGCATGTTTTCCATAAGATCCTCTAGTTAAGCATGAAATCATGCAAAATATTTTGTCAGAAAAATGAGAAAATGCTAATCTAGTGAAAGCAACAATTCCCAAAGGTACAAGTAGCCAAAATTATGCCTCCCTGGGGGCAATGGAAAAAGACCAGAATTGGCACATTTGCAAGCCAAAAGGTGACATCCTTTATTAAACCAATTCTATTCTGCTTTACCTGAATAATAAAATCAGGAGGAAATGTTAATTAAGAATTGAATCATTATAAACTGAGCACATTAGAGCATTGCCACCCATGCTTCTCAAGTTTTGTCATAGCATGGCACACATAGAAAATGATGCTATTTATACAGCACAGGGAGATAACTCATTGAGATAATTGCCTGCACAATTCCAACCACGTTAGGCTGCCCCAGGGCTGAGAAGACAAGTAACTCAGTCTGTCCATAAAGAATTCTCGAACATAAAGATTAGAAATCTCTAACCAACTGAAGATGGAAATGTGTTCTATAACAATATCCCAAGTTGACACATGTTAACTTCCACATACTTAAAAAAAATAATAAATATTCATTGAATGTCAACTCTGCAAGGTTCTACATTCAATAATTAAACCTCAATAAAGCTGGGGGTGGGGGAATAACTGATTCAGCAAGTGGATTTGAATACCAAGCTAATTTGAACATCACCCTGTAGCAGCAAAATTCCATGAAAGATTTGAATAAAAGACAATGGATATGAAACAAATAAAATAAATACAAGTTTAGAATATTTCAAGACACTTTTAAAACATATTAGGAAAATAGCTTAGTCCCAAATTTCTTTTTATGCATGGAGGAGGAAAGGAGTTAATTTGAATAATTTATTGAGTGAGGCACGTAGCTGTTCAACAAAGGGTAAGAGAAGGAGCAAAAAATCAATTGGTTGTGGTGCTTCACAGAGTTTAAAGCGGCAGCACAATGCTCAGTGATTTGGAAACAAGAGAAAGTGAAGCTGTGGAAACCAGGTGTGGTGAAGTAAGGGCTTCAAGGACAGGAATGAAAAAGACATGAAGATGCAAAAGATATAACAATGAACAGAATTCTACAACTGTATGACTCAATTAAATATAGTTATGAACACACATAGGAAGCAGAAAGAAAAATTTAAGATGCATACAAGTTTCTGATCTAGGTCAGGGAAATATGTGACCTAATTATTAGAGTGAATCTGAGAAAAATTGACAACGTAGATTTTAAACATTTTGAGCTTAGGTGACAGGACATCCAAGAGTTAGCCAAATGTGTTGAACTAAAGCTTGAGAGAGAAGTGATATTTGTAACTGTAAATATGAATGAATGGTCTAAGAGAGACAAAGTAATGATTAGTGAGTCAAATGATACAAATTCCTAATGATGATATTATTAAAGTGGAAATGTATATGTAAGTTCAACAACATGCCATATAAAAATGATTATCTCAAAAATCTCTTCCAACTCTCCACAGGCTACCTACTCAAACAATATTAAGCAAATATTTCAATGCCTACTGTGGCAGGACTGGGACATACTGTGGAAAACAAGATAAACATGGTTCCTGTTCTCACGGAGCTCACAGCATACTGGGAGAAACCAGTGTTAAACAAAGTCACATGCAAATAGATATATAATAGCCAACTGGCAATGAATACTGTGATTTCAAATTTAAAATGCCATGAGGTATTATTATTGTTAAGCTATAAACCTGCCATGTACTAAATTCATGTTCTAATTGATATTCAAGGAGTAATATTACATAGTTAATATTCAGTGTTGACCTTAATAGTTAATTCATATTCAAAATTGTAATTTCAAAACAAATTTTATTATACTGAGATGTTTACAATTCACATGAACAAGATAACCAAGGATCAGGTGTCCCTTTCTAGGGTACCATAACTGCCTAGACTCCCCATTCCTGAAGCCTGTTTACTTCGTCATACACCCCAGTATCCTCTCAAACTATTTCTTTTAAAAATATATATATTTTTAATCAAATGAATTTTATAATTCATATTTATAAAATATATCAATCTTCACAAATATATAAAATTCTCATATTTAATTTTTCTCAAAATGAGGCAGGAATGAGTCCCTCCCTTTCAAAATTTATTTATTTATCTATTTATTTATTTATTTAGGAATGGGCAGGGAGGAATGACCTCTCTAATTATACAGAGTTGAAATAATTAGTTCAGAAATAAATAATGGAGTAGATAAAGCAGGTAAGATCGTGAAGTTTAATAAAACCAAATTTCAAAATTCATTAAATTTTCAATATAACAATCTGGCAAGTCATATAACTAAAAACATTTTTCTTTGATAAATAGGGGTATCCTTCATCAATATTAACCTCAATTAAAAATGGGCACATGCCACAGTAGTGCCATGTTTTGACTTTTATATTAGGTTGCAAGTCCCATCACATGCTAATTAGATGGTGTCATAAAGTAACCATTGCTGCTGAACCACAAAGTTCATTCTAGACACTGAGAGGATAACTCTGCCATGTAAAGTTGCTTTCTGAAACTATAGATGTACCACTTTTGACAGAGGTTACATGTGTTAAAGAGTCATAAAGGAGGATGAGACAGAGGTGAAAACTGATTGAAAGATAGGCAAGTCTATATTCATTTTTTGGCTGTTCTATACAGATAACCATGTGTTTTATTTAATTCAATGGCCTATAAGCTTTCTATTTCAAGGTGAGAATAAATTTTATTTTATTTATTGAGTAATACAGATACCTCTGAATAATTCAGTAATTTCTATTTTTCTCATTGATTTTAAGAATGTTCGGTTTTAATGTTTTTTATTTCTATTTTTCATAGCCTGCTAATATTTTGAAGGTTCAGTATTTAAGAAATGAAATTCCTTCTTTTCCAATATTTTTTTGTTTAGCTAACATCATCAATGATGGCCTTCAACTTGTGTGTCTATGAATTATTTCTCAAAGTACACTAACACCACCATTGCTTAGTTAATTCTGATGGTAGACTTAAAATTGATAACATTTCTGCCTGAAAATAATCTATTGAGACATAAGTCAAAAAAAGTTATAATATCTGGGCCATGTCATTGCTTAATTTAGAAGGTGAAAAAAAAAAAATTCAATTAACAAAACACCCCTATGCTGGATAACTAAGGTATTAAGGTTGCCATAGAGGGAATTTTACATCTCCTTGTAAATCCATTTTCCACCAAATTTAATATTAACCATAAAAAGAATTTAGCACAACATATTTGAATTTATTGTACTTTATCCTAAGATAAAATGGATAATATAAAACTTTTATTTGTTGAAAAACAGATAAAAACTGTTTTGGTATCTTCAGTTCTCACAAAAGTACAAGTAATATGCAAATGAATGAAAAAATTCTCTCCTACAACATACCTGTCTTAAAATTGAATTACATTCAAGGTATCCTCTTATTAGCCCATAGTCAAAGTATTTATATGAAAATGATGCACAAATTAAAGTAAGAGATCTACAATTACTATGGTAATTTATCATCTAGAGTGTTAGGTTCAATATGAAAATTAAAACTATTTTAAATAAAATCATTTTACATCTCATCGTTTTAACCATCCAATCAATAGTCTTATAAATTGTAACAACATAAAAATCCCAATTCATCATTCTTACTCTAAACACAAAGTGTTTTTCTTTATATCTGAAAATAAAGTCAATTTGCATTCATTTCTCACATATCATTTTCAAACAAAATGTAGTGTCATTTATTCAGCTTTAGCTTAAATAAAAGTTAAAATACTGGCTGAGTAAAATAACTATTTCCTGAAATAAGAAAGTCTGAATTCAAGCTCAGTGGTTGAATTCATATGAATCTTTATTCAGAATTTAGCCTCTCTGGCCCCTTGCAATTTGAATTTAAGAATTTAAGATTTAAAAAAAAAAAATCCATCATTGGCCTTAAAAATATAAACCATTGCAATCACTCATCTTTATCCTCTTGAGAAAATGTGCCATCTCAGATCTATTTGTTTTTTAATCTGTGAGAAGGAACTAAATATGTTATTACCTATCTTGGGAATATATTTATCTACGCATCAGGCTTTTTTCCATTAGACATTAGGCTGTGGTAGACATTTTTGTTAAGACAATGACAAATCTCCTTATGAGGAATTCAGAATTTGGACTATCAGGGAAAAAAATGATATGGAAGACTTAAAAATGCAAACATACAACCCCTTATTTTCTCCTCCCAGTTCATCTCAGCAGATAACAAGGTCTCTATAGCAACATGAAAGGTGAAGATCATTTTTTTCCCTTTATTCTTCTTTAGCCTCATATTCTTTGAAGTTGCTGTTATTTTTTTCTAAAGAAGTCTGTGCCTTTGTGGGGCAGCTAGACTCTTCTCTGTGAGACAAAAGAAGCTTCACTTGAGACAAAGAAAAGTCCTTGCATCTTCCTCTTCTCTCTGTCCCTAGCTGTACTCTGAAGGAGCACACAGGTGCTGACATGTTCAAACATACAGGAGTCAAAGTTACTGTGAACAGGCGAGGCGAGAGATCTAATCTTCTGTCCAGCCCACACCGTTCTCAGAAATCCAAAGCTTACTCCATCTACTGAGAAAAGCAGAATCAGATACCAACAAGGTCTTCATGCTAGACATCAACGACAACTGCTTCTTTATTAGGTAAGAAAAGTTAAGTTCAAACATGTGAATTGATATGTCAGAGGTCTCCCATTTCCCAGTCTAGCGTTATCTCCACTCATTGATGCTCCAGTGGCACCCTTAACCATACATTCTATGTCTAGGGCAGTGTTCTGCTCATGTCCACATGACAGCCCCTAACCTGCCATGTTCTTTTTTACTTTGGCCCCCTCTCCTGCCATTCCTTTTCCTGCTCCTGGATTTTCCCAAGGTTCCTCCTCAGTTCAGATATTCCTCCTCCAAAACACGTTGCCAGACCACTCTAACTAAAATCACCCTCCCCTCTCTCTCCTAGCATACAGTTATAACAACTGAAAATGATCTTCTTTATTTGCTTGCTTATTCATTGTCTCTCTTTTCCACTAGAATATAAGTTCCATTAGGCAGAGACAATAATCACTCTCTACAACACTGTGTGATGTAGAGGCTGGCATGACAGAAACAAAGACAATGAGCCAAGTTTCTGCCCAGCAGCCCACAATGAAAAAGGGGAAGCAATTACTTGAGTAAATAAGCCTGAATAAAAATGGGATTTTTTTTAAAAGGTATATGTCATATAAAAAAGGGACACAGTATGTAATTATAAAGCCAGAGGTTTCTTTAAGGACATGGAGTTTTTTAGCTGGGGCAGGGCTTGACTTTAGCAAAGGGTTTAGGGGAAAAAAACATTCTAGAAAAAGGGAAAATATAGGCCAAAATGTCTCCTTTAGAAAAGGCAAAAGTGTCAAAGGTTAAAGACAAAGAGAGAACCTTAAAAGCAGCAAGAGAAAAGCAGTTAATTGCCTACAAGGGACCTCCCAAAAGACTTTTTATCAGCTGATTTCTCAACAGAAACTTTGCAGGCAGAAGGGGTTGGCAGGAAATATTCAAAGTGATGAAAAGCAAGGACCTATAATGAAGATTACTCTACTCAGCAAAGCTATCATTTAAAATCAATAGATAAAAACTTCCTAGACAAGAAAAAGTTAAAGGAGTTCATCACCACCAAACCAGAATTACAAGGAATCTTAGGGGAATTTAAGTCAAAAAAAAAAAAAGATAACAGATATGAATAGTAAAATGGCGATAAATACATATCTATGAACAATTACTTTAAATGTAAATGGATTAAATGCTCCAATCAAAAGACAGGGTGGCTGATAGATAATAAAACAGGACCCTTACATATATTGCCTAAAAGGGACTCACTTCAGATCAAAAGAGACACACATACTGAAAATAAAGGGATGGAAAAAGATATTTCTTGAAAATGGAACACAAAAAAAAAGGTGGGGTAGCAATAGTTATACCAGACAAAATTGACTTTAAAACAAAGGCTGTAACAAGAGACAAAGAAGGCCCCAGTAATCGCACTTTTGGGTATTTAACTAAAGGAACCCAAAACACTACTTTGAGGGGATGTATGCATCCATATGTTCACTGCAGCATTGTTTACAATGGCCAAGATGTGGAGGCAGCCTGGGTGTCCATTGATGGATAAATGGATAAACAGGAGGTGGTACATGCTGTACATACAAATGGCCAGGGAAGGAAATAGCTCCTTGCCATTCAGTGGTGGCATGTATGGACCTGAAGGGTATTGTGCTAAGTGGAGTATTTGAGACAGAGAAAGACAGATGCAATATAATTTTGGAATCTAAAGAACAAAATAAATGAACAGACAAAACAGAAACAAGCTCATAGATACAGAGAACATTTTGATGGTTGCCAAATGGGAGGGGGGCTCTAGGTAGGTAAAAAAGAGAAAGGGATTAAGAAGTACAAATTGGCTATCACACAGTAGTTATGGAAACATAGGTACAGCATAAGAAATATAGTCAACAACATTTTAATAACTATATATGGTATCAGATGGATGCTAGATTTATCAGGATGAGAGATGGGAAGGTAGTTAGGGGACAAGGTGAACACAGTGAAAGGATTAAGAAGTAAAATTGGTAGTTACAAAATAGTCATAGGGATGTAAAGTAAAGCATAGGGAACATAGTCAATAACATAGTAATAACTATGTATAGTGTGTGATAGGTACTAGTCTTGTTAGGGGGATCATTTCTTAAATTATATAAATGTTTAACCACTATGCTATATACCTGAAATTAATATAAAATAATATTGAATGTCAACCGCAATTGGAAAATTTAAAAAGGAGGGAAGGTGGAGGGTAATAAGAAGTCCATATTTCCAGGCATAAAACAAAGTCATGGGGATGTAATATAGCATAGGGAATAAAGTCAATAATATTGTGATAGCATAGTATGGTGTCAGATGGTTGATCACGTCTTTAAGTATATAGTAAATGTTGAATAACGATGGGTACACCTGAAACTGATATCATGTTGTATGCTAGCTATATTTTTTAATAAAAATTTTTCTAAAAAAGAATGTTGCAATTGGTGAGCAAGAGGCATCTAAAAAAATAAGCTCAAATAAATACAAATTTAAATGCTACAAAAAATAAAGTAGGGTTCTTGTACACAGCAAATAAAAAGGAAGAAAAATTTAGAATAATTTGTTAAATCACCTAATTATTAAATGTTGACAACTAATTTTTCTAACTGACTAGTGTTCAAGACAAATTTTGGCCGCCAATGCTTTTCTGATTGGTAAGTTTGATTCGTAAACAACAAATGTAACTTTCAATGTAATCACTATGTGATTGTTGGTTAATGTGATTCCATATCAATTGATCAAAAATACTATATGATACAAAACACTAACTTACAAGATTCATCAGAAAAAGAAAATTATGGGGCTGGCTGAATGGTGCGGTGATTAAGCCCTGGCCTGGGATGCCAGCGGCCCCAGTTCAGGTCCCACATATGAGGGCCAGTGACACTGCCCTCAAAAAAGAAAAAAAGGAAAAGAAAATTATGTGTCACTGTTTTTAAATTTGGCAGCTCCAAA
Organism: Aselliscus stoliczkanus; assembly: GCA_033961575.1. NCBI lineage: Eukaryota > Metazoa > Chordata > Mammalia > Chiroptera > Hipposideridae > Aselliscus > Aselliscus stoliczkanus. The sequence goes on from CM066728.1 coordinate 46,873,109, forward strand.
AATGTTCATAGATTCTCAGAGGGAGGGAGACTTCAAGCCTTGCCACAGATGTCTCTGTGTCTAAATAACTATACTTTCTTAAAAATCTTAATTGTGTTAGAAAGTAATTCCAGGTAGTAAATGTTAATGGACCCTTTTACAGTGGTGAAATCAAGCTACAGACCTTGCTATTCATTCAAAGGAATTGGTCATTCACAAATTTACATGTCCAACCCATACATTGCATCTGGAAGCAAACCTATAAACTGAGCTTTGATCTTCCCTTTAAATCTGCTTCCTTTCCCATCCCCCTGTGGCAGTAACTGGCAACTCTCTCCCTCTAGACACTCATGCCAGAAACCCAGAATGATCCTCAAAGCTGCAGCTACATTACCCACCCCTCAATTACCAATTAGGCATGAACATTTGTGGATTCTACCTCCAAGGAGCAACTTAAGTCCATCCATTTCTCTGTCCCACTGCTGTCACTCTTCTCTAACTTACTTGCGCTGAACTACTTACTACATAATGCACTTTTTGTCTGGTCTCCCTTCAATTCTTTCTCCACACTACAGTCAGATCACATTTCTTTTCCCCCTAAATATTTTACTGGGGAATTGGGGGAGGGGAACAGCATTGGGGAACCAGGGAAGGAGAACACACAAGTTATTGTCCTATTGTTCTTCAGTCTAGTTGTGGAGGACATTGCTTCACATTGATACCCATGTTGGTATCATCATTGCGCTCTTCTTGGGTGAGGCAGATTGGTCGCTGGCCTCTGGACGTCAGCTCACAGCAGCTCTTGGCAGCTTGCACTGGCTGCCAACTGCTCACACTGGTTGCAGGCCACTCACGCTGGCTGCTGGCCACTCACTGTAGCTTATGGCAGCCCACTGCAGCAGGAGCTGCAGCTATGTCCTCTCGGGGACTCACAGCAGCCCAGCTCCAGGTGGAGCTGTTGTTCACCATCTTAGCTGTAGAGGGCAGTGTCACTGGCCCTCATATGTGGGATCCAAACCGGGGCAGCTGGCATCTCAAGCCAGCTCTTAACCAACGCACCACTCGGCCGGCCCCAGATGACATTTTAAAGTATTAAATTTGAAACCATCCATCTGCACCAAGCCCTTTAGTAACTTCTCACTGTGCATGGGATAAATCCCAAACCCTTTAACATAGCCTATGAACCATGCATCATCTGATCCTTGCGACCTTGTCCAGCTACATTCCCTTTGTTTTTTCCCTTCAATCCAGCAAAACTGGCCTTTTCTCGGTTGCTTTGAAATAACAAGGTCTTTCCTGCCTTAGTACCTTCCCACTTGCTATTCACCTTGCCTGGGTGCTCCTTCATGCCTCACCTAATTTTAATCTGCCACTCAGAATTCTGCTTAATTAACACTTCTTCAAAAGGGCCCGCTCAGCCCCAACACTCTTCACTGTAAATTCCCACAGCGATAATCTCTCATGATAGTCTTTACATTTCCTTAATGAGACTGACCAGATTCATATCTGCACACTTATTTGGATGTTCATGTGTGTTTTAACTAACTTCCACACTAGATTGCAATTTATTTAAGGTCTGGGTCTATATCTATTGTATTCACTGCTTTATCCCCAGTGCCTCGGATATGCCTGACACATGCATTAGAAGGAATTCTGTTAGTTTTTCATTGCCTAATGCTGAATTAAGTAAACATTACAAAGAAAATGAAAACCTTGAGAAACACTTTTACCTCAAGCTATGTAGTAGCACTGACATGAGAGTGTACTAGGATGATTACCTGACAAAGGACTTCACGGTATCACATCTACAGAACATGAAATGAGCTTAAATAGTCTCCATGAGCCTCTCTTACCAAAAGCAGCGGCAGCATGTCCTCCTGAATCTGAAGAGACCAGTTTTCCCAGGTTGAATACCTTGCAAAAACCTCACATTCGGAAGTTGCCTTCTAAGAAGATGTCAATTTTCTTACTACTTACCACAATCTCTTATTATCTCTACACCCAGAAGTATAGTACATCCCACCAAACTTCAGGTAAAATCTGACCCAGAATAGATTGCATATATTCCAAATGATTGCAAGATTTTGCTAACATATTTGGGTGGACACCTGAAGAATACATTTAAACATGGATTCTAGGGCAGGCCAAGTGGCTCAGTTGGTTAAGAGCTCGCTCAAGAGTGCGAGCTGAGCTCTGAGCAACGGCGGTTCAATGCCAGCCCAAGTTGAGTTGCCGTTGAGCTGCCAAAAGGTGGCAGGATGGCTCAGCTAAAAAAAAAAAAAATGGATTCTAAATGTTTTAGACTTAGGTGAATAGACTATAGCATTGGATTAAGTTTGAGTTTCTTATATATTTAAATATGTACTGAACACATAACCCAGCAGTTCCACTTCTAGGTATTTAGTCTTTCATTTCTTTCAAAAGAAATGAAAACAGATGCCCATGAATTAAAAATGAATGTTTACAACACTTTTCAGAATATCAAACAGCTAGAAGTATTCCAAATGTCCACCAACTAGTGAATGGCTACACAAGTTCTGGTTATATCCACGCATGGAATGCTGCTCACCAATAAAAATGAAACACAAATTTAAAACATAATATTATGCTGAGTGAGAAAAGCCTGACAAAAAAAAAGTACAGACTATATGATTCCATTTAAATGAAATTCTAGAACAGGCAAAAACTAAACTATAGTGCTAGAAATCCGATCAGTAGTTGCCTAAGGCAGGGGGTTGCTGACATTAACTGCAAAGGATACAAGGGAAATTTCTTGATTGGAGTGGGGGATTACACAGTCATAGACATTTGCAGTCATTTATCTATAGATTAAAATGTGTGAATTTTATTGTTTATAAATTATAAATCAATCAAGTTATTTTTAATTGGATTTGATTGAATTTATTGATATGGATACACTTACCAAAGATTCCAGCTTTAATGTATTAGCTCAACTAGTTGAGAAATGGCTCTAACAATTTTCTTAATTGATTGACAAAAAAAAAACAAAAAAAAACAAGAATTAAAGACGGCCTACAGTCAATGAAGTCAAGATGTCAGGTAGCCACAGCATAATGCGGAAGAAGGAATCCAAATCCTCTTAGGCTGGGCCAGCACCATGGTTCAGTTGGTTAAGCTCTGAGCAACAGGGTCACCGGTTCAAATCCCACATGGGCCAGTGAGCGGTGCTTGAGCTGAGCTGCCACTGAGCTGCCAACAGGTGGCAGGATGGCTCAGCTGGTGAGAGCATGTGCTCCTAACAACAAGGATGCTGATTAGACTCCCACATGAGATGGTGGGCTACACCCACCCTCAACTAAGATTGAACATGGCACCTTGAGCTGAGCAGCTGCAAGCTGCCAACAGGTAGCTGGATGGTGACTGGACTTGGTGCCAAGCTGCACTCTCCACAGCTAAGACTGAAAGACAACAACTTGGCTGTCCCCCTTCCCCAATTCTCCACCATTGTTCCATTTCCCCAATAAAAACCTTTAAAAAAAAAAAAAAAAGCTCTTAGGCTTTTCTTAAAATGTATTAGCATATTTTTAAAAAAGTTTTAAATGGATTTACCACTTGTAGCCTACACATCTAATCCAAGAAAGCTGAGAAGACCCTCCCTTCACTAAGGCCTCAAGAAGTATAGCACTAAATATCAGCATTCTTAAAAGTTCTGTGGTGGTGCCCTCTGGAGACTAGGGATGACAAGGGGAGACATCACTGCTGAAATGGGTTGCTTAATATCCATGGCTATGATGGGATCCCAGAGGGACGGGGGCCACTTGGCAGCACTGAACCACCAGAGAAAAAAGTGATGCAATTAATATAATAAAGAGCAAGGACAAGTACTAATCATAATGCCTTAATTTGCAGGAATCTTTGCAATGGCTAATTATCTGTGGTGCCCTCAGAAAGAAAATAGGCACCTAACTAAAATATTATCTATATAACATTTTGATGTGTATAACATAAAATACTCAAGAGCTGATGAGCAGAAATCTGAATTCAGGAAAGGAAACCAACTTCTCACACTGTTCCCAGACCTAAGCAAAACCCAGAGCTCCTTGACCAAGGGCAAGACCAGTTCCCCTTGAGAATAAACAGTCCTTGAAACACAGCCACCAAAATATATACGGTAAATCTTTTTCAAAAACCTTTCTCCAAAGGAAAAGGTGTGCACTAAGAAATAAGAAATACTCTTTGGAGAATTGGCTGATACAAGAGTATGGCTCCATTTTTTAATGTTTGACTTCCAACAGCTTTTGAACCTCACCCCTTTTTTTTCTCTTTCTTCCCTGAATTTGTGCAAGCTGATAAGAAATTCCAGGGAGTGTCCTCCTTTGGCACCAACAGGAAATTCAAACCACATGCAGGGATCTCATTCTGACCCCACCACTAACCACCATAAAAAGCCCAAGTCAGTCTCCTTGGCTTGCTTTCTTATTTTCAGACCAGCTTTTTCCAAACTCCCTTGGGGGGTGGGGGGGTGTATGTGTGTGTGTGATCATCAGTCTCAATATCTAAACATAATTTTGAGAGAGGGGGTGTGTGTGGATGTCACTTCCATGCGATGACCTAAAACATCCAAAATACCATTGTGGCTCAGTAAAATAGGGGCTTATGGTGGTGTAATAGAGCTTTGTCCCATGTATATTTCTCTTCAGATCAACTCAGTTATTTCACACTTCTTGAATATATAATTGAAATAGATATACTCATCAACTAGCTGAAATCGCCACATTTGTAGTCAGTGAAGGGAGATTTATTATGGTATAAAGAGCCAAATGGAAGCTCCTAGAACTTCCTCTCCCATAAGGGTAAAAAAACAAATATAATATCCCATACCTGATCAAACTCAATACTATATTATTAATGCCACCATGAAAGACTTCAAAAATGTAAGGTGATGATTTTTATTACATCCTCATTTAACTTGCCTATTTGGCCTATGCAGATACTGGATAGATCTTAGGAAATAAAATTTGATTAGGTGGTGACTCCAGCAAATCAACACAAATCCTGACACCTCGTATACAGTTAGTGCTTTGACAAATGCTTTTTTAAAAAAGATTTTATTGGGGAATTCGGGGAGGGGAACAGCATTGGGGAATCGGGGAAGGGGAACAGACAAGTTGCTGTCTTTTTGTTCTTCAGTCTAGTTGCGGAGGATGTTGCTTCACTGGCCCATGTTGGTATCGTCATTGCGCTCTTCCCGGATGAGGCAGATCAGTCGCCAGCCTCTGGATATCGCTCATCGCGGCTATTGGCAGGTCACGCCTGGCTGCTAGCCGCTCACGATGGCTGCCGGCCACTCACTGTAGCCTATGGCAGCCCACTGCAGCAGGGGCTGTAGCCTACACCGTCCCGGGGACTCACACAGCCCAGCTCCAGGTAGAGCTGTTGTTAGCTGTAGAGGGCAGTGTCACTGGCCCTCATATGTGGGATCCGAACCAGGGCCGCTGGCATCCCAAAACCAGCTCTTAACCTATGCGTCACTCAGCCGGCCCTGACAAATGCTTCTTTGAAATTTTTCTATATTAATTTGAAATGATCAGACATAGTACCTTCTCACCTGGAATGGGCCAAAGCACATTTGCATTGTCTCATCTCAGGGCCATCTTAACTCTCATGTTTTCCAACCTAACTTAGTCTGCAGGAATCTTAATCATCTTGCATCTCACAGAAAATCTGGTCCATTATATTGATGGCATTATGCTGACTGAACCAGATAAGCAACAAGTAGCAAGGATCATTGTAAGACACATGCATACCAAAAGATGGGAAATAAACCCATGAAAATCCAGAGATTTGCCACCATGAAGTTTCTGCAGCTCTCTCTACTGGTCTAGAGCGTGTCTGGAAATCTTTCTAAAGGAAAAGACCCGTTGTTGCACTTTGCACTGATTATGGCTACAAAAGAGTCATTAGAGGGGGCAGCCGTTTAACTCAGGTGGCTAGGACACAGTGGTCCTAACACCAACCTTGCCGGTTTGATCCCCACATGGGCCACTGAGCTGCATCCTCCACAAAAAAAAAAAAAAAAAAAAAAAAAAAAAATTATAAGGCGCTAAATTGCAATGCAGCTCAGAAAAAGGCAAGGTTCTACAGCAAGTCTAGTCTTCCGCACAGCTGCTCTGCTACTTGGGCCTCATGACTCAGTAGATTGAATGGTACTTGAAGCGACAAATAAAGATGCTGTACAGAGATTACCTGAAAAGAAGAATTACAGTACAAACACCAAGATGTTTGGAGCAAAGCCATATCCTGTCCTGCCTATGATTTCTCCTCTTTTGAGATGGATTTCATGACCATTGCTAGAGATGGATCACGTGACCGGTATGAATCTGTAGCTCCCCTTCCTGAAGAGAGAATGAGAGAGTCTTACCCTCTCTTACTCTACTCTGTGATACTTAGGCTTCGACTCTGCAAATTACATTTCCCAGGTTCATTAGCCAGCAGACTCCCCATTAGATGATCTCAATAGGAGATTCTGGGGGTGGAATGGGAGGGGTGGGGAATAAGTCTGAAGCTCGTATATTTACCGGACATTCAGGATGAAAAAAATATTTTGGAATGCAATTGTAATTCAAAGTTTTGGGTTCACAAAATGTACTCTTTTGGCAATGAAGTGTCCCATGGGAAGACAATTTATAATATTTTATACTGAAAAGACATTAAATCAAAATTAAATTTAACAGGGCCGGCCGAGTGGCTCAGTTGGTTAAGAGCTCGCTCAAGAGTGCGAGCTGAGCTCTGAGCAACGGCGGTTCGGTGTCAGCCCGAGCTGAGTTGCCGTTGAGCTGCTAACAGGTAGCAGGATGGCTCAGCTTAAAAAAAAAAAAAAAAAAAAATTAAACTTAATATTAAATATTTTAAATCTAGATATGTTGTGCTGTGGTACTAAGCATAAGTGTGTGCTCAAGAAATAAACCAGTATCATTAGATCTGCATACTTTTTTTTTAAGATTTTTTTTTTAAACTGGGGAATTGTGGGAGGGGAACAGCACTGGGGAATCGGGGAAGGGGAACAGACAAGTTGCTGTCTTTTTGTTCTTCAGTCTAGTTGCAGAGGACAGTGCTTCATTGGACCATGTTGGTATCGTCATTGCGCTCTTCCCGGATGAGGCAGATCGGTCGCCGGCCTCTGGATGGTCGCTCACCATGGCTATTGGCAGCTCACGCTGGCTGCCAGCCACTCACTGTAGCCTATGGTAGGCCACTGCAGCAAGGGCTGCAGCCTTCACTGTCACAGGAGCTCGCAGCCCAGCTCCAGGTGGAGCTGTTGTTAGCTGTAGAGGGCAGTGTCACTGGCCCTCATATGTGGGATCCGAACAGGGGCCACTGGCATCCCAAGCCAGTTCTTAACCAATGTGCCACTCGGCTGGCCCAGATCTGCATACTTTAAAAGGAAATATTGGGCCAGCCAAGTGGCACATTGGTTAGGAATTGGCTTCGGACACCACCTCTGAGCAGCAGGTCCCCAGTTCGGATCCCACATGAGGGTCAGTGATGCTGCACCCTCTACAGCTAAGATGCTGAACAACAGCTCAACCTGGAGCTGGACTCCTGTGAGTTGCCACCAGCGGCGCAGGCTGCAGCCCCTGCTGCAGTGGGCTGCCATGAGCTACCATGAGTGGCTGGCAGACAGCGGGAGTGGCCGGCAGCTGGTTTGAGCTGCTGTGAGTGGCATCCAATGACCAGCCACCGACTGCCTCAGTCAGGATGAGCACAATGATCACAATACCAACATGGGCCAGTGAAGCAATGTCCTCCACAACTAGACTGAAGAACAATAAGGACAGCAACTTGTCTGTTCCCCTTCCCCTGATTCCCCAATGCTGTTCCCCTCCCCCAATTCCCCAATAAAATCTTTAAATAAATAAATAATGGTAAATATTTGTCTCCCCAATATGAAACTTCAAAAGATTTGTAATATTAATAATTTCATTCAGCCCACATTCTACCGAGGACCTACTAGATTCCAGAGACTATTAAAATGTGTCATGTCAACACAGACACACAATGCTGTGTTTCATAACTGAATTGAAAAGCGTCAAGCTTTCGTTTTTAATCAAGCAAGGTACTGATATTTCTGTGAGTGTCAAAATTAGCAAATTGCTGCAGCATTCCTCCAGAGACTGATTACCTATCCTCACATGATTTATCACTCTAACACTTGGAGGAAGTCTGAGGTGCTGGCTTGTAGGACCTTTGTCCTGCGGCTAGAATGAGGTTTAGTGTTTGCCTTGTGGCATGCAGGTGTGCGCACAACTTACTCTCTTAGGCTCCCAATGGCACTTTATGAAAAATAAAGGTTAGGGAAAGATTCCGTAAACACTGGAAATTAAAAGGAAGCTAATTAGGCCAGGTGAAAGGCCACAGAATTCTATTTTAGCACCTGCAAAAGTATGCCAATATTTATACAACAATCTTCCGGAATTTATGGGAGATGTCAATTTTTAAAACACTCTACCTTTCCTTTATTTTTTTCTTTACTTCCAGCCATCTGTAGGTAATATGCGTGGAGAGGGGATGATCTGACAAAGTATGAAACACAACAAACCAAGACTTTGAGCCTTGTATAACAAAATATAAAAACAAAGATCAAAGCCACAAGGCGCACTGGATGATTATTTGGTTTTTTTCAAAGAACAGCCCAAAGCAAGGAAAAAACTTCCCCGACTTCTAAACAACCAGAGTATCAGCAAAACATAAACAAGAGCATGTTTATCTTATACCTACCACAGAATCTGCTTGTGGCCCTTTCTTGTTAAAGCCTTTAGCCAGCTGGACACACAGTAAGCTGGGCAGCCTGCTTTCATTTACTCAGGATGAGAGATTATTTTGAAGATCTGGTGGTATTTTTTTATGAAGTTGAATCCAAGAAACCAAGCTCACATGTGTAAATGCAGAAAAGCTAGATATACAATATGATGAAAACAAATTCCATAAAACACACCCCCCAAAAAAAATTCCAAGCAATATAGATCAAGCTGATAAATGACTTTCAATCTGTGAAGAAAGTTTGCTCTCTCCAAAAGTGTCTTTGCTCATAAAAACACTTGTATGGTGTTGCTGGGTTTGTTTACTTCCATGAGCTAAATGTGTATCAGAGATAACACATATTTTTTTCTGAGTAGGAACATAGGATCTTCACTTGTACTTAGCCAGACATGAAAACACCTAATTTTCCAGTTTTTCTGTACTATCCTCTAAAGGTAAAAGAAGAAAGTAGTTTATCCTATAATATTAGATCAAACTGATATATCTGGCTTCATAAATCCACCTTTATGTCAATTCTATAATAGGAGCTTTTAAAGGTTGCTTTAGTATCCAGAGAAATGAGCCCTAAATGAATAACAGTATCTTTATTGTATTAACTGTAGTGCTCAATACTGTTTCATATTGATTAATATAAACAAATTGAAACAGAAAACATACAATAAGTGACTTAAGAACAGAAAAGTAAACTGAATACATTGCTTTTAACTCTATAATCATTGTTTTTGTTACTGGCCCTGAACCAAGGATATTTTTGAAGCCCAACTTCATCTTTAAATAAATCTCTGATTGATGGTTTAAATGCACCTTAAAAAGTACCTTTTGCTTCTTTTCCTTCCCATTTCAGCTACTTTAATCTAATCTAGGCTTATATAACCATATAAATTTGTTAATTTCACTAGGTTTTCTCCTAACATTTGTGGGGTCTGAACCAAGAATACAAATTGAAACCCATATACCATTTGTCTAAAAATGTAAAGGTCATAAATCAAGCTAACAAATTATTGAATAAAATATACTGTCCTCCTACCTTGAAAAATATTTTTCATATTTATCAGATAAGCCAAGTTTGAATTTAGAATTTGGGGCTGCCTCAGAGTTCTGCTCTAGAACTTGATGCATTCGAGGAAGAGCTTGTCTCAGCCCCTGGTCTCTGGCACATACTCATCCTACTGCCTCCCCTTCTTCTCCTCCCACCGTCACCTTCACTCTGCACCACAAGCTGCCCTGTGTGCACACTTCCTCCTGCATGCCCCACTTCTATCCCTCCCCACCCACAGCAAACAGCTAGCAAACAGCTGTCCATTAGCCACTCCTTGGGCATAGGTTTGTGTAGCAAGGCCACATGGTCCACCCTTGGGAGGAAAGACGTGGGGAAAGGCCTGTACAGGTTCTGAAAGTGTGCTTGGGGCTGTGTGACCAGAGAATTCTGGGGTTCCAAACACCTAGGGGCAGAGGCTATGGGCTCTAGGTGGATGCATCCCCCTGACCCATTGAGGGAACACAGCTGGAGGACAGTCCAAACAGGGCCTCATGAGCACAAGGCCCAGGGAAGGAGACTCCTTTGCCTTGATCTATTGGTGATATTGCATTTCCCTGCCTACTCTGCCACCTTTAATTCACACTACATGTAAATGTCATATCAAAATTACATTCATTATCAGGTCGTGAATACATATTCACTTTCTTCTAATTTCCCTAATATGGCAATGAAAGTATCACAATCCAAATATTTGTTTAAACTAGAAATTTTAGCGTCATCTTAGACTCTTCTCTCACCACTTTTTCCCAATCCTCCTTAGTCTTTAGCTGAAACATCTCTAGCCTCAATACATAAGCTCTTTTCCATTTAATTGCCATTGCACTAGATAAAGCCTCATCAATTTTCTGCAGTATGGCAATAGCCCCTTAAATGGTCTCCCTGCCCATTCATTGGTCCAAGCCCAATTAATTCCTTGTTCTTTTTAAAGCACAATCATAGTTAAGTCATTGTTAGCCTTAAAAAAATTTTGTACTGTCCATTGCCAAAAGGCTAAAGCTAATATATGAGTTTAGTTAACACAGACAGCTTCTTTCCAGTGTGGCCGCAGCCTCATCAGCAGCCATTACTCCTTGGGCCCATCTTGCCTTTCTCTGTCTGCACTGCGCTGTTCATTATTCTCAGAATATTTCATGGTTTTTCACCTCTGACTCTTTGCTCGTGCTATTTCTTCTACCTGCAATGGCTTTCTCCAGTTTTGATGCTTATAAACTCTTTCTCATCTTCTAAACACAGTTCAAATACCCCCACCTCCCTACACATGTCTTTGAGTCCCAAATTAAAGAATTATTTTCCTCATCTGTGACCTAATTGAATTTCATGTCTAAATTTCTTACAGTGTTTATCAAATTAGAGTAATTCATATTGAGCTTAGCTGAAAGGCAGAAGTGATTGTTCAATTAATTTGCCGTTGGTTTGGATTTCCTCCAAAGCACACCCTGAGACAAGGATTTGTATGCAAATAGTTCACTTGAATAGTCCCAGAATCACTGATACAGAGGCGGGAAGTGAAACAAGGAAAGGAAAACAGCCAATAAAGTTTACATCATGAAGTCAGGTAACCCTGTGGGCACCTAGGGCTTAAGATAAATATTCCCTCAAAGGAGACGCAGATGAGGGACACTAACTCCCACTGGCAACATCTACAGGCAGAGCCCAGAGGTCTTAATTCCTCTGGCCACCTTGAGATACAGAGTGGCTTTCCCTTCTGCAGAAAAATTCGCAGACACCAGCCATGGGAAGTTAGTTGGAGAGTGCTATGTTGAGGCCCTTGTCAAATGTTCAGGAAGTCCACATACAAAATTCTTGTGTCTCTGGGCATGGGGTGTGGTAAACAGGGAATGGGGGCTTATGGTCCTTCCATTACTACCAATCCGTTCCTTACTCTCTAGCCACGTTAACACTGCCTGACGGCCAATGATGCAAAAATCACTACAAAAGTAATACTTCACTTAATCTTCACAGCACACAGTGCTTTGACAGAGAAAGAAACTGATGTTGAGAGAATTTAATTCACAGAATTTATGTCAGATAATTTGGTTCATAAAGCTAAAGAGATCCAGAAAAGGCATTTGAACCCAGGTATTTTTTTAAAGAAAATTCAAATGCTTAATATAAAGATTTTAGAAGAACAAATCTGGCTTTTCCAGCTTTAGCATGTTATCTATTTATATTTAATTTTAGAGTCAAAATGTTGATTAAAAATGGGAATTTTTTTCATTTCTATGCCTAATTTTAAAAAGAAACTTTACATTTAATCCAAATTTATAAAATCTAAATAAGAGCTTTAGCTATTTGTAAATTTCTAACTATGAGAATAATTAGTAAAAACAATGCATTACTTATTATTTTCAAAAGTCAATGATAAAAAGCATCATAGTGCCAAATTTAGTAAGCAAAGATACTAAACTTCATTATAAAATACTAGAAACATTTTCTAAGTGCCAAAATATGTCATATTGGAAACATTAATGGACCTTTACTCCAAAATTTATAATTGGATTTGTATTTAATAATTTTTAAAGAAAACGTTAAACATAAATAAATATATACCTTGTGGAGTTTATCTATGAAACCAGTCCAAAAAATCTGAAATAGATATTTTTGCACTTGTAATAAAAATCCTGGTCACTTTATACTTGAATGATATTTTCATTCCTAAAAATTTTATAATTTGTTTCCAATCTTTTTGGAAGCAGGTGGAATATAAAACATTAAAATAATGATTTCAATGTCTACAGTTCAAGCACAGCTAGTCATCTGATATTATACCCCCATGAACAATTATTAGGCCAGCTCAGATGATCAATCTCCCCAAAAAAGGAGGAATTCTTCAAAGTATTTGGTATAGTATTTTGTTCCATTAAGCAAAATGTTCTATAAACACTATCAAGAGCTTATATCATCCCAATGATATAAGAGAGCATTAACTGTTTTGCCAAAAAGCTCAGTAGAGATTACTGTCAATTTGCCTTTGATTTAAAATAATGCAAAGAAGTGAGCATGATAGTTCTTATATTAAGTTATATTAAATTATTATTTTTAATTTTTTTAAGAACTATTTAAGGTTTAATTATCAATTATCTTAGTTCAACATTTATTCATAGGTGTATGTGGGTATCATTTATATTGAGTGACTGTTTCCTCAACAATTTCAATGAAGATTTTAGCCCTGATTTCTCTTAAAAGAAAAATGACTTGCTGACCAAGCAAAGATCATCAACATATTAAAATCATCAGAATATTAAAGTAAAAGGTCTGGATGCTTAGAAATATCTTTAAAAGGCTCGTTTTAAAAGAAGAAAAAACACAATTACTCCTCATCATATTCCAAGCCTGGGGGGTATCCATCAGGGTTCAGGCATGTTTAATGATATATCTTTAAAAGAATATATTTTTTTAAAGAAAGGGAGGGAGGGAGGAAGGGGAAAATTACATATGTGTGACTAAATTGTATTTTAAAGACTTTCCGATTTTATAGCCACCTAAGTTGTGGCACATTCTAAATAAAAGAGCCATAAAATTCCTTCTATCCCATATGTATTCTGCATTTGTAAATTCTGTCTCAAGTAAAATAATCAATTGGGTATGACATTTGCAAACTTTTATAAATACTGTTTTAATTACTCTACACTCCTGAATCCATCTGTTTGGATTCAAGGCAGTGATGTCAAACATTATGAGAGTGTTTATTGCTTTGGAGTGGGAAGTGACACTTACATGGCACATCTGTGTATTTTAGAAAACAACACTATATAACTCAAACACACATAGCATCATAGGTAATTTCATTTTTATGTCAGATTAACACAAAATAATTATTAGCTTTAGTAAGTCTAACACTTCATAATATTTCAGCTTAAATAAAAAATAATATTTTACAATTCCAACTGGCTTCTGAATTCACTGTATTTCCAACCATGATAGTATACCAAACCAAAAAGAAATGTTAGCAATATAAATCAATCTTTTAAGAAGGAGAATTCTTAGAAGGTCATGAATTGGTATTAGTTACTTGTATTACTAGCCTTTATTTTACTCACTCATTTGTTCATTTATTCAACAAATGCCTATTGAGCTTCTTCTATTGGTAGCCCTTGGAATGGACACTTAATAACACAAAATACAGTAGAAAATAAGTATTTCCCCTTAATGAATACCAGTTGGTGATTCTACCCTCCTTCCCTTTGAATGAGGTACCCTCTCTAATTTGAAATACAAAAGACAATGTACTCTGTAGAGTGCAAGTCTTGCAAATAAATTCTCTTTTAACTTTTATGGGGCTCTTCCCTTTAGAAATTAAAGTTCATGACAATTTACAGAATTTTCACTTTATTCCACATCAACAACCATCACCCGTATTACCACATCTAGAACAGTTCCACTTCTGGAATCATAAACTTAATTATCTTTTTCTGGCCCAATTATCCCATTAGTTCACTTTCTCACTGCCTTAATTTTGTTGCAAGTTCATTCCACATCATCAAAATCCTCTAGTCCCTCTATTTTTTTCATACTATCATGCTGCAGTCTCCATTTTCTTCCCTGAACAGTCTGTAGCCCATAATCCATCGTTTTCCATTACTACCTTCCAGTCCACACTAACCCTGAATAAATTCCTAGATATATGTTTCTGTTCCTAAAGCCAGGCTCCAGGGTACTGCAGGACAAAAATCACACAACTCCTTTGATTTGTTTCACGTCATCATCAAGGTCTCCAAGTCATCTAGGTTACCAATCAGGGACAATAAATTATGTAACTGTCCATGGTCAGATACCTCTCTCATTTTCCTCGGACTTATCAATGGATATGAGTCCCATAATGTTAGGTACTTACCATTTACCACCTTACTTTTTTTTTCTTAATCCCTTTGGCAAAAGTGTCCTTCACTTGTACTTCTTTGCCTTTATCTATATTCCAAACCATCTTCCTTGTTCAAGACTAAATAAAGCTTTACCCTCCTCCTCACAGATTGTGCTTCACTAAGTTCATACTCTCTCTTCCATCTTTTACTTCTCTACTCTTTACCTCATGTCAAATCTCTACCATCTTACAGGACTTTTCCCTAACATAACTGACTCTCTTCCTCTTATTTTCTACAGTCAAGATTCTCAGAACATTCTACTAGCAGTTTTCTCTATTTTTTCCATTCTCAACCCATGATCATCTGCTTCCAACCTATTTCCAATGTTTTTATTTGCCAATAACCTCCTAATTTCCAAATTAAATTGAAATGTTTTTGTCAACACACACTTTGACAATTCTGTCATATTTGACATTAGTAACCATTATGAAATTCCCTTCTTCCTTTGTTTTCATGAACATGATTTATCGATTTTTCATCTTTCCTTCAGGCCACTCTTCAGCAGAGTCCTTCTAGGGTCCATCTCCTTCACCCACACCTCTATAAATGTGTTTCTCTTTGGCTGTGACATTTCCACTCCTTTATGCTAGATATTTCATGTGGCTGATTCCAATCACTTCCATCGTATCATCTGACACATAAATACTGATGACCCCCCAGACTATATAATCATCTTAGATCTCACTCTTAAGCAAAAGACTCATGTAATACTGATGGCCAACTGAGCTTCAGATAATGAATAATATTTATTAAGTACTCATCATGTGAATACTGCTTAGAGTAGGCACTGTTCAAAATATTTAAATGTATGGATTCATTTAGTCTTTTTTTAACTTTATTATTATTATTATTATTATTATTATTATTATTTACAGATGTACAAAATAATGCAATAGTTATCTTTTTCACCTCTTACAAAGTGACTCCTCCCTCCCCCCTCCCCCCAATATCATACATAACTATTACAATTCCATTGACTCCATCGCCACACTATATTCCACATCCCATGACTATATATGTGTTAAATTATAGTTGACATATATTATTCAGCGGTAGCTTCAGATGTACAGTACAGTGGTAAGGCCACTACACCGTCCATGAATTGGTCTCCCTAAAAAGACAGGGATTCATTTCGTCTTCACAACAATCCTAGGAGGCAACTACCATCATTATCCCTGCTTTATAGATGAGGAAATTGAGGCTAAGAATATTAACACAAGGACATATAGTTTGTAAATGAAAAAGCAATCTCAATTAAGATGTTAAACTGTCTCTTTAGCAGTCCCACAAATACTTAAAGCTGAAAGTATTTAAACCCTAAGAACTCTTCCTTACTTAGCTCGACTGGGTTGGATGCACTGCTTTTATGTTTCCAAGGCTCCCTATTCAGCACCCTTCTGTAAGTGGTTTTTGTTTTTTTGTTTTTTCATTTTCTATCCATCATACTAGATTATTAGCTGCTTAAGGCCTAGATAATATATTTTATTTCTGAAAACATGAGACCCAACCCAATGCTTCATACATAACAGGCATTTAATTGTAGTTGAGTAAATCAGTTTTAACATATTTTCCATAATATTTTTTCTCCTCGTTTGTTTCACTGATCTCTATAAGGAATATTATAATGTGAAACAGCATCAAAATAGTTCTCTTTTTCTTTTTTCTCGCGACAAATCCTTATAAATTAGTACAGGTTTTGCTTATTTGTTTTGTCCATAGATTGAAACCTACCTTTCAGTTTAACTGAATTAATACTTTTGATATGCCAAATTTCAAAACAATTTTCCAATACTGCTATATTCCATTAAGATAAAAACTATGTGTGTGTAAACACACATATATTACATGTAAATAGAGAAAAAAGCGAATGGCTATTCCTCTCACTGGTGATAGTAATGATTTCTGGGGAATGGGATTTGAAAAAGTTCATTTCCTACATTATAAATATTTATGCTATTTGTGTTTTCTATAGGGAACATTTTAAATTTCATGAGTATTTTTTATATTAAAAAAAGAAATTTTAATGAAAAGCAGAACTTGCATTTGTAAAGAAAAGTATTTCATCCCAGAATCTCACCATAACATTATAAGTATAATGAGATTATCCTCCTAAATAAGCAATTAAACTCCCTCAGAGAGGGCTCAAGATGAACCTACTATATGGCAAATTCTGTGAAAATACCAGATGCATTTATCCAGTCTCTGAAGAGGTTGCTTCCATTAACCTGTTGTTCACACACACTGACACTCAAACAGTAACTTCAACTAATGTATTATCATTTTTGTTGTTGTTGTTGTTCTTTTAAAAATTGCTAGTGAAAAGCCTCCTGAGAAAGTTTTCTTCCCAGCAATTTCCAAAGCAGTTATTTTTAAAATCCAAACAGTGGTTTAGAATTCCAAATCAGTAACAATGTGTGTTTAGACTGAAAAATTAAAATACATTGCAAACTAAATATTTCAAAATCAATTTCTTTCATGTTTACTCATCAATTCTTTGGTTCCAGGCTCTATGTTTTCCCTGAAACAGTTGACAGTTTTGCTTTTGGTATTAAATAACATAGGATTAGTTGCCTAAGGGACCATCTGTTGTTCTATGCTCTGTCACGACAATTCTGGGGCCTTCAGAACTGTACCCTGTGGTTTCTTGTTAAGGGGAGAAGGGCATTCTCTATCATGAGCCTAAGCCTCAGAAATGTTGTCCATTCCAAATAAATCAACATACAGCTGTGACATGTGTCAAGCAAGACAGGATGTTTTTGTTTCATTATATGTGAACATTACTTGATGTTTTAGCAGATGGGAATGTAAGTTTTGTGTGTGTGTGTGTGTTTTAATTTCACTAGGCTATGCTTTATGCTGTGGATATATTGTTAAATGCCTTAAGAGGTTTTCTCCACTTTATTTTATAAATGATTGCTGACATTCCTGATTAAGCTATAAATAAAAACAAAATCTTATTTCTTATATGTTAATAAGTTTTAGACAATCAGTAATATTTATATCATTTTAAAGTCACAAGAGATGTAGGTAGTCTTCTTCCTAAACTTCAAAAATCTTTTAACAGAGTCTCAAAAAGCTCAAGGATATATGAATTAAGCACATTCAAATAAGGGTGTTACAAATAAGGATAAACAAATTCATGTGGATTCAATAAGGTAAGGTTAAGGAAATCTTTCCAACAGTCAGGAGATTTGTACTAAGTGGCAAAAGAGCTTTGTGAGATGCATGGCAGAAAGGAATATGCTGGAAGTTGTTCCTGGGTCTACCCTATAATTCCTTCTCCTTTAAGAAAAAGAATAAATACCTTTATCCTTTACATAAAGCTGAATACCTGTACAAATTTTGTTTTTATATTCATTTCTATCTGTATGTAATTATTTGAAAAATATAAATGAACTAGTAGTATTTTATTCATCAGATTCTTCATTATTCATGATGTATGTATAATACACAACTCATGGGCCATGGGCCATGGGGTTATGGAAAGATAACTGTGGTCTAAATGGCTCATAGAGAGTATATCCAAGAATCATGATCCCCTCCTGAGATGTCAAAGGCAGACCCAATATGAAATAGATGTACGAGTATATAGTCATCTCCAGAAGTAGAAAACTTTAAAGATTCCCTGTGAACTTGTTTACAAATGAGACCTCAGTGGCCCCAGATCTCCAGCAAGAAACCCAGCTTATCTCCAGGATTCAGTACAGTAACAGATATACCTCTCAGCTCCTACTTAAGTCAACTCACTAAAGCGAAGAGGGAGTTACACAGCTATCAATTTTACTACATATAGTGCATCTGAGACAATTAGATAAACGTAGAAATCTCTTGTTTAATTAGAAAAATTGAATTAGAAAAAACTGCAGAATCTAGAGAGGAAAAAAAACATGAGCAAAGAAGAGTTTGTATTAATCATGGTCTATGTATCTCATGAATATAGGTCTTGCTTTTGGAAGAAAAACTGTTCAGCTAGATAGCTATATTTGGTACCACAGCAAATCACTTCAAGATTTCACCTAGCTGAATGAAATATCCCTAAAACTATCACAAAACATTTGTTCCTATTTCATAGAGCACCCTCTGGTTACTAATTTTGTTTTCCAATTTCCTTCACATAGAAGGTGATGCCCAGGTATATATTTCCATAAAAATTAATAAGTTACCCCTGCAACTTATAAAACCTTTTATGATGAGTTCAGATAGTATGAACTGACTGATTCAATGACCATGGAACACAAACAATGTAATATGAAATGTGAAATCTAACATCATGAAAGATACCCAAAAAGGCCCTGCCTCCACCCAGGAGTGGGGAAAATATCACCTCTTAATGCCATCATGCCTCTAAAAGTCATCAAGACAAGTCAGTTCCCAGGAAGCTCAGAGCCTAGTAATGGAGTTAAATGTGTATAATTACCCATACTGTAACAAAATGATTAGCCTATCACTATTAGCCTATTCAAGCACCATGAAAAGCACCAGCTAAGAAAAGATACATTTTAGTGAAGGAATGAGAGAAGCTTAATAAAGGAATCAGCCAACCAGTCAAAAACTATTTTTCAGGCATGGTAGCATTGAGCTTGGCTTTGAATTTTGACAGCGTGGAAGGAAAGGAAATGTCGAGCTAAAATAGAAAGGATATCATGAGTGAAGTGTTACACTTCACTGAATGCTTAATTCAGAGATTCTAATTTGACTGATTTAACACTATATAACAGGAGAAGAGTCTATAAAGGTAAGTTGAGTTTTGATACTTGTCCAGACCTGGCTTTCTCTGTATACCAAGCTAAGGAGTATAATTTGAAGCACTTGGAAGAGGAATTTTTTTGAGCAGACATACTACGCACTGGGTCTTGTCTATGCCAGACCACTCTGGCAGTCAACAGGAAGGTCGGATTTTATATGACAGAGTCAGGGGGCAGTGGAATCACTGGAGAAGCTATTGTGATAGTTGAGGTGAGCCAACAAGGACCTGGCTTAGCAGAGTGACAACAGAATGAAAGAAGCCAGGAGACAGGTCATTATGAAATTTAGATAGCAACTCAATTGTTTTATTGATGTGCCTTGTATAGTCAAATCTTGATATTAAATTACAAGATTAAAGCCTTCGGTTACAATGAACTGAAAGATAATACCAATCTAAAATAATTTCATGATATATGTATTTATAAACCATTTATTGTAAACCTCAGAATTTAAAAAAAAAAAACCTGCCACGTGGGTACAATTATGTAAGAGTTCAATAATATTACCTGTTACATAGAGATGTAACTTTAATTAGATTGATTTGATCTCCTCTCTCAACTGAGAAAGTTACTAACACAATTAAAATTCCTAGTCATTTGGAACTGAAGAATAAGAAAAGTTAAATAAATGTGATTAATATAAAGATGGTGCTGCTGATCACGCTGTTTTACCGTCACTCCGAATAGCTGTTCTAGGATTGTTGAATCTTTATTTACCAAAGAAGGTGAAATGAAAACATACACACCAAGTCTTCCTAGAAAGATTCATCCATTCACTCAGCTAGCCAACATTTACTGAGCACTCACTGTGTGCCAGACAGAATATTAGGCTCTGGGTAAACAGAAATGAAAGTGATCACCATCAAGGGGTTGATACTCTAATAAGAGCAGTGGCCAAGGAAGCCAACAGCACCTGGGTGATGTGTCACAACAGAATAAAGGGTACACTGAGGCAGTGGACCTGGCTATCAAAAAAGGGAGGGAGAGATGGGGTGGCCAGAAAACTTTGCCCAGAAAAAGAATACCTAAATACTAATGAATGAGAAGCGACAATTATTATTCAAACCAAGAAGGGAGAGAGAGACCGTGTATAGGAAAAGAGTAGCAGCATACGCAAAAGCAGAGGGAAGGTAGATGGCCCATCCAGGAAACTGTTTTAGGAAGGCTAGATTAAGTGGCAGATATTAAGAAAGGAAAGGAAAACCAAACTGCCGAGATAGGAAGGGACGGTTAAAGTGAGGGCTCTTACATATGGCACAGGATTAGAACGTTAGTACCAGGTGAAGAGCTAATAAAGGGTTTTAAGCAAAAGGTGATATAATCTTATCAGCTTTGCATTTAAAAAAAAAATTAACCAAATTTTACATTCCTGAAATTTGGCTTCATTTCAATAGTATATGTATCTTACCAAAATTTACAAAGGAAATCCTTCACGTTCCAAACACCTTCAAATTTTATTAAACAATAGTAAAGTACACTCATATCTAAATATTAGGACTTTATACTTCTTATGCTAATACTTCGATCTGATTTCTCTAAGAGTTTAATGCAGATATGTAGCTAACAATGTTTTAATTTTTCTTTTAATGTTATAGGAAGAAATTTCTCTAGCTTTTATTCCTAGATTTCTAAACTTAGTGTTCAATTAAAATTTGGTAAAATGGGCCGGCCGAGTGGCGCATTGGTTAAACGCTGGTTTTGGGATGCCAGCGGCCCCGGTTCGGATCCCACATGAGGGCCAGTGACACTGCCCTCTACAGCTAACAACAGCTCCACCTGGAGCTGGGCTGTGCGAGCCCCGGTGATGGTGTGGGCTGCAGCCCCTGCTGCAGTGGGCTGCCATAGGCTACAGTGAGTGGCCCGCAGCCAGCGTGAGCGGCTGGCAGCCAAGCGTGAGCTGCCAATAGCCGCGGTGAGCGACATCCAGAGGCCAGCGACCGATCTGCCTCATCCGGGAAGAACACAATGACGATACCAACAGTGACGCAACATCCTCCGCAACTAGACTGAAGAACAAAAAGACGGCAACTTGTCTGTTTCCCTTCCCCGATTCCCCAACGCTGTTCCCCTCGGCCAATTCCTCAATAAAAAAATCTTTAAAAAAAAAAAAAAAAATTTGGTAAAATTAATCATTATTTAAACATTGCATTCTTAAAAGATAAATTTGACACCATCATCCTTTTCTACAGTTTACTGGTAATTTAAAAAATTTGCTTGAAACCAGTAAAAGAAAAGACTACCATACAGACAGCCACTTAGTTCTTTGCCCTGTCCTATTGGTGCCTAAACTTTATCATGAGTCATTGCTTTCTGGATGATTATTTAGGAGCAAAGATATATTTACTTGAAACTATTGATGTGTAAATTTTCTGAAGCCAAAATTCTAGTGTTGAAATATTTCTAGAGATCATGTAATCCAACCCCCTATATTTTTGCAGCTAAAGTTAAATTGAGGCCCAAAGCATATAAATGGCTTATAAGTTTATGTAGTCAGCTGTTCTGAGATCTAGGAATCAAATCCAGGTCTCCTCAAAATACAAAGTTTTTTTCCACTTTTGTAATTTGCTGATGGGTGAGCTGCTGCTTTATGATGTGACACAAATGCTTGACCAAACTTGGCATGGCTCACCTATTGTCTGTTCTTCCTTCCGTAGATGCCACCTTGATGGAATGGTCATCTACCTTGCTAAATACCTGTCAGTCATTCCAGGATCCCTTATCCCACAAATCCAATTGGTCACCATGTCCTGTTAGTTCTACTTCAAATAAGTTTCAGGTCTGTTCTCTCCTCATTGTGCTTCCTGCTGTTGATACAATTTGAGCAGTTACCATACCCAACTTTGATTAGTCTAATTATTTTCCTACCTTTAGTCTCTCCTCCAATCTAACCTTCTACTTGCTCTAGAATGAATTTTGAAGACTACAATTCCAGTCATTGACTGCTAGTTTCATATCCTCCAATGGCCGGCCACTACCTTAAGAACAATAGTCCAAGAGTACCAAATACTACGTAATCGGCCCCAGATCATTTCTGCCCCCATAGCCCCACTTGTACCCTGCGAGCAGTTTCCTGAACCTGACGTGCTGTTTCTTGCCTCTATGCATATTGTTCTCTCTCCTTAGAATACTGTCCTCCTCCTTATCATGCAGCCAACTTATTCTCACTTTTCAAGACACCCTCAAGTGTAACATTCTCTAGAGAGTCTTCACTGGCATTCCTCCAACACTTGGAGGCATTAGGCGCCTCACTTTTAAGTTCCCAAAGCACTTTGGGCACCAATCAATCACATTACTTACCCAACTGCAGTGTAACTGTAAATTTACATGTCTATCTCTTCCACTGATCTTGAATTTCTTAAAAGTAGGGACCCATTGTCAACTCTGCCTCATGAGGACCTAACACAATAACTAAAACATAATTTGTACACAATAAGTATTTGTTGAATAAGTGAAGGAATGATTAAAAATGAATAAATAAAAGAATGCATAAATGAATCATCTGTAACGCAAATAAAACAGCCCACATATAAAAACAGAACTACAAGAGGAGAAGGCAGCAGAGACATGATGTTGCTACAAAAGCCTAACAGACAAAATAAATATGTAAAGTTTTGAGTCTATGTATTACCCACTGCAAAACAGAAATATACTTATGAATGATAATTTTTTGTAAGAATATGTTTTGTAGCAGATAATATGTTTTGTTGTTATAACTTCATTTTAACTACGTTCTTTAAAAGGCCTTTTGAGGGTGCTGGAGTCCTATACATAATCAGTTCTTAAACCCCTGGCCATGGGATCCACTTCTACTTTTTTAATCAGCTAAGGAGATACCCACTGGAGCCAGACATCTCATCAATAGGAAATGTGGAAGCCTGTCTTCTGTGATTGTTACTGTAGGTTACCATGAGAGCAAGCACTGTAAAGCTTGGTGGCAGAGGTATGAACTAATCCTACATAATATTAAGAGTACAAATATCAATCAAAACAAAAAGATGCATCCTTCTGACTTGCCACAGCAAGTCTTCCTTTGATCTTTTCTGTGACCTTTCCAAGTACTAATTATTTTTTAAATGTTCTATGAGTACAAATATATGTTTGTCCTTGCCCTTCCTATGATGCCTTATAAAGGCATTAGCAAAACGACATAAATCCCGATAGGAAGGTTTAATTGCACGGCTTTTGCATATACTTTGATAGGCAATGCAAAACCTTCTCAGCAGGTGCACTATGAGATGAGGTGATTTTTCATGAATAATTCATTTTTTTAAAAGCACTTCTGCTAAGATACAATTTGCAATAATGTTTTTGAAGAGCAATCAGTGAAAATCCAAAGCTGTCACTGCCAATTTGTTTCAGTTCAGATTCAAAAGGTCACCAACTTGACACAATGAAAACTAGAAATGCCCTTTTCTTTTTCCATGTCAACATGTTATGCTCAATATTTTCTATCTAAAATATTTTTGAGACCTAGAAGTAAGAAATGTTATGCTACACAATAAACATTATTTAGAAAAAAATAAAATTTTATAAAAATTCCCGATAAATTATCAATAATTTCAATAGAATTCTCTCAGAGGGTGGAAATCATCTTAGGATCTCCTGCTATAGAATATCTGAAGAATTTATATAAAAATGCCATCTTATGCTACCAGGAACCTGGATGTCTGTGGTTCAAATCAGGCCCTATGTAGACTACCATTAAAAATGTAATTCTTAGGGTCAGCCGAGCGGCGCGGTGGTTAAGCGCTGGCTTGGGAAGCCAGCAGCTCCGGTTTGGGTCCCACATATGAGGGCCAGTGACACTGCCCTCAAAAAAAATACAAAAACAAACAAAACAAAAAATGTGATTTTCTTTTTTTTCTCACAGAGAAATAAAAGACTCCCATATGGGCTTTTACCGACATTATACCATTTTATACCAAATATTACTATATAAAGGGAGGCAGGCAGATAATAACTTCACTTTTAAGTAGAAAAAAACTTATAGCATGAGAGGCTAAAAGTCACAAAACTAAGCTAAGAGGTATGACCAAAATTTCAGGAAACAACTTTCTCAAGTTCTATGGTTGCCCAGGACACCAGAATCACTATTCCCAGGAGGATTTTTCTTCATACAAAGCACATTTGAATTACAGGTTATAGATACCATGTTATATGCTAGATGAAATAACAAATATAGTCTATTGAATGTTAGATTTAAGGGGCAAAATAAATCCATATATTATAAATACATATATACTGAATTATTTATCCCTAAAAAATAAAATTTGGTTAGACTGTATTCTTCATCTAACAATATCACACTATATTTCTTATCTAATATAAAAATATATTTTTAAGATTTTTATTATAAAATATAGCTAACATCCAACATTATATCAGTTTCAGCGGTAGTTATTCAACATTTATATACCCAAAGAAGTGATCACCATGATAAGTCCAGCAACCTTCTGACACTGTACCATGCTATCACAATAATATTGACTATATTACCTATGCTGTACATTATATACCCATGACTTATTTGTTTTATACCTTGAAATTTGGAACTTATTCCCCTTCCCCTTCTCCCCCTTTTTTAATTTTTCAGTTACAGTTGACATTCAATATTATTTTACATTAGTTTCAGGTGTACAGCACAGTGGTTAGACATTTGTATAATTTAAGAAGTGATCCCCTGGACTAGTCTAGTACCCACCTGACACTATACATAGTTATTACCATATTATTGACTATATTCCTTATGCTTTACTTTACATCCCCATTACTATTTTGTAACTACCAATTTGTACTTCTTAATCCCTTCACCTTTTTCACCCTGTCCCCCAATTCTCTTCCCATCTATTACCCCAATAAATCTAGTATCTATGTGACAGCATACACAGTTATTATATTATCGTCTATATTCCTTATGCTATACCCCACATCCCCATGAGTACTTTATAACAACCAATTGGTACCTATTAATCTCTTCCCTTTTTTCATCCACCCCCTCAACACTCCTCCCATCTGGCAACCATCAAAACATTCTCTGTATCTATGAGCTTGTTTCTGTTTTATTTGTTTATTTTGTTCATTAGATTCCACATATAAGTGAAATCACATTGCATCTATCTTTCTCTGTCTGACATACTTCACTCAACTCAATACCCTCCAGGTTCCATCCATGCCACCACAGATGGCAAGACCCATTCCCTTCCCTGGACAAGCAATATTCCATTGTATTAATTTTCTTTTAAAGAATATTTTCGGGTTGGCCGAGTGGTGCGTTGGGTAAGAGCTGACTTGGGATGCCAACAGCCCCGGTTCAGATCCCACATATGAGGGCGAGTGACATCGCCCTCTACAGCTAAGATAGTGAACAACAGCTCCCCTCGAGCTGGGCTGCTGTGAGTCCCTGGAAAGGCACAGTTGCAGCCCCTGCTGCAGTGGGTGCCATAGGCTACAGTGAGTGGACAGCAGCCAATGTGAGCTGCTAAGAGCCGCTGTGAGCAGTCGTCTAGAGGCCGGTAACCGATCTGCCTCACCCAAGGAGAGCGCAATGTTGATACCAACATGGGCCAGTGAAGCAATGTCCTCCACAACTAGACTGAAGAACAAAAAGACAGCAAGCTGTCTGTTACCCTTCCCTGATTCCCCAATGCTGTCTCCCTCCCCCAATTCCCCAATAAAATTTAAAAAAAAAATACTTTTTATCATACCATTTATCTCCATCTTTACTGAAAAAACAACATATATATATTCATTCTAGTAATGCCATATATGATATATGCATTATATCATATATATTATATATTATGTATATTATATCATATATATTATATCTTATGTATATTATATATATATTATATATGGAAATATATATATATACTAACAGTTTTTGACTAAGTATAAGAGTTAGTGTAAATTAGAGACTCTAAAAGGTGAAGAGCCTTTTGTTTGTTTGTTTATCAAAAGAAAGAAAGAACTGACCTTCATTTTTGTTAGAAATTTTTTTAAAAGAATACTAAATATGGAGGGCCGGCTGAGTGGTGCAGTGGTTAAGCGCTGGCTTGGGAAGCCAGCGGCCCCGGTTCAGGTCCCACATATGAGGGCCAGTGACACTGCCCTCAAAAAAAAAAAAAAAATACTAAATATGTGTTAGAACAGATTCAGATCACACTGCTTGCTACAAGTTTACCTAACTGTCTTGATCAAGGCAAGGCTATACAAAATCTCAATGACTTGGAAATGTTTTAGAAGTTCTGATATTCCAGGGATTTGGAGGTTGAAGTGGTTTCTGACACTAAAACAGGTTGAAGCAGCAGGGACTGAACCCAGATGCTTTATTACAAGGTCTGAATTTTCTGGTATCAGCAACTTCAAATCATGGCAGTCATCTATCTCTTTCGGGAAGCATTTCCTGTTCTCAGCTGCCTTTAGTCCCAGGTCCCGTATTCAATTACTTTTCTTCACCATTCACTTTTACAGCTTCACAAATCAGTGATGCTCTTCTAACACTGACTACCAACCTCCCTGTGACACTTCTGGAGTACTGTGCAAGGTGGCGTAAACAAACTACAATTTGGAAGCAGGGTCTAGAACTGTCCTCCTGTTTTCTAGCATCTTCTACTTCTGTTCCAGAGTTCTTTCTCTTGTGTTTGATTCTTAGGAAACACACAAGCAAACACAACAAACAACTCAACAAAATATTTGTTGGATCTTCAACTTCTTGTTCATTCACTTCTCTTTTTTCCCTTCCTGTATGTTGGCTTCTTGTAAAGAAGTCTTTAAAACTTGTCAAGAGGCTTATAACTCAACAATAAGAAAACAAACAACCCAATTTTAAAAATAGGCAAAAGATCTCAATAGAAACTTTATCAGAGAAGACATACAGATGCAAATAAGCATATGAAAAGATCTCAAAACCATTTTTCATTAGAGAATTGCAAACAAAACAATAATGAGATACCACTAACCCTCTATTAGAAGCTAAAATCCAAAAAACTGACAATACCAATTGCTATCAAGGATGCAGAGCAACAGGAACTTTCATTTGTTGTTGGTAAAAATGCAAAATTGTCAGCTTCTTTGGAAGATAGTTTGGTAGTTTCTTACAAAGCTAAACATAGCAACTCAATAGCAAAAAAAGAAAAGGAAAGGAAAGGAAAGAAAAGGAAAGGAA
Organism: Aselliscus stoliczkanus; assembly: GCA_033961575.1. Classification (NCBI taxonomy): domain Eukaryota; kingdom Metazoa; phylum Chordata; class Mammalia; order Chiroptera; family Hipposideridae; genus Aselliscus; species Aselliscus stoliczkanus. The sequence goes on from CM066728.1 coordinate 46,900,682, forward strand.
AGGAAAGGAAAGGAAAGGAAAGGAAAGGAAAGAAAAGAAAAGAAAAGAAAAGAAAAGAAAAGAAAAGAAAAGAAAAGAAAAGAAAAGAAAAAGAAAAGAAAAAAAAGAAAGGAAAAGAAAAGAAAAGAAAAGAAAACTAAATAGACATTTTTCCAAAGACATAACAGATGGCCAACAGGTATATGAAAAGCTACTCAACATCACCAATCATCATGGAAATGCAAATCAAAAGCACAAGGAGCTATCACCTCACACCAGTCAGAATGGTTATAATGAAAAAGTCAAGAGATAACAAGTGTTGGCTAGTCTGTGAAGAAAAGAGAACCTTTGTGCACTGTTCGTAGGGATGTAAACTGGTGCAGCCACTATGGAAAACAGTACAGAGGTTCCTCAAAAAATGAAAAATAGGACTATCGGGCCGGCCGAGTGACTCAGTTGGTTAAGAGCTCACTCAAGAGTGCGAGCTGAGCTCTGAGCAACAGCTGTTCGAGGCCAGCCCGAGCTGAGTTGCCGTTGAGCTGCCAACAGGTGGCAGGATGGCTCAGCTAAAAAAAAAAAAAAAAAAAAATAGGACTATCTTATGATCCAGCAATTGCATTCCTGCATATTTATCTGAAAAAAAACAAAACACTAACTCAAAAAGGTATATGCAAACCCATTTTCACTGCAGTATTATTTACAATAGCCAAGATATGGGAGAAATCTAAGTATCCATTGACAAATAAATGGATAAAGAAAACGTAGTATATACAAAGTCGGACAATTAAGTTCACGCATGAACTCATCCTAGAAAATATGCTACATACCTCATTGCTGAATTTCACTATGGTCATCTTTGAAGCTACCCTTGGGAAGCTATGCACTGATGCCAGTGCCTAGTCCACTCTTCAAAACAATTTTGGAACTCTTTTTCTGGAATGGCCATCATAGTAGAGCTGTCGTCCTATTACCCTTGATGTCCTGAATATCATCAAAATGTCTTCCTTTCAATATTTCCTTTATCTTCCTGTAAAGAAAGAAGTCATTGGGGGCCAGATCAGGTGAGTAGGGAGGGTGTTTCAATACAGTCATTTGTTTACTGGCTAAGAACTCCCTCACAGAGAATGCAGTGTGAGCTGCTTCATTGTTGTGATGTAAGAGCCATGATTTGTTGGCAAAAAGTAACTTTTTCACGTGGCATTTTTAGCACTTCCAAATAGTAAACTTGGTTAATTGTTTGTCCAGTTGGTACAAATTCATAATGAATAATCCCTCTGATATCAAAGAAGGTTAGCATCATCACTGCAACAAGTTCTCAGACTTAATTCTCAGACCTCGTGTGTGTGTGTGTGTGTGTGTGTGTGTGTGTGTGTGTATACTGGGATATTATTCAGCCAAAAAAAGAAGAAAAGAAGAAAATCTTGCCATTTACAACAACATGGATAGACTTTGAGGGTAACATGCTAAGTGAAATAAGTCAGACAGAGAAAGACAAATACCATATGATCTTACTTATATGGGAATCTTAAAAAAAAAAAAAACAAGCTCATAGATGCAGGGAATTGGGTGAAGGGAGTTTAAAAGGTACACACTACATACTTCTAGCTATAAAATATGTCATGGTGATCATAATTGCAGCATGGTGACTATAAGTTTTTTAATTAAATGTGACAATGTTAGTAAAATTATATAGGTTTCAAGTGTACATTTCTATAATATATCATTTATATATCAAACTGTATGCTCACCACCCAGAGTCAGTTCTCCTTCCATCAGCATGGTGACTCTAACTGATAATACTGTATTGTATACTTGAAAGTTGTTAAAAGAGTAGATCCTAAGAGATTTCATAAAAAAAAAAATTGTAACTACCTATGGTGATGGATATTAACTAGAGTTATTGTGGTGATCATTTCACAAAACATACAAATATTAAATCGTTATGCTGTACATCTGAAACTAATATAATATTATATGTCAATTATATCTAAATTTAGGAAAAGCTAAACATAGTATTACCATACAGTTAAGCAAATTACATTCCTGGGTATTTACCCAATTGATATGAAAACACATGCACACAAAAATGTGTACATAAGTGTTTATATCAGTTTAATTCATAATCACCAAAAACTATAAGCAATCAAGGTGTTTTTCAATAAATTAACGTATAAAATATACTTTGGCACATATCTACAATGGAATATTATTCAGTGATACAAAAAATTCATGAGCTAATAAGCCATGAAAAATCGTGGATGAATTTTAAATATGTGTTTGAGTAGGAGAGCACACCAAGAGTCTTTGGCCCTGTGAGCACAGGAAGCTAAGGCTGGACTCTGGAGCTCGTTCAAATGCCAGCTCTGCCTCCTAGAGGCTTTATGATCTTAGGACAATGATCAAGCCTCTTCAAGTCTCAGTGACATCATCTGTTACACTGGAAAAGTAACAGTATGTAATACATAAGCATAGATGTTGTAAAGGGGAACTAAGGGAGCTGGCATAAAATAATAATGCCCTATGGTAAGCATTTAGAAATGCTTACCATAGGGCATTATTATTTAGAAATGCTTACCATAGCAAGGTGCTTTCAAAGAAATCCTAGTCCCTGAAGATTGCTGTAAGCAAACAATGATCTATAGTCTTATAAGCTGATGTTTGGGAAATCCTATTTATAATTTCTATCTTTTGTATGTTCATAGTGTTCATTAAGACTTTGAGAAGTCCTGCAGTCAAGAAACACTCTCTTTAACTTTACATAATATCTCAAATTTATTCTGTCATAAAATATTATTTTCCTCTTTTCCTGTCTTCTTCTATTTTTCTTTATGTCTTTCTTTCTTGGTTTGTTTGTTTTCACACACATTTAAATGCCTATATCCAAAGAAAATTATTCCACAGCACACTCTATAGGAAGCACTCTATAATACAAAGTTAGTATTCACAAGAGACCTAAGAGATTCAAATAATTAGCAATTAAGAAGTCCAAATGGGGCCGGCCAAGTGGCGCGGTGGTTAAGAGCTGGCTTGGGATGCCAGCGGCCCCGGTTCGGATCCCACATGTGAGGGCCAGTGACACTGCCCTCTAAAAAAATTAAAACATTAAAAAAAAATAAGAAGTCCAAATATAGAAGAGGTGACTGAGAGAGAGAATGATCAGGATGCCTTACAAAGAAAGAAAACTTGATGCAAAGATACAAATTTAGACAAACGGAAAGGAAATGACAGGTTTACACTGAAAGCGAGCACACCATGAGCAGAGTTAACACAGTTCAAATGGAGACTTTGTAAAGATAATAATGATGGTGAAACCAGGTATTATAACTAACACATACTGAACACACAACATTATGTCATTTGGCAGTTGAGAAGACTGGTGAGGTAGATTAGTATAAAATTTGGAAAACTTTGAGATCCATAATTACTAGAATCAGAATAGATCTTTTATTTTCAAACAGATATATTAAGCTTTTGTCACTGTTAGATTTCTTCTAGATGAGATTTTTAGGATTTTTTTTCTCCCCTTGTTTGAAGGACTATGAAGAACTAGATAGTAACTGAATGAATGGCTCTTAGATCTCTAAGTTTGAAGGACTCGTAAAATTCCAAAATTAAATATTTATGGGCCTGACAAAGTGTTGAAGACATGTTATTTGGTCAAATAAATAAATCTTACAAATCAATGCCAACCACCACCTATTATTACCAAGATCAATGGCAGAAAGATGATATAGACAGTTAGATAGATAGATAGGTAGGTAGACAGACAGATGAAACATAGAGAGATGATAGATAGATAGATAGATAGATAGATAGATAGATAGATAGATAGATAGATAGATAGATAGAGGTAGCTATGCACTCCTAAGGTATATGCATCAATAACTGAATTTTGTGCCAGTATAAATATTGAATTTTAGTATTTTAAAAAATGAAGTGAATGCTTAAATTCACATTCAAAACTTGTTGAAAAGCTCTTTTCATTAAAGATTTAAGACACTGACGAACTTTCTCTTTCAACTTCAAATGTTCAAAATTTCATCTAAAAGTGAAGCTGTCAGAAAAATGTGCAATTAAGTGAGACTGTCAACACAGAATGGAATTTGTTTTTCTTCTGCTGTGTATTTCAGAATACTTAAAAGTCAAACTTCTGAAGTTGAAATGTATAGGTGACCTACATTCTACATTCACCTCAATCTTTTTTTCATGAAGTATCTTTTATTTTGATATTATACTCCTACTGTTATGAATTTACATTATTCTTTTATTTAGATATCATGGTAATAATAGATGATGGCTGGAATTGATTAATAAGATTTACTTATTTGGCCAAATGTCTATAATAATTCATCTGAGAATAAAAGTGTTATTCTCATATTTGAGCATTTTATACTCAATGTTTATAAATTGAAAGAAATAGATTGCTGACTATATCTTGCTCTGAAGGATGTCAACTCAAAGGAAACCTTTTATAATAATCATGGTATTACATCACTTTGAGTTCCATTTGAACAGGAACTAGTTACTGGGGCAAAGCTAGAACTCCAGCAAGAAATTTGAATCTACTCTAACCCATATCACACCATGTCTCACCTGCAATTGCATCCCATTTAGTCTGTATTCATCAATATTTGCCTTCTGTCTATACCCAACATACACCACAGTGATCAGAGTGACATTTGTGAAATGCAAACTAGATGAATTTCCTTACTTTAGAAGTTTTCAGTGATTTCCCATTGCCCTTAGTTAAGATAAATCTAAAATCACCCATTATACAACAACATGATCTCGCCTTGTCTCCTTCTAAAGCTTCATCCCAAGGTGTACTCCCCCTCACTTCTGCATTTCATCTACATGGGCTTTCCTTAATTCTTCAACCACACTATTCTCCTTCTCATTCCAGTGTCACGCACAAGCTCTTACTCCTGTCTGCAGTGTTCTCCTGCCTCCTCCTCCTTCATCTAGCTAATTCCTAGCCGTGCTTATGTCTGAGGTCAAACTGCATTACTCAGGTTGTTGTTCCCAAACCCTGAGCCTGTGTAAGTCTCCTCTTATAAACTCCCAGATTTCCCTGTAATGCTCCATCACAGTACATATCATCCTTGCCATTTCTTTTCCAATATTCACCTGCTCAACAAAATTGTGAATGCAAAAGAGCAAGGATTATCTTATTCACTGTTCCTTCTACCAGTACCTTCCATGCAATAAACAATGCTCAGTGTGTGTCTGCAGAATTAATTAAAAATTGCAAAATATTAGTATTTCAAACATAGCAAGGAATTTATACGATAATGAGAAAAACCAGACTGCTAGTTTTAACGAAATGTGGTTTAAAAATAAATAGAAGGAAGAAATAATAAAGATAACAGAAATAAGTGGAAATACTATCAGTATTTTAAGAACATCAAAGTTGTTTTATAAAATAAGATCATAGCAAGACCAATTACTAACATCAAAAAATTAAAGAATGACATCATTATAGATAATATAGTTATTAAAGGGATAATAAGAAGGGGTTATGAAAAATGTATAACAGTGAATTTGACAACTTAAATGACATGGACACATTTAGAGAGTGCGTAAATAAACTTGGGTATGTTGATACAATGGATATTATTACAATGAATATGATTCATAGTGACATAAAGGAATGTACTATTGGTACATACATCATTCTGTTGAGTGACAGGAGACAGTCACAAAAAAAATTCATTGTATATTTCCATTTATATATATTCAAAGAACAGGTAAAAATAATTTATGGAGATAAACAAAAGCATGTGGTTGTCCTTAGGGGAGTGGTATTGATTGGAAAGGGAAATGGAGAAACTTTCTAGGATGGTCTTTCTCAACTGAGTGCTGTGAGAGAATTCAGACTTAAAGGAAACGATCTGAGTGACTATTTTCCTAATTCTTCTAATAATGAGTTACAGCTAGTACCATTCTAGATGTGCAAGAGGTAAGTTAATTAGTTAGAAACAGCATATGTCATTGGCATTAGGTTGTCTCCTAGAATCCCACTTGAGAAGAATTCTCTAGGGCTGCATTATTCCATACTGTAGTCACTAGTACATATGGCCACATGAATTAAATTTAAATTATTTAAAATTAATAAAATTAAGGGGCCAGCCAAGTGGCTCAGTTGGTTAAGAGCTCGCTCAAGAGTGTGAGCTGAGCTCTGAGAAACAGCAGTTCGATGCCCAGCCCGAGCTGAGCTGCTGCTAAGCTGCCAACAGGTGGCAAGATGGCTCAGCTAAAACAAAACAATAATAATAAATAAATAAAATTAAAAATTTCAGTTCCTCAGTCAGAATACCCACATTTCAAACATCCAAAAATCACCCGTGAATGAGCAATGGCTCCTACATTGGGCAATGCAGACAAAGAAAACCATCATACAAAGTTCTATGCACAGTGGTGGTGTATAGTAGAGTGATGGTTATGTAGGTTCTTACAACTGTCAAAGCTCAGTTAGGTGCATACTTAACATTTATGCATCTGACTGTATGTCAACTTTACCTCTATTTAAAAAAATTAAAACTAGTGCAGATAATTTTAAATTATATAAGAATAAGGTTTTAAAGTCTGACAATAGTAATGTGTTAGATCTCATGAAACATGAAAAACAAAAATTCATTTTTCTTATTTACTTTTGTCAGTTTTTATAATATATAACAAATCTAATAAATTACAGCATTTCATATGATTACCAATCTTGAGTAATTACTTTCCATGAAAATAACAATTTATAAATGTACATTTGGGCTTGAGTTCATTGTGAAATATAATTTATACCCCCAGAGCTGGTCAGATTTGTACTATATTCATTTCACCCAATTTCTCTTGAAAGGATTACAGGATGAGGGTATATTACAGCAATGTGTGGACTACATGTTTAATATTCAAGGTAGGACTTAACGCAGCACAGTTGGTAAAAAACATTACCACCACCATATATAATAAAATACCTTCCATTAAGTTAAACATATCAGCATTTTTCCTAAAGTCAAGTATTCACACTACGTATTATAAAACCATAAGACACTCATAAGGTACATGAGTTTGCTAAATTAGTATTTCAATGAATTAAAATTAAAGAGGGTATACAGGATTCAAGTGTCATTGGTTTTAGACCAAAATGTCTTAGAAGCAAGAAAAGTTATCAATAGCTGTCAGCAGTCAGTAAGTATTCAACTTAAAGTAAAATATGAATTTATTCCAAATATCCAAAAAAGAAAACGAAAAAAAAAATGTCTCTGCCTCTTGGATTATTCAACAGTTAATTTCCTATCAAGACAACATTTACTTTAATCCCAGCCATATAAACTATAACAGTTGAATTATAGCCTAAGATCTAGCACATGTACAGATGTAAGGTCTTATAAATATAAACACACCAGCCTGCCTTAAGTCTCAGGAGGTTCCAGAAATGTTAACATTGTAAAGATGTTCTCATTTGCATAGTTCAGACACTGTGCTCCAGCCGGCTCTTACTGGCTCTTCCCACCCACTTTCAATGACATCATATTGGTAACTTGAATTAGGCCACGGTGAGACCTGCTGGATGGTTCTTATGAAGTGGTGAAATTATTTAAGTAATAGTGTACTGAAAATGATAGTAATATGAAGTAAATCCTATAATACAAACGTTTTGTGATTTATCTTTGTGTTATGCATAGTGGCTGCTTTTGCCCACTTTACTATCTTCTTTAATGGCATCTCCAACCTTCTAGGTATTCAGGCAAAAAAAAAAAAAAAAAAAAAAAAAAAACTTTGGAATCATTTCACTCTTTATCTCATGCCTCTTATCTTGTCTATTAGGAAATTCAGCAGATGCTACTTTCACAATATATCAAGAATTCAACTGCTTCCCACATTGTACTTACTGTTACTGCCTTGGGCCAAGCCACTAACAGCTCTTACCTGCTCTTACCTGCTGCCACTCTACCCCTTGCTGTCTACTCTCAGGACAGCAGCCCCAGGGACACATCATTCATGTCACTCCTTTGCTCAGAAACCTGGTAGCCCCCATCTCATTCACAATAAAAGCCAAACTCCCTACAGGAAACTGTTGACCCGTTCCCCATCTGACACCATTTTAGCAACTTTTCCTCTCATTTTCTCTGCTCCAGCCACATTGGCCTCTTGGATATTTCTTGCACCAGCCAGAAAAGCTCCCATTTCAGGGACTGCATGAACTTCCCTAGTGGTTAGAATGCTCTACTTCTAATATGTGTACAGCTACCTCTTTCACTTCCTTCAAGCTTTTGCTCAAATGTCACCTTCTTAATAAGCCCTGTCCTTATCACACTACTTCAAATCGTGATGCCCCCTTTATCCATTGCCCCTTCCATCTCAGCATCCCCACTCCCCTTTACCCTGCCCAACTCTCTTTCTTCCCAAAGCACTTATCATGTTCCAACATATCACATAATTTACTTAATTTATATAAATGCTGGTAAATAAGGTTTACACTTTATGGAAAAGAAACTTTTGTCTGTTTTGTTCACTGATATAGCCTAAGCCTCTGGAATAAAGCCAGAGACATAATAGGTGCTCAAAAAATGATCGTTAATGTTTGTTGGAAACTCTAGAGAATGTCAAATAACTTCACATTTTCTCCCTTGATCTTAAGATATTTGGCAACATGATAATTGACTCTAAAAGCTCCCAATGTGTCATGTGTCTGAAAAAGTTCTAAATTGTTTAATCATATCTGTGATTCTATTCTGCAAAATAAAATATGTCAAAAATCTAATGCCAAAATCATTATGGAAATTTTCTTGCCCACTGCATCACTTCCAAGAGCAGTCTGAATAATTTCCTGAGACCCTAAAGAGTATAAATATGCAATCTGCTTCTTAACTGGTAAAGACATTCTAGGTTTGCAAAAATTTTTAAACATATTTCAGGAGACACAATTGGCTTGAGGGCTAAAGGTCCTGGTTTACAGGAGCAAAGAAACAAATGATTTCAGTACACAGTAAAGTTTTATGTCTGACAGCTACGTATTTTATACCTGCATATAAAACTACTTTCCATTTTCTCTACTAGACACTAACTGTCAAGGTGTAAATAGAACTGAAAATTTAGGAGTATAAAAGTTTTATAACCCCAAACAACCAGTAGAAGCATATTTTGTACTGCTCAGTGGTGTGGGTGGGGTTGAGAAAACCTGTATCATTCCATTTGAATATTCCAATTCTAAAATTTTATGAAAGGGTTAAAAATTACATGGAAAGGATAATTTATTTACATTTGAAGCAAATTTCTAAAATGGCCTCTGGGCATAATTTCTCTACAGCCATAAAGAAACATAAAGCAGCAAATACCCTAAATTTGTTTAAAAAATGTCTTGCAATGCTATATATATTTAACACATACTTAAGAAGTTTACAATTAATTGCTATGAGCAACAAGCATGACTGACAGCTTTAGCATAAGTTAAAGGAGTAGAAAAGCATTTTTCCACTCTCATGAGTGTCCAAATGAAAGGAAAGTTTAAAAAGGAGAGCAAACACAAGGGGATACTAACTTCTCCATACCTCTAGAGGGCAAGGGAGTTTTTGTTTGGTATTTGTTTGCTTGTTGCCACCATTTAGAAAGAAAAGTGATGATACATAAACCCCATTTTCATATGTCAGCTTTTGGCAGACATATCTAAAGTACATGGTGCAAAAAGGAGCTTTGGTTGCCAAGTTTTGGTCATGGCTGAGATAACTATAACCACAGCTATCAGCATTGAACAGTATATAAGAAATAAATCCCTGCAGCAACTGACTTCCACAAGCTCTATCCAGTCCATCCATATTTAACTCAATGGACACTGCTCTGAAGGGCAAGATAAGCAGCCCCAAGGCGTAGGTGACCAGAAGATGTAATGGTACTAAAGGATTCAATGTGAATCCCAGCTGGTTTGAAAGTTCTAGCTGGGGAAAGCCTGCAAAGAGGAAGGATCCTTAAGCAATAATGCATATAAAGAGCATGGTTCTACTGTTCATTAAATTCTCAAGTATTTATTAAGTTCTCTGGTTGCTCTGTATCCTAGCCTTGGAAAAACCTAGACTTACTCCCCTTGGCTCTAGAATTCTTGTTTCACGGTAAACAAAATATTTAGTTACGACATACGGAAAATTGTCAGCTTTGCTATATCTTTCAATTAAATAACAGATATTTAGTGACCCATCTAACATTTGCCAGACACATGGTGGGAATACAACACACAATGCAGGTGATGACTGAGATTTGTTACAGAGCAGTAAATATGTAACCCTCAGTCTAAGACTAGTTGTGTTGACAAATTGGCCCATTTATTGTTTTCTAGACAAAAAAGAACCTGAGTATATTTAAAGCCAGATATTACCATGAAAGCAGAGTTCTGGAAATTAAACAACATAACATTTTGCCATTAAAGATAGCAAAAGATAAGGAAAAGGCAGGCAAAAACACACATTCCAATTCCACCTTACACTACTGAGTACTGTAGGAGAAAATTTATTTCTACAATGAATTTCAATGTAAATCTCATTTTCTATGTTTTATACTCTCCCACCAACATGGGACACAATCTAACTTAGTAATTCATTGTTCAAATATACTTGTACATGTATAAAAGATGTAAATATAAAAATTTTTACTAAAATATTATTTGTAATTTTTAAAATAATAAAAATAACCTACATGCCTAAACTTGAGGGACTTAATAAATATCTGCATAATAGGATATAAAAAGAATATGTCTACTCCATATATACAGGCATAAAACAGCCTCTTGAACTTCTGCTAAGTGAAAAAAATAAATAACAAATGATACTCATGGGAACATTGCATTTAAAGTATATGCATATATATTATACATTTACATATAAATAAATAAAGGCTAGAAGGATATCATCCATGCTATTAACAGTGGTAGACAACAATTTCAAATTTATACACTTGGTTTACTATTTAAAACATTTAAATAAGCATATATTACTTTCCTAATAAAAAAATTATTGCATAGGCCTGTCTAAGCTTTTGCCAACCACCTAATTATTAAGAAATGACTTTTTATCCTAGTAAAATGGAACTTAGAAAACAGCAATTATAGAATAAATCCAAAGTGGAAAGGGAGAAAGGATACCTTCCTTGATACATACCTAGATACCCAGGCCTGTGGCCTACGTGTCACATACACATTCACACGTACATCAGCTTGGCATCACTAGTCTGAGTGCACAGGTTGATGTAACATCCTAATCAATAAGCCTTCATAAAACTGGTTCCCAAATTAAAGGAACTAATGAGGAAGTGACTTTAGCAGAAGATAAGGAACTGTGATGCATGTCATCTAATATCTCTTATCTCCCAAGTCCACTTGTGGTACTGACAAGAGTTGTGTTGGTAACACCAAACCCAGGTATTCACTGATACCTGAGTCAAGTCAAGAACTTGTCATCCTTTAGTTCTCGTAACTCCCTTGCTAACGATTATGAGGGGCTATTTTGAATCTTTTAGTGTTATGGAAATTATTAAAATGGCCCTCATAAAGAAAATGGTTGGGTCACCAGTTCAAAAATTAAATCTGTATGCGACCTCATCAACCAGGAACTAATTCCCCTTTATTGGGTCAAATACCTAACCATCAATGATGACAGTGCAGAGACATAGGAGAGAATGACTGAGTAGGCCAGTTCACAGGGTTATAACTTGCACTCTATCTTAGGCCAACCTGAAGAGTATTCGTAGGTGGGTCACCTTTTTACATGACAGATGGTCGACAGTTTTATTTTTGCTTTCCACATAATTATAAGGGAAAAAAGTCAACCTAAATTAGCTGATGAAGAGGGAATAGGACAAATACCAAACCAGGATTTACTCCCTAAGCAGCCAATCTGGTGTTAATAAGGGAGACCTATGCTTCTCTATATAGTCTTCAAATAGATACCTTACATACTCAGCTTTCAATTCTGCATAAAAAAAATCACCAATCTGTTTTCATAAATCCATAAAATTCTCATTTAATTGGCCTTTATTTATTTAACAAGTATTTATTGAGCAACTGTTCTGTGCCAATAATATTCTAGACAGACAAGGAGTCTTTCTTTCACTTCAGTGGAGTGTTAAGCAAGCAATATATCAATAAACAGCTGTGAACTGGATCCTATCACCTCCCTCCATACTCAGGGATTTTGTTCCTCTTGAGATTGAAGTACCTCACGAAGCAGTCCTTGTACCTATTTTCTTCTCTATCCACACTCACTTTCTCAGTTTACTCATTCAGTTTTGTGACTCCAAAATTTATATCTCAAGACTAGAGTTCTATTTGAATTTCAGGTCAATATATCTAACTCCTACCTAACATCTGCACTGGCCTATCTAATAGACATCCCCAACTTAACAAGTACAAAACAGAGTGTCTGATCTTCCTTCTCAAACCTGAAGCTCTATCCATCCATCCAAAAACCATGGCATCCTTGACACCTCTTCCTGTCTGTCTGTCTATCTATTCATCTATCTTATATTTCTCGAAAAACTCCTCCCTCCTCCCCACCACCACATCCAATTTCCTAGGACATCCTATTTTCACTACCTTTAAGACAATTCCAGAATTAAACTATTTCTCACCACTTCCTTATTTTAAGCCACCCTCTCTCACTGGTCTCTGCTTGTACCATTGTTCTCCTATATCTTACAGCAGACAAAGAGATCACTTAAAACCTAAGTCAAATTATATTTGCTTTTTACTCAAAACCCTCATTTTTCTCCACATTAGCCTCTTTCGTGCTCCTCAAATACAGCAGCTCTGTTTGCACCTTAGATTGTTTGTACTCTATTCCTTCTGTCTTGAATGTTCTTCCCCTAGATTAACAGCATGACTAACTCGCATCTTTTCAAGTATTTGCTCAGATAACAGCTTCTTAACAACATCTATCCTGAATAACCTTTTTTTTTAATTAAAGTTTATTGGGGTGACAATTGTTAGCAAAGTTACATAGATTTCAGGTGTACAATTATGTAATACATCATCTATATATCACATTGTGTGTTCACCACCCAGAGTCAGTTCTCTTTCCGATATATTTGATAGTGGACGAGGGTAGGGGATCGAATAACCTTTTTAAAATTACCACACATGCCCACTCTATGCATTCGCAATTCCCTTACTCTACCCTTTTGCCAACCGTTTTTTTTCAATACTATATATCACCTTTTAACTTCCTATTTTTTTTTTCAATACTATATATCACCTTTTAACTTCCTATATATAATTATGTTGATTGTCTACCTTGCACTATTAGAAAGTAAGTTCCATGCAGGCAAGTATTTTAATGTCTTTTGTTCACCCAGTTACCTACAACAGTACCTGACGCATACTAGGCACACAAAAATTCTTTGTTGAATGAATGCATTAAGTATACAGGTGTGACATCAGCTGACCTAAATTTCAAATAGATTACTTTTGCTTCTTTAGAGAAATGAGATTGTAAGCAGCCTGAAATAGAAGCAGAAGGTGAAGTTCAGTAGTCATTATTTTAACAGTATCGGAATTATATACATAAAACCAAAAAATCATTTAGAAATAAATTAACAAAAGACATGGCACAACAAATTTGACTAGTTGCTTTATTGGTATTTAGTATTATACCAAGTTTTTAATCACCTTTAACAATAATGATTTAGTATTATACCAAGTTTTTAATCACTTTTAACAATAATCACCTTTAACAATAAAGATGAGAGTTAGCCATAATGATAATACCACAACATTAATACTTGCAATTGGCCATTGCTCATTGTAAACTAACATGTGCCCTTATATACACTCCTCTGGATATTTCTCACCAGAAACAAATGAATTCCAGACAGGTACAACTAAAAATGTGGCACATGTTAGGGCTGGCCGAGTGTCTCAGTTGGTTAAGAGCTTGCTCAAGAGTGTGAGCTGAGCTCTGAGCAACAGCAGTTCGATGCCCAGCCCGAGCTGAGCTGCCAACAGGTGGCAGGATGGCTCAGCTAAAAAAAAAAAAAAAGAAAAAATGTGGCACATGTTACTCTCATAGTTACTGATGACAAAATGTTTTCTCATGTTCATATTGCATGCTCATATGCCATACTCCACCTAAGCAGAAAACAATAATTTCTATTTAATGAAATGATGATTTAAAATTCTCCAGCTTTTAAAAATGCTTAAAATATGGGGAAAAGACAAAGCTCATTATGAGGTCAGACAACTAAGTTCACGAACTCATCCTAGAAAAAATGCTACATACCTCATTACTGAATATCATTAGAGTCACTTTCGAAGTACTCCCCTTAGGAAGCTATGTACTGATATTAATGCCTAGTCCATCATTCAAAGCAATTTTGGAGCTCTTTTTCTGGAATGGCCATCAGAGCTGTCACCGTATCACCTTTGATGTCCTGAATATCATCAAAATATCTTCCTTTCAACATTTCCTTTATCTTTGGATAAAGAAAGAAGTCACTGGGGGCCAGATCAGGTGAGTAGGGAGGGTGTTCCAATACAGTTTTTTGTCTACTGGCTAAAAACTCCCTCACAGACAGTGCCTTGTGAACTGATGCATTGTCATGATGCAAGAGCCATGAACTGTTGGCGAAAAGTTCAGGCCATCTAACTTTTTCATGCAGCCTTTTCAGTACTTCCAAATAGTAAACTTGGTTAACTGTTTGTCCAGTTGGTATAAATTCATAATGAATAATCCTTCTGATATCAAAAAAAAGGTGGGCAACATCGTTGCAACAAATTCGCAAACTTAATTGTATGACCTCATACATTTGATTTCATAATAACAGTTCATGAATCTACTACTTCAAAAGGAATGATTTATTATTTAATACAGTAACTTTAGGGCTGCTTTAAAAGTCTGTCGAAATATAAAATTAAAATTCTAATACAGAGAAGCTATTTAAAAAATAATATATTCCCACCTTTTACAAAAACTTATCTTTTAAAGAAAAAGTCTTTAAATGAAGAAACAAAAGAGTAAGAAACTAATGCATTTTTAATATTATCTTCCTTTTAACTTTTGTTCAGGTTTGAACAGGTATTTTAAGGTTTAATTATTCTAGCGTAAAATGATCAACATAATATCTTTCACAATTGATAACTGTAATATGGTGGTAAGGAATGCTATGTACACAGGAAATTTGAATTACTATTCTATTATTTCAGTTTTGAAAGATTTCCACAGAATAGAGGAGGAAGGGTGAAGGTTTCACATGCTAATGTGTATTTTTCCTCATTCATTTATTTAATTGACATATACTCAAAAACAATGGCAAGAGGAAACAAAGGTGGAAGCAGCCCCATGGACATAGGCAGTCTGAAAATAAAACCCTGCATGATCTTTAGATATGAAAGAAACTTTCAAATTACAAACACAAGGATAATAATAAAACACTCGCTATGCAACTATATTTATTAGCTGGCAGACACACACATGCCTAATTCACCTGAGCAAAGCAGAAAGAGCATTTAGAAGGAAAGGCTGATGATGGAAACCTGCTATAAAGGAAGCACTCTATGCAAGAGATTCAATTTGGATAAACAAAATTTAAGATAAAATCAGAATATTTGTTATGTGATTAAGATTAGTGTTTTATTAAAAAATAGTTGTCATGCAAATCACACATATTCGAAAAATATTGAAGGCATGTACAAGTCATTTTCTGCTATAATTTATACAGATGGAGGTGCTAAAGTCGTTGTTTTTTTTTTTTTAACTAAGCCAGTTTAAAATGAATAAAAATGCAACCAAGGTATATTTTTATATTTTTAATGTACGCATGTAGAATTTCTTCATACAATGAAAAGTACCTATAAAAAGTTACAGAGGTTAAAAGGGGGCTAACCTAAAATCTTATCAACAACATAGGACTTTGTCCTGTGATTAATTTGTGGCTTTATCTTTATGTTTGTTTACATATGCCTTATGCAACAATTTTTTCTGGCAAAGTAAGATGCACTTTCAAATGAGGGACAACTTTAGGAAGCACATTTCCACATCAAAGATTACAACCAAGTATGGTCTACCCTAGAAGAAAACGAGGTCCTCACTGTCCCTTGCCTTGACCATTCCAAAGCCACCTACCTTACTGATCCCATTAACTTTGGTTTCTTATCCTTCCAGTTTATATTTCATATTGATCCTTCCACAGCCAGTTCATGCATACTAAACTAATCAAAACATATTAAAGCTAGGACCCCATTGATGCCAAATTCACTGAGCTTCATTCTGAATGGCTTTGAAATTTGATTTCTCAGAAAATATTGGGGGGAGATGAGAGTCATATCATCGTAGCCATGAGACTAGCAGAAAATGAGCTCATGGGGGGAAAAAAGCCCCATGGGATATTAGTTGAATGTATATTTGAAAGAAAAATATAAATTAAACTGAATCGTCTTTCTAAGTCATCAATTGCTATTCATACATATCCCAGATAACACATGATGTGTAGCCCTGAAGTAAAGCATCAATATCAAGCATTCCCAGAGCTCATCAGTCTTTACCAGGTTTTCCTCCAATTAAAGGGAAGTGTTAGAGAACGGTTGTGTTATCCAAAATTTATTTTAGTATGGGTTCTTTTCTAAAGAAATAAGTTTTACCTTAAAATAGCTTAATAATCCCTATTAATATCATCAAGATAATTTAATAAAGTTGTCATTATATAAATATATAATTCAATCCACTTTTGTTCATTTATTTCTAAGTAGTATATTTTCTACTTGATTATTTGCTTTCCAAGTATAATATGATATATATCTGCCAATGTATACTTAAACTCCACCTAGTAATTACCTCAACATTTATTTTCATTCAGGAAGAAGGACTAAATCATAAATGCCATCTTACCCATGCTCTTATATAAAATAAAATAATTTAAGTTGGATATTTTCCTCTTTCTAAATCACAAAATAATTTCAAGGATAATGTTGTGGAATATTAAAAAAATAAGTAGTCTCTGTGGTACAACAGAAAATTTCAATTTGTTAATCTTTTTAATTTCTTTATAGTGATGTTAGAGTGTTTTCACACGCCCTTTAACCATCAAGCTACATAGACATTATTCTACCCAAAAAACAGAGGGCTATTTTCAAATGAGCTGGTTCTTACTAAATAACATCTGATTCAAATCATTACCCCCCAAAACTGCAAAGGTAGCATTATTCATATGTCTATTCTATTTATCTTCTCCATTTACTCTAAAGCACCCACATTCAGTACTTCTCAGTTGAGATATTATAACAGCCCCTCAACTCTCTTCATGAAACCTCTCTCCTTTCTGATACTCTTTACCACTGAGGTTTAATTAAAGGCCTACAATGCCTTATATTAAACGTATTTACTACAGACTGTGCCCCCTGCCAAATTCATTGAAACCTAATCCCCAATATGATGCTACTTGGAGGTGGGTCTTTGGCAGGTGGCTAGGTCATGCAGGTGGACCCTCATGAATGGGATTAGTGCCCTTATACTAGACATGCAGAGAGCTCCCTCGGTCCTTCTGCCATGTGAGAACACAGTGAGGAGATGGCCATCTGTGAACCAGGAGTCTGGTTCTCAACAGACACAGAATCTGCTGGCACTCTCTTCTTGGACTTCCAGCCTCCAGAGGAGTAAGAAATAGATTTCTGTTGTTTATAAGCCACCCAGTCTATGATATTCTGTTATTGCTGTCCAAATAGACTAGGCCAATATCATCCTATTTTCAATCCAACTTCTGTGTCCCTCAGTGTCTTTAGAATAAAAGTCTAAATTTCACATCAAGGCATACAAATCTCTTGGAAATTTACTCCAACTTGGTTTCCAGCAATATTCTTCTCACTAAATCTCCAAACTTCCATCATGCTGGATATATGATTTCCCAACACAACTCTGCCTATTTCTATCTCAGAATTTTTGAACAAGTGCTTTCACTCGTACAATGCATCTGGAAGTTTTTGTCTGTAATGCCATATACCTCAACCCTTTTAAGTCTTTATGGAAGAGTTTAAGTCTTTCATGGCCAAACTAAAATGCCACCTTTCCTAAGAAGGATAACCCAACTAGGCTTAGTCTTTCCTTCTTCTACATTACCAAACTATATTGTTTATTTATGTATGTAAAAATACATATGCATATATTTCTTATCACATTCTGCTGCCCAAATCCATATCATATCCAAATTTTGTTTTGTAATACAGCAACTACAGTGTCTTTCATAAAATAGACTCTCAAAAAACGTTTGTGAATTAATTATGCAGACTGGCAATGGTTCCTAGACTCAAAAGAAAAATAGTGCCCAATCAAAATTTGGTAAAACAAGACCTGATGATCCTAATAAAGATATAACCCTCGCGTGTCATTTTTTTTAAATATTCTAATAGCAAAAAGCTAGTGGAAAGTTAATAATTTGATTCTATTTCAATTTTATTTTTAAAATGGGATTTCATTATGCATAAAAATACATATACATGTAACCAAACACACATAGTGAACAACACAACAAGTGATAAACATGCAATATATCTTTTTGTTTCCTGTCAGTCCTTTACTTTTAAAAAATACTTCCTTAAAAATTTCAAACACACATAAAAGTAAAGAGAGAAGTGTAATGAACCCCCAAATACTCAGCATCATATTCAGTAGTTGTCAAGATTTTGCCATGCTTTCTTCAGCTATTCCTTTTTCTTCTCTTTGGAAACATATTCATCGAGGGTAATAATAGCCTGTCCCTCGATGAAACCATAGCAGATCCCTTGAATAAGGGGTTATTCTTTAGTACGGACAGTTCCACAACTTCAAATGTTGAGACACATGGAGATGTGTCTCAATTCAGAAAACAGGTTTTAATCAGTTGTACCTAGGACTTCCCCTTCCCTGGCCCTGTTGTGTTTCAGAACCTGAAATACAGAAGGAGATGGTCCTTTCCTCTTTTTGCCCAGTCTGCTTTCCCAGCTGGGCAGCCACTTTTACAGTCCCTTTGTGGCTGGCAGTGGGAGTAGAAACGAACACCATCTTAGGCTGGCTTTGCACTCCCTGAGACTGACAGACATTAACCCCTTTGTGTTAAATGGTATTTTCCTCAGTTTCTCTGAGATGTCATTCAGGACCCTTCTCTCCCACTGAACCTTCAACAAGGCAGATACACCTCTGTGCCAGGTGTCCACTTGCCACAACTTCCTCAGCTTCCAGGCAGTCATCCACAGCTTTTTCCTGCTGAAGTGATCGTTGTACCACTCCAAAATGGTGTGTTGGATAAGACCCCAGATGACTACATGCCTTCTCTCCTGCTTAATTCACATCAGATCTGCAGGAAGCGTTCCTATATATCTCAACTAGACAAATTCTCATCATGGGGGGGATCTCAACATAGCAGCGCTCTCTAGGCTCAACTGTCAAAGCAGCTTGTCATCCCAATTGCATCTTCCAGGTTTCCCGGCAGAGTCAAACCCTAGCACACCCTAGCTACAGGATTGAGATCTCCGGCTCTCCCTCTAGCCTTGCAGAAAGGCACTCTTCTGACAAGTAAAGGAGTTAGCACTCCTCCCACCATCCTCCAGGGATGGTGACTCAGAGCATCAACTATCTCTAAAAAAGTCTTTTCATCAATTCTTTCTCCTCTGCTCACTCACAGGTGACTTTCAGCAAAGTAGTTTAAGGATCAAGAGACATTTCCTTTCAATATTATATATTGTTTCATCTCACTTTCTTATTTCACATTTATTATCTTTTAATACCTAATTACAATTTTCATTTTAATTTTCTTAAATTTAAATATCTTGTCACACACATACATGCATATGTACACACATACACACACAAGAATAACTGTGAATGGAGTCACCCTTTGTTTACATCATCCAGAGAAAACTATAATTCATTTGGTTGAAGGCAATGTATTGGGGAATGTCGAATTATTGTATGATTCAGTTACTGATAGAAAGTTCCCTAAAGCATATGGAATTCCACAATGAACTGAAATGGATTCCAGTCATATTCATACTCCTGTATAACCTATTATGCCAATTTAGGGACATTTAATGAATAATATTTACATTGGCTGAGTACCATCAGCATATTAGCTTTTATGGTGAACATAAAGAAAACTAAGCCCCATTATTGTGCCTATTTAATAAATATCGACTTCTTGTTTAGGCATCTGACAAGATTTATTGACATGGCAATTCAATATTTTCTGAGAAGGATTAAAATTTTTATTAGGCCCCCAAACTAGAAGGCAATGTCAATACAGGTCTTAGTTACATGCATTTATCAAGAAATTCATTCAAACAGCAGAATGAGATTTCCATGAAAGCCCTGTTTATCTTTTCATATAAACAAGAGAGACAGAACCATTCAAACATCCCTTTTTAAATAAGTAGTGAACAAAGGACTAGTCTAGATATAATGCTGATTCTAATACCATGCTCTGAAACTAGTCCAACCTCTGAAAAAGCAAGGGCAAAAACGGGGAGACTCACCAGGGGTGCAGTCACTGTGCTGCCAGTGAGAGCAGGGACCATCACTGTCTGGCCCACTGTCACATAGCTGAGGAAAACACTAAATCAATTTGCACACATGAAGACCCTCTCTGGACTTGCATGCAATTATCATCTTACGGATAATAAAGAACAAAATTAGGAGGTTTTGTTTGGATTTTTTTTTTGAGGGCAGTGTCACTGGCCCTCAGATGTGGGACCCGATCCAGGGTCGCTGGCTTCCCAAACCAGCGCTTAACCACCGCGCCACTCGACTGACCTAGGTTTTGTTTGTTTTTAATCTCCCACTTAACATAGAGCAAAAGTAAAAATATTTAAAAAGGCCTTGAAATATAACCTCAAACAATAACCAACAACTGAAGTGCCAAGAGACAATAAGGGTCCACAGATGAGTATACCTGCAAGGAGCAGCCTTGGGCTTATGGGTTTGAGATGATAAATGCAAAGTTTTTACATGTTGCCCAGTCTATATTAAGTATTCAATAAATGATAACTGTTATTATCATTTATATTGTTATAAAAAATTTCTAGCAAAGGAATATTTGCAAAGCAAATGCTCTTGATAAAGGCACTATAAGCAAGAATTCTCAAAGAGGTAGTGATTTTCTTACTGAAACATTGTTTTCATAGCATTCTCTTGTTGAAAGGGAAGGGGAAGATGGGGACTGATAGTAAGACTAGAATAATATTATATATATATAATATATATAATATTAAGCTGGAAATAATCTGGCAAGTTTTACTATTGAATAGTTATAGGCTTTCACCAAAGCCAGTTACCACATACTAGATATTAAGCAATATATATGTGTAATATACAATATATGAGGTGTGATCAAAAAATATGGTGAATGTTTAAACTTAAAACAAAATTATTATAATAAAAGACACATTGCCATTTACCCCCTCAAAATACTCTCTCTTGCTTAGAACACACTTATCCCATCATTCTTGCCATTTTCTGAAGCAGTTCTGGGAGTCCTCTTTCATGAGTGTCTTTAGTTGCACTGTCGTGGCTGCCTCGATGTCCTGAACCATTTCAAAACGTTTACCTTTCATGGTCACTTTGACTTTGGGGAAGAGCCAGAAGTCACATGGTGCCAGATCCAGTGAATAAGGCGGATGAGGACACACCATAATGTTTTTATTTGACAGAAATTATGGTACCAGAAGTGATGTGTGACATAGAGCCTTTGTGTTATGATCACAAAATGCAGGGCATGCTGCTGCCGAGTGCCATCCAACAGAAAGGCAAGGATCTTCAATATGGGAAGCAGCTGGCTGAATCTTAGTAACAGTGTATGACAAGTTTTAATTTGTTTTGTGCAGTCAGTTAGGTGTGAGCTAGGGTTAAGAGGTGTGTTTTAAAGTGTGCTGTAAAGCATCCTCCATCATGACAACATTCCGTGTCACACATCGCTTCTGGTATACAGCAATTTCTGTCAAATAAAAATATTATGGTGTGTCCTCATCCACCTTTTTCACTGGATCTGGCACAGTGCAACTTCTGGCTCTTCCCCAAAATCAAAATAACCATGAAAGGTAAAGGTTTTGAATAGATTCAGGACATCGAGGCAGCCACAACAGTGCAACTAAAGACACTCATGAAAGAGGACTTCCAGAACTGCTTCAGAAAGTGGCAAGAACCATGGGATAAGTGTGTTTGAAGTGAGGGAGAGTATTTTGAGTGGGATTAATGGCAATGTGTCCTTTACTGTAATATTCCCTTTTATTTAAACATTCATCGTATTGTTTGATCACACCGCATATAAAAAATTCATATAAATGTATATACATTATATATATATTTATATATATTTAATTTGATATGCTCCAGATTTCTATAGCATTCAACCCAGAAACTGAAAATAAAAATATTATGTTCAGCAATTTCATCACGACCATAATCTCAGAAATGCAATCTCTCGCAGACATCCTAAAAGCAGTAGTGTGAGCCTCCTAAGTTATTAAAGCAACAAGTGCTTTTATGTTACCCTAACAAAACAATAACTTCCCTGATACCAAATAAATTGATTGGTAAATATTTGTTAAATTAATAAATGAACTAGGAGAATAACATAATTGTATTTTAGCCAATGATCAGTAAATATATCCTTTTTTTAAAGGAATAAATCTGTTTAAACATAAAAGTTATAAAATCAGTCAAGGAGATGGTCCTAATGTAGTTTCTTCTAGAAGTTACTAACCTTGAGGAATCAAATGGTATTTAGCTCTGATTTGTTTTGTGACATGAGAATCAAAACAGCTTTACAAAATTGTATATTGAGAATACCCTTGGCTCATTTTTCTCTCTCACCAAATTAAATCTTAATTCAGGCTGTAACTAAGATCACTTCTTTATATTGTGGAAACTTTTACATAAATGCTTACAGGAAAGGTGACATGGTCAAATAATTCTGAAAACTACTTCTCAGACAAGACACCACCACCACTATCCCCAGGAAAAACATAACTAGTGAAAAAGATTGCTTTCATTCCTTTCACTAACTGTGTGTTGCCCAAGTAAACAGACAGATTTTGGTGTTTGGAAGAAAATAGTATTTGTTTGCAAAATGTTCCTCAAAGATAAGGTAGATGTTAAAAAGGTAAAGTTTTATTCCAAACTCTATTATTTACTGACTCGGAAAATTCATTTGAAATCTAGATTGTTGTCTTCTGCAAATAAAATAAGATTAAGGTTTGCCTATGTCAGTGTGACATATCAAAGTTTAGCAATCTTCAGAAGATGACAGTGTAAGTATATATAATTTAACTGTAAGAATACATTAACAAGCTGTTGAGAGCAATTTGAAATCTAAATGGAGGTTTAGGTTTAGATAAATGAAAAGAATCAAACTTATTTTTTTCTTCAAAAATATCTTTAATGTCTTTAGCCAGGTAAAATCCGTTTCATGTAGATAATCTATCATCCAAATTACAAAGTGATAATTTTGAGAAATCGAAATTTTGAATTTGAAAAATATATTACTTTTTTGCAACTACTGCTGTTACGTGTATTGCAAAAGAAACACAAATAGGGGCCGGCCAAGTGGCACATTGGTTAAGAGCTGGCTTGGGATGCCAGCGGCCCCAGTTCGGATCCCACATATGAGGGCCAGTGACACTGCCCTCTACAGTTAACAACAGCTTCACCTGGAGCTGGGCTGCGAGCCCCGGCGACAGTGTAGGTTGCAGCCCCTGCTGCAGTGGGCTGACATAGGCTACAGTGAGTGGCCGGCAGCCAACGTGAGCGGCCGGCAGCCAGCGTGAGCGACCATCCAGAGGCCGGCGACCAATCTGCCTCATCTGGGAAGAGCGCAATGACGATACCAACATGGGCCAGTGAAGCAACATCCTCCACAACTAGACTGAAGAACAAAAGGACAGCAACTTGTCTGTTCCCCTTCCCCGATTCCCCAACGCTGTTCCCCTCCCCCAATTCCTCAATAAAATCTTTAAAAATAAAAAGGAACACAAATAAAGGGCAGATAATAACCTGAAGGTCATGATACAGTAACACACATCCAAAATTATTATCTCTTACTAAAAGGAATTAAAAGTAAATAGGAATAAAATTTCTTATGCTTGAATTTATATCAGAATATATGAGGAAATATATCAGAATCGCCAGAAGAGAAAACGTCGGGATATTTTTTAAATAAATGATGTTGAGAACCTTCCTTGACTGGAATAATCTCATAATTCTGTATATAACCACAACACAATATTGATCATAAGAATCTTTTCATATTTCATTTGGGTGTCAAGTATTTCCATCTCAATGTCTTGCCATGGTCTTCAAACCTT
This sequence comes from Aselliscus stoliczkanus, assembly GCA_033961575.1. Classification (NCBI taxonomy): domain Eukaryota; kingdom Metazoa; phylum Chordata; class Mammalia; order Chiroptera; family Hipposideridae; genus Aselliscus; species Aselliscus stoliczkanus. Next base: position 46,924,956 of record CM066728.1, read on the forward strand.
AATATATGCATACTAAATTTATTTTCTCCCTTTCCTATAGTTATTCTATTCTTAATCTTATAATCTCTATCACAGTTAACAGCAGTCTTCCTCAAAGACACCTTTCCTCTCAAGCCTCTAGTGAAATGACATGTTCTTTCATTTCTATTTATAAAATTTCTCTCAAATTTGGCTGAGCTTCTTGCCTCCATATTTACTAAAATTGTTTCATCATCTCTCAACTAGACAAATTCAGTGATCTTCTAACTGCTCTCTCTGTCCCCACCTGATTTCACACTGGTCCACTCTCTAAAATCCTCTCAGAATTACCTTTATTAGAAAGTATTTATTACATAACCATGTCTCTTCTCTTTAAAAGTTCTTTCAGATCACTATGACCTTTAAGAAAAAATTTCAAAATCTTTAGCATGTCACATATTGTTCTTCAAAATGTGGACATATACTACAGCATCAACCTCTACATTCCCAAGCCCTTATACCGAATAAACCTACTGAGTTTCTCATTGATCCACTAAAAATTCTTTCATGCTTATGAGTCATCATATGCGTGCTTTTCTCAGCATGGAAGAGTCTTTTCCGGGAAAATTCCTACACAGTCTTCGAACCCAACTCAATTTTCATTTTCTCTGAGAAATCTTCCCTAGTTCCCCCAGAACAAGACACTCTTCACAGAGTTTCCATCGAAACAAGGAAACTCACCATAAATAAAGGAAGACATGGGATTCTGGAGACAGGAGATTTAAAATCCAAGAGAGGCAAAGGAAATTCCTAGGAGAAAATGAAGGGAATTTCCTAGAAGACCGCTGTGCAGCAAGCCAGGAGAACAACCAACAGAGAAAACACGAAGATGGACTTTGCCAGCAAGCAAAGAAAAAAGCATGCAACTGATAAATTTCCATGTATCTTCACCTATTGAGGAGAATTTTAGTTTTTTTTTTCAAATAATTTGCAAGAGAATTGGTGATTGACATCTAGAAATTTTCCCCCCAAAATGAGACTACAGCTGCCTTCAGGATAAATTAAAATCTGTATCAGAAAGGAAATGTGATCAATTTCTATGTGACTGAACTCTGAACAATAATTCAAAATGATAGCAATATAATTTCTAAATATTGAATAAATCAAAATGTGTGATATATTTAAATTGGGGGGAGGGTCCTATATGACAGTGAAAATCACCTTCCTTAAGAGAATTAGTAAATAAATAAGTCTCAAAAAATAAAGAAATAGAGATATAAGGGTATTCTTTAGACATATGGAAGTGTAGGCCAGAAGAAATTGCAAAAGTGTCAGAAACAGCTTTCTCTAAGGATCAACTAGGGCCTCTATTCCACAACTACTGTGATATCATTCACATCATGTTCTGTGTGAGAGTGTTCAGGACCTGGCAGGAAAAAAAGCAAGAATTGGATTCCTAATGATTAGATCCAACTGGAGGCAATGTTACCAAAGTGGAGTGCATAGATTCAGATATTAGAGATACTATATAGCAAAAAGCATAAATAAAATTAGAAGAAACAAAAAGATGAAAAAAGCTACTTTTTAAATTGTGTTTATATGAGTAGTCAGACAGTAGAATGAAGATAACCTGATAGAAAGCTTTTAATAATGAATAGAAATTATAAACTAGATTTACTATAAAATTAATTAAAATGCTTATGATATACAGAGGACAGAGTTAATGTGACAAAATAAGTTATCCTTCTTTAGTGCTCATTTTATTTACTCATTTTAATACAATGAGATTAGAACTTTAAAGTCAGAATTTTAATTTTTGTTTTAACAAAGTATGGTATAATTTAAAGGAATTTTCGTAGCACTAAAGAAGAATTTCTGCAAATACCATATGATCTCACTCATATGTGGAATCTGAAAAACTGTATGAATAAGCAAAGTAAACAGAAACTGTCTCATAGATATAGAGGAAAAATCAGGGTTGCTAATTGGGAGGGGGATGGGGATGAGGGAGAAGGGGAAGGTATTAGACAGCAAAATTAGGCAACTACAATATTGCCACTGGGATTGAAAAATAGTTTGGGGAACATAATTAATAATGTTGTAAATATTCTGTGGAATGTCAGATGGTCCTAGGTCTTGTTAGGGAGACCATTTCATGGATGGAGTAGAGGTTTGATCACTGCACTGTATAACTAAAGCAGAGGATGTATACCTACTGTAATTGAATATATATAGATAGTCACGGGATGTGGATTATACTGCGGAAGGGAGTCAGAGGATGTGTAATAGATATATATGATATGGGGGGGAGGAGTGGGGTGGCCAAACGGGGGACGGAGGGTTGTCACTTTGAGGGGTAAAAAGTATAACTATTGCACTGTGTTGTACACATGAAGCAAATTAAAAATAAATAAATAAATTATAAAAATAAATAAATAAACAATAAACAGAATAAGAAAAAAAAAGAATTTCTAGAAATCTACTACAGTATTGTCTCATTCTGAAATTAAGTTTATACACATGAGTATGTTTAAATTATAATATATAAATGTATATCATAACTATATAGAACTTCAATAAATAATACCTAAATTTTAATAAATAATATAGATAAGTAATAAAATAAGCTGGTTTTCTTCAGATGGTTCCATTTCCTCCATATAAAAGTCAAAAGAATCAATGGATGAAGCATTACAACTATAATGTGAATTTATCCAAGTTGATGCAATAAACATCTGAACAATTATAAAGCAGAAATAGTATATTAGAAAATCTAATATTACTTTATTCAACACATTTTAAGAAGACATTATATATCAGATCCTATTCTGTGTACTGGGATACAGCGCTGAGAAAAAGAGACAAAAATACCTGCTTCCTGAAGCTTACATTCTGGTTGAAAAATAGAAATAACAGTTGTAATAGGAAAAATAAAATACCTAATTCTCTACAACAACAAAAAATATGAGGTATCTAGCAATAGACCAAACAGAAAATTTGTGAAAACACTTTAGAGAAAATTTTGAAACATTATTGAAAAATATAACACCTAAATAAATAGGGAAACATACCATTTCATAGATTGAAACAGTATCATGAAGATGTCAATTGCTTTGTAAATAAATATGAATTAAATATAACTTCAATCATAATACAATAATTCCTTGGGGAAAAAAAGATTTTAAAATTCATATAAAAGATTTGAAGTGGACAAAAATAAATAAAAACATCTTTTAAGAACAAGAGAAGAGGTCCAGCCTTCAGATATCAAAACTTTATAGTCAAAAAAACATAGTATTACATCAGTCAGGGATAGAAAAAAATAAACCACTGGAGCAGAATACAAAGTCCAGAGATAAATTCATACATATTTAATATATAACTGAGGTCATATAAAAATCAATGGCAGGAGGATTCACTATTCAATAAATGGATCTGGGTGAAATAGATTTACTGTACGGAAAAAACAAACCTTGTTTTTATGATCTTGGTATAGGAAAGGATTTCTTACACAAGATATTAAATAAACACAGATAATAAAAGAGAAGTGCTTGATACTTCAAACTTCATTAAAATTACAAACTGCACACAAATTACAAAATGGTAAAATAAATACAAGCCCACCTGCTGAGGGAAACCATTTAAACTGCACACAACCTTTAAAATCAATAACATGCAGGACACTTAAAGTACTCCCACAAATCAAGATAATAAACAATCCTATGGGGAAATGAACAAATGATGTAAACAGGCAATTCTCAGAAAAAGAAACATGAATATCCAATAAACAACAACAAAATTGTTCATCTTCACTAGTAGTCAGAAGAACACGAAAGAAAATAACTCATCAGATTGGCAACAACAACAAAAACTTCAAGTAATCCTCAATGCTAAGAGCTAGTGAGGATATGAAACAATAGGAATCCCTGTTGGTAGGAGAGTAAATTATTGAATACTACTTTGGAGAGAAATTTAGTATTACCTAGTAAAGTTAAAAATGCTCATCACTGGGCCGGCCAAGTGGTGCATTGGTTAAGAGCTGCCTTGGAACGCCAGCAGCCTCAGTTTGGATCCCACATATGAGGGCCAGTGACACTGCCCTCTATAGCTAACAAGAGCTCCACCTGGAGCTGGGCTGTGCGAGCCCCTGCCTCGGTGACGGAGTAGGCTGCAGCCCCTGCTGCAGTGGGCTGCCGTAGGCTACAGTGAGTGACCGGCAGCCAGCGTGAGCTGCCAATAGCCGCGGTGAGCGACCATCCGGAGGCCAGCAACCAATCTGCCTCATCTGGGAAGAGTGCAAGGACGATACCAATATGGGCCAGTGAAGCAATGTCCTCTGCAACTAGACGGAAGAACAAGAAGACAGCAACTTGTCTGTTTCCCTTCCCCGGTTCCCCAATGCTGTTCCCCTCCTACAATTCCCCAATAAAAAATTAAAAAAAAAAAAAATGCTCACACTCACCACCCATGAATTCAGATGCCAGGTTTAGAAACTGGGAAAACTGTCATAGCGGATACAAGGAAGCATGTATAAGAATAATCATTTTAGGGCCGGCCGAGTGGCGCATTGGTTAAGCGCTGGTTTTGGGATGCCAGCGGCCCCGGTTCGGATCCCACATGAGGGCCAGTGACACTGCCCTCTACAGCTAACAACAGCTCCACCTGGAGCTGGGCTGTGCGAGCCCCGGTGATGGTGTGGGCTGCAGCCCCTGCTGCAGTGGGCTGCCATAGGCTACAGTGAGTGGCCCACAGCCAGCGTGAGCGGCTGGCAGCCAAGCGTGAGCTGCCAATAGCTGCGGTGAGCGACATCCAAGGTGAGCGACATCCAGAGGCCAGTGACCGATCTGCCTCATCCGGGAAGAGCGCAATGACGATATCAACAGTGAAGCAACATCCTCCGCAACTAGACTGAAGAACAAGGAAACAGCAACTTGTCTGTTCTCCTTCCCCGATTCCCCAACGCTGTTTCCCTCCCCCAATTCCCCAATAAAATCTTTAAAAAAAAAAAAAAAAAAAAAAAAAAAAAAAAAAATAAAAATCATTTTAGCGCTGTTCATTCAAATTGTTTATAAAAAATTTTTATAAAAAATTAGTTCACTTGAAAAGTTTAATCCTGGATATACTAATCCAATAATGGCATACAACTCACTAAAATGAAATTTTCAAACTTTTGAAATACATATGCTTTACCCTTTGAGGTATAGTACGATTTTTGTTATAAAACATACAAGGTAAAAAGTGAATTCTACATACTTCAAGTTAGCATTAGTGAAATTTTAAATTATAGCTGCTGTTTCTGTCTCAGACAGTGTTTGAGTCCTGAATAATAATAAATTCTTATAAACTTTTTATGTCATTAAATTTTTTTTAAAGTTTTTATTATTATTATTATTATTATTATTTAGCTACGGATGTACAAAACTATGCAATAGTTATCTTTTTCACCCCTTACAAAGTGACTACCTCCTCCCCCCTCCCCTGTCCCCTTACCCCTGATAGCATACATATCTATTACAATTCCATTGACTCCATCCCCACACTATATTCCACATCCCATGACTATATATGTGTTAAATTACAGTTGACATATAATATTATTCAGCGGCAGCTTCAGATGCACAGTGCAGTGGTAAGGCCACTACACTGTCCATGAAGTGGTCTCCCTGACAAGACATGAGTCCTTCTGATCTCCTCAGAAAAATATTTACAACCTTATTGATTATATTCCTTAAACTGTCTCTTCTGTCTCTGCAGTAGTATTGCAGTTAGTTTGTTGCCTCGTCCCTTCCCCTTCTCCCTCATGCCCACCCCCGTCCCATCTAGCCCTCATCAGTTTTTTCTTTGTGTCTCTAAGACTATTTCAGTTTACATTGCTCATTCATTCAGTTCTTTAGATTCCACATATAAGTGAGATCATTATGGTATTTGTCTTTCTCTGACTGACTTATTTCACTTAGCATAATGTTCTCTAGGTCCATCCATATCATTGCAAATGGTACTATTTCTTTCTACTTTATAGCTGTGTAATACTCCATTGTGTAAATGTACCACAGTTTCTTATTCCAGTCATCTACCGATGGGCATTTCGGTTGTTTCCAAGTCTTGGCTATTGTAAATAGTGCTGCAATGAACATAGGGGTGCATATATTTTTTCAAATTAGTGTCTTGGGTTTTTCAGGATAAATACCTAGAAGTGGAATTGCTGTGTTCAAAGGTAGTTCCATTTCCAGTTTTTTGAGATACCTCCATACTGACTTCCATAGTGGCTGCACCAATCTGCAATCCCACCAACAGTGCAGCAGGGTTCCCTTTTCCCCACAGCCCCACCAGCACTTGTTGTCTGTTGATTTATTGATGACAGCCATTCTGTATGTCATTAAAGTTTTAATGGAAAAAGACTGAATAAAGACACTGAATTTTCCAGCTAATTTAAAAATAAATAAATCTTAATTGCATAAAAATACATTGGTCTATCCTATTTTGAGTTTACTGGAGATATGGCCTTTGTTTTCATTGTTTTTATTTTTAATAACATGGATTTCAGAAAAAAATAAATGTTACTGAGAACAATAAATCCTGTATCTTTTGTAATAGTGACAATATGTATTCCAAAAAAAAAAATAAAGCTATTTAAGCTTAGCAATAAAACAAATTTAACTTCTTTTAACAGAGCAATATGTAACTATAGACAAATATGCCATGAAAGCAAAAAAATATGCCATATACTGAAAATGATACACATAGTGATAATGTATGGGAAAAGGTTTAAGTTGTAGTATTTAATATCATTTTTTTAAAGCTAATTGAGAAAGGAATTGACTTAACACCAGATTAACGTGATGATATTCCTTCAAAGTTCATTCTATAAAATTATTTTTGGTTCCCAAGTAAATAGGCATTTAATTTAAGGAAACAAGCAAAAGAGATAATATTACACATTTTAGGGCACTCAAATAATGTTTTCATATATTTCCCAAGTTAAAATATTAGGTGGAATATTCTTTTGATCACAAAATTAAATTTGAAAATTCATAATGATTTAAAACCAAAACTATAAATTATCTACTTTCAATAATTTAATTCAACTGTGAAAATATATGAAAAAACGATTCCAATATTTCAAAAAAGTTCCCTAAAATGAAGTTTCACAAATATAACATAAGCTACATAATGCCCATAGTGATAACATCTTTAGGAAAATACTAATAGGAATAAATAATAAAGAATTTTAACATAGTTCTGATAATTAAATCTTAATTGAAAATAAATGAAGTTCTCAAAATAAAATTGATCAGAGCTTTAAGCACTGAAGCCACCAAGTGGAAATACTTAGTATTGCATCATAAACACTCAAATTTATTTACTCCAGTACCCAAATACTGTGACACGATTAAATGATGTATAACTCCTGAAAAACTAAATAATTAGATAATACATCCCATGTAATCCATTAATCCTACCTCTGGAACTTTTGGCAATATGAGCCATTAAATTTTCTTCATTGTTTGAGCTGTTTTCTGTAATTTGCAACATAAGAAAGCCAACTGATAGAAACACTATTTTATAAGCTTCTCTGATTATATTACTTATGTAAGCTTTGGTTGCCTAACCAGGTTAGATTTTTACAAGTAATTTTTTTTTGATTTTTCACTTTATGTAACTATTTTTTATAAAGATTATATATTACTACATTTGAAAAGGGCAAGTACTTTAATTTAAACAGCCAAATTTCTAATAGTTGTATCAAGGTACTATCTACTTCTGGGGTCACAAACTCAGTTGCTAATATAGTACATGATTGTTTCACAAATAAGTGAAGCTAGCAAAATATAACAGAACAGATTCAGTCTCATTGTCAGTGAGTTAGGTAGCTTGATGATAGTGGAGATTATGGACGAAACAAGAATATACACTCCATCTCAAGGGAGCAATAGGTATAGCTTCATCCACTTGTGGACACAAAAATAATGCCAAAATTTAAGACACTGCGTGAACCAAGCAAAATGTATCTGAGTACAATCTCACTAATAGGCTCTGAATTCATTACCACTCTTAAAAAACTCTCTTCCGGAATATAAGATATATTTATGGATCTACTGGAGGTAGTGAATTTTTGTGGAAAACTCAATGGGGGCAGGAATTATGAAAACTAAAATTAGGAATCTGGGGTTCTAGTTTCATATATGTTATTAGGCAAAATTCAAAATATGCTAAGCCCTAAAGCTAGCTTCTAATTTTAAGAAAATATGAATATTCTGATAAGATTCAATAAAAGCAAGAATAAAGTCAACAAGAGTCTATTCTATAAAGGAAACTAACTAATTAGAGGTGAATGAAAGTCACAATCCTTGGGCTAGAAGATTATAAACCTTTTTAACCCTTGAGTTAGAACATTCTCCAAGTTGCCTTCTGAGAAGTGGAGTTCTAATCAGTACTTGACAGAATGGAATAATGATCTTATTTTGCACAGAGTACTCCTTTTAATTGCTAATAGCTTCATGTTGCTTTTGCATATTTTATTTATTACCAAAATAGTCAAATCTTACTTTGATGCTGACCAAAATTCTGTTTATGTTTTTTTCAAATTTAGTCATTATTAATTTTTCAGGTGAAAGCTAATTAATTTGATTTACAGTGTTATTATAAGTTTTCTTCCTTAAGAGGATATTTACATCTTTGAAAATCCTTTGTTGCATAATATTTACAGTTTCTGCCTCCTTAATCATTCTGGCTTTAACTAGGACTGCATGAAAACAGTAAATTCAGGAAAGGGTTGAAAACTTTCATTCTTCACATTGTTTCAATTTTCTCCAATTTATGTGTCCTTTAAGAGATGATGGTTATTTCTACACTAATGGAAATGAAATATATTTGTCAAATCAGTGGAGAGCTTGGCATTAGCTATGTGTGCAAAGTGGATTAACTGCAATAATATTTGCTTAGTTTTCTAATTTGTCCTCTTCGCATTTCAAATTAAACTGGAAAATCCCATATGAAGGTCTTTAGGTAATATAGATGCCTATATTATGAATTGCTTGAGACTTTGTATAAAAAAATAGATAGAAATTTTGGAAAAAGTAATGCCATTTTATAAATTAGAAAATGCCTCAGCCTATTTATTTCATAGTGTTCCTGGGGCTCTTCTAAGGAATGCAGCCATGAAATTGAATGGATTTATTATAAATATTCTAAAAAGAAGGCTTTATAGATGCCTCGACCCTTTATGGAGAATCTTTCTTGACAACATAATGTTAAGAAACGGATAAGAGAAGCGATATGAAAATCTGGGAGTCTTTTCTGCTAAGCATACATCACAATATCATCAACACTATCTTACGTTTTAAAGTAACTATTTCTATCATACCACTTTTCAGTGCAGAATTATAACAGTAGTTGTATCTAAAACGGGGATAAAATTCCACCTAGTTTTCTCCTGGACCCTGTGTTTCCTGAGAACCATGGTTTCCAAAGGTTTTTTCCTGGAAGAGTCTTTTACAGCATAACTATGCATCTATGCTTGTTAAAGATGTAAATTTTATACAACCAGTCTTAATGGAGAAAATTGTTTAGTAGCATCTCTTAAGCTTATATTTCTAAAACATGTTAGATTGTTGTTAATATGTAATTTTTAACTCAAGCAAACTTCACTTAATTTAAGCCATATCAAATATTTAGTTTTTATCTAACATAGGTTTATGACAATGTTTTATTGTTTTTGGAAACACGCAGAAAGGAGTTTAAAACTGGATTTCATCTAAAGCAAAACAAAGCCTTACTTGATCATCTTGAAATTTATTATTTTTCTAATTGAATTGCTTGAAAAGCATTGTTTTGTACTCAACTTGCTTAATCTCCAAAGTACATGTTATGCTTTTAATGGAATCTATCTACCTAGTATACAAAAAGAAATTCTTGCTTGGCTAGAAAAATCTAACTTGTGAAATTCCTGTTGCCTGATATGAAATATTAAAGTGTTGAAATATACCAGGGCCTACAAAGTGAACTGCAAAGAATCTCACATACTTTTTATTTGGCATGATTAGAATCTGGCATGCTCTATAAATCATAAGTGTTTCTACTAGATAACAAAAGCATATTATGAGTCTTCAAGAAAACCTCTGAATATGTTTAAAGCATAAGATTTTCAAAGATAACTATATATATGAATGTCTAATATTTCATTAAAATTTGTGTGTTTGAATCTTAATGTAAATTCCTAATGGATAATGTCAAAAAGTTAACCTTAGAATTATAATTTTTTTTTTAAGATTTTATTGGGGAATTGGGGGAGGGGAACAGCGTTGGGGAATAGGAGAAGGGGAACAGACAAGTTGCTGTCTTTTTGTTCTTCAGTCTAGTTTATGAGGACTTTGCTTCACAGGCCCATGTTGGTATCGTCATTGCGTTCTTCCCGGGTGAGGCAGATGGGTTGCTGGCCTCTGGGTGTCGCTCACCGCGGCTATTGGCAGCTCACACTGGCTGCTGGCCGCTCACACTGGCTGCCGGCCACTCACTGTAGCCTATGGCAGCCCACTGCAGCAGGGGCTGTAGCCTACACCATCACCCGGGCTCACAGCCCAGCTCCAAGTGGAGCTGTTGTTAGCTGTAGAGGGCAGTGTCACTGCCCCTCATATGTGGGATCCGAACCAGGGCCGCTGTTATCCCAAAACCAGCTCTTAACCAATGCACCACTCAGCCCAGAATTATAATTTTTTGAAAGCAAAAATTTAAAAAATAATTTGTCAGAGATTGATCAACACTATAACAGCTAAATAAATATCAATTGAGGGGCTAGCCGAGTGGCGCGGTGGTTATGCCTGGCTTGGAAAGCCAGCAGCCCCGGTTGGGATCCCACATATGAGGACCAGTGACACTGCCCTCACAAAAAACAAAAAACAAAAAAAAAAAAAGAAGGTATCACCCTGGTTGGTCCATTTTTATGCAAATGAGGTATCCAAATTTGTACAGTTTGAGAACTGTCTTGATTGGTTGGAATCTACACCCTGATTGGTCATTATGGAGCCATTCTGATTGGTTGTTGGTAAAGATGCAAATGAGGATATAGCTGATGAACTCCAATTAGATGGAGCAGGTCTCAGCCCACTGGTTGGAATACAATTCCAGGAACTCTTATAAGGGCTAGCTTGACAGCTAGCTATGCAGGAGGCTTAGCAGCTCAGTCTATGGTTTCTCCCTGAAATGCAGCATTTGTGAGGCGCCTCTAAAAACAAAAGCTGCTAGACTCTGATTATAAGTTTGGACCCAATTAAACACAAGGAGTCCTTTTTAACAGGTATGTTCTTTCTTGGGATCAACAAAACATAGGCTTAATTTAGTCAGAGAGAGAGAGAGGAGTTCAAATGGGACTGCAAAAACAAAGTAGATCCAGTCACACAATTTTTTAATGCTGGGTTTTTTAATTTTCTATGTTATTAGCACTTTGAATTATGAAATGTGCACTTGTATTCCCAAATTGTTTACTAAGCATATTAATAAATGTTGCAAAAGTTGTAAAAAGTCAGTTTTGGGAAATGCAGAGCTTCTTTATAACAACCTCAGAAAAGGTTGGAAGATCTTAGTTGAGATAAAGTATCATAATAAGTGTGCAATATCTTAACTAAAGTATTTGGGTTGGTATCTAGGTTACTAATGAGAAGAGAGTTGTAATAATCCTTATATTTAGAAGGTTCAGTTAGTCTCCTAGGAAATGTACTTCCTTAGAGAAGGTACTGTTACTTTGTGATTAAAAGCAAGAGTAAAAGTATTAAGTGTCAAATCCTGTCTTCATTTCTTTGTAGATAATTTAATCTTTACGGACCTCAAATGTATTGTCTACAAAATAGGGTGATAAAAACGTTCCCATATTTTTGTGAGAATTCAGTGAGACAATGCACATAATTCACTTAGCAAAGTGTTTAGTACATTGTATACAACATTATTAGCTAATAATAATTTAAAATGTAATGACAATTATAATTTTAATTATTTTGTAATTACATTGTTAATATAATTATTAAAAAGTCTATAATGAGACCACTTTTTTCCATGCTATAAATTTTTCTTAATTTATTAAGAGAACACAATAAACTATAGTTATATTATTAATTACACAATTGACTTATATTTTCACATCCTAACAGCAGCACTTTCCACTCTGGTTATACCATTCAGGGAAAGCTTCATAAAGAAAGAATAATTTGACTTGGGAATTGAAAACTGAGAAGAGAAGAGAGGAAGCTAGCCAAGTAACAGCAATTGTGAGTTAAGGTATCAGGGGAAGAATGAGGCTGACATACATAGATAGATGATAGATAGATAGATAGATAGATAGATAGATAGATAGATAGATATAGATATAGATATAGATATAGATATAGATATAGATATAGATATAGATATAGATATAGATATATACATACATGCAACAGTGGAAAGATCAATGTAAGACTTTAATACAAAAACTATTGGTATACTTTGGGGTCTGGTAAAAATCATGCTGAACAAGTTGAAATAATGGTAGTAAGCTGAAAATGTTGGCTATGGGAAAAGAATTTATGCAGGTCCTTGAATCAATCCAGACAAAGAAGTCAGGTCTTTCCATTGACTCCAAATGAAAGAAACCAGAGAATCTTTTCTTCATCATATTTGTGATGATAAAAGTGCTGAAAGATAATTGGTCTGGTGGTGGGATGCAGATTCCATTGGAAAAATTTGGAGTCAAGAATATCAGCTAGGCTTTGTGACATGCAAAAAGTAGCCACTGGTTATAGTAGCTATTGAGCACTGGAAAAGTGCTAGTCTGACTTGAGGTGTGCTCTAAGTGTAAAACACAAACTGGATTTCAAAGAGTAGGAAAAAATATATAAAATATCACATTAGTGATTTTTATGTTAATTACATTTTGAAATGCTAATATCTTGGATGTATTGGGACAAATAAAATATATTAAAATGAATGGCATCTTTTTTGTATTGTAAATGTTGCTACTGTAATTTAAAATTATATATGTGGCTCCTATTATATTTCTAGTAGATAACTAAAAGTTTATAGTAAGCATGCATGAAGAAAATGATAAAATTGTGGACTACTGTGGTAACTGTGAAAGTTGGAGCAGAATAGAAGCAAATATCACAAAAGGAGAACCTGAATAGTTAAATGGTTAAAGAGAAGGGTGATAACCTCAAGAATCTGAGACTCGGTAACTAGTTCTACAACTGGTAGAAAAAAGTTCATAGGAGGGGAATTGACGTGAAGGGAATACTAGGATATTTAGTTTTAGACATGCTGTGTTCCAGATATGCAAAAGAAGAAAAGGTTAAGAGGGCCAGTTGAGTGGTGCATTGGTTAACAGTTGGCTTGGGAAGCCAGCTCTGAGCACCAGGACCCCAGTTAGAATCCCACATGACGGCCAGTGAAGCTGTGCCCTCTATAGCTAAGATGGTGAACAACAGCTCGGTCTGGAGCTGGGCTGCCATGAGTTGCTGGCTTTGTCGTAGGCTGCAGCCCCTGCTGCAGTAGGCTGCTGTAAGCTACCATGAATGGCAGGCAGCCAGAGTGGCCGGCAGCCTACGTGAGCTGCCAAGAGCCACTGTGAGCAGCTGTCCAATGGCTGGCAAGCGACTGCCTCACCTAGGAAGAGCTCAATGATAATACCAACATGGGCCAGTGAATTGATGTCCTCCACAACTTGATTCAAGAACAAAAGGACAGCAACTTGTCTGTTCCCCTTCCCCAATTCCCCAAAGCTGTTCCCCTGCCCCAACTCCCCAATAAAATCTTAAAAAAAAAAAAAAAAAAAAAGAGAAGGTAAGGAGAGTGCAAAAGATAAAGTCACTGAATATGGCAAGAAGAATGCATACATATGCTAAATAATTTCAGTAAAATTCTGAGGACAAAAGCCAGATTGTAAAAGAAAAGAAATAAATAGTAAATAAACAAAGGCAATTGAGTATAGATCATTCTTTTGAGAGGTTGTCACTGAATGGAAATGAGAAAATCAGGGTGAAAGCAAAGAGTAAGCATTGTCAAGGAAAGGATTTTGGTTTCCAACAGCGAATGGAATTCACATGCCTACCTTTTCATTCAGTCTATCAGTCAGTCAGTCAGTCTTTCAAAAACCAGATGATTAAATAGCTCATTTCTCAGGTACCTAAGTCCTTCAAGCTCTATGATGGATGTCAGAACATACATAAAGAAAAGAAAAGTAATGGAAGAAGAGAATCAAATAAGTGGAATGAACATAAGCACCAAAAAGAAAAACGTCTTTTAAGAGGAAGTGCGAGTATCTGGGGTGGCTGAAGCCAGAAGTAAGAGAGCTCAGGATGGAGAAGCAGGCAGGAACCAGACCAGGGAGTGACTCAGCCACAGAGAAAACGTTTGCACTTCATCCTCAAGATCAAGGTGAGCGATGAAAGAGGTTTTAATAAGGAATGACATGATCAGACCTGTAATTTTTTTAATGGCTTTGCCAACAGACTGGAGGATAGAGTGGAGAAGATAGGAAGCAGAAATACCAGTTAGAAAACTATTGCAATCACCCTCATGCAAGGTTATTTGTCTTTGGAGGATTTTCGTCCTCGTCAGAGCTTTATCAGCTTGCAGCAGCTTCAGCCAATTGCAGCCACTCCCTTAAGCTCCATGAGTCAAAACGCTGCAGGAAAGTTTTGCATATACAAAAAAGTGGAGCATGGAGTGACCCCAGCTATGCCTCTGTGGACTGGACCTTAAACTTCTTGGGAATCGAATGAAACAAGCAGAGGCATACACAAACACCAGTCATTTTGAAAACTGTTTTAGAAACCTATCAGGTATTTTGGATCGATTCAATAGTTATTGAATCGAAATAACATAGTAAGCTCTGTAAAGCCATAGCTTAGGGTATAGAATGGGGAAAGGGTGGTGAATGATCAATGAGAGATAAAACAGATGTTTGTAATGAATGCCACAGAGTCTGGATATAGACCTTGAGGGAAGTGGAAGTCACTAAGTGTTTTAAGAGGGATGACCTAGTCAGACTTTCATTTCACTATATAGCAAATTGACTGGAATTAGGAAATCTCAAAACAGAGAAACAATTAGAATATTTTTGCCATAAACTGTTAAAGAGATGACATCTCTCTAGCTTCAACTGGTAGCAATGGAGATAAAGGAAGATGCATATTCTAGGAAATATTTAGGAGGTAGAATTAGCAGGTCTGTGTGTTGCTGGGAAGCAAAGGACTTAGAGGAGGCCAGGATGATGTCCAGATTCCTGGCTTGGCCAGAGGAGTTGACACAGTCAGTAAAACAGGAAATACAGGAGTGAGGCAGGTTGGCAGTTAAGGAAAGAGGTTGAATTCCCTTATGATTATGCTGGGTTTGTAATGCTTGTGGAACACTAGAAAAAAAATCCAGCAGGTAACCCCGTATTTGGGTCAAAGGCTCAGGGAGGCTCTGGATTGAAATGATGATTTTGGAGTAGCAATGGACATGGTAACTAAAACCATTAGAGTGAATCAGGTCACACAGGGAGAGATTTAGAGTTAGAAAAGGAAAAGAATGCAAGAAAGAATATTAAAAAAAATAAAAAGGTAGAAGGAAGGAAAAAGGAGACCAAGCAAAAGCAACTAGATAGGAGGAAAACCGGCCAAATGTGGTGCCGAGAAAATGAAGTTATTTTGAAAAGGTGCAAGTAGTCAACAGTGTCAAATGCCGCTGACAGGCTAAGTAAATGAGGATCGAAAACCATCCACTGGACTCTAATTACAAGTATTTGAGCTGTTGAACTTGTCCCACAGCTCACTGATGCTCTTTGTATTATTATTTTTTTTCCTCTCATTTTTCTGTTGCTGTTTTAATCATTTCAGTTGCCATGTCTTCAGTTTCACTTATTTATTGCTTCTGAAATGTCTAATCTATTGTTAATCCCATCTGTGGTGGTTAATTTAATATGTCAAGTTTGCTAGGTTATAGTCCCAATTGTTTGGTGAAACACTAGTCTAGATATTGTTGTGGGTATATTTTTTAGATGTGATTAACTTTTAAATCATTAGACTTTGAGGAAAGCAGATTACGCTTCATAATGTAGGTAGATCTCATCCATCAGTTAAAGACCTTAAGAGGAAAAAAATGAAGTCTCCCAAGAAGGAAGGAATTCTATCTCCAGACTGCCTTTGGAGTCAACACTTCAACATCAACTCTTGTTGGAATTTCCAAGCTGCTGGCCTGCCCTGATCATTTCAGACATGCCAGCCCCCAAAACCATATGAGCCAGTTCCTTAATTTTATCTAACTATCTATTTATCTATCTATCTATCTATCTATCTATCTATCTATCTATCTATTCATTCACATGACCCCCTATTAATGCTGTTTCTCTGAAGAATCCTAACACTTCATCCATTGTATTTTTCATCTCAGATATTGTTGTTTTCAACTCTAGAAGTTCCATTTGGATATTTCCTATACCTTGCAGCTATCTTTCTAACAGAAATGCAGTTAAAATAATGGTTTTAATGCTCTTGTAGTTGTAACACATATACCAGTTCTGGATTGGTATCAGTTGACTGATTTTACTTCTCATCATGGGTCCTCCCTCTTTTCTTGCTTCTTCAAATGCCTGGTAATCTTTGATTGGATACCACCCTGTGAATTTTACCTTGTTGGGCAATTGATATTTTTGTATGCCTATAGGTCTTCCTGAGTTTTGTTCTGGGATGTAGTTAAATTTCTTGGAAACAACTTGATTCTTTCAGTTTTTGCCTTTAAGATGCGTTAGCTGGGATCAAAACAGTACTTAGTCTAGAAGCAAATATTGAGTTGTCGGAAAGTCATGACATAGTTTTCCTATGTTTTTCATTGCAAAATTGCATCATGAGTTTTCTGAAAACTCAATACAATGGAATTTGGTAATTGATTTGAAGTTGAGGCAAGGAAGAGAAAACAGGTTGACTCAGAAGTTCTAGACATAGATGAGTGAGAAATAGAGATGCAAGAAACAGAGATTAAGAACCACCATCATATCTGAAAAAGTTTAATTATGATAAAGCAATACATAAAAATAGTAAAAAAAAAAAAAAATGAAAGCCTATGCTTATGAGGAAAACTGAGAATTTCCCATTCTGCCCCTCCTCTTCTCAGGGTCCCAAGGCAAACTTTGTGAACTGTTTCTTTTTGGGTCTTTCTGGTAGATAATCCCACAATTCTAAATAGTATGCCCATGTCTCCCCTTGATTTACCAATTTGTAGTGTCATTCACTGACTCTCTGCTGTGAAAGTAAAGGCTTTCCCTTACTTACACAAAGCCTCTCTCCTCCTGTGTCCCAAACATTGATAATTATATTGTTATTCTTAGCTCTCCCACCAGTTACCTTAGTAACTATATAATAGGTCAATATAACTACTTCTGGAATTCTCAAAGGAAAGTATTCCTAGCACATGGTAAGATGGATTTTCTTTTCTTTCATTATATCAAGTGCTTAAAATCAAGGCACATTTTGATTGGCGTCATATTTGGAATATGGCTTAATTTTTCAACAGTTTGTTTTTTCTTGGAGTTTCTGGTTGCCTTTCATTTTCTCTTAAAAAAAAAAAAAGGCTGGAGGGATGACAAGCCTTCATTATATCCTCAGTTATCTTGCCTTCCTTTCAATTCTATAGTTTGTTACATAGAGTTCAGTTTTCTGATAAAGATATCTGTACCACAACATTCTGCTTTCTTGCATCAATATAGCTAAGTTTCTTGCTTGCTACAAAGTCCCTTATTTTTTTAAATTTGGAGACAATATTTCCTGGGTTCTATGTATTCCTCTCTCCTGGTTTTCCCCACTGTTCAAATTTCCCTCTTCAGCTTTATCCTCCAGCCCTATGGGATTTTTGTCAATATCTGAACATGACATATCCTCTCTTACTCTGTAGTCTTCAAAATGTTCTTGCCTCCATTGGGGACACTCTCTAATCCAGTTTGTCTGGTGAAGTTCTGTTCATATTTCATATTTGGGGTCTCAGTTGCTCATTTTCTCTATGATGTTTTCTAACCCTCTCTTCTATTTCCATGCTCACACCATTTAGACTCTGCCCTTCTTCCATGGAAGCCACAAAATACTGCTTCGAAATGCAGTTTTGTTGTTTTTAATATAGTTAAGCAATTATAAAATAAATAATATCATATGTTATGAATTCTTAGATAGTTAAAATAGTTACAAATATAAAAATGTAAAAAAAAATAAATGAAACTAGGATTTTACTTTTAAATCTTTATAGTTTTGGTCAGGTCTCAATAATTAAAACAGTTTAGAGTAGCCATTATGAGATATCTTCCCACACTTTCCGATAGTGAGCTTTTTTTTTATATATAAACAGTCTTCTAACTACTATGACATTTGACATTTAGAAGTGTTACAGTACTATTCTAGTTCAAACTTTCCTGAAGTTGTAGGTAGGTAGCCAGAAAGGAAGAAAGGGAGGGGAATGGAGGGGAGGGAGGGGTGAAGAGTGGAGAGGAGGGGAGAAGAGGGAGAGAGAGGAAAGGAAAGGAAGGAAGGAAGAGACGGACAGGGAGGAAGGGAGGAGAGGAGAGGGGAGGAAAAGAGAGAGGGAAAGAGAATGAGAATTAAAAAAAAGGAAGGAAGGAAGGAAGGAAGGAAGGAAGGAAGGAAGGAAGGAAGGAAGAAGGAGGAGGAAGGGAAATAGGAAGAAGAGGAAATGAGTAAGTAAATATAGCAGATTCAAATTCTTAAAAATTATTATGTAAATAAGTATCATTCTGTGATTAAATATATTTTTGAATATTAAATAATACTTTTAAAACATTTCCCTTTATAGTGACTTGTTAGGCATCATACAGCACTTAGCTTTGGGTTAATAAGAGTAGTTCACTGCAACAAGAGCTGGAATGCCAGATATGCAAATGGCACATGCATTTAAGCCCATGATAGGGGGTCAAAGGCAATACTGAAAATCAAAGTGGTGGACAAGGATGAGGAGTGTAGCAAACACAGTCTGAGAACACAGAAGAGTTGACTGAGTGAACTGGAAAAAGAGCAAAACAGAAACCAAATCCAAAGCTGGGCTCTCAAGTCAGAATGAGGGCCAATCAGGCATGATGGAGGCATAGACTGAGGACTTGTGGATGATATAGGGAGGCTGGGCATCCTTCCTGCCTTACTGAGAAGGAATGGTCTTTCCCTTGGCCATGGGTAAGTACAGTTTGGGGGACATGTGGTTTGCTTAGATGTTGTTATTATGAGCCCAAAATCCAGTTGCTGGCAACCTATAATTCAAATCTACAATAAATCATCACATTATGTTTATGTATATCTTCATTTCAAGGAAAAGATATCAAAACTATTAAAATGCTGAGTAGCTCTGCAGTCATAATATGAGTCAAAGTTGAACCAGAGTCTAAGATCCATTTCCTCACTCCTAGCATCATTACATCTGCCCGTTATGCTACTTCCCTTCAAAATGATTTAAAGTTATTATTTTTTTTCCCCTAATGCTATGACCTAATGATGCCACATAAATCTCACGGTAGTATTAGAGTGATATTTCTTTTCAGAATGTAAAGGCAATCTCTAGTTGATAGCAGACAGAAAAACAATATTAAATGATGAGGTTTTTTTCTCTTAATTTAAAGAATTAAATCCTATATATTACCCTTATATCAGAAAAATGTACATATTTTTAAAATATGAGCTAAGTCTCAGCAATAATATAGCCTGGCTCCCTGTATACACACAAATTCAAATATAGATGTCACAGAATACAGGTTAACACTGTGGGCATTAAAATCAAATATACAAATGTTTTCATCACAATTCTGATAAACCATGTGTCCTTGGGCAAGTGACTTAACTTTTTTTTTTTAGATTTTATTGGGAAATTGGGTGAAGGGAACAGCGTTGGGGAATCGGGGAAGGGGAAGAGACAAGTTGCTGTCCTTTTGTTCTTCTGTCTAGGTGTTGAGGACGTCACTTCACTGGCCCATGTTGGTACCATCATTGTGCTCTTCCCGGGTGAGACAGTCGCTCACCGGACATTGCATGGCCACTCACGGCGGCTCATGACAGCTCACACTGGCTGCCAGCTGCACATGCTGGCTGCCACTTATGGTAGCTCACAGCAGCTCATGAAAGTGCACGCCAGCTGCCAGCCAGCCCCACTGCAGCCTATGCCCTCACCGGTGACTCATGGCAGCCCAGCTCCAGGTCAAGATGTTATTCAGCATCTTAGCTCTAGAGGGCGCAGCATCACTGGCCCTCATGTGGGATCCAAACCAGGGCCCTGCTGCTCAAAGGTGATGTCCCAAGCCAACTCTTAACCAACGTGCCACTCGGTCAGCCCAAAAGATTTCACTTCTTAAGTCACAGCTTCTTTACCCATAAAGTGGGAATAGGAACTGTAACTCTTTCAAGAGCCGTTGTGAGGATTAAATGCAAAAATGCACTTAAAGGCTTATCACAATTCCCAGCACTGGAGTTACTGCTCAATTAATGTGCACTGATAGCAGTAGGAACAGTCCCCTCTCAGATCAATGGCAAGAAGCTCACAAGATGGAGCTGAGACTCTTCCTTTGGGCTCTTCTGTTATAAGTACCTATGACATGGAATTTAGGTCATATTTGAGAGCACATCAGGGAGAATGGCATGCCTCTCCCTGTATTCCAGGAGCACTAGTGTTACACCACAACACAGCTCTGAACATCTAAGCAGATGTCTAAGTTGCTTAAATAGCTTTCTTGGCCAAGAGTTATGTACGTCGCCAAATGGCAATGGAATGATTTTCCACTCAAACTTGGCAACAGCAGGATTTAAACAGAAAACTGGGAGAGGAGAAAGGGAAGTGATATGCTTCCTTCCTAGAGGCAGTTTTGGACTCTGGCAACACAGAGAAATATTTCAAAGAAAAGAGAAATTTTGGATGAGTATTCATAATGTATCAGAAATAAATTGGAAAAAAAATCGGTTGCTACCATCAGAACCCCCTTTCTACCATTTTTTCATATTCTGTGAACTCGTTTTTAGAAGACATTAGAATTTTTTCACTTCTGTACTATCATTCAAACAGAGTGAAGCTGGATATTTTGTCAAATAGGTGACATTTGACTTCAGCGTTCCCACAGAAATCTCTCTTCTTTTAAAATATAAAATAGAACACAGCAAAATCAGTCATTTCATATTTCCATTATTCTGGAGAATAAGAGAGTAAGAGGAACCAGGATAAATGCCAATAGATGTTTAAATCTTCTCTAAACAGAACTCCAACTCAAAGCATTCTGATGGCATTTTAACCAAATTAAGAAACTTGCCAGGTTAAAGGCTCTATACGCTTCCTCAGAAAACACTACTGCAAAGTACTAACAGGAAATGTTTTCCTTTTTATGTATACAAGGCTTATTTCCAAAAAAGATTTGAGGGAAGGTATAAAGATATATAAAGTACATTTAGATTGAAACAAATAATAGTAAGTGAGGAAACCAGAAAAAAAAAAAAACAATTGTAAGGAAAAAAAAGATATCAATGCTAAGTATGGGCTATAAATTTACTCTAATCATCCCAGCAATCAGTACAAGGAGGTCAATTATATTATTTTGATATATATAAGAATAATAACAACAATAATCATTTGCTCAAGAAAATGTACTGTTATCTAATATATCCCTCCAAGGATTTGTAACAATTTCCTTATATTTTCTTGTACAAGAGAACATTATTATTTGAGCTATAGAGGAGAATGTTCATATATTTCAGAGATTTCTACTGCTATATTTAGGTGAAATATGTCATGATATCAGCAAAAATAAATATTCCTAGTTCAGACAGATAGAGAATACCTAGTAAACATATTCTATAATAATATTCCCATGTATAATTTTCAGCAGTTGATGCTTCGTTAAAAAATCTGTAAGAAAGATCACTTGGTTTCCAATGATGAAATTCATTTACAATAAGATGCTATAGATCAGAGACTAGTAGCTTTATATTTCAAGGAACTATACATCTACGGTAGACAGAATAATGACCCTCCAAAAATGTCCATATCCTAATCCCGGAAACCTGTGAATGGGCAAAAGGGACTTTGCCAATGTAATTAAATTAAGGACTTTAAAATGTTGAAATCACTCTGGATTATCTGGATTGGCTCATTATAATCAGAAGGGTCCTTATAAGAGGGTCAGAGTTAGAGAGAGGAAGGATGATAACAGATGCAGAGGTTGGAGTGATGTGAGGAAGGGGACATGAGCAAAAGAATGCAGGTGACTTTTAGAACCTAAAAAAAGCAAGGAGGGCAGGCCGAGTGGCGCATTGGTTAAGAGCTGGCTTGGGACACCAGCGGACCCAGTTCAGATTCCACATATGAGGACAAATGACACTGCCCTCTACAGCTAACAACAGCTCCATCTGAAGCTGGGCTGTGCAAGCCCCGGTGACAGTATAGGCTGCAGCCCCTGCTGCAGTGGGCTGCCAGGGCTACAGTGAGTGGCCGGCAGCCAGCAAGAGTGGCTGGCAGCCAGTGTGAGCTGCCAATAGCTGCAGTGAGCGACTATCCAGAGGCCAGCGACCAATCTGCCTCATTAGGGAAGAGTGCAATGAGGATACCAACATGGGCCAGTGAAACAACGTCCTCCACAACTAGACTGAAGAACAAAAAGACAGCAACTTGTCTGTTCCCCTTCCCCGATTCCCCAACACTGTTCCCTTCCCCCATTTCCCCAATAAAATCTTTATTAAAAAAAGCAAGGAAATGGATTCTCCCAAAACTTCTAGAAGGAATGCAGCCCAGCTGACACCCTGATTTTAGGACTTCTAACCTCCAGAATTGTAAGACAATAACTTTATGTTGTTTTAAGCCACCAAATCTGTGGTAATTTGTTAAAGCAACAATAGCAAACTATTTCAATGACTGTGTACTAACTATATTACTTATTGATCTCATGAATTTCTACCTAAGTATAAAAAGTAAGCAAAAACACATGAGACTTTTAGAAATAATGCTCAATTGAAAAACTAGAAATAATGCTCAATCGAAAAACATATCTCCTGGGTCGGCCGAGTGGCGCATTGGTTAAGCGCTGGTTTTGGGATGCCAGCGGCCCCGGTTCGGATCCCACAAATAAGGGCCAGTGACACTGCCCTATACAGCTAACAACAGCTCCACCTGGAGCTGGGCTGTGCAAGCCCCGGCAATGGTGTAGGCTGCAGCCCCTGCTGCAGTGGGCTGCCATGGGCTACAGTGAGTGGCCAGCAGCCATCGTGAGCTGCCAATAGCCATAGTGAGCGACACCCAGAGGCCGGCGACTGATCTGCCTCATCCGGGAAGAGTGCAATAATGACACCAAGATGGGCCAGTGAAGCAACATCCTCCTCAAGTAGACTGAAGAACAACAACAACAAAAAAGACAGCAACTTGTCTGTTCTCCTTCCCCGATTCCCCAACACTGTTCCCCTCCCCCAATTCCCCAATAAAATCTTTAAAAAACAAAAACAAAAACAACATATCGCCTATGTTTTAGCTAAACCACAAAATGAGCCCCTGGTATATTTAGATACTTTTAATATAACAATTTTCAAAGTATCCTTCATAGCACATTAGTTCTGTGGGATATTGATAGGTGTGAAGTGCTAAAAGAATTCTCAGTCAAATAATTTGACAACACTGTACTATTTCATTGTAGAATAATTAAAATGATTTTTTTAATTACCCTAGGAGTCTAGATTTACCTGGAAACTTTCTGGGTTACATAAAAGATACAAATAAAATCAACTGTACTATAAGGAGCAGGTGAAAGATGAAAGCACAGTAGAATAAATTTCCTAAATGACAGTGTGAAATGTCAGTCCAGTCTTATGAAGTCTTGCTTATCAACTCTCACCACAATTTCACACTCCTCAGCCCATGCGCATGCAGCCACCTCTGTAGTCCTTGCTCACCAAGCTAAAGGCCTGCAGCAAATAGACTCTAGGATAACACGGCTGCTCCTTGATGTCTCTGTCACCTGCCACTGGCTTTCACCATACAAACTTGCCTAGGTTTTTATTTGGAGAAATGACACCAGGACCACTCACCAATTAGGGTGAAAAAAAAAAAAAATCAAACCATCTATTTCATTTAACTCAAGCCCCTTATAATTCACTCACTGAACATACTCCACTCTCCCTCGTGCAATTCTCTCCAGCCATATTGGGAAAGCAATTTGCCAAGAATGTAAGCTTAGTGGACCACAAACTTCAAGCGTGGACATTGCAGAAACTTCAGGCTTACTCCTAAAAAAAAAATTTTTAAATTAAAAACAATAAAAAAACAAGATTTCAGTAGTCTCCAAGTTCCTGAGACACAGAAAAACAGTTTCAGAGCTTGCCAACAAGAGTCAAAGCTTCTTATAAAGTGCTATACTAGAAATTGTAACAGATTTATTCACTGTAGAATGGATGTGCACCATGCACCTTTAAGAGAAAAGGGAAATTACAGTGTTTTTCACACGATTATGACCCAAGAACTTCCTTCTCTAGGGCACATACAAAACATTTGGAAAACAATTTGTTGGTTATATATAAAATTTTCTACAAATCAATCAACACCTTTGAGGACTATCATGTGAAAAGAAAAAAAGAGCCAGTACAAAAAAAATTTTACATGGGCAACCTGAGAACTGATTTTTGGCCAAATAACAAGGTAAACTGAGGCTTGTTTCTAAATACCAGGGAGGAGGTTTGGGCCCTTCCTACTAAACTGCTGAAACCAGGCTAATTGAAGTTAGGATAGACTAAGAATATGCAAGTGGCAGGCATGCTATTAAGTCAGAAATTGAGGCCAAGATAGGATCAGGATCAAGGAGGGCAACATCTGGCATGAAATTAACATGGTGAATGAAATTAACACGGTGAACAGAAAGCCAGGTCATACAAAGCCACCCAGACCTGCCAACTCAAACACAAAGCACAGAAGCTAAAATAACATGATTCAAAACAAGTACCTCAGCATCACCCCAAGTACTAAAAATTAAAATTAGGGGAAAAAATGTTTCAGGCAAAATAAATGGTATCCTGAGAAATAACTGTCATTGTTTTTAAAAATCATAGAAAATAGCCATATATATCTGACAAGTGAACAACCACTCAATCTGCTGGGTATTCATAGGCCTTCAACCCAGAATAATTTCCTCACTTATAATCCCCTTTTTATCCTTAAGAACTTAAAAAAAAAATGCTACTTTTGAGAACTTTCAAAACAACAGCATAAGAATCAACCATTAACTTTTTTCCACAGAAATTTATCAACCAAACTTCCCTATTCCAAAATATTTTTAAAAGAAATTTTATTCACCAAATTTTGATATTCCTAGAAGAAAAATATCATTATACACAAGCAGTTTTTTAATCTGGAAAAGCTGATAAAACTCATAACTACACACTCTTAATATATAAAACCCAAATTACCATATCATAATACAGTCTTTTTTTTTTTTTTAAGATTTTTATTGGGGATTTTGGGGAGGGCAACAGCATTGGGGAACCCGGGAAGGGGAACAGACAAGTTGCTGTCCTTTTGTTCTAGTCTAGTTGTGGAGGACATTGCTTCACTGGCCAATGTTGGCATCATCATTGCGCTCTTCTTGGGTGAGGCAGATCGGTCACTGGCCTCTGGACTGCCACTCACGACGGCTCTTGGCAACTCACACCAGCTGCCAGCCACTCACTGTAGCCTATGGCAGCCCACTGCAGCAGGGGCTGCAGCTATGCCATCCTGGGAACTCACAGCAGCCCAGCTCCATGTCGAGCTGTTGTTCACCATCTTAGCTGCAGAGGACAGTGTCACTAGCCCTCATATGTGGGATCCGAACCGGGGCTGCTGGAGTCCCAAGCCAGCTCTTAAGAATGTGCCACTCGGCCAGCCCAGAAGTATTTGCAATCTGGAAAACACCCAACAGCTTTTTTTTTTTTTTTTTTTTTTTTGGCTGAGCCATCCTGCCAACTGTTGGCAGTTTAGCGGCAGCTCAGTTCGGGCTGGGCATTGAACTGCTGTTGCTCAGAGCTCAGCTTGCACTCTTGAGTGAGCTCTTAACCAATTGAGCCACTCCGCCAGCCCCTCATAGTATAATCTTTTGGAAAGAAACTTCACAGCACATGGCAGCCACTGTGAATTTATTGTCATAAGTGAGCTTGTCTTATGTTAATCAAGATGATATGATTAATTTTTAAAACAAAAGAGTTACATCCAGATTATATTATATTTTCACAAAAGAAACTTGAAATATGATCACAATTCATTTCTTTCATTAAAACTCATCCATTCATTCACCAGATATTTACTGAATGCTTTGTCTAAATGGTGAGCAAACAATGGTGAGTACTAACTAATCTGTTTGTATTTCTTTTTCATCTTTTATTCATTTAATTCCTCTCCTCACAAATATAAAATTACTTGTGGCCAAAAAAATAATATGTTATAGTTATGTATCTTTAGTTCTTTATGGAGATCCATAAAGGGAAGCTAACTTTTCTAATTCCTAAAGTGAAATGATCCTTTTAAATTATGTATTCTGAGAGGTTTATTGTATATCTATACAGTTTGGGATGGCAATCTTTCTTAAAATACTGAATTAGTTTACATTTTTCTTCAGGTTTATAGATAGTACATAATTTGGCCATGTATTTTGTGTCTAAAGAAAATAAGTAATTTCAAAGAGAAAAAGCATTTTAATGCATGTTTTCATAGTAAAAAGCTCTTTCTGTAAGTTAGGCATTTGTTTTCAAAAAATCAAACTAAATCTGCAGAGGTTTTATTTTGCTTAAAAGTATGCTTGTTTTCACTTACTGTTAAAGTTTGATAGCATTTTCACTTGATAAACACCATAAAAGCAGTCATAAAAACTGAAATAATATAACTAAAAACTAGAAATTTTAAAGAAAATTGCCTAACTAAAAGATTTTTCAGTAGCTAAACAACAGCTATATTTATAAAAAGAAAATTGTTTCCCAAAGAAAGAATAGGAATCAACCCTAACTTATTATAATTACCAATAATTTTTCCAAAAGTCTTGTGGTCTTCCAGCCGAGTGGCGCAGTGGTTAAGCGCTGGCTTGGAAAGCCACCAGCCCCGGTTTGGGTCCCAGATATGAGGGCCAGTGACACTGCCCTAAAATAAATAAATAAATAAATAAATAAATAAATAAATAAATAAATAAATAAATAAAATCTTGTGGTCTCGAACCTCATATGATGATTAGACTCAGTATTTCTTTGAAAATATTATAACTGTTGATTTAACAGAATCATGTTTCTTACAACTGATTATCTCTTTAATGTAATGTGTTATATTACATAAGTAATCTGAGTACACAAAGAGAGAGAATTGTCAGTGTTTGAAGGAG
The DNA here is from genome assembly GCA_033961575.1 of Aselliscus stoliczkanus. Lineage (NCBI taxonomy): Eukaryota > Metazoa > Chordata > Mammalia > Chiroptera > Hipposideridae > Aselliscus > Aselliscus stoliczkanus. The sequence goes on from CM066728.1 coordinate 46,952,263, forward strand.
CAGTTAAAAGATAATATTATGTAATTTAAGCATCATTTCCAGGCAAATCTATTAACAACCAATACAGCTATTTCGCACTATGCAATTGATGTTACATTAAAGATAAAAATATTATTCCTACTCCTGTGAATCCTAAGTACCAAAGAGGTAAAGCTAGTGGGTTTTGTCTTCTGTGTTTTTAATATGTTTGTTTGGAGGAGGTTTTATTTTTTATGTTTTGCGTAAGTAAAATTATCTCAATTCTAAAAGTACTCATTGCAAACAACTGGGTACACTAAGAGTAATTTCCTTTAAAATAAACTTATTTGGATGTAAAATTTGTGCGGAGAAACTGGATTATCTCTCTAGCTCATCAACCTAGTAATACACAAACAACATAACAAGCTTTGGGGAAAGGACATAATTTTTCTCAATATTATTATGCATGTCATACACATAAGAAAACTGAGATTAAGCGATGTTAAGTAGCTAGCCCAAGGTCATATAGTTTATGAATGGCAGACCTGCGTCTCAACTGCCATTGATAGCTAAGATCACCACCTAGACGTTTCCAACACACTGGGACCACCACACTTGCCCATTTTAACCCACTGAACTTCCAATTTCAATGTACTCTGAAAATAAAAACCCACAACATTCTCTTAAAAAACTATGCCCAGCTTTACAAAAACCACTATCAGAAATATTTTTGTTTTCTCGGGCTCGAAAAATATTCCATAATTCATTCAATTTTGATTTTTCCAAACTATTGTATGCATAAGATTTCTTTCAGAAAAACACACCCTCATTCTTACACATAGAAAAGATAAGCTAAGAAATCTAACTATGCATCCCCAACAATTCCCCAGGGATAGTATCTCTAGTCCCATTTTCAAGCCTCCTATCAGACACAAGGTTCATCCCCAGCCATGATTCCCATGCCTACTGAATGATGTGTCCCCGAGTCAGACACAGTGGCTATACTGCACAGGTCACAGAAGCCCACGGACACCACAGGGTGGAAAACCCTCTTTATCATATTTTTGTTTTAATTAAAAAGGAACAGGAAGGAATTCTCTCTATAAGAATAACTTCCCCTTCCTTTTTATTCAGAGGTTTGCCATGCCTACTCCAAGCATAAATTAAGTATTCCTATTATGAAATATTTAGGGCTTCATTTTAAATTCTTTTTTGTGGTTGTAGTAATTCATATTCAGGCAGTTTCCAGGCCCTCAAATCAGCATGAATTCAGTTTTAAACCAATTTCTTGTTTTGCAGAAAGGCAGACAAGGTCTGAACTGCTGGTATAATGAGATTTTTCTCATTAATAAAGGCTTTTTAAGTAAATTAAATCTACTTGTGTTTTCCTAGTCATCCTAACACTTTTAATATGATGCTTACTTAAATTCCTAAGGAATCTGATGTAGATGTTACTGTGGGTTCATCAACCTACTCCGGCTAATTCCTCTGTGCTGAGATAGGTGTCCCTTCAAAACCTGCGACCACAGTGCCCTAGGAAAAATCTGCCTTAGCACATCTCTTTACGTGTTTGTCCCTAATTCCAGAATGTACACCCTGAAAGGCAGAAACCATATCTTATTTTCCTTTTTTTTTTTTTAAAGCTGAGCCATCCTGCCACCTGTTGGCAGCTCATTGGCAACTCAGCTTGGGCTGGGCATCAAACTGCTGTTGCTCAGAGCTCAGCTCGCACTCTTGAGCGAGCTCTTAACCAACTGAGCCACTCAGCCAGCCCTTATTTGCCTTTTAACTGCATTTCATAAATACATTGGGAAGAAAGGACTATACAAAACTCAAATGCAGCTCTTTCCCCTCCCCTTTCTTCTTCTTCTCTACTTTTCTGAACAATTCAGACCATTATTATGTGAGTAGAACAAGGCAGGCATCCAGGGGCAAAACCCAAGCAGGGTGAGAAAAGTGTGCAGGTAGGAGGGTAGCCAAGCATGAGTCAGTACCTGAGGGGGTGAGGAGAGCATCTATGTGATGGGGCGACCTGGAGTAGGAAGGCAGAAGCCAAGTAGGGTGACCCAGGGGTTCCTATAGGAACAACTCAGAGTAGGGTATCAGAGCCACAGCACAGTGAAGGAGTTTATGAGTTGTGGGAACCAGCGTGAAGAGTCACAACAGAGGATGAAGAGAGCATCCATGTACGGAGTTCATAGTGACAGAGCCCTAGCTGGGGCAGGAGGGGGTGTCCACATAGACAGGCACCCTGGCATGAGGGGTCAGAGCCCAGCAGAGTGAGGGGGGTACCCATGCAGAGGGTCTGAGCCCAAGTAGAGTGGTGAGGGCATCTTAATGCTGGGCGTGTGTGGGGATCCAAGCCTGAGCTGGCGAGGAGGGTAAATGGGGTGGCAGTCAGACATGGGGTGGGGTTGTGCGGGGGTCTCTGAGCCTGAGCAGAGGGAGGAGGGGGCCTGGTATGAAGTGCTGCCTGAGCACTGGTACCTTAGTGCTGGCTGTTAAGACCTGGATTAGGGGGTGGTGAGCATCGCATCCACACGGGGAGCAGTGACATTGGTTCCATCCAGGGGATGAACAGACAAGTAATCTGAACAACTGTGTAGCAATGATGATGGGAGCCATGTTTCTCACTGTCAAAAGGGAGTAACAAATAGGAAAAGGGCCCAAACTCAGATGAACCCTGAGGAATTTTGTTTTGGAATCTAAATTCACCCGAGAGAACAAATTGGCAAGTGTAGCTGAAAATTGTTCCAAATTTAAAACATAATCAGAACTGATCATTTAAAATAGTATTTTTTGGTTTTTGAGGGCAGTGTCACTGGCCCTCATATGTGGGACCGAACCGAGGCTGCTGGCTTCCCAAGCCAGCGCTTAACCACCGTGCCACTCGGCCGGCCCAAAAAATAGTATATTTTACATATACTAATCATAGTATATTTTATATAAAATTATAAACATTCTGTGGTATTTTAGTCTTCGTATATTTAAAATTTTGATACAAAGCTTCAAAAATAGTGGGGAGAGAGGATAATTCACTGAAGTTGGCAGTTCCTGACCTGAAAAGATCTAGGGTAGCTTCACCTTCTAGTGCCCTTTCCACTCTGGCCCCATGCCCTATCCCCGTGGTTCAGGGCAGGTATGTCCCCTTACCACTTCTTAGAGAGCTCTCCTCATCCAGCAGCTGACCTCTGATGAGATACTGGCAGGACGGCTTAACCCTGCCTGCCATGGAGTTCAGTTGCCCCACAAGACACTCACACGGTGCTGCCACACCAAACCTAAGAAAACAGGCTGACTCCTACAGTCCTGTCTCTCCCAGTTCTCCTGCTCAGCTGGGCACGGGGTAGATCAGCCAGTCAGTGGTAAGCCAACTGTTCTTGAATGAATTTCCATTCTCTACAAACAATTCACTTAGAAGCCAAATATTTCTCCTCCTCCTCCTCCTCCTCCTCCTCCTCCTCCTCCTCCTCCTCCTCCTCTTCCTTTCTCTCTCTCTCTCTCTCTCTCTCTCTCTCTCTGTCTTTGTCTCTCTCTCTGTCTCTCTCTCTCTGTCTCTCTCTGTCTCTCTCTCTCTCTCTCTCTCTTTCCCCCCCTCCTTCCCTAAAATTCCCTTATATTTACTGGAGGGGTCCTATAGTTGGAAGGGAGGTCTGATTTGCTTGACAATTGCAGATATGGTTTGAGCCCTGAAAGGACTGTCACACTCCAGCTCCCTTTAGAATATGAGATACTGGCTATCCTTAGTTTTGTCTCCTAGTCCAGAGCAGCAACAAAGGTACCACTCAAAAGCCTAATACATATGTTAATGCAAAGAAAAATGTCAGGAGTTAAGCGCTGGCTTGGGAAGTCAGTGGCCCTGGTTCAGATCCCACATATGAGGGCCAGTGACACTGCCCTCAAAAAAAAATAAGAAAAAGAAAAATGTCAGGAAAGAGACACACAAAACTGGTGATGATGGTTAAAATTCAGTAGGGAACTGGCACAGGAAAATGGAAAAAAGGAACTTACACAGGTACTGTCTGAATCTTTTCCAAGACTATATTCATGCATTATTTGTATAATTTAAAATAAATCAAAAGCAATAAAAATTAAAAACTAATTACTGACAGTCAAAAAGAGCATAGTGAATATAAATCACAGAATGGGTTTTGTCACCATAAAATCAATGAAGAAATTAAAAGACGAACAGATTTGCCCATATAAGTAAATATATATGCACATCTCATACAAATAGATTTTTTAAAAACATTACACCCTAATGGTTAAATGAGCTAGATACATGAATTAACTATTCATAAAAGAAGAAAAACAAATGTCTAACCAAGTTCAATATCTCTTGGTTACTTTAGGGTACTGGGTTTCTTCTCCCTTCTTTTTTCTCATAACATTTCTACAATGAACATCTATCCCTTTAAAATAAAAAATAAAAAATTTAGGGGCCGGCCGAGTGGCGCAATGGTTAAGCGCTGGCTTGGGAAGCCAGCGGCCCCAGTTCAGTCCCACATATGAGGCCAGTGACACTGCCCTCAAAAAAAAATAAAAATAAAAAATAAAAAATTTAAAAAGAAGCTCATCTCACCTCCCGGCCCCCCTAAAATACATATGTGTATATATACCAAATATACATTTTTGGCAAAACTTAGAATCTCAATACTAGTAAAATAAACAGAGAGGGAGAAATACAGAAACTCAGAGCCCAGTAAGGAAACCTAATAATTTATCCTTTTCCCAAAGAGACAAATATTTAACAAGTTTCAATCCATCTGATAGTTTATACTTAAAAAAAGTCACTGAATCTTTAATATAATAGCCTTTCATGAAGTATCAACATGACAAAGAAATTTTAAAATTGTTGAGTTAACCAAAAAGCATGTTACTTTTTTTATAATTTAGAACTTTCTATGAACCATTTCCTCTACCTTCCTAGCTTTTTCTTTTTCTTCTCTTTTTTTGTTCTTTTCAGAATCTAGCATATTAAAAATCCTCTTTGGTGAGAAAGAAAATTTCTTTCCTCTGGCCTTCAATAGTTCTGACATTTAACTCTTTTTACTTTAAAACTACGAGGTTTAGCAATTAAGTTCACAAACTCTTTGGAAAAATGTTGCCCTCTTTTTTAATATTAGAGGGATTATTCATTATGAATTTGTACCTCTGTACAAACAGTTAACCAAGTTTACTATTTGGAAGTGCTGAAAAGGCTGCATGAAAAAGTTAGACGAAAATGACCTGAGCTTTTCACCAGCAATTCATGGGTCTTGCACTATGACAATGCACCAGCTCACACAGCACTGCCTGTGAGGGAGTTTTTAGCCAGTAAATAAATAATTGTATTGGAACACCCTCCCTACTTACCTAATCTGGCCCCCAATGACTACTGTCTTATCTGGATATAAAGGAAATATTGAAAGGAAGACATTTTGATGACATTCAGGACATCAAGAGTAATATAATGACAGTTATGATGGCCATTCCAGAAAAAGAGTTCCAAATTGATTTGAAGGGTGGACTAAGCCCCAGGGGCATAGCTTCCCAAAGCAAGTACTTCAAAGGTGACCATAGTGATATTCAGCAATGAGGTACATAGCACTTTTTCTAGGATGAGTTTGCGAACTTCATTGTCAGACCACATATATCTGTCCTTTCTACCTTCATTTAATTTTTATATGAATGGATGGGATATCAAAACCAAATATATCATAATTTCCAAAATTAAAATGTCAATCTATTTATACAATAAGTATAATAAAATCTCAATACATTCATTACAATCATGAAGCATGAATAACCTTACATAGTATATTTCCCAAGAATAAAAGCGAACTGGGATCCTTTCAAAACTTTTATAATGTACTTTCCTTCAAAAAGAAAAATGCACTAAGCTTGTAGAGCTAATCTTGTGTCTAAAATTAACCTGTGAATGAACTAACCAAATACAAGATTATAGTCTATATCCATGATAGAGAATTTTCTTCAAGAAGCTAACCCATAACGAAAGCAAACACCAAGACACTTTTATCATTTGAGCTGGTTCCCTGCTCTATCCAAGGAAAAGCTGAAATGGAAGACGCAATAATGAAACAGAAAGCAAGGGAGCACTCCTTTGAAAATGAATAAGTCTGACTTACTCCCAAAAGCATTCTTGGACAATTCAAAGGCATGAAACCTGCCACTGGATTCAATCTTCCTATCCCTGCAGCTGGTAAAATCCTATCTACTGAAAAAGGAACCATAAATTATAAATTTCCCGAAGCAAAGGTAAAATCAAAGGAAGTAATATAGTTATATGATATCATTTTAATAGTTTAAATCAATCTTGGGTTATCCTTATTAATTAAATCAAAAAGAACCAAGATATGTTTTTAACCTAACAAGAAGTTAAATACTAACAGATACACTGACACGTTCATTTTTTAAAGAGTAGGAAATTTTATTGTTTTTTTCCCATATTTGAAAGTATTGCCTTCATTATTCTAGTGCGGATTCAATTTCTCTAAGACTGAAGAGGACAAATAGGGTAGTAGTAAGCAAAATCTTCTTGTGAACTGATGACAATCTCATCCAATCCTACTTAGAGCCTGTGAGAGTCAGACTTTTAGTAAGCTAAAAATTGTCAGGTAGAAAATAGCAGGCAGTCCTTCCCTAAGTGCAGTGAGCACTGGGCACTTAAGTGGGCTAACAGTGAGCCCTGATCACAGAGGGAGGGCTCACAGACATGACAAGTTCAGTGCCAAACCAAGGGCTCCAATTAGGGGAGAGTTCCAGTCTGACAGTAAAGGGCTTAACCTTCCTTGGGAAATAATGAGCCAGACAATGTTGGAAGCGTCCCTGTAAGTTTTAGCAAAGAATACGGGTGCTGAGAGCTGCTTAAATGTGCTAAACTGACAGACACAGGTGACCGAACAATGAACTTGGCAAAAAACGAGAAAATACTTGGTATATGCTAGTGTCCCCTAGAGCAGCATTCCTCTTTTGTCCCTGAATTAAGATGAAACAATTTGATAGTCCATGTTATTTGGTTGAGCTACTTTAAAAAAAAAATAGAAGACTTGGTGGATGAGATATATTTTCTGAAAACTTTGCCTAGATACCAACTTTTACAGTAAGGCAACTTCCCTGAAGATCAGAGACAAATCTCAGTCTACACAGTGAATTAGCAAACCAACATTCAGTGCTTGGAATCACTTTATGTGATGTCCACACCAAGGACCCAAACACTAAGTAAATGACAACACATCCTTCTTGTCTTCTAATCTAAAAAATTTTTACTGTTCCCAAAAGTTGCTTTCATATATGATTTTTTACTTTTAACTACACAAACACTAAAGAGTAAAAAAAGGCAATGTACTCTGACTTTTATTTAATGTAACTAAATTGGGGGTGGGGGTAAGGATACTCACTTTTTAATTTGTTTTCACTAAAACAATATGCATGCATTCTTTAATAAACGAAGTAGATAACTATTAAATTAATCATTGGATTTCCTACCTCACCCACTCAACTTGTTGCACTTAATATAACTAAATCTTCCAGTATTTTTAAAATCTAACATATTTATAGTATACGAAAATACTAACATTTTATACATTTTAGTAATGCTGAGTTGTCTTGCAGTATTTGTTTAGAGAGTATAAAAACTCTTGGCTCCATATTAAAATGCTAATTGTGTTTGCTAAAAGATGCATATTAAAAATTATATACCCCAAGTAAAGTGGATAAATCAACAATAATAGTCTTAAAGTCCAAGAATTGGGTTATGCATTTTAAATGAAGAGCACTGCAAAACAAGTATCAAGTATAGGTACTGTTTTACCTTGCTAAAAGGCAAAAAAAATCTGACTTCTGAAATACATCTATCCCCAAGGATTTCACCTTTATGGAACTGAGGTATTACAAGTGGTACATTTGTTTTCTCAATTAGGACACTGAGAATTAGGTTTTCTGTTTTCTCTACTAGAAACATTTTGAAATAGCATGAATATATAGACTCTGGAGAGAGAGACTATAAGACTTGCGTAGAGCTATTCTTGTTCCCTTTTCCTTCCCTTTTAAAAGCAGGCAAGAATTTTTTCTTGGAGCAAAACAGTAAAGGCTCTGCTGTACCACGTTCCAGGAAAAACAAAAGCACTTTATCTGCCTCATCAGGTGAAGGGAAAAAGAAATACACCCTGGTGAACGTGCAAAAGCACCCTGAGCCCTATTTAAAGATCTCATGGAACACAAGTTCAGGTTAACCAGAAAGTTGGGCAAATGACTTGGTGACTTAAAAATATCCCTTGTATTTGGGATCTAAAAAACAGAATAGGGCCGGCCGAGTGGCTCAGTTGGTTAAGAGCTTGCTCAAGAGTGTGAGCTGAGCTCTGAGCAACCGGCGGTTCGATGCCAGCCCGAGCTGAGTTGCCATTGAGCTGCCAACAGGTGGCAGGATGGCTCAGCTAAAATAAATAAAAATTAAAAAATAAAAATAAAAAAAACAGAATGAGCAAACAAAATAGAAACAGACTCAGAGATATAAAGAAAAAAACTAATGGTTGCTAGATAGGAGGGGGTGCAATGGGGGAGAGGGTGAAGGGATTGGATTAGAAAGTACAAATTGGTAGTTACAATATAGTCATGGGGATATGAAATACAGTATGGGGAATATAATCAATAATGTTGTAAAGATTATTTAGGGTACCAGATGGGTATTGGATTTATCAGGGGGATCACTTCATAGACTATATAGATGCCTGACCACTGCTCTATATACCTGAAACTAAAGTAGAATAATACTGAATGCCAACCTTAGTTAAATAAATACATATATATTTATTTTATATATATATATATTTTTTTTAAATATATATTTATTTACTTTACATCATGGGATATAAAGTACAGCATAGTCAATGGAATTATTACAGCTATATACATCAGAGGGGTAGTAGATTTGGTAAGGGGGTTATCAGTTTGTGAGAGGTGTAAATGTCTATTATGTAGCTTTCTATATCTGAAACTAATAAAAAAAAAAGTACAAACTAAAAGATGCAAGCTAAATTATTTGGAAGAAATTAAAATTATTCAGATGAAACTGAATTTGAAAACCAGTGGCTTGTAGGGAGTAAATATAAACAGTAAAGAGCATCACAAGATTTTAATTGCACATGGTTAGAAAATTAGCTGTTATAACTTTATACCATATATATTGTTTGCCAACATAGTCTTCAAATCAAGATTAATATCTAGAAACTATAAAATATAACTGCAGAGGGTGCCAAAAAGAAGTATACACATTTTAAGAAAGGAAAAAGCTGTATTAAAATTGTAATAATATATACCAATAACAAAAGATGAATACAAGTTATGTTTAACTTCTGCAATTACAAGAGGTGCTCAACGTAGTTACCATTCACATAATTTTAATATAGTTTTTTCCTTCCTTAAAATGTAAATACATTCTTTTGGCACCCTCTGTACTTATGACTAAAGAAGGTGATAGCGCTTATCACCTTCTAGTAGACTACACTGTTTTCTTATTAACAATATATATATATGAAATATTAAGTTATATCTTAATTAATAGAACTATATTATATTAATAAAATATTATTATATTATGGATTATTGTTTGTCTCCCCTGCTAGAATGTCTGCTCCACTCTGGTAGATATTTTCATACTTGTTCACAGAGCACATAGGGTAGTGCCTGGAACATTTCACAAAATTGTGGAATGAGTAACTCAAATATAATATATACATATATATAAAAAGAAAGAAAACAATTCCACTGAAAACAATTTATAGTACAACAGAATCAGATGTTCATTTTTTTCTAATCATCTCAAGGAAGAGTTAACCTGTTCCCATTACAGGAAAGGTGCCACACAACCAGGCCCTCCAGTGTTCAGCTAGAGAAAGCCCTCTCCATGGCAGACGAGTCTTAGCAAGGGAATCTTCCCACCCCCACAGACCTTGGCCCTAATTCACCACTCCCCAGGCAGTAATCCCAAACCTGGCTCTGGTACTTCCCATCTGAACTGATTTTACCATAAAATTTATATTGCCACTTATTCAAGGGAATAAACATGGATAAAATGTTTAGCCCCAAGGTCCTCAAAAAAGATCTGGATGAGGCTTGGAGCCAAAAAATGAAACATGGATTGAGACTATAAAGATTTCTGTCTGCTGATCCAAGCACTGAATTCTGAAAAAAGAAAAACTGCAATTTTTGGTTTAATCACAATTTTATTGTTAAATATTATTTAAAATATAAGCATTAGCTTACTGAAATATGATAGTTCAAAATGTTTGATAAACCTTAGATAGCAAATGAGTTAAGCAACTTAGGAAAGATTGTGATGAATATGTGAAGGGTAAAATGTCACCTCTTCTCCCTAATTACAATATCTCTCCATCTCAACATACACTAACTGTGACCCCCACCTTCATTCCTGGTACTCTCACCACATAAGAAGGTATTGTCTGGAAGACATCAATGAACTCCTTACCAAATCCTCTTCTCAGTCATTCTATGGCCAGCATTTTATGATTTCTACTCTCTTAGTTTAGGTGACACTTCACAATCCTAGATATTCCAAACAGATATGAGACATTCCACACCACTCTTTCTCACTGAAGTTAGCCCATGGAGCTAAATTTTCTTTTTTGTTCTTTTATTTGCATTGACAACTCACAATGCAAAGTTATAACTTTACCTACCAGAGAGCATGTTTTCTTGGAACAGTTACCATTTTGATGCACAGTGAGTGTTTATTGAATAAATGATTCCTATCCTGGCCTATCATCAAGCCTATTATGCTTGCTCCATGGGATTATGAGATATTTATTAAAAATATGTCAACAAAGTTAACAAATATAAAATATTTTAACCAGCAAATATGGAAACTTACAGAGGTAGTTACACAAAACAAGAAACACAGCAGCATATTCCCAGATAAAGGAAGAGGCTTCCCACACCTGCCTAGTTCCCATGAAAACAAACAGTGCAAGTAAGGGTTTTACTAGAGATGCCAGCCTCATCACTGCCACACATGACTCTTCTCTCTATGCTTACTTGCTCATTCAGGTTAATGGCTGGTGTTAAAGAACCCCAGCATATTTCTGAATGTTCACTAGAGACTAGAAGAAACAAAGTTACAGCATTCCTCAGAAGGCCTTGGTTTAGACCTGTCCTAGATGCATTTCTGCAGGCCTCCAATACCATTTACCTGTAGAACATCTTCAAGTCCTCCCATTCCCTGAAAAGTAACCGGTTCAAGTATATATTTCTATTCAAAACAGGGTTTTTGAAAGGTTTAAATAAAAAGATTTTTTTTAATGAATCTATCCATTTTTAAAACGTATTTTAAATGGTCCATCTTAATCATTCTTCTTTTCATTGGTTAGTCTATTCCCTTCTACTCTCACAGCCACCATATTAGGATAGGTTTATAACAAACTTTAAATAACTATGTCTGTTATGAGCTGAATTGTATTATATACACACACACACCCAAAAATTTATATGTTGAAGTCTTCACCCCTAGTACTTCAGAATGTGACTATATTAGAAGTACTGCCTTTAAAGAGATGATCAAGGTAAGATAAAGTCACATGGATAGGCCTTAATCCATTATGGCTGGTGTCTTTATATGCAGAGATCAGGACACAGAGAAGGAAAATCATGTGAAGAGACCAAAAGGAGATAGTCAAAGAGAGAAGCCCTCAGAAGAAACCAACCTTGGCAACACTATGATCTCATATTTCTTGCCTCCAGAACTCTGAGGAAATAAAACGTTGTTGTTTAAGCTTCGCAGTATGTGGTACTTCATTATGACGGCTCTAGCACAATGGCAAACTAATACAATGTCCATCTCATTATTTAATCCATTTTCTTGGCCAATGATCCCTTGTTCTCTTAACAGTAAATATGTAACATGTTTTTCTCTTGGTTATGAGTTTTTATCTCTTGGCGCATTTTCCCTGATTTGAAAGACATATGTTAGATGTCATTCCTCCTGCTCCTCTGCCCTTCCCTTCCACATCTTTTCAATCATAGCCATTTCCTCAGAGATCTTTTCGTAGATGCCCCCTCTCAGTCACGTCACTCCAAATCAATTCACCCTACATTCCCTTTTTAAATTAAAATTTCCTACATAAATCCATTCTTGCAATTTAAAAAACAGAAAACTATTTGGCTCCTCCTAATTCCTACATCAATAATTGATCCTTCTTAGTCAACTTGTATTCTACATCCTCTTATAAGAATAGCCAAATTCATTTTAAATTTCATATATTAAAAATACATATTTCTTATGCTGAAAATTCCCTCTGTGGTCTTTCCTTAAGAAATCTAAAAATATACCTGAAATAACTCATACATTTTTATTCATCCCCAAATTACTTTTAATTGTTTATAGAGTTGGAAGTATTTCTTGCTATCAACTCTAAACTGTTTTTTTTGAGTCAACTCTAAACTGCTAAGATACTAATGTGTAAGATACTCTCAGAGAAAGGTAATCTCAGCTAAGAAAAGCTTAAGACCAGTCTATTACCATAACGTCATTCTGGAAAAATTAGTGCCTGCAAGTAGAAGAAAAGACCTTGAAGCATGAAAAGAAAGAAATAAACAAAAATCCACAAAGCTTTCAATATAAATACACACACACACACACACACACACACACACACATTTCAAAGATACTTTAAATTATTAAAGAGGAACTATTATGGTTGCAATATCACATTTTGTATCACAGAGTCTATTCACTTCTGCTAGTAAGATTGTTATTATGAGGAGGCACTGAATATTAATTTCAGCAATACAAACCAATTGTTTTCATCTTCACATAGAACATTTTTTTTCATGTGCAACTATCTCCAATATGTTTCTGCAAAAGAATTACAGGTAATTATAATGGCAATTGAGAACTGTATGGTTTACATTTTCAGTAACTTGAAACAAAATCTTTAAACAAAAATGAGTTTGGGGCGGCCAGTTAGTTCAGGTGGTTAGAACGCAGGCTCATAACACCAGATAACACCAGGGTTGCGGGTTCAATTCCCACATGGGCCAAGGAGCTGCGTCCTCTACAACTAGGTTGATGACAACTACTTGACTTGGAGCTGATGGGTCCTGGAGAAACACACTGTTCCCCAATAAAATTTCTAAAAAACAAAAAAATGAGTTTAACTTTATTGGCATAATTTCTAAAAGGACAAATTTTAGACAAAACCAATAGTGAACTGATACTCTTCAAATATGTCTCATGATAGGAATATTATGGAAGGCACAATACCTATTTTCCTAAATTGTTCAATCAGATCATAATATAAAAACAATAAATTTAAAACATTTTATTATATCTTTTCACCAATTTCTATCTCTAGACCAAAAAGACTAGACAAAGACAAAAGAAACTATGTTCAGATAACAAGAGTTTACTAGTCTACAACATATCGTATGGAAAGATGGAGAAAGGTATCATGAAAATCAAAGAGATAATGACCGGTCTATTAGCTCAGATTTTTTTTTTCAGCTGCTAAATACAAGGAACTCAGTTCACAAAGGTTTAAACAACAACAAAGTAATTTTTAAGGAAGAGGAAGATTTATTGGCCCATAACTCAATAGTCAAGAAATACATTTATATTCACATAGAGCTTGATCCCGAACTCACATAGCCAGAATCCTTTTCTTAGCTTTGCTTGCTCTGGCTTATTTAATTTTTAGGCTGTGCATGACAGCCTCAGAGAAACGTCAAGGATCTCCCTTGAAGCTTCATTACCTATAAACCTCAATACTCATATTGCTAAGCTCCGAGGAGAAAAGTAAGTATGTGTCCCACCAAAATCCTATTGAGGTTTATTCTGACTGGACCAGCTTAGGTGACATGCCCTATGTTCAAGTGGTATATTCTAAATGGCTTGATCTAACTGAATTTCATTTCTGAAGTTGGAGGATGGAGGGAGGTCAACCCAATAGGGAATGATGCCAGGAAAAAAGGGAGCAGGGCGATTGGCCAGCAAACCACAACTGTAACAGAGTATGACAAATCTCCAAATACTGAACATTGCTGTTTCAGTATCAGATCATATGACAGCTTCCACTTTTCAAGCCAATTCTTTAAAATGGAAGGAATTCAGTGCAAGCCGAGTGGTGTATTGGTTAAGAGCTGAGCTGGCTTGGGACGCCAGCAGCCCCGGTTTGGATCCCACATATGAGGGGCAGTGACACTGCTCTCTACAGCTAAGATGGTGAACAACAGCTCGACCTGGAGCTGGGCTGCGAGCCATGGCGATAGTGTAGGCTGCAGCCCCTGCTGCCGTGGGCTGCCATAGGCTACAGTGAGTGGGGGCAGCCAGTGGCCGTAGTGAGCGACCATCGAGAGGCCGGCGACCAATCTGCCTCATCCAGGAAGAGCGCAATGACGATACCAACATGGTCCAGTGAAGCAACATCCTCCACATCTAGACTGAAGAACAAAAAAAAAAAAAAAGACAGCAGCTTGTCTGTTCCCCTTCCCCGATTCCCCAACGCTGTTCCCCTCCCCCAATTCCCCAATAAAAAAATCTTTAAACCAAAAAAATGGAAGGAATCCATTAACCTTGATTGAATTAGGTTTCTATTGCTGGATAACAAATCAACATAAACTTAGAGGCTTAAAATAACACCCATTCATTATCTTCCAGTTCTGTAGGTAAGAAATCTACGTAAGTCTTGACTGGGTCCTCTACTCATGGTCTCACAAAGTTAAAATCAAGGTTTTGTCTGGACTTCATTCTCATCCAGAGTTCAACATCTACTTCCCAGCCCCCATGGTTGTGGCAGAATTCAATTTCTTCGTGGTTGTAGAACCCAGGTCCTGGTTTACTTGCTGGCTGTCAACCGGAGACCACACTCAGCAAATAGAGGCCACTCTCGGGTCCTTGCACCATAGCCCCGTCCATCTCAATGGAGAACCTCTCTCCAACTGAATCCCTCTCACATTTTGAATCTTAGTTGTGTCTGATCTCTAAACATCTATTTAAACGGAGACTGTGAGGGCTGGCCACATGGCGTGGTGGTTAAGAGCTGGCTTGGGATGCCAGTGGCCCCAGTTCAGATCCCACATATGAGGGCCAGTGACACTGTCCTCAAAAAAATAAAATAAAGGGCTGCTGTGATTAGATCAGGGCCATCCAGGTCTCCTTATTTTAAGGTTACCTGTTTGGGATCTTAATTACATCTGTAAAATCCCTTCACAGCACTACCTGCATTAGTGTTTGATTGAATAACTAGGTGAAGGTGTATGTACATCCGGGGCCAGAAATCTTGGGGGCCATCTTAAGAGTTCTGCCTACCATGCTAACATAGTTTGTCTTTACTTTTAAGGGAAATAGAGTAATAGTGGTATGAAGGGAATGGAGAAGCCCTTTGTTTTCTTAACAAGTCCATTTGTTTTATGGCAATACCATACACACACAAATACACACACAAAAAAAGGAGGAGGAGGAGAAGAAGAAAAACAAGAAGAAAGCAGCAGCTGTGGCACAAGAGGAATAGTCTAAAAATTAAAATAGAATGAAAAACACAAATAGAAAAGTAGAACAAAGAGTACAAGCTGGGGTTTTTGGTTCTTTTGAAATTTTGCTCTCGTTTTGTTTTTGTCTCTTAGCAAGTCAAGTGACAAATCTGGAACCTTAAATGAAAATGTTTTTTTAAGAAGAAGAGAAAGTTTATCTTTCAGAAAAAAAGAACTCAATTATAACTAAATTTAGAGCATAGGTCAAGCTCTTTCTATGCTTTCTTAGAAAATAAAGAAAGCCAAAGAAATCTTCCCTAAAAATCCAAATCAAATATTAGTTTATGGAAGTTCTAATTATCTTGTATAATTTCTGGTTAAAAGCATGTCTTGTTAAATGTCTTAGTTATACAATATATTTTTGAGAGAGAGAGAGAGAGCAGAATGAACCATTTCTAGTGTCTTAAGACAGGCTGTTCTTAAATATCTCCTGGGCTAGTGATGCAAAAGTGAAGCACTGCCCTCTAGAGGAATTAGGGCTTTCCAGAGCAGGCAACTGTTTCACCATTATGTAATGTTGTTATACACATATTGTCCTACTAATTTCAGATTTATGTTCGTTAGGGCACAGAAAAAAATAGAAAATAGCTTCAGTGTAGGAAGTACTAAAAGTTTTTTTAAATAACTTTAGGATTTTTCAAGAGTAAACACTTTAATTTTTGGTACATTAATTTACAAACTTCGAGTGATGAATTTGCACTGTACTTGTGCAACAAAAGTTTCTCTTAGAAAATAAAAACTTTTTAGTTTTTCTTAAAATATGTAGATTTAAATCTACCAGACTTTCCCCCAATTACTATAGCAATAGAACCATGTATACGATACATCTGATCTTATATTAAATTGTAAAGAAAAGTGGGTAATGAAATTGAGCCATATAATTTTGCTACCCTATTCAAACTTAATGTTTAGTTTAAAAACAAATAAAAATCAAGTAAAAAACAGAAAAGAACTTAAAACTTCAATGGCTAGATGTGGCAATCCCTGTCAAGAATTTCTCCAGAGGATATATAATACAGCATAAGGGAATATAGTCAATAATATTATAATAACTATGTACAGTGTCAGATGGTTACTAGACTTATTGGGGTTATCACTTTGTGAGGCATATAAATGTCTAATCAGTATGTTGTTTTGTACACCTGAAACTAATAAAAAATAACATTTAAAAAACCATAAATAAAAAAATTTTTTAAAAAAGAATTTCCCCAGAATCTGCCCTGCTCATGTATGTGGGGTTCTCATACATACGTATGTAAAGGCAAATCTTGCTCTCTATCCGGCCATGACAAGCTCTCAAGGAGTTTTCTGTGTCCACCTAGTTCCTCCCAGAAGTGTTCTGCTATCTCTGGCAGTTGGACAATGCATATACATTTGATGGGCAGCTGAAAAGGCTATGGGTTCAAGCTTATAGAATCTTAAACCTTATTCTGTTCAAGGGAGAAAAGCATGCAATTCCCTGTGTTTTGGAACAGCTATTTAAAGACAGGGCTCCCGGGGGCCAGCCGAGTGGCATGGTGGTTAAGCGCTGGCCTGGGAAGCCAGTGGCCCCGGTTAGGTCCCACATATGAGGGCCAGTGACACTGCCCTCAAAAAATAAATAAATAAATAAAATAAAGACAGGGCTCCCCATCTTTCTTAGGTAACTCTGAGAATAACTTCCACTCTCCTTTGGGGATGCCTCTTGCATCCATATTATTGGTTTGAGTCCCTATAGAACCTACTGTCAACTCCTAAATTAGAAAGAAAGACTTTTTTTTCTTATATTGTTATAATAGCTAATCATTAAGATTATAGGACAGAAGTAGAACAAAAATCAAAGTCCGCTCAGGCCCCTTCCGACTTGCCTTCAGACATTTATAGATATTGTAAAAAATCAGGACATTGGAAGTACCATTGTCCTGCACTGAAGAAGAAAAACAAAAGAAAAAGAATGGCAAAATCTTATTAAAAGACAACCTAAAAATTTTATGTCTCGACAACTTGGCTTAGTAACTGTCAGGTTGGAAATGTCAAAATATGGCCAGACAGAAAAGTGGGATAAACTCCATTTATGAATAGGGTCCTGTCAAACTACTGCCATCCCTCAAGGAAATTATAATCTAAAATTACAATGGTTATTATGAAGAAGGTGTCTATTAGGGAAAAATGTGTTATGAGGACATACATATATTTCTAGAAATTATGGTTGTGTTCATAAATGCAGCAATCTAAAGAATACTGGTGTAGGGGCCAGCCCAGTGGTGCAGTGGTTAAGCGCTGGCTTGGGAAGCCAGCGGCCTGGGTTCGGGTCCCACATATGAGGGCCAGAGACACTGCCCTCAAAAAAAAAAAAAAAAAAATGTAAAGAATACTGGTGTAACAGTCACTATTGCTTACTTCTTAGTTTTCACTAAGTAAGGTTTTTAAAGGTTAAGAATTCTCATATATGTAATTAAAGCTATAAAAATTAATATTAGGGAAAACAACTCTGCATATAAGAAAAATAGGATATGTTTTGGCTTTTAAAGGAGGGGAGGGCATATGAGATATGGAGATACATTTTTGAGGAAAAGGGAATTAATTTTGTCCTAAAGTAAGGTTGGTCGTTTCAGAATGGAAAAGAGGAAAAACAGGACAAAAATCTGAATGCAGAAAGGAAAATTTGTAGAACTTTTGTGGAAAAGGAATCTTGAGAAGGTAAATTTTAATCAAGTAAGTGAATTTAAATATCAAACGTAAAGTAATGCAAAATTAGAGTTTGGTTTTCTCTTTCTGCTAAAAGAACTATTGATTGGTCTGCTACTATTTTGTGAAAAAGTTTTCTGCCTAGAAAGCAAACATTTTCTGTGTCTTTATCAAAATAATTTTCTGTGTTTTATGCTATCTTAATCAGGTCCTCGATTACTTAAGAAAACTGAATCTCCTCAACAGTAAAAACTAAGTTTTGCTAACAATCATGTAAACTTCTGTATTTGTGTTTGAAATCTATTGACACTAGAATTAAATGGATAATTAAATAGTGCTTCATAATTACTTATGATCCTATTTAGTCAAATGTCCCAACCTCTTGATATATTTTGACAAACTTCCCAAATTTTAAATTACATAAATAGAGTCTTGACCTGGGAATAACTTGGGGGTATTCCAGAAGGGCCCTTGGAAAAGATTAGTTTTGTCTCCTTAGAAAAGAGAAATATTAAACTAAGTAGGCTTATTTTGGTATGCTGAAATTACATGGGAAGCACTGTTAAATAAAAAATAACATTGAGCCTTCTTTATGTTGTATTTGTATGAATATATGTTATAAATGTTCCAGAAATATATGTGAAATTGCTAGAAATCTGAAATGTCCTCACATAAGACGTGTCATCAAAACTGAGGGACATGCTAAAACGACTAAACCTGAGTCTCAAGACTGTGGCACATGTGGGTGAAGTCCATTCTGGTTTTGCAAAAATGACTCCTCATTGCCAGACTTTTGCAAATTAAGATGGTAAACAATGACTGTAAATGAACTGAATAGTCAGGGCTATGGGAAACTCAAGATGGCCGCTTGGGTCTTTCCAGCTCCCTCACATTTGTTCAGTTTTTGCATTCCCTCATCCACCATAGTACATTTAAGGTGGACTTCATTCAACTGCCACTTAATATGGGTTATCAGTATGTTCTTATTGTTATATATATATATTTTTAGATGAGTTGAAGCTTTCCCACCTGGGGTATTCCTTCCAAAAATCGCCAGAGATTGAGACACCCATTTCACTGAGCAAACTATACAAGCTTTAATGGACAGCCTTGCAAACTTCTTGGAATTATCACTGACCCTATCACTCTCAATTATCAGGCAAAGTCGAGAGAATTGATGGGAAAACTGGATTGGAGCAGAATAAGTTTAATTACACAGGGCTGAATGAACTAATAAGAGGGTTACAATTTAATGACTTTTTATTTGAAATATTGCTGATTTTTAAAATCTTTTGTTTTCCAGATATAAGGATTTTTTTTTTCTTTCTCATAGACTGTGACTTAGAGCAATTTGATTAAATTCCACTTTTGTAAGCAGTACTGAAACATATTTTTTCACTCTCTAACCGATCCCTCCAGACTTTGGAAAGTCTTGGTGAGTATTTTTATTTTCATAGCAATATATTTGTTTGCATAAGTTCAATGAGAATCTGTTTTCTTTATAGCAGGACACAATTGGAAACTAGTTATATTACAAGGCTGTGACTGGAATGTCATATTTGAGAGAGACATGCATAGGCTCAGATATGACTAGGAAGCTTTAAGGAATTAAGATTGTCTTTGCAAGCCAATGAAAATCCCTTTGGAAAAACACCCTGGTACCTTGCTTACATGGTTCACGATAGTTTTTCAGGTAAGGAATGAAGGTTCCAGGTAAGGAATGAAGATACAAAAAAAGGAACTCCGGATACATTGGGGATATCAAAAAAAGAGGAATTAACCCCAAATCTGTAAGTATTGCAGGCAAAGTCTCATGTCAGGTGTGTGGCCTTGGCTTTTTGTGCCCTTGAGAATGTTGTCCATAAGGGTATTAAGTACCATCACAGTTTTGTTTACTATTTTAGGATGGTCACACTGCCTACTTATGCTAATTCTGTCTGTGGAATGATCATCTATTGCCAATTGTAATGAGCTGTCTCTTGATCCTTATGGGGCTATCTTGGTAACTTGAAGATAAGGTTACCATTATGGCATATTTCAATCTGCATTAAATGATTACCCAATCAAAAAAAAATGTTTCAATAGAAACTGTAATATATCTTTGTGAATATTTGATTCTATTACTGTTCATTGTCTTTTGATTTTTTGTTTTTAATTTTCTACCTATAAATGAAAATGGATTCTGAATTTAAGGTGAGTGTCTTTTTGTTTATGTGTTTGTTTGTTTTTTAATATTTGGCTACAACCCTCCAAACTAACAGTTCATTTCCCCATCCATTGATTTGGAATCACTGAGAACTAAAACTGCCCTTTTTTCTCAAGGCCATGCAAGCTAAAGTGGGACAACTTGATATAAACTTCAGAGGAATCATCACAACAGCTCATCTATAGACAGCCTCCATGCCTGTTGCAGGAAGATTACCAGAGACATTCCAACTGCAGACCAGGGGAATCTTTCAGACTGTAACTGCCTGCCTCCATTCCATCAGACAGACATCTAGAAATCTTCTCGACTGCCTGACATCAGAACTCAGAAACTGAGATTATAGGAACCATTGTTTTTCTTTTGTTTCCACAGAGATGCCTCTTATTAAATACCCGATTGCCTGCACAACACGCTAAACGTTGGGAGCCCACCTGCATCACTGCCTCCTGAAATCAGACACAACTGTCTAATTCTACTAAACTTTTCTCAAGACAGAGACTGGTTTAATGAGATATAGAACAACCCAATTTCTAGAATGTGAAACTTCCAGGGGAGTTTCAGAGGAGAGAACTGTGGGGATCCAAAACTAATCACCCCAAGATGTGCTTCTGTATGCAGACTGGCAACTTTAGCCAGTCTTCTCCCTGCACCCTTAACTGCCTAGAATTTGAATTAGAGGACTTGTCCATAATAGATTATCAGAAATAACTTCTTTTGACCTATCTATAGGGCAGGCAAACTTCTATTTACTAAAGGTCTGCTCTTTTTATCATCCAGCAATCTTTTGAAGCCCCCAAGGTACCTTACCTTAAACTTAGCTCAGGATGTTTATATACATAACCATGTTCCCTTTCTACCTCTGAACCTCTTTGTGCATGTCGGTCTCTGACACTCTCATGTATGTGGGGTTCCCATATGTATGTATGTATTGGGTTATTTTCTCTTGCTTGAAAAAAAAAGGAAAAGAATTCCCCTATTTCCAGAAGAGTTTTCGGCATGTTCACATTTTCCCAGGAGTCAAAATCTAAAACCAAATAAGTCATTTAAACATCTGGGTCTTTGTTTTTAATATAATTAATTTTTTTGTTTTGTTTTGTTTTTTCAAATTATTCTCCCCAGAACCACAACCAAGAAGAGTTATGGGTGCTGCCTCATCCATGCTTCCACCAGAGCAGCCTTTCTCTTGTCCTTCGGTTAAGATTCCATATAAACTCAATGGTTCCAGGCTTTAGAAAGGAAGGGATGGAACAAGGAAAGGAGGGGGAAAGGAGAGAAGAAGCATGGTGGAGAAGAAAAAGCAGCTTGAGAATGTTGGAGAAGACATCTCTTTAAATTCCCTTCTTGGATTGAATAACTCTATTTCCTTTGGTTTTTCTCTTTCTAGGGGTGGCAGCAGAATGGGTCTGTTGCCTCAGGCTGGTTTCTAACATGAGATTATACGCAGTATAAACACAAGCCTGAAACAAAGGGATGAAAACAGGTAGGCCATTGTAGGCCATTATATGTTCTTAGCATAGATTCTACACTGTGGAATACTCTTGCAAAAAAATACAAAATAGAAGAGCATTTTACAATGTGGTCTAAGCACAGTATATGATGCAGAAGATTTGTTCACATTACATGGCATTTTTCTTCCTCAGCACATACCTCCCAGCCATCTCACACTGGTTTTCATAATTAGACATGTGCCTCTTTCTTCCTGCCTCACTCCAAAGTGCCACAGTATATTTACATAACAAATATGTCACAAAATAGCGGAATGAGAGATTTCAATGAACTCGTAAGGGAAATTGCCTACAGAAGTTTCTGGTTTGCCTCTATTTTTCCACAAGCAAAGATTACACTATTGTTTTGGACAGAATCTGGAAGCCACAATCTTTTTTGCATCTTGAGATTCAAAAATATTGTAAAATTCTCAGTCACTTGTTTTAAATGCAAAGATTCTTTAACCAGGGCATGAAGAAGTTTAGGACACAAACTACTTGTACTCATTTAGTCATGGCATCCAAATTGGCCAGGCTTACCACACAATCCTGGCTTGTTTTCATCCCCTCTCCACAAGGCAGTTACTACACGTAGCAGCACCACCACAGAAGAAATGAAATTCTTCTTTTTTTAAGTCTCAGAACATCCTGTCTACTTTTTCCTGACACTTTCAGAGGTTTCTTACTACCATGAACTTGTGATCAGCAAGCATTTCAGAAGCCCGTCTATTCCCTGGCCCATCCAGTTGAGCCAAATTCCATCACTGCTCCATCTCCAGCCTCTCCTACCCTCACCTCCAAACCCACCTGGAAGGCCCTAAATCCTTTCTTCCCCCAACACAGTCACCTCATCTTTGTCTACTGCCAAATAAGTTGTCTTCATATGACAGAATTTATAAACAACTTTCACAATTAAGAAAATGTCTGGGGCCGGCTGAGTGGCGCATTGGTTAAGCGCTGGTTTTGGGATGCCAGCGGCCCCGGTTCCCGGATCCCACATGAGGGCCCCGGATCCCACATGAGGGCCAGTGACACTGCCCTCTACAGCTAACAACAGCTCCACCTGGAGCTGGGCTGTGCGAGCCCTGGTGATGGTGTGGGCTGCAGCTCCTGCTGCAGTGGGCTGCCATAGGCTACAGTGAGTGGCCCGCAGCCAGCGTGAGCGGCTGGCAGCCAAGCATGAGCTGCCAATAGCCGCGGTGAGCGACATCCAGAGGCCAGCGACCGATCTGCCTCATCCGGGAAGAGCGCAATGACGATACCAACAGTGAAGCAACATCCTCCGCAACTAAACTGAAGAACAAAAAGACAGCAACTTGTCTGTTCCCCTTCCCCGATTCCCCAACGCTGTTCCCCTCTGCCAATTCCCCAATAAAATCTTTAAAAAAAAAAAAGAAAATGTCTGAAAACTAAGCAGAAATACATTTAGAATTGACATAGACTTAGAGAAGAATACGATCTTACCCCACGGGCCAGCTGAGTGGCTCAGTTGGTTAAGAGCTTGCTCAAGAGTGCGAGCTCTGAGCAACAGGGTTACCGGTTAGATTCCTACATAGGCCAGTGACGCTGTGCCTGAGCTGAGCTGCCGCTGAGCCTGCCAACAGGAGGCAGAATGGCTCAGCTGGTGAGAGCATGTGCTCCTAACAACAAGGTGGCCTGCTCGAGATGGTGGGCTATGCCCGCCCGCATGCCCACCAGCAACTAAAGACTGAACTCGGCACCTTGGGCTGAGCTGCTGCCTGAATGGCTCAAGGGATAGAGCATGTGCTCTTAACAATGAAGCTACTGGTTCAATTTCCCCATGGGATGGTGGCTATACCCACCTGCAACTAATTGAACACAGCACCTTGAGCTGAGTGGTGCGACTGGACTTGGAGCTGACCTTGCTATGCCCTCCACAACTAAGATTGAAAGACAACAACTTGGCTGTTCCCCTTCCCCAATTCCCCAATAAAATCTTTAAAAAAAAAATCTTACCCCAGAGACTTCTATACACACACACATACACACACACACACACACACACACACACACACACACACATACAAATTCAGAGCAGAGATGTTTAAAATTAGTTGATAATTAGTGTCACAACCCAGCTCTCAATCCAAATCCTATCCATAATTTTCTTTCATACAAGCTTGGAAGATGTAATAATGCTATAAATATCTTTGATAAGTCGTTTTCATAATGTAATCATGCCTTTTAAAGGACCCCTTAACTATGATCCAATCGTGTATGTGTGTCTGATTGTATGACAGGTGAAACAATGTGCAGAATGGATACTGATGTTCCCAAAATACTCAAAGCTTCCTGGAAAGAAATGAGCCTGGTATCCCCTGCTGAGAACCAAAAGTCCCAAAATTAAATATTATTTTTGCACCATTATGATAATAATCACATCTACTGTGTATTTATTATGTGCCACACTATAAAAGCACTTTCTAATAAATTAACCAATCTTAAGAGTGTGAGCACTATTGGCATTTTACAGAGGAAGAAAAGAGGCACAGACAGGTTAAATGATTCACCATCTAATGAGTGGCAGCATCGAGATTTAAACCCAGGTAGTCTGCTTACAGGACCCAACTACCCTGAAATGCCTCCAAAAAAAGGCTAGTGAGGAAATGTGGTGTGCCTAGTCTCTCAGAATATGTCAGACATAGCCCCCTCCTAATTTTTCAGTTATAATGGAAGACTAACAGAACCTATCTATGCCCAGATGTCTATCAAAGGTACACTTCACATTCCTTCCCATCTGTATCCACCCAAAAGACGTAAAAAACATTTAGAAAAGGAAGAACAACTCTGAGATAAGTGCCACTTGATTAAAGCTTGGGTAATACATTATTTTTATACAACAGTTAAAACTTTGATTTACCTATTTATCTTCAAATTTGTAATAATATCTAGAATAGCTTTATGTTAGAAGGAAGAAGGTCCAGAGTCACTGACAAAGTTTCTCTCGATATTATTTTAAAATGTTCTTATCAACAAAGGTAATTAAGGAAAAATTTTGACTGAGTAATTAAATCCTCACTACTTTTCCATTTCTACTTATTTATTGTACACTTAATACCTAACTTTTTAGCTATCCTAAGCAAAATAAATGACTGTGGTATTCACTTATTTACTGTGTGGTTAATATAATGAATGAAATATGCTCTGTGTACACAAACCAGATTCAAATATTTAATCAGCAGTTGCCAAAGGTACCTAAATTTATTTTTGTCAAAAACTATGCAAGTTGTGTAGGAATGTTTTTTAAAAATGGAAATTTTGTTCATCCAGTTTTCATTACTAACATAATTTTAAATTGCAAGGCTCTACAGCATCTGGCAACTGGGGCCAAGCTTCACAACTCACATTTATCAGTACACAAATATTGACATCATAGTGTCTATCTGATTTGACTTGTGAAATTCTACTGCTCCCTACCTCCAAACTACTAAGACAGGCTTGTAAAAGCTTTCCTGGGGCCCGCCGAGTGGCACATTGGTTAAGAGCTGGTTTGGGGATGCCAGCGGCCCCGGTTTGGATCCCACATATGAGGGCCAGTGACACTGCCCTCTACAGCTAACAACAGCTCCACCTGGAGCTGGGATGTGCGAGCCCCGGCAACGGTGTAGGCTGCAGCCTCTGCTGCAGTGGGCTGCCATAGGCTACAGTGAGTGGCCGGCAGCTAGCGTGAATGGCTGGCAGCCAGCGTGAGCTGCCAATAGCCACAGTGAGCTACCATCCAGAGGCCGGCGACCAATCTGCCTCATCTGGGAAGGGCGCAATGACAATACCAACATGGGCCAGTGAAGCAATGTCCTCCGCAACTAGACTGAAGAAGCAACTCGTCTGTTCCCCTTCTCCGATTCCCCAACACTGTTCCCATCCCCCAATTCCCCAATAAAAATCTTTAAAAAAAAAAAAAAAAAGTTTTCCTGACACTTTCGCCCTTATCACATGAAAAAAAGAAAAGAAAATCAAATGGGAGTCACACTTTGCCACCAGATCAACAGAATTATTTAGAGTTCTTGGTAGCGTTTATGGATATTTTTCCCAGAAATGCTCTAAATATAAAATAGACCACTCATAATATCCATAGCAATATTTACCTCTTTTATATTTACTACAAATCAACATACACAAGTTCTGCTCTATAAATGTGATCTTGATGTTGTTTTCTAGCCTAACCATATTCTTATAAAACTCTGGGACCTTAGTTTTTCTGTAACATTATGTGATCACATTCTTACAATACATAAATTCATCATTGACATTTTTAGTAAATAGTCTTTGCAACATTGCAAACTACTAGTGGACTTTGGAAAGTCCACATCACAAAATGAGAAGTTAATATAAAGTGAATACTCTCTGTTACAAAATGCAGCACAAAAACAAAGTACTTGCCAAGAAAGCACTCTAATTCTACCACTGACTTATTCCTTATTTCTTTCTTCCCAGAATGTACACAGGCAGCAAAGAAAAGACAACCAACATGTCTATTCCACTAACACTATCTTTACTCACTCTCAAAACTGTATACAGTATAGATAATCCATAGATTATCATTCTATTTTGTAAGTGGCTGATCACAGGATCTAAAGAATGTGGCCAAGTCTTCAAATGAGTCCCTATATGTTCTTCAATAACATCACATACCAGAACAGCTCTGTGTTGCCCATAGTTGCCCCAAGCAGAACTGTTTTCTTAAAATTACCCTGTCCTATACCTTTAAGAGAGAAAAGCAATAACCAAATGTTACTCAGAATAAAGTAAGTTAATAAAACAATTAGAACTTAATGAGTTTTCAGTGATGACTGATGATATTTAATGCTTCAAATACCATGATTACATGTAATACTTTATGATATGTCATACTTTTGTTTATCATTTGCTCTGCATGATCAGCACATGTAACTAGAAGGTCAGAGTTTACTTTAGTTTACAAATAAGAAAACTAAAGATTAGAAAATTTAAGTAACTTGCTTAAGGTCACATGGTTAGTAAGTAATAGGAGACTACCTTCAGGACTATTTCTAGTACTGGTGAATCCATTTAATTTCACAAGTTATTTATTACTGAACAAGCTCTCACTAAAGCACCTATTATGTAACTACACCATGCTCAAATCATCTTTACTGTTTCCTTATCAAAAGAAAGCCCCATCTCTGCCATAAGATACAGTGAGTGGCCAGCAGCCAGCGTGAGCGGCTGGCGGCTAGCATGACCGATCTGCCTCATCCAGGAAGAGCGCAATGAGGATACCAACATGGGCCAGTGAAACAACTGAAGACTGAAGAACAAAAAAAAAAGACAGCAACTTGTCTGTTCCCCTTCCCCGATTCCCCAACGCTGTTCCCCTCCCCCAATTCCACAATAAAATCTTAAAAAAAAAAAAAAAGAAAGCCCCATCTGATAAATTCCCCTATTTTATCTTTTAATTTCACTGTATTACCTCTATCTGTAAACACAAAAACATATCTGTGTAACTTTAAATTTTATTTTATTTTGTATTGAGGAAAGCTATAAAGGAATGCTTTGGTCTTCTCTGGCTGTCACCAATCCTTATTTTACTGCTAACAGTGAAGGCTGATGCTACATTTTGGTTATAACAGTGTGTTACACAGACAGGAACTCAGGCTATTATTTTGAACCTGAACTAGGAGACTGTAACACCAAATCAGTAAAATGAAAAATTTATTTAGGATTTTCTGCTATAGTTTGAAGCCTAAAGCTAAAAACATCTATGTTTTCAACCCCTAAAAATATACCCAATTAAAGAAAGGTTGATAGGTATCAGTCAGCCTCCTAAAGTAAAGGTACTTCATCCTCTGGATAATGTCTAAATAGGAAAAAAAAAAAAAAAAGAATATGTGTGTGAGTGTATGTGTATGGCGGGGGAGGGTTGTTTAAAATAGAATATTAAATAAAATATTTACAAATAGAATATATTCCATCATAAGGTTGTTAACCTATTTGTTAAGGGAATGGAGAAAAACATAAGAATAAAAATATCTAAGGGAAGAAGGAGGAGGAGAGGAGAAAAATAATCTATTATCTGCCACACTCCATCCCCCCACTCATTCTTCAACCCTTCATAATCTGATTCTGTTCACAAGAATACAGAATATTCTCTGCATCAAATAAACAACCTTATTCAGTAGCCTGTTTTCAGTCCTTAGTCTACTTGAACCATCAGCAGCATGTAAGTTGTTTACTTTCTCTATTTCTTAAAACTGTCCCTTGGTTTCTAAAACAATTCTTTTTCAGTAGTTTTATTCCCTTATGTCTCCTTCCTTTCTATTCACTTTAAATGATCATGTCACCAAGAAAAGATGAAACTATTTATAAGAAGCTTAACTGAGTCCCAGGACAAAGCTCAAGTGTATTTTTAGAAATACAGAAATATATAAGGCAAACTAAAATTACAATGTCTTTCTTCTAATCAAATATTACTAGGCAGGCAAAGGAGCAGTAAAGTACACGCCATAAGGAGGAAAAAAATCAATCCTTGGAACCAACTCAGATATAACACAGATGATAGATTTTCAGAGACACAGACATTAAAAGAATTAATATTACTATATTCTGTATATAAGAAACAAAAGGGAAAATTGAGCATATTATGTCTGGATGTAAAAACCATACCAAAATCCAAATCAAACTTCTAGATATGAAAACTATAAATATCTGATGAAAAATTCACTGGGTAGAATTTATACCAGATTAGATATCACACAAGAAAGGATTAATGAACCTGAAGACATAGCAACAGAATCTATCCAAAATAAAACACAAAGAAAAAAACAATGCTGAAGAAAAGAAATGAATAGAGTATCAGGGAGCTGAGATGCAACTTCGATTAACCTATGTGTAATAATTAGGGTCTCTAAAGGAGAATAGAGAGGGGGAGAACAAACAAAAAGTTTTGAAGAAATAAAGGCTGAAATTTTTCCAAACTTCATGGAAACTATAAACTCAGATCCAGAAGCTCAATAAATCCCAACCAGAAGAAATGTGAAGAAACTACATCCAAGCACATCATAAGCAATTTGCTTAAAACTGATAATGAGAAAATCTTTAAAGCCGGCAAAGTATAAATTTATAAATAATAATAATAAAATATCTTTCTTGTGGTCATGCTTCCTTTGAAAACAATCTAGGTTCCTCTTTCTATAGTCCCTCCAATTAGGACCAATATTTTATTTTTAAACTAAAAGTTTATTTACATCATTCGAAGCAGGACTGGGAGTATGGAGAGGCAAGAACAGTTCCTATGGCATGACATTTAAGAAGGCCCTTGCCTGACCTTGATAGAAAGTGCCTCTTTAAACTCTGACCCAAGAAGCCTCTCTTGCCTCTCCCTAGTTCTGGACTTGCTCTGCCCCAACCATCAGAGGACCCCTCTTAATGAGTTTTACCGACAAATTTTAGAGTCTTATAAGGAACTAACTATTTATTCCTGGAGATGCATTTGTATCCTAGAATCTGTTTTCCAAGAAACATTTAATGTTCACTTCACTTACCAACAAACCTAAATTCAGCACTTTTTAAGTGAAAAGCACTATTGAATCCCCTGAGGATTCAATATATGATCCTTAATTTAAAAAGTTGATGTCTAGCAAGAAAAGTTATCAAGTGAACACTTACAATTTTTAAAAATGGCAAGTATTAAAGGGAAAGAGCACCAGGTGTTAAAGGGAGCACTGGAGAGACAGGGCCTAACAGTGAATATTGGGCAGAGGGTTACCGGGAAAGGCTTTCCAGGGAGAACGTTCCCACCATGGTAGGGGGTGAAAACTCACGACTACAGATCAAATACAAGAAAAAGTGACAATGTATGTACAATGATAAGTGGTAATTGACACTACCTGTCAGGGTGCAGGGAGAAGAGCATGGTCCAAAAGCTGCCCCCGCTCAACTCTGATGATTACTACATGGGAAGCAGGTTCGTTTTGGTCAGATATTCCAACTTTCCAGAGCTTAGAAATCGGAATTTTTGTGTGAAAATTCTCAACTGTTAATGCTCACCATTAATTCACTTTTTAAAAACACCATGAGGGCCAAACCAAATATGTCTGTAGGCCAGATTCAGCATACCAACTGGCTATTTAACATCTCTACCTTATAGTTCTCTCTAACCCCTGCACTAGAAATTTAGGAATTCAGGATCCAAGGATTCAGTTTAATACAACTTCTCAAAACCACTGAGATGCTTGATTATATTTTCCTTAACCCTTGCTTTCCCAGGTTGCAGAACCTTAATGCACATGCAAAGAAACACTTCATGCCACCTTATACAACTTTCCCTTATTATTTCATGAGGCTCCTAAGAAGCGTTAAACTAGAAGGACCTCCAATTTTAAACTATACTAAAATGGCAAAGATATAAATGCTCTATTAAAACATCCAATCAGAATTGTATATTTGGATGATATCAAAATCCAAATGCTCAAAATGATCCAGTTTTAAGATCTGCATTCTATTAAAAAGAGATTGAAAAGTCCTTTTAAAAATAATACTCTCTAAAGCAAATGAAACTTTGAAGGATTACAATTATGCAAACACAAGGAGAAAAAGAAAAATGGCCAAAGACCTCAGTTATTCAAGAGCTGATAATTAATGCTTTAGTTTTTCTTCCTGCTACTTATCTTTCATTCATAAGAAAAATAAAGGGATGAAATATTTATAAATTATCAAGTTATCCTAAAACTAAGTTATCCTAAAACTAAGTTATCCTAAAACTAAGGATATCATTTAGTACCTTGCAATTTGAGATTCTACATTGGAATGGAAAAAATCAAGACTTATATGTTGAATCCTGCATTTTCATGATTAATTTTCCGAATTACTCAGAATACATAGTACTTGGTCACAGTCCAGTAAAAATGAAAATATTGACCTTGAAAAGGTTTAATGAAGGTAAACTAAATAACAGATTAAAAACCAAACATATTCAGGCCAGCTGAGTGGCTCGGTGGTTAAGCGCTGGCTTGGGAAGCCAGTGGCCCCGGTTCGGGTCCCACATATGAGGGCCAGTGAGACTGCCCTCAAAAAAAAAAACACTAGGGCCGGCCGAGTGGCGCATTGGTTAAGCGCTGGTTTTGGGATGCCAGCGGCCCCGGTTCGGATCCCACATATGAGGGCCAGTGACACTGCCCTCTACAGCTAACAACAGCTCCACCTGGAGCTGGGCTGTGCGAGCCCTGGTGATAGTGTGGGCTGCAGCTCCTGCTGCAGTGGGCTGCCATAGGCTGCAGTGAGTGGCCCACAGCCAGCGTGAGCGGCTGGCAGCCAAGCGTGAACTGCCAATAGCCGCGGTGAGCGACATCCAGAGGCCATCGACCGATCTGCCTCATCCGGGAAGAGCGCAATGACGATACCAACAGTGAAGCAACATCCTTCGCAACTAACTGAAGAACACGAAGACCGCAACTTGTCTGTTCCTCTTCCCCGATTCCCCAACGCTGTTCCCCTCCACCAATTCCCCAATAAAATCTTTAAAAAAAAAAAAACACTAAACATATTCAAAATCAAATTATTAATAATTTATCACAAATTGTTTGAACAGACCAACTTGTGGATAACCTAAAAATGACTGACTAGCACTCCCAATCTTTATTCAATCTGGTGTATCAGATTTCAAGTCAGTTTTAGAAACAGATATAATATAACCAACTTGGTTCTCATTATAATAGAATTTTTAAAATCGTAAAAACAAACTACTTTTTTTTTATAGATCTAGGATAGGTGAAGACTCAAGAAAGTGACAAGAATTTTCTGAGTAATCAAACCACAGAACCCTGATGATAAAACAAAAATTTACCCATGTGTTCTAGAAAAACAAAATAAAATCTAAATGTTATCAGAATATTTTCGTGATATGTGGAAGGATTGGGGGAGTAAAATCTTTGATGATACATCTGTCTTTCCCAAGAGACTACAAGTTCCTTAAAGGCAGAAGCCATGCCTATTTTATTCATCATGGAATATCCAGCACCTAGCACATGGTAATACACAATTATTTTAATTAATTAATGAAATAAGTATATTGTGTGTCCCCTAATAATGATACTGTAAACTTTGCTAAATATTTTATTCAATATGCTTATGGAATGGGATTTTTGATTCGTTAAATAATTTTATTAATAGAAAAATTCCCTTTCAATTAGAGACAGCTTAAAAAAAAACAGACTTCAAATTAAAGCTGACTTGAGTATAATTTCTAGATCTGCCATTCAGAATTACTTAACCTCTATAAGTTTCAATTTCTTCATCTATAAAATGGAAGTAACACTGCCTAATCAATAAAGATGGCAAAAGGACAAACAGAAAGAACATGTGAAGTAAATGGCATAGCATTTGGTTAAAAGTGGTAGTTACTATTATTTTGAAGAAACAATAACATTTTTTAGAAAACTAAACCATAAAAACCATACCAAACAGTTTTGTGGTGTTTTTTTATTTATTCAGGTCAGACTTCACGATCTTTTAGTTCTTAGTTTGAATTGATAATAACAACAAAATGGCAGTAGGAATGGCAATTAGCAGATAACTAACAGCTAGAATTCCAGATAAAGATCCTTCTAATGCACTGAACTGCTATGCACCAGGCATCTGATGACAAGCACATGAAACAGACTTGAAAAACCCTTAAAGAGTTTATATTTGTTGGGGGTTGGCTGGAAGTGGACAAGGGATAGAAAAGTAATAATAAACATTATAAATATGTATTACATAGTATGCCAGCAAGTGATAAGTGCTTTTAAAAGAGAGAGTAAGAGCAGGCTATACAGCGTGGGTGGAGATGAGATTATAATTTCAAATTGGGTGTTCTAAGTAGGTCTCATTGGGAAAAGGATACTTAGAGGAAGACTGGAAGATGAGGAGCTTGACTATGTGGATATCATGCTAAAAACAGATGCATAATCAATCATTTTCCTCATTTGTGCATTATTATCTAATTATTCTAATTAATTCTCTAATTATTAATCCTTTTTTTTAAATAATATCAATTTTTTCTTACTCTTTCTTAGTTGAAAAACCCAAGTGGGCTCCATATCTCAGTGGTTACAGCACTGGTCTTGTGAAAAATCCCTTTCAGGTAATTGGTAAGAGACAATGATCAAAAACAAAAAATCAAAAAGAATCCTGTCATTTAGTAAGCACTCAATAAACATATTTTAAATAAATATCTTTTAAGAGGCAAGTTACAATTGTTTATATTGCAGAGAGGCCCCTTCACTCAATTTAAATGTGTTTTATAATAATGCATTAAATAGTGTTGTCTCTCTAAAATCACTGAAAAATGATACCATATTACTTAACATAATATACAAATGTAACTGTCATTCTAAGTAGACCAGCAGACTTATAGTTCTGTGGAGCAAGATAACCATAAACTATACAAGCTTCTGTAGAAAAGCATAATAAAAAGAGCTGATAAATAAGAATCTTGGGAATAATTACACAGGTTTTTCAGGACTCAGATCTCTGTGTGTGCTCCTTAAAGGAGAAATTACACAACCAGACTAACTAAATAAAATCACTTCAAGACAAATAGAGAAATGATAAAAACTATATAAGATCAGAAATTTTTAACAGAAAAATGAATCATGTAATAGAGCTATGAACTCTGTAACAGTTCTGAAAAATGTTCAAGCTGAATTATAAAATAAATGTTCAAATACATATTTTAATATCCTCCCCAGCACATTTCAGTATTTCCCTGAACCAATTTTATGTGCATGTAATTTATGTTTCTGTGTCAAACACCTGCATGTTATAAATATATTAGCACAAAAACCTATTTTGAGGATTTTATTAAATCAGAAGTATGTAATAGTGTGCTTCCATTCAGCTGAAGAAGTTAATACAAGAGTTACTGGCTAGTTATGGTACAAAACTGAGCCAGGAAAAACATTCATTTATTTATATACTGTAGCACCTGAAAATGTTTCATTTACACTGGGCCCAGAACCACAAAATTTATCAAATAAATTTGCAGACTCTCTCATCCAAGTAAAAGCTACATTTCCAAAGACACTGTAAAATTCTAATTAATTAAAAACACAAAAGTACTACATAATTGTATCTGAAAACCAAAAACGGGGGGGGGGGGGGAAGTATTCTGTAAATGATGAGAAGAATAATGTATAAAATATTTTGTAAAATAAAGTACCTTATACAGAAATTGAGGAAATAATGATTCTAAGAACATTTTATGCAAAAAAAAAAAATCAAGATTGCGTATGATAAAGATGAAAAACCAGGGGGCCTGGGCTTAAAAAAAGTTTTTATTATTATTATAACAAACACATAGAGAGACATGAAGTTGTCTACTTTTAAATTATTATTTATTTATAATATTTACAATCAGTCTTTCAATTTAGCATGAAAACATTATGGCATCTAAATACTTAAGTCAGCCAGCACCAACAAGGGTGGAGCCTAGATAAAAACTCCCATCCCTGTGTTGTTATTGGCATACAGTCGGTAGAGGTCAGGAATACCGCTAAACATCCTCGAACGTGCAAGGCAGCACCCCTGCATAAAAGATTTAACCAGTCCAAAATGTCACTAGTGCCCAGGTTGAGACAGTTTGCTATACAGATAGATGCCTTTAAGGACCTCTCCCTGCTTCAATCAGCTATGACAAGGACAGTGGGTCCAATGGGACAAAGGATAGTAATCGCCATGAAGAATCCCTTAGAAAAAGGGTGCAGTATTGGAAGACAACATGAATGGTCTAATATGTTGAGAAAACACAGAGCATCACCCAATTGCTTCTCACATCTCTGTCACATCTCTCCAGGACCTGTACTTGACTGAAGGTTCATATGTTCAAATCCTCTACCTGTTTTTCTTTTTTGCTTTTTATTATGGAAAACACATACATACACAAAATAGAATAGCATAATGTAGCTATCACCCAGCTTTAACAAGCATCAACATTCTGTCATTTTTGATGTTGTCATTTTCATCTTTGTTTCTACCACTCTTTTGTTCAATCGTTTCGCCAGGGTATTTAAAAGCAAATCTCAGATAACATATTATTTCACCAATGAATATTTCAGTTTCTCCATTTATATCTACCCTGAAGAAAGATATTCAGGATTAACTGGATATGATCAAACTGGTAAATGGGCAACAACAGAATGAAATTATTTAGATAAAATGAGGGAGGAATGGGAGGGACCAGAGCAGACATCCCACATCTAGACACAAAGTAGGGCAAGCCCGCCAGGCCTACACAAAGTAAGCCAAGGGCTACATACCAAACGATGATGAAAGCAAAGGTGTTTATGGTGGCTTCATCAGACACAGACCCAATAGTTAGGACCTGTATGTAGAGGAAGGCCCCAGTGACATGATATCACATAGATGCCAGCGATAAACCAAGTGTCTACTCCAGGAATGTTAATAACTCCCAATGCTCTTGCCAACTCTAACAATTTGACAGCTACCTGAAATGCTCTTAAAAGGATTCTAGCACTCCAAGGAAAAGAAACCAATCCGAGATGGATAGGGAATAGGGAAATGGTAGCACCTGTGTCACAGAGTGGTCATTTCTTCTCTGGGAGCAAAGGTAATAAAATCTGGAGAGGAAACAAAACATTATCTGAGACTCCAGGAAGCCAGAAGGAGGAGGTCAAAAGCAGCATGCGTCATTCTGCAGAGCCACAAGAAAGGCTGCTCTGCTCCCTGGCATCCTGCCTGTTCTCTACCACATGTGGGTGACCCTCCGTGGACAAGTCTGTTCAAAAAACACTAACAACCTAGGAGCTGCATGACTTGCAACTGAGCTATGACTATGTTAAAAAAGTAAGAAGCTAAGTTCCAGCCGTGTACTCATGGGAAGGATTTAAAACTAGTGGCTTACAACGATATATCTGATAAGGGGTTAATATCCAAAATTTATAAAACACTCATGCAACTCAACACCAAAAAAACAAACAACCCAATTAAAAAATGGGCAGAAGATATGAAGAGACATTTCTCTAAAGAGGACATACAGATGGCCAACAGTCATATGAAAAAATGTTCAGCCTCACTGGTCATTAGGGAAATGCAAATAAAAACCACAATGAGGTACCACCTCACTCCAGTCAGAATGGCTATCATCAATAAATCAACAAACAACAAGTGCTGGCGGGGCTGTGGGGAAAAAGGGACCCTGCTGCACTGTTGGTGGGACTGCAGATTGGTGCAGCCACTATGGAAGTCAGTATGGAGGTATTTCAAAAATCTGGAAATGGAACTACCTTTTGACCCAGCAATTCCACTCCTAGGTATTTATCCCAAAAAACCCAAGACACTGATTCAAAAAAATATATGCACCCCTATGTTCATTGCAGCGCTATTTACAATAGCCAAGACTTGGAAACAACCGAAATGCCTGTCGGTAGATGACTGGATTAAGAAACTGTGGTACATTTATACAATGGAGTATTACTCCACTACAAAGAAGAATGAAATCGTACCATTTGCAATGATGTGGATGGACCTAGAGACTATTATGCTAAGTGAAATAAGTCAGACAGAAAAAGACAAATACCATATGATCTCACTTATATGTGGAATCTGAAAAACTGAATGAATAAGCAAAGTAAACAGAAACTGTCTCATAGATACAGAGGAAATACAGGGTTGCTAGATGGAAGCGGGTGGGGATGAGAGAGAAGGAGACAGGATTAGACAGCAAAAATTGGCAACTACAATATTGCCACAGGGATATGAAAGACAGTTCGGGGAATATAATTAATAATGGTGTAAATGTTTTGTGGGGCATCAGATGGTCACATGTCTTGTTGGGGAGACCATTTCATGGATGGAGTAGAGGTTTGATCACTGCACTGTATACCTGAAGCAGAGGTGTGTACCAACTGTAATTGAATATATATATAGATAGTCACGGGATGTGGATTATACTGTGGAAGAGAGTCAGAGGAAGAGTAACAGATATATATGATATGGGGGGGAGGAGTGGAGTGGAGAATTGGGGGTGGGGGGTTGTCACTTTGAGGGGTAAAATGTATAACTATTGCACTGTGTTGTACACCTGAAACTAATTAAAATAAATAAATAAATAAAGTTAAAATAATCATAAAAAAACAACTAGTGGCTTAAATCGAAGATGCTCAACTCATAAACATGCAGTCCAAAGGAAAGAACATCTGGCTTCTTTAGAGTCCAGTCTCCGAACAGCAGTCTGTATGTTCTTTTGAAAATGCAAACCTGATCCTATGACACCTTGCTTAAGAATTTTCAGTGATTCCCACATTATTCCAGAACAGAGTCCAAAATCCTAACACAACCTGACCTGCCCTTCACATACTTTTCCTCCTCCAAATTCGGCCCCCCTCGCCCTCCACGCTGGCCCTCTTTCAGTTTCTTTTCATTTCTCAGATAAAAAAAAAGCATTGTGTACTTGTGCCCCAGGCACTGTGTTAAACACTTTACATATACATTTCATTAAATCTTCTCCAAACCATATAGGATAGAAGCAGTTAACATCTCCACAAGAGAATAAGTGCCTTGTCATGGAAGCTCCAAGTACAGTGCCTAAAAAGAGAGGTTCCACTACATGTACTTCAAGTTCAAAAAGCCTCCTGCAAAAAAGCCTTGCCAAAAATGTAAGAAACTTGTTTTTAGATCAAAAGCAAGCACCACTCTCAAGTTATTTGGTATATTTTTTAAAATTAAGTTAGCTATAAAAATACAATAGTGCCCCCGTTTAATTCAGGTCACATCTCTGACCATCTCTAATCTTGTACTTGAAGTTGTTGGTTTTTTTGTTTTGTTTCATTTATTTTTTTTGTGTGTTTTTTTTAAAAAAGACTGAAAGGCCTATCACAAAATCCATGGATTTATAAGACAGAGCAAGCAGAGTTACATGTAGACTCCAACAATAAACCACATCATGTTCAATTTTACAATAGTAGCTACAAATAGTCAGTGAGAAGTAAGAGCTAGCACACAATTTAGAAAGAATACGCCAGATCTTGTGTTGGTTTTGGTCCTTGTACACCATCTGAAGGCATTCGAGTGTAATGAATGATAATACAACATACTCAACTATGTGTCACCCCATCACAGTTTAGTTCAATATTTGATATTCAAATTCAGGGAAATCAAGCATTGTACAAATATTTTCATTCCAAATAACTAAAACAAAAGCTTTGATACAGATTGAAGCTTCAGTTATTTTAAAAATTCTATATTATTCTTATGATACTGGCTAAATGAGGTGTTACTGTATAATATAATGACCAGCCACCTATTAAAATACTCAAAATATAATTTCTTGAAGAACCAAGAATTCACTTCTCTAAATATAGGGTATGAATTTATTGTGGTAATGGAGAAACTTATGTTTATATCTGTGTTTGAATGTGTATGCATGAATTAAAACAATAAGCATGAACAACTTATAGCTGCTTTATAAGCCTCAGGATAAATCTTGTAAATTTTAGATTCATTTATTCAGGAGAAAAAAATATATTGACTTTCTTTTCTCTGTGCTATTTCGAATCCCTCTTTATCCTAATATATGTATGCATGTATGTTTTTAATATTTATGATGTTTTTCTGATTATCAAAGTGATAACATACATTTTTTATACATTTGAAAATGCAGAAAAGGGAAAAGAAAATTTGTATATACCACAACTTAAAGATGATTACTTCTGTTAGAATTCTGGCACATGTTCTTTCAGGCTACATTTTTATTCTCTTTTACAAAATTATAAAAATATTGTAGAGACTCTGTGTAACTTCTTTTAATGTAACAATTACCTTTTCATGCTGTATTTTTCTACAACACAGCTTTTAAATAACTGTGTGTAGGCTTTTACTGTAACCTCACTCAAGAACTTTTTGGAAATTGGCGAAATATAAATATTAACCCTCATAGCATATTAGTTTAATCTAATTTTTATCATTGTTGAAACACAAAATAATCTATGTAGTCTAAATTAAAATAAACTGAAATATGACATTTTAATTTAAATATATATTCAAATTATTAAATAGATCAAGAGCTCTATAACATTCAGATTTTTCATCCGTGTTTTAGAATCATGGAAACAAAAGTATATTGCTACAGGTTTTAAAGTATAATGATAATACTGGTGAGAATTAGCTGTTGCTTTTAAATAAGAATAATAAATAAGTAGCCCATAGAATTCAGGACTAAGAAAGTATTATTTTTTAAGTGAATTATTTAAAATCAGTGCAACACTATTCAGATTTCACTAGTTTTTCCAATAATGCTCTTTTTCTGTTCCAGGATACAAATCAGGATACCACGTTACACTTAGTCTTGATGTCTACTTAGTCTCTTCCAATATCTTTGAGTTCCTCAGTCTTTCCTTGTTTTTTCTAACAACCTTGACACTTTTGAAGAGTACCAGTAAGGTATTTTGTAGGATATTCCTCAATCTGGGCTTGTTTGATGTTTTCTCATGATTACTCCAGGGTTAGAAATTTTTGAGGATGCTATAGAGGTGAAGTACCCTTATCGTTGCATCATATCGTGAGGTATATATAATTATCAAAATGACTTATCTAGTGATGGTAAACTTAATCACTTGCTCAACAGTGTCAACCAGGTTTCTTACTATAAAATTACTATTTTCCCTCTCCATACTCCATTCATTAGAAATGAGTCCAGACCAACCTTAAGGGGAGAGAACTAAGCTCTACCTCCTGGAGAGAGGAATATCAAAGCATTTGTGAACACATGTTAAAGCATTGCAGTGATTAATAAATATTTGGGAAAAGATACTTTCAGGCTATGCAAATACCCTTTCTCCTTAAAGCAATGCCCACTAATTGTAGCATTCATCAGATTTGCCTGCAGCCATTATTACTGTAGTGTGCTAATTGTGATTTTCTATTTCCCTTATTCCTTTTATATTTATTATTTGGAATTCTTTTGTAAGGAAGTTTTGTCCCTTCTCGTCCATTTATTTAGTTAGTTAGTTAGTTAGTCAGTCAGTCAATTAGTCAGTCAGTCAGTCAGTCAGTCAGGTGACTACAGACTCACAGATATTTATATTATTCTTTGAGTTACAATCCAATACTATTGCTATTTATTGTGTTGCTTAAATTAATCCAGCTTTGACTATTGGTTCTTTCAAGTTGGCTCTGGCATCCTCAAAGCAGGGAAATTATTTTTAAGTGTACAATTCAGTATCTTTTAGTATAGGCATTCACAAAGTTGTGTAACCATCATCCGTATCTAATACCAGAATATTTTCATCATCCCAAAAAGAAGCCTGTGTGGTTTTTTTTTGCTCCAGGCACTTCCGACATCAACTGTGTGGAGGTTTTTTCCATACCAACAACCAATTCTCCAACATCATTGGGTGTCCAACAATTCAATTCTGGCACTAATTCCGAGGGTTAGTGAAGACCCCACAAGTTACAAACTTAGCCCCACAAGGTTGTCTCTACTTCAGATGCTAGTTGCAAAGGGGATGCCCAGTCTACACACTTCTGCCCAGCCAACTACAAATTCAGAGGTTCCCACAACCCCCATCAAATTCAGTAATTCACTAGAATGGCCCACAGAACTCAGGAAACCACTTTACTTACATTTTCTGGTTTATAATAAGGATACAACTCGAAATAGCCATACAGAAGAGATACATCAGATAAAGGAGGAGGTCTGGCACAGGGCTTCTATGCCCTCTCCAGGGGAGCCACCCTCCCAGTACAATAGGTTTACCTACCCAGAAGCTCTCCAAACCTTATACATTTAAGGGTTTATGGAGATTTCATATTGTAGGTATGATTAATTAAATCATTAACCACTTTTGATTGATTTCAATCTCCAGCCCCTCTACCCTACTTGGAGATCAGTGGATGGGGCTAAAAGCTTTAATCCTCCAGCAATCAACTCCCTTCCTGAAAACATTTAGGATCCAGTAAGTCATTTTATTACCATACAAAAGACTGATAAAATAGAAACCACACCTGAAAGTCCCCCAAGTGGGCAAAACCACTTAATTCATGTAAGCAAAACTTAATTTAGACTATTTTTGTTTGGGGTTTTTTTGTTTGTTTGTTTGTTTGTTTGTTTGTTTTGAGGGCAGTGCCACTGGCCCTCATATGTGGGACCGAACGAACCAGGGCCGCTGGCTTTTCCCAAGCCGGTGCTTAACCACCGCGCCACTCAGCCGGCCCTAGACTATTTTTGGAAAATACCTCTGATAATCATAAATGAAACTTGAGTCATCTCCCTAAAACAGTATTAAGATAATCACTTTTCACAAATCCCCTGCGATCTAGAAATCCCTATTGTAATATCAATCATTGTAAAGGTTAAACAACTTACTCATTTTTTTTTTTTTAGTTTTTATTGGGGAATTGGGGGAGGGGAACAGACAAGTCGCCGCCCTTTTGTTCTTCAGTCTAGTTGTGGAGGACGTTGCTTCACTGGCCCATGTTGGTATTATCATTGCGCTCTTCCCGGGTGAGGCAGATCAGTCACCGGCCTCGGGACGGCCGCTCACCACGGCTCTTGGCATCTCACACTGGCTGCAGGCTGCTCACGCTGGCTGTCGGCCACTCACTGGAGCCTATGGCAGCCCACTGCAGCAGGGGCTACAGCCCACCGTCGCCTGCAACTCATAGCAGCCCAGCTCCAGGTGGAGCCGAGGTCCACCATCTTAGCTATAGAGGTAACCAGGTGGAGCTGTTTTTCACCATCTTAGCTGTAGAGGGCAGTGTCACTGGCCCTCATATGTGGGATCTGAACTGGGGCCCCACTGCTCAGAGCTGGCTTCCCAAGCCAGCTCCCAACCAATGTGCCACTCCGGCCGGCCCAACAACTTCCTTATTTTATAAGCCATCCTGTAACATCATACCTCTAATCACTTCATATCACTTTTAAGTATGATGTCTGCAAACAGCTTGTTTCTCACCCAGTAAACCACTCATACCAAGTAAAGTTCTCTGAATTTTCTTTTGAAAACACTAAAATACAAGACTTTTAGAAACTCTGTGCCAGGAACCAGGGACAAACACCAAATACTTATTTTTTATTATACCACAAAACCCCATATTAATTAGAAGTAATCCCAGATTCCCTCTCCGCTGTCCTCTGGCAACCACTCATCTATATTTTGTTCCTATGGATTTACATATTTTGGACATTTCTCACAGATAGAATCATACAATATGTGGCATTTTATGCCTGCTTCATTTGGTATAATGATTTCAAGTTTCATCTATATTGTAGCAGGTATCAATACTTCATTCACTTTAATAGCAAAATATTATTCCATAGTATGGGTATATCACATTTTGTTTATCCAATTATCAGTTGATAAACATTTGGATTCTTTCCACCTTCCACCTATTATGAGAAATGCTACTATAAATGTCAGGGTAAAAGTTTTGATGAAATCCAATTTATATGTTTGTCTCCTTTCACACTTGTGCTTTTGGTGTCACACCTAAAAAACAATTGCCTAATCTAAGTTCTCAAAGACTTATGCCTATGTTTTCTTCTAAGAATTTTATAGTTTGAGATCTTACATCTAGGTCTTTGATCCATTTTGAGCTAATTTTTGTACATGATATGAGGTGGGGGTCTGACTTCATATTTTTGGCATACAGGTCTCCAGTTGTCCCAGCACATGTCTCAGTTCTCCTCCATTGATCGACATGTCTATCTATATGCCAGACCCACACACTGTTGTGATTCCTGATGCTTTGGAATCAGTTTTAAAATTAAAAAGTTTCTGTGCTCCAACTTCATTCATTTTCAAGATTACTTGGGAGTCTGGGGACCTTACCTTTCCATGTGAATTTTAAGATCAGCTTGTCAATTTCAAGAAGAAAAAAAAAGGCATGTGAAATTTTGAAATAGATTGCATTGAATCTATAAATCAATTTGTACAGGATTTTCATCTTAACAATAGTAAATCTTCCAATCCATATACAATAAAACCTTGGATTGTGAGAAACTTAGTTTGTGAGTATTCCACAAGACGAGCAAACATTTCTAATACATTTTAACATGGTAAACGAGCAGTGTCTTGCAATATGAGTAGTTTGTTTCTGGAACAAATTATGCTCGCAAACCAAGGTATTGCTGTATTTCTATTTATTTAGGTCTTTTTTTTTTCATTTTTCAATGATTTTTGTAGTTGTCAGTGAAAGTCTCACATTTCCTTTGTTAAATATTTTCCTAAGTAGTTTATCTGTTTTGATGTTATTGTAAATAGAATTGTCTTAATTTATTTTGGGATTATTTATTGCTAGTGAATAGATATAAAATAATTTTGCTTATTGGTCTTGTATACTTCAACCTTGCCAAACTCATTTATTAGTTCTGATAATTTGTGTGTGTACATTCCTTAGAATTTTCCAAATATAAGATCATGTCATTAGGGCCAGCAGAGTGGTGCGGTGGTTAGCGCTGGCCTGGGAAGCCAGCGGCCCCGGTTCGGTCCCACAT
The DNA here is from genome assembly GCA_033961575.1 of Aselliscus stoliczkanus. Classification (NCBI taxonomy): domain Eukaryota; kingdom Metazoa; phylum Chordata; class Mammalia; order Chiroptera; family Hipposideridae; genus Aselliscus; species Aselliscus stoliczkanus. Next base: position 46,995,584 of record CM066728.1, read on the forward strand.
ATGAGGGCCAGTGACACTGCCCTCAAAAAAAAAAAAAAAAAGATCATGTCATCTGTGAATACAGACAGTTTTATTAGTGCTTCCTTTCTAATCTGGATGCCTTGTATTTATCTTGTCTAATTGTCCTAACTTAATCTTTCGTTACAATGCTGAATAGAAGTAATTAGAGTGGACATTTTTGTCTTGCTTCTCATTTTAGGGGTAAATTATCAGACTTTCACAATTAAGTAAGATATCAGCCTTGGATTTTTCATAGATCCCTTTATTGGGTTGAGAAACTTCCCTGTATTCCTAGTATGTTGAGTGTGTTTATTATGAAAGGTGTTGGATTTTTTTCAAATGTTCTTTCTGTATCTCTTGAGATGACCATGGGGTTTTATCTTTATTCTTATATATGGTCTATTACATTGATTGTTTTTCGTATACGGAATCTACCTTGCATCCCTACGATAAACTCTACTTAATCATAGTGTTTAATCCTTTTTATATGTTTGCTGGATTCAGTTTGTTAATATTTTCAACTACATTCGCAGAGATATTGGTCTGTGATTTTCTTGTAATGTCTTTCCCTGGTTTTGGTATCAAAGTAATACCAGCTTCATAGCATGATTTGGGAAGTTTCTCTCCTCTTTTAGCTTTTGTAAAAGCAGAGTAACTTAAAAAAAATTATATGATTTTTTGTAGTCCTTTAGTATTCAGATTTTGAGTGGGATAAAAAAAATTATTGAAAGGATTTGCAGGAGCATAGACTTCTGCTTTTAACTGATGGGGTTGAAAACAAATCTCTCCAAAATGTGCCACTTTGGCATGCAACTATTTTGAACATAAAGAAAATAAAAAACCAAAATATTCAGAAAGAGCTTTTTACCTCCCCCTTAACTACAGAAAAGGTTTACATAGGGAGCCTGTACCAGAAAGAGAACTGTTATCAAAGGTAATTTATTTTTACATCAGAAAGACTTCTCTGCATGTCATGACAAACATTTGTTTAGCAAACGTTTGCTCACCCATCTCCCTGTGATTGCCTTCCTTCCCTTGAAGTTCCACAACCCTGCTCCCTTCTCCTTAGCTCAGGAAGGCAGATAAGTTTCAATTACCTGACTGTCTGAGAGCTTTATACCTTTGGAGTTCCTGTATGCACAAAATTATTTTTTTTTCCTCCTGTTAATCTGTCTTATGTCAATTTAATTATTAGGGCAGCCAAATAACCTAGAAGGGGAAAAGAGAAAAGTTTTCTCCCTTACATGGCCACAGTGCCAAATAGTATTGGGCTTATCATCTGCTATAAACAATTACAAAACTGAATAAAGTATATGACTTACTGCTTTCATAAACTGGACAGTCAGTAGTACAAAAGAGAAATATATTAGGCAAGCCCCTGGGGTACCTTGAGGTGGAGCTCAGATAGAAAGTTATCAGTCTCACTGAACTGACAAGGCAAAGATTGGAGGTTGGGGTATTGAGGTGATTGGAATTTATGGGGCAGGATTCACAAAGGAGGGAGTTGTGGTGAGAGGGTGACATAGAAATATGCATAGGAATTCTTTTCAGGGTTTAGGCCAAGGCCAGAAGCATGCATTTCAAACTGGGACCCCATGAGGCCTGGCAGACAGTAGTTACTAAGAGTTGAATGGGGGGAAAAAAGAGAGAAAAGTTGCACAAAGCTGGGAAATGTTGTGTTCTGGCAAAATGGAATGGAAAGATCTTGCTGAGCTCCTCAGGTATTCATTTGCAACTATGCCCTAACAATTATAATCACAACCTAAAAGTAGAAATAAACTGTAGGACTAAGGACTAATCTGAAATAGACCCACACTAACAAACCATAATTCTAATTCTGATAGATCAAAGGATCTTATAGTAATTTAACTACCTGAACTCAACATCCAAAGAAAGACAATATATGACAGAATCCCTACAATCTACCATCACAATGTCCAGTATAAAATCAAAAAATACTGCATTTGAGAACAGACATAAAGCCTGACATGTATCAAGAAAAAAAGAAGTCAACAGAAAAATGTCCCAGGTGTTGGAGGTAGCAGGAAATACTTTAGAGAGGCTGTTATAAATATGTTCAAATACTTAAGGAAAAAAATAGACATGATGAATAAACATATGGAGAAGGTTTGCAGAGAAATGAAAACTATTTCTAAAATAGTCAACTGGAAGTTCTAGGTAATTAGACAAGACAGACACACACACACACATTTATAATATTTAAATTGGTAAGATAACTGTAATAACAAACATGATAATATATTTCTGAATTATTAGTAATGGTAAAATTCTTAAAGATTGAGTCAGAGTCAAAATGAAAGATTCAGATTAGTGAACTGATGTTTCAGTGCAAGTTAAATAAAAAAGGTCATTATTCAAAAGATATTTTAAAGGCTAGTAAACTAATACCAGCAATATAATATCCAAAATTAAAAAGCACTTCATCAAAATTAAATTTTAAATGCCAGCTATTTAAATTCAATGGGTGAGAGTTATTGAAAGGTTAGCCATACATTCATGATACAGATTCTTTATCAGAGATATGAAAAATGGTGGCAGAGACTTCAATTTTGTATGAGTTGGTATATTTAAACATCAAGAGGAGAGAAAATATTGATTTATGGCTTTTTCCTAATTAAGCTGTGGTTTAGGACATATTTATGTGCTATCACATATGCCTAGATATAAGGCTACCCTTAATATAAAATGATCTCCTATTTTCTCAGTGGCAAATCCAATTAAAGGCTTTTTATTTTCCCCAAAATGAATATATAAATTTTTATGTATGTAGATGAAATTACCACATGCCTATTAATAATATTAAATGTATTAATTTCATTTACACTTAAATCACATATTATATAAGTTCACAGAGTAATATAGAAATATTGCTTTGTTCCCTTTAGAATTTGATAAAACAGTTTTTTGTTGTTGTTGTTTTTTGGTTTTTTTTTGAAGGCAGTGTCACTGGCCCTCATATGTGGGACCCGAACTGGGGCCGCTGGCTTCCTAAGCCAGAGCTTAACCACCGTGCCACTCGGCCCTAAAACAGTTTTATTCAAGTTCTTCCCTTTTATCTTCAATGTCTGAATCTGTTTCTTCACCATTACAAAAGCCATTCAAAACATGAGGATATTTCAAAATAGGTGGATGAGAAATGGATAGACAATTCACCTTTATCAAGACTATAAAGGATTTTGTTGATGGAGAGTAAAAGTATTTGTAAAGAGGATTTCTATGAAGAAACCTGTAATTCTGATGCATGCCAGAGTAAGTGTGGGTGATATCTTTACTTCAACTCCATGCCTAGAGAGAGGGACTTCAAAAGTAAAAAAGTAACAAACCCCTTGGAAAACTTCTCACATATTCCCTGTAGTTGGAGCACACAGTCATCTATTAAATGATTTGCTCCTAAAAACTAAAGCAGCAGAATAGACAGAGTTGCATCTGGAAAGTAATTCCATTACCACTCAATGGCTGGTCAAAATGTGTGAATACTGAAGACAAAATACAGAACTCGCAGTAGGTACGTTGGTCTGCGATCATTCAAACAGGATCCTATCCAAAAAGACTACCTGCCTCCCTGCTGGATTTTGTCAATGAAATCACTCAAAAGAGACTATTGGAAAGAAAGAGAGGGAAAACACATGCTCCTTTGCCAATGCTTCCTACTTCTGTCGGCATCACCCCAAAATGACACTACCCCCAGCAGAAACAGTTGATCCTAATGTAGCAGTGGGTTAGAGTTTCACTCCCAAAACTACCAGAGATACGAGTACCAAATGGCTGTTGCTCCTCCCCGGAGTTCTCAGCCCAGCACACATATTCCTGAAGTACCAGCACTAATCAAGCAATGACCCCTCCTCAGAGATCTGTGTCACAACTCAGGATCCCTTATCCAGGCCTTGAAGATTTAGAAATCAACCTCTTCCTTTTTGAACCCTAAACTTAAAGGGGGTATCTGTTCCCTAATACCTGGTTAAGAATTCTTTATATAAAATTATCTTTTAAAACAATTGGTATGGTTCCTGTTTCTTGACTAGATTCTGACTGATTCACCTTATAACTTCCACTGTCCCCAATGAAACCTAATGTATAGCCCATGAACATGACATTATACAATTTATCCTGAAGCTCATGCTCCACCAGGTGGTGACCACAAAGAGACCCACCTGATATCACACAGATGTTCCTGACGCTTTACACTCAGTCACTTCCTGTAAATGAGCAGTTCTTTAACTCCTTTGAGGGTTGCCCAACCAAGCATAGGATGACTTCAATACAGCCCTCTTTTTTTGGTTTTTAACAGCAGACCTCTTCAGCCAGCCTTTTGATTTAAGATTCCTAGGAGTGAAGTGGTTACCAGTTCCTGTATCCCCTAAATCCCCAGTGCCCTAGATGAAGTTCTCTAAAGGGCCTCTTCAAGGCTCCATCACTTACCTGGGGTAGCATCACTCTCCTCTCTATGGGAAATGCTGAGGAGCCAACATCATAAAACACCGACATCTCTTTCCCAAAAAACAGTCAGTAAAGGCTTCCATCTTTCAATCTTCAATAATCCCCAGCCTCTATTACATCAGAGGGAAGTAGCTGATAGGTTAATGAGAGCAGAACTGAGTTTAGGAAGTACCCTTTCCAACCTTATACAAATGCATTAGAGCTTAAGTGTAGAAGATAGATATTTAGTATCTATGAGCCTTGGCCTCTAGAGCCTCCTTTGAGAGCACCGAATCCTAACCACTAGACCACCATGGAATCTTAGAGCCTCCTTTGAAACTCAAAGTCATCAGAAAATTTTCACTTAAAATCCTATCTGCATGCACTAATCTTTTGTAACAAAAGACCCCAAAGTACACTAGTTTCAATGAGGTAGAAGTTTACAGCTCTCTAGTGTAATATGCAGAGTTGGCAGGTGAAGCAGAATGGGAAAGCAGCCTGCTTCAAAGAGTCACCTAAGGCCCAGAACCCTTCTGTCTTGTTTTCCAGACACCCTCTCAGAGTACTGCCCTCACCTGCATGGTTGAAACTGGCTTACTACTATGATGGTCAAGGTCCAGCCTACAGGAGAATGGAATGAAGTAGAGGGATCTGCATACCCAATTTTTTTTTTTTTCCTTTTTTTTCAGAGGGCAGTGTCACTGGCCCTCATATGTGGAATCCGAACCGGGGCCGCTGGCTTCCCAAGCCAGCTCTTAACCACCGCGCCACTCGGCCGGCCCGCATACCTAATTTTTTAAAAGGCAAAACTCAGAAGGTGTGTTTATAATTTCTACTCACATACCATGGTTAAAACTTATACATATAACCAATCTAGTTCTACCAAGGCTGAGAAATGCAACAAGTAGCTCACAGATACCCAGCTGGAGACCAGCAGCTTCTATTGCTGAAAGGAAACAAGAAAGAATGGGCACTGGGAATAGTTAGTAGATTCTGCTGACGCTCACTTGTTTATGTTCAAAATTACAAATGAATATTGAAAAAAAATTGCTGAAAAATTTTAACATGAAATGCTACATTCAGAATATACTTTTAGGGCCTGCCGAGTGGTGTGGTGGTTAACAGCTGGCTTGGGATGCCAGCGGCCCCGGTTTGGATCCCACATATGAGGGCCAGTGACACTGCCCTCCAAAAAAAAAAAAATATATATATATATATATATATATATATATATATATATATATATACTTTTAAAAATGAAATGGTTTTCTTTAAAAATTTAGTACTAAAATACCTTAAACATGAATAAATTATGACCTGTCTTGACATTTAAGACTAATATTGAAATCACTGAGATCTAGAGAAATGGTAACAATGATGAAAAACAAAAATATCCTTAGAACAGCGAGGTCCCTCAATGTAATGCCTTCAAACTCTTAAGAAAAACATTATATCAGAGCCAATAAAATAAAAACAACAATAAAAATAGCACAGCTTTCATTTCACCTCACTTTTTTAAATCCATCTAACCTGAGTTAAACAGGTAGAAAAATGCCTAGAGAGGATCCATAAGGAAAAGTCTAAGAAAGGTGATCAGTTTATTCACAAACTACATAATCAATCCTCCCAGTGACTATAAAGAGGTCACATATTAAGTATTAGAAGACATCACCTCTAAAATGTATAGAAATAGTAAAAGTTCTAAAAATTACCAGCTGACAGGTTATTTTTGGCTGAATTACACCGCGTGAGCTTTACTCCATACAGGCTTAACATATGTTAGCTATGTTCAGAAAAACAAATCGGTTTAACATGAATTAATATTCAGGTGGTAACCACAGATCAATTAAAGCCAACTTCCGACTTCCTTGACAAGAATTCCCTAGTTGGTTAAAAATGGAGTTTCAGAGTATTAGTGACAATGGTAAATCCCAGCACTTTTCTCAAAACTAATTCCAAAGTTTCCAGATGTCCTCTGACTATAGATGGCAGCTTAAAAAAATTGAGAATTCTAAGAGAACTAAACAAATCTTATTATTGGGAGACCTGTGTGAAAAGGGACACCTGCAGTAATAAAAGTAGAACCATTTGAACATGTCTCAAGAAAATGGTTTCTCAAAATTAAGATGAAAGAACTCAGTGTATGAACTGCTCTGTTCAAACTGGACTTTCAGAAAGTATGTTGAGGTATTTATAAATTTACCTATGAAAGGGGCCGGCCGAGTGGCGCATCGGTTAAGCGCTGGTTTTGGGATGCCAGCGGCCCCGGTTCGGATCCCACATGAGGGCCAGTGACACTGCCCTCTACAGCTAACAACAGCTCCACCTGGAGCTGGGCTGTGCGAGCCCCGGTGATGGTGTGGGCTGCAGCCCCTGCTGCAGTGGGCTGCCATAGGCTGCAGTGAGTGGCCCGCAGCCAGCGTAAGCGGCTGGCAGCCAAGCGTGAGCTGCCAATAGCCGCGGTGAGCGACATCCAGAGGCCAGCGACCGATCTGCCTCATCCGGGAAGAGCGCAATGACGATACCAACAGTGAAGCAACATCCTCCGCAACTAAACTGAAGAACAAGAAGACGCAACTTGTCTGTTCCCCTTCCCCGATTCCCCAACGCTGTTCCCCTCCACCAATTCCCCAATAAAATCTTTAAAAAAAAAAAAAAAAATAAATTTACCTATGAAAAAGAGTTTGCTGTATTTGGGGGTCTGGCACAGTTACTGCCTTTCATTAAGCTTAACCAGAACACATTTTCACAATTTGGATCTTAGAGAATGTATATTTTTGGATCATACAATTTTATATATAAAATTAACATTTTTTTCATAGATTATTCTTTATAATAAACTTTCAACTGATAAACACAAGTAACTAAATTACATCATTTTCATGTTTGTTCATTCATGTCAGCAGACATTTTAAAGTGCTCTTCAGCTAATTAAACCATTTCACTTTTGAACACCTCATTTTTAATATTCTCTATTTGACCACTTCCTACAGAAAGTTTAATACCACATTTTATATATAGTCTATTTTCATGAGAACTCCTTGTGAGCAAATAATATTTTCATGTTAAAGAGTACCATATTAAGCCATGTTAAAGGGGAAATAGTCAGAATGTTTAACCAAGTTTGGAAGTCAGGCAGTAGCTTAGACTAAAAAAAGCAGTTCTAACAGAGGGCCAGTTATATACCCCATAGTCTGTAGAATATTTTTAAGGCCCAGATTCATTATTCAAGAAAAAAAATCATAAAACTATGTAAAGTTTAATGTGTGGAAACATTTAAAATTCCACCATTTGAAAGAGTAACTTGGAATAATATGTCAAATATTCTCATTTGTAACCAAGGCAATTTACGCATACTATTTTTGGTAACTCAGAAAGCCCTTGTCTAATAAAAATCACTACCAGAATAATAGGTTTATTTTTAACTCTTGTAAACAACAACAACAACAAACAAGCACAGGATTATAATGGGTATGTTCATTAAAGTAAGGCAATGAAGTAGAAGGCAAGTTATTTAATCCCTGAAGGTACACAAAAAGAAAACATCTCAAAACAAGGCAACCTTAAAGATTCTTAGTTATTTCTCTGTGTAGGTCTAACAGGCAGACAAATAGAATCTTAAAGCCAAAAATAATCTTCGAGATTGCACCATCTATCCAGCTATTCGGCTCCAAACCCAAACCTCTACACTCCACTTTCTGACACTAGGACTGGGACCTTGTAAACCCCATTTCCTCTTTGCCAGCTGGCTTGAGGTTGGACTCGCAGGAAAAGGAATTCTAGAATAAGGAATCATCAACCTGACCCTTCTGTCTGCTTCCTGTTTGCTTCCTCCAAGCTTCCTGGGCATGTCATTTTTGTTAACATTGTTGCGATACTTTTTCAGCCCACCAGCAGTATTGCCCTTCTCTAACAAAAGCTGAATTGACTTTGCAGTTTTCCCAACATTTGCCAAATCAGTCTTATCACGTCCCCCTGCCCCAGAGCTATCAGCACCAATGGGGGAAAGCCTCCTCCTTAGAGGTCTGGGTTTTAGGCCTGCAAGTCCTTTTCTAAACTTCTAAGTTTTCATTATTTAGCCTCTTGTTTTTGTTGTTCCAGCCTTAGTAGTGATAGTTGTGGTACCTTAGTATTCTCCTTTCACCCTTTCATTGTTCTAGTTAGCTTTATGCCAAATTCATAGTTCTTAATATTAAATTCTGTTTAAATAACTAATATGGCTTCTGTCCCCTGACTAGGCCCGGCCTGACTAATCCCCTGTCCAGTAGTTGCGAAGGTGAATGGTTCTATCAAAATCACCAAGGGGCTTGGGGAGTGCGGTTTGAAAGGTCATATCTAATATCATGTTATATAATTTTTCAAAATGAAAAGCATTTTCATAAAACAAACCTTAACTAAATAGGAATACGTAGAAGACAGTGATTCCCAACCAGTGGAATGGAGGTTATGGAGCCTGCGATGGGGGCTTAAATTAACAAGAGGTTTAGAAACACCAATTAAAGTCCAACCCATTTGTAATATAAAGAACCTAAGATCCATTAGACGTATCAGTTACCTTGAGGTAGGGAACTGAGTTTTGCATACCAAAATGAGTTATCTAGTAAACATTCAAAATAAAAATTTGTATGAATGAGAGAAGTTATGAGGATACCGAAGTCAAAAACTAGTTAGTTAATGGCAAAATTAAGCTAATGACCATCTTCTCAGTTGGAGGTCTTATCCTGCCTATCCCATTTCTGTGGCAGGGTCCAATTAACACTAAGCTAAAGGCCCAGAAAAAACACGGGTGAAGGTTGAGCTCCCTAGGAAGCAGACCTCGTACAATATTAAGAGTATTAATAGGGAGTACTCCTTTGATTAACCCCTGGAGGAAAATAGGGAAAGAAGTGGGATTAAACAAAGAGGCTGAACTGTGATGCAGTCCCAAAAGAGGCCTTAGTTGACTTGAGAGGGAATTTTGAAGGTAGGATGATTCCTCAGAGTTATGCTGAGTGGGAGCAAAGTATGGTATGATAGAGTAGAACAGAATACTGAACAGTACTTGAATCACTTTTATTCTTCAAAAGTCTTATTAGATAAGACAAAGGTCTCAAGGTCTGGGCAGTTCTTACTAAATGCTAACACAGTATTTTGCAGACACAGCTGAAAAGAAGATGAGCTTGACAGGAACCCACCAGGTAAGTGTAGGCAACTGCAAAGAAGAAATCAACATATAATTAAACAAATAATGTATATAAGCAATGGCTAAGCCACTCTTCCGGGAGACAGAGCTTTACATGTGAATCCCATGTCTCCTTTACTTGCTGCAAGTAAATGAAACTAATACATAACAATAAACATGTCTTAATCTTGAATGGAACACCCAAGCAGTGAACCCTCGAGTTCGGTAACAGTTTGGTTAAAATGATTTTTTAAATATATATACACATACACACACACACACACACACACACACACACTAATATTGAAAGTATAAGAGATTTGGGCTCAGTGTGATGAACCCCAGGAAATACTCCAGAACCCAGACAGCAATTCTAGCTAAATCCAATCAGCTAATGGAGGTTGTCAGGAGCAGAGCTGAAAAGTAAAATAAGATCTATGCCATAATACAATAGATTAACAATGTCTGCTAATGTGTTGAATTGGGAGTAGACACGCAAACAACACGTGTTTCTCATTCTCCATCACTCCAGAAGTTAGTCATTTAGCTTCTTTAAAAACTTTTCATTTTCATGTCTTATGTGAAGTACAAAAGAGAGAAACAAACAAACAAACAAAACCTCCATTTCAGTAGAGGTTTCCATTTAGTTTAACACAGTTCAAGATTTACTGCATTCAAAACCAAAGTTAGTGTAGAGGGGATAGAGGGCTGTCTGCTTTCTGTATCCTATCATTTCAGAGTACCACTACTCTGGTTGGAAAGACAGGGTTGATTCAACTGCCCGCCTTCTAACTCCAGTGCATGCTCCATGAAAGGACTAGAGAGCAACATACTCAGTAGGGCCTTGGAGAGAAGCAAAACCAGCACACAGGTCAATAGAACCCCAGAAGGAAAAAAAAAAAAGAAACAAAAAAAAAACCGTAATAATATGGAACTCTGTAAATAAAAAATTCCATGCTTTACACTAGAAGTTTTGACACTGAACCCAGAGAAAGGCTAAACAACAGTGTCTGAAAATGACATCCTTCCTGACCATATGTAGCACCTACCCTTAACATAGGAGTACCAAAATAACTAATTGCTTTTTAAAGTTTTAACATATAGTTCATGCAACAAGATATAAACACAAACTTTATCATACAAGTTTTGTTATCCTTGGTGCTGTTGTAGCGAAGATATAAATAGAGTGCGGGGTCTTTGTTGGGGTGCAAGTTGTGTACCGCACAGCTTCAGTGACCATTTTTGCCAAATGGAGTGCCAGGGCCAGTGCGGACTCCTCTCCTAAAACCTTTAAAACGCACCTAGACCCTGGATAACCCAACTGGGTAAGCCAGCTGGCAACCATCAAAAGACTGTAAAAGTCTGGAAATGGGCGGGAGAAGCAACAACGACAGCCCCGCCCTCCTCACGTCACTCTAAACCCCACAGCTGCCAGGCGCAGGCGCACTCCGGAGTCTCAAGGAGCAACTTAAAACTAAGTACTGAGCAGGCGCAGGAGAGTTCTCATTAACCACGCCCTGAGCAGGCGCATATGTGATTGATTGATTGCTAATGTGCATCTTTAATGGCTTTTATCGTCTGAAGTCACGCTCAGATTCATTTTCCCGCTTTCTTGCTGGAACTCACTTTGCCTAAAGTAAGAGTTGCTGTTTAGGGAGAAAACTTGATCACAGTTACTACTCCGCTCTCTTGAGGCCGAGAGCGTCCTTTAGGCAAACGGTCCTGACAGATGTAAAAAAATAAAATGGCATATTATAACGAACACTTGCAGTCTGCCAACTCAGTTACATGGAAAAAAAATCCCTTTAAAAAGTGCTTCACCTTTTCCATACTACGTGCTTCAGAAGACCAGAAGACGTTTTACTTTCCCACGCCAGTGAGACTCTATTTCTATTTATTAACAAGGACCTACAGGAGCCGCGCATGCGCCAGCCACCCTTCGGCTGTGAGGCGCTGGAGAGGCTGGGGTCCCCGTGTACCTTGTGTTCTCTGGCTGTGGAGGAAGCTTCTGGGCTGTGTCGTGGGCCGCCATGGGGAAGGTGAATGTGGCCAAGCTGCGTTACATGAGCCGGGATGACTTCAGGGTCCTGACCGCGGTAAGCAGTTGACCGAGTCCCCCGTCCCCTTCCCTTTCCCACGGCGCGGCCTCTTCCTGCTGGTGGGAGTTTTCTGGGAGCAGAGCGCGCTCAGGCAGCTGAACGCGGCCGAGGCTGGGAATGGGGAAAAGACCGGGTTTTTCAAAAGCTTTTCTTCGGAACCTTTTATCTTATCCAAACTACAGCAGAGGCCCTCTTCTAATCATGCCTTCCCATTCTGCCCCGCTTCTCCAGAGCCACACGCATCTCTGTGGCCTTGGAAGCAGTTCTGAGCCCAGGCTTCCGACCAGCTGTAAAGGGTTTAAGTATCTCGCGGAGAATTAATACCATTGAGTTCCCCACTCGCAGACGCAGTCACAGAGCATTCCTTCATCTTCATTCCATCAACACATATGTGTCGAATTTTTAGTAACAATTTTTAGGGCGTTCAACGGAGTGCATGCAGAAAACGAAGACAGATCATCAAGTAAACGAATCAATAAGTAAGAAGAATAACATCAGCCAATTAAGTCCTATGAAGATGTTAAAGAGGATAACGGAATAGAAACCATGCATATTCGGGGCGGGGGTGGAAGAGCTCTCTTTTCAATTGTGTAGCCAGAAGACTGCCGGAGTGCAAGAATCTTGTCTGTGTGTGGTTATAACCAAAGTTTTAAGGTCTTTTTTATTTATTTATTATTTTTTTTTTTTGAGGGCAGTGTCACTGGCCCTCACATGTGGGACCCTAACTGGGGCCTCTGGCTTCCCAAGCCAGCGCTTAACCACCGCGCCACTTAGCCGGCCCTTTTAAGGCCTATTTTAAAAAATCCCTGGCACTTCGTAGGTACTGAATAAGTACTTGCTAAGTAAAATAAAAGAGTGAGGGTATCTTAGGAACTGAGTGAGAAGCAGCTGGCCCGGTGAAGTCCTTGGAAAAAGTTTGAGGCAAAGGAAACAGCAGTAGTAAGTGCAGAGGCTCTGAAGCAGAAACAATTTTTGAAGAATGGGAAGGCCAGTGTGGCTGGAGCATCACGAGCAAGAGGCTGAATGGTTGGAGGTGTGACCGGGAAAGGTGAAGGCCGGATCCTGTGTCACAGAGCCTTGCAGGTTTACTCAAGAATTTGGAATATATTCTAAGCACAGGGGAGCTACTAAATGTTTTCAAGCAGGGAAGTGACAAAAACTGATTAGATGGTCTCATCTTATGGCACAAAAAGCGACATGTAAATTGAGCTTTTGCAGAATAAAATTGATTTAGGAGCTATTTCCTTTTGATTATAAGGATTAAACTATCGAATGCAAATTCATCATGAAATTTGGAAAACACTCTCTCTGCGAGATATAAGTTCTTTTTTGAAGCTCACTAAGGAATGACATACTCATTAAATATAAAATTTAAGTCTCAGCGAGTCTCACCAGCCTTGATATCAGTGACCACCATCCTTTAATCCTCTCTTCTCTGTGCTTTTCTGGCACCTCTATATCAATAATTGTATTTTGGCTGCTCTTACCTTTCAATGTGAATTTAGCACCAAATTCTGTCCCTCAACCCTCCCTTCTCTTTTGTTGTCTCTTGCTTGAGAAGCACATCCACGTCATGGCTTCATCTCTTGCCTCTATCAAGTAATTTACAATTTTTTCCTTCCAATTATGACTTCATTCCTGAGTATAGATCTGTCTTTTCGTTTTTCCTTAAACATCTTCATTTGAAGGACCTTCCAACACCTCACACTCAATATGCTCAAATCAAATTCATCAACTTTGTCTACCCCCTCAATCCCAAACTCCATTAAAATAATTATTACTATTATTATTTTACAGCCTGCTCTTCCTCTTCGTTTCAACTTTGACTCTTCATTCCCTTTACCCTCCCACTTCCAATGCCTATTCCATACTATTTCCTGAAGATCTTTAATTCCTTCCTTCCATTACCGCTACCTCCTCCCTGCTCTGCCTGCTATTTCCTCTGGCCTAGCTGTCATCTTAGTCCTCCAATATACCACCTCTAGTTTTGCCTTTTCTAAACCACTTTGCATATTCCTGCTAGATTAATGTCCTTAAAACAACTTTATTCATAAATCTCCCTAAATATCTTCAAGGTTGGTTTCCTGCTTTCCTCTGTACAAAATCTAAAACTCCTTGGTCTACATTCAGGTCCTTTCTTGTCTTACTCAAAGGCATTTTTCAGCCTTCTTTTCATAAATTGTACATGCCATCCTATCTGAGCTACTACTGCACTAGCTGTTCCTGTGCTCTGCACTTTCTTACATATGTGCCATATCTAAATCTTTTTTATTCCTAATATTCCTTGTCTGCTTTTTCTACAATATAATCTTGCATCTCTCAAAGTCAGTCTCAACTGTTGCTTCTGCCTTGGAACTTATCCCTCAGGCAGAAGTATTCTTGATCTGCCCTGAGCCACCTCTCTTTAGCACTTATCATTTCTTACCTTCTAATAGAATTAGATGTGTACATTCTTATTTTCACAATTACATAATAAATTTTCCAGGGGTAGCAAGTATTTTTACATTTCTTTTTCCTCCATAGTATCTACATATGATACTTTCATTAAATGCCTTCTTAATAAATATCTGGAATATCTAGGGTTTGTTTTTGTTTTGTTTTTTGAAGTCCGTGTCACTGAGCCTCATATGTGGGATCGAACCGGGGCCACTGGCTTCCCAAGCCAGCGCTTAACCACCATGCCACTTGGCTGGCCCTGTAATATCTAGTTTTTAAAGACAATTATTTGGATGTCAGTAAATATTTTGGTATTTGCCACATGTCTGTAACTATGTTAAGCACTCACATTTCTTTCCTTGAAGTGCATAGAATTTAGTAGAAATGAATATCAGTGATCATATATCGAACTGTGATTAAAAATATGTCTAGAGAAGGCAGTAATTATGTCTCAGAATTTGTTGGGAAACGGCATGGTCAGAGAAGTTTGAAGAAGTTGATTTCTTAGCAAGGTCTTGATAGCAGCTCTGTGTTGATTATGATTATATGATTCCTTTAATTTCAGGTTGAAATGGGCATGAAGAACCATGAAATAGTTCCCTGCAGTTTGGTTGCTTCAATAGCCAGCCTTAAACATGGGGGCTGTAATAAAGTTTTAAGAGAATTAGTGAAACATAAACTCATAGCTTGGGAGCGCACCAAAAGTAAGTATTTGAGGTACCATTTGTGATTTTTCATGTAAGTGACCTCCCCCAAAGCAGACATTCCAAAAGGCAGGAAGTGGAAGTTGCCAGACCAGGAAAACACTAGCCCTAGAAATGACACCACATACTTCTACAACTGGTCAGAACAATCACAGGGCCCACCCAGATCAAAGAGGGTGGAAAATAATCTGCATCTCCTGGTAGGGATTAGCAAATTCCAGTTGCATAAGAGCAAGCAGAATAGAGATAACTGATGATACCATCTTTGGAAAATACAATGTGGCACAAGACTCTAGAGCATTACTGCTTAAACCATTTGTGTTGAGGGATGAGTTTCTTTTTTTCAACTACCATGGATCCATACTTTTATAAAAATAATAAAAAAGTAATTACTAGAAAAATGAAATTAACTGATAAGATGCAAGCCAAATTCCTTAGTAGAGTTGAAGGCATACAATAACTTGGTTAAGCTGATATAAAAAATTTTTACCGTAACCACTTCATTTCAGTTCCTGTATCTTGACATAGACTAGTAGCAACATAGACTGATGTTCATCCTGTGGGTCACACTTTGAGTAACACTGTTCTAGAGAAGACATAAAAATTATAGGAAGAAATGCCAGATTTGTAAATCTGGGTAGCTAATCTTTTTCCAGCTAAGACTTCCCATGCTCAGTTCTTCTCATGACTTGAACTGGTATCGCTTGGTACAATGTAACTAAAATATGGTCTTTCTCGTTTGCTTTTGTGTAGCTGTTCAGGGCTATCGGTTGACAAATGCAGGCTATGATTACCTAGCTTTGAAAGCACTTTCTTCTAGAGAGGTAGTTGAATCTGTTGGAAACCAGATGGGTGTTGGCAAAGAATCTGGTAAGTGCTAACAGTACTGTTGAACACGTTTTCTTTGCTTTTAGTTTTATATTCTCTTCTTTGAAAAAGCATTCATCTTTTAATTTTTTTAATTTTTTCCAACTACACAATAAATTGGAAAGTTGTTTAGAAACAATACATGTTATGAAATTACCTTTAGTGTAGTTTATTGTTTTGTTGTAAGTCTATCACTAAAATTTAAGTATACCAAGAATTAGTTTTCTTCTAATAACTGAAATCTTTGGCAGATATTTTATTTGCACTTAGTTTATATTTGATAAATTGGACATTTGTAATAGTTAAAAATATGTGACACAAGGAAGTACTAGAAGATAGTGAATATCTACAATCCACAAATATTGTTTTCTTCACAGCAATATGATGAACAAGGCAAAGTTAGGTATTTATGGAAGACAGAAAAAAGCATTCTAAAATAGTATTGAACAAATATCTATGTATTTATTTTCTATGTGGAAGACAGGTAGAAATGAAGAGCAGGGAATGATTTTATTTATACCATGCCCTCTTATACACTGCTTTCTATCCTGTGTAATTTATATAGTTACATTATTTATCTAAACTGAAAAGGTAAAAAAATTAAAGTTGGAAATAAAATAATTATTAGGAGGCCTACTCCAAGGGAGACTGCTATGTACTTCAGATGGCTAGTATGTCTTCTGTATTAATATCCAGATTATAGTGTGTATTTAATAAGTAGTACAAGCATGCTACAGCAGAGTGTGTGTGTAAAATGTATAAAATGAGATCATGAAACACATTTTGAGATAAGCTTACTCTTAATTATGTCCAATTTTCTTCAATCTAAAACATAGTAACTTTTTTTCTTGTTAAGAACTTCATTGCATACAAAACAATAAATAGTACAAAAGAGAATGCAGTAAAAAGTAAATCGTACTTCTAACCCAGGTCTCAATCTCCTGTTATTATTTCCCTAAGCTATTGCAGTTTATTGATGTCTTATATAGCTTTCTAAAAATATTCTGTGTAAATATAAATACTAAGTACTAAGGATAGATGTATATACATTCACATATCTTTTTAATCTGCTCTCATAGTTGCCGAGTATTACATTGTATGCATACTCCGTAATTGATTTTAGCAGTCCCAGTTGTTATGGGCATTTAAGTTACTTCCAGTCTTTTTTTGTAAGTAATGTGGTGAACACTCTTGTACAGATGTCTCTGTGCAAATAAATTTATAAATACATTCTTAATAATTGAATTATTAGGGCAAAAGTTACGTATACTTAAAATTTTTATGTAACCAAATTTCTCTCCAGAAAGTTTGCACCAGTTTATAATCCCACCAGTGTAAGAAAGAGGCTATTTCTTAGAAATGTGATAAACTTTCTCATGAACACTTAGGACGTTCTAAATGTCAATATTACAAATAGCAACTTGTTTAATAGTTGAAATGTTTAATGGGATGATCTGCTCCATTCCGAATATAGGATTATATTCTAACAACAGAACATTATTTGTTGTTAAGCAATTAAGAATTGAACTTTATGTTGAAAAGGAAGATGATTCAATCATTTCTTGTACATACAGGGCACTAAGGAATGATTAGAATGTTTATTCCTTAAATTGATCATTGAGTATCTTTGGAAGCAACAACCTTGACGCATTGCATCATTGTTTTCTTTTGTAGTAGGTATAAGTACGTCATCTTATTATTTTGGATTGTAACTAAATAATTTTGCTAAATGGTAAGTATTCCTGGTTATTAAAGATAAAATTTGATACAAATACAATCAGACAAAGTTAGACAATTAGAATTGCGCCAACTTATTGGCATAAAAGTATAATAATGATATTTTTTAAATCTCGGCTCTAGATATTTATATTGTTGCAAATGGAGAAGGTCAGCAATTTGCATTAAAGCTTCACAGACTGGGAAGAACCTCCTTTCGAAATCTAAAAAACAAGCGTGATTACCATAAACACAGGCATAACATGTCTTGGCTTTATTTGTCTCGTCTCTCTGCCATGAAAGAATTTGCCTATATGAAGGTATTTTAATTTCTTTCCATTTTTTAACCGTTAATGTAAGACTGTAGTGACAGGCGTCAGCCTGGTGCCCCCACATCCCCCTACCTCCAGTCCCAGTCCTCACAGTCACTTTTATCTCTTGATTGATTTCTGTTATTTGTCTTCCTGGTGATTTCCTTCTTTGGGAGGATATTTTTAATTGTTAAAAACATACAAAAGCAATGTATAATCTACAGTATTAACAAGATAGAGTATCCTGAAGTCACGATGTACTTACGTCACAAATGTGTGAATGTATATCTAACCTGTGTGTGAATATATATCTGTAATTGAAAACACTAGGTACTTGTCATCTGTAGAATCCTTAGTAAGTTGACTGGTATTTTTTATTTCACATAATAGAATAAGTGTCAATTTAAAGGTTCGTATGTATATTACAAATAGTAAAACTCATTAGTTTTTAAATGTTTACCTTTAAAATTAAGTTCAACATAGATTTGTTAAATACTTTTAATAATAAAATTAAATATCTTCAGATCTTAAACTAATGGTTTGTATGCTATAATAGTCAATCAGTAAGTAGGCAGTTTGGTAGGAATGATTATACATATGTATTTCCAAAACTGTATTAGATATTTTCTTGGGGTATTTATATGAAGGTATAGGAATAGAACTTGGTTGTGCTAAATATGCTCTTTAAATACATTGATATTTTCCTAACAGAGAATAAGGTAAAATTGAGCTATAGCTTGGCACAAGAGCTAGACCACTATGACAATAGTTGAGGTTATTATATGCTTATATAATATTATATGTGCCAATTCATGCTTAAAGTCAGCTTACATTGGAAAAAAACATTTTTTAAACCAAACAAATTATCTTTGGGGAGTGAGAAGTATTATAGTTTATTTCCAGTACAAAGAAGGTAGGAAGTAGACGGCCTTTTAAAATCAACCCTGTTATAATAAGTATATATTGAGTCTTTGCTGTGTGCCTACCACTATATTAAGTACTGGGGTAGGGTGTGGTATAGGGATGGATACCAATATAGCCAGTGCAGTCTGTGTCTTAAAGTTAGAAAGATACCACAAACACAAATAAAACAAAGAACAGTTTAACAATCAAATTATATGTGTGAAGTTTAGAGAAACTTCTGTAGAGTGGGATAGTTGAAAGAGGTTTCACGAAATGAGTAGGAGCTGGGTAAAGTTATGAAGCACACATGATTCCGCTATAAGGAGAAGGCAGTAAAACAGGGTTCTTGCAGAGGAGCCACTTTGGGCAAAGACGTGGATATAGGTGTGCCCTTTGTGTCTAGGTGATAGTCATAGGCTGTCCTGATTGCACTCCAGAATGCTTATTGGAGACGTATTGGTTAACTGGATTAAAGAGAGTTTTGAAAACTAGAAAAAGTTGTTCAAAATCAGTATTTATAGCCATTGTAGATCTTTTCCTTTGAGCATTAGCATAAGCATCTTAGTTTGCTGTTAGATATGATGGCAAGAGCTAGAACCACTGATGGAGAGTGATCAGGTATAAATGACAAAGGCCTAGAAATGGTGGCATTCCAAATGGCAGAGGGCATGAATCTTAACATACTCATATTTTGAAGAAAATAATAACAATAGGATAGAAAGAGTTAAGCACAGAGGAAAAGATGGATTTATGGATGATCTGAAGTAACATTTGACTCAGACCACTCCAGTGTGTATGTTTGTCACATGGTAGACTTATATCGTATATTGTAGTCTGATGGAAAACTCAGTGTTCTGTAAACTAAAATGCCTAATCTATTAGAATATTCCATTTCCTAATATACCAGAAGACCGAGTACTTCTTAAAGCACAATTTCTTTCCATTCGACTTTTTTAAGCACACTCCCATAATGATAGAAACTTACAAAACAGATGAGGATATATTATTCTAAAGGCAGAGATCTTTCATACTCATTTTTACAACCCTAGTACAGTGTATAATAACTGTGTTCAATAAATGAATGTTTGGTGAAAATAAACTGGTTTAAACTTTGTTTTGTTTTTTATGTACAGCTAATTCTGTGCTGTGAATAAGCCATACATAAATAATCATGTGTTAACTGTAATTTTATAAAGGCTTGTATGTTTTACTTCTGGTTGTGGGTAAATATGTTTACTTTTATTCCCTAAAAATTTAATCATCTCTTCACTAGTTTATAACTGTTTTGCTATGTTTTAGGCATTGTATGAGAGGAAATTTCCGGTTCCAAAACCAGTTGATTATAATCGCCATGCAGTAGTCATGGAACTCATAAATGGTTATCCTCTGTAAGTATATATTATTCTTGAAACTATGGGTCCTAGTAAATAATTATAAGGTTCAGTTTTTAAAAATATTTTTTTTAATTAAACAGAATATTGCTTCTGGGAAGTTAGAAATTAACATACAGCAGTAGATTCAAAGGCAGATGAAAATTGAATTGCATCCTTACAGTATATATTTTGTAATCTCTGATTCATTCAACAATTATTAATCTAGTATATGCCAAGCACTGTTCCAGGCACAGCAGTAAACAAAACAAAGTCCCTGCCCTCACAGAGCTTACATTCTGATGGAAGGAGACATGCAGTAAATAGCTAAATATATATCAGGTGATAGTAAATGTTATGGATAAAAATAAAATGCGTCAAGGGGGAGGGAAGGACTGAGATGGATGTAGAAGGCTGCTATTTTACATGGGGTGGTCAGCAAAAGTCTCATTAAAAAGGTGATTTTTGAGCAGAATCCTGAAAGAAGTGAGGGGAAACCATGCAGATATCTACGAGAACAGTCCAGGCAGAGAGAACAGCAAGTGCATAAGCCTGGGGCGGGAGCATGCCCACATGTTCAGTGAACAGTCAGGGTGTATGTCAGTGTGGCTGGAGCTGAATCAATAAGTGAGAAATTATGTGATAAGGTCAGAGAGGCAGCAGGGAGCCAGATCATTTAAGGTCTGTAGGCTATTGTAAGACCTTTATGATTTTTTATTATTGAAATATATTTGATACATGATATTGTGTAAATTTAAGGTATATAACATGTCAATTTGATACTTTTGTAGTGTGATTGCCTTTGTAGTGATATTTAGCGCAAGGATTTTTAAATTTTGATTGAGATAGGAAATCATTGGAGGATTTTGAACTGAGAAGAGACATGATATGACTAATGTTTTAATAGAATCACCCTGCCTGCTATATTGAGAGTAGACTAAAAGGAGATAATGCCAAAATTAGGAAGACAAGTTAGGAGATTATTGTAACATTCCACTCAAGAGATGACAGTAGTTTGGATCAGAGTGATAGATGCCAAGGTGTTGAAAAGTGGTCAGATTCTGGATATGTTTTTTAGAAAGAGCCAACATGATTTGTTTGGGGTTGGATATTGATATGAAGGAAGGAAGGAAGATGGGAGTCAAGGATAACAGCCAGGTTTGGTACCTGAATGACAAATTAATTGGAAAGATAAAGTTGGCATTTACAAAAATGGGAAAGACTGAAGAGCAGTTTGAAGTTAGACAGTTGGGCAGAATCAGAGGTTCTGTTTGGAACATGGTAAGTTTGAGATGCCTAGGAGTTTGGGGAAGTCTAGATTGAAGTCAGTATGTATGTATGTATGTATGGTGTTTAAAGCCATGAGCTTGGATGAGATCACCAAGAATGATTTTAAATAAGAGACCCTACGATTAAGATTAACCTTGGAGAAATTCCAAAATTTAAAGGTCAGGGAGAAGGAAAAGAACTAGCAAAAAAGACTAGGAAGGAATGGTCAGTGTAGAAAGAAGACAGCCTAAAGAGTTGGTATGCCAAGAGTCAAGTGAAGGAAGTGTTTCAAGGAGGGGCAAGAGGTTAACTGACAGACCAAATAAGATGAAGACCAAAAATTGACCTCTGGATTTACTAGCAACGTGGAAGTCATTGGTAGTCTGACAGGAGATATTTTATTGAAACAAGTTAGATGAAGAAAGCCTCTTTGTAATGGATTTATTAGAGTGGGAGGAAAAAAATTGGAGAAAGCACATGTATCGGAGTCTGGCTATAAAGAAGCTCAAAGAAAGTATGTGGCAGTGGAAAGGGTACAAAATCGCAGTAGGGTATAGCTTTTTATTTTTTTAATAGGTAGGTGCTGTTATGTCTGTATGCTGCTGGGAATGGAAACTGCTAAGGAAACAGGAAATGGAAATGTATACCCACACACTTGCTTTCATCAAAATCATAAATGAACAAATAACCTATTTTCATACTTAAAATATTTTCAGATGTCAGGTACACCACGTTGAAGACCCTGCATCAGTATATGATGAAGCAATGGAACTAATTGTCAAACTTGCAAATCATGGGCTAATTCATGGAGATTTCAATGAATTCAATCTCATTTTGGATAAAGATGACCACATCACCATGATTGATTTTCCACAAATGGTTTCAACTTCTCATCCCAACGCTGAATGGTATATACCATGCCAAAATTGATTGTGAATGTGGGTGGTGTATGATGCAGTCACTTTTTATTCATAATTTTCAACTTTGTAATACTGTCATTTGCGTCAATAACTGGTTTGAAGTGGCTGAAGTTAATGGTGTAAAATTTGGGTTTTTTTATTAAATGATATCAGACTACTAGGATTTTCCCCTTATTCCTCTTTCTGATTCCTCGTATTTTAAAGGGAGCAAAGTGCACTTTGGTCCAGTTTTTGAAACCTATTCCATAAGCTTATGCTGTGTATTAGAAACCTGAAGAAACTGCCTGCTGTTACAAACCTGAAGAACAATTTGGCAGACTTATAATCTGACAGACTTTCAAAAGTCAAATTTTCTTAGCCATGGAAACCCTTTATTCAAACAGACTTTCAGGTGGAAGCCCAGTTTTTAAAACAAACAAAAGCCTGCTCGGAAGAAATAGGGACGTGGGGAGGGGAACCCGTTCTCTGCCTTTCCCTTTCCTTTCTTCTCCATGGTTGTCTCCAGGAGAGCTTCTCCAGACATAATTCGATAATGTTGGTGGCCCTAATAAAAGTTGTGGATTTGAACTGGACTCAGTTGCCAGTATGTCATTTTTAGCTTTTATTATTAGAAAAGAATTCACATAAAACCTCATCCCTGACACAGGGCAGAATCACTTTGTATACTGTGATAATCTTATTTCTCATATTACTTAACCACTTAAACCAGCCAAGTTGTGAAATATGACAGGATATATTCCTTTATTTGTTTGTATCCCATGGTGCAATTGAGCATAATCAAATTAACAATATTTTTTCTCCTCCTGTTCCTGGTTATAATATGAGAAGCTTCTCCTTTTTCGCAAAGATAACTGTTATCAGTTACATAATGTATTATGAGCAGAGTTTGAGCTCCAACCAGTTTGTGTTCAGGGAGGTTCTTCCTCCTGATTTTTATTAGAAAATGTCTATGCTTATTCTAGAGAAAGGTCATTTAACAATAAACTTAAAAAATGTTTCCAACAAAACAATACTAACAGATTAATGCCTGCCACTTGGCTGGTTGGTATATCTTTAGATGATCACTAATCACCATTTTTATTAAAATGGAGCATCATAGGCACACAATGAAGGAACATCTAGGAACCACCAGAATTAGAGACAGAAATGATAACAGATTAGGACATTCCAAGTTAAAGCTGCATTATTCTTGAAGACATTGTGATTTAACTTGAACTTTTATGCGCAAGTACTGTGATGAATGAGTTGTGCTAATAAGCATTAGAGATTAAGATACAAATAATGTCTATTTCTGCTTTTGAAGAAGTTATTGTGTAGTAGGTGAGACATAAGTTTAAATAAACACATAATTTTAAAATAATTTATTGAGGTTTTTCCCAGGGTACCCTAAGAGCAAAGGATAGTGGCATTGCCTCCCTGTTTCATCTTTCTCTAAAATAATAATTTAGTTAAAATTCAGGGAGATAGTTAATCCCATGTCGCCCTGTATCTTAATTCTCCCTTATCTGGAAACCTAGAGAATTAACCTGTTCTTTTGCTTTGTGGTGACCTCAAAAGGACCCTGATATTCAGAGATCCTTCTCTCAGTCCAGATTAACTTGTCTTCAGATCATTATAAGCCACCAAATTACTTATTTCTTTTGGATGTTATTGCAAATCAGCTAATGGATAATAAAGGAACATAAACATAATTCAGTAGTCAAACTTTCTTGTATGTCACTAATCTGTTTTTATCTTCAGCTTTCCTAGTTTCCCCAGTTGCAGTGGGTATAGCTGATGGGAAGTATAACCAGACTGGAGACTAAAGAAGAAATGTGAAAACCTGCCCCCAGACTATACACCCATACCCTCCTTTTCTTGAATTCATATTCATTTTATCTTAGTATATCTGTGACATTATGGGAAACCCTTGAGTTATCTAACCATAGGAACTGTATGCCTTTGACAGCTTATATTACTTGTTAGTTACCCTCCTTTGAGTTTTAGTGTTTCAAATATACTGTCAACTGGTTCCTTTCTTTTTTTTTTCTTTTGAATAACATCTTTTTCTCTTCCATGTAAGGGGTGGAACTATCATAACAGATCATAAGGATATTGTCATTGCCTAATAAGGGAAAAATGAGCAACAAGGGCTATATCAAAAATGATTCTTGCTTTTGCAGGTATTTTGACAGAGATGTTAAATGCATTAGAGATTTCTTCATGAAACGTTTCAGCTATGAAAGTGAGCTTTATCCAGCCTTTAGTGATATCAGGTTTGTACTCTGCATTGCTCAAAATGATAGAACTCTGTTAAATACCTGATTTATTTAGTTCTAAAAGTTAACATTTTCATCTAAAAATTTTCCAAATAGTGACCTTTGACACATAATCATTTTTGAGTATCATTGCTGTGTAGTATATAAATGAAACTTAAAAAATAGAAAATACCTGTTTTAGATCCATTAAGGCAATGTTACTGAATTTGGGGGAGGAATATACCTAGTTTCTTATAAAGTCAAGAATTTTTAAGGGCCGGCCAACTGGCTCAGTTGCTTAAGAGCTCGCTCGAGAGTACGAGCTGAGCTCTGAGAAACAGCAGTTCGATGCCAGCCCAAGCTGAGCTGCCGCTGAGCTGCCAACAGGTGGCAGGATGGCTCAGCTAAAAAAAAAAAAAAAAAAACTTTTATTCAATGTAGGATGCTATGTAAATAACCTATTTATAAGGAATCAAGTCAAGTGTGTATCAGAATTTGTATTTTTCCTTTGTTCACAACGGGGGCTATTTTTAATTGATTTATGAAACCTAATTATATGTACTTTCTCAAAGCCATATTTTCTCATTTATTTTATACACTTAGTTAAGATAATTATTTTCTGATTTGGGGTGATTAACATAATTTAAAAGAACTCTTTACCTGCTTTGAAGGTTAATGTATTAAGTCAGTAAATGTTAACTAAAGTTTCTATAACCTTTCTACTAATATGTATTGCTTTTCACTGTGGTATTATTTTATTCATAAATAACAACCAGCATATATCTGTTACACTTGTATACTTACAGTAATTTAAGTATTACATTTCAGGCAAAGAAAGACCTTTCAAATATATGAGCTCTTAAACGCATTTGAGAATTATAATTTATCCGACAAATAAATATTTATCCATGTCAGATGGTAGTTTTGCTCTCTGAATGTTTGATGTTCTTTTGTTTTCTAGGAGGGAGGACTCCCTTGATGTAGAGGTTTCTGCCAGTGGGTACACAAAGGAAATGCAGGCAGATGGTGAACTGCTTTATCCAATAGGCCCAGATGAGAAATATAGCGAAACAGAGGAGGGATCTGAATTCTCATTTTCTGACGAAGAGCTATCAGATAAAGCAAAGGTTTATAGGTCAGCAAATCAAAGTGAACGAAACTCTGTAGATGAGTCAGTTGACTGCTGTTGCAGATCACCTGGAGACCTTGAACAAATAAAGGAAAACAATTTATCAGAGGAGAGTGCTGATGCACACAATTTTGAAATGACTGGATTCAATCAAGCTTTAGAAGAAATGAAAGGGCAGGCTGTTGAAAACAATTCTGTAACTGAGTTTTCTAAGGAGAAAAACAAAACTGAAAATGACACCAGGCAAGATGGTAAGACAGGTCAAGGAGGAATCCCCACAGGCTCTGAAGAGTATGAAGATGAATGCCCTCATCTCATTGCCTTGTCGTCGTTCAACAAAGAATTCAGGCCTTTCAGGTATAGAACGCAGGCCTTTTAGGTGTAGATTTCTGTTGATTGATTTTTGTCTTTAATCTGGAGCCCTGTACTTCCTTCCGTTGTGGTAAATGAGTATTTTTTTCCAAGGATGTGAGAGTTGTATTCTGTGCCATTACGTGTAAAAAGAAAGCAAATAACCCTTTTGTTAAAATTCCAATTATCCTGTACAATCCACCGGAGCCTGCACAGCATATTGATTCAAGTTTAAGCAGTCTGCCTTAAAATACAATTTGGTTACTTTAATTCAGGTCTCTTGATAAACTGATCACATTTTAGA
Source organism: Aselliscus stoliczkanus (assembly GCA_033961575.1). Lineage (NCBI taxonomy): Eukaryota > Metazoa > Chordata > Mammalia > Chiroptera > Hipposideridae > Aselliscus > Aselliscus stoliczkanus. The sequence continues at coordinate 47,021,798 of CM066728.1, forward strand.
TGGATGAATTGTTCATAATCATATATCTAATGTATGTTTAACTTATGTAAAGGCCAATAAATCTGCAGTAAATGTGCTTTCTTCATAAAAGATCTTCTTAACAGTGACTTTCCTCTGGTACTTTGAGCCTTCTATTCTTATGTGTTCATATGAAATTACATACTGCTATATGATTTTTTTTTCTTTTTTTAAAGATTTTATTGGGAAATTGGATTTTTCTTTTAAGAATTGTGGGAGGTTTTTTGCCAATATTAGTCAGCCACAGATTAGCTAAATATCAAAAATTTAATTTTTAGATTTGGGATAGTTTACCCACAATAAAAGAACTATAGTTTAATGAAATAGCTTTATTTATTTCAAAATAGTAATATGACGATTAAAATTATATCAGCAGTACATATATTAGGCATTTCTCAGTACATATTTAGGTCTGCATCCTAAGGCTGCTTTTTTTTTTAAAGATTTTATTGGGGAATTGGCAAAGGGGAACAGCGTTAGGGAATCGGGGAAGGGCAACAGACAAATTGCTGTCCTTTTTTGCTTTGGTCTAGTTGCGGAGGATGTTGCTTCACTGTTGGTATCGTCATTGCGCTCTTCCCGGATGAGGCAGATCGGTCGCTGGCCTCTGGATGTCGCTCACCGCGGCTATTGGCAGCTCATGCTTGGCTGCCAGCCGCTCACGCTGGCTGTGGGCCACTCACTGTAGCCTATGGTAGCCCACTGCAGCAGGGGCTGCAGCCCACACCATCACCGGGGCTCACACAGCCCAGCTCCAGGTGGAGCTGTTGTTAGCTGTAGAGGGCAGTGTCACTGGCCCTCATGTGGGATCCGAACCGGGGCTGCTGGCATCCCAAAACCAGCGCTTAACCAATGCGCCACTCAGCCGGCCCCTAAGGCTGCTTTTATAGTTAGCATTTTTATTGTGAAGCAAAACACAAGAAATTTTTTTCTTTGCCATATAACCAGGTTTTGAGACTTGGGGCTATTACCACTTGAATAATAAATGTAAAATTAAATTAAAATCGGGGCCGGCCGAGTGGCGTGGTTAAGCGCTGGCCTGGGAAGCCAGCGGCCCCGGTTCGGTCCCACATATGAGGGCCAGTGACACTGCCCTCAAAAAAAAATTAAAATCAAGAGTGGCAGTGGCTTAGGATTTTGAGTAATACAAGAAAATCTATATAAGTTAAACAGTTTTTTAAACAGAATAATTTTTTCTCTAAATGTTGGGCAAAATTTTAGTTTTCAAAGTAGAAATACAAGATAACAGATGTTGCTGAAAAATATTGACTTAAAATATAATTTGAGGAATGTATAAAAACAAATTAGACAGTTTCTGTAATTGCAGTTTTTTTCTCTTTCCATTACACCTACTTTTGTTTGGAAAGATGGCAAGAAAGTGTCCTAAGGATTTAGATTGTAAGAGGTAGATTTGTATATAGTTCCCTTGAAAGAAGGGGGAAAAAGACATGAATTGTGGCTAAGTGATAACAGATTTTTATGGCCAAAACGTTCTATCATTTTGAAATTTTGATAGGACAATCATCAGAATGCTGGAAAATGAAAATTGTTAATATATTTGCCTTAATTGTCGGTAATTTTACCTTCACAAAACTTTTAAATATAACATTTCTGAAGTATTTTATGTGTTTTAAGTTTTATTACCATGTAAGGAATGATATAAATTAATTAAGCATAAATAGCTATGAAAACTAATGATAAATTGTGATTTTTTTAATTTTAGAGATGAAGAAAATATGGACGATATTAATCAATATAGAAGAAGAACTCTGAGTGTTACTTCTGCGGGTAGTGTTTTAAGCTGTTCAACAATTCCTCCGGTAACTATTCATTCAACACTTAACAAATGTTTATTAGGTCACTATGGACAGATTACTGAGCTGAGGCACTGCGAGGATTACATGATATACAAGACAGTTTCAGCCATTTGAACCTCATGTTAATAGTATAAAATTATAACAAAGTACAAATTTAGTAATATAAGAGAGTTTACTTTTAGCTTAAGTGATCAGAGCTTTCAGGAAAAGACAGCATGTCAGTTAGCTTGAATATGAAGGATAAAATAGAAATTTAGATCCCAGAGGGCTTCGTAGAGTCTCATATGGTCTAGTCCCTGCATTTTAACAGTGTGGACATTGAGGCCCAGATAAGTTACATGACGTTGCTCAGGGTCACCCAGCGAGTGACAGCACCACTAGTTAGTTTGTTCTTAAATTTCAAAAGAGAAAAATAGGTAGTTCTTAAATTTTTGGTATTTCAACTATTTGCTGGACATTTAGCAATGTCCAAAAGAATTTCATGAGTGACATTTTCCAGACAGGATAATGAGCACAGATCTTCTAGCTCCTACCGAGGAGCTTGTCTGCCTGCCAGCCTTCTCTCTGAGCTAGCCCAAGAGAAAGACTGAGTTTCCTTTTTTTGTAGATTTCAAGGAGAGATTACATAATTGGTTTATTGGGTTTTTTTCCTTCTGCTTAAAGGTATTATGTTGAATACCACTGAATCCAGTTTTTAGTGATACAATGAGGGGGAAAAAATCAGTGCAGAAAGTGGAAAGGAGAAAATAAAATTATGTGGAAAATGAATTCAAAAGAAAAGAATTTGTTTTTTCCTGAACTTTCCATTTTCAAGTTCAGGTATATTGTCAGTAAGTTAAAATGTATGTCTTGTGATAGGTAACATCAAATATTTACAAAATTAAATCTGGATTATCAAAAACAAGCTAAAAATAACAGTACTGTATTTTATATAGCACACTTTTAGTAGTTCTGGGACCTTTACTTGATAATAGAAACACTTAGAGCTTGTCAGACTAAAATTCTAGAAATGTATTGATTTTTATATACTCTTTTCTAATGGCCTGATAATTTACTTATTTTCTGGACATAAAATTTAAATCTGTGTAATCTTTGAAACATCTATTGATTATATTAAAAGATGAAAATATCCTTTTAAGTTTTATCACCTGTTTTTATTATGACTGTTTCACACTTCATGGTTTCCTGCCCACTCTTGACTTTGATATTTTCTATACTTATGGAGATTCATCCTCCTTTCTTTGATTTCTAAGATTTAAAGCATAAATGCTTTTATATCTTATTACAGTGGTATAACATTGGCAATTGTATATAAAGATAAGTGAGATTACTAATTCATGCCACTTTCTTAGGTTCTAATTTATGCTTTTCTATATACAGAGGGAAAATGTGTACACATTTTATTTGAGAAAAGAAAAAACTAAAATTGTAGTACAATGAATGACACTAGCATTCATTTGATTAATGCCATCTTTTAAGCGAACGTCATACTACACATTGCTACTATAATTCAATTCAACTTTGAAAAGTTACACATAGATAATATCTCTTAAAATGTGTACATTTTTTTGGCACCCCCAGTATAAACATGATGGCATTGACATTGTCTTTAGATTTTGATGTTACCTCATTTCCCTTACTGCTAACAGCAGGAACTTAAAGGTTTACAATGGGTCAAGCCTACAATGAATTGCATTATACAATACAAACTTGATTTCTAAGGAGAAAAAAGATCTGTCTACCTTAGCTTTGTCAAAATGGTTTCCCTCTAACCATTGGAAACAAATTGATCATCTTAACTCTATTCTTTTGGAAATTTGGTCACTGTTTTCCTTGAGGTCACGTTTTGTTTAAAAGGTCAGGAGAAAATAAACTTTATTTTGTTCCCTCCATTATTTTGATGATTGTTGTTTTGAGGTTTGTACAAAGGTAAAAGATTTTCTCTGTGTTCTTTGAAATTGTAATTGTAAGGTCTATTTTCTTCCTTAAAATAGCTTTTTTATGAACTCTGTTCTTTCTAGTATGTAACAGAATTCAATTATAAAATTAAGGTATAGGGCCGGCCAAGTGGCTCAGTTGGTTAAGAACTTGCTCAAGAGTGCAAGCTGAGCTGCCGTTGAGCTGCCAACAGGTGGCAGAATGGCTCAGCTAAAAAAAAATAATAAATAAATTAAGGTATATTTCATTTCAGTATATATGCAGCCACCATCAAAAACAACAAACAACATGCATGATTTTCATTGATTTTTTTTATATACTCCCTGAGATAATACACAAGTATTTTATTTCATGTTTCATCATTTAAAAAAAAAATGCCAAATGGGGTTTTTCTTCCACTTTTGTTAACATAAAGAAAATTACATTGCAGAATTTGTAAATTGTCCTGGATTAGGAAAAGGTAGATGCACAGTAATACGTTATCTCCTTATTTTCTTTAGCTGCTTGATAAGTTTATCTTAGTGGAGAACCAAAGGGAAATTCAAGCAGAATATTTGGAAAAGAAATTGATTTTTTGTTGGAAACATTCTGGAGGCCTCTCAGAATTCCTCTCGTTTAAACGTGGTGTACCCTCTACCATTGTTTCCCTGGAATCTTTCACCTCCTATTTGTTGGATGTCTTCTTTCCTAGTTCCATCTACTTTTCTTACCTCCTTTATTTCTTCATTGGCATTATAGATTCCAGGAGTTATTTGAGTGAATTTTGGGGATATTTTTATTACTAAGAATATCTTTTTTATTCTGTCCTCACACTTGATTGGGAGTTTACAGAGTTGTGGTTTGGAACTCATTTTCCTGCAGAATTTTGAAGATACTGCTGTTGTCTTTGTCGTCGTTACGGAGATGCCATCTCCAGAGTTCTGGTATCCTGATGGGGTGGAAGACTATGATGCTGCCTGGCTCCTGGGGGTAGGGAAGGGTCCTGGAGGCCAGTCTTATTTTAAACTTGGAGCCAACCCTGCTTTCAGTTCTGAACTTCTGTAATACCAGGTCCTTCTAAGCCGCCAGCCTTCCTAGGTTTGGGGAACTGCATCTCATGGGGTATCATCCTCTGCAGGAACTTGAGTTCTGATTCTTTTCACTGGTTCCCCCTCTTCTCTTACCATTTTTCCCATTGACAGTCATTAGACTAAAGTAAAGAGGGATAACTTTTTAAAGCCTGTTAATTGAATATAGTCTGCTTGCTTAACTAGGTAAAATAATCCAGTCTGCATTTAGCTCCTCTCATCCCAAGTTTTATATTACACGTATGCAAGTCAGGAAAACGTGTGTTAGGCAGACTAGGTCTTCTAGCCCATTTTTACTTCTCAAATCCATTATTCTTTAATTTTTTAACTTGACATATTTTTAATAAATGCACCCTTGTGCCTTACGTAGGGTGGGGCATAGAGACTCATGCCTCAACCCTTGCAGTGTTTGTCATCTTTTCTTAGGAGACAAGTTCGATATGGTGCAAGGTTATACACAGTTAAATAACAGGCTGTAGTGCTTCAGAGAAAGAAAAGATTACTGGAAACAGAATAGTCTGATTTTTCAATCATCTTCGCAGTTATGAGACATTGGCAGCCTGTGTCCTAACTAATAAGAAATAATATGAATTTATGGCCATTTACTATGAGAAGGCATTCTACATCTCCCAAAAACTGGATGAAGACTTTACCATGGGTAACTGCTGCCATCAGGTCATTTCTACACCTGAAGTTACAAAGGATATATTGTGGATATATTTTTACCAGTAGGGACTGCTTTCAAACATAATTTCCCACTACATTAACATGCCTACTTTTACCTAGAAAGCAGAAGAACAAGTAGTTTTGATCTTGTTGGTTTTGATTTTTTTGGTTTTGAGGGGTTGTTTTTTTCAGTTTTCCTGATGGACACCAGGTGGCACTACGGTGATTTGTTTTTCAAAGAGTTGTGATTATACACTGATGTTTTATTTTGATGGTTTGTACAGACTGTTAGTATTTGTAATATTAAAATCCAGGCTCTTTATACAAATTTGAAAAATATTAGTAGTGTAAACCTTTGTTTTATTGAATGTTTACTCTTTATCAAAATAGTAAATTATCAGTGATACTAATTCATGAAATCTTTCCAGGAACTGGTGAAACAGAAGGTGAAACGTCAGTTGACAAAACAGCAAAAATCAGCGGTCAGACGTCGATTGCAAAAAGGAGAAGCAAATGTATTTACCAAGCAACGAAGAGAAAACATGCTAAATATTAAGTCAAGCTTGGAAGCAGCTAGCTTTTGGGGAGACTAATATATTTAAGATCTTGAATATTTTTCAGAAAGTTGCTAGGATCCCATTTTAAGCCACCAGGGCAGATCAATAAAACCTCTTTCATGTATAAATTTGACTCATTCAATACATGTTTTTTAAAGAATAATTGTAGTAATTCTAAAGCAATCATCCAATTTTACAAGTAACTTTGATGCCCAGTACATCTGATGAAATCTGGTTTTCAAAATAACTTTTATTAGGAATATTTGGATATTTTTTAAATCTAAATATTGTTTTTGTTTTTTGTTCTCTACTAAAAACAGGTGATTTCTTGGTTTCAAACCCCAACCTTTCTACTTACTAGTGAAAACAACCTTAGGCAAGTCCTATTTCTCTCCCTCTTTCTCTCCTTCACCACATCGGTTTTAATGTTAGAATTGGATTTCTAACTACTTTGTTGGCTTGTTTTGAGGACTACCTGAGGCAATACACAGAAAGCACTTAGGATAATGCCTAGCACTTTAAGCATTCAGTAAAATGTAGCTATTAGAATTATAATTTTAACGATGTTTATCTTTTTGAAATTCTGCTTAACATGGTTGGATTTTATTTAACCACTGAAAGAATTCACTGCCATTTATTTTTTTTTTCCTCCGTTAGGAATAAGCCAGTAATGCATCATTTCATTTTCTGCTATTTAAGTTGGTAATGTGGTCATGGGAACAGAAACTTCAGATAGACCCACCACAATATTTACAGTTGCTAGTTTTTATGCAGATCTGAGTAGAAGTAGAAGAGTGAAGTGTAGGGAGGTAAAGGGAGGAGTGGAAAAGTTTGTTGTTATTTGTAGCTGGGTGGGTCCAGCACCTGTTATCACTTCAACATTAACAAATACTTAGTGAAGGAAAGTAGGGAAATACGTAAGATGTAGTTCCTCCCTCAAAGACTGTAATCCAGCGAGATGTAAAGATGGGTGCTTGAGTATATGTACCTGATGACATTCAGGTCCTTGCAGCATCGCCCCTAGGAGGCCCAAAGAGGGACATCACCTGCAGCAGAAAATGACCACTAGATGGCAATGTCATCCCACAATTTCCAGACAGAATGTCCTTAAATTACTTGTATCTGTGATTATGATCTACCAGAGGAAAACGAGATTATTTTCCAAGGTAGATAAAGATAAGAGATTCCCTTTAAGCTTTGCATAATTAATTTTACTGGTTATTGCAAGACCTATCAATAAATTCACTTTAATAGTATAGATGCAAGAAAATGTCATCCAATTCCCTTGAAAATTATACCAATTTTGCAAGTATATAGCTTTGAATTTTAGTTTTGTCTTTAAATTCACTTATTTTTTTTATAATCTGTCTACCATAAAGCGTTTTAACAACACATAATATTGAAAACAGCTAAATAGAACCACAAAATATTTATTTTGGAATATATTTTCTTACATTCAGAGTGTCAAAAGCAAATTGGGAATGAAACTATACAACTGTTTTACTCAGTTGATTCTACTTTGGGGTACCTACCACATAAAAAAAACTTGCTGTTTGAGGAACTTAGAAGGCAAATACAAGGAAACCTAGATCTTAATAGTTAAGATTTCCTGTGGATCACAGAACAAATTAATCAAATGCACAAATCCAAACAAATTATTCAAAGTTCGAGCCGGCCGAGTGGCGCATTGGTTAAGAGCTGGTTTGGGGATTCCAGTGGCCCTGGTTCGGATCCCATATATGAGGGCCAGTGACACTGCCCTCTACAGCTAACAACAGCTCTACCTGGAGCTGGGCTGTGTGAGCCCCGGCGACGGTGTAGGCTGTAGCCCCTGCTGCAGTGGGCTGCCATAGGCTACAGTGAGTGGCTGGCAGCCAATGTGAGCTGCCAATAGCCATGGTGAGCGACCATCCAGAGGCCAGCGACCGATCTGCCTCATCTGGGAAGAGCGCAATGACGATACCAACATGGGCCAGTGAAACGTCCTCCGCAACTAGACTGAAGAACAAAAAGACAGCAACTTGTCTGTTCCCCTTTCCCGATTCCCCAATAAAATCTTTAAAAAAAAAAAAATTAAAGTTCAATCACAACAATTATTTTTTTACAACAATTATTTTTAAAAGATGTTTGTGAGTAGCTACCAGAAATTAAAGTTTGCATCATCAGACAAGATGTAACCACACATTTTAAAATACCCATAGTGAACAATGAGCAAAATCAAATTTTAAATATACTCAATGTATTGGGTTTTCAGAAAAGTCATTACATATTTTTTCTATGTTTTTCGTTGCAAAAATGCATCATGACTTTTCCAATAACCCAATAATTAAGCTGTGTATTGTAATTCTTAACAAAACATTTTTTGAGTCGGGGAATTCCAAATTTAAATCCTGGTTCTTCCACTTCCCAAACCTCAGTTACCTTCTGTCACCTGTCTAACCTCACATTTTGGAATTATAAAGTGAGGATATTTAATAGTGCCTGTCTCAAGGTTGTTGTGAAGATTCACAACTGTAAAGAGGTCAGCACAGCGCCTGATACATACTGTATGTTTGGTAAGTGTTGCTCAAATGATTTAAGGTTACCAAAAGGAAGATTCCAGAGGAATCTTCTCTGTTTTCAAGGTCACTGACATGTCATCTGTGAATTTTTTGTGGATTTTTTTGGTGTTCCTTTTTTATCAAGATGTACAGATGCTGTGCAGACTTGCATCATCTTGCTATTTCTATTAGATAAGCTTTTGCTACAAGAGACACAATTTATACTTGCGCTGACCTTGTGGTGCTGATAGCCGTCTGTCTCTTCCTTAGCATACATCTGGCTATCTTTGAACTTGCCGTAGAATCATAAAGACCTTTAAGGGGCACTAACCTGAAAGTTATGCAGCTCCAGATGATCATTCTTGTAGTCAACTACTCAGTAAATTCTGACGAAACACATAGTTGCCTTGTTAAACTCATTGGTAAACTTGATGCCCTAAAGGGTTTGTTTGTTTGTTTGTTTGTTTGTTTGTTTGTTTGTTTGTTTGTTTGTTTTAAGAAACCAATCTTTGATGACAAAAACACCAAGTATTTGAAGTCCAGAACAATATCAAAATCATGCTCCGTAGGTTGATCAGCCACTTCCGCGTGATGGAAGAATGAGTTCATTAGGTTCTCAGGAGAGCACTTCCTGAGGTGTACGTTTGTTTCCTGGCAGAGTCAATACTCTAGGTGGGCTAAGACTCACCATCTTCATGTTCATCCCTCAACATCTCCCTAATGAGTATCAGACCATATCTTAGTTTGATCAGGATTTGCTTAATGAAGTTAATGACCATTTGCTTAAATGACCTGGAATCATATGCAACCATGTATAAGGCTGGGAATGAGGTCAACTTCAGAACAGCCATGGGCTAACATTTGTGTAATAACCAGGAGTGTGGGAATAACTCCAAAGCCTACAACACACGCACCAAGACTGGTACTGGTACTTTTTAAAGATCGTAGGGTTTTCTTTTACCTTAATATTGTAAATGATGACATTAAAATTAACAAAATCAGATTATTGTAGGCTTAATTCCATCAGGAGCATGCTTCATAATACAAATAATTTTATTTTTTTTTGAAGGCAGTGCCACTCATATGTGGGACCCGAACCAGGGCCGCTGGCGTCCCAAGCCAGCGCTTAACCACCATGCCATTCGGCTGGCCCACAAATAAAATATTTTATTTGGGACATTTGTCACAATATTACATGCTTCTGTTTAAAGAAAAAAAAAAAACACTTGAAATTAAAAAAAAAGAAGAAAAAAAAACCTCCTTACTATAATTTTGCTCTTTTCCTGTGAAAGAGGTTTGGACTACATTAGAAAGAAAAATACATATGTTCATACATCAGGTTTCCAAGTGTTTGGTCTTGCATGAAGTGATATCATGAGGAAGTACACAGATTTTTAGCATAAAATTTATGTTGGCTGGAAGCCCCACTGTTTGAAGAGATGAGTGAACATAACAACGACATGATAGTACAAAACAGACTATACTGAAGAGCCTGATACCGTTGATCTGGTGCTGAGAGAATTCTAAGGACAGCAGATGAGTGAAAGACCAGAGTAATTTGGTGAATTGTTTTGGGAAAAAGGGATTCAGTCGACTAGGAAGACTGAAAAAGAGCTTGCAAGGAGGCAAGCATGCAGGAAACCCAGAAGACAGAAACTAATGTAGTATGCTTGTCACGCTGTAGTTGGGAAATGGGTGTTGTGCTGCAAGGGACTACATTAAAGATGGTTTTGAATATTTTGTTTATAGTTGGACTTGATGTATTAGGAAAAACCAATTGTAGATTTTGAGCAGTGCAATGATTTGAATTTAAAGGGGGAGGAGGGATTGGAACTAACTCCAATGTGAGAATGAATTGGAGGGGGTCTGGACTAGGATCTAACCGGTTGCCCAGGCAGCCTAAGTATTAAGGTTAAGACAATCGGGAATGTAATCCTATTATATCATACTAGAATTATAAAGATACTTAATTACCTTGGGGCTTTGTTTTTTGTTTTTTTAGAGATGAGGAAAAAGTATCTTTGGGTGTAAAATGACTTGCCCATAGTCACAGAGGGAGCAAGGATGGGAGTGATTGGAAGAAAAAAATGGAATTGCCAAGTATCAGGAAGGTGACTGGGCCAAAACCACATACTCAGGGGTTGAGAGCTCTGTGTGCCCCCGGAGGTCTATTCTGCACAGTCACTGCAGCCCACAAACTGGGACTTGTCTGCCTGGTCCTGTGGCAGCATGAGAGGGGATGTGGGGCCCTAGCCTCCATGGAGTTTCCTTCCTTTTTAGAAAACGAAGTGGTTTTCTCCATAACAAGCCTTTGTATCTTCTCAGAGGCCCAGGGAAAAAAACCATCTCAATAGACCAAAACCCTGAGTGGAACATTTCTGGTTTTCCATGGGGAGGTAGGAGAGGAGTCAGGTGGTACTAAGGGAGTAATTTTTTGTTTTTTTCTTTGAGGCTGCTGAGGCACCTGGGCAGGGTCAGAAGAATATATTATTCTCTTAACTCAGTCTTTCTCTAGTTTCCAATTTATGAAAAAATAGGTCCCCTTTTAATGCAGTTTCCTATTCTTCTTTCTTTAAACAAATTTTGAAAAGAAATATTCCTTCTGTGTCAGCAGGATGCATGCTTAAGTGCAGTGCTCTGGTGGTAACTGCATAGGAAGTAAAATGGAAATTATAGTTTGCAGTGTGAAATGGGCACAAGGCTTTTATCTTAATGGAAACATATCCATAAGTGTAGTCTAAATTGAATTAAGAGTATATTAATGATGCAGTCTTTCCAGGAAGCTTCGTCTAAAATATATGGAGCTGTGAAATTACTGGCTTGCTTGAACTTAGCATCTCCATTAGCAATCTCATGTTTAAGTCATTTTTTTATAACCAACAAACATTCTCCCTAGGTTTGTTTTAGTCTAATATTAATTTTTTCATAGTCCATATTTTCATTTTAATATGCTCATTATTGTTGCAGATATTTAAATATTCCATACACCTCATACCCCTCCAAACATGATTTATCTAAAGAAGAAAAAAGGTATCTTCAGTTAGCCATGTAAACTGTCTCATCCCTCAGCATGCCGCTCAGAGAAGACCTCATCTCTTTTTGTATTTCAGGAGTGGCTCAAAGAATCAGCTGGAGTTCAGACACCTTTTTTAGGGTCAATCTTACCTCTTTATAGCCACAACTTGTATAAAGTTTTTTCCTGAATACCCAACAAAATAAATTACTATCCTGGACAGCAAAATCTGGGGTGGAAAAAGTAGATTTTGTGAGAAAACACAGGAAGAGGGAGAGGAACCAATAATTAGATATATTTTTATGAAAGAGAAAATATTGTAAAGGCTACTGACAAAATACACTCCAAAAACAAACCAAAAATATTTTAACTGTTGTTTTCAAAATATATTATGCTGGAGTTTTCACCAAATACATCTAAAGTGTTGCTTGAAGAATCAATTTTACTTCTCTTTGGAAACCAAGACAGAACTGGGTAACTGGTTACATAACATAATCAAGACGACATGGACCCATTCAGGATCCCCAAATACAGACACACACACACACACACACACACACACACACACACACTATGTGTGTATATACAATGAGGTGTGATCAAAAAATATGGTGAATGTTTAAAAAATTTATTACAGTAAAAGACACATTGCCATTAATCCCCCTCAGAATACTCTACCTCACTTTGAACACTTATCCTATCATTCTTGCCACTTTCTGAAGCAGTTCTAGAAGTCCTCTTTCGTGGGTGCCTTTAGTTGCACTGTCATGGCTGCCTCGATGTCCCGAATCAATTAAAAAATGTTTACCTTTCATGGTCATTTTGACTTTGGGGAAGAGCCAGGAGTCACATGGTGCCAGATTCAGTGAATAAGGTGAATGAGGACACACTGTAATGTTTTTGTTTGTTTGTTTTTATAGAATAATCCATTTGTTTGTTTGTTTGTTTGTTTGTTTGTTTTTTGAGGGCAGTGTCACTGGCCCTAATATGTGGGATCTGAACCCGGGCCGCTGGAGTCCCAAGCCAGCACTCAACCAAAGCACCACCCAGCCGCCCCCATAATGTTTTTATTTGACAGAAATTACAGTACTAGAAGCGATGTGTGACATGGAGCCTTTTCGTTGTGATCAAAAAATACGGAGAATGCTGTTGCTGAGTGCCATCCAACAGAAAGGCAGGGATCTTCAATATGGGAAGCAGCACTTTGACCCTTAGTAACAGTGAGTGACAAGTTTCAACTTGTTTGATGCAGTCAGGTGTGAGCTATGGTTGAGAGAAGGTGTGTTTTAAAGTGTGCCGCTCATCATGACAACACTCCGCATCACACATCATTTCTGATATATGGCAATTTCTGTGAGATAAAAACATTGCAGTGTGCCCTCATCCACCTTATTCACCGGATCTGGCACTTGTGGGACTTGTGGCTCTTCCCCAAGGTCAAAATGATTCAAGGCATTGAAGCAGCCACGGCAGTGCAACTAAAGACACTCACAAAAGAGGACTTCCAGAACTGCTTCAGAAGGTGGCTAGAACGATGGGATAAGAGTATTCAAAGCAAGGGGGAATATTTTGAGGGGGATTAATGGCAATGTGTCTTACTGTAACAATTTTTTTAAATTTAAACATTCACCATACTGTTTGATCATACACACACACGCACGCACACACATATGTATGTATATAACACAGAAGGCTCAGATAAAGGAGAGGTTTACTTTCATTGCTCTTTCTGGTTAAGTGTTCACTCTACCCTGGCAAGGAAAAAAGGGCAGTTCACTAGGGGTTTTATCTGGTGGAGAGGAAAATTGTTTCAGGTAAGCATTTTTCATAATATTCTATAAAAATGAATGTACATTCCTTTACTAAGTAGATGGGGTATGAATTTTCTAATTATTTATTCATGTAGTTCAATAGATGAGTACTTATTGGTGATTTCCTAAATGTAGTGATACATCAATGAACAGATGTTGAACTAAGTTTTTTCATGTTGCCTGTGATTTTAAACTTGTTTTATGTAGCAATCTGAAGCTGCCTTTCTAAATGTCCCTCTCATAAATAGCTTGATTCAAACATCTCATGGGTCCCTTCCCAGTTGAGGGTAAACAAATTAACACTGGGCAGCCATTTTATTTCCTTTACTGATTCCTTCCCAGTTGAAAGAAAAGTGGATACTAACAAACTATTCATTTCTCCTGCTGGTCTTTTCCCAGTTGAGGCTAACTAAACAAGGCCGACACTAAGCAGTCATTACCTCCCCAATGATAGTTTCTTCCTGGCACTGGCCCTTCTTCACACGCCCCCAGACACACTAACACACAGCCAATCCAGCATTTAGGGCTTTCCAGTTCCTCCACCCATCTCCCAATGGAATCTGGAAGGAGTTGCTGTCAGTCATTTCCCATTGTTTTTGTAAACTACTTGCTGTCCATATTAATTTATTTAACTTGATGACATCAGTTCTTTTGCACTTTATATATTCTATCTTAAATTGTAAAATGTTGAGAATCAAGGCATTAGCACATAAGTGAAGAAATCATTTCAGGGAAGATAATCTTCCTAAATCTGACCCAGCAGCCTCTTCTTCCCTCAGTCACCTCATTCCTTGGAGAGGAGTAGCTCTAAATTGGCTTAGGCTCAGTTATTGCAGGCCTATTCTTTGAAGCCTGCATGCCTTGTGCTGAAATTTTTCAGGACCCGGAGTCTCACCAACTTCACTGCAGCCTCACCTACGGCCCCCTTCATGTATGCCAGGTTTCTTCTCCAGGGCACAATGGATTATGAAGTGGGGAGGCAAGGAAAATGGTGGAGCTTCCTTCCTGGTTTTAAGTAAAGATGATTCTTTGGTACATTTATTATGTTTTCAAACATTCTGGATGTTATTTCATTTGGTGGCCCCTGCCTCTTACCATTTTTATACCTGTAATGAGCTATTTAACAACACAAATATTACTGGAATGGTAGGAATAAATTTTTCCTTAACAGCAGAATTATTGTTTCCAGAGACTTTTTTTGTCACATTGCGCATCAATTGGTGCAAAATATTACCACCTTGATATCTCATCTTCTCAAAGAGTTCTTTCTGTACACCCTGGGAGGTAGGTGGTAAGTGTGCCATTGCACTAAGCCTTCCTCTTTTACTATTGAGTGATAAGTTTTGATCATTGAATATCTCAGTTGGATGTCATTTGTCATACTTCTGTAGTAGGACTCTAACAAGATTTGTAAGAACATCATTTCGGTTTTCACTGTAGCCATCTACCCTTGTTTCAATACTTTGATTTTGCTTTTGGCATATCCATACAGGTGGTTGAAGCTGACAGTGAAATCTAGCATGTGAACTGTATGTAGCATCTGTGTTAAAATAGAGACACTGTACAGTGACTTCTCAGGCCCTTCCATCTCCATCTCCATCAGGTGCTTTCTGCATCAAAGAGAATGGTGAAAAACCTCTGCACTGTTTTTCTCTACTGTCTCACAACAGTACTTCACGGTAAGATGTCTTTATGGGCAGACAAGGAAGAAATGCATAAGCAAAGATTCCAGAAAACTGCTGAAAGATAGAGCCTAGTGAGAAAGAAGAAACTATACTGACTGAAAAAGTTTATGATCACCTTTCTAGAATTCTTTTTTCATTTCTTAAAATATAACATTAAAGAACATGATATTTTTATCAAATTATCTTTGCAAAGCTGTCTTGAAGTTCTTTGGCTTGCCTTCTTTAGAAAAATCTTGTGGAGGTTGAAGATTAGTTTTCTTAACCAATTCTTGCCTTTCATTTTAGTTAGTATTAGTGGTGAGTATCTCTGTATTCACCCTGTTAATTTGTGTCTCTGATATTGGTGAATAGAGATGAGGTTGACTGTGGTAATAGAAGTAATCTGTTTGAAGACCAGTTCAGTTTTTAGGAAATAAATATATGATTTCCCAGAAGGCAAGAAGATGTGTGATAATATTTGTGTTCATTTGCAAAATTGCCATGGAATCATAGATGTCAGGTCTGAAAGAGTGTCCAGCTCAACTCCCTAATTTTCTAAATAAGAACTCTGAGCCCAGAGAAGGTGAGTGATGTCTTTAAAGTTATACAGATAACAAAAATCAAATCCGAAATCTTACTAATCCCAAATTCAGCCTTCTTCCATCACATTACACAACCAAAATATTTCTGTGTACTACGGGAATTAAATTTAAGCCCATAAAAAGCCCATTTATTGATTGAAATCTCAGCATCAATCATTTCCAATATTTCTGTATTTTATATTATCAGTCTCACTCCTTTGAGAATTCCATATTATTTTTTCCAGTTTTTCTAATGGGAACCTTAAATATTTTAGTTTCCAATTCAATGTCACACTGAAAGTACTTGCATTCATTTATACTTTATGTCCGATCGATGTATAATAGTTTTTGATTGTTTGTTTGTTTTGTCTACAAACCATCCATTTTCTTCTAAATGATAAACTCCTGGATGGCAAGAATGTTGATAATTTCCTGTTTAGTACAGCCCATGTAAAGTACACTTTGGGATCCTAAATAAGTATCTTGACATGATGTGCTGCTTCTTTCAAGTTCTTTTTTATAATAATATCTTTGACTCTGGGGCAGCCCCACGTCTCTGTTGTGTGTGGCATATATTCACTGGAGGCATTTGCTAAGTGATAGTCATTATAATAAGAATTATTATTATAGCCTCATTCCTTCTGTTTCCTTTTATTAAGCCCACCCTTCTACCAACTAACTAGAAAAGCTGATCACATGGAAAACATTTTATTTTTAGTGTTTAAAGGACTGGTTTCGGTTAATCGTATAATACAACATAATTATGGAATCTGAAAATTGGAAAGAACATTGGAAAGCAATCTCTTGTGCTTACCCCAGAAAAATAGTTTAAGTAAAAGTAAAGATGGCCTCAACAAATCTTCCAACAACTAATGTGGGTTACAGCCATTAAAATCAGTTCTTTTATATCTGGTACAAATCCTTATTACTGCAGTGGGGTCCCATGACTTATGTTTATGTCTCCCGTGGAAAGACATTGTGAGTGGTGAAGGGCATAGGTAGAAAAAAATCTCTGTTTTCTTAAGATTATTTAATAACTACCCTTATTCTTAAAAAACTATATTTTTTGCTTCTGCAATTTTTAACAGAAAAAATTATCATGAAATGAAAGGCAGGATAGAATTCATTAAAGTCAATCTTGGTAACAATTTGCCTTGAAGGATAAATAGGGAAACAAATGTTCCTAGGCAAGATGAGAGTGCACGAGGTTTTATTTGTCACTGCTCATCAGAAGTGACTATAATTTGGGCGGGAGGGAAAAATTGAAAACTTGGCTCCCAAAGAGATGCTCCTGCATTCAAATACAAAGCATTATCTGGTGCCTGGCCACATTCACAATCTTCATAGCACTGCTTTACCAAATAACAATTTAGAGTATACTGATTCTGATCTGGAAGTCTCCAGCTAGAAACTCCTTTGTTACTAAGGAAATTTCCTTGAGAAATAATCTTCTTGATTCCATGCACTTGGAGATAGGGTATCCAAAAGAAACATCCGCGTGAGAAAACTGCACACAATTCAGGCAAAACCTGGTTGGAAAGGAAAGCTGTTCCGATGATGAGGGAGCTTCCCCAGTCAGCCTGTAGGTGGGTGTGTTTCACAGAAGGAAGCAATGGGAACCCGCCTGTCAGCCAGCCTTTAGAGCTAATTAGCTCAGCACACAACAAAGATAAGTGAGCCTGGGAGGAGGGCCCCCTGAGGGGTCTTTAGATTCTGGGAAATGTCTGATTGGCAGATGTTAAAAGGGATTCTTTGGTAATCCTGTGCATCAATGAGCTGCACAAATTCAGTCCAGGACTGCAAGAATTCAGGCATGAGGACGCTGTGCAGCAGGCTCCCACAGGCAGACCCGAGATGGACAGAACCTTGGAATCCCTGAGACACATCATTACCCAAGTCTTGCCTCACAGAGACCCGGCTCTAGTCTTCAAAGATTGTAAGTACTGAAGGGGAAAAAGGGTTGGATTTTTTTTTTTTTGGACTTTTTTAGAAAATAGTCCTAAACGTCTAGTCACATCCTATTTAAGTAAGATTTCTTCTAAATCTCTGTAGTCATGTGCTGTGGTCTAAGTGAGATTTCACTTGTTCCTGACTTCAGTCAGGAACATGATTTCATTTCATTTCACCTAGGGGTGGTAGACGCTGGGTTATTTTGTCAGTGATACATCTTGCTAACCGTTGAGAAGTCTCGCCTAAAATCTAAGAATCACCTAAGACTTAATGAGCTCTTCCAGATGCTTTTTTTTTTTTAATAAAGCAAGGCTGATTGCTGCTAAGATTGAAATTAAATGTTTTAAATTAAAATGATAAAATATATCTATATTTACTAACCTATTTAATCCTCCATGACATATTAGTTATGTTAAATGAAATATTGCTTTTGTCTGAAATTTTTTGTTTGCAAACAAAAGTTAGTAAATCACCACTGAGCTTTTAAATTTTAATAACAAATTATAACACTTTAGTAAAAGGCCAATAAAATTAGATGTCTTCCCATCTCTGCAACAGCCTTCCTTCCAAAAAAATCCAAACAGCTCTGGCAAAGTTATTTCAAAGTTACTTCATTTAATGATTATGAAAAATAATTCAACCAAGCTTTCCAATTCTAGAAATACTATTAAACCATTTGTCATGTTACTTCGTTTCTGGAACCAATTTGATTTCCTGCTGCTGCAAAACAGACTATCTTCCCGTTGTATCTTATCTACAGTGGGTTTCATATTACAAAGAGCTTCTGAAATAGAACTTTGCTATGGAACTGCCCAAAAGGTAAAATACATATGGAATTTTTTTTTTTTTTTTAACTTCAATGGGTTACAGCTTTCTTCTTTGTAAATCTCGTTATGTTTGTCTCCATCAAAACTTCAATGGTTTGGATTTTCCCTTTCTGATTGCTGAATAATGTTAGTTTCCAGATGTCCTTTTAGTTTATATTTTTCATATGTGTGATGAACAAAAAGAAATGTTAGGCCATTTTATTCTATAAAATTTTCTTCTTAGAAATTAAATTGTAACCAATGTGGCCTCTGAGGCATAAAAGCTTGCTTTTACTTTTCTTTTCTTTTCTATCTTTTCTTTCCCCTCTCTCTTATCCCTCCCATCCTCCCTCCTCCCCCTCTCTCTTTCTTTCTTTTAAATATTGTCTTCAAGTATGTTTCAATAGCTATGCTAGAACTAATAAAAATCACCCTCACCCCCAGCCTAGCCTGGAGTCTATTCAAGTTTGGCATGTTTCTTTAAGTGAAAAGGGAAGGGAAGAATGCCTGTCTTCCACAATAGCACTGAATTCACTAATGAGGGTAAAGGGCTCTTGACCTGCCTAAAGCTGTGGGTAAATTGTGTAGGACCAGGGGTCCTATGCTGGGAGTTTGGGTAGTAGAAGCAGTAAAAAGAAAAAAAAAAAAAAAAAAGGGACATTTTTCACTGAGTTCATTGTGAATTTAAGAAGTTTATCTGAAATCATATGGCTCAGTTTTTACGATGAACTAAATCCCAGAAGCTGTTTACAACTTTAGCACAGAGAATAAAATAGACAAAGGATTCAAAATAAAGCATATATTATATTCTGTCATCCAGAATTTGCAGAAACTCTTTTATAGGGAAAGACAAAGAAATGTCCTATTTTATGTATTTCATTCATTAAGTTGGAACGTAAATTCAATCAGATAGCCATTGCCTGCTTACCCTATAATGGGCTGCCACTGTGCAACTGCTTGCCTGGCTTCATAGGTATGAATATTACACAGCTAATGCTCCCCCTTCAGGTGTTTCTGGTCTGAAAAATAATTAACTGAAAGTAAGCCAGATGGCAGATTTTTGTACCAGGAATTTTTATAACCTCAAAACATCCACCTACTCACCATCCTCGTGGGGTCAATGGGAACAGACTTACTTACTTACTTTTGGGGGTGGGACATCAAAAGTGGACCTGGGGGCCTTGGTAACCTGTGCTGCACATGCCCGAGTTGAGCACGTGGACTCATGTTCTTTGGCACATCTATAAGTCGCTGCCACCACACTCTAACAAGACAGCCTATAAAAAGCTGTCATCAGCTTGAGTGGCAAGTTCTTAGCAGCCTCATCTCCTCTTAGTCACCCCTTGGTTCCTCTTCCCTCACCTTGGTCCAGTCTCTTCCTGCCAGAAGAAAAGGTCTATGCACTTAAGTTCATCATTGCCAATTCCTTAAGAAAAAATTGCTCCTTATTTGCAACGAATAAGCCAGTCCAAGAATTTTTAAAACCCAGTACAGTTGAACAAAGGAGCGTTAAAAAAAAATATTGTGGAAGTGTTCTAAATTGCTCTTCCATATATGCAAAGGTGGTTATTTTTCTTAATTCTTTAGAAACATATAATGCAGGGGATGTAAATGATTATTTGACTAATCTATCGCCCTTAGTTGGCTTTTGATTTTTTAAAAACATGCAATAGTAAATGAAATTTTCTCTTCAAGTTGGTCAGGAAAAGCACCCAGAGTTTCCTGGTCTGAGACCAATGCACATGGGGTTAGTTACATTCATTTAAAGAAATCAAATTTGAATGTTTTTCTCAGCCAAGAAGGCCCTCCAAGTAGCATTTTGCAATCCATTAAATCCCTAATTTGTTTTAGACACAGTGTTCATCTAGCAGTTGTTGTGATTTGTTTTTATTTTCTTTCCTGGAAGGAAATTAATTTCATAAGAATTTTTGTACCATTTCCCTGTTTTATATCTCAAGTGAAAAATAATGGAAATACATTTTAAATAAGGCGGGCTCTCAATTTGAAGTTTGCTCAGTTAAGCTGGCATTGGACTATTCTTCATGATCTAACTCTCCATTTTGTAACAAGGAGCACTGGGAGTCTCCACACCTCCAGGCAGAATCTCTCTGCAAAGAAAGCAAGGTGTGTCTTCATGTTGCCTTCTACTCTTTTGGCTTTGTGCAACATCCAGTTTCTTTTCACATGTCATGTGTCACAGCCAAAGATGAGCTATCCTAGAAGCAGCCCCTGCCAACTCTTTTAGGAGTGTGTGTGTTAGCTTACTATTTGCTTGCTACTGTTTGACAGTTCCTCATATGCTTTCTCCAAGGAAATCACCACATGATTTCAAGATGGCTACATGCTCACCTCCTACTTTGAGTGTTAACTCTTCAAATTACAAGAGCACAAGATGCTTATCTGTCACCTTTGGGCTCTTCCTTCATTCATTCATAGTAATGCTAGGATGTCAAGTCCTCCTTATGTCATGACAGATACTATGCTAAGAACATTTATTCCTCACAGCAAGATAGCATTGCAGGTACTATTGTTATTTACAGGTGAGCGAATTAGGCTCATGCAAGATAAGGTGACTTGCCCAAAGTCACATAGTCACACCGTAAGTGATAGAGCCAGGTTTCAAATTCTACCTTCCAACTCCTCACCTCTAGCCACTATAAGACATTATTTCTCAGAGATGTTACATTACCATTTCACGGCAGTATCTGTTAGGACAACAGAGAGGGGATTGAAATGAACTCTTCTAGCAGTGTGGAGAGGACCCATTAAACAGGAACATCTACTGAGAGGAGATGGGCATTTTTGAGGAGAGAGAGAACAGCTTGTCCGAAGGCAGATCAGGTGATACAAGAACAATGCATTGGGGGAGGTAGGGAGAAGGCTGAGAAGACAGGTAGAGTCATGCTGAAGCATAGGCAATAGGGAACCATTGAAGATAACAGTGATCCTAGATTAGTCCTGGAAGTTTATGGCCTGATGTTGCATTGGGGAAAAGATTATATTGACATCTGGTGGAGGTGCATTTCCTGATACTAAATTAGGAAACAATTGCAGCTTTTTCACAGCAAGAATCCTTTTGCCCATTCAAGCAAGGTGCAGGATTTGTAAATCTAAACATGCCTATAGGGAGAAACCAACTAACTGAAGGCCAAAATCAAGGCAAGCTTTTTCAACTGGATTGTTAAAAGTTGTCTTAGTTTCACTGAAGCCATGAGAATGTGTTGGTTTCTAGCATTGACTTATAAAGAGACATGCTAGAGTTCACCAATATGTTTCCTCAAATTGTATAATGGAAAAGTACGATGGAACCTCTACTATAAACATTGCACAATTAGAAGCAAATTTCTCACATATTGGAGGTGCATCAACTCTTCCATTAAGGAAATATTTTTCTACATGAAAGGTTTTATTTATATCAGACAGGTGCATACTTTATTTCAAAAAGTACATTTTTGGGCCGGCCGAGTGGCGCGGTGGTTGGGCGCTGGCTTGCGAGGCCAGCGGCCCCGGTTCGGATCCCACATATGAGGACCAGTGACACTGCCCTCAAAAAAAAAAAAAAAAAGTACATTTTTAACTTTTGTAAAACTTCAACCAGACTGTAGAGCTGTTAAAAACATATTAATAATCATGAAATCTGGTTTGTATGCATTGTGAGAGCAAAAAACCTCCAAGAGTCAAGTATTTTCTCTTTTTAGTGTAGTTATCTGAAATCTATAAATTTGATGGTACATTTATGGTTTTTGCATTTCACAGAAAGGAATGGAGGATATAAGGGATAAAGGTACTAGTGCAGTAAAATCTCTACACATATTACATTGCATTCCACCATGTAAAGTATGCCTGAAAGACTATGGTTAAAAAAAAACAAAACTCCTGGATTAATGATTGCATCTTAATTATAATAATTTGAACTGTGGGCATCTGGTATACTGAAGTGTATTCAAATGCTAATTTCACTTTAAAAAAAATTATACTGAGAGGTAATACCAACTATTTTTATTTAAATTTATACTAAGAAAAAATGCAGATTTCAGTTCAGATATCACTGGGATAAGCACCATTCTCCTTTTTTCAGTAAATATACGTTTGACAGACTTTAAATACTGAAAGTCTCAGCCCCAGAGGAAAATTTGACAAAATGGAAAAAAAAGAAGTGGCTTCTTGATCACTTAATGGCCCTAAATGTCTTAATATATTTATTTCTTAATTTATAAGTGAGATTTAACAAATCAAAATAAAATATGATTGACACTCATCTTGCGATCAAATCTGGTGCCTCCTCATGGTCTGCTGTCTCTTCTCACCATAGGCTTTTTTCTTAACAGTTAAGATTTGTTAGCCTGAACTCAACTTTAACAACTTCTGAAACTCATGTGTTAAGTTACAGTGTATAATAGGATACAGCTGCACAAGGGTGAGTTTCTAAGTTATGAATTTTCTGTTTAAATGATACGGTTTTACTGATTATGTGCTACAGATTGATTTAAGAAATGTAAGACAACTTTAGAAGCCTTTCATAAAAGAATCTTCTTTATTTAATACATCGCATATTGCAGTTTTAACCCCAAAGACTCTTATTTCTTTTTCTCCATGTTAAAACGCTCATATAAATTTAGTCTGTCAAGGTAGTTAAAACGATCCTATTTTAAAAGAAAACGAAAAAAATAAAAAAGAATCCTATTGAAAGTTTAATATTGACAAAATGGGCAATTATTATGCTCCCTGTAGTTCTCTGTATTCTCTCTCTGGCATCCATGGAATGCTGTTTGAATTATGGTTTGTTTTTCGGGGTTTTTTTCCTGCTGCGATGATAATCAGTTGATCCCTATTTTGATCTCATCCTGTTAGGCAGCTGTGGGAACCCATCATTTAGTCACCACTCCTTTGGCGCTTATGGCCTGTACTATGTAGTTTACATTTCTCTCACGTGGCTCTGCATTATGAGTTATAGCTCTGCTGGCATGTTTTTGTCCACACCTAAGTTGGAAATCCCAGAAGGGCAAAGCCATAGCTTGCACTTCTCTGTACCCCCCAAGGTGTGTCTCATGGAGCCAGACACCTAGAGGGAGCAGAGCAAACCTGTGTTGATTGCTGATTTGGTTGGTTTTCTCCCTCATAAAAGGGAGAAAGATTTTTCCCATTGTCAGGTGTTCTCCCTTATGATGAAATAAACTGCTGAGACCTTGTAAGTCATCATCCACTGACACCTTAATCACAGCCTTATTGCATGCAGGGTTAAGTTGCCAGCCAGATGAGACAAGAGGGAGCATGGAGGAAGAAGGGGCTCTGAAACAAGCAGCCACCTCAGGCAGCTTCCCCAGAGCACTGCCTGGGGTTGGCCTTGGTAGAGCAGCCTGCATCATCCCATTCACCACAGCAGCACGGTGATTCACGAGGTCTGACAATTAGGTTCACGAACTTGTTGCAACAATGTCGCTAACATTTTTTGATATCAGAGGGATTATTCATTATGAATTTGTACCAACTGGACAGTTAACCAAGTTTACTATTTGGAAGTGTTAAAATGGCTGTGTGAAATAGTTAGATGACCCAAACTTTTCTCCAATAATTCATGGCTCTTGCATCACGACAATGCACCAGCTCACAGGGCACAGTCTGTAAGAGAGTTTTGAGCCAGTAAACAAATAACTGTATTGGAACACCCTCCCTACTCGCCTGATCTGGCCCCCAATGACTTCTTTCTTTACCTGAAGATAAAGGAAATATTGAAAGAAAGATATTTTGATAACATCCAGGACATCAAGGGTAATATGATGACAGCGCTGATGGCCATCCCAGAAAGAGTTCCAAAATTGCTTTGAAGGGTGGACTAGGCGCTGGTGTCA
Source organism: Aselliscus stoliczkanus (assembly GCA_033961575.1). NCBI lineage: Eukaryota > Metazoa > Chordata > Mammalia > Chiroptera > Hipposideridae > Aselliscus > Aselliscus stoliczkanus. Next base: position 47,046,075 of record CM066728.1, read on the forward strand.
GTGCATAGCTTCCCAAGGGGAGTAATTCGAAGGTGCCCATAATGATTCAGAAGTGAGGTAGGTAGCACTTTTTCTAGGATGAGTTCGCCAACTTAATTGTCCAACATCATAGATTGCGAATCCTTATATTCACCCTCAGGGTCTACCCTCAGCTGTGGATCACTGAAGCCCATGCACCATGCTCTTTGGGACCAAACTCTGCCTCATACAGGAACCCTGGTTCAATAGCTGTGGCAGGGTTGTGAAGACCTTTCTTATAATGACTATTCCCAGGGAAGGTACATTATACACCTAAAGCCACATTTGCAAAGATTTGACCATTTTAACAGAACTGGTCAGCACATCAACCGTGTTGTTTTCCTCATTTTTTGTGTTTGTTTCTTTTGGATCCTTGGTTGGTTATCTAAAATCAACAGCCATACAAAGTCTCTTAAATACAATGCGATGTCAGTGCCCAGTGGAACATGGGAATATATATACTTCCTGATTGGTTAAATGGATTATATCAAGTTTTCATTTTATGTAGCTTTTGTGATTGTATGACATCATCTGACCCATGATGCACCTGTAAACCACACATGGAAGCTCAAGCATGCTGCTGCTGCTCCTGGTGGTTAATTCTGGTCTACTTAATGACTTTTTATTTTAATTTGTCTTTGTGATTCCCTCTGGCTCTTTCATATTCTCTTCCCTCTGCCTTCTTTAAAAAAAATTCACCCTGCACTTTCAAAGATATAAAAAATAAGTATTACTTAAATTTCTCCCAAATGACTTATAATTCAGCAATGTTAAATTATAAAAGTGAAAATTAAACCAAAAAGATGATATACCTTTTTGCATAGTTTGGAGAACTCCCAAATGCTTAACTTTGTAAAATACCAAAAGGATCATAATTCCCTCAGGAAAAGTGTTCAGGATAGAGGATGGGTACCAGACCAGAAGAAAAGAAACAGCAAATAAAAGAAGAAACTCAACCATTTCTCCAGCTGCTGATGGAGCTAGGTAAGGACATGGAAGCATTACTAAAAGAAAGTTCCTCTGCTGGGAACAAAGCAAGACTCCAAGCTGGCTTAGTCTTGCTGTGTGGCTGGGGCTACCTTTGAGTGTCTGCACAAAAGAAAAGCGGCTCAAGATTCCTACATGTTGTACCCAACACATAAGCTGTGTTTGCAAGATTCCATTTAGCTGAATCAAAAGTTGGCAAAGCCTGAGAATGGTTATAAATGATTAGACAGCTGGCTCTGTTGCTCAGTGTCCTGAGGTTCACCAAGCCAAGCACCAGGCCCAAAGGTACCCCATTTTGTAACTCACTGTGCATGAATGGCAAATTGTATCATGCCTTACTTGAGCTTACCCCTCATATTATTTGGGGATCCTTTTCTTTCTTATTCTCAACAAAACTAGGAAATCACATTGGCAAGAACAAGTTGTACGTGAGTGAATTACAAGAATAGAAACTATTAACTGTATTTTAAAACATTACCTGCTAAGATTAATTTAATTAAAGATTGTATTAACACGTTACAGAATATCAATCCATATGTTTGGAGGCAGAGAATCAATTTGAAAATCTGTTAATCATCTTGAAAGCCTTTAAATGGTAGCCTTTTCAATTTGTCCTTAATTGTTTTTTCGAAAGGTAAATTTTACCCAGCTAGAATTCTTTCCATGCAAGGCATAAAGAAATTGGTTCTTTTTTTTTCTGATAGATTTATAGCATACTTTCAAGATTGCTTTTTGTAGACAAATGATTGTCTTCCATACAGGACTTATATTAGGTAGTTTAGCTGGGCAATGAGCTATAATATTTCTACTTTCTTGAAACATAAGCAGTCATTAAACATTAACATGAAAGTTAGATCCTCTCGGTAGTTTTTGCTAAGAGCATGTCTATTGCCTTTAATATCCATTAGAAAGTGAATAATTGAAACAAATATCCATGTTTCCAGATTTTCAGACATGTACCATTTCATCCATTTATTTTCTTGCCATTATGATGGTTTGATTTTACCAGCGAATGAAGTCAAAAGAGCTTTCTCTTTTCCATCTCTGAACTCTTCAGATGTTTTGGAAATAAATAGCACAATGTATACAATTAGAGAATTTTCAGATTTGCAGACTATTTTTAGAATGTTTAATGATATGGTTTCCGACCCAGGAGCAGCCAGTTTCAAAGATTCAGTATGTAAGCATATAATCATGCCTTTTTCTTTCTTCCTTCACCTTCTCCAACCACAAATAATGGCTAACACTCTAGTGCATACTATGCTGCAACTCTATTCTGAGCACTACCCATTTCAAGCCTTACAGCAACCCTGTGATATAAGTACGGCATTTTACAGATGGAACTGGAGCCGTTGGGTAGGTGTCTTACAGTAGCAGAGACCAGACTCAAACCCAGGCATTCTGGCTCTAGGGTCCATAATGTGAACTACTAAGCACATTGCCCGCCTGTTGATGCAGGGTGGAGACACAAGATGCAGCCATAAGGCATTTTATTGTGTTTGATCCAGGGCCTATTTGGGGCCCCTTCCATAACATACTCTGTAATACATGGGGCATTTATATTCTCTACATCTCAGAGTTCCCGTATGTGTCTGTACCAGCACCTCCATTGTGTCCAATCTGTGAAAATGACAAGCTCTGTATTTTTAGAATAAAAGCCCTCTGAGTGCCCGGTTATTGATTTCCTTTACTGAAGGGACTTAGAGCTCTTTCCAGGCTGCCAAAGGAGCACTCCCTTGCTTGCTTCGTCTCCTGCTCACTTACAGATTTGTTTCTCCCGACCTCCTCCCCGAGAAGCAGTCTCCTTGGGCTCACCCAGCTGCACAAGAGCAGCCGCAATTCCCCCCAAGTCTGGGTCCTTCCTTTTCACGGATGGAGCCACCTCAGGCAGCATAGCACCTCCGTAAGGACAAAGGACAAGGGACTCTGTTCTCCTGCCTTTCTCTTCCACTTGGGAAAAGCTGGGACACCAGAATGGTGGGGTTGAATTTCAGTTATGAAAAGAAGTTAATTTCCCTTACCCTGTCTCTTGTCAAGTCATACTCCCTTCCCAATGGCTCCCTTTTCTGTGGCTCCCTTACATAAGTCCTCGGCTGAGGCATTATTATTTTCCTTACTCTTTTGGTCAAACACCACCCTCAGTCCTTTGGGAGCAAAACTTCTCTCCCTTCTCCCATCCTGGGCTAAATCTCATCATCTGAGGTGGCTCAGCTTAGGCCCTCCTCCTAGGCAGATGTTTCCTGACCTTTTCAATATTCATCTTACTTTCTCCTTCTATTGAGTTAGTCACTGTGCCATAAATTTGTAAGTTTTAAATATTACTTTAAAATCATCTCTGTTCTCCAGTGTAGCACTCTAATAGTTTGTTCACTAATTATAGTATGAATATATTATTTCTACAATGAAATTGCAAATTTTTATGGCCAGAGGTCTGTTTTGAACTTTTTTATTTTATTTTATTTATTTATTATTTTTTAAGATTTTTTTAGGCCGGCCGAGTGGCGCATTGGTTAAGCGCTGGTTTTGGGATGCCAGTGGCCCCGGTTCGGATCCCACATGAGGGCCAGTGACACTGCCCTCTACAGCTAACAACAGCTCCACCTGGAGCTGGGCTGTGCGAGCCCCGGTGATGGTGTGGGCTGCAGCCCCTGCTGCAGTGGGCTGCCATAGGCTACAGTAAGTGGCCCGCAGCCAGCGTGAGCGGCTGGCAGCCAGCGTGAGCTGCCAATAGCCGCGGTGAGCGACATCCAGAGGCCAGCGACCAATCTGCCTCATCCGGGAAGAGCGCAATGATGATACCAACAGTGAACCAACATCCTCCGCAACTAAACTGAAGAACAAGAAGACAGCAACTTGTCTGTTCCCCTTCCCCGATTCCCCAACGCTGTTCCCCTCCACCAAATCCCCAATAAAATCTTTAAAAAAAAATAAAATAAATATTTTTTTATTGGGGAATTGGGGGAGAGGAACAGCATTGGGGAATCAGAGAAGGGGAACAGACAAGTTGCTGTCTTTTTGTTCTTCAGTCTAGTTTCAGAGGACTTTGCTTCACTGGCCCATGTTGGTATTGTCATTGCGCTCTTCCCGGATGAGGCAGATTGGTTGCCGGCCTCTGGATGGTCGCTCACTGCGGCTATTGGCAGCTCATGCTGGTTGCTAGCCACTCACTGTAACCTATGGTAGCCCACTGCAGCAGGGGCTGCAGCCTACACCATCGCTGGGGCTAGCAGCCCAGCTCCAGGTGGAGCTGTTGTTAGCTGTGGAGGGCAGTGTCACTGGCCCTCATATGTGGGATCCGAACCGGGGCCGCTGGCATCCCAAAACCAGCTCTTAACCAGTGCTCCACTCAGCCGGCCCGAACTTTTTTTTTTTTTTTTAGCTCCATAGTATCAAGGTCAGTGTCACCAGATAGACTATGAAAGTGCCACATTGCTGGTTAATTATGGTGTTATGTTCCCTTGGTACCACAAGCTACTTTCAAATCCTTTTCAATGGAGTGATCCAAGTCAACATAAATGGATTAGAGATGGCGCTCTAATACAGAAATATCCATCATCCCCCATTCAGGGTTTTCCTAAGCCCCACTTATTATGGAGGTAACACCCTAGCTATGAAGTACTAGTAATCACTTGTCTACTCTGAGCAGGCTTCAACTTCCTGTACCTACTCCACCATCTCCAGCTGAGGCAGGGCTGCCACCACCATGTTGTGTGGGCACCACGGTGGTTATACATGAACCCTGCTAGAGCAGAAGGAAGTATCGACCTCTCCATGAATCAAAGTGACTTCACTTACCTTCTATACATTCATTCAGTTGCACTCAAACTGCTCAGATACATAGAGTTTTCTTAGATTCCAGATAAATTCAACAACCGCATCTAGATGAATAGCACTGTGCTGGATACCAAGAGGGCTATAGAGAAGAATAAACCAGCATCCCTGCCCTCTAGAATCTCACAGTCTGCTGTGAGTTTAATAACGGAAAACTGTACTCTATAAGATGAATTGTTATCACAAGGCATTTCATTCTTCTGGCCAGAAGGAAGTCCAGCCAAGCCTGAAATGATAAATTTAGCCAGCAGCACCACATCCATTTTATTAGCATGGTTTATAGGAGATTGAGTGCGAAAACACAGGACCACTAATGGAATAAGAGTTCAGAAAAGAAGATTCATGTGAACTGGAACCAGTGAGTAAGGCATGATGGAGGAGGTGGTATTTTCTCTGAAGTGCTAGGATAAATTGGATGAATAGAGAGGAAGGACAGGAACAACACTCAAGGTAGAAGAGAGAACTGGAACCAAGGCACAGGTAGAAGATAAGCACTCTGTGTACAGGGACAATAGTGTCACTGCCTTTGCTAAAGCTGATAAAGGATTTCTGCTAGAGTGAGACAAAGATTGGAGGGTCAAGATGCTACACATTGTTGATGTCTTCATTGGTTGACTGTCTTCTGTAAAAACCTTACTGCTGAACTTTATAATCAAACAGACAACTTGGTGAAGATGAAAATAAAAACCTCATTTATGAGAGACTTGTTTGGGGATCTAATTACCACTCTGAAAACTGTCATGTTCAAATTTCAAAACACAGTGACATAGAAAATAGCCATACTGGGCCAGCCGAGTGGCGCATTGGTTAAGCGCTGGTTTTGGGATGCCAGCGGCCCCGGTTCGGATCCCACATGAGGGCCAGTGACACTGCCCTCTACAGCTAACAACAGCTCCACCTGGAGCTGGGCTGTGCGAGCCCCGGTGATGGTGTGGGCTGCAGCCCCTGCTGCAGTGGGCTGCCATAGGCTACAGTGAGTGGCCCGCAGCCAGCGTGAGTGGCTGGCAGCCAAGCGTGAGCTGCCAATAGCCGCGGTGAGCGACATCCAGAGGCCAGCGACCGATCTGCCTCATCCGGGAAGAGCGCAATGACGATACCAACAGTGAAGCAACATCCTCCGCAACTAGACTGAAGAACAAAAGGACAGCGACTTGTCTGTTCCCCTTCCCCGATGCCCCAACGCTGTTCCCCTCCGCCAATTCCCCAATGAAATCTTTAAAAAAAAAAAAAAAAAAAAAAAAAAAAAAAGAAAATAGCCATACTAATGTCTATAAATTACACAGTACATTTTCTTGTTGATACACAAAATATTCAAAACTGCTGAAGTGATTTGTCTTAGTCACCTCAGGCTGCTGTAACAAAATACCATAGAAGATGTGACTTAAACAACAGAAATGTATTTTTCACAGTTCTTGAGGCTGGGAACTCCAAGATCAAGTTTCTGGAAGATGTGGTTCTTGATGAGAGAGCCCCCTTCCTGGCTTGTGAGTGGCTGCCTTCCTGCTAGTCCCTCACATGTCTGAGAGAGGAAGCTTTGATGTCTCTTTCTGTTCTTATAAAGGCACTAATAGAAGTCACAAAAAGGAACTGGCTTTTATGCTACTATTCCTAAGATAAAGACCATTTCCTTTAATGTCCTTTGAAACATAGTAAGAACTTCTCAAAAAGAACTTACTAAACTTTGGGAGAAATAATGCAAGGCTCCAAAAGATGTGTTCCAGACCATACCTTCCTGACCATGAGGTCGAGGGTGCCATCAGGCAAAAACTTGACCTTGACTTTTGCTCATGCCCCTCTGCCCAGGAAGCCTGTTCCAAAACCTTCCTCAGTCTTTTGTCATTTCCTCTTGTTCCTCTTGTGGTTTCTCCTTTTGCCATCTTTCCTTGAAAGAAGGATTGGAACAGGATGCCTAGTCACAGCCCCTTCTAAGGCACACAGTTGTGGTAATTTACACCATTGCTTTCAGCAAGAGCAAAGTGTTGGCTGAAGATTGATCATCGTTCACAAGGACACAGACTGGTCATTCATTGTGACAGTGCCAAGCTGGAAACATGTCATATCACATGTATGAAAAGATATTGGCATTTGTTTTATTTGACTTTGTCAAGAACAAGTGTCAGAAAAATAGCCCCTGGGAAAAGGTCAGGGAAATAATTCTTGTGAAGAGCCGCCTATTCCTCCCCTAGCAACAGTGTCACAAATGCAGCATATCTTTCACACCTCTGATGACATTCAAATATTCAACTAACGTTCATTATGTTCCTACTGTGTTCCAGACACTGTGGAAAAAATGATACCATTTTTCATCTGAAGAGCACTCTCTGTAGTAGGGGTAGATACACATGGAAACAAATTCTATCACAATTAGGGAGTGTCTCACAATGAACAAAGAGCATGGACTCTACACTCAGACAGAACTAGGTTTCAAAACCCAGGTCTAAGACTTAGTAGCTGTGTAATTGTACACTGAGCAGCTTTTATTTCTTACCTTTAAGTTGTGGATGATAAAACCTATTTCTAGGGGGCGTTGTAAGAATTAATGAGAAAATGCATACAGCCTGGCAAGTAATAGGTATATGATAAGGGACGGTTGAATGGCAACCTCTTCCTACAGCAGGTTTCTCAAACTTTAATGTGCATCAGATTATCTGAGAATCTTGTTTTAAAAAGTGCAGATTCTGGGGCCGGCCGAGTGGCGCATTGGTTAAGAGCTGGTTTTGGGATGCCCGTGGCCCCGGTTTGGATCCCACATATGAGGGCCAGTGACACTGCCCTCTACAGCTAACAACAGCTCCTCCTGGAGCTGGGCTGTGCAAGCCCCGGCGACGGTGTAGGCTGCAGTCCCTGCTGCAGTGGGCTGCCATAGGCTACAGTGAGTGGCCGGCAGCCAGCGTGAGCTGCCAATAGCACTGGTGAGTGACATCCAGAGGCCGGTGACTGATCTGCCTCATCCGGGAAGAGCTCAATGATGATAACAACATGGGCCAGTAAAGCAACATCCTCCGCAACTAGACTGAAGAACAAAAAGACAGCAACTTATCTGTTCCCCTTCCCTGATTCCCCAACGCTGTTCCCTTCCCCCAATTCCCCAATTTAAAAAAAAAAAATGCAGATTCTGGTTCGGTAAGCCTGGAGTGCAGCCTGAGGGAGATCCTGCATTTCTTACATCTCCTCAAGTGATATCCATGCTGATTCTCAGAGGACTGCAGTTTCCGTAGCAAGGATTTAGAGATTATTTTGATTATAGTTTTATTTCTAAGAAGCTGATGCTGGAGGTGAATCTTTAAAAAATTAGTAGGCACCATCAAGGAAGACAACAGGCAGTGGAAAGGAGTATTCCAAGAGGAGAATGGAAATACAGGGTTGGCCAGTAAAATAAGAAGCATAAGAGTGTCACCTAGAAGGTGTCTTGAAGAGAAAAATTTGGACTGAAAGAGAGTATCAAGACATAGGGCTTTCCATACGTTGAGAAGGATATTTATCCTGTCAGCGATGAATGACTTGCAAAAGGATTTTAAGAAGTGAGAGATTTGATTAGCTATGAGATTCAGAAAGATTACCCTGGAAACAATTGGAGGATGGGTTGGATGGGAGGATGATTGGCATCAGGATGGTACTGTGGTATACTTGATGAGATATGAGCCAATGCAGCAATGACAGTACAAACTGAGAAGTGATGACTATGAGAGACATCACAATATGGAGTTGACGCAACTATCTATTAGATATGGAAAGAGGAAATTAAGTTTAAGGTTCCTGCCAGTTTTCTGATTTAAGTGACTGGATAGATGATCACATCACTTTCTAAGTAATTCAAGAGTGAGAAAGGAGTTTATTAAAAAGAAAATGAGCCGAGTTTGGGCATGTGTAGGATTTTGTGTGACATTCAAATGGAAGTATCTATTAGCAAAGTTGGAGTTACAGGGGAATGTTTGAGAACTGTCAGTGTATGGTATGGTAGATGGGAGTCATGGAGATAGGCTCTGTCATTCAAGGAGAACAGTAGAGAGAGAAACAAGGAAAGACAAGTACACGATTCTCATGCAAACCAACATGAGGGGAGAACAGGAGAGAAGCCCACAAAAGAGACTGAGAAGAAATTATTAGAAATAAAGAAGCAGGATCAGGAAGAGTCTGTCAGAAAAGCCTAGGCATATGAAAGTTTCTAGAAGAAACTGATCAGCTGTGTCAAATTCAGTTAGAGATCAAGTAAATAAGGACTGAAAAGTAGGAATTGGTGATGTGTGCTGGAGTAGTTTCAGTGGAATAACGTAGAGGAAAACCAGATTGTGGTGGGTTAAAAATGAATGGAAGATGAGGAAACAGATAGTAAGAATATTTTTTCTAGCGGCTTGGCTATAATGGAAACATTTTAATAACCAGTAGCCAAAAATAGTCCTAAGGTTGAGTGTTTCATTTGATTCATTCATTCATTCATTCGTTTGTCATCTTAAGCATACTTAATGATGCCTAAAAGGAGTGTGTAAAGAGGAAACATTGTAAAAATAGGAGCTCAAGAGAATGACTGATATACAAATGCTCAGGAAAAGCAACACAAATTAATTTGAGACTGGAGGGAGTAAGGTGGAACTGGGCACTTGTGTAGATGAGTCACTAGATGTAGGAACGGATATCACATGCCTCGTAGCCCAACTTTGTTCTGTAAGATGGAAAGCAGGCTCCCTGGCTGAGCACTGGAGGTGCAACGGCAGCTAGAGACTGAACTGTGTCGTGAGGCTTGTCCTCAAACTTGGATGGTTTTCTTCCTCAGTACTTGACCCTCTGCTCACATTTTCTTTGATACTGTCCATGAACCTTGTTGTTGCGACATCAAAAAATTGAGAAGCATGTTTTTCATAGAGTATCCTCTGATATACCGATCTTTAGAATTCCAAAGAGCAAGCTGGCCTCCTTCCCTCTGCACTCCATTCATCTGGTTTTCTAGTCATCAAGAGGAGATAGAGATAGAAAGATAGATTGTGTGTGTGCATGGACATATGTTGTGCTCCTTAGAGGTGATGGCATACACAGGACCATCAAAGAAATCTTCCAAGGTTTTTACTTCGAAATTTTCCTACCTTCGAATTCTTTAATCCACACAGCTTAACATGTCAAAATTCTTGTGTTCATTTTACCTAAATAATCATGAGTTTTCATGTTCTTACACCAGTTCTCAGCTGAACACCATTCAACAATAAGCTTATTCAAAATAATAGGTTAATATGCTTTGTTGACTATCAGAGCAAAAGGCTACTGGCTTTTGTTTTAGGCTTCAATCTTCAAGACATCTCTGCTGAATGCCAGAGGTCAAATGCAAACAGAAACACAAATCAACCAGCTCAAAAATCTTTTCTTGGAGATGGGAGGGAGGGGAGGATGAGGAGCAGAAAGAGTTTAGAAAATAAAAGTTCCAATGTTATTCTGAGTTACATTAACTGGTGGAAATATTTCAAATATTTTTGAATGAATGAAAAAGTCCTATAATGACAATCTCACCTTGACCAGGTCAACATGCATTTTATTGACTAATTCAAGTATCCCCTCTGATAGTCTTACATGTTCCCAGTTTCTTTCCAAACCACTTCTTAAAAACTAAGCACTGCAGTTTTTAAATATATACAGGCATCCAATTCCTTAGATGTCTCATGAATTTGGCTGAACTACACACTTGGAAGCTGATCGGTGACTAGGGGTGAAGTAAAGAAGCCAGGTACTCTAGTAAACAACCTACAGTGGGTTGTGCAATGTGTTTTTTTTTCCCTCCAGGTCAAACTGTGACTCTCCTGACTCCCTGAAAAATGTCCAAGCCCAGCATTTTGAAGCATATCCATCCAGGAATGTATTACAGAGAAAGCCAAAGGGCATAGACTCTATATTATACAAAAAATGTTTGAAAGAACAAAAACTGTTAAATCTAGAACTTGAAACCTGAGAGTTGTTTGTTTTAGTATAATTTCATATGAGAGTAAGAGACACCATTTCCAAATGGTTAAGGAAAAAGCAGATGCCTTGGCGCAGGGCTCAAACTATGTCATCAGAACTTAGTCTTTCTTCCTTCATGCCTAGGGTCTACCCTTTCTATGTTGGCTTTTTTGTCAGCCATGCTTCCCCCTTGCTTGGGCAGCACCTATCCCTCCAGCAACCCTAGTGACAAGGAGAATCTAGCCTCCCAACATTTCCAAAACAATTTCTAGACTCATTGGCTCAAAATGATTTGGCTTTGATCCAATCCTCACCCTCAGCCCTGCAGAAGACTTGGTTGAAGGAAAGGTGGTTCTTTCAGGAAAACCTTTTTACTATTCCCACAAAGAGGGGAAGGAAGGAAATGGCAGGGAGACAAAAACAGTAAATGTCCTACACTGCCTTCCCGTTCTGTGGTGGACTGTCCCATGGTTAAAAGGATAAACTCCTATGAGGCCCCAGAAATGGGAAGCGGGCCACTTGCAGGAACCTCACAGGAAAGCAGATTTCAGCTCACTCCCAGAAAAGAACTTTTCACAGTCAGGATCCTTACCGGTTGAAATGGGCTGCCTCCAAAAGTGCTAAGTACCAGGTCCCTCCACATGTATAGGCACAGGCCTGGCAGACAGCTGTCAAGTGTGGTGCCGGGAATTCCTGCATCAGGCAGGGCTTTGCCTGCATGACCCATAAGGTCTACAATTCTATTATCCTCGTTAATTTCCACAATTCAATTTGCAGTACAGGATAAACAAACCAACCTAATTTGATCTGGAAATTCTGCAGGCTATCACAGGTCATTTAATGTAAAACACATGGCTCTAGCCATTACTATGTTTTCTGAAGTCATCTAGCAGACGTGGTCTTTAACTAGGTCTCCATGTTATTAGTTTCACTTCTGGCTTTTTCCAGCCTCCTGCTTATTACACAATTGCCTTTCATTCTCCTTTAGATTGGGGTGGAGAGGAGCATGAAAGAGTTCTCTTCTTTCTGCCTTTCTCCTCTTAAAATTCCCATAGGTGAGTCCCTCTTAAAATCACATTGCTTACAACGTTACCTCCAAGTTTGGCTTTCGCTTTACAGGTTTAAGACCCTATGAGAAATGGGAGCAGAGGCCATGGAGAATTATAGCTCTGGACAAATTTTATTAAGGCAACTAAAAATTAATTCATAAAGTCAATTTAATATACTGCGATGTTGTCAGAATTAGGGTACCAACCATTTGAGCCATAATCAGGAAGAAATAAACACGTTTGTGTTAAATAGTATGTGCTGCTTTCATATCCAAAAGCACCCGCAAATAAAATTGGATTCTGCCAGGGTATGTCCATCCTTCATAACTGATTATGTTCCTTGTCTTTTTCAGTGAATGTTGTGTCAATGTTACAGGAATTTTGGGAAAGCAAGCAGCAACAGAGGGCTGCGTTCCCAAGTGAAGGTGTGGTGATCTATGAGTCGCTGCCATCTCCTGGTCCACCCTTCGTGAGCTATGTGACCCTTCCTGGGGGAAGCTGTTTTGGCAACTTTCAGGTAAAAAGCAACCTTACATGGGTCAATGAACATTAATGGGGTTTAAAAAGAGTAAGCCATTTTATAGAATGGTAACATTTAAGTTTTCTTGGATGTAGTGAAAAAAGTTGTGCATATTCCATTACATATACAGGAAAATTAGTCAGATGTTCCAATTTTTTTTGAAATGGAAATATTTTATAGTAGGGTGTCCCTTGATATTTCTTTATGGAAAATTAATTTTATAGTATTTCATTTGCTTTATATCTGCTACCTTTTCCCTCAAAAAATTTTGGAATATACCTTAAAGAACAGAGGAACTTTGGCTAAGTCCTCCCATCATGGCCCTTCCAACAATAGAAAGTCTTCACTTTCATGAATTTTATAATCAAATACTAATCAATGTCATAGACACTGAAGCATAAATCAGTACCAAAGGTTGAGAATCATAGTGCTAAGTTCAGGCACTTGACCTAAGCCCAAGTTCTGCATCTGAATAACTGTATACTCTTGGAAAACGAATTTAACTTCTTGATTTCCTCAACTTTAAGATGGGGAATAACACCCACAGGGTTGGTCAGGAATCATGAGATACACATGCTATATGTTTATTTGGTATATAATAGGTATTCCAATGATTGTTTTCATAATTATTCTAAAGACTCCCAGTTGGTTAAATGTTTATTATGTTAATGATGGGTGTAAACGATGATTCATTTCTAGTTGTACACCTCACACAAAAACGTTTGCCTGCTTTAACTATCAACATCTGGGTATCCAGTGTGTGTAACAAATACTCATTGAGTGATTAGGAAATATCAAGCGCTGGGCCAACTAATGAGGACATGGTCCATACCTTGAGGGAATCAATGTATAAAAATATTATAGTAATTACATAGAATTATATTTGAGGGTCAGTGAAAGTATAAAGGAAGGAACTTCTCAGTTTACTGGCCACCTTTATAAGTACCCCTTTAGTATAGTAAATCATCTCTCAATTTTCAATAACTGGAAAAATACCTTATTTATAGTTTATAGGCAATGTGAAACTCACAAATATCCAAGTTTCTCTCTTAGCTTTGACAACTAGGAAGCCCAGAGGCAAATTTTCAGTCTATCTCTTTATAGTTGAAGTCTACAGAACTTATGTCATGTAATTTTTAGGACTAACGTCATACTTTATATTATTTATATTTCTGCCTTTACTCTCCCTTTGAGCTTAGTGTGTCTCATTCATTTATTCTGTCTTGTTACCATGTATCTGTTTTATGTTATTTTGGATATTTTGTGGAGCTAGGGAAAGATGTGGTTTAATAAATAGACCCACAATCTCTGTATGCCTAAGAGGCATCAAAGAAGGGTTCGCAGGGGATGCAATCACAAGCTGAGATGTGCGCACGAGGCTGTCTTTTCCAGTTGGTAAAGGGGAGATGCCATTCTAAGCATAGGGTACAGTGTGTGCAAAGGCATGGAACAAAAGAAAGCCACAAGCACTTCCAGAATTTGGGGAGCCTAAGTGTGTCTGTGGCAGGGAAGTGGTAAGAGATGATGGTTATGCACTCACATTGAACCATAAGAGATCTTCACGCTTTCCAAAGGAGAACACGTTTTCTTCTACATAAAACTCAGAACCCTGGAAGGAGTCTAAGCAGGAAAGTGATATATTCAAATTTGTTTCACAAAGATTACTCTGGCAGCAGCATGGGGGTCATTTTAAGGCTAATTAAAATCTGCTTTCAAAACTTCTGACCCAACCAGCCAGTGAGGCCCTGCCTTCTCCTACCCTGAGCAATGGTCACCAGTATATTTTGACCTCTGACTAATGAAAGTGAATTGCCTGATGAGGATGGTTTGAAAGTGGGTCTAGAAGCCTTGGGACAGAACTTGATATAGTCCCAGGCACTTAGACAAGGATGAGGGGCAGAAAAGAGAGGGGAAAGGCAGCAGCTGAGGAAGTGATTCCCTAATCCACGTGAGCCTGCTGTTCCCATTGAACATTCTAAGGCGATGTCTGCCCACTCAGACAGAGCTCCCATTTCAGGGGGACCTCCTAGGGAAACACCCACTCCACTCAGCTACAAACCAAAGTCTGGCCAGCCATCTAATTGAATCTATTTCTTTGCCCATGAATGTCAATGGACTAAAGATCTCCAGACATTTGAAGAGGACACACAGATGGCCAGTAGACATAAGAGAAGATGCTCAATGTCACTAATCATCAGAGAAATGCAATTAAACCCACAATGAGCTATTACCTCACACCGGTCAGGAAGGCTATCGTCAATAAATCATAAATCAAGTGTTGGTGAGGATGTGAAAAAAAGAGAGCCCTTGTGCACTGTTGCAATTTGGGATTGCAAATTGGTGCAGCCATTATGAAAAAGAGTATGGAGGCTCCTCAAAAAATTAAAAATAGAACTACCTTATGACCCAGCAATTCCACTTTTGGGTATTGATCTGAAGAATGCCAAACCACTAATTTGAACCTATGTTCACTGCAGCACTATTCACAATAGCCAAGATATGGAAACAACCTAAGTGTCCATCAATAGAAGAATGGATAAAGAACATGTGGCACATATACACAATGGAATATTACTCAGCCATAAAAAGTCAGAGAAAGACAAATACCATATGATCTCACTTATATGTGGAATCTGAAGAACAAAATAAATAAACAAAACAAACAAGTAAACAAACCAAAAAGATCATCAACCATTTGAAGAAAGCCAAAATGCAAAAGAGAAAAAAGGTTAAGGCAAGCAAACAAAAGAACAGAAATAATCCAAGCAGCAGAAGACATAAGAGACCATTACAATGAGTGTCCTCAAAAATTGCAGGAGGATATTTATCCATAAAATAGCTATGAAAAAAGAAGCAAGCAGGGAACGGGACATTTAAAATATGATTACCAAATTACATTAGAACAATAAAAGTAAATACATAAAAGAGGAGTAACAGGTGAGTGGACATAGATCACAGCCAAATTAATAAAGAATAACAAAGTTAAAAAAATAAATAGTAAAGTAAATCTAGAATTTAGAGCAAAAGACAAAGAGATGGAAAAGATAATACAGGAGACATGGGGATAAATCCTGCTAAGTAAACATTAATCTAATAAGAGTTCTAGGAAGAGATAAAGGAAATAGAAGGAAGGAGATAAATAACAAGCAATTTTCTTTGAGTTAAAGAGAAGCACAAAATTTTATATTAAAATGGCCAACCATATCCCACCCAGGATAATAAAAAAATAATCACACAGCTACGTGGATGTGTGAGACTTAGAGACAGCATTCTGCTTAAAAGATGAATCAAAGAACTTTTTTTTTTTTTTAAGATTTTTATTGGGGAATTGGGGGAGGGGAACAGCACTGGGGAATCGGGGAAAGGGAACAGACAAGTTGCTGTCCTTTTGTTCTTCAGTCTAGTTGCGGAGGACGTTGCTTCACTGGCCCATGTTGGTATCGTCATTGCGCTCTTCCCAGATGAGGCAGATCCGTTGCTGGCCTCTGGATGGTCGCTCACCAGCTGCTACTGGCAGCTCACGCTGGCTGCTGGCCACTCACTGTAGCCTATGGCAGCCCACTGCAGCAGGGGCTGCAGCCTACACTGTCACTGGGGCTCACAGCCCAGCTCCAGGTGGAACTGTTGTTCACCATCTTAGCTGTAGAGGGCAGTGTCACTGACTCTCATACATAGGATCTGAACCGGGACTGCTGGCGTCCCAAGCCAGCTCTTAACCAATGTGCCCCTCGGCCGGCCCTCAGAGAACTTTTTGGGATACAGCATTCATACATTGCTCTCACTGTTTTGGGTTTTTTTTGTTTTTGTTTTTGTTTTAATATAGATTGAATATATATGTAGGGTAGCTTTGGGGTAGTTGATGAAATAGAGCCAAAAATGAAAAACTTGCTCAACAAAACAAGAAACTATTTCTTTGAAAAGATAAATAAGAAAGACAAACCTTTGGCATGTCTGAGTAAGAAAAAATACAAGACATATACTACACTAAGCATGAGAAAGGAGATGCAACTGTAGGAGTGTAATATAAGAATACTACATAACTGGACCGACAGTGTGAGCTGCCAGTAGCCGCGGTGAGTAACATCCAGAGGCCGGCGACCGATCTGCCTCATCCGGGAAGAGCGCAATGACGATACCAACATGGGCCAGTGAAGCAACATCCTCCGCAACTAGACTGAAGAACAAAAAGACAGCAACTTGTCTGTTACCCTTCCCCCATGCCCCAACGCTGTTCCCCTCCCCCAATTCCCCAATAAGATCTTTAAAAAAAAAAAAAATACTACATAACTGATTATGTTTTTAAAACCTGAAAACTTAGATAATATTGACCACTTCCTGGGACTCTCTGTATTATTTTTGAAAGTCTTCTGTAAGTCGAATTTATTTCTAAATAAAATGTTTTATGTTTGTTTGTTTTTTAACGGCCTCAAAGGCTCCCGATTACCTTCCTATAAAAGCCTAAATTCCTTATTCTGACATTA
The DNA here is from genome assembly GCA_033961575.1 of Aselliscus stoliczkanus. Lineage (NCBI taxonomy): Eukaryota > Metazoa > Chordata > Mammalia > Chiroptera > Hipposideridae > Aselliscus > Aselliscus stoliczkanus. The sequence goes on from CM066728.1 coordinate 47,062,883, forward strand.
AAGACTCTACAATTGGCCCCAACTTTTCCTTCCAGCTTCCACTTCCTGAATTCCTCTTCTGACTCTCTGTGCTTCAGCCTCATTCTTCCTCACCCTAGCCTTGACCTCTTCTAGCCACTCCCACACTCCCACCGTGACCTAATCAGAAAATGCTGTTGCCACCTTATCTTCATGTGTGAACCCTGCCCATCTTCCAGAACTCCACTTCAATGTCATATTCTCATTCTCTGTGAATGTTCCCCAAATCTCCCTGCTAGATAACTCTGCCTCCTCTGATTTCCCAAAACAGTTTCTCTGTTTCTCTTCTAGTATTGTAGGTTTTTTTTTTTACCTTATGCTACAGCTATTTATGTGCATGTTCTGTCTCTATAATAAAATGTGAATGCCTCAGGGACAGGGTTTGTATTTTTTCATCTCTATAACTCCAAGCACTGTGCTTTCATATATTAAATGCCTAATAAATTTTGTTGAGTGAATAGCTAAATGAATGAATAACAAATCTCAAGAATCAATGAAGTTTATATTTTTCCATTTTTGTATACAGGATAGTATATACTATTATATACAATATAATATATAAACTAAGATATTTCACCTAACTCTGCAAGATAGTGGGCTGGGAAGGAAAAGTCACGAACATTAAAATCAGCTGATACTACATTCATATCTGTAGTTCAAGGTTTGGAAGTAGATTAATTTGAAAGTATTGATTTTAGAAACCTTCTAATTCTCTCTGCATTTAATCTATACCTTAGTAACTTACGTTCTACTCTGTACCCATGACCATAAATAACCCAGACTTCACCATACTCACACCCAGGTGTGCATTGTATTTGTTCATATGTAATACATACACTTATTATACTCTATGTAGAATATAATGCATTTGGCAGGTCAGTGAATGGATTTAGAGGATATGAGTCTAAGAAATTCTAATGTTCTTGTTTTTGTTTTTGCTACCTTGAGAAATACGAATTTCCCAATTTCCTCATAAATTTCAACCCAAAATGACATGACTTCCCTTAGGCGTACATTCAGCATCCTCTTTGTGGTCTTCAAAAAATAGAAAACAAAATGCAAAAACTGAACACTTCAACAGGGAGGCCTCTTTGGTGATCTCTCTGATCATGTCAGGGTCTCCTTTTCCTTATGTTTAAATCATCATGTTTAAGGTTCTCAGGAGGATTGTTAACATCCTTGCTTCAAAAGATCCAGGATTTCCTGAATCAAACATATTTTGAAAATGTGTATTGGTGATTGGCTGCCAATCTGGCCCCTTAACGCATTTATCCTCCCCCACCCCCCACCCGCCTCCGTCAAAATATGATTTCAGAAAGGAAAACCAGGAAGAAGAAAAGAGAGAGAGAGGGAGGGAGACAGAGACAGAGAGAGAAGGAAAGAAAGGAAATTTCCCCTAAAGCAGGGTCCTTGTACTTTTCTTTGTCAGTTCAGAAACCATCTTAAATGCTGTTTTCAGCATATAACATTTCATCATGTTTTTGCCAGCAGCTAGCCTGTGAGAGCCTACATGCTCATTCCTGCAATGCCTTTCACGTAATCAAATGTCACCCTCGTGCATTGCAAATCATTTCATGATGGATCATTAATGCCAAGACCATGTGCCGAGACATGGAGAAACTGTTATGCCAGCAGTAGCCTTCTTGCTGAGCCGTGGATGTCACCTCCAGTGGTGCCAAGTAATTGAAAATAGTTGAAGGGGAGCATGGGACTGGATTGCCGTAGGATTAGTCCCTCTGGTTTCTTGGAAGCTGTAAGAGATTACGCTCATTCATTCTTTAGAAAAGTGGTATTCAGGCTGAGCTTTAGTACATTCTGATTAATCAAAGGAAAGCAGTCAGAAGGCTCTGATGGACACAAACCACTGGTTTTATGCAAAGAAACCTCCTACTGAAGTAAATAGGAGGCTGTGTCCAAGAAGATTAATTAAGGAATTTTCAGTTAGTCTTGACATCACAATCCACAAAAAACAGAGCCAGGGGAAAAATAAAATGGCCATAATCCTGCCCTGAAACCATGCCTTCATAAATTACTATAGGATAGGAAAAGAGAAGTGAAAAAAAAAGATTCATTTTTGAATTTCTAAACAATAAATAAAATGGTCTATTGAGACTAAATTATTTTTCTTTTGGAAAGTTATATTGAAACATATTAGTACTTATTATGCCTTTTATAAAAGAAATCATCATCTGATATTATAGGCATTAAATAGGAATTCATGCATTTTAGGCCTATTTTCTTTATGCCATTTTTGTCTAGGCAGTTAATCCTTCCCTAGCCACATACAATGACCATGAAAACTTGCAGTAATTTCCATTTTTTACAATAAGAGCAACACAAGGGCCATCAGATCAACGTCAGTTTCCCCTCTTGATAAACTCGAAAGGAAAGCTACTCATTGTTTCAGCAGCTGTTTTTGTTTCCAAATCCGAAAGGGGAACTTAATTGAATATTTTATCTTATTTTACATTTTGATTAAAAGGCTCGTGATTCAAGGTTTGTTTTCAAGCCAGTGACATGGTCTTCCATATAGTCTGCTAGAGTGATTTGAAGTCATTGATTTTATTCTTATTTGGAGTAGAAAAGCAGTCATTCCTTTGGGTATACTACTAGACCATGTGATTATTATTTATGTGCATGAGTTATGATTAAATAAAAAATGTATCCCCTGGCTAAAATATTGATGCAATGGCTCAATCTATTTGAATGTTTAGGACATTAATTCATTGCAGTATCATATCTTTTTCACATAAGTATTTTGTTGTTAAAATTGCTTCACAGAAAATAAATACAGGTGTTAAACACTCGGGCCAGGCATCACGTGAAATTGAGATATGTAATATTTTCATAGGCAAGCTGTTGATTGATTTTTTGTGTGTGTTTTCAACCACTGTTTGGTGTTGCATAACAGGGCTGCACAGTGGGGAGATGTGAGATGGAGCAGTCACAGCAGATGAATTCCTTGCAAAGCTCTGTCTCCAAAGAGCTTTTATGCCACTTAGTTTTTCAAACCAAAGCCTTTGCCTATAAAGATACCTAAAAGAACTACTTTTCGAGGGTGCATACTGGCTAGAAGAAAGATAGGGGTGTTTAACTTTGTTTTGTTTTAGTTACTTAAGGCTAAGAACATTTCACCTATATTATCAGGTATAAAACACAAATTTTATACCTTCATGCATTGAATGATTCTCAAAGTCCAGGGAATTAAAAGTATATTCTAAATCACAATAAACTAAGTTTGTAAAATTAAGTTTTTCCCAGGAGAGAAGGACTAAGAGAAAATTTGATTAATTCATAGACTTGACTAAATGGAATTGTAATGCTTTCTTTTTTACCGGTTATTAAATAAAGCCTAGCCTTAACATTCCATGCCCCAAATAGAGAGTTAGTTTCTGCCATAAAATTGAGAGTATTGCCTTGCACTAATGCTGTATTTCAACTTGAAATCAGCCATGACCTCTTTCTTTCTTCTCTGACTCTAGAGCTGTATACCTTGACTCAGATGTGCGATGTTATGCAATGTAACTTAACTTCTAAAGGAGATGTTTCCTGTTAGAATTATCCACAGGAAAGCATCCTGTTTTGTAACTAATAAGGCCCAAAGATAGGAAGATTAGTTCTAACCCCTTCCCAGTGGAAAGTCATATGTTAGTTAGTGATCAGGCTCTAATGACTGGCCCATGAAATGGGGAGTGTATATTGTTCTAATGAGACCCCCTGTTTATTCCCCCGCCCTTAACCTGTGTCTTTTCTTATCGAGCAAAGCAAGTAAAGGTGCTTGGCCTCCAAATAGACTAGCAGAATATAGTGAAAGGAACACTGGGAAAAGGCTCCATGGTAAATAAAGACTTGGGACAATCTCCACAGGAGTCTCCCAGTCCCGGGTTGATAAGCTTTAGGAAGATACTCACTGTCAGGAGTTGCTGAGTGAGGAGGAAGAAAGGCTGTCTCCATTTTCCCCCAGCCCCCTCCATCCTCTCAGTACAAAAAGAGCCAAGTCCTTTTACATCAAAGCAACTATAAAAATAAACCAAAACTTTGAGCCCCGATCAATTCATCTTGTCTTCACCTTAACTTGAAAAAAGAAAAAGAAGAAAAGAAAAAAGGGAAAAGAAAAAAAAAACAAACCACAAGGAGCAAAACACAACATGGTTTTGTAATAGTTACCAGGGACCTTGGTCTAGGTATGTGGTAGAATAGCATTTGGGGCAGAGGTATAAATGAGGAGGAGGCCAGGTGGTTTATATTATAAAAATAACATTCTGACCCACCATGTGCATGAAACGTTTCTTTCAGTTGACAGGAACTGGTGAGTTTTCTCTGAAAATTGGACTCCCAGACCAGTCCCCTCCCCCATACCTAGCAAAGACCCCTATTCCCAGCACACAACAGAGCTCCAAATTGTTCCCAACATATTTGCAGCCAGCCTGACTTACAGAGAAAGAGACACGATATTAACTTGGGTGACTGAGTTTCAACGGTTGCCCTTTTTCACATCACCATCTGGAAGGGGGGAAAAAATGCTAATATATCCACAATTAGATAAATTAGAACACTTGCAAATGTTCATGCTTAGACCAGGGCAGTCAAAGTCTTAAAGAACTGAAAGGGGGACAATTAGCAGCATGGCCTGGTTTGTGGCATTCGTTGTGCCGATGGCTTGCTGTCAGGATGAAACCGAGGTGTTGGTGACACTGACCAGAGCTGTCAGGTCATACACACAAATTCTGCAAGTCACTTGCTGAGACTTGGACTCCAAGTCACAAAAGCAAAACATTCCCAACCACCTGAATGACAGACTTGACAACCTAAAGGATATGGGCAAGAATTCTCACCTCTCTCAGAGTCAGTTTATTTGGTTTTTCCACCTGCATAGTCCCAGTTGGAGAGAGCCCCTTGAGTACCATATGCTTTCCAGTGAATGCCACCTAAATAACACTGACCTGCCCTTGACCCCAGGGAGGACATCTTAAGCTTTGAGTTCACATGTAGATACAATCAGTCACATTTGCTATATTACATTACTGTTCTTATTTTAAAAGCTCGCTTCTTATAGACCACTTTTAAACTCCTTGGGCCGGCCGAGTGGCGCGGGGGTTAAGCGCTGGCTTGGGAAGCCTGCGGCTCTGGTTTGGGTCCCACATACGAGGGCCAGTGACACTGCCCTCAAAAAAATAAAAATAAAATAAAAATAAAACTCCTTGGTAAGCACAGAGTAAAGTGTGCCTAACTTGGTTTTATACATTTTGGATCTGCAGACCTATTTTTCCTCTTGATGTCTTTAAAATACAGATATAAATAATTCTAAGAAGTCTGGTGTATGTTTAGAATGGAGAGAGATTACTTATATTGATGTCTTCCCGTGTGTTTTCCTAAAGAAAGCAGTTTAGTTGGGATGTATGTACAGTAAAATGTTGGGGTCCAGAAACAGCTACTAACCACATGTATCCTGCTTATTTTCTAATACAAAGCATGGGGGGAAAATTATTAATCAAATGAAAACTACCAGGAAAGTAATTGTTCAGAGTTTAAATTGTGTCAACCTGGCTATAAGATGAACGGCAACACATTTATCAATAATTTTAAGGTATTTAAGAAATAGTTAACAATAAAACTAGTTTCTTATTAGGCATTTCTATTTTTATAACATGTACATGACTACCAAAAATTTATTTCAATTAACTTAAGATCTTCTGTACATTCTAAAAAATTAACTAGCCACTATTCTATTTTGGGACAGCCTGCTGGCCCACAAATTAATCTTGGTTGATTAATTTTCTGTTGCATAGGGTTACACTTCAGAAAAAGAGAACTGAGATTTCAGTTAAGTCAGCAGTGCTCATATACTTCCTAAGGGCCTAATTCTAGAAGTATCACACAGGATTTCTTTTTTTGTCAATCCAAAATCACTGCTTTCCTTGACTCTTGGGTAGAAGCAGTTTCTTTGGTGAGAAATTAGCATTTTTTATGTTAGCAGAGGTGAATTTACCTTTGTGGTATTGTGATTTATAATAAAAAATATATATATATTTGGTCTTTATCCTGGTTCCGGGCACAGAGCTCCTAAAACCCTTGGAATTTCATAAGTGATAAGAGTGACAAAGATGCTTTTCATTATTCATTACAAAACCCTTTTCTACCACACCTGAGTTTATCAATAAGATACCTTTTGGAAAGCTCTTAAAGATCGGAATGGGGTGCTAGGGAAACCAACCTCTAATCAAGAGAGTTGGAACCTTCAGCCCCACCCTCTGACCTCCTAGGAGGGGAGAGAGGCTGAAGATTGGCTTAATCACCAATGACAAAAGATTTAATCCATCATGCCTACATTATGAAGCCTCCATCCAATTCCTAAATGATGGGCTTTGGAGAGCTTCTAGTTGGAATGCATGTGGAGGTGCTGGGAAGGTGGTGCACCTAGAGAGAGCATGGAAGCTCTGAGCCCTTTCTCACTTATTTTGCCCTATGAATCTCTTCCTCTGTCTGTTCCTTTTATAATAAATCAGTAATCTAGTAGGTAAACTGTTTTCCTAAGTTCTGTGAGCCATTCTAGCAAATGATGGAACCAGAAGAGGGGGTTGTGGGAACTTCTTATTTTTAGCTGGTTGGTCAGAAACATGGGTGACAACCTGGACTTGTAATTAGTGTTTGAAGTTGGGGCAGTCTTGTAGGACTGAGCCATTAATCTGTGAGATCCGATGCTGTCTCCAGGTAGATAGTTTCAGAATTCAGTTAAATTGTAGGATACCCAACTCATGTCAGAGAAGAAGTGGGCTTTCCCTGAAACATTTGTGACTATAGTATAGAAGTGTAGCATGTTGGGGTGACCAGTTAGCTTAATTGGTTAGAGCGTCATGCTCATAACAACACAGCTGCCAGTTCGATTCCCACATGGGCCACTGTGAGCTGTGCCCTCCTTAAAAAAGAGTCAACTAAGGGGCGATCAAGTGGCGCGGTGGTTAAGAGCTGGCTTGGGAAGCCAGCGGCCCTGGTTCGGGTCCCACATATGAGAGCCAGTGACACCGCCCTCAAAAAAAAAGAGTCAACTATGTCATTGTAGCATGAAAGCAATGACCATGGCTGTTTTTCAATAAAATTTAAAAAAGAAGAAGAAGAAGAAGTGTAGAGTGTTATATTATAGTAGAGAGCTTTCCTTTTCAACCACAATGCCAGTGAAGCTTCAGCATAGGCTCCTTCCAAATCCCAATGTCAAATATTTTTATTTGTAATTTTATATTATTTTTCTTAAACAAGTTACCCCAAATTGCTTCAGATACCACAAAACCTGGTTCTGCCCCTGCCAAATTGGAAATGAAACACAGAAGGGACAGAAGCTAAAGCAACATTCCTCTAAGAATAGCCCTGGGTCCACCTGCCTCAGAATCACCTTGAAAGCATGATAAAGGCAGACACCCCACCCACCCACCACCACCACCACCTCCACCACCAGCACCATGAACCATCTGAAGACATTCTGACTCAGTGAGTCAGACCGGGGCCTGGGAACATGCATGTATAATAACTTCCCCAGGTGATCTTACTATGAACACTCAAGTTTTTGAACTATTATTTTAAAATCCTGGCCTCGGCTTAGCAGTGGTCTTCATTGTATACCCTGTGGGTTCCCAGTTTCTTGGTGGTGATTTAGCATCCGAAATGAAATACAAGGCCAGAATGAGCTGGTCTTGGGAGAGTTTCTTATCCAGTAGAGCTTGGGAAGTTTCATTTAAATGACTTTTGCTCTTGAAGAGTTATGAAACACTTTTTTTTTTTTTTTGAGTAACCTTATGTGGTAAAATCCCAAATTCTCTTGGCCTCATATTTAATCAAGGGGTCACTTCCAGCAGCATGAGAAACTCCTTCCAGAAGATGACATTTGCTCTTCTAGTTTATTCATAAGTGGCCTTTCTCTCTCCATTTTCCTTCTTTGTAAAGTCCAGGAAGAGAAAAGCATCAAAAGGACTATAGGAGGCAAGAGGATATTGTAATAAATTACATCCCCTCTCCTCATTTAGCTGTCTTTTAAATGAACTTGAGTTTATCATGCCAGGTGGCAGGAGCTACTCTTGGTCTTTTGTCAAAATGACCCACAGAATATCAAAGTTGGAGCTTTGGTTAAAGCACTACGCTGATTTGGGGAAGGCTGCGAGACTTTAGCCAAATTATAAATTCTTTCTATTCCAAGGTGACTGACCATTTCTGTGACAAGCAGAATAGTGTAGTGGTTAAAAATTTGGACTCTCAAGTCAGACAGGACTGGAAGTTTAATCTTGTATTGGTCACTTAAGCTGTATGACCTTGGGACAAGTAACCTCTGTTTCCTCATCTGCAAAATAAGGATAACACAACCAACCTCACAGGATTGTGGTAATAACTAAATGTGACAATACAGTGCTTAGCTCAGCGCCCAGCACACAGTATCAGCAATGAGGATTATTATTAGTGGGCTCATCCTCACAGGTGGGCTGAAAGAGTTCCTCATTACCTGATGTAAGCAAAGCCTTTATTTTAGTTAGCTATGGCTGGATAACAAATTGCCTCAAAACTCAAAATATGTTACCCCGTTCCTGAAGAGCAAGAGTCAGGAAGCAGCTTACATGGATAGTTCTGACTCAGAGTCCGCTGAAGATGGCAGTCCAGCTGTCCATTGAAGCTGCAGTCACCTGCAGGCTTGATTGGGTCCAGAGGGTCCGTTTCCAATCTCCCTCAGACAACTATTGGCAGAGGCATGAGTTCCGTACCATGCGTACCTTTCTGTAGGATTGCTCACAACATGGCCGCTGACTCTCCCCAGAGCTGGTGATCCAACAGAAAAAGCAAGTGTGACCAACACAGAAGCCACAGCATCTTTCATAATTTAACAACTAAAGTGACATATCATAACTTCTGCCATAGTCTCCTGGTTACACAGCCCAACCCGGGCACAGTGTGAGAGGAGATTTCACAAGGGTGTGACTACCAGGAGGCAGAGATCACAGGGGGCTATCCCAAAGGCTGGCTACCACTGCCTTTCTTCATATAGTTTTCCTGAGCGGTGCCACAGACACTCTTAATTTTTTTTTTTTGGCTTTAATTTTGGATTAGATCCAGGAGGCTTTGAAATGATTGTAGTGGTTTATAACCTACGAGCAAATGAAAGGCATCTAAGCACCAAGATAAATGTCTGAGTGGGGTCTGCTAGCCACTTGCAAAGCATGTGGCTCCACATGCATAAGAAATCCACAGCTGACTTTAGTAAAATCTCAACTATTAAATATCCTAGCTCTGCACTTTCACAAAGTGCAAAGGACAGACGTTGTCTCTCTATATTAACAAGTAAAAATGGTGAGCGGATAAGGCACGGTTTACAAATCTGTATTTATGATTGGGGTCTGGCTGAAAAACAGCAAGAATAAACCATACAATCTGGGAAGTCTAATTCTAGCAGGAAGTTGCTTTGAAATAACATCATACTTCACTCACTCCCCAACCAATGTCTTTGATGACCGGTTTGGACACATCAATAAAACATCCTGTCACTTACTATATTTTATTTTCTTGCAGCATTTCCCACTGTTCGATGGTAACTCACAGTGTCTGTTCTTATAGCAGAGTCCGCACTCTGATTTAGACTTGCCAAGCAGATTGCTTTTGGCTACATTTCTGGCCCAAGCGCAGGTCCTCCTGGTTTAAGAAGTCCCATTAAAAGACCTAAAGAAAAATATACAACCTTTACTGGCTTGGATTTTTAGCTCCGAAGCTTAGAAGAGAGCGGCTGGTTAACATTATAAACATTTTGAAGTACTTGTCTTTCAGAAAGTCAAAGAACAATGGCAAGAAAAGCCCTTTAATGGCTCAGAATTTATTTTATTTTATGTACTTATTAATTGGTACAGTTTCTCCCCTGTTTTTAACCAAAGATTCTGTACATTGGAACAATAAAATAAGTAAAGACATGTGTCTGCTTTAAAATCTTGATATTGGTTATGTCTTCATCGTCCTTTTTCATGCTTTCTGGGTAAAGGCTCTTTCTGTTCTCTCAGCCAGGCAGCACTTTGATCTCAAAAGTAGTGCCATTTTGTTGTAAATGTATGTGACGCCTTTGATCTAGTACTTAGCTGGTCTTACTTAAAATAGATAGCTTCTTTTATCTAAGTAGTGTTTACCAGGTCTCTCTCTCTATGAAAGATGATTTAAATTGCTATTATTTAGATAGAAGGTTATATAAAGTTTCTAAAGACTGCCCAGATCTGAGCCTAATTCTCTAAATCTTAAAACCCCAATGGCTCTATTATAGATTTTACAAAGCAGATTCCTATTAAAATGAGCTGCTCCTGTAGCTGTCTGGTATTATTTGCGAAAGCTTTGTTTGCTTTTTGATGAGGAGCTGATTTTCCAAAGAATAATAAACATCTTACACTCAAGCGAAAATGGTAATCTGAGAAATTAATGGCCAATTGTTACTCTGAAATTCAGGAATTAATATATTTTTATATTACTGGGCTATGCATACTATACAGATATATGGAAGTGGGACTTTTAAAAATGATAAGTATATATCTTTAATTCTTCCCTTTAAGAGGATTTCTTGAGCCTTTTATCAGGTGCATTATTGACTTGTGTTTGAATTTCCTAGGCTGCAATCAATTATTCATTCAACAAACTATATTGCAGATGCAGAGACACAAAGATGACTAAGTCACATACTCTGCCCTTAGGTTACTCACAGCCTGGGGTCTAGGGTGCAGCATTAGCACACAATTACATGGCAGTGTGGTGAGTGCCTGTCATGGACAGGCCCTGGGAGTGGTCAGGGAAAGCTTCCTGAATGAGGTGATGCCCAAGCTTCAGTGAAATGCTGATGACTCAGAACTCAATATCCCATAATTCCCAGCCAAGTCCACAATGCAATGCCAACCTATCTGCCCAGACACCACCCCTCCCCGCTGTTTAATACAGGTGGCCTACACCTTGGGAGAAGTCTAAACTTTGAATGGCTATGCTGCTTCCTGAAGCTACCCGAAAACCTTCTTTTTTTTTTTTTTTAAGATTTTTATTGGGGAATTGGGGGAGGGGAACAGACAAGTTGGCTGTCCTTTTGTTCTTCAGTCTAGTTGTGGAGGATGTTTCACTGGCCCATGTTGGTATTATCATTGAGCTCTTCCCGGATGAGGCAGATCGGTCGCCGGCCTCTGGACGGTCATTCACAGCGGCTCTTGGCAGCTCACTCCAGCTGCTCACACTGGCTACTGGCCACTCACTGTAGCCTTTGGCAGCCCACCACAGCAGGGGCTGCAGCCTACACCATCGTTGGGGCTTGCAGCCCAGCTCCAGGTTGAGCTGTTTTTCACCATCTTAGCTGTAGAAGGCAGTGTCACTGGCCCTCATACGTGGGATCCGAACTGGGACCGCTGGCATCCCAAGCCAGCTCTTAACCAATGCACCACTTGGCCGGCCCCTGGAAGCCTTATTGCTGGTCATTCAACACTCAGGAGAAAACCCCCAAACTACTTTCACATGCAGTTTTAGACCTTTAGTTCAATTCTTTATTTAATAGAGATATTGTAAATCTCTTTGTGTTGCAAGTTAAAATATTGGGCTGTCGGAAAAGTCATGATGCATTTTTGCAATGAAAAACAGAAAAAGTATGTCATGACTTTTCTGACAACCCAAAAGCTGTTTTTAATTATTCTATTTTGTCCAGATCCTGACACCTTTTTTTTGCCCTGATCCTCCTTGATATCATGTTCCAACCATTTCAGCTGTCTTGTCATTAATTCATCCGTGTACTAACCATGTGTGAGCATTATAAAACACTGACCCTGGGAGTAGGTACTCTGGAGGATACTCAACAAGGATATAAGGGCTCCTCCCCAGGCCTGGAAGTTTGGGAGAGGGGCAAGGAGAAGTGATCTGCAGTCAAGTACAGGATTATTACAACAGTAGTCAATTGTTCTAGGAGGAAGGTCGCAAGAGGGGGTCAGGGCCTGACCTCAGGAGACTCATCCTCAGTTTGTGGAGATGGAGAGGAGAAGCTGGCCTCGCGAGGACACAAGGGCTTGTGCTTGTCCTTGATCAATGCACGGATGGTCAGCGTTGGGCAGATGAGGTCGAGGTAGGGGTGGGCTGAGAGCAAACTGGAGGGGTTTGGCTTTTACCCAGTGGTGCCACCAAGCCACAGAGGCTGCAGAACTGCAAAATGAAGTGGAATCATTGGGACTTTCCTGTCAGTCACCAAGCAGCACTGATTCTGAGAATCATGCATTTTAGGTAGTAGGGGCCTTGAAGATCAGAGAGCCTAGCATATTCATTTATCCAGAGAGAAAATAAGCCCCAGTTCAGGCAGCCCAGGTCTCATAGTCGCTGAGTGGCAGAGTCAGGGGTGCTTGGCTTGACCAGGACCTGGGCTTGGGCTTCTCTTCCTGGGAGTTATTTCCTGCTAGGAGTCCTAGAGTGGGGTGCAGGACCCTAAACAGTTCACAGGAGCTGTGGGAGAGAGATGCATCACACTCAGGGGTCCTCCAACAGGAATGGGCCCAGGGACAGTGGAGTTCTCATAGGGTTTCATCCCTCTCTCCGGACCCCCAGAATCCACACCAAGCCAGAGCTTGAATAAGAGGAGTTATCACTGATGAGAGACAAGAGAGGACAAAAAGAATCAGGATACACCGAGCAGCCCCGTGTGAGCCACAGGAAAGCCAGGCTAGGAGAATGGACAGCAGTGTTACATTTGGGAAAAATAAATTTGTTTTTGGATGAGTTACTAATCATACGTTGCCTATGCCCCCTAACTTTGGGGAGGCCAAATGGAGCAAGATACACCCAAACTGCATGGGCTGAGAGCCAAGTGGAAAGGGTGGTCTTCAAGAAAATCAGGGAACTGTTATTAGAAGAAAGGCAAGAGATAAATGCTGGAAAAGCAAAAACAACAGATTTTGGCAGCAGCCCCCTCATCCTAACTTGAGGTAAAGAAGTGTAAGACTAGAATGTTCTCATAGAGTGTTACCGTGGGCAAAATATTCTCACTGCTGTATCTATATTAACTAATTGAGCCTATTCTCAAACCTATGGCATAAGGACTACTATTACTCCCCTTGATAGAGGAGGAAACTGAGTCACAGAAACACTAACTTGCCCAAGGTCTCTGAGCTGGTAAGTGCCAGAGCTGGGATCCGAAGCCCAGCAGTCTGACTCCAGGACCTGTGCTCTTAAATTATAGTGTTAAATGTCGTTCCCATTTTCCTTCTTTCCTTACATTTTTTTTTCCCCTCTGAAATAAAGACATGAGGAAGGCCCTGATAATGAATGTAATCATCTAGCATACCACAGTCGCCATTATTACTTTTGATATTATTTATATTTATTAACTGAGTACATGAAGCCTCTGGTGCATAGTAGACATTTGATCACTATGCCATGAGACAAAGAGCATTTGAAGACCAACCAAGACCTTCGCATGGGATCGAGGGCTGAAAGAAAATCAACATGATCTTCAGGGGGTTAGCAATGGGTATGAAAGAATAGGTGCAGACAGCAAATGTATGAATAGAAATGCCTTGAGACCCCTTGAGGTAAGACCAAAATGGTGAAATGCTATTATAAATCCTTTAGTGACTCCTTTGCTCCCTCCCTTCTCTAGTGCTGCTTAAGTAGAGCGGAGGCCAGACGGGATGCCGCCAAAGTGGCCCTAATCAACTCCCTCTTCAATGAGCTGCCCTCTCGCAGGATCACCAAGGAATTCATCATGGAGAGTGTGCAGGAAGCAGTTGCCTCCACCAGCGTGAGTACCCACCAGGGAAGGGAGGAGCTGGCTGCACTGAGGATACTGAGGCATTTGGTCTTGGGAGATGCTAAAGGGACCACATTCTTTAGGAATTGGGCAGGTTTCATTTTTGCCTATTAAATAATTAATTTTCAGCAAAAAGAACACTTGGATTGGAAATTACAAAAAATTGGAGCTGGCTCCCTGTTCCTCATCTCAGTAATATTCTTTTTTTTTTTTTTTTTGGAGGGCAGTGTCACTGGCCCTTGTATGTGGGGCCCGACCAAACCGGGGCCGCTGGCTTCCCAAGCGCCACTCGGCAGGCCCAGTAATATTCTTTAACTCCCCTGGATCACAATTCATCAAGTTTTGAATCATGGTAGATGATTTGATCCACCTTGGTTTGATCATTTGAATGCTTGCTGTTTGAGGAGCATTGATTCTTTTAGGGCCCGAGAACACATACAATTGAATACTGCTTTAATCTAGAGGTAAACTAGCTTATTTTTTCCCTAAACTTGACTAATCTTAAAAATTATCTGGAGTGGCCGGGTTAGCCCAGTTGGTTAGAACACAGTGCTCATAACACCAAGGTTGCCGGTTCGATCCCCACATGGGCCACTGAGTTGTGCCCTTCACAAGTAGATTGAAACAACTACTTGACTTGGAGCTGATGGGTCCTGGAAAAACACACTGTTCCCCAATAAATTTTTTTTTTTTTATTATCTGAAGTGCTTATTAAAAGTGCCAATTACCCAGCCAGTGTGGGGTGCTGCAATCTCCATTTTTAAGGAAACACTGACTGTTTAGATATGGTAAAAGCCATGTGCCCAGTATTTATTAGCTATTACAATTATCATGTTTAATATCAATTCTTTCAGAGAGTTTTGAAAATTTTTGTAATGGACAGAGCTAAATGCAAAGTGCTTTAGGAGCAGAGACCTCTGTCTTAGAAATTTAGAGAGGATGTTTTCTCAACAATCCAGGGGGTAGATGATTTATCCCATGAGCTTTTTGGAGCTCCTGATCCTTGTTACCTCCAAACTATAAACTATGGAGAAAGCCTTGGATCCCCACCGTGGCAGGTGTCTCCCTGTGTGCCCTCCAAGGACAGGAACTTGGCATTATCAACGGGATTAGTCAACTTCCGTGGTCTTTACCTTGGATAAACCCCATCTGAGATTTTCATCCTCTGATTCCCTTAATCTGACTGTAAAGCTTTTTTCATTCTGGAGAGGCTGCTTAAAATGAAGGAGACATTATCACACTATCTCTTACCTTTTTGCTCCTTCTCCCTCATAAACGCTCTTATCATGCAAAGGAGATATAAGGGAAGGGGCAGAGGGCAGCTGACCTAGCTTGGAGAGGAAGAGAAGTCAGGGGCCTCTGTTCTCTATCTGCTCTGAGGATGAAAGGAAGCCTTTGTTTTCCTGCCCTGTAAGTTTCAACTGCCTTTGAGAAAGAGAAGTTAGGAAAATGATGCCTGATTTCTATGTGTGGCAATTACTCTGGAGCCGGCAGGGGCCCTCTGTGTAAATGTAATTTATCATTTTTTCATGGAAATTTCTAAGGAAAGAGCATATATATGGTTTGCAGGCTTCTGGATGACTTTCTTCTGGGGTATTTAAAAAGCCAACATAAATATTTCAGCAGTAGTATGTTAATGTTATTGCATTTAAAAGCTATAAATTTGCCGCTATCTGATGCTGGCAGTTGTATGTTCAGTCTCACAAAGTTGTTGCCCACCTTCCCAGGAATCCAAGACCGTGGGATATAGAAGGGCAGACCCCAGTGCCATTCTAGAGCATGCGTTAGCTTTTTTTACTGCCAAAATTGAAGAAGAATTTTATTTCTACCCATCACCCACCCACATTGTTTGCTAAAGATTAAGTGGTCCAGAAGTGAAAAAATATAAACCAAGATCCACGGCTCCATGCCAAACACAAGCATATTATGAAAAGCTCCCATTAAGAATCATAGCAGTAAAATATGAATGGTCTTTATAACTGGGGAATTCTTTCCCTGCCAATTACATAATCTTGCCTGGTTCTCATCAGAACCCGAGCAAGGTCATCATTTCAAGATTTCAGTAACACATAAAAGCAGCCTCAGAGGGCAACTGCTCAAACATTACTGCCACCCATCAACGAAAGCCCTGTGCAGGGCCGGCTCAGTGGCGCAGTGGTTAAGAGCTGGCTTGGGACGCCAGTGGCCCCGGTTTGGATCCCACGTATGAGGGCCAGTGACACTGCCCTCAAAAAAAAAAAAAAAAAAAGAAAAGAAAAGCCCTGTGCAAGAATACAGGAATTTCTGCTTTGGGATAAAGATTCTTTTAGTGAGCCTATAATCGGTTAACATGCTAATCAAAAGCCAGATTCAAATTGATTACAAAATCCCCTTTACTCTGAGTTATGGTGAGATTAAGGATTTTATCCCAAATCAACTAGAGACTTTGTTGTAAAATGCATACTGGAAGGGTTAGGACAACAATGGAAGGATCACCGTGGGGCCACAGTATTAATTTGTGACCACCCGAAGAAGAGGAGGAAGAGCCCATAATATTTATTTTTTGGCTTCCTTCCCAAGGGCACTTTGGATGACGCGGATGACCCCAGCACCAGCGTCGGAGCCTATCACTACATGTTGGAGTCAAACATGGGGAAGACCATGCTGGAATTTCAGGTACCTGACTTCCTGCCACGTGTTTGTTTGGCGACACAATTCAGAAGCCTGCGAGAACACCACTCTTATCATTAACATCTCCTTTCCCCAAATCTACTTTTTTTGTGCGTATTGTTCATTTTAGTTTAACCCTCTTAGAAGCCAGCATGGTAGCTCTCTCACGGCCACACCTCAGTAGGCTAATATCAACAAGCCAACAAGAACAATCTTTGCTTTCTTAAAGGAAAGTAAAAGACTTACGTCTAAGACACAGGGAGGAAACACCATTGTCTTATGACTTTATAATGTCTCACCAGTTTTTTGGTACAGAGTTCCCCCTTAAAACAGATCAGATTGCAGTGTCGGTTGTGACCATTTGGTTCTTAACTTTCGGAAGTCATAGATGAAGGTGCCTGTAATTATTAAACAATGCCTCCTCGGTTCTGGTATTTCTATTAAACAAAGCCTGCCACCTCCTATTGGAAACTAAGTGAAAAAGTTTAGCAAGCTATAACTCTTTTTTTCATTCACTGCAGACAAGCAATAATAGAGCTGAGGAACTATATTATCTATTATTTCTAAATTAAATAATGATATCAAAAACAATAAGAATAATAATAGCTGACCCTTACTGGACGCTTACTTTGTCTGGCACTGTGCTAGGTGTTTAACAAATATTAATATAATTTATCCCTCACAATAAACATATGACTATTTATTATCTCTATGTCATCAATGAAGGAAGTCTGCCACATAACTTAGCAAACAGCCAAGCCAGGGTTCAGATCCAGGCAGCTTGATTCCTGAGCTCACACTTTCAGCTATTATCCTACATTGGCCTGGGCAGATTCAATAGTAATTGGGCATAAAATCTTTGTCCTCCAAAAAACTAAACTTGAATGCATTGAACATCTATATACATGCAGTGCTAGTAGGAAATCAATACGTAATGTTATAATGAAGAGTCTTTACCCCCAGTATTTCAATTTTTTTTAGGTTAGATTCCAAGAAACAATTAGAGATATAGAGTTTTATGGACAAAAATGTTCATCATAGAATAATTTACAATGGTGTTACAGTTGAACTCTGAGGTCACCATCTTTCAAATACCTTCTTTGATCCCCTTCAAACTCTTTTCCTGACTACAGTGGCATAGCCACTTTTCAGGTGGATACGTCTCTCCTGCTCCTTCTTTAAAATCAACATTTTTCCTCATCAGTCCCTTGTTTAAAGCAAAAATATTCTTTCTTCACCCTGTCCTGGGAAGACCTCAGCCATCCAGATGTCTTCTCGTGGCATGGTCTCCCTGACCTTTGATGTCACTTGCTTGGTTTGGAAGAGACCAGGTATCTTTAAAGCCTACCCTCTGAAGTAGAGAAGGGCATGCAACAGCTCAGTGGTTCTGAGCCCAGGCTTTGGAGTAAGCCGGTCCCCCTCAGCCTGGCTCTGCTCCGCACCTCTAAATTTGTTTCTTCATTTGTGTATAAATCCGGGAGAATAAAAGTAGAGGTTAGTGGTTACCTCGCAGTACCATTGTGAGGATTAAATGGGACAATGTAAAAAGAGTCCAGAACTGTTCCTGGCATATGGTAAATGCTCAATGAAGGTTAACAACTGTCCTTATATGTATTTCTGAAGAAAGACTGCTTTATTGGAAATGCCTGAGGCTACTGGGTGGGTTCCCTTGACAACTTTATCTAACCTCAGGGTTTCAGATAAGGACAGGGTAGCTCCCCTGAGGTACACATTTCAGGATCCTTACTGTAGAATGAAAATGAGGAAATGTAAAGGGTCCTTTTCCCCCATAACAATCAGATTAAAAATAATAATAATAAAGGGAGCAGCATCACACAAAAGAAAGAACACAAACTTGGAAAAATCCTACGGACCTGTGTGTAAAGCCTGCTCTGCCATTTGCCACCTGTGAACGTAACCATTGTGAGACTCAGTTTTTCCATCTATAAAATAAAAACCATAATGCCTATTTTGTAGGAACTTTGTGGGTCTTACATAAGGTGACATTTATAAAGTATCTAACGTAGTGATTTCCCCAAAGAACCTCAATTTTTTTAAAATGTGTCCCCTCTCAACCTCAGCAAAAGAACATTATAGTTCTTTTACTATAGAATGACTGTTGCCTGCTCCAGTACATAGTAGCTTGTAGGTGATTTTGTAGCAATTTTCAGAAAACCAAGAATGACGTTTGAATGCACTTGGGTTAGTCTGCCAAAGATGGGGAAGGCAAAATTTTTAACGAATTCTTAAAATTCCATCCAAGTACTATGAAAGGCTCTACTTAACCACCTTTTCAGTAATACTTTAATTGCCTTGGTATGAGTTGTATGTTTTCTGTGTGGTCTATTGTAGTATTTCAACATGTAAAGTCACAATTTCAATCATGCTTCATAAATTCTCACAGAGGAGGCTGGGTACGGGATGAGGGGCAGACAAAGGAAGAGGAAGATGTGAAGGCAGGAAAAATCCAGGCTCCCTCCCTGCAGTAGGCATGCTGGCAACCTGGGAGGAGGCTTTGGAGCACGGCTCTTTCCTTCTGCCAGCTCTCAGTTGCCTGCGGGGTCCAGCACATTTCTTGGTGGCCTGGGTTGAATGCATCAGCTTGTTTCTGCATATAATGGAAATTGACCACAGACCTGAGCTGTTTGCAGCTGCCACAGCAGTTCAGTACCCCTGGTAGGTAATAGATGTGTGTTTGTATCTATGGCTGGCTATTCCATATGAAACCAAGGCCGGTGTCTCCTGACTGCAGGCAGGCTTTCCAGGGGGGCCGTCAAGGAGGCAGTGCTCCACAGGAAACATGATAGGCTTCTGCTTACCTTCACTTCGTGGGAGGGAAGCTGGGACGCCTGTTTTGAGGTGGCCTTGCTTTAGAGAAAACTGCATGATATTTGGGGGGGAGGGAAAGTGACAGCACTAGCCACTGGGTCTTGTCAAGGTCAGATTCAAGGCAGACTTTGACTGAAGCTGGTTAATATATTTTTTTCTGAAGCCTAATGCAATCCAAGGACGCGTTGTTTATTTACATCTCTGCTAAATTCTCCAGGTCGCCTTTTAAAACCTCATCCCATAAACAAATTTCCTTTTAAATCCATTCTCTTGGGTGGGGAGATGGTGCCCACCTGTTTTTCAAGTTCTCCATTTACAATGTTTGTTTTTCTTATTTCTGATGAATCACAGAACCAAGCCAGTCTCCCAGACCGTAGTTCCAGAGAGAAGCAGTGTACATTCCCCCCCCACAAAGTAGCTGAAAGGCCAGTGTTTCTAATAGGAGGCAACATCAGGAAGCCATGTCAGGACAGAGCCTCATTGCTGATTTACATGGAATGACTGACAAAATGAACCAAGAAAGCTATAGAATAAAAGCTGCAACGGCAATTTTCCCTGAAGAGAAAAAAACACAGGGCTTGATTCTCCACTCAGTTTTAAATTTACTTTGCTATGAAGACTAGCTACATAACTTGAGGGGCTCATGGCAAAATGAAAATGCAGGGCCTTTTGTTCAAAAATTAGTAAGAATTTCAAGACAGCAAAGCATGCACAGATCACAGGCTCATGAAACTGGCCTCGTCCCTGAAATAGACCCAAGAGAAGGGCACAGACTAGGGTAAGGAAAGTTAGCCATTGACCTCAGGTACGAAATTTAAAGAAGCATCAAAAAACTCAGTAGTCAAGACAAGTAATATTATAATGCAATTTTTAAAAACCTCAAAATTAATGTGTAAAATTTCATGACAGAATATCACAATGTTAAACACAATTTTAAACAAGAGTTTATTTAAAACAAGAGTTTTAAATAAAAGACCTTGAACATGTATGACTCACCTTAAGTCTTGCTTCACTCACATCACCCTAGTCCCAGCCCAGCCCCTGGTGCGGACTCTTGTTTATTTGTCAGTGTACCCAGGCTCCTACGTCATCCCACATCAAAAACAACAGAGCCAAGGGCCAGCCGAGTGGTGCGGCGGTTAAGTGCTGGCTCAGAAGCCAGCGGTCCCGGTTCAGGTCCCACACACATATGAGGGCCAGTGACACGGCCCTCGAGAAAAACAACAACAACAACAACAGAGCCCAAAGATGTAAGTGAGGAGCAGGACATTGAACAGACCTCCTTTAGGTGACAGGACTTCGACAGGTAGAAAGCAAGACTGCGAATCCAGGCAGTGAGGAATCATGGTGAGACTAGGAAGCAAATCCTTACAGGAGTCCACGGCGGCCCTCTTCCTGCCAATTTGCGGTAATGCAAGGATTTCCGATGGAATCAAAGGGAGGTACACAAGTGTTTCCTGGGGTTGAGATTAAGGCTCATACAGCTTTAGGAAGACCTGGAGATAATGGATTTGTTTTTATGAGAGGAAATAAAGAAGTGGAACAGGAAATATGTGCAAATATTTCAATAGACTTTACATAAAGACGGTAAGATGACTATCTCTACAGAGGAGGGCAAGAACTAGATAGGGACATAATGGAGGAAGGCAAGAAGAAAGTCATCTTTGGGCCGGCTGAGTGGCATGGTGGTTAAACGCTGGCTTGGGAAGCCAGCGGCCCTGGTTCGGGTCCCACATACGAGGGCCAGTGACACTGCCCTCAAAAAATAAAAATAAAAAAAAGGTGAAAGTCATCTTCCCTGGGGGATTTTAGTAACAAGAGTAACACTCAGGAAGAGGCAGTCATGTCACTGGAGAGGAAAGAAACTGCTGAGTGATGGAATAGAACTTGGGCCAGACCGGAGCAGGTGAGGGGGTCGACGCTCCTTCGGCAGGCAGAAACAGTTCAAATGTTTGAGGGATGTATGTTGCAAAGGCACGTGACACAGGTTCTGGTTCTGTTCCCAGCAGAACTGTGGGTTCCAAAGTCTTAGGGGGATTGATGGGTAGAATAACAGGAGTTTACCTGGAAAGAGGAGGATTTGTGTAGAGATAAGAATGAGAGCCTAGAAGGGATGGAGGAAGACCATGTTGCTCAGGCAACAATTGTCAGAGGATGAAGTTGAGAGCCCTGTTAGCAACAAGCTGTTTCTCAAACTGGGACACAAGTATGTAAGGACAATGCCAAGAGGGCTATTGGAAGACACAGAATAAACTCAGTATACTATCTTCTGGGGTGTTAACTTTACGTAAAGGTAAAATGGGGGCAGGTGGAGGAGTGAAATCGGTATTTATTTATTTACTTACTTATTTACTTATTTAAACACATACAACAGAATACAAACTTCGAGTGGAGTTAACAGAAAACATGGAACAAGAGGAAGTCTTATATGTAAATATTGGCCTTAGTGTCCTACCACAGAGACTATTCCCTAACAGGATATAAAGAGCGTTCCTATTCATATTGATGGCTGCACAATATTCAGTGAGTTGGTTTGAAGGTGAGGTGAGAAGGGCAGCACCAATTTACCCTCCTCCCTCACTTGGGTTTCTTTGATAGAACGCACAGAGGGAAGCCAGATTAGGCAAATCAATCTCTCTCTCTCTCTCTCTCTCTCTCTCTCTCTGTCTCTCTGTCTCTCTGTCTCTCTGTCTCTCTCTCTCTCTGTCTCTCTCTCTCTTCCAAATTAGCATAGTGATGTGACAGAGTGAAAATCTGGGTGGGGTCAGGGAGAAGTGGACCACAGCCGGCGGGAGAGGGGTGGCTTCCCTGGGAACAGGACCCGGGACCCTGGGCAGATGCTGGGGTCTCCGCTTGGAGCAGGAGTCATTCAGCTGGATTCCATGTCGTATTTTAATCAACAGAAACAGATGGTTTTGCTTTTACTGAGGTCTCTGTTATGCTCTTGGGGGCGCTTACTGTGTAGTAGAACACAGAAAAAAAATCTCAAACTGAAAAGAAGAACAACATGACATTCCAATGGCAATTTTCAACATGAGAATAGGGCTATTTGCTCTTCTGATCATCTTAAAGCTTTAACATTTACCTAATAATTTTAAGATGTCTGAAATCTCAGAAAGACTTCGTGTCTGATTTTCATAATGAAAATGTTTTCCTGAGCAAGGGGAGGTAAAGATAATAGAAGTCAGCTTTTTTGAATGGGCAGTAGGACATCTGTCTAAAATGTAAGGTTTTCATAACTAGTTTCATGACCAGGAAGGTTTTTAATTGTGCTGTTATTTTCTAATAATTACATGGTTGTGGTTTGTACGATTAATCCACAATAAATGTCTCTCTGACCAAAAAGGAAAAAAAAAAGAGAAAGAAAAAAGAAAGAAAAAAAGAAATGCAGATAACTTCAATGGAAGACTGCTAGTTCGAATCACGTTAGAAAAATAAAATCTTCAGTATGTTTACACTTTTCCTTGCCATTGATATTATGCAGGGAGGGGCTGATGCTAATAGAAAGGCTTAACGCTGTGCTCAGCCCTGGCTATTGGATCTGAAAACTATGAGTGGGTTTTGATGTCAACTCAACCTATTAGCAATATTTTAAGGCATTTTCTTAACTAAATTTGTAAACGTAGGAGTATTTTACAGTCATTATAGTTTGCCCATTATATGTTTTATATTTATTTTGGGGCTAAATTTTTTTAAATTGAAATTTTTCTTTAATACATAATATTGTCACATGATTCAAAACTCAAAAGGTGCAAGGAGAATGTCAGAGGATGGTCTCCCCCCATGCCTGTCCCTAAGGCATTCCTTGTCTTCCCTCAGGGGCAGCTAATGTTACCCAATTCTCTTCTATCCTGCCAGAACACTTTTAGGCATTTACAAACAAATATTTATTGGGATCTTGTACTCTTTTTTTAATCAAATAGTACATGCAGTGTATATGTATGTTGTGCACTATACTTTTATTTTATTTTAACAACACATCACAGAGAGTCTTTATAGTGAAACCTAGAGAACCTCCTCATCCTCTCTTTATGACTGCAACGTATTCAGTAGTGTGAATGTATTGTAGCTGAAGCCCCTGTAATAAAAGACAGACTAACAAGAGAAAAATTTATTTTCATGTATATTGAAATATACATAAGTTTATTGATATGTATACCTCATGTATACATGAGAGATACTTAGGGAAAAATGAGTAACTCCTGAGGTAGCTTAGAATTTAAGATTAAATACCATAATGTTAGGGAAAGGGGAGGGGAGATGTATGCTTCTTAGGAGAGAATAAATGAGTTTTAGGAAAGATGAATGGGCCCTTAGAAAATAAATGGGAGGTGTGATCGTTTGTGGCAAAGCTTATCTGAGTGTGGTGTGGACTTCCAGTCCTCTTGAGATAAGAGTCAATCTTCTCTGGTTGCTGAAAGTCCCCAGGAGGGATTTATGACAATCAAGTTCTTAATGGAGGATCTGTCTGTAGACAGATAAGGGGAGTTCAGAGAAAGCCTCTCCCTGTGTTTGCTATTTTTCAAGTGCTTTCAGCTCAAAATAATCAATATTCCAAAGTGGCATATTTTGGGGTGGCATGTCCTAAACTCATTTTTGGTGTGGCATGTTCTGCTACCCTTCAGTATCATACTTTATTTAACCATTCCCTTAAAAATGAATGTTTAAAATATTTTTAGTCATTAGCCATTTCAAAAATGATGCAATGAGGGCCAGCCGAGTGGCTCGGTGGTTAAGCGCCGGCTTGGGAAGCCAGCAGCCCCGGTTCGGATCCCACATATGAGGGCCAGTAACACCGCCCTCAAAAAAAAAAAAAAAATGATACAATGAATAACCTTGTTTATATATTACCCTCAGATGCACTGGTATGTTTGGATAACTTATTGGGCATAGAACTGTTAGAGTACATATATTTTTAATGTTGAAAGACATTTATTAATTATTTAGTCATTTATTGTGCAAATATGGATATAGCAGAGGAGAAAAGGAAGAATGCTTCAGAAACCTGGGGACTCTGGTGTTTGAAGTCTCAAAATGTCCTGACAATATCGTATGTTCTATTTTTCTGATATGGTTGGGGAGCAGAGTTACGCCTGCTCAGCTCTCACTGAGGCACCTTGTGTCACATTTCTGCTTTGAGACGAATGACAGGTGTGTGGGTTTTGTAGGAGCTGATGACCATTTTCCAACTCTTACACTGGAATGGAAGCCTAAAAGCTCTTCGTGAAACAAAGTGTTCCCGACAGGTGAGCTTTTCCAATTCACAGTGGGTTTGTGTTGTATGGACTGAGCAGACAGCTCATCATCTTCCTGGGAGATTTCTTTTACTTGGATTTTTTTTTTTTTTCAGTTTAAATTTGGTACTGTATGTGTTGAGTAAGAGCAGAGGACACATGAAAGAATATGTATTAACAGCCCAGTTTAGTCAGGGACTGACGAAATATGCACATTAAGGGGAACGCTGGCTGGGCATAGTACTGATTTAGATTCTTGTACTGAATGCCAACATGAAAGAATCGTTCAGACAGACTTGTTTCCTAAGGTAAATACTGAATATGTTCTATGCACTTGCCTTGCTTAGAATGTGCGCCCTCCTCCACTCTCCAATGCGGAAACTTGAGAGTGCACTGCGTGGGGACCTCCTCACTGAGGAGAGGTAAAGTTGGTGGTAAGGGGAGATTTTTCTCACTCTAACCAAAAGTCCACAAAGAACAACAGAAATGATTATAAAGGTGGGCAAACTGGCATCCAATCACCCTAATTTGGGGGGGGTTGGAAGTCTGTTATTTATTTTGCAGAGACAGGGTCTATTTCTTTGCTACCTATGAAAAGCACCCACCCCTTGCACCACACCTTTTAATGGCAAATTCCCTTCTGTATATTTAATGTTTTCACCTACTATCCTCCAAGGTTCGTCCTTCCTTTACCCACCATTAGACTTTGAAATATGGTAGTTTATTTTTGAGAATTTGGCAACAGGAGTTTGTATGAGGCACAAACCCTCTATTAGTCAGCAGATGAAGGTGGATGTAAGAGTTTTGCAGGCACAGTTTTTAGTTGTTCTTTGCTTAGAAGGTCTGGCTTTCAAAATGTCAGAGATGGAAAAGAAATGAGTAGCTGACAATGGCTTTGGTTATTTTTTCTTTTCCTTTGATTTTATAAAAGGTCTTTGAAATATGCCGGGTTGGTTATAAACACTTTTCCATGATTGTTTTTAATTTGTTAAGGTCATAAATAAATACCACATGTTCTTGAAAATAAAAATAAGCAACACATCCACCCCACAAGATCATCTTAAAGTACCTCAATCAAACCTACACATGATGTTACAATGCACTGGCAAATTTTTCACACGAGAATTGACAAGTAGTGACTGATTTTTAATTGTTTGCAGAAGTAAGAGACAGTGTACAGGAAGGTACCATTATGATATCAATAATTGTAATGCCTGCATTTTATAATAAAATTTTAAAGTTCTTTCTGTAGTTTCTATGAGCCATTTGGATGGTCATCTTCCTTATTTTCTAATGAGGTCAAAGCGGTTTTGTGAGCGTTATTGAGTCTTCCTGTTGTTAGTGTTTTGACTCGACCTGGTGTGACTTTGCTTTAGTGTACTAGCTTAGCCACTCATTTCATTTAACAAGTATGTCAGGCTCTTTGGCTTTAGTCTGTGAATATCAGAGAGACATGGGTGTAGGTGAAAGCCCCCTGGATGTGGGAGTGGCCAGAGGCACAGGAAACGGGGTGTTGTTGGAAGGCCATGAGCATAGGTGCCTTGGTTGCTTTTTACTGACACTCTGGACTTTGTCTCTTGGCTCCCAGGAAGTCATCTCCTACTATTCCCAGTATTCCCTAGATGAGAAGATGCGCAGCCATATGGCCCTGGACTGGATCATGAAGGAGCGGGAGTCACCAGGAATTCTCTCTCAAGAGCTACGGATGGCCCTGAGGGAGTTGGAAGAAGCCAGGAAAGCAGGACAAGAACTACGGTTTTACAAAGAAAAGAAAGAAATTCTGAGTTTAGCCCTGACTCAAATCTATAGCGATCCTGACACTTCCTCTCCCAGTGATGACCAGCTGAGCCTCACAGCCCTTTGTGGCTATCACTAGCAAGGCCAGGTTCCTCCAACCCCCAAAGATGGCAGAGGCCAGACTCTAAGATTAGGAAACTCATGAAGGAGGTCATTGGAGGCTTTGGCACCTAGATAGCTAATACCTGAAGGCTGTACTAACTCTTCCTTCCATTCCATTCACAGAATCTGAGAGTAGTAGGACCCTTATGGGATCCAACTGCCCACTCCATGCAGTTTTCCCATCATGCTCTGTAAGTCCCACCTCAGAATGAAAGGATGGAAACAGGATGGTTTGAAAAATATTTTCCAGTCCTGACTCCAACCAAAAGCCCTGTAGACATGTGCCTTGCTAGCTTATATATGTTGTTTCAAAGAATGGGTCATGGTAGCATCCCCTAGAAGAACATCAGCCAAGACGGGGGGAGGTAGCATGGTAGCAATTTTTAAGAATACATGGGATTAAATAAGCAATATGGATTGTTGTGTTTTGTTTTTTTTAAATATCCAAGGGTCAGAGTTTCTTCCTAAACTTTGTAAACTGAAAGATAGCTTACAGTCTACTAGCAGTAATCCAGAACTACGTGGGAATTTTATCTGGACATTCCATTATCCAAGATCTTGAAGTGGTAATAGTATGAAGATGCCAGAAAATTTTAATGTGGATTAAAATGTGATTGTGATCATTTTTAAAAAACCACAGTCTCCCATATGGGAATAGATGTCACTTACGATAGAACCCTCATATTCCTCAAGAAGAATTAATGTCCAACTTTTATGAGTCTTGTAGTCAATCATGTTCATTGGTAATTTGCAAATAGATAATTCAAATTGATTAGTTTTTATTTTTGCCACCTCAGTCATATATCACTAATGGAGAACGTAACTGGTATTTCAAAGGTTAAAACATTTTAAAAACCATTAGCAATGAACAGTGCTTGCATTTGATAATAGTTTCTCATGCATTAGAGAGAAGGAATCATTAGCTGTCTTTGTTGTTGTTCAAGAACATAAGCTACCTGTAGATCCAATCTATCCTTTTTAAGTTGAAATTACTGGAATCTTCTTTAAAGAAGCATAAGACATTGCCATTGCTCTTTAAAAATAGCGTGGGTCAAACAACTGATTAGAAAACAAAGAGCAAATACAAACTAATCTTTAGAGGATTCCTGGTCACTCAAATTTAAGAATGGCAGCAGTAACAATTTTGAACATGTATAGGAATTTCCATATCCATAAAATGAAAAGGAGTACCCTGCATTTGGTCCAATAATTCAAATTAAACAAAACAACTTTCTAGATTTTTTTTTTCTTGTTGTTTAGGCAAATGCAAACTAAATTTCCTGCAAGCCAAAACCGTTATAATTACATTAAAGTTTATAAAAATATGATACTTTAACCTTAAATTTAAATATTTACAAAAGTATTTTTCTTAAAGTCTCATGAAAACTGTGCACTGATCATATATTTTGGAATTAGCATTGATAAAAAAATTAATTTCACATATGACATTTCTCACACCAGGGGAAAATTTAGCTATGTATCTGCCCTACTCTAATGTTTTGAAAGTAGATCAATTTTATTTAAAAATATTGTTTTATGCAAAAATCACATTCCTCCCATAATGAGACTAAGTGTCACCTAGACGAGAACTTATAGTCCCAAAAGGCAATTGGAATTAACAATTGTAAGTTGAATACATTTTGAGGGAACTTTCTATTTAAAATAACTTTTTTCTGAAGTCATTACTCTTTATCATTTGAAAAAGGCCACTATTTCCCATGTTGCGTAGAACTGAAGGTAGGTCCAGCTTTACTGCAGTTGCAGCCTTTAATGAGGACCACTTCAGGCTGACACCATCTGATTAGATTCAGGAAAAGGAATCAGCTGGGAAAAGACCAAAGTGAGTTTCTGCCCTACAATTATAACACTGCACCCACTCTGTAAACAGTAAATACTCGTTCTCTCTTGGCCACTCTCGGTGTTCCCCTGCTGGTCCAACCTGCCCACACTTCCTGGAAGGGCATGGAAGTTACAGCAAAAGAAACAAAAGTCAGAATCTTCACCACTGCTGGCTCCTTAGATGCTCATTTATAGCAAACCAATTAGAGCTAAGGCACAACAGCTGTCAGTACCTCACATACACATCCATAATCCTGGCACAGAGAAGAGCAGGGATGAGGAGCAATATTGAATATTATTTTTCCTTGTCTATATGTTGTTCTCAATAACACACTGTGTTGAAGGGTCCTAGAGTGGAAGATTCTCTGTTTTAATATATGGAGCTCTGGATCCTAATCTTTTGTGGGTATAAACCCTTTGAGAATCTGATAAAAACTATGGACCTTCTCCTAGAAAAATAGAGCTAAGCATATACATTTAAAATTACACAGTTTCAGACAGTACGTGAACCTCCCCCAATTCCATGGATTGCTCTGTCCAAGAACCCCTAGTTTAGAACTCCTAATTCTGGGCACATGCTTAGTCTCTTAAGCTTTTAGCAGGGATCCAATTTAGCTTATACATAACCCCTGGAACCTATTTCTAACATTAACTTCATCATCCTTAAATACAGAATTGCACTGTATTTAGACAAGAGATAAGTTTAATTTTCATAAGATCCAAACACACAAGATTTTATGAAAAAAAAAACAAACTTAAAGCAAACTAGTCATAAACTTGTGTGAAACATACCAGAAAATCACAGATTTAATAAAGTCGTTCCTCTAATGATCAGAATTCAGTTGTCCATTTGTTCAAAAGCTATAGTCTACTGATACGTTTGCTCTTAAATGTATTCACCTATTTATAGAAAAGAAAAAGAATCAAGCAGTAGATGTTCCTGAAATACTGTACCTTTGAATCTGATCAGCTAGGTCTCAGGAAAAAAGCGAAAGAAAACATAAAGGTTTAACAATTTCCTGTTTCTTTAGGGAAAGCTTTTAAAGCTGTGAGTATTCTTGCAGTTGACTTCATCTCGGAAGTGCTTTAGGGCTGGCCGAGTGGCACAGTGGTTAAGCGCTGGCTTCGGAAGCCAGCGGCCCCGGTTCAGGGCACATATGAGGGCCAGTGACACTGCCCTCAAAAAACAAAACAAAAAATCAAGGAAAGTCTGGGAAACGATCTCAGCCAAAAAAAAAGAGAAGTGTTTTAGAGAATTCTGAGTTATATCATGCCATGACTTTCTTTCTTGCCAAAGAACACAAAATATATATGAATATGTTCAGTACCCTTGACTATATTCACAGGTAACTACTACTCAAAATACTATCTTTTATATATTGTTGTTTTGTTTTGTTTTGCTTTGCACTGCAGAAATGCAACTATCAGTATTCTATGGTGTCCATCATGTTAAAGAGGTAATATTAAGATTGTTTTTAACCAGGGCTCCAGGAAAACAAAAGTCATTTTCCCTATCACAGTGGTTCTCAACTTTGACTGCACATTGGAAATACTGGAGGAGCTTAAAAAAAAAAATTCTAACTTTCCAGACTATACCTAAAACAATGAAATAAGACTGGAGGTGGAGCCCAAGCATCAGTAGTTCCAAGGTGCAATAAGGTTGAGAACGACTGCTCTACACAGAAAGTTCTAGCCCAGAGGCCTATGGCTTCCCTAGTAAGAGCTATTACTCACTTGGCCTTGACCCCAAATTCAAATATTGAGCTCTTCTAAGCCAGGTAGGAGTAAACCCTTTTGTTTAGGCAGGAGATTCTATTGGAGCCCAGAAAAAAAGCAGATATGTACACACACACACACACACACACACACACACACCCCTTATGTTAGCAGGAGGGTCAGATTCTGCCCCAGGGGTCAGGCTTTCTTTCTCAAATATGATACATGAACTATCTGTACCAGAATCATCTGGGGTACTCGTTTAAAAATACAAGTTCCTGGGCACACACTCCAGACCTGCTGAACAAATTCCAGGAGAGGGTCTGGATTATTTACCACTTCTCCAGGTGTTTCTGATCATATTTAAATTTGAGTTCTTTTGGCCTAAAGCTACCTAACACATTCTTTACTAGGCAGCACTACCCTGCCCCTTCTGACATAACCAGCCTCTTGGGGGAGCACAGAAAGGAATAAACGCGAGAGGGGAATGAAGGTTGCCTGTCTACCGCTCCAGGAAACTAGAGAGAAACAGAAGGGGCAAGGAGATATGGTTGCCTTTTCTCTTCCAAAAGAGCAGCTTTCACTCTTAGTACTTTGGCCCCAATATTTGGAATTACTTTTCATTCCTTTACAGGAAACCATGAAAATCTCTATTAGCTCATGGTTAAAGTCACTTCTTTAAACCTGACTGGAAATCCTGTTAGCACTTTCTTCCTTGGAGCAAAGTAGGTTGAGGGAAAGGCAAGTCGGAGATCTTCCTGAGAGCTGTTGATTCACTAGTGATAATTGGTCCCCAAGAGAAAGTCCCAAATTGCTGTCTATAGGCAGTTCTGAATTTTAGCAGCAATCCTGTTCCACAAGTCCATTTGTAAGTCAGTTAGTTGTTCAGCACTGAGAATGCATTTTTCTATAGGAGCAAGGTCATCAATGATGGTAAATTTCCCAGACTAGCTTTATATAAGCAATAGAGTACCTAAAGTATTGATCTATGGGGCCTAACACAGCTCTAGGTTGTGAGTGGGCAGAGGAGGGTAGAATAAAGACAACTGTGAGTCTAGACATAGTATTGAAAGGCCTCCTTGGGGCCCATTTCTCAGTCCAAAACAGGTTCTCCAGATAGTCCCTTTATTTCCTCTTTGTCCTCCACAGGTTGGCTTGCCAGTGCCCCTCACATTGTCAACACTTGTTGCCTCTTCAGATCATGATTTCTTCTATTTGCTAACTTACTGAAGAAGAGGTGACTTTTTTCAGCCTTTCTTACAAACCTTTAAAAATTTCTAAGAGTTGGTACCACTAGCAATAGGAACATTCACATGACCCGAAAATGGCAGCTACTAAGCCTCCCTGCTGAATCTGTTTTCACCAGGGCCTCTGGGGAAAGACAGGCCCAGAAAGCAGGTCTGAATGTGTGAGATGACCATGGAACCTGCTCCACTCACCCATACCCCTAAGATTTCCTACTTTTTTGGTATTTTCCTTTGGCTCCACAGGACATCCCCCATCCTGATCACAGCTGCCTCACAGCCCTTGATTCTGAGTAATCAGCTCAAAACTACAAATTGGACTGATCAGTCTGTACCTCTGAGGGGTGTGAACTAAGAAACATGGGAGGGATTTGTGAGTTCAAGTTGAGAGAGATGAAGTTGGAAGAGGTATGTTCACAAGAGGTGTGTCTGCCTGCTAAAGTGATGAGGAAGTAAGAACCACGAGTCAGCAGAAGAAGCTGGTTAGTAGAAAGAAAAGCTGGTTGGTGCAGAGAGCAGCTGCAGAGAGAGGCAGAGACACAAGAAGGTGAGAGCATGGAGGCCCATAAGGGGATGGTAAGAGCTGCTGGCCCAAGTGCCCTGTAGTAAATTCACTTCTTCTTTATCCAAGTGGATCACACACCTTGCAATCAAATAAACCTCACTTTACTCATTTCAGAGAAAAATCACAATAGATTATTCTGAAATTTTCATCCTAAGAATAGGCCAACAATATTGACATAAGAAAGAACCTCTAGTGATAGAAATGCTAGAAAAACTAGATTGAGGACTGGTGACAAAGTTAACTTTCTCTCCTCACACTGCCCTTTCCACTCCAATGTATGGTCTCACAGCAGACAGGAGTCCCTCTCAACTCTGAAATAAATTCATGTATTATGTGCAAACAATCTTGTCTTTGATCCCTTGCATAGAAATTCCTGTGTTCTCATGTTCCATAGGAGGTATGACCACAGAGGGAAAATAGAATTCTATTTTTAAAAAGACAGAATTCATAACCCCAAATAATTGTTGTCTTAAAAAATTAGTCACCTTAGGAAAACTTAAGAACATACTCTGACAATGCTAAAGAGTGCGGTCTTTGCAAAGGCATCCCTGTCATGAACTCCGCCTCCAGAATGGGCCTCTGAGTCCAGGTAAACCACGGAAGAGAAACAGTCTCTTTTGTGGGCTGAGAGCACCTTATCATCCTGATCTGAGTAGTTTATTTCAGCACCTTGACTATTAGGTCTGATACTTAGCCTATGCTCAATGGATGTTTCTGGAGTAGAAATTTGTCATGAGTGCCTTGGTGCCTTCCTGACTCCTTCCTTGATGAGTTAATTCATTCAGGAGTCCTGGCTCTGTTCTACTGGATTAGACAGGACTCACCACTCACTTGGTTGGAAGAAAAGAAAATCAAACTTACTAGGCAAATGGGACTTTACTGACTTGTGTGACACAGGAATCCCAGGATAGGTTTTGCTCCAAGTATACCTGGACCCAGAAGCACAAACCAGGACTTTCTCTCTCATTACATAGACGTATACATATGTGCACATACATGTGTGTTAGTGTTTCTTTCTCAAATCTGCTTTCTTTTGCATTGGCCCCATTTTGTGGCAGGCTCTCCCCTGGAATAGCAAGATGGCGGCGAGCAGTTTCATGTTTACATCACAGCAGAAGGAGAAATTCTCTTCTCAACAGTTCAAATCCGAAATTCCAGAACTGAGTGCCATCGTGGTGTTTTAGATGAGTCAATCAGTGTGTCAGGCTCGTATGTTTCTCCCTCTGGAACTAGGGGTCATCTTAGCCCACCAAAACCACTTAGACCTAGTGGGGGAGGAGCAGTCACCCAAGGTAAGTGTGGGTTCAGTTACCAAAATGGAAAAAATGTGATCATTTCCCAAATGTGACAATAGGAGAAATGCAGTCTCTCCAACCATTTGTTGGGGAAAAGATTTAAAAAAAAAACAATAGCTGTCCATTATAAATCCATTGTATCATTTCCCCAAATCAAATACACCTACAAAGGATACATTTTGTCACCATTAAGGATATTTAAAAGAACATTCTTCCCTGAGGGGAAATCCCAAAGTGTTTCCAGATCAATCACATCACTGGAGTAAGTATACAGGTTCTCAGAGGACTGGCCTGAAGGGGACAACACTCATTTATATGTAAGAGTTTTGCTGTGTGGAGAAGCCTAATCACTCACATTACTCAGCAGTCACACTTCATATATCTTGGATGAATTGTTGCTAAGCAAGTGAGTCAGGAAATGTCCTCTGGTCTATTTCTGGTGGGCCCTGGCTTTCATTATCAATGGCTGCTAATGTTCCTTAATAGAAAAGAAAACAGTTGTGGCAAAACTAGACAGTTCAATAGCCTGGGTAGTTTATTTCTCCCTACTTATGCCTGAGCCACTTACAAACATTAAGCATGGCTCCACTCTGACCCATGAGTCATGACACAGGCAGTCATAAAATGATTTGAAAACAATTTATTCTGAGACAATTCATTGTGTACCTCCGAGATATAGTCACGTTTCAATGCAGTGATTTGTTAGATGATGTCTGGAAGTAAATAGGCTGTACTTGGTGCAGGATTCATAGGGAAATATTGACTACACAGGTGACCCAATAAAATACCAAGAAAACTGAAACCATAATAAATTAAAACAA
Source organism: Aselliscus stoliczkanus (assembly GCA_033961575.1). Classification (NCBI taxonomy): domain Eukaryota; kingdom Metazoa; phylum Chordata; class Mammalia; order Chiroptera; family Hipposideridae; genus Aselliscus; species Aselliscus stoliczkanus. The sequence continues at coordinate 47,096,760 of CM066728.1, forward strand.
AATAGTAGAAGCTGTTTTACCCTTTCAGTTAATCTGTTCTCAAAGGATCTGAGAATTTTGTTTTATTTATCTATTTATTTATTGTAGCTACCTGGATTTTTTTTTTAAGTGTCTTTATTGTTTTGTCCTTTCACTTATTTTATTTTATTTTATTTTATTTTATTTTATTTATTTATTTATTTTAGCTGAGCCATCCTGCCACCTGTTGGCAGCTCAGCTGCAGCTCAGCTCAGGCTGGGCATCAAACTGCTGTTGCTCAGAGCTCAGCTCACACTCTTGAGCGAGCGAGCTCTTAACCAACTGAGCCACTCGGCCAGCCCCTAGATTTTTAAAGAAATGTTTTTTCAATCACAAGGCCATTAAAGCAAATAAATCCAAACAATGGAGAGGGGATGTCAATTCTCTTGAAGACTGAAACATAGATCCTTTTATTTTAAATGACAACTCACATAAATATGTTTATTAAAGATTGGGTTTATTAAAGTAGTGAATCCACTGAAGACAATTCCTTCATACTGCCCTTCAAAAGAGCAGTCTCATGGCCAACATGTTTTGCATCCTTTTTGTTTATTCATAGATATCCAAGGAAAGTATCTCCTTGTCCCATTTACCAGTTGTTTGTGAAAAGCCAGGGTCTCAACTCTCACTCTGCTGGAAAGAGGCTTCAACAGGCCACATCTTGCCCCATGGGCAACTTCATCCCAGGAGTTTTAGGTGTCACTCACGTTTATAATAGGATTTACAGGGTCTAAAAAAACAACAACAAACACTTAAAAAAAAAAACCAACAACAACCAAGATATCCATTTCTATACCCAGTTTCAATTTGCTGTGCAGTGAGAAGAGGGAAACGTCAGAATTAAAGAGGAAGCTGGGTTAGGAAAAGGCCTGTCTGGGAAAGGGGGAATAAGTACATACATGGAGGACTAATCATACCTACTAGCAAACAGCAACCTGCATCTGCCCCTCCAACTCTCACCTCCCTTTCATTTCCCTTTTCCTGAGGAGTCATTACCTCCCTGGATTCAGTTTTCAATCCCCCTCATTTGTTGTGTATATCCACATTTGATTCATTTTACTCAAATTACTCTTAATTCGCATCTGAGAATTAAAGTTCTGTGAGAAATAATTGAAACGAATTGACTTCTCATTTACATGGAATCCCAATAAAACTTTTTGCTCCAGACTTGCTTTTTTTTTCTTAACAAACATGCTTCTTGTATGTTAAAGGCATAAAAAAAGATAGTTACCTTGTGTCTTTCTGGTTATCTTTTGCAAAAATGAAGAATTTGGGGTGATAGTGTCTGTGCCCAAAAATGTCAATTCCTGCATATCATAACAGACCATCCTCACTCCCTGCACCAGGCTAAAAAAATAGGGGCTTTCCCGTTAGTTCCTGGATGTAAACTTGAAGATCTCCACTGTGTCAGAGGAGGAAAGTCTCTGGAATCTAGACACAGAGAATGAAGGGTTGATCATACTTCCATTAACCCAGAAACTCAAGACAGGTTTATTCAGTTATGAGAAAGATAATCACACTTATCAGTCAATTTACAGAAGAAAAAGTTATATTTTCAATCTCACCACTTACCAAACAATATTTCCACCAATCAGACTGGCCAAAAATAAAGGATCCGAAGATCCAACATTGGGGAATTTGTGAGGAAATGGACACTCTCACACTCTGTTGATGGGAATGGAAATCAGTACAGTCTTTTCTGGACTCAATGCTATTAAGATTTGATAAGCTCTGTCCTTTTGACCCAGCATTTTTCACTTCTACAGATTCATTTTGCGGAAACAGTTCTACAAATTTTCAAAGATATGTGCAAAAAGATGTTCTTTATTTTATTGTTTCTAATAGTAAACTTCGAATTATTTATTTATTTTTTTAGCTGAGCTATCCTGCCACCTGGTGGCAGCTCAGCAGCAGCTCAGCTCGGGCTGGGCATCGAACGGCCGTTGCTCAGAGCTCAGCTCGGGCCGTTGCTCAGAGCTCAGCTCGCACTTTTGAGCGAGCTCTTAGCCAACTGAGCTACTCAGCCGGCCCTCTATTAGTAAACTTTGAAATGTTCATCATAGGGAGCGAGTTAGTTTCATGATACATCTCTTACTGCTCTATCCAATGCTATATGTGGCGATTCAGCGCTTGACATGTGGCTAATCTTACTTGAGGACACATTGGATTTTGAAGATTTATATTTTTAAAAAGTAAAATAGCTCATTGATAATTTTTATATTGATTGCATGTTGAAAAGATAACATTGCGGATATATTGGGCTAAGTATATCATTAAAATTAATTTTACCTATTACTTTTAATCCTTTTAATGTGGCTCCTAGAATATATAATATGAATATATGGCTCATATTTGAACCTCACATTATATTTCTCTTAGACAGCATTGGCCTGTACTATGCAGTCATTAAAAGAAGGTAGATCTCTGTATACAAATATAAAAAACGCAATAGATTGATCAAAAAATAATTTGCAAGTCAATACAGAAATTGCAAACCCATTTGTTTTCATTTTTTTGAAAAATTATGCATATGTAAAAAAACCAATTTGGAGGAATATGCCCTTAATATTGTTGGGGAGGAGGGGATTGGGGTGAAGGGAGAAAGTTTTTTTACATTAAGTCTTTTAAATTGCAATTTATGTACACCAAGGGGGAAAAAATAAAAATTAAAGCTGAAGATTAACAACAAAGTCAAAGAAGAAAAAATAGTTTCAGGATTTCATGTTGGTTGATATCTAAAATATGTGTTTTTGTTGCCTTGGCATTTATGAGCCATATATCACCTTTTGATGATATATTACAAAATCATGCAATTTTTCCCTAATAGAATGGTGATTTTTTTTTACTATTACTATTAATCATTTGTTTTAACGCCAATAAAGAAAACACAAACATTAAAAGTAGACAAAATTTCTTGTCTTACTAATAAACAGCATGCCAGATTTCAGTTTATCAGTAACTCAGTTCTTGGAATTTTCCCTCAAGGGTTGGCAACAATGGACACAAAACTTAAATTTAAAATCCATCTCCAACTTAATCATCTGATGCTTCAAGTACCAAAAGGGAAGCAAAGCTGAAGGTTGCCTAAGCAGTACATGCTCTTCACATATTATGACAGTAAATTTAGAGGGGGAAAAGACTTAATAAACATTAAACTATTTTACCTCACATTTTATAGAATATTTATATGTATATTGACATAGCTCTGATATGTGTTCATATTCTTTTGTGTTCTATTTTAGTCATTTAATACTGTTTCATGTAAATCCATGTATTACTATTTTTTTCAAACTTTCCTCGAATAGTATTTTAGCATATTTATATCACAAGTTTATATTTGGTCTTCAGAGGAATTTTCATTATCTTTAGTGGCACTATTCTGAACATCTTACATAAATTAATTTTTTAATGTAATTTTATTTTCTCTAAGGGTAGTTCCTCTAAGTATTTCTGAACTCAAAAAAAAAATATTTTGAGTACTTTTATGACATATTTTTAATTCTCTTTCTGAAACAAAGCAATAAACTGTTTACCTTTTACTTTTTTTTTTTTTTTTTTTACTTAGAGGGGAATTAACTTGACAAATGGTCTGAAAATTTTAAAATCCTTAACACGTAAAAATACTTAATAAACATCACCAGATGACTCTCTAAAACTAGAAAACCAATGACTATACTGCAACGTATATAGTCAAATTTTCCCCAATACCAACTACCACCTTTTTAAGTATTAGAATTACTGTTCTGCTACCTTAATCAATGTTTCTCCTTGCAAACTTATATATGCTTTCCACACCCAAAAAATTAAAGGTGTTAGATTTCAAAATCAGGCCTCTCCTAGGACCAACGATGTACTCAGGTAAGAAGCTTTATTCCTCTGTCCTTCTGTTTTTTTATTTTCACTAATAAGTTTTCCTCAATTAAATCAGAAAAACCATGTAGAATGTTTGGACATGCTTACAGATGGGAGGCAATTATATAGAAGTAACGTATGTTTTTACAAAGTGACTAATGCTTTCATCAATGTTAAACACAAAAATATACAGAGTAAGGAGAGCGTGTGTGATTCAGATGAACAAATCAAGATTATTAGCAATTTTATACAAAGATGAAGAAGATACAATCCTTGTATAAAGTGGCTATATAAATATGTTATAAAAAATCCCCCCATCTGGGCTACTTCTGTCAAATGGAAAATTCAGACAAACATATTCTAGTTCTCTGTTTATCAAAAGTTTATGTTAAAATACTCAAACCAGTCACTGAGTCTCCCTCACATCCTTTTGCCATACAGCAGAACTAGCGCTTGTTGCTACCAAAGATCCTAAAACATGCAAAGGTCAACTTTTGAGGATCTCCTACCCTGGAGGACAACTCTGCCTCTGTTAGAACTGGCTACCACAGAAGGAACACTTGAAGCTCATAAATGTCCCATTCAAATAATACTAGTAGCTACTTTTCCCTTTTCCTTTTTCTGTGCCTTCTTTCCTTGCGTCAATCCACTTGGTTATGCCACTGACTATTTTTGTTTCAATTCTTTGGTTCCTACCAAACTATTATGTTATGTTTTGGAATCATGTAATACAGATGGTCCATATTCTCTTGTAGAATAGCCCTCATGTGTGTGTTTCTCTCTCTCCCTTTCTCCATATATCTCCTCTACCTACCAAAGAAAGAGGTGGGGCCCAAAAACAAAAGAATAAAGAAAGGAACATAAAAACAGAAAAGCTCACACGGTGCCCATGGGCTGGTGACATTTATTTTCCTCGGTGGGGTAGGCAAATGATGTCTTGAACCAATGTATCACAAAACAAAGGGGCTCCTTCAGCTTCACGACAGATGCCTTGACAAAATCCACTTGGTATGGCAGGAGGGCCAAGGCACACAGCTGTGCCATGTCACTGTCAGTACACAGGTAGTTTGTGGTATAGGTGAAATTTTAAATCTGTTAACCCAAGAAACAAAGACAACTATGAGAATTTCCTCCCCCATCTCCTCTCTTGGTTTCCCCTGGTGCAAATGAGCTATGTTTCTCTGATTCATTAGAACTTGAGCATTTAACACAAAACTGTTTACTGTTCTGAGGAGAGTTATTCCAGTTTAACTAAGTCATTAAAAGCGAAAGCTTCAACATGCTGATGTCTGAGCAGTTCAAACTGAGCAAACCCTGGTATAAGAAAACGTGTCTGATGAGAGATTTTCTATCAGCAGAGATCGTTTATTTCTTAGCAATTTTGTTACTTTATGCAAATATTATCTAGCATGTAAACTAAATTTATTATGTGTCTGCATAATAACCTATATAACCCTCCCTGTTTAATATCTAAATTGTTATTATCTGTATATATACTTGCAGAAGAAATTCTACCACCTGGACACGGAAAGGAATTAACTATATTTATAAAGATGGAGATGATTTTAAAAGATGTATTTTGGTGAAATTGAAAACAAATAATCTGTTATACTCCAGTTAATGATATATTAATGAGGGAGGAAAACTAGATTAAATAACAAGAATGATATAGCTTAGTACTACAATCTCATAAAACATCATTAACTCAGATTGTGTTCATTCTAAATGTATAATTTATGAATGTTTATTGTCTTTTATCATAATCTACTTAAATTTCCCCAATTCAACACAATTAGAAGTTCTAACATGAATCTATTTTGTATATCCTTTATATGTACCTGTTTTCTATCTAATTAAATTGTCACAGTGACACACTTGTTAATCATGACAAATTTAGGTTGTACAATACACATTTTAAAGTTAATTGGCAAATACTTTATTTTACTTGTAGAATACACTTTACAAAAAAACACACATATATACCTTTATTTGGATTCCTGATTTTAAGAGTATCTGTACAATCTTTTTATACTGGTCCAGTTGTTTAGATCCAAATCAGCTATAATAGGTTGATTGTCAACATGTTAGAGGCTAAAATCAATTTCCTATGATAAACATAGGTGAACAAATAGAGTCATCTATGGTAAATATTGTCATAGATGCCATAATAAAAAACATATTCTAGATCCAATCTTGTAAGGCAACAGTTACTACAACTATTAAAATAGACCTTTAGTACTAGGAGGCTCTCTGCCTTTCTCAGCAAACAGTAGAAACTGAGGTTTATGATAATAAAAGATAGAAGAAATGATAAATTTTTTATTTTTTAAAGATTTTATTGGGCAATTGGGGGATGGGAACAGCATTGAGGAACTGGGGAAAGGGAACAGACAAGCTGCTGTCCTTTTGTTCTTCGGTCTAGTTGCGGAGGACATTGCTTCACTGGCCCATGTTCATCATCATTGCACTCTTCTCAGGTGAGGCAGATCAGTCGCTGGCCTCTGGATGGCCACTCACAGAGGCTCTTGGCAGCTCACACCTGGCTGCCAGCTGCTCACGCTGGCTGCTGGCCACTCACTTTAGCCTATGGCAGCCCACTGCAGCAGGGGCTGCAGCTCTGCTGTCCCGGGGACTTACAGCAGCCCAGCTCCAGGTGGAGCTGTTGTTCACCATCTTAGCTGTAGAGGGCAGTGTCACTGGCCCTCATATGTGGGATCCGAACCAGGGCCGCTGGCATCCCAAGCCAGCTCTTTACCAATGCGCCACTCGGCTGGCCCAAAGAAATGATAAATTAACTTAAATCTTGGTATGCAATAGATAGGTCAGATATCTGCTGACCCATTCCTATCTATCTGATAAGATGTCATGGCTGACCTAGAGATTATCTACTCAAAACCACTACTGTATCAACATTTTCCCTCCTTCAAAATTCTTCATTGACAGGAACCCAAGTTGGTGGTCTCTAAGTTAAATTTTTTTGAAGTTTATAATGTCCTGTTTCTACTCTGTGTGACTTAGGTGAATTTATTAAGCTTTATCATCATCATCATCATCATCATCATCATCATCATTTATAAAACAAGAATAGTTAGCTCCTTGGCTATGAATCAACTATGAACTATTTTATTCTAAGTGCTTTATATTTATTAATACATTTACTCTTTAACAACCCTGTGATGTAGGAACTATTATTGTCTCCAGTTTACAAATGAGGAGACAGAGTCAAATGAGGAAACAGAGGTTAAGTGGATTGCCCAAAGTCAGAGGGCTAGGAAGTTAAAACCATCTATGGGCCGGCCGAGTGGCGCATTGGTTAAGCGCTGGTTTTGGGATGCCAGCGGCCCCGGTTCGGATCCCACATGAGGGCCAGTGACACTGCCCTCTACAGCTAACAACAGCTCCACCTGGAGCTGGGCTGTGCGAGCCCCTGTGATGGTGTGGGCTGCCATAGGCTATAGTGCGTGGCCCGCAGCCAGCGTGAGCGGCTGGCAGCCAAGAGTGAGCTGCCAATAGCCGCGGTGAGCGACATCCAGAGGCCAGTGACCGATCTGCCTCATCCGGGAAGAGCGCAATGACGATACCAACAGTGAAGCAACATCCTCCGCAACTAAACTGAAGAACAAAAAGACAGCAACTTGTCTGTTCCCCTTCCCCGATTTCCCAACGCTGTTCCCCTCCGCCAATTCCCCAATAAAATCTTTAAAAAAACAAACAAACAAAAAAAAAAACCATCTATGACCACCCTACTGCTCTCCATTGCAGGTTATTTCTGAGCCCACATGCTTCCTAGTTGGTGGCCAATTCAGTACTGCTCAGACTTTAATGAGCACTGGAGATCTTTTGAAATACAGTTTCTGATTTAGTAGGTCTGGGGTGGAGCCCAAGATTCTGTATTTCAAACAAGTTCCCATGTTATGCTGATACTGCTGATCTAAGGATCACGTTTGACGCAGGAATGTTGTCAATCACATAGTTTCAAATCTCCTGGCACTGGGCTGCATTGTGACACATGGGCCCTGATCTTAGTGGTCTAGTACAAATGTAAGATGTTCAGGGAATAATACTAAGATGCCGGTGAAGATTTTATATGACCCTCTGAATCTTGCTCTGATAATTATTAGCAACATTTAATTGCCCACTAAAATTCCCTGGAATCCCAGGACTTGTGTAAGTTGCTGGTCTCCTGTCAAACCCATTCCCATCATCAGTGGAGAGAAGCAGGGTTACATAATCATTTCAGTCTTTTTCGGTTAATATCACACAGCTGTCCTCAAGAACTCAGGGCACTTAAATACCCGGGTAAAAATATGCTTCTGCTTCTCTGGGAGACATTTTAGCTCAGAAGCTACTGATATAGCCTCAAATCCTCAAGACAGTTACCCAGGAGCTGCTACTGGTTAATAATTGTGCTTTTGAAGTCTGCACACAAGAGAAAGAAAGCATTTTGCAAAAACTCAAGAGCTTCATGGGCCTATGTTCAGATCTAAGGAAACTAAAATATCCTGTCTTAATAAAAATTCATTGACCTAAGCACTTAGCTACATTATTTCAAATTAAACCTCATATTTTAATGCTCACAACTATCCTGTGAGGTAACTTTCTTATCCCTGTTTTATAGATGAAAAAACTGAGGCTTGAGAGTTTTCCATGACTTATCCAAGGTCACACAGATATATAAAATAGATCTGGGATTTGGCTTCAAGTCCAGTCTATTCTCTCCACTATGTAACTTTGAGGTCACATCAGTCTACCTAGGACCTACACGGTGGAGTTTATAGTCTAACGAGGAAAATGTACACATTGGATTTAAAAATCATGTGTACATGTATTTTAGAGGCATTGGAGAGTGGCTTAAGCTAAGAGAGGTCAAGATGTAGTGAGGGGTGGGAGCAGAAGATCATGAGATAAAGACTGTTATTCTGCTGCCTTTTTCCTGGGGACATATGATGATTTCAGGAATAGATAAGAGACTGAAAATATAGACTTTGGGCAAAGAGCAGCTTGTGGGGTTAAAGAAACCGGCAAGTGCTTTGTCAAGCTCAGGAGTCAGCAAACTGCTGCCCTAGAGCCACATGCGGCTCTTTGGGTACGTGCCGTCTCAAGTTTGCCGACCCATGGAAAAGCCAATCCTGTCCCTCACAACAATTTAAAAATTATTTGAAAGCCAAAAATATATTTTTACCATTATGTGAATAATATCCTTTAAAAATTTTATAAATGAAACTATGATAGTTTTATTTTCATTTTGAATTTTAATTCAGAGCCACATGTACGTACCCAAAGAGCTGCATGTAGCTCGTGAACCGCAGTTTGCCGACCCCTGGCGGCTCTTCTGTCTCAAAAGTTTGCCAACCCCTGGTCAATCTCATAAGGCTGAAGCAGTGTTAGAGACTAGGAGGCCATAGGCCTGGTACAAAGGGGAAGGTGGAGAATTGAACTGGAAATATGACTTGCTTTCCCCTCCAAACATTTGCTGAATTCTGAAGATGCTTGAGACAAGTGTGGTTAAGAAATGAAGCATAGAGGTTACCCTTATCTCTCAGTCAGGGAGAGTCAGAAGGCATTAAATAAATCAGTAAGCTACTATTCCTGTCACAATTCAGAGAAGCAGATCTTGTTAGGTGCAACATGGTAACTGTACATTTGGGAGACAAGGCCCCAGGTGGGGGAAGTTTACTGTCATGGATACCAGAGGGCTTGAATGAGGTACTGAATCAATTGGGGAGGTCAGGTCACTTCTACACTGGGTCAAGGTTAATGAGAATGTCAGTAGTATTCTAGGCTAAGTTCCATGAACCTTACTGTCCAATGAGTTTCCCAAAAGATTTTTGCTATGAACATAGGTGGAAATAGGGCATGGGTCCTAGCAGTGCTTGAGTCCTCAGGAGATATTATTTGCCACTTCCTATTTCTTGTTGGCCCAATCCACGGACATGTCTCATCTATGTCTTATCAGGACAACTCCATATCCCTCAATGTTGCTTTAAAGGGACTATTTATCAGACAGAGAGCCTCAAGATTATCTGACCTGATAAGACAAAGAAACAGAGATTTTTGTTTTTGAGACCTCTAAATCAATGGTCTAATAAATAAGAAATAAGAAGATAGTAGGCAGAAATCCCAATGGTGACCATAACTGTTATAGGCATGACACATATTTACAGCACTGTCTCCTTCAAAGCTCAGAATGTTTCACCATTGTGGTTTTCAATAACAAACACACTGGTATGTAAAGAGGAGCACCGTTCCCCTGGCACATAAATGATTTCCAGTATTTTGAGCTTATTGGGCCAGTCTCTCGAGAGTTCATTCACCAGCAGGGCCCAGAAAATGACTGACACAGAACAGTTGCTGTTACTGGTTAAGTTAAGATGTGGACTAGTTCCAAAGGAAAAGAAAGGCTTTTCTCACACCCATCTTTCAAAACAAAGTAACTGAATAGCTTTAAAAAATAACAGCAACAAACAATATATCATCAGAACCCAGGTATCAACTGAAACAATAAACGTTTTTACTCTCTCAGTGGGTGGGAGTCAAAACCAACTGTCAGACTCACATATCTGCTTCTTTTCCATTTTTAATTCAATTTTACCCTCAAATGAATCATGGTATGGTCTCAGTTGCTCTGAGTAGTGGAGAAGAAAGCCAGAAAAAGCAACTGCTGCATACAGATATCAGTACAATGAAACCACCTCGGACAATCTTACTTTACCGTCCTCCCCCCACAGTCTGCCTTGAAGTCTCATTTTTCTGCAAACACACTCCCTTTTTTTGCAACCGGAACCATTCAACAAAACAAAATATGGGATAAAATATATTCTGGGCTGAATTAAAACCACTGGTCCCTTGAAAAATCACTCTGACAAAGAAAAAAGGAACAAGCATTCAGGAAAGAATGGTGGTTATCTAGGAATTCAGTTCAACTTTAAAGCCTTTTCAATTAAATTATTTAATGAAAGAGTAGAAAGAACATAGGTTAGAAAATGAGTTTACTTGTTTTCCGTCAGGAACAATTAGAACAAATGAACCCACGTTTTCAGTGCTGTTATTTTTCATGGATTCTAACTTAAAAATTTGTTCTGCAACTCTAACAAATAAAAACTCCAAGCACAGTTTTGTTTTATTTTGTTTGTTCGTTTGTTTGTTTGTTTGTTTTTTCCCAGGCGAAGGGTACCAGAGATATAGAAGAGGGGGGAAAGGAGTTAGTGAGAGTGCATCTATAACATTCTTTGAAGTTGGGTGAGCAGGGAGTATAGAAAAAGGGCCTAACAATGAAGAGCAACAATTCTGATTCCAAATAAAGTCACTATGGAAAGGGTATACCCTAACTCTTATTTTTAATGTGTCTTTAGAGTACATTAACTGTCCTGTTTTGATAAATAATAATAACAATGGTATAATGTACCCTATAGTTGACAAATTTAATGGGGAAAACTTGGAAGAAGCAATGGGTAAAAATGAAAAACACATTCTCTCATTTCTTCTTTTTTTTTTTTTTCGTTTTTCTTAAAGGTGGTCCTTCCCTGTCCAAAGCGTAATTGTATGTGAAACTCCATCATTTCCCCTTTTGCCTTTCCAACCCCAACGTGCTTCATTATAGTCACGTTCATGCCATTCATCTGACGTCTTGCACTAACTACCACAATTTAGTAGGTGTTTGGTATTCCTGAAGGTAGTGTTTTTCATTAAAAGACACATTCAAGCTGGTTTTCTTTACTCATTTGAAGCAAGGGCTTGGTAATGAATCTATTATTTAAATTAATAAACCGTTCTGAAACATTGTTTTAAAATGTTGATCTTATTTTAGAATTAAAGTGGCACACAGCTTGGTCTGTTTTCTTAAAAATGCTGTATTCACTTTACATAGGTGTTTGCATTTTTCTTCATCCACAATTCACTAGACGGAAAAAGAAAAACAGCAGAAGATGTAAAAGTGAAATAGGAAAATAAATAACAACATGTTAAGTCTTTTTCTTTTCTTTTCTTTTTTTTTTTTTTAAACTCACCCCAAAAAATACAAAAACAAAAAACAAAAAAACCCAGGCCTGATTAGTTCAACATTTGGGGTCAAAGAAACATTGTGGGTAATGTCAGCAAAGTCACAATCAGCAAGAGGCCACAGGACACCACTGAAGAGAATGTTTATCAGACAAATGTGTCTCAAGATTATTGTACTTGGAGGCACCTTTCCCACCTCTTCCTGTTTGGCATTCCTTGGTGTCCGATTTCAGCTAAGGGGATGGAAATTAAATAAAGGTGCATTGGCAGAGACATAATTAGTCCTTAAATCATAGGATCTTGAATTCGTGAAATTTCATTGAAAATTTAGCTAGAATTCTTTTAAAAAATGCTTCTGGGGCAACTTCGTGTTTCTCCCAAGAATTTAATGTTAGCACACACAAGTAATTATTACTCAGTAATGCTCTTTTGTTCTCAGCTGAGAATTTCCTTTAGCAGTCTTTTCTATCTGCGGAATAAAAGAATTCCCAGAAACACATTCACCTAGACCTGGTCCCACATGAAATTTGCTTCAGGTTTTCTCTCAGAGCATCCAGTGCCACCCTAAGTTGTTTCTTGCTATGATTCACATTGGTAAACACGTTACTGAACAACATGGTGTCAGTCTCAGAGCATCCTCGGGTGTCAATCTTCTTTACATGAGAACCACCTTTCCAAGACAAAGGATACAATGTGGGGAAAACCTCATCTAACCTTGAGGGAAGCATAGATTTCAAGTTGTGGCATTTTTAGGGTCAATTAACATTGTGGAATAGCAATATGTGCCAGCTTACTCCCCTCCCACTGAGAAAAAAAAGACAGGAGAAGGAGAAAGTAATCTATCATAGCCTCTACTGAGAATTTAGGTCCAGTGGTAGAAAAGAAAGCATAATTTGCAGAAAAATCCTGATGAAGAATTAGAGCTAAAAGTTCTCAGGACTTGAAAGCCACTAGACTGTGAGGAATCCACAAGGGCAAGAATTAAATTCACACCGTAGACTCAGAACCCAGCCTGAGACTTGCACATGGCAGCCCTCAGTAAACACCTGGATGGGCAGCCCTGGGCAGAGGTGCCCTCACACTAACTGTACCTGTGAGAGTTAGGGCTATGAGCTTATGTTTCTGGGGAATGTTAGCTTGCTATTTTTCTAAATAGATCAGGAGTAATTTTAATAAAGTATTCTGTAATTATAATTAATGAGAATTTACTTCAAACCTCTTGCTGAATATAATTTGATAAAAGTCAAAACTTTTACATCTTTGCCTTCTTTAGGACACAAGGAAAACTTTGGTTTGCAAGTGTAGGCTCTTTAGCAATTAAAGAAACCATTACCTATGATTTGGAAACTGTCATATTCATAAGGCAAAAGAAATCTGCCAAAGGTAGACAGTGACACATGGAGTGTCAACACAACTTTCCGTGAAGTTAGAAAACATTGCAAAGCTCTAAGCCATCTGCTGCTTATTGTATGTTAATCTCGCACGGATTTCCAACAACCCATTCAGCCAGGCACTATGGGGAGTGCTGAAGTAAGCAAGGAGGCGCCGTTTTGATTCTGGCCACTGCCCTGGCATGCCCTGAGAGGAGGCTGAGCTCTTTACCGAGATATGGCAGCTTGGCCAAGGGGAGAGCTCATGGGCTGTGAGAAATATTTACTACTGACGAAGATGAGGGAAAAAATACCACCTACCCATAAGAGCTGGGTAGGTCAAGGAGAAAGGGCATGCGACTATCTCCCACATCACAGAGTCAGCTTTAGAGCAACATTGCCAACAGGGAGAGCCACAGTATACCAATCAGTGTTCAGGTAAGAGCAACCCTTCCAGTTACTTTAAGCAAAAAGGGATTTAATTCAGGGAATCACTGGAATAGCTAAAAACATAGACCGTAGGCTGGACTCTCAGGAATGACTTTCAGAATAACACTGCGTAGCTGGCCTGCTAAAGGATCTGTTGTCCCAGCTACTATCAGGGCGCTGCGAATCCGAATGCTGCTATGGCAACTCCAGGACCATATTGCCATAGTTGAGATCTAGGAATCCAGAAGCTGCCTCTGCCACTGTGCATCCCAGAAACACCACCTTACTGTAAATCCAGGGACTCCCAGTCATCACCAGAACTCTTGGCCCCAAAACCATTCTGTATCTGCTACATCTGGACGCACTAAAATGGGTGCCTCACGCACGCCCCACTGCCTCTCCCCTGACTTAACTCAGTTCTGGACTCAGTCTTACACTAATGCCACAAATGGATGAAACCTATTTCCCATTAGAAAACATCATGGCCAGGGAATATGGGAAATGTAGTTTTACCTTCCTTAATCTGAGAGTTCTAAATATGGCTAACGCGTACTGTCATGGCTAACGTGTACCGTCAGTATCCAAGAATGGAATAAAGGGCACAGCAGTTCCGCAACTTAATTGATCACTGGCCCTTGTTTTCAGAGAGTACCTGGAAGGACTGGACTAGAACTCCAACTCCCAATTTCCAGCTCTGTGCCCACGCCTTACTCTGTAGAAGAAAATATGTTGTTTCATATGCAGGCTTTTTACCATAGCTATCTTAGCTAGAATTTAATCATACTCATAAATCACATTTGTTATTGAGTTACATTTAAAATAATTTTTTGTTTTTTCATACACTATGGCTTTAAAATGATTTTATCACAATTATGTGTGCATTTTTAAATGAAGGGATGGAAAAATCATCAGAATAAAATGCCCTCAAAACTATGTCCTGTATATATATATATTTTTCTAAATACTAATAGTAGATAGTATACAGTAATGGTATTAATGGTAAAAATAGTAATAATAATAGGAGGAAAACCACACCACTGTTGTTATTTAGATTCTTTCCCTGTGTTCAGGCCACTTTCCTTCATGGATAGTTTGATAGAATGACTCTATGCTCTGTAGACAGCACTTCCTGGACACAGTGAATTGTCTTCCAGCTGATAGGGAGCCCATCAGCATGGCACCTAATTACTTCCACAGGCAGATTGCTCAGGGATGAAACAAGGGCCCTGTGGGGGACAGGCTTACCTTCTTTGCCTGACATTCCCTTAAGCATTTATGAATATCGGTCAAGTGTGAGCCAAGTCCTTGGCCTTGCCAATGTAAAGGCACGTTCGTCCCTTAGGCCAACATTGCCAATCTTAATGGGTTCCAGCTGTCTCACGGCTGAGTGCCTGCCCGCCAGCCCTCAGGCTGCCCTGGCATTTCAAAGGGCTCCTAGCAGGCTGTGTCGCTCCATGCAGGAGGCAAAGCTGGCCTTTGAACATGTGGCCCTATGCATTGATGTGCATTACCTCTAAGAGAAAGGAATGGTTTCCTTATGGCTGCATGGCCCAGCCAGAGGGCAGGGGGCTCAGGTTACCTGGATCACTTGGGAGGCTGACACCGGAAAGCAACCCTGGATCAGCCTGAGCGGGTGCTGATGTCAGCCACACAAGCAGCGCTGGAGGAAACCGAGACGGAGGGTTTTTTTCATCTGTAAATCTCTGTAGCGCTTGAGGACTTCTACACTCCAACCTATTATGAGGTGAAAATCCTGTGGACTTTTAGGTTTCATAGAGAAATGATCAGTATTTGATAGTCACGGCACAGAAATAGATGTGTCTGTGTGTGTTGAAGGCAAGGATATAATTTAGTATACAAATTGTGTCTAGATAATCATCAGGGCAACCTTGTTTAGATAACAGGGAGACAGGCTCTCTCAGCACCAGGTGAACCAGCAGACGTAGCTGACATTTTGATCCTGGGTCTCTATAGAGAAATAGCTGAATTTCTTAGAAAAGTGAGACATTCAGACATTTTTATGTTAGAAAAAAAATCGTTGCCCCAATTTACAAAATCATTTTAAGTTTCTAAGTGAAAAACATGTACGTTAACAAATTTCAATAAAATGACTCCAGGGTAAAGAATTCTAGGTTAAGCCATCTGTTCTATAGGTCTCAAAGTGTCAGCCCACGGGCCATATTCTGCCTGCAGACTGTTTGGTGTAGTCTACACAGTGCTTTCAAAAAGAATAAAAAGGGCCGCTGAGTGGCGCGGTGGTTAAGCGCTGGCTTGGGAAGCCAGCAGCCCCGGTTCGGTCCCACATATGAGGCCCAGTGTCACTGCCCTCAAAAAACAATAAGAAAAAAAAGGAAAAAAAAGCTGAGTTAACATCTAAGAATCAGGAGATAGTACATTTTTTAAAAATGGGGATATCAGAGGTGTGTGTGTGTGTGTGTGTGTGTGTGTGTGTGTGTGTGTGTGTGTGTTTTAAGTGAGAAGAGCTTACAGGACTGACCACACCCTTCACAGGAAAGAACTGAAGAACTGAATTGCTAGGTTCAGTGAATAAGGCACGTGAACTAAACTGACAATAGACAGATGAACAGGAGAAACAGCATGTAAATTTCATTGATGTTAATATTGTTTTTTATGTGTACAGGGTCCTTTACAGAAAAGAAATGAAAAACCAAAGAAACAGTTAGACTTGGGGGCTTCTATACCATTTTAACAAAAGACAGAAAATTGTAGAGAAGTGACCAGACAAAGGAAAGGAGGTTGGGGGCTTCTAGGGCCAACAAACTGGGAAAGTGACTAGGAAATACATGGGGGGACTAATGAAAGTAAAGGTTCCTGTAGTAAGCCTTCTTTATCAGATTGAAGTACTGAGTCTTTCTCCAGAGATAGGGCCGCTCCCCTCACCAGGGTACAGGAGAGGAGGGGAGCTATGGCCTGCTTTGGGGCAGGAAGGGGAAGAGCAGAGACTTCCTCTTGTACTTACTGTTTCTCAATGGCTTAAAATAATCAATATACCAAATCGGCATGTTTTAGAGTGGCACATCCTGATCCCCTTCAACAGTAAAGAAACCTCTATAACTTTTGCATTGGGTGGATTAATGAAAAAAACAAAACAAAACAAAACAACCTCTGAGACTGTAGTAACAAAGTGGACCTCATTGAGGTTTATAGAAAAAATCCATGTTACCACCGAGAATTAATTTTAGAGTGGCCTCAGGCTAGAAGAGAGCCCAAGTGCCTTGAAGAAGAATTTGCTAATTCTTTTTATTTTAAATCTTCTTAACGAATGAACTTTCAACTGGACCTTCCTTTTCAAGTACATATAAACATTCACCCCAAAATGAATATAAAACCCACATATGTCAGAGAAGAGATATCACACAGATTACATTCTCTGACCACCATGCAATTAAATGAGAAATCAGTAACAAAATAACTAAACACAGCCCATACTTTTAGAAATTGAAAAACAAAACCATACTTTAGATAAGTCATGGATCACAGAAGAAATCGTAACGGAAATCAGAACATATTCAGAGCTAAAAAGGAAGAACACTCGGGATACACAGCCCCTTGTTTAAGTTTCATCAATGTGCCAAATTACAAATTGGTGGTGTTTTGTTTTGGGTTTTTTTTTTTTGATTCTTTTAGTCTTGTTTGAAACATAATAGCCATTTTTTATACTACTCTCTCTCTTGAGAAACAGTTCATCAAAATTTGATCATTTTTCAGTGACATACTTTGTATCCAGAGTCAATTATTGTTTCCTAGAAAAAATTTAGTTTATTAAAAGACTTTCATAAAGCAGCAACCATCAGTTAATATAGAGGACAGACCATATATATATATATGAGAGCAAAAGGTATAATATCTTAGTTTTATGGTTGTTTTTGACTTGGACAGACCATAACCTGACTTCTACCTGGATCCCAGACACTATCCCACTTCTGACTGGAAGCCTCTAGTATTGTGCTTCCAACTGTGTTGTCTCTTTTGAACAATACCTGGGTTTCCAAGCCTCCTCCTCAAATGTGGCTCGGCAGAATTATCCTCTGCCTCTAACAACCCAAGAGTGAGTGGTTCAAGCTACATCCTGGTTTCATCCTCTACCTTATCTATTTCCTGTCCCTGGAAACAACCCATAATTCCTTACATGGAGGGAAAACCAAAATATGGTTTCCATGTTGAGTGAACATCCACAGAGGAAAAGCGCCCGGGATCTCCTTCACCTCTTTCACTGGCTGTGAAGTGATATTGTTGTATTTCATGGTTCTCCCGACAAGGACTGTTTCCAGGTGCCTACAAGTTTTTGATATTTTTGTAGCCATATGTTTTATATTCCTTTCTCCTAAATTGTCCCAGTTTAGCTTGTGTGTCACTATGGTTGATCTCTCATATGCAGACTGAGAAAAAGTGAATACCTAGCACAGAAATTATTTGAAAGATCTGCTGGTCTTCATTTGGCTTCTTTCAAAATGCTCCCATTCATGAGTACAGCAAATTCTCATTCATAGCAAAGCCCATTAGTTCTTTTGATACAGATGGAAAACTGCTGTAGATTAATAAAACAATCAGCCATGAAAACCACAGTGCTGAAAAAAAATGTTTAAAAAAGCACTAGGTTTTGTTTTGTGAAATCAGAAGAATGAGATCCTAGTTCTTTTGACAAGGCCTTGGACAAATCCTTGAACCTAATTGTGTCTTTGCTCCCTCATTTGTAAAATGGGGAAGAGGAAGGAGAGAAGTCTATTGAGTTACCTCTTAAGGTCACACTGAAAGTAAAAAATTGTAGGATCATAAGGATCCTCTCACTACACAAGCACTTTGGAATAATAATTACAATAATAGCAGCTGCCCTGGACATCGCACTTGTGTCCAGAAAGTTCTGCTCAGTGACCTTCACAGCAGCCCGGCAAGATGGGCCCTTTACAGCGGAGGAGACATAGGGCTTTCACCACTGCTTCCCACCACTTGCACCATGGCCACCAGCTTTGTTTTAACTTCAAGTTTTCTGTTAATAAATCTCCATGAAGAGAATGAAAAACCAACAAACAAAAAGCATGAGTGTTTTTGAAAAAGCAGAGAGAAACCCAAACTTTTCACTCACTTTCACCCACTTTCCTGTAATCTTGGAGCTTCTCCCCCAGGACTTCTTGGTCACATTTTTCACAGTGAACTTTTCTAAGATGCTTCTGTTGAAAGTGATACTTCAGAACCATGCAACTGACAGAATCACTCCCACAGAGGTCACAGTTATAGGATTTAGAGCCCACATTCTTGCCCAAAGGCATATTGGATTTAGATTCTATCAATGACAAAAACAAAAAGCATAGACCCTTTGAAGAAAATCTAGTCCCTAAATTAACTAGAATGAAGATAATAGTATATCTAGAGTGCTAACATGTGCTTCATCACATGAATGTTCTCTAATAAATTTATCTCTCACTAAAATCAAACATGACATCATGAAAATATCCATTTATATCAGCTGCTTCTAACTTGGGTTTATAAACATTAGAGAGGCTGTAAAACCAATTTTAAAAATTATAACATTGTGGGCCGGCCGAGTGGCGCCGTGGTTAAGTGCTGGCTTGGGACGCCAAGCGGTTCGGGTCCCACATATGAGGGTCAGTGACACTGCCCTCAAAAAAAATAAAAAAATTAAAAATTGCAATATTGTGTGTGTAGTTTTGTGTGTAAATTTTTCTAAAAAGTGTTTCAAATGGGTCGATAATCCCAGAGATGTTAATAATTGCTTATTTAGATAACCTTTACTCAGGGGATCTCCGAGAGCCATTATTTCTTCAATTTTGATCACCCAATGAATTCCCGTAATTGAGAAGACTATCGTGAGTATTTCTACTTATTTTTGAATTATTCTCTGGATTTTTTATTTTAAGTAAAGTAATTAAGATAAAAGTAAAATATTGGGTTATCAGAAAAGTCATGATGTATTTTTTTCTTTGTTTTTCGTTGAAAAAATGTGTCATGACTTTTCCGACAACCCAACAGTTAAGTCAGTAAAAGGACAAGTTTGTACCAAGAGACTCAGTCTGGAAGAAGACGTTGGGGATTCCAGTCTCTAGCGGGCTGCTTCTAAAACTGTTTAGTTTTCTTGTTGCCAAGTAACTCTACTTGGCATTTGTAAGAACTTGTCTGAAGCTTAGAGCTCATTCCTCAGAGATAAGAATTATGAGATTTGTAGTTACCAGTTGCTTAGCAAGTGATTAGATAGTTTTTCTAACAGTTGTATGTTTTATCATGAAACCCTTTTTTTGTTGTTTGTTTGTTTGGTTTGGTTTTTGCCAGATTTTTTTTTTGCATTTGGGGAGATGATCATGTTACTTTTATTTTTTATTTTATCATATGTTATTTATATGTTACATTATTTGATTTTTTGATATTAAACCAGCCTTGCATTCCTGGGATAAATCCTCCTTGGTCATGATGTATAATCCTATATATGTTGTTGGATTCAGTTTGCTGGTATTTAGCTGAAGATTTTTGCACTTATATTTATAAGATATTGGTTTGTAGTTTTCTTATCTTGTGATGTTTTTCACCTCTACTATTTTGCTAGGGCCAGAAATTATTTCTTATCAATAGTAGGAAAGGGGATAAAAGTGATAGACAAGGATTGGAAGAACTGAACACCGCCATACACTTGAGATGTTAGAGGAAGCCTTGATCTCCCTGCTTCTCTCTACCCCCTAACCCCAGTCCCAGCACTGGCTGGCCTGCAGGAAGCAAGGAAGAGGCTCCACTGCTCCACGCAGGGGTGCTTCGTGCTCTCTCAAGAAAGTCTGCACAAGTGGACCATTAGTGTGTAGGGAGCATCGCTAAGCTCAGTATTCTAAATCGATGACTTTCTAAATATCATCACATTCAGCAAACACTTGTGAAGACTGCAGCTGCAAAAAATCAAACAGAGAGTATCTGCCAGACTGCCTTCTCCCACAGAAGTCCAGTGCCCAATACCCTTAAATACCCATCCCTCTTATTAGATTAGTCTAGTCTGAATGTACCATCTATGTTTTCCTGCCAACTATTTGCAGAACCGGCCTGGTAAGGAGTGAAAGAGGACATTTTCCTGGAGGGGCTATAGGTGGAGGAGCCTGAGCTCCAGTCCTCTTCTGTACACTTGAGTGGTGTCACTTAAAACCATATTTCATGGCAAACTCACAATATGGGTCGAGCAGGCTCTTGGGCTAACTCGGGACAACCATTTGTTAGGTCACCAAGAAACACCTCTGAGGATGGGCACTCTTCCTAACCCACAGGACCCTTGTTCCACAGATCCTAGAAAGTTCTTTGCCTGCAGGGTCCTGACAGTACTTTTCCACCCCCGGGATGAAGTGGCCTCCAGCCAAGCCCATGTACCATCTCCTCCTGGAGACGATTCTGGCCCTAGGAAAACACCAGTGTCCAGGGCTCCTGCTGGAGCAAGTCTTGCTCAGTACAGCTCCACTCTCTCCCTGGTCATTGGTGATTTCCGGGCTGCCTAAACCAATCATGGCTCTGCCCAGCCACTTTACAGGAAAGTGAAGGATATCCTTTAGAGCTAGCTACCCATCTCTTTCAAAATACAGAGGGAAAAACTTGTTTTTGGCCACTCTAGCTGAAGCTAGTTTTATGTAGTGTCCCATCGCTAGGTGCACAAATCCCAGAATGGCTTTTTCATCCAATTTTCCCCTAATGTGAATCTGAGGTCCCGCCCATGATAGCTGTGTGGACTCTAAGCCATTTAAGGACAGACAAGTCTCCCCAGCCGTTCTTGGTCACACCTGGTGAGCATTGGGCAAGGAAAGAAGCCACCAGAGCCCTTCTTCTGCACCCCAACCAAAGTGGCATCCCACGCACATTCCCAAAGACTTCCATATACTGCTCTTAATTTATGGCCAGAACCTTAGCAAGGTCAAAGATCAGAAATCCTGCTCTGATTAGAAGGGTAGAGGGCAGTATCTGAAATGATTGGGGTGGGTGTTGTCCTCTAGAAGCCAGGCAGACAAACAGTGTATTTCTTGTAAGACCCATTTAATTGATCATGTTCTGGGGCTTCACCTATGGGTTTTCAAGCACAGGCAGCTACAAGCCCTCTGCCTTTTACTGAATTTAGGTGTAAGTCAAGACCTCTTCCTTTCTAAGTCTATCTCGAAACACTTTCCTTAGTCTTGCTTATCCACACTGAGAGACTCAGACAAGAAAGCACTCTTACACCTCAGGTTGAGGGGAGCCAAGCTCATTTATGGCTAATTAAAATTTAGGGGGAATCTGGTGTGGAAACTGAAACAGGCAATTAACTTCCTGCCTCTTGTCATTCACTTAGAACACCCCCAGGAAGGAATACCTGTGTGGTTACAGATTAAAAACACCTCCAGTTCCCAATCAGTGACACAAGTCATTAAATAAGGGCACTTGAGCAGCATCTGTTGCAAGGCCTCCATTTTTCACCTTGCATGGCACCCCAAACAACCACAGGGAGAATTCCGGCTGGGGAACGAGTGTCCCCAACCCAGGCCCACTCACGGCGGTTGGTGTTGCGAAGTGGCTGCAGCATTACCAGCCTCACAGCTTCAAACCTCCCACAGTGACACCCTTTCCTTCTGTTCCTCATAAACCAAATGCCCTCGATGATCTACCACCCACCATGCAGACAGTGTTTATAAAACCCAGGTGGCATTCTCCCAGCTGGAGCCAGCTGCTCACATTACAGAGTCAAGCCTTACGTACCCACCTAGCGCAGGGCCTGGCGCATAGTCGATAATTACAAATATTTATGGAATAAATGACCCATGAAAAACATTGAAAAAATGTGGCCTGGCTTCCTTCTTCTACCGCTTCACTTTATGGCTGTTTTCTCTCACCCCGAGCCAGGATGTGCTCAGATATTATAAACCCATTTTCATATTAGCTTAGAAAAACATAGCTAGGAAGAATCCAAAGAGGCCAATCTAAAGAGGTACATCAAGTTTCCTTTTATGAGGACAATGTGTTTCTTTGAAATAAACAAATTGATAAGCTGCCTGGAGTAAGTGATGGGACTCCAAGGAGTGTGCCCAAATAGCAAAAGGCCGCAGACCTGTCCTCTTAAGTCATGGGCCAGCTGCTAACTACAGGCCGTTAGTCTCACAGAGCTCCGAATGCACTTGGCCGTATGCATATACGTCAACTGTTTAACTCGTACACACATTTGGTAAGCACTAGGTGCTTGTGTGTGTGTGTGTGTGTGTGTGTGTGTGTGTGTGTGTGTGTGTGTGTGTGTGTGTGTGGTTGAGAGTGTGGGAAGGGCTGTAGGCTAAGACGTAAAGAGGTAAAACAAAAAGAAAATATAACCAGATCAAACTTGTCTGTGCCATGAGTTCTAAAAATGATTTTGGAAAACAAAAATTGGCTTATTACTCTCCATCCCAAAGGTTCATTGAAATCAAAGCATTTTGTTAGAGTGGGTTTTAGTCCAATTGTTTACTGCAGATATCCGTGAATAAAAAAAAAGTATCGAGGAGCCTGCTGAGTAGCGCATTGACTAAGAGCTGGCTTGGGACACCGGCGGCCCCGGTTCGGATCCCACATATGAGGGCCAGTGATGCTGCCCTCTGCAGCTAACAACAGCTCCACCTGGAGCTGGGCTGTGAGAACCCCAGCAATGGTGTAGGTTGCAGCCCCTGCTGCAGTGGACTGCCATAGGCTACAGTGAGTGGCTGGCAGCCAACGTGACTGGCTGGCAGCTGCTGTGAGCTGCCAAGAGCTGCTGTCCAGAGGCAGGCGACCCATCTGCCTCACCAGAGGAGAGAGCAATGATGATACCAACATGGGCCAGTGAAGCAATGTCCTCCACAACTAGACTGAAGAACAAAATGGACAGCAACTTGTCTGTTCCCCTTCCCCCAGTTCCCCAACGCTGTTCCCCTTTCCCAATTCCCCAATAAAATCTTTAAGAACAACAAAAAAAGTATCAAAAATTTAACCAGCTTTTGATCAAAATTTTTGCAATTCCTAAGATCATTTCCCCCTATATGATTAATTACTATCATATGAGATTTTAAAAGGGCATGACTTCAAGGTTATTAAAAGTGTCCCAAGAAATAGGGTTGGGGTAAAGGGATTAAGAGACACTGAACTTGCCCTAAACAGCCCACTTTAAGCCCTAACAATTACTATAAAAGAATAGTGGTTCTAGTTCCCACATTTGTTAGCCTAAGAAATACTGAACTATACCTCAAGACTGCTCGTAGGGATAGAATAAAGCACCTCCTTTCATAGCCCTGACTAGGACTGTAACTGGCACTGTACCTTGAAAAAAACCTGTGCACTTACACTCCAATCACATGTGATCCAGGCAAGGGATGTTCCCTGATAACATCCAATGTCCTGTCACCTTCAGATTCAGACCGAATGTTCCTTGCTTTCACTGGCATAAAGTTATATGTCTTATACTGATTTAGGCACTGAATTACTACAGTGTCAATTAGCTACTCAGGTGACCCAAGTGTTTACAAGAATCTCACTTCAGTCTAAAAAGTAAATACGCATTCCAGATGGAGTTCATCTAACTGTTCTGAGCATGCTGCCCCCTGCATCAATTGAAAATTTTAATCCCCACCCTCCACCCCAGGGGACATTTGGCAATGTCTGGAGACATTTTTGGTTGTCACACTGGGGATAGGGGAGTTGCTATTGGCATCTAGTTGTTATCTGTTTTAAAGGCCAGGGATGCTCGTTATCATATGATGCACAGGACAGCCTAAAATGTCAATAGTGTGAGTTTAAGAAACTTTCAGTTAATATGCAGTAAGGATATTGGGGTACTGATGAGGTAGGGAACAAGTCATGAAAGACAATGAAATATGGTTACGGTCCTGGTAGAGCTCCTAATCTGAGAAGATATACCACTTTATACAGGTAATTGTTTTATCCAAATAGTACACACGATATTTATATTTAAATAGTTTTATTTTCATTTCACAAAAAAAAAAAAAAAGCAACAGTGTTTGCAGTTACACATGCCTTTCAGTCAGTGCTGGTCATATGCAAAACAGGTTATCAGGAGTGTGAAGAAAAATAAGCCTTTCCCTTTACAAGTGACACAATGCAATTTGCATATATAATATTCTATGTATACATACTATTTTCAAAATCTTCCACAAAAAACAGATTATGATACAAATTTAGAATTCCACCCACAAACTCGGATTCAAGGAGTTGGAGATCTCTACAGGTGTTTAAATACAAAAATGTAATAATACCTTTACAACTTTCCAAGTAATTACTTTGCAAAGTGTTTGAAAGAGAGTCTTCTTCACAGCAACATGGAACACGTGGCCTGAAGCAAGATCACTGTAAGACTAAGTTTCGTCTCAATGTGAGTTTGTTAGTCAATGCAAATGCCCCAATTATGCTGCAATTCTCATTTTATATACGCACACACACGAGTGTATTATTACACTGATGGTTTATACAGTTCAACCTCTGGAGCATTTCATTCAGTGAAGCCATGACCTTTTACTTCCTTTGAAGTATTTCAAATTAAAAACCATTCAGAAGTATTACGACTACCATGACTAACTCCAAAAAGGTACCCCCTTCTCTTTTGTTTATGATCAAAGTTCGATGTGTCATGAATAAAATTTTTATTTTTTTCTACAGCAGCAGGTATAAGTAACAGCAAAGTATAGGTAAATGTTTCATTTCAACACTGGAACCTGAGAGTTTGATGTGGAAAATAACAACCCTTTGCAAATTTTCTAGGAGTCCTATCGCTCAATGTTTCTAAAAAAATCTAATAACAATATGGCAAATCTTCAGCATTATATTTATCCTAAGTTGCAGAATAAACCAATAATGCGCAAGCTCCAAGTTAGGAAGCACGAAGGGGAGGGAGGAAGAGAGGGAAGGAGAGGTGGACTGTACACATGCATTTTGTTTTGATATGCACCAACGTGGGGCTCTAACATTTATCATGTGGTGGATGAAGACACAACGTGATACGGTTTGAGAAGGCTGCAAGCAAACACACAGGTCAGGGTATATGACATACATGCAAAAACATGCAGCGAATGAGGCAACAGTGGCTTACATTTATGAGTGCACTTCAGGATAATATCTACCAGTGCAGGCACTGAGGAAACAAGGAGAAAAGGACGGGAATGGTCTAGCTAATGGAGAAATGAGGAGACTATGCAGCCACACAAAAGAGCTCTGGGTAGGAAAGGACCAACTTGCCCTACCATACGTGGGTGCTGAAAGATAGAAAGGGCTTATCCCTCAAATTCTTTCAGGATTAGTTTTTGGGCTGACGTTGTCATTCACTGGAACCACTGCAATAACTCAAAAGGATCATTCCAAAAACTGAAATAATTTCTACCAGACACATAAGACTATGCGATTGATGGACCTGAGAAAGAGTTCTATAGAAACAGAGTTCCAGGCCTCAAAAAAAGTTACCCTTACGGGTCTTTTATTGTCTTTCCAATCACTGAAAGATTAATCAGCAATAAACTTTAAACACGCTTTAACTCAGTATTCCCTTCTTGCCTTTCTGCAGTTTCCAAAGCACAGGTCCCTTCTCACTATGTCATTCAGTCTGAAACAACATAGGAAATGCTGGCTTTGATTAGCTGTCACAACTCAGCCATATCCGAGTGTGTTCTCCCATCTCATTGGCTACCTGCCCGTTGCCACTGGAGACATCTCCACAATGCTACACCTTCAAGTCAGATGGCAGGGATTTGGGGAAACTTTATTTTTGTTACATACATTCAGAACCCTGCAAGGGACTAGTATTAAAGGAAAATAATGGAAAAAAAGAAGCAAATTATGTATGTGCATGTATATGTTTATATCTTTAATGGACTGTGTCCTAGAGAATAAAACAAAATGACCACAAAACAACAGCTATGCTAGCTACTCCTAAATGAGGAATTATGTGGGAAAGGAAGAAATGATCTGTCAATTTATGAAACTCAGTTCTCATTAGGTCCCTACATAGCCATGCAAAGGACTGAATACAAATGAAATAACAAAGAAATGAAAACTTATTTATACGTATTAAAAATATCCCCCTGCCCAAAACATAAAGCCCTCCAAAACAGACAAGTAAGTCAACACCACACAACTATTCTACTCACTATTGCCTACGCAGGCAATAAGGGAAAGGGGAGAGGGGAGATCTGTCATACACTGATCCTCGATTTTCATTTGGTACCTGTACTTCCATGCAAAGGACTAGGTACAGGCTCAATAACATGAAAATATTTATATACACATATATATTTTAAAAGTTCATACACTGCTCTTTCACTTAATCCCTACTCACCCAAATAATCCCTCCCCCTAAAAAAACAAACCCAAATTATAAAACTATTGCCTGTGCAGGCAGTGAGGGAAGGGGAGCAGAGGAGATTTATCATACGTCTGGACCTCCAAGTTTCATTATGTACCTGTAAGTCCCAGCAAAGGACTGGGTACGAAATGAAATAATACACAAGTGTAGCAAACATCTATATACATTAAACACACACACACACACACACACACACACACACACACACACTCTCTCTCTCTCTCTCTCTCAGACCTTCCCCACCCCCCACCCTTACCCAAAAAAAGCAACCAAACTTCTATTCTTCTACCATTGCCCACCAGGCAATGAGGGAAGGGGTGTGGGGGAGATATTTCATAGAATCAATCTCAACTTTCATTAAGTATCTAAGTAGTCATACAAAGTGAACATCAAAAATAGGCAAAAACATTTATATACAATTAAAAAATCACGTATCTTAATGAAAGAGCCCATTCTCCATTAAAAACCTCGAAACCAAAAAAACAAGCCCTAAAGTACTATATTATTGCCCATGAACACCAGCTATAAGGGGAGGGAGAAAAGATTTACCACACTCCTGTGTCTGGGTCTCTGTATTACATTTGATATCTGCAAGTCCAAACAGAAAACTGGATTTGGAGTGAAAGAACAAAAAAAGCAGCAAACACTTATATACATTTTTAAACCCAGAAATCCACTGCCACTCTGCCAAAAAAAACCCAACAAAAAACACAAACAAAACAAACAAAAAGACCCAACTCTAAACAACTAAGTCACTAGTCATTGCCCAGCCAGGCAATAAGGGAAAGGGAGAAGGGGAGATTTTTTCATAGAATGAACCTCAATTTTCATTATGTACCTAAGTGTCCACAGAAAAGTGTAGGTACAAAATGAAGTAACAGACAAAAGGAGCAAAAACGTTTATATACATTTTTAAAAATATATATCCCCACCCTCCCTGGGGAGGGAGTAGTGGAGTACTAAAAAAAAAAAAAAAAAAAATCTAGGCTACTCTAAAACTATTGCCCACAGAGGCAATGTGGAAAGGGGAAAAGAGGAGATTTTCATACATCCGGACCTCCGCGTTTCATTAGGTACCTACGCGTCCAAGCAAAGGACGGGGTACAAAATGGAATAACACAACATAGTAACAAACACTGCATATACAGTTTTCAAAAGTATACAGCCCTTCCCACTCTCCCCAAAAAAACTCAAAACACCCAAACTACTTTAACATGATTGAGACAGTTTTAAACAGGGAAAGGAAGAAGAGAGGATTGCTATACATCCAGAACCCCGTGGTTCATTAAGAACCCACACATCCAAGTGAAGGACTGGGTACCCAATGAAATCCTATAATAAGAAGTACAAACATCTGTATGTATTTAAAAAGTATTTACCCCAATATCCACCAAAGAACCCCTGAACGTAATCAGCTACTCTACTAGCCATTGCCCACACAAGCAATAAGGGAAGGGGGCCAGAGGAGGTTGCTATACATCCGGGGTTCCACGTATCATTAGGTACTTTCCTGTCCTATGAGAAGGACATAGTACAAAATGAATTAGCAATACAAAGTGGTACCAAATTTATTTATATACCTTAAGTACATACCCCATTCTCTTCCACCCCACAAAAAGAAGTACTTTATTAGCTATTGTCCCAAGAGGCAATAAGGAAAGGGGAAAAGAAGAAATCTGTCATACTCTGAACCTCAATTTTCATTAAGCATATATGCATCCATGCAAAAGAACATGTATAAAAAGAAATAAAAGAAGCAGCATATTTACATACACTTGAAAAAATGACATACCACCACCCGGCAACGCCCCTAAGACTACATGAAACCTACAGCAACTACAACTACTAGTCACTCAGTGTCCACACAGGCACTAAGGAGAGGGGTAAACGGGACACCTGTCATACTTCTGGACCTCTATGGTGGGTTAGATGTCTACAGATCCGTGAAAAGGGTGAATGAAATATGAAATGAAACAACACCCACAAAATAGCAGCAAAAACATTTGTGCATAGTTTTAAAAGAACATACTCTGGTGTCCTCCCAGTATCACCATCTGCTTCCAAAAAAGAACATCAAATAACTACTCTATGACTGCTGCCCACACAGACACTATGGGAAGGCAGAAGAGATTTTCACAGGACACTATTTCACTTTTCATTGGGACAAAAGATACAAAATTAAAGTATAAAAAACACATCAAAAATACATATGTAGGGCCGCCCGAGTGGCGCGGTGGTTAAGTGCTGGCTTAGGAAGCCAGCGGACCCGGTTCGGTCCCACATATGAGGGCCAGTGACACTGCCCTCAAAAAAATAACAAAAAAAAACACTACCATATGTACATTTTAGAGTAGATACCCCCAAAAAGCCACCCAAAGAAATCAATCACCTATTTTCTGTGAGCTCTTGCCCATGCCGGCAATAAGGGACATAGAGGCAAAGGGATGAGTCATACTTTTAGACCTCCACTTCTCATATGGTACTTCCTTGCCAATGTAGAGAATGAAACACAAAATGAAAGAATGCAAAAAACAGCAAAAATATATACACTTATTTTTTTTGTTTTAAGTACAAATTGGGGTGGGAGGGAAGCTCTTTAAAAAAGAGGGTTGATGTCAATGAAAACACGAATGACAAAGGCAAAGCAGGGAGAAGAACTACATCATACCCAGGAGGTCCCAGTCTGTTTGCAAACCTGGCCCAGGACTTGCAGTCTGGCGCTGACGCAGCTCCGGGGACGGACACGCGGTCCCTGCAGCCCCAGGAAGCGCACGGGGACCCTGTGCAAGGTCTGCGGTCTGACTGCAGATTCAGGTTCCAGGTGCTCTACTCTGAATAGACCCTTTGAACACCTAACTCAGTAACAGGCTATCAGTCATCCAACAAACTCAGCACCTAACTTTCATTTCTTACTTTCCAATATGCAAAAAGGATTCTGTTTTTTACCCAGGAAGACAAATGCACCCTGACATCCTCTACGTACCCAGGGCTGTCCTGCCAGTGCTTTGGTTCGTCCCTGCAGTGGCTACAGCACAATACAATGAAAGCAGAGGTGGCAAAGGGTATTACAGGGGAAACCGTGATAGTAAGAAAGCTCTGAAACAATGGCAAACAACATAAATTCACCTAAAGAGGCTTATACAAAACAATAAGATGGAGGAAGGCACAAGTTTATGATGGAAGGTGACACTACTTGCAGCTTAATACATACAATCACTGGACTCCTTAGATTTCTACTTTCATAGCCTTTTAGATCTTCAAAAACATAGGTTTTTCTTCAAAATTCCAGACTTCCAATTCTACCTTTCCTAATAACCTAGTGTGATGTGTGTTTTATATTAAATTCAAGCAGACTGTCTCTTTGTAATGAATACGGTATTTGTTGGACAAGTACTTAATTGTGTCATGGGCCTATGTACTTATATAAAAAAGCATATTGTGACTGCTGTGCTTCAATCTATTTGAGTTCTCAAAAATACAGAGGCTAACATAAAGTTTTGGGGGAAAAGAAACTTCAAAAGCTACAATTATACTTATTATATACATGTTCTACCCATTGCTTAACCTTATATTCCTGATTTAAGAGTTGGTATTTAGAAGTGCCCTCACAGACCTCTAATGGGTTAGCATAATTTTTAAATTTATGGAATTCGGTAGGAAAATTTGAGGTGAGACCTACTAAAACTACAAATAATTGAAGTGAGGCCCACAAATAAAATTACAAATAGTAGGGATACGGTCTCATGGGAATGAACAGCTTTTGAGTATAAGGATAGCAATGGGTTATGAGTTACCTCTTTTTTCAGCCTATGTTTTGATAAGGTTTTACTTATCATAACATCCCCCACACCATACACACATATACTCACAGGAAAAAAGGATATAATTCAAGACAAGATTTGCCATATGCAGAGTTACCATATGTTACAGGAGCCATGTAAAGATGGGCAGAGAAATATCTTAACTGATTTTAAGTAGCAAAATTTAAACTCTGTATCAAAGTGGAATTTAGTAATATAACATGGTTAAAAAAACAGCAACAAAAAAACCCCTTAAAAGTTAGTATTTTTCCCCACTCTGGAAATATAAAAACACACTAACTTTCAGTATCAACTAAATTATCATTCATTTACCGAAGTGCAAGAGGAATAAATACCTACAATTACCCCAGTTTCAATAAGACATCTTTAGATGATTCTATGTTCTCAGGATATAATATTTTTTACTCTAAAACAGAGAGATAAATGTTTAGAAAAGACTATATTGGAGGAAAACACACCAGAATTAAAGAAAACTATCTTTTAGCTTGCCAGCCTTTTAAATTTTATTATATAAAAATATTTTCATAAAATAAAATATAATTTTATACACAATCCCACCTACTCTCACTTCACACCTGCTGAATAAAAAAAAGATGATCTTTCCCATTTTCTGATTCTGTGGAGTATTTTTAAGTGCTTGCAAATGGGCAACTTTTTATGTACACCGATGATGTTTCCAAACAAAATATGAAGTACTCAAGAGTTACTAGGAAGAAAGCTTTTCTCCTAAGAATCAAAGAAACATAACAATCTAGGTATAAGTCTACATAGCTCAAAAAATTCAAGTACAGTATTTCTCCTTTACGAGTAAAAATGCCATACAGTTTTGGATATCTTCCCTCATTTTTTTTTCTTTCTTTCTTTGGCCACTCCTTTTAATCTGTTATTAATAGTTTGGCCATGATAAAAGAAAACTATGGTTCTTCAACTAAAGAAAAGTACTGTTTTTGATAGTAGAAAAACTTCAAAGCCCACCATATTAAACCTGGTAAAAGTTTACTCCTCTCCCACATTCTCTTTTTTCCTTTAAGGTACTATGGTGAACTTCAAATAAAAATGTTCAATTTCTCAAAGGCCCTATTTTAAAATATGTTTCTAATGTGCTATTCTGTCATATAAAATGAAAGTCCACCCATGGGTATGATTCCGAGAGAAAGTGTCTATAATCTATCACGCCAAAAGGCATCTTACACAACTTGTATTCTTAGGAACAGTGATAAAGTCATGATAAAAGACAATAGTACTAACAAAATGCTTGCCATAAATGTAGAAACACTATTTATAATATAAGGTATATCTATGGCAGGGAGTGAGAAAAGCGTACAGATTTAGAGAATATTGAAATTTATGAATAAAATAATTATAATTAAAGCTGACTTGGTTTGAAACATTTTCCTAAAAGACAAAAAAAGAAGTGTTAAATATTTGGAAATTTAATCTTTTAGTCTTGTTATTTAGCTTTTCAATATAACAAAATCAAAAAATTCTGTAGCACCTGACTATTCTACAGAAACAAACAAACAAACAAACAAAAAACAGTTATAGATCTTATTTAAACTTCTTCCAGGAAATGAAGGATTAATCAAAACCCTGAATCAAAGTAGATCCGCACACCTGAGGTCAGTTCTCTGTAGTCACATGCTCCACTGACTCCATCACCACACTCTCTTAAGCTAGCTTTGTACCACATTCAAATAACATCTCTCAACAAGAAGCAACAAATGGCTGACAAACCAGCAGCCTGCAAAGATGGTGGCTCCCATGGTAGATCTTTCCTTGTTTCATGGTGTCAGTACTTTCCGGGTACTGAGAGATCGAACAGAATTCCAAAACAGATATTTTACCCCCATTTGTATATTTTCAAAGTAGAAAAATTACTCATTGCTTTTGTAGATGGTTGGCATATAGGTGACTATAATTTGATAATAAATAACTACACACTGCCCAAAGACATTTCAGAAAAGACAGATGAAAAATATAGACAGGCCCTGAGCTAACTAGAACTCCTAAGAGTGCAAACAACTTGGCAGCGACCCTTGGCTTCACCTTGGCTTTTGCAAAAGCAGCAGAGCCCACGTTATTAATAACAAGCTCTCTGAATGGACAATAAAATGAGGTGCAGTTGTGGATGCTACAGCCACAATGTCAGAGTTTTCAGGTTCTTCTCCATCCACTGGATATTCAACTGAATGACTTCCAAAGCTTCCTGGACGTAACGAAGCCGAGAGGTTGCCTCGGACTGATTTTCGAAGAATGCTTGGACCTGTAAGTTGCACATAGAAGTATTTCAAAAGAAGAACAGTAAATCTCAGGTAACTAATTCTGAATATCCTTTCCAATAAGCTTTCACTTAGTGACGGTTGTGCTGATGTCTTGAAAGAAGTAGGGACAAGAAATACTTTAATATTCGAGGTATTTACCTCAAGTTACCGATCAACTATGGTGAAAGCTGAAGTAATTTAAAAAATGAATTCTGGGCTGGCCGAGTGGCGTGTTGGTTAAGAGCTGGCTTGGGACGCCAGCGGCCCCAATTTAGATACTACATATGTGGGCCAGTGACACTGCCCTCTACAGCTAAGATGGTGAACAACAGCTCCTCCTGGAGGTGGGCTGCTGTGAGTCCCCAGGATGGCATAGCTGCAGCCCCTGCTGCAGTGGGCTGCCATAGGCTATGGTGAGTGGCCGGCAGCTAGCCTGAGCAGCTGGCAGCCGGTGAGCTGCCAAGAGCCACTGTGAGTGGCCGTCCAGAGGCTGGCGACTGATCTGCCTCACCCAAGAAGAGCGCAGTGATGATACCAACATGGGCCAGTGAAGCAACATCCTCCACAACTAGACTGAAGAACAAAAGGACAGCAACTTGTCTGTTCCCCTCCCCCAATTACCCAATAAAATCTTAAAAAAAAAAAAATTCAATTCTCCTTACTCCCACAAGGATGAAGTTTTAAATTTAAAATAAAAATCTTAAAAAAAAAAAAAAAGGCAAGTAACAACAAATGAGGTAGAGTCTAAAGTTAAGCTTGGTGCCCTATTTTACCCTTGGAGTGGAATTCCCGCAAACAGTTTTATTACTACTTAAAAAGAAACTTGGCATACACTGGTCTTAATTTAAAAAAAAAAAAATTATATGAGGGGAACAATAGAATACTGTTGAGAGTGGAATTGGAATTTGTCCTTATCAGAATTTTTTCTCATTGCTGTACATCCAGCCTTTAGAAGTAATCTCAATGCAAAACCACCAGCATTGATGAAGGCAGACAAAGAGAAGGGACAGGGATTGGCATGAGGAGCCACCATCTTACTTAAACTGAGCAGCCTGAGGGGAAAGGGTTACCCGATCTCCCTACTAGCATTTTATACAACCAACCTCAGAAAAATGTGTTTTTGTTGAAAACAGGTGAGTTGATCCAGCAACAATACTGTGCATGGTGTAGGATCCGAGATGGAACCTGAAGAAACACAAACAGAACAGCAAAAAGGACACAAAATGAGGTAGCTGTTGGTAAGCTACGTTCTTGCATGCAAAGGAAATGCTTTACTGTAAGCTACACACGCCACAGGTAGGGTCGAGTCCTACTGATGGGAACCACAGGACACTACATTAGTAGTCAGTCCTCCACACACTTACTGCCGGTGGGAGGGGAGCATGGGCAGGAAAAGGCAGGAGTTTGGACTATCCAGATAAATTATTAATCCACTTGATCTATTCAAAAATCGCATCAAAAATCCAGAAATGTCATTGTTACTTCAAAAGGAAAATAAAATCTCCACGTGCTATCTAGCTGGGAGTGAGTTCTTACGTGATCCTTTGACAAAGAAGAGGTATTTTTCAACACATATAACTAAACAGCCATTCTGAAGTTGGCCGGGCCCGCACTAAGCTAAGTGACCTGGTGTCAAGTACGGCTGGCTTGATTAGCACTCACAGGGAACACCACTTTATGTGGCTCGCATTATGGAATTATGTTTACAAATGCGAACATTTCTGGGTTTTTCAGTTAAACTGTCACTGAAGTGTTTTTCCTCTCACAGCAAATCCTAACTCCTGTGAACCATGACAACAATGGGAACATTTTTCAAACCCAGAGCCTGAAAATACAGAACACTAGCAATTCTCTGAGAAACATACTTCTGTACAAGCTTATTCCAGTTCTCTTTGACAAAATCCCACGCCTGTAAGTGTCCAGGAAATCGTTGACCCACGGTTCTAATGATAAACGACAGCTTTTGTGTTCGGATGTTGTCTCCACTGAGGCTAGTTTTCATTAACCTGAAAAGCAAAGCAGATTTAGCTTCCAAAATAATTATTCACGATGGAGTGATGACTAAACTTAAATTAGCACTGGCCTCCTAATTAAAGCTCTGTAGCAATTCAAGGGATATAAGCTTTGGGTGAAGCTGATCAATCAATGGAAAACTTGTCCTTTTTTTAAACAAAGGAAGATCTCACCAATGAGATAAACACTTAAATGTACTGCCACATAATAAATAGTTATTGATGTAGTAAGGACATTTCAGAAATAAATTCTGGTAGAATTTATTATAATTCTGAAGACTGGTATTTTTTTCTGTTAAAAACTATAATTGATTTGAGTAAGCAGGTATATTACTACTTTTAAAAACTGGGCTGCTTGGGCCAGCGAAGTGGCTCAGTTGGTTAAGAGCGCGAGCTCTGAGCAACAGGGTTGTTGGCTGGATTGCCACATTGGCCAGTAAGCTGTGCCCAAGCTGAGCTGCCACTGAGCTGCCAACAGGTGGCAGGAGGGCTCAGCTGGTGAGAGCATGTGCTCCTAACAACAAAGTTGCCGGTTCGACTGCCGCATGGGATGGTGGCTACACCCACCTGCAACTAAGATTGAACACGGCACCTTGAGCTGAATGGCCGCCAGCTGCCAACAGGTGGTAGGATGGCTCATCTGGTGAGAGCTCATGCTCCTAACAAGGTTTCCGGTTCGACTCTCACATGGGATGGTGGCTATACCCACCCGCAACTAAGTTTGAACACGGCACCTTGAGCTGAGTGGCTGCAAGCTGCCAGCAGGTGCCCAGATGGTGACTGGACTTGGAACTGAGCTAGCTGCGCTCTCTACAACTAAGATTGAAGGACAACTTGGCTGTTCCCCTTCCCCAATCCCCCAATAAAATCTTTAAAACAAAAAAAAAAACTAAAAAACCACCACCAACAAAAACTGGGTTGTTTGAATAATGTGAAAATGAAGATACATTTAATATATTGGGTTGTCGGAAAAGTCATGACGTATTTTTGCAATGAAAAACATAGAAAAAATACATCATGACTTTTCTGACAACCCAATAGATATTTTGATACTTTTTGATACTTCATACATACCATATAATTTTCTAAATTCTTGACTCATTTTCTCTGGGATCTCCCTTTCCCTCTGTTTACTCACAGGCCAGACCTGACTTAGATGTGTGGTGAGGAGCCTGGGTATGCTGGTGGGCTTCATCTCAGGGATTGGAAATATGGGCAAAAATCCTAATAATGCTTGAAATTGCCAATTATTACCTATCCCCTTGTTATAGGTTAAGAAACTGAGGTTATGTAATTGCCTTAGATACCCAGCTACAAAAGCCTGGCATTTGAACATAAGCAGTTCTCATCTACTATTGCTATAAAATCTGTGGATAGTGAGAAAACACATACCCCCAAAAGAATGCAGCAGTATTTTTAATAGGAAGAAAAACCCAAGTGCCCATCAAGATGTGATGAATTAAATCAATTATGATAGATTAGAGCCATACTATGGAATGATATGCAGTCATAAAAGCAAATGAAATAGGCTTTATGAACTGATATGGCGAATCTCAAAGACCAATCATTCATTAAAAGGACCATCACAAAACAGTGGGTGTAGTAAAACCTAGGATGATGTATATAAATACACAGACCAGGACTGACACTGTTAGCAGAGGGAATAAGAATGGAAATGAAGGATCATATGAGAGATACTTTCATATTTTATTCTAGTTTCTCAGGTATTGTTTAAATACTTTATAATGGGGATTTATTAGTGTGTTGGTAGTTTAGAATAAAATCATTACTAATTTAAAAACAAAAACCTTTCTCTATTTGCTTGGGTCAGAGACAAGCTACTGCTTTAAAAAAGAAAATGATTATTTATAGTGTATCCTTTGAGAAGTGGGTCTGGGCAGGTGCTGAGGACATCTCTGGGACACCATGAAGATTTATCTGAGAAAAATTACATGAGAGAAGCCATGAGACCGCAGTGCCTCCCTCTAGCCTTCCGGGTGCCCACTTTCCAGTTACTGTCACATTTCCCGGGGCTCCTCAGAGCACCTCTACTCTGCCTCTGATGGTGCCTCCTGTCAGGTGGCCCTACTCACCACCCTCCTTTCCCCATGTGAGACTCGCACTTCCAGGTCTTCATCAGCTGAACATTAAAAAAGAAAGGTCTGACAAATTCACATAAAGGTGAAGCCTAGAAGCTTTTCCATGTTATCTTTTTCTGAAGTATCTGCATTTTCAAAATGACAGCCCAGACAGAGCAACGCCTTGACCAAAAAGAATGAAGCAGTAACTGTGGAATTAAGGAAACATGCCATGGGGAGGAAGTGTTGAAGCAGAAAGTAGGAGAAGGCTGTGATTCTCGGCATCTCCCAGTCTCCTCTGGGCAAGCACTGTCTGTCTGTCCAATCCCTGAGATGAAGCTCACCGGGCATGTGGGGGCTCCTTACCACACTGCCCGAGTCAGGTCTGGTCTGCGAGTAAAGCGGGGGAGAGGGAGATCCCAGAGAAAACGTGCTCCCCACCCTAGGAGCACAATGCTTTTACGCTTTGGGTTTCTATATATCATATTCCTTGGGTGGTTTCATACCAGTAAAGTTTCCATACATCCTCCGAGCTGGCAAGAGCTTCAAGTATTTTATTCTTCTCTGCTTCAGAGGTTAATGACATGTACTTGCTTAAGAGGAATGACCAGCCCTTTTCAGTTTTTGCTCCAACTTTGAACACGGTGGTCATGATATCAGTAGGGAGGCTGTAAGAGAGGTGGTCAAATGTGAGAAGGACAAGAAACAATCTTGAATACAAAGGCTAGGACTTACTAGTGGTGGTGTTTTGGGGTTAGATGGGTAATAAGTCGAAGAGCTTTTACTGTACAACTAATAGTCAAGAAAATGGTTAATTCAGTGGTTGCTACTGTCCTAGTGGTGGGGCTATACGGGATAAAATTTCAATTTAATATAATAACTATTCACTGAGCATCCATAAAGAACCAGGAAAGGCAACTGGTTGGATGCTGGAGAGGAAAGAATGAGACACACTCTCTGCCCTCTAGGAAATCACAGGCTATCACACAGTACAGAACAATACATATATATATTACAATACAGTGTGGTAAGTTCCATGGCAGAAATATGGGGAGATGGATGAGAAGAGGGGAAGAAGCATAGTTTTCTGCTTTTATGAAAATGTCAGAACTGGAAAGAGCCTCAATAAGATTATCCAAAACCCATACCCCAAATACCCTAACTCTTTATCTGAGTCTTGAATCTTTTTCCATAATGCCTAATAGGGAACCTGGAGAGAACCAATCATCATCAAAAAAACATTTCTACTAATTTCTAATTCCATGTGCTATGTTTTATTCCTAAATTATAAGAGACTTTCTTGACAACTCATACCCATTAGGATGGCTGCTATAAAAAACAAAAACAAGGGGCCAGCCGAGTGGCTCAGTTGGTTAAGAGCTCGCTCAAGAGTGAGAGCTGAGCTCTGAGCAACAGCAGTTCGATGCCCAGCCAGAGCTGAGCTGCCGCTGAGTTGCCAACAGGTGGCAGGATGGCTCAGCTAAAAACAAAAACAAAAAAACAAAAAAAAACCCCCAAAACAAAAAATAACAAATGTTGGTGAGGATGTGGAGAAATTGGAACCTTGTGCATTGCGGTAGGAATGTAAACTAGTGCAGCCACTATGGGAAACAATATGGCGGTTCCTCAAAACATTAAAAATACAACTACCATATGATCTAGCAATCCTACTAAGTATATATCTGAAAGAATTGAAGGCAGAGGTTTCAAAGATATATTTGTACGTCATGTTCATAGCAGCATTATTCGTGCCATGCTCATAGCAGCATTATTCATAACAGCCAAAAGGTAGAAGCAACCACTTTTCTATCAATAGATGAATGGATGAGCAAAATGTGGTATATACATACAACGGGTTGATTATTCAGACTTAAAAAAGAAGGAAATTATGACACATGCTACAACGTGGGTGAAAAGACAAATTCTGTATGATTTCACTTATATGAGGTATTTAGCAGTAAAACTTATAAAATAGAAAGTAGTATGGTGGTTGCCAGGGCTTGGAGAAAGTGGGGAGTTGTTTGGGTAAAAAGTTTCAGTTTTGCAAGATAAAATAATTCTAGAGATTGGCTGCATAATGATGTGAATATACTTACACTACTGAGCTGTACACTTAAAAATTGTAAGATAGTAAATTTCGTGTTATACTCTGCATGTATTTAACCACAATTTAAAAAAAGTTTTAGTTTATCATACAAATGCATAGACTTCACCTATATTAACACTGAGTTTTACAACATTTATGACCCAGGATAAGAAGATCCTGGTTTCAGTATATGATGTGAGGTAAAGAAGAGGAAGAGGTCATCTGAGTAGAAGGACACGTCACCTTACAGTTCCATTGGATGCCATCCACTGGTCAAACAGCCTCATGGCAGTAGTGGTGCAGTTCTCGAGGTTGTGGGTGCAAGCAAATTCTAGCAAGACTGACCGCAGCTCTCGACTAGATGGGGTGCCCTCATCAGTCCAATTCTGCTGTTGAATTTGGCTTTGAAGCAGTTTAGATACCCTGGTCTAGAGAGACAGAATGGATTATAAGGGAGGACAACCAGAAAATCAGGACAGCTAGATCTCTTTTTCCCCAACATTTACCCAAGGAGAAAAAAGGTGGGGAGGCATAGATATTACTCATTAAATATCAAGGGCCACATATAGCTGGGATGAAACCATTCAATAAGACATAAGGCTGCTATAGCCAAGGGGGACTTTTAATGACATAACACAGAAAGAATTAGTGACTTCTGTGCAGGAAGTAAACTTTTCTCGGTGTGTACGCAGCTAGAATTTATTTTCCTGCCAAAAAGTATCACCTATAATCACTGCTAAAAAGAAAATTGGAACTTGCTGACCTCGTGACTTTAGAATCCATGAATCCATAAAACTATGAGAGAAAAATATACTTCTTTATTCCTGGGTAGATGTTTAAATGGTTCTGAATCCAATATTAAAGGAATATTTAAAATATCAACTAGTTTGATACCGTAACAAACTAATGTAATCAAATCAGAGAGAAAATGAGGTCTGCGGGGAAGTATAGTTATCGTCCCTCAATTTTTTACTTAAAAAAATTTTAAGCTTACAGAAAAGCTACAAGAATAGCATAACGAACACCCATATGCTAGATTCACTGGCTTTTAACTGCTTTGTTTCTGTGTGGGTATGAACAAACATACATACATGTTTTTCTGGCTTTAGCTGAACCATATGAAAGTAAGTCACAGATACTATGGTATTTCATTTATAAACATTTCAGCATGCAACTCCCAGAAATAAGGACATTCTTCTACATAACCATAATACCTTATCACACTTAAGGAAATTAACAGTGATTCAGCAAAATCATCTACTAAACAATCCATCGTTATAGTTACTTCTGAAGAAGGTGTCATTCTTAAATGTATACTTATGGTATTTAGACATCAACAGAAGTGTAGAAATATTCATAGTATATGGAAGTATTTCCATATTTCCAAACTGTGGTGCATGGGGAGGAGTGAAAACACGTGGAATTTTTGCAAAACTATCATAAAACATGCATTTGTGAAGGCCACTAAAAGGAACAAAAATTCTAATATAAAAATGCTTAT
Organism: Aselliscus stoliczkanus; assembly: GCA_033961575.1. Taxonomy (NCBI): domain Eukaryota; kingdom Metazoa; phylum Chordata; class Mammalia; order Chiroptera; family Hipposideridae; genus Aselliscus; species Aselliscus stoliczkanus. The sequence goes on from CM066728.1 coordinate 47,137,522, forward strand.
AGGTATTTTTCTTTAGAAAACCTTTATGGCTATAAATGAGGAGAATCAAAATGAGAAAAATTACAGGCATGCCCTGACTACAGGATTCCAGGCCCAGAGGCTCTTTGCACTGGTGCTTCTTTACCACCACCATCCCTATCATGTCTCACCTCAGGTAGTCAAGTACCACAGACAGCCACATACAAAAACTATCAACCACAGAAAATTAGCTCAAGTCCTTCATGAAGCATTATATTCTTCCAGAGCACCACTGTCGATACCTAAAAAGGAATCCTAGTCGGAGAGTTTTAAACTGCTGAGACTGTTTTCTCAGCACACTTTCTCTGAATAAGTCTCTTGTGGAGCTGGCTATGAGAACAGAAGAAAGAATCCATGTGAGGAGAAGGACCCAGTTTGCAATGACATGTCAACCTGCTTTCGTTTGCTTCACAAGCAATAAGATAGAGAACAGCCAGCTTGTGGAATGTGTGAGTGGCAAAGCTGGCAAGTCACTGGGAGGCCGTGAAGTGGAAAAGTACTTGCCATGCTGAATGGCAATGCAAATAACTAAAAAGCAATGCAGGACAGCCTAGTAGATACACATGACTGTATTGGTACACACGGTCTTCCATTGGCCTGACCTTCATGGTATCACCATAGCAAACCATGCCAAGTGGTTAAAGCAGAAAGGAAATTTAAAGGCTACCCTTAACTGTCAAATAGAAACAAAAGAATGGGAGAGACAAACAGTGATGTGTTTGAAATACTATTTTAAAAAGCTCAGTGGAGAAAATGGCAATGCTCCTTGACAGTTTATGAAAACATAAAGAAGCCAGTGGGAAAACATGGTGCTTGAAAGTCCTGGAGGCCAGGGGGAGCTGACACTTGGAGATGCTAAGGCTAACTCCTGAGCAGTTACTCGATCGGAATTACAGGGTGCAATTTTACTAGTTATTCCCCACACCAAATAGTTCAGAGGAATTCCCAAAATAGTTGATTTTAAATATATTTCAAATGATAACGTAATAAAGATTTTATTTTAAAAAGAATAATTCTATTTTTAAAAATTCCTGCTGCTATAAAATATCATTTTTATAAGTAATGCAGGTTATATTTTTAAGATTAATAAACCATAGCAAGTGCTTCAAATTACCTTTCCCTTTTAAAAATAAACCAATTTTTCCATGGTTCTAAATTAATTTTTTGAAATTTAAACTCATTAAACAATAGAATCCAATCCCCTGATTTCATAAAGTGAAAATGGCAAGTGGGGTGAGGGATTAAATGGGGCAGGGACGTTATACAAGCTACAAACATTGGGTATGCAGTAAAATGCAACAACAATAACACAGAATGATTTAAAAAATAAAACAGGGAAAGATGCTGGCACTTATGTTTTATATTACATTTTGATTTACTGCTTTAATTTTACACTGATACGCCCAGGGAGTTCTTTCTTGGGTCAACTGAGCTTCTTATAAGAGAAGTGTCAGCTTTTATTACAAAAGGTTTATCTCACCAATCCCTCATATGTAAAATAATGACAGACTTATAAGTGATGAAACAAGAATATGGCTGGGATCAGATGTTAACATCAGATGTGAACAATTTGACACAATTCAAATGTGCCTCCAGACCCTACCCACTGCAACACGACAGCATACATCACAAAATGTGACCTACGGGTATGTGTTATGTAAGTATGTACAGCCTACACAACCAAATGACCAATAAATGTACACAGTGCTCTGGTGACAAGGACATAAGGAATCAGATACCAGTCTTAATCACAAATACTATTTGAAGATTGGAACCAAGGACTCAGAAATGTCTGCCCTTCCAATCTCTGACTACAGTGCGCCAGATTTCATATTTTGAGAGTTCTGATGCTACCAGAATGTTCTAAGGTTAGAATAAGAATTTTATTTATTTATTTATTTTTTTTGAGGGCAGTGTCACTGGCCCTCACATGTGGGACCCGAACTGGGGCCGCTGGCTTCCCAAGCCAGCGCTTAACCACCGCGCCACTTGGCCGGCCCCAAATTAATTTAAAATATAAAAACATCACACAGAGAGTGAGCTTTGGAGTGAAACTAATGTGGGTTTGAACCTCAATTTTATAATTTATTAGGTAAGTGACTTTGGGGAAGTTATTTAGTCTCCTAACTTATATAATGAGGGTTAGAAATCTCTATTTGGTATTGAGTGAGGCTCAAACGAGGTAATGTACATAAAGCACCAAACATGGCATACAGAATATAATAAGCATTGGTGTGTTTCACTCCTTTGTTCATTCAACCTTTACTGAACATCACTATGGGCTGGGTCATATTCCAGGCATCTTTACTAAGGCTGGCAGTTAAAAGCCTTATAAAATAAAAGAATGATAAAAATCTATCCATTAGAAGAGACCTCAGAAATCATATAACTTAAGCACCTCACTTATGGGTAGGACTGCGAGGAGCTCCTTTGGGGTCAGATCAGAAACTTGTGAGGAAGGGCACTTTTCAAGCTCTATATACACCCCCTCCCCCCAACATTCCCTGCCCCTACTGAGAATCATGCATGTGACAAAAAAAAAACACCTCATCACAGGTGATGCACAGTAGGACAGTGAACACTGCAGAAAGGAGATTGTTAAAAAAAAGAAAAAATGGGCCGGCCGAGTGGCACATTGGTTAAGAGCTGGTTTTGGGATGCCAGTGGCCCTGGTTCGGATCCCACATATGAGCGCCAGTGACACTGCCCTCTACAGCTAACAACAGCTCCACCTGGAGCTGGGCTGTGCGAGCCCCGGCAATGGTGTAGGCTGCAGCCCCTGCTGCAGTGGGCTGCCATAGGCTACCGTGAGTGGCCGGCAGCCAGCGTGAGCTGCCAATAGCCTCGGTGAGTGACCATCCAGAGGCTGGTAACTGATCTGCCTCATCCGGGAAGAGCGCAATGATGATGCCAACATGGGCCAGTGAAGCAACATCCTCTGCAACTAGACTGAAGAACAAAAAGACAGCAACTTGTCTGTTCCCCTCCCTCAATTCCCCAATAAAATCTTTAAAAAATAAAAGAAAAGAAAAAATGATGTAATCCAATCGCTCTCGTTTACCAGTGAGGACACTAAACCCTAAAAGACTTACTCTAATTCCTGGTCTACTACTTTCTTTCTTTTCCTGAAATCTATCTTTTGCTCGGTCCCTGGAAAACTTGACTAGGTTATAAAGCACACCCTGTTGTCAGAATGTGTGGATTCAGAGAATTAGATAAAACAAAGAATTCATTACATCCTCCCAAGCTTTTAAAGACTCAGTCAATAGTTTAATACTGAAAGTGTCTAACATAACAACTGTTAAGATCAATCAACTGGTTTTAAAAAGGTAAAACAATCTCCAATATCAAGACTCCTTTACTGCTTTGCAGAAAAACTTATATCCACCAGCAGCACCATCCATCAGACAGGTATCAGTAAGGACACGTGAAAATAGGGTATTTTTAGTACAGACATGACTAACATTGTATATTGACCACTAGGAAATTAACGGGGAGCATTGATTGGCAAAAAGGCCTATTGCAACATGTATTACATGAAAATAAGCCAGGGTTTGAAGAGAGAAATTCTCTTTTCATGTGATAGCAGTATCAGAAGTCTATATTTTAGTATTCAAACAAGACCACGTCACACTAAGCCGTTATCGGCTCTTCATGGTAAGCAACAACATTTTGCTTCAAAGTAAAGTTTTCACAGCTTGGAAAGTGAAGACAAATAGAATTTAACTAGTTGCTTTTTCAGTCTATTACTGCAGAGTGGAATTAGGAGTAAGAGTTAAAGGCAAGCAACCAAGAGAAGCTGGCAGGGGCAGGGCAGGCTTACCACCAGTCTTGAGGCCAGATCCGTGTATCCTAGCTTTTCAAGGAGGTTATAGATGAGGCCTGTCTGGAACAGGGTTTCAGTGATGGGTGCAGTACAGTTCTCATTTCTAAGGTAATCAATCAAATCAAAGGCCCTCTGAAGAGGCACTTTGCCTAGGCTAAAGGGTAAAAGAACAGAAAAAGTAAATAGGCTGACACAAGCAGATAAACGCAAGGCATGCTGAGAAAGAAATTTTATGGCCAGGTGGTGAGTCTTGAAGACCTAAAATTTATGCTTAGAGTGTCATTCTGTAAAGTTAGACTAAATATTATTATCTTTGATTAAGTTCATGTGTGTGACCCAAGGTTAAAGACACATTTCAGCAGAAAGATAAACAACAGCTCCTTTTTTCATTCTATAAGTCACCTGAAAATTGCTACTAACTCAGGAAAAGTATGACAATGTGTTAGGTGAGAAAAGATGAAGAGTATTAATTTTATTTATTAATATTTTTTAATTACTTACATTTACCAGATGAAAACAGGTTGCATAAAGAGGATCTAAATCAGAAATTTTTTTGTGTACCTGTATGGGAATTTGTTGGTCAAACTTGTTAAGGTGAGGTCCACTGTGAGTTTATGGTAGGTACATTTTAAAAATTAACCATTTTATAGAAATCATAACAATAATGGCAGAAATGATATAAGGTCACGTCATAGAAAATTGAACCAAAATAGGAAGGTCGAGAGCAGTCAGAAGGAATACTTTTTAATATTCTTTGTTAGAATATTAGACAAAGAATATTCTAACCCATGCGTCTAGACTCTAGACAACCTACATGGGTCATCTTTCTATTCAGAAGGGATCTATGCACAAGGTCACTGCCATTCTTGGCTTTGGGATTCGGTAATGCATGGGGTGGTTGGGGAGGTAAGTAGCACACAAGTAAGGAGCCTCCAGCTTTCAGAGATGCTCCTCTCACCAGTGAGTAAGTACTAAGCATCAGGCTTAACCTACGTGCTGCTTAAAAAGAAGTCTCTCAGGGCCGGCCGAGTGGCGCGGTGGTTAAGTGCTGGTTTGGGAAGCCAGTGGCCCCTGTTCGGTCCCACATTTGAGGGCCAGTGACACTGCCCTCAAAAAAAAAAAAAAAAAAAGTCTCTCAAGAAATAAAACAGAGCCTGACCTCCTATGTCAAGTTATTCAGCAAATATGTGTCTTGCTTATTGGCAACTACAATCTTGAAATGTTATTTAAATCTTGTTGTTTAACTGTTTGATGTTTGTAGCTGGTATTTCCATATAGACGATAAAGCTCCTGGAGGTAACAAATATGTCTTATATTTTCCCAATCCTCCAAACTGAGTTATACCTAACAGGCAATACAAGCTAGTTCTTTTGAACTGCTTTTCTAAAATGTTCTTTTCCTGAATACCACTTGTTGAAAAAAAAAAAAAAACACAACACCCCAAACCAAGCATACTCTACCCTGCAAGTTCGAAGATGTTGTTGATGAGGTTGGCTCGGTCTTTGTCACTCAGGACATATGGATTTATTTTCAACTGTTTGATTAGCGCTTCCCAGTCGTCATCTCCATAGTGCACAATATAATAGCCAGTCATGTTTGCATTGACTTTGATCCACTGCACTTCTTCTGTAAGATTGATGGCATCTAATACAGACCAAAAAAGGAAGAAAGAGAGAGAGGAGAAAAAATATTAAATGATGCTTTGTTTCAAAGTTATTATGGTATATTTTTAATTTATTTTACTATGAAACCAAACCTCTACTGTTCAGCACAGTTATTTTCATGTTAATAAAGATCACTACTCATTCATTCATTCATTCATTCATTCATTCATTCATTCAATGGTGAAGACGGTAGATATGTCCCTTCTCTCATAGATCTGAATCAATATAACCACGCAAGTAAAATATCATATAAATATTATTGATCAAGAAAGAAAATACGGTATTTTACGGAAGCACATATAAGAAATGCTTCATGGGCCGGCCGAGTGGTGCGGTGGTTAAGCGCTGGCTTGGGAAGCCAGTGGCTCCAGTTCAGGTCCCACATATGAGGGTCAGTGACACTGCCCTCAAAAAAAAAAAAAAGAAAGAGAAAGAAATGCTTCGCCCCCAGGGGGAGGTTAGGAGAGGTTTCTTGGAAAAAAACGATACCTAAGTTGAAACTCTAAGATAAAACAGGTATTGATTAGATGAAAAGGGACCCTAAGTGTTCAAGAGCCAGAGAGAAAGTGTCCATGCACTCAAATGGCTTCCAAGTTTATTGTGGCTAGAGGAGAGGGGCAGGGAGAAGATAAAGCATGCGTAGGGTGAGGCAGTAGGAGAAGATCATGAAAGAACTATTTAAAATGGATTCCATTCGGCATTTGTCGTCTTTCATTATGTTAGCAAAGGAAAAACAAGTCCATTTAGAAAAGTCACATAACTCAAAGCTAGCAAAATAAACATTAAGGAAGAATAAAGGTCTCAATAGGCACAAGGAAGAAATAATTCAGTTAAAATAATAGAAAAATAATATGCACTTTTTGGGCCCTACCATTACATATATAAATGCTGAAGGCACAGTTAGAAATGTATATGGAATGATTTCAATTAATGTACAATTAATAAGGAGCCACAAGGTATATGACTACAAAAACTATATTACTACAAAAGCTGGTGACAAAATATATGTAGGAATTTTTTAAATCCTTTAAATTACTAATCAAGAAATGCCCATAAAAGTTAGCAACAAGGACGTGAATTTAATATAATCATTAAGGGCATGTACGCTTCTAAGCATCTTAAGATGTACTATTTATTAGGATATAAACTCCATGAGCTTGCTATTTGGGTCAGTGTTAATCCCTCACTGCCTGGAACAATATTCCAAGCAGGCACTTAAAACAGATTTGGTGAATTAAAGAATGAACGAACAAAATATGGTAAATGGTTTCAAAGCAAATCTAAATATGATTCATAAATGTTTATGATGTAAGTTTTCATCCTCATTTTAAAGTAAAGGATATTAATTTTTTAAATTATAAGAGAAAGAGGAGTAGAAAGGTAAGAAAGAAAGTCTTAACTCAGACAATGATAGCATGCACTGTGGGGTATATTTCCTGCCAAGATTTTTCCTATACACATTTTTTTTTCTTGGATTTAAAGACTATAAATTTTTTTTTTCTATACACATTTTAATTGATGTAATATTCCATACAGTGGATCTATATGCATTTGTTTTTATACTGCTTTTTGACCTATCAGATTTCACCCCTCCGCCATTTTCCATTGTCTTCATATTCATTATTCAAATACTTTCATAATATTCTATTTGAAGACCTACCACAGTTTAACCAATCTCTATTTGGAAACATTTAGGCTGTTTTAAAATTTCCACTATCATAATAATTCTGTATGAAGGTTTTTGCACACATGCTTTAGAAACACATTTAAACCCTTCAGTATTTGAAATATTAGGGTCTATGAATGTCAAAAGCATGAATTATTAAAATTTATCAGACTCTGTCCAATACTTTATTTACTCCAATTCTACTGAAACTGCAGAAGATTTTTAAGATGGAAAAAACTTAACGTTCTGATCATGTCTTATGACATATCAGATAATGTCTTTTTCATTAAAGAATTCTATACTAATTTCTGTTTTATTGCTGACATCAGAACAGATGGGAAAGATCATTTACATTAATAAGGATTATTCCTTTTCCTAGAGCAGAATGCAGTTCTAAGGAATAATTGTGATCGCAACAGTAGCTGCTCCAAGTTGGAGATATTTTTAACAAATCTACGACTAATGAAATTAACTTTATCAGCTAATACAAAAATATCAACACTCTCCAGGTCACCAAACATAATTTCCTACAGAGCTTTATGAAGAAAGGACCTTGGGAAGAAGGACTGAATAGCTCCAAATCTCCCTTTCCCATAAAAGGAGGCAAAAAATGATAAGTATGGCAAGTTTCCACTGGATGGATGTAGGAAAATATGGAAATACAGAGTATCTTGGCTGATAAGCAACTGGCCATGTTGTAAACTTAGCCAAGTCCAGATGGTGGCGAGGAAGGACGCAGCTGGGAGTGTACTTGAAATTATTACTGTCATTTCGATGACAGAATATAAAGCAGTGCAGCCAACAGCACAGCGAACAGGGCTGTCATTTAAAGAGCCAACATGTTAGTCTCTTTCAGGTCTTCTGAATAATCCAGAATGATCATTAAAACCACAGGTATCAAAAAATAATAGGTCTGCCCACAAGGGAGGTAACTACATCCTGCAGCTCAAATGTGGATGAGGCGGCCCTCATATGTTTTCAATTTATTATAATCATTAACAGATTAACAGTTCAATTTTCACAGTCCATTGAGTAGTGAAAAAGAATGAGCAACTCCAATCTTAAATGGCAGGAGCCCAGATGAAGTAATCTAATATTGATTTTAAAAAGCCATTTGTCAATGAGTTATGAAAATCAACTACTGTTTTATAAAGCAACATTAAAGCACAGAAACAAAACCCATGTTTCTACTACAACGTGGCAAAATTCTCTGTGTAGTTTGCTCCAGAGGGCTAGTATGAGACATGCAGTTGAACTGCATCCCCTCTTGTTCAAAAGCATTCCTTTCTGCAATACTCCTTTCTTCTCCTTTATTTTAGGGGGAGGGGAGTGAAGAAAGAAGGCAAGAGCAGAGAATGGCACATGATAAGTATCTTAATTATATGCTTTCCCTTCTTCTTTTTTTCCAATTGCCTTTCACTCCAGTGAAATGTCTTTAAGTTTCAGAGAAATATTTCTGGCACAGTGATATCCTTTTAGAGATGTGAACATTTCAAGTTAGATTTATTACAAAAACTTCCCATAGTTAAAGAGCTTAGGTCTGAGTAAGATGTGGATGAGAAAGTGGGGTGAACGAGAGGGAGAAAATGGAGGGAAAGAAGGGAGAGGGAGACACTCATTTTTTTAAGTATAATTTCTTCAATACGTACCTTGAAAAACTGGCCCTTTTAGCCCTTTTTATGGACAACTATTGTTCAAAATTCATGGATGTGGGGAAAAGTGACAAAGCTATTGACCAAATATTAACCCCGATATTTAATTGAAATAATGGACTAACCCAGCAACCCTAACATTGGAACACATGGAAATGCGTATACTCTAGGTTAACAAACCACTAAGATAACACACTCTACTAAAGTCATACAGCATAAAATAAGCCTCTGTAGTTACTGCCTCTGCTACATCGAAAAAATTAAAATAACAGTGATTCTCACTGGATCATCAGGAACCAGGAAGACCCAAGGGTCCTTAGGGTCAATCGTTTTTTTGTTTGTTTGTTTGTTTGTTTGTTTTTGTGAGGACAGAACATTTTCAGTGTGGACTCTCAAAACCTGAACTGCCAGGAATGAAAACAGCAGCAGCAGCAGCTGCAAGTTAAATATCATAGCTGAGAAGAGTGGGGAACCGACACTGCTTCCATCCTGTATCAGCTCAAATCCAGCTCTGGACTAAACCAACTACATGACTACTCTAATTTTTTTTTTTTTTTTTTGAGGGCAGTGTCACTGGCCCTCATATGTGGGACCCGAACCAGAGCCACTGGCTTCCCAAGCCAGCACTTAACCACCGCGCCACTCAGCCAGCTAAACCAACTATATGATAGTGCATTTTGCATATACCCCTTCCCCAAGAATATTTTCAAATGAAAGGGAAACAGAAGATACCATTTCATCAGGTTTTGAATGCTCTTTTCCTAGAACTTTTTACAGTGAGATTTGAAATTGAGTCACTTCATTGTAGACTAAAATTTATTAATTCAATACATTTTTGTGTGCCTACTGGGTGCTAAGGTTGCAAAAGTGATTCACATGGCCATGATATCTATCTTCAATGGGGGATAAGCTAACTTAGGGAGAGACATAAGTGAAACAGTCCTTACAGTATATTAAAAGTAGAGAAGTAGAGAACGCTATTGAAACACATAAGTAGTGCATCTAACCTGTCTTGGGGTGAGGGAAGGCTTCCGGAGCAAGCAATGAGTGAGTTAAGATCTGAAGAATGAATAGAAGTAAATCACGGTGTGGAGGCAGGGGTGTTCTTCCAGGAGAGAAACCAGCATATGCAAAGGGCCAGAGACAAGAGGAAGAATAGCATGTTTGAGTAGCTGAAACAACTTTTGTGCAATGGAGGAAGAGAGTGCCAGGTAAGGGCTTGGAAAGAAAAAGCTACAGCAGAAAAATATGAGCTAGACTTTGGGACATGAATCTCAAAAAAAGTTTAAGAAGCTCACATATCGGGCCGGCAGAGTGGCGTAATGGTTAAGTGCTGGCTTGGGAAGCCAGCGGCCCCGGTTCGGGTCCCACATATGAGGGCCAGTAACACTGCCCTCAAAAAAAAAAAAAAAAAAAAAAGCAGTTTCCTTATTGTCCAATTACTTTGAATACTACCCAAAACTTATATACTATCGGGAGGTTTGCAAAATTTCTTTATCGGTCCCTTTCAAATAGGGAAATGAGATGATCTGCTCTCTTTCAGATCAGAGATTATCCTTCCAGGGCCCCTGTGAAGTGTGGAGTTTTGTTTCCATTAAAGGAGGTGGCCCTTCTTTGCATCTTCAGCTATGCTATATTAATCAAAGATATGATGGCATCGACTGTTCTCAGCATTTTCAATAATGATTGTTGTAACATTCCACTCTAGTTAACTGTAATGCAACTGGTATGCTCATGTATTTCAAGTGGCATTATAAATTGTTACCACACAACTGAAGGGCAACTTAGAAATATGTGTTAAATCACAAAAGATAACACAGTCTTCATTTTGAAAAGCATTCCTATGAAAAAGTTAAAATAATGAAAAAACATTTAAAGGCCCCAATTTTTATTATTATTATTTTTTAATAGAGACAAATGGTGAATCAAGTGTCCAACAGTAAGGAAAGATTAAGTCAATTACTGTATATATTGGTTTTTCTTCTAAAAAAACAAGATATAAAAGTCATATGTACACAATATCAACTAAGTAAAAAATATCTTTTAAAATGGCTAGAAAGAAAAATGACTAGAAAAAATCATGAGAGTAGTTATACACTGATGAGATTTTTCTTCATTTTCTAGATTTTATATAATATGGATATATTACATTTAAATACTTTTTTTCAACAACATTAATAACAATAGCTAACTTACATAGCACATAACATGTGCCAGTCATTGTTCTAGGAGTTTCATATAAATGAACGCAATTCATCCTCATAGTAACACTACAGAGAAAGTATAATCACCATGTCCATTCTGCGGCTGAGGGAATGGGGCTCCGAGAGGCCATGGAACTCACCTAAAATCATACAGCTGAACCAGGCAATCCGGTTCCAAAACCTGTTCCCTTAACCGCTAAGCTACACTACCCTCTCAAAAATACAGGACTGAACACCCGGTCCACATTCAAACAAGAAATGTCCCCTTTTCATAAATCTAAAGTCTCACTAATGGTTCCTTCAGAGCCCAAGAGCCTCATGTTCTTTCAGGATATAAATTAAAAGGATACATTATGTGGTACTCATAGAGGTATTTAACAGAAGGTCAGAAACTAACATTTCAATTGCTTTTTATAGACTTCTTGTGGGTCAGCATACACAATCTTTACATTTTATTATTCCCCTCCTTGGAATCATAATTTCTTGCCTCATTTTTTTCATTACCCAAAAAATGTATACTATGTCTACAGGACATTTTGTAATAATTGTTTACTATAAATCTCGGTCATGAATTAACCTTTATTATGCATAGAATCATCTAGGGTGCTTGTTAAAATGCCATGCATTGCCCCAGCCCACCCCTAGAAAGCAGAGAGAACACACATTAAGAAACTGCTCAAATTCTTACTTTGTAACATAAAATGTATTCTAGGATATAAAAATAGAGCATTTTCTAGGAGGACTGCTAGCACATTCAGTGCAACTTTTTATACCTTATATCATATGACTAAGAAAGAACAATTTTATTTATGATATATAGACTCAGTCTTGCTATAGTCACATCATATATTGGTGCCTCATAAAACCAGCCAAGAGAGTGTCCATGCTGGAAAAGATAAACTCCTTCCCTCTGCTTAGTAAGATGTTTTTAAAATATGCTGTTTCCAATTTCTTATCAGAAAGTATTAATTATAGTCAAACCTGATTGCGTTTCCAGTAACGATACCGATTGATATTTTGAATAATTTCTTCCATCAGTGACAAAGGTTAGTGGAATATGCCACAGATCGCTGTAAAAAGAAAATATTGAAAGATTATTACTCTTTCCAATATTTCAGTAAGTTATACATAATTTGGTGTTTTTTGTGTGTTTGGTTTAGGGTTATTTTGGCAGGAAGATGAAAATTTTCAAGGTATTCCTAGAAAGGGATAATAATCTTGTTAGGTTTCATGACAAGCTATGATTACAAAACATTTGAAACACTTTAACCTGAGGGTACAAAAGAGACAGCAGGGAGAGCAGGGCATGTACCTTCCACCCGAAGGCTGGGTTCCGGGATTCGTATTTAAAAAGAATCTTTCTTGTTGTACATGAAGCTCCTTTCTGTTTCTGTGAACAGTCACTAAAGGAAATCCTTTCTGCAAGGTCCAGGTTTTCATCATTTTCTTTACATCTAGCGTTTTGTTTGTGACCTATAAATAAAAGAATAAATTATTTTTGCTTACAGGTAAACAGTTTAAAAACTACAGTTTGTCTGTACCTTTCTCTCTTTCCCTATGACATTCTATGAAGGCTACATTTAATGTTAATATTAAAAAAGTAGCATGAATGCTGAGTCAAATTTCCATTTCTAATCTAGGTAAATGAGCAATTCTAACAGGAAAGCAACCTGGAACAGAACGGAATGATAACTAACTAGAGTGAGAGAGGCATACTATGTTGAAAAAGCAGCATACAGTATCAACCGAGTGTTCATTAAACTCCCTAAGAAAATATAAGCGCTCTGCCAGGTCACAATACTACCATGAAAGTATGAATAATGACAGTAGTCTGGAATCAGAAGCACTGCTCCTCACTCCTGTCAATCAGCTGAGTCCAGGTTTGTCTTTATTCTCCAGACTCTCTACTTTGTTAAATGTTCAAGTTCTTTGCAAGAACTAATAGTGTAGGGATGCTGAGGAATAACAGCAGTAGCAGAAGAGTAAAATATAACAGGTCAGTTGCCTTGACTTTAAGTCTCTCTGAAGAACAGTGGTAAACTTTTTTGATGGTCACGGGCCCTCTGTCCTGAATAATACACGAACCTATCTACACAACCTAGAAGCTAGTGTCAGAGGTTCACAGACCCTCTAAAGCCCAATATCCCTAAGACATCTAGTATCAATGATTAAGAAGCAATTTTTAAACAACTATCTCTTTAAAACAGGCGAGTCAAATTTATGACAAATTATTTTTCTAGATTACATATGGATTTGAATCGCAAGCAACTAAAATCATCAAGTTACTTATGCTTGGTACTTAAAATGCTTGGTAATATCACTACACTATGGCAGGCCTTCCAACAATCACCACACCCCTATTTATTTAAAGCAGAAAAGGATGGAGCAAACCTTCCCAAATTCATTGTGATATTAATCTACGTTTCTCATGGCTCGGGTCTATTTATTTCTGGACAAGGGGTTGGGAAGGAAACAAACTTGCCCCCAAACAAGGAACTTCTGGGTCTTTGAAACATAACTGAAATGAAGAGTCCAGTGTATAATTTGATATGGGCGCTGAAAAATCTGAGGATTATGTTAGGGACCATGTTGGGATAGGAAAACAGTATGATGTAAAAGTTGAAGTCAGTGAGAAAGGCAGAAATATATTCCAAACATCAAGAGATAATATAATGAGTATAAAGTAAATAATGTGGCTTTCAATTGAAATGTTATATATGATAAGAAGAAAAACAATGATTTGGAAGCAACTCTCAGGTAATAAGAGCTGATCTCTCTTCTCAAAGAGAACTCAGAGTGTAGGGAAGGTATACCTTCTGGGCAAAGGGTTAACAGCTGGAAATAGCAGATTTCAGATACGGAAAGGAAGCAGACAGAGGGTATGGGAAAGATCCAACTGGGGATGCTTAGCCCAGGGTCTATAAAACTTTGAAACTGTGTGATATTTTGCATATATGCAGTTTTTCTGGAGAATACATCCAGAACTTCCATCAATTTTTCAAATGTGTCTGTGATCTAAACATTGAGAACATTATTTCGATCAGGGTAACAAAAAGCAAATGGTGAGCAAACATGCACGATGTGGGCTGGCTTCAGGCATTGCAGTGAAGCATAACTTGTACCTAATTACACTGCTTGTTAGAATATTTGCAGGCACGACAAAATCCAAACACCAAAACGATGGAAGGGTGGTGTGCAGCCCATGGTAGCCAGCTTGTGATGTATCATTTACTTTAGAGGAACAGGGCCCCAAAGGACAGAGGGTACACTGGGCAGTGTACGGGAAAAAATCATGAATGGGAGGTGGACAAACTGCAAAAACATACAAATAGAAAAAGATGATTTAAGAAAAAAACATCAAATAATGAAAATATAGTGCTATACATTGGTTCAGATAAGACAACTCCTACAATGTAGGAATGGAGATTAAGGTATGGAATAAAAATCGTTACACAGGCCATAAGAAACTTTTCAACAATTAAGACTAGTACTTCCATTTCTTGACTTTTATTTCTGTGCTCTGTTCATAAATATTTACATTTTAAACTTCATCCCCTCTCTCTTAAGTAACTATCCTTGGTACCACAGCTTATTTACTTACATACTTGATAAAAATATAAATAGGAGAACTCCTCTCTTCTTACTTCAAAAGCTAAATAAAATATCCAGGTCACATACCTCATTAAAACTATCCCACAGATCATCACTCTGAATGGATCCATAGCTATGATTATGCAGGTAAAGAACAATGGCACGTTGAAATACATCTTCACCAAGGTAAGTTTTCAACATCAACAAGAGAGAAGCTCCCTATTAAAAAAAGAAAAAAGTGAGAAAGGGAAGACAATAACAGAATACACTAGGTTTACAGAATTGAGAATCTAAAATTCAAAATATAATCATTCTAAGCATTTATTTTCATATCTAGAACCTAACAATAACACACTATCATTTAGTCTAGTACAACCAGATGTGGACTATGTTCAAAATTATCTTAAAAATTATTTTAAGGGATTTGAAAAAGAAATAATGGAGTAGATTATCAAATGAACTAATTCTTCTATGAGCTATTTTGTGTGCCCTATAAGTTACTCACTGTTTTAGTGTTAGCGTTTAAAAGGTAAGTGTTTATAAATATACTTTTATAGAAAAGCATGCTAAATTTTCTGTGGCATCCCGGCCCCATCCCCAATGTTTAGAATACAAGTTGAATTCATGGGTAAACTGTTGCAGAAAATAAATTAGCAGAGCTCTCAAATGTCTCTCTGCTAGGGAGTATATTAATTTCTAATTTTAGTAGATCATGTCACTGCAGGAACTAAGATCTCTCTTCTTCCTGCAGAGTCACTTTAAATATGTTTGGAACTAATAAATGTCAGGGCAATAAGTATACACTAGCAACACAGAATCAGGCATGCAGCTATTGAGGTCACAGTATAGTCACTGAAGCACATGTCATCATTTCCAGTCTTAAAACAACCACCTCCTCCATAAAGCCTTCCCTGTTCAAGTTAGAAATTATATTTCTCCATGTTCAAAAGAAATTTGTATCACTTCTTGTATCTTCCATGTATACTGGGGGTGCCAAAAAAATGTATACAAGTAGACACTGGTCAGCGTTGCTCAAGGAGTAGCTCGCCATAATCAGAAGTGTCTGGACGCTGATGGTGACCATTCTGAGCACCTCTTGTAACTGCAGAAGTCAAACGTGACTTTTATTTATTTTTTGTTATCGACATATATTGTTACAATTTTAATACAGTTTTCCTTTCTTAAAATGCGTATACATGTTTTTGGCACCCTGTGTATATATATATTTCCTGTTCTAGACTGTATGCTTGTTAAGGGGAAAAACTGAAAAACTCAACTTCAATAACTAAAACAATGCCTAGTACAAGGTAGACACTCAAGTGGTTTTTGAATGAATTTCACTTCTGATAAAAAAGCAGCAATGTTAAGTCATCAAGATTATCATACATAGGGCCGGCTGAGTGGCTCAGTTGGTTAAGAGCTCGCTCAAGAGTGCAAGCTGAGCTCTGAACAATAGCAGTTTGATGCCCAGCCCGAGCTGAGCTGCCACTGAGTTGCCAACAGGTGGCAGGATGGCTCAGCTAAAAAAAAAAAGAATCATCATATACACAAAACTGAATTTAATACCTACTACTCTCTTCTTTCTTTTTTTAAAAAAAGATTTTATTGGGGAATTGGGGGAGGGAACAGACAAGTTGCTGTCCTTTTGTTCTTTAGTCTAGTTGTGGAGGACGTCACTTCACTGGCCCATGTTGGTATTATCATTGCGCTCTTCCCAGGTGAGGCAGATCAGTCACCGGCCACTGAATGGCCACTCACGGTGGCTCTTGGCAGCTTACACAGGCTGCCAGCCACTCACAGTAGCTTATGGCAGGCAGCCCACTGCAGCTCCACTGCAGCCTATGCCTTCGCTGGCAACTCAAGCAGCCCAGCTCCAGGTCAAGCTGTTGTTCACCATCTTAGCTGTAGAGGGCGCAGCATCACTAGCCCTAATGTGGAATCCGAACCAGGGCCCTGCTGCTCAGAGCTGGAGTCCCAAGCCAATTCTTAACCAATGTGCCACTCCGCCGGCCCCTACTCTCGTATTTCTATATCACATTTCACAGTGTTACTGGTTCTATAAATTTTAGTTCTCATTCTTTTCCAAAAGTTCCCCTTCTACTTTGCCTCACCAGCTTTCCCTCTCTACTGTAATATTCCAATTAACAAACAAAAACTATATAACATCCTCATTTTAAAAAAATAAAACATGTCCTTCCTTTCCTTAATCCCATGCTTCCTCCAGTTTCCCTGTGTAGTAAACTCCTCAAAAGAGTCGTCTGGGGCCAGGGGAGTAGCATGTTGGTTAAGAGTTGGCTTGGGACACCAGCTCTGAGCAACAGAACCCCGGTTCGGATCCCACATTTTAAGACCAGTGACTCTGTGCCCTCTACAGCTAAGATGGTGAACAACAGCTCAACCTGGAGCTGGGCTACCATGAGTCACTAGCGACGGCAGTGTAGGCTGCAGCCCCTGTTGCAGTGGGCTGCTGTGAGCTACCATGAGTGGCTGGCAGCTAGTATGAGCGGCCGGCAGCCAGGAGGAGCTGTCATGAGCGGCTGTGAGCAGCCACCCAATGGCCAGTGAGCAACTGTCTCACCCAGGAAGAGCGCAATGATAATACCAACATGAGCCAGTGAAGCGATGTCCTCCACAACTAGACTGAAGAACAAAAGGACAGCAACTTGTCTGTTCCCCCTCCCCAATTCCCAATAAAATCTTAGAAAGAAAGAAAGAAAGAAAGAAAGAAAGAAAGAAAGAAAGAAAGAAAGAAAGAAAGAAAGAAAGAAAGAAAGAAAGAAAGAAAAAGAAAGAGAGAGAAAGAGTCGTCTGCACTGGCCATCTCCATTTTCTCTCTTTCCATTTTCTCTTGAGCCATCTTCCAACCATCACTCTACTGGAAAAGTTTACCAAAGGCACTTCAAGATGAACTGCATGGTGTCAGAGCAATATCAAGTCTCAGGTTCATCTTATCAACCTACTATTAAGCAGCATTTAGGATAACTGATCACCCACTCCTCCTTGAAAGTCCTTCTGCACTTGGCCTTGGAATATCACTCTTGATTATCCCTTCTATTCACTTGCCATTCCTCTCAGTCTCTTGCTGGGTCTTCTCCATCTTCCCAAGGATTAAACTCTGACATCCCCTGGCATTTAATCTTCAGACCTCTTTTCTTCTCTCTTTAAATTTTCTTCCTAATTGATCTCCTCAACTCCAGGGGTTTTAAATGGCTCCCAAATTTATATACGTATCTAACCAGACTTCCCCTCTGAATTCCAGACTCATATCCAACTACCTGCTTGGTATTTCCATTTGCCCATCTCAAACTTACCCTTAAAAACAAAACTTTTTATTATCTTCTCCCAAATCTACTCCTCTAATAGTCTTCTCCATTGCTTCAAATAATTTCCATTTTTCCTGTAGTTCAGGCAAAAATCTTCAAGTCATCCTTGACTACTGTCTTACATTTCACACCTAATCCATTAGCAAAGTCTCCTGGGTTAACCTTTACAATATAGTCCAAATCTAACTACAGCTCCTCACTACTATCACTCTAGCCCCGCCTCCATTCTCTTCCCACTGGTCTATTACAACAGCCTCCTAACTAGTCATGTTCAGTCCAGGTGATGCTGAAGGCTAAGTGATGATCTTTTAAAAAAATTAGTCATCCTAAAAAGAAACCATCTACTCAAATGGTTTTTCTTTTCACTTAGCATATCAAGGTCCTTACTGTGTCCTATTAGACCCTACCATGATCTGGCCCCCTATTATTCCTCTGACTTCACTGACTACTTTCCCTTTTGCTTATTCCACTCCGGACACATGGGCTGGTTGCTGGTGCTTGAAAATGCCAAGCAATCTCTCATCTCAATCTGTGTGGAGGGCCCCAACACATGTCACAGGTTTGACTCCATATATAGTCATACTCCCACTATGACTTATTGCTATGAAAGGATACAAAGTTAAGTCAGCTAGAGAAAAAAGTGCCTGGGGTGACCAGGTATAAGAGTCAAGCTTGTAATTTCAAACTTTTACCATTTCATGTTTGGACTTCAGTAGCTATTTGCTGTCTTTAGGTATCTCTCTACTGAAATCCATTTTATAAACTGAAACAAATTAATTTTCTTAAATGGTAACTTTAATCAAATCATTCCTCTGATAGAAACTTTTCTAAAGCTTCCTGTTGCTTACAGAAAAAAAGCCCAGATTCCTGATGGCATTGAGAACCTTCTACAGTTGGGCCCCAACCACCTTTCTCATCCCGCCCCTACTCCACCACATTCAGCTTCCACTGTAAGCAAACATTATTCTCTAAACAAAAACTCCTTGCCCATTGGTATTCCTGGCTTTTTCTTTGCACACCTCATTGTCCCATTCCTGCTCTACTCTACCCTTCCCATTCCTCTTAACCTATATTTATATTCTTCTTATTATTAAACTCATTTTGCATTTTCCTCCAAGAAATTTCTCTTCATAATCCCAGATAAAAATAGTCCGTTCCATTCATTTAGCACATAGTATTTCTTACTGCTTCACAAGTACCCACCACCTAAACTTTGAGTTTCTTGATAACATGGACTATATCTCACATGTTTTGTATATTTTCTTCTCTTACACAGGAATTCAAATTATTAATCAAGTAATCTGACAGCCAGAGTAAGGAGGCAAAGAAGGCATAAAATTCACTCCTCCCTCCCAACACAAATGTTGTGGCATGATATCTCCATTCTTTTGACCGATGGTAATCCAAATCAGGTTTCTAGCTTTCTGGTTTTGCTTCACCCCCAAACCTGGGGAGGGGGGGGTAATGTTTCTGGTGCTGTAATCTAATCTTCAATCCGTAAAAATCTCTTTTTGCTTACCTGTTTTGGGCAATTCTGACTTTGGAATATACCTCAATTCTGAATGGGCTTCCTTAGAACCCTCCCTGGACATATTCAATCTGTAGATCTAAAGAGTGAGCCAAGTTTCAAAGATATATTGCTGTAAGATCTGGTTAACTGCCCAGAATACCAGTGAGAGAAATTAAATGAGAGATGGAGGAAGAATAACCCAGAAAAAGTTAAGATCAGGATTTAAACAGAAGCAAACATCTTAAAATATAACAGGATACCTGAAAATAATATTCATTTTATCTTTAAAATAATCGAAATTGTACAGCTTGCTCACATATGAAATTAATTTGAAACCTACTCCAGGTACTTTTTGTGTGCATTGCAATACCTTAAAATATGAAAGAGAATTAAACATTTCTTCAATCTGTTCTGAAGATTGAACAGATGATAATGATATTGGATGAGATGAATTCAAGGAATCTTTCTTCATGGTTTTAAATTGAGCATCTAAGAAATCTTCATACTAGCAAAAAATGAAACAGATTAGAAAATCATGAATGGTATAAAAGGCAAGTATAGTAATTATTTATAAGAATTAGACAAATTACTGCTTAAGGTCATTATAAAAAATAACCAGCTTCACTACACTTCAGAACATAAGCTTTTGAAACATAGAAAGAATATGACATTCATGCAAATTCCTTAAATTTCAAAATAAAATTGTAACCTCCTGGCCATATGAAAAACAGTGTTTCCTAAACAACAGCATAAGGATGAATTAAGAAATTATTGCTGAAGCAATCAAATGACAAATCCTGATATTCACGATGAATATTCTAAAAAGATTAGTGAATACTTTTAAAATAAAATCTGAAATTAATAAAAATTGGACCTTAAGCTGATTTCTTAAATATAGCCCATCTTTTCTATTAAAATGTACATTTCCTTTAACTGAGGTTCATTTGAAATAAAATATAACTCTTAAACAGAAAGAATTCTTTGAAAGCTCAGCAGATGAACTCCCCTAGAAGCTTTTAAACATATTAGAAGCTTTTAAACATCTGGGCACCACCAAGTGGTGAAACTGTATATCTCAGTGCTTAATTAAAACACTGATTTAAAATACCTTGTTTAGACTTCTAGCTAAACATGAGTTCCTTCTACCACTTGAAATTTTTGAACATGCCCTGTACAAAAATTTCAGATTGAAAGCTCTAAGAGTACTCCTGTTTTGAAGCAGTCTTGGATCATATATCCAGGAAGTTTAATGGGAAGTCACAGAATGTTAGGGTTGAAAGGGATCTGTATGCTTTCCCACCTATTGTTTGAATTACTTGACAATATCTGTCATATCATGGCCTAATGTGTCCAAATATCTCTAAGCATAGGAAACATTTCCAGAGAGTCTAATAACATAGAAACCACATTATGCTCTCTGTAACAGAATGGAGTTCCAAGTTTTCAAAAAGGGACAAAATATGGTTTATACCTAAAAATGGCAAATTATTAGTCTGTTATCAACCTATATGTATCAATGTTACAAGTATGATCACAGTGATACTATACAGACTACACTGCAACAAAGTATCTTATTTTTTTCTGTTTATGCACAGGATAAAAAGTTTTGTTTTGCAAAAAACACTTTTCAACTTTATCTAAATTCCTTCATGCAGAAGGGCCACATCTATTAAAAATAAAATATAGCAAATCAATTTAAAATGTTCACTTTAACAACAAAATATAAAATAATTTCACATACTTTCAGCTTTCAATAAAACATCTTTCAGCTTTCAATAAACTATATCAGCAAATGAAAGCATAATTTTCATTGATAAATCTCAAGAGGTATAGATATTAGTAACAGGGGCTCATTTTATTGTATATTTTTAGAAACATTTTCATTACTTCAAATGCATAGAAAATACATGGTGAATGTGATGTGACTATCCCCCCAGCCCAGCCCAGATTTGCCCACCCCCCGCCCAGTATTCACAGTAGGCCTAATAAACACTGTACTTACACTGTAGAGCTCTTCAAATATTTTTTCCAAAGAGAAATACTCCATGAAAGTAGCAAAACCTTCATTTAGCCACAGATCGTTCCACCACTGCATTGTTACCAGATTACCAAACCACTGTAGGGAAAAACAAACTACTAACCAACACAATATTTACATTCTCAAGAATGTCCTAATAATTGAATTTTTAGATTAATAACCTATAACTAGATTACAATTACTTAAATACAGTTATTATAGCTAAACTATATTCAAATTAAAGACTTAAAAAAGCTGTATAAATTTACTTTAAAAGTAAAACAAAAATTTTAATATTTTACCTTAGCTGAACGGGGAAAACAGCAAGACAGACAATTAAGCATATTTATCAATTTAACACATGTTATGTACTAGGCACACACAATAAGAAGATTTTATACACCTCATTAAAAATGAGACTTCCTAGATAATGAATTCTTCTACCTTCTAATATCAAGTTAATAAGATTACTTTCCATTGCGTCTACAACCATTCATGACACTAAAAAATAAATTTCTGTTCCTGTAGTCTGAGAGCCCATACTTTATGTTTCTCCTCAGTTACCCAAGTTGAGGACAGTATTTACATAATTCAAATAGCAGTCAAACAACATTCCTTAAGAAAGTTGGTATGTATGTAAATAAATGAAATCAGAAAGATCTTAAATGTGTTCTTCTGTGAGGTAGTAAGGAGAATGCAAAAATGACTGGGGACTCTTCTAAAAAATGTATCTCAAAAATCCCTGAAGTAAAGGGTGGTAATAGAAGTTTGCAATATAGTCAGTGTGGCCAAGGGCTGGTCTCAAAGCTGCAGCAAAACAGTAAGGTTACTAGGTACTGAAACAAAGCACTTTCAGAATTACAAGAGCATATGTTTCAAAGGTATTATCTTAAAACCTGTTTCAGATGAAGATGATTTGTAAGTCCTAAAGAAGTACCAGAGTGACGGCCACCAAGTAGTGATGGGGAGGCCCCAGAAATAACAGACCTAGGGGAGATCCCCTAAAAGACACCTTGTCTACATGCCTATCACTGTGATAGTAACAAGGGCGTGCTTCGCATGCCAGCTTGACATGCAGCCTTCACAATGGCTACAGTCATATTCAGATTGAGTCTGAGATAGGGAGTAACTGCCCAGAGAATGCCCCACTCTTTCCATGTCTTCCCACCCTCATGACACTCCTAAACCATACCCAACCTAACATCGACGTGATAGCACCTCGAGGGGAGAGGGGAAACCAGGTGTTGGGGATGACAGGAACGTTCATGCACACATATAAGTTTCTTTCTTTTTTTCTGTATCATACAGAGAGTACCCTCCCTCTTGCCAATTAATAAAATCCAATTCTAGCAGGAGAGGAAAAAATAAATCCATCATGTCCTGACAACTATAGTCTAAGAGTTGTGAGAGTGCAACTTAGGAAAAAAGTTTTTCGGCCACAAACTTATACCAAGTGGCTGCCATTTGTCAGAGGCAAAATAACTGTGTATTACTTGGGGGGAGGGGCAGGGGAGAGGAGGAGACATGGGGAGAGGGAGAGAGAGAGAGAAAAAGAGAGAGAGAGAGAATCTTGATGAGACAGGGTTCTTCAAGGCCCCATGCAGCCACTTACCAGTTGTGTCACTTGGAGCAAGTCATTTACTTCAACTGAATCTCATTTTCACATATGTAAAATGGGATTAATTATCACCTACCTTAGAGCAGTTATGAAAAGCAAGAAAATAGACGTGAAAATGCTTTATAAACTGCAAAGTCCTATACAAACATTAGACGGCATTTTCATCTGAAAATTGTTTGTGTTAAAAAAGCATCATTTTATTATGAAAGAAAGAAAAAATAAAAAGGTGAGTTATTATTAGCATCCAAATCTATTCTCATAATCTAGGACATGAGATAGACTGCAGGCATGACACAGAACACACAGCCCTCATTGCTGATACCTGATGCGCCAGCTCGTGAGCAATGACTTTGGTGATCAGTTTCCTGTCCACCACTGAAGAAGTATCATCGTCATACAGAAGCGTCTCTTCTCGGAAGATGAGCAAACCCCAATTTTCCATAGCCCCTGCTTCAAAGTCAGGAATAGCCACCAAATCTGGACATTACAGGAAAAAAGTGATCAACTTTTCCCATTTAAGGCACTCCCTGATGAAATCAAAATATCTTACAGATTGTTTTATTGCCGTGGATCAGGAGGCAGTGAGCTCATTTCACGTTCCTAAAGAACGGAAGTTTCATCACTCTAGCCCTGTCTGCTGCTCACTGGTCGGGCAATGGAGGAAGGCCTGATCAAACCCCTGCAGAGTCACTGTTCTCGGTCCCTTACCCAAAGGAGAGATATCAGCTCCTGCATGATGTACAGGCCAACGCTCCTTTCCAGGACCAGCTCCATGTTGAACAACACTTGCTTTCCTAAGCATCCACTACTTGGTTTTTACTACTTGAATTAGGAATTTCTTAGTAACATAGAATTAGTAACACTCCAGACTGAGCCCTAAGCTAATTCCCACTTAAACAGCACCTTTGTAACAGCCCCATAAACTTGTATTTTTAGCTCCATGTTCAGATACATTCATGAAATCTAAATAATCTTAACAAATACAATTTTTCAAACACAGTGTTTCTTGGTTTTCTTTTACAATAACTGGCAGGAGTTTTTTCTAAAAACCACTTGCAAAATGAATCTAAGTTACAATGGTAACAAAAATCAGAGATACTGTTTGATTCTTACCTAATTTCTTAAGTGGGTATTGAATTTCAAAGTAGTTTTGATAAAACTCAAGAAGCTTCACAGTTGTTTCCAAGGCATGGTGAACTTGACCAATCTTTCCTGGCACAGTATATACAGAAACCTAAAAGGAAACATTACGTACATTGTAAGGACAGGTATAATTAAAATGTCATGATATTCAGGCAGCGTATGTGAGAACTGCATAAAGTTGTGAGATTTTTCAGGACAGAAACTCTTTTTTTTTTTTTTTGAGGGCAGTGTCACTGGCCCTCATATGTGGGACCTGAACCGGGGCCGCTGGCTTCCCAAGCCAGTACTTAACCACCACGCCACTCGGCTGGCCCAGGACAGAAACTCTTGCTTACAGCACTTTTAGCCCCTTCAGTTTAGCAAGTTACTTCCACCATATAACAATGTTAAAAACAACAACAACAACAAAAAAAAAAACCTCGATAATTCTTTTTTTAAGGTAACACAACATCAAAAATAAACTATTGGGTTGTCGGAAAAGTCATGGCATATTTTCCTACGTTTTTCATTGCAAAAATGCGTCATGACTTTTGCGACAACCCAATATTTGGGGTCATATTTTAGCAACTTATAAGCATTTGCCCATTTAATTTTATGATGCTCTTCTCTTCCTATTACCTACAGTTCCCCTTTATTGACTATGAGCTATGAAGACTGAATTATTTGAAGGACAAAACAAATTTTCATTCTTGTAACACCTATCACAGTGCCTGGCATTGAGCAGACATTCAGTACAGAGGAGTCCATCTATAAAGGGAGTTAGTTCTAAAGTAAACACATATGGCAAAAATTGAATATTTGGTGAAATTACTCTGGAAAAACCTATTAGAGACCAATACATTCTCTTTCAGTAAGCGTGGTACAAATAGTTTTTCTTCCAGCTTTGGGATAGCTTACTTTTTTCCAGTTGTTGGCCTGTCTTTATGGACCATGTTGTATAAGAAATAACTATCCTCAGCAGAATGAAATACACAGTGAGTGGCACAGAGTAACCAAAACCACCTTATGGGGGTGATAAACTCATGCCACTGCCTGTTCACTCCGAGGCACACACTGGCTCAGGGAGAATATACATGCAGTCACCAGAGTTCTTTAAATTGTTATTCTTTCTCTCTTTTGCTAAGTGCATAAGATAAACACATACGATGTGACTAACTGTAAATGTCTTATTCCTTAAGTGTCAAAAGGCAAAATTGAAACAATTATGTTAAAAGCAATGGGTTTTAAGAAGCAATTTACTGTTTTCCAATTCAAAAAAAAAAAGTCCTGTATACTCACCTGGAAAATAGGATATGGACAAGACATGGCAGAAAATAAAAACAGCAAAATAAAGATATCAATAGGTGGGAAATGGAGGCTTATTGAATAATTCATCATTTGGACGAAATACATTGGTGGGCTCTAACGCTAAATTAATTTTAGTCTCCCGTTAAGGGACTGAAAAACTGTCAACGATTTCTAAGAGGTCAAATACATTTCAGCCATCATTGCCTTTATGTGGGTCTTTAGTCTATAGAACATATGCATTAGTCACAGAAACATGGAGGAAACATAGCAAACAAATTAAATGTAAAGAAAAAAAAATTAAGTGAATCAACAATTAAATTAAGTGTACAGGCTCTGTAGTTAGAGTGCCAGGTTCAAATTTCTGTTAGTTGTGTGACCTTGAGCAGATTAGTTAACCTCAGTCTCCTTATCCAATAAAAGTAGCTCCCACCCTCACAAGGCTGCTGTGAGCATTAAATGAGCTAATACACTAATAGAACTTAAAATAGTACCTGACACAATATAAGCGTTCAATAAATAGTAGCTATTATCATGACTGTCAACAGTTTCCTCAGAAGTTGGCAAAATATGTGTGAATAAAGCATTTGTGGCAACACTTACTTGAAGAATGAAGTGTCTAGAACTAGAGTTAGCCAGTTAAAAACATGTTGCACTCTCCTATGTGTGAGAAATGTAATCTCACAGAGCATGTGACCATGTGTACTTCGCCAGCCCGGCCCTGCCACAGGCAGCTTTTGGTACGTGGCTGTGACCACAGCTTACTGAATGTAGTCACCACCTGCCAAGGGAACCACAAGCTCATCCTGTTCACATGTGCTTCCTACATCGTACCCCACGAAGTCAGTGTTAGTTCTAAAATAACTTTTAAAAGCCTGGCATGTTCTTTTTAAATCTCTTCCATTATAAATGACTATATCACGATCACTTGGAATTTGAGATGCCATTATTACCTCTGCCTCTTATTTCTGGGCTTACATATTTTGTTATAGTTGACGTAATCATCTAGAAGATGCTATGCCAATAGAAACATGACCTATATCCCCTTCAAACATCCTTCTGCCAGACCGCGTGGCCACTCCCATCACTATGTGTGAAAGCACCTTTCCTCAAAGAAAAAGGCAGAAAAAAAGAAGTTCGTACGGAACTGCAATCTGACCCAAGATCCACTTAGTCCCATTTCTGGAACACAATAATTAGGGAAAAAGGCATTTTGATATGCTCTTTCCTCTATTTCTTTTTCTTTTCTTTTTTTTTTTAAAAAAAATGTGCTATGAGTTTTCACTAGGATAAATCATGTGGTCATTATAACTATCGTCAAACTTGTTTTAAGAGCAACGGAAGCAGTGAGAAATAAACAAAGAGCAATCCAGTTTAACAAAAAAAGTCTTCACCGATGTTCTGGTTTTGGGAAGAGCACTCTAAACACTACTAAATGGAAATCAGCTGGCGCTCAGGCCTCAACACTCACAACTTAAAAGCTGTCTTGCGAGATCTTTTGCTAAGACCATTGGGGGATTTGTAAAAGCTACAACTGAAGACTCCTGGTCAGTTCTGAGCCCAGGGTTCCATAAGATTTGTTAGGTTTAACTTCATCTGTTCCTTAATTTAATAAAAGCAAAAACGAGATAAAACAAAAGCAGAACTAAACCTCACCCCCTCAAACAATAATAATATAGCCTGCTCTTCAACAATACTGGCTGAACACACAAAAAGCAAAAATTCCTTTAAAAAAAAAAAAATCCACCCGTATCAAATCTACCCAGAATAACTGATTAGATGGGACTTTAGGAGAATGATATAAATTATGTACAATGACTGTCCCTGGTTGAGGGAGAGATACATGAGGTAGAAATCTTGTTAGAGGAAATTTGGAACTAAGCCATGCTCCTGACTGAATATGAATAAACTAAAATTATAACTTGACATGGATAATACCGTTGAAGGTTCTGTTTGAATGTGAAAAAGACATGGTGTCCACATCTGACTAACCACCATTGGTCTACAGATTGGACCTGCTTATAGCAAAAACAAAATCAGGTAAACAGCAAAGCAAACAAAAACCTAAAGACAAACAGATAAAAGCAGTGGATTTCAAAACTGGGCTGGAATTTTCTAGGTAATTCTGGCATTCCTGAGGGCAGGGAGAGGTTTAAGGAACACTGCAGAATAGACAGAAATCATAAAACAAATGTCCCTCTTTCTTCTGGCCTTTGACAACTTAGTAGTTTGTTCTACTGAACACGACGTGTTTAATAATCTACAGTGAACTTTGACATTTTTAGTTGTTTGGTAAGATTGATGTTTCAGTAAAGCCCTCCGGCCTTATTTCTGCATCTTGTGAAACAGGCCTAATGTCAGATATTACAAAATAGAACCCATCCTCGAGGTTACCACATTTTAACATAAAAAAATCCTTTTTAGACACCAAGTTTGAATGTCTAGTCACCATATCTACAGAAATATTTATGTCACTTGGTGTAAGAAGCAGCATATTGTGTGGACAGTACAATTCCGACTCACTTACGGGCTATATAATTTCGAGTAAACTACTTCTTGAGACAGACGCTGTTTCTTCATCAGCAATATGAGGCCAATGCCTCCCCTTCAATTGGTTTATTAAATGAAAAAATGTTTATAAATGAGTGCCTAAGACAGCAGCTGCCAGCCCAGAGCATAACTCGATGTATGAAGAGATAAAATTAAAAAAACGAATTGCTTATCTGTACAACCTTAGTTTTTCCAAAACACATTTATTACTGGGTAGTATAATGATAAAGATTGGGCCAGCCGAGTGGCGTGGTGGTTAAACTCTGGCTTGGGAAGCCAGCGGCCCCAGTTCGGGTCCCACATATGAGGGCCAGTGACACTGCCCTCAAAAAAAAAAAATGGTAAAGATTATTTATATTTACAGACATACAAGGGAGTTCCTGATATATTTGCAGATGGACAAAAGAGTGCTCTGTGTGTGTGTGTGTGTGTGTGTGTGTGTGTGTGTGTGTTACTATCTGTGAGGTACTGAACATTTTACAGCAATTTAAAAAATTTAACCCTTAAGAGTGCAAGCAAATTTGGGCAATATATTGGGTTGCTGGAAAAGTCATGACATATTTTTTTCTGTGCAAAAATGTGTCATGACTTTTCCGACAACCCAATAGTACTAGAATTGTGGAAGGTGAATATAGAGCTGTCTGCCCAGGGGCACACAGCTAGTAAGCTACAGAGAAGAGATTTGAATCCATGTAGTCAGTATGTGAAAATATTAGCTTTATTAGGTCTCTACCATAAAATTAAAGCATAAAATCCAATCAAAAATCATTTACAGGCAGGTATTAATGACAAAGAAAAGCAGGGGACCCTAATTAGAACAAATAATCAATTTTGAAAAATTATGGACACACCAGACCCTTAAACAGTTTTACTCATTAAGATGAAAAAAATTCGGGGTCGGCCGAGTGGCCCAGCTGGTTAAGAGTTGGCTTAGAGCAAGTGCTCTGAGCAACAGGGCCGCTGGTTCAGTTCCCACATGGGCCAGTGAACACTGAGCCCTAGCTGAGCTGTCACTGAGCTGCCAACAGGTGGCAGGATGGCTCAGCTGGTGTAACAACAAGATTGCTTGCTCAATGGTGGGCTACGCCCACCTGCAACTGAAGACTGAACTTGGCATCTTGAGCTTAGCTGCCGCCTGGATGGATTAGTGGATAGGGCATACACTCTTAATAACAAGGCTGCTGGTTCGACTCCCACATGGGATGGTGGCTATGCCCACCCGCAACTAAGATTGAACACAGCACCTTGAGCTTAGAGGCCACGAGCTGCAGACGGGAAGCCAGGCGGCGACTGGCGCTCTCCACAATGAAAATTGAAGAACAACAACTTGGCTGGTCTCCTCCCCCAACTTCCCAATAAAATCTTTAAAAAAAACTCATTCCGGGTGTGCTTTTTAAAAAAGTAAGATTCATCTAACTTTTACAACCTGGAGTGTTTCTTTTAACTACATTTTTACACTGTCTTTTAAGTCTGCATAATGTTCTAGATTTAGTGTTGCCCAATAAAATTGTCTGCATTGATAGAAATATTCAGCACTGGTGATATCCAATACAGTAGCCACTAGTCACAAGAACACTAAAAATGTGGTTACTGAGATTGAGGAAGTAAACTTAAATTTTTTTCAGCTTTAATGATATAATTAACATATAATAGTGTGTAAGTTTAAGGTATACATTTGGGCTGATTTAATATATTTATATATTGTGAAATGTGATCACCACAGCAGTATTAGTTAACACCTCCACCACCTCACATAATTACCGGTTCTTTTCTTGTGGTGAGAACATTTAAGATCTACTCTCTTAGCAACTTTCATGTATATAACACAATAGTGTTAACTATGATCACCATGCTGTACATTAGATCTCCAGAACTTATTCATCTTATAACTGGAAGTTTGTATCCTTTGACCAACATCTCCCCATTTCCCCCACCCTCCAGCCCCTGGCAACCACCATCCTACTCTCTATTTCTAGAAGTCTGGCTTTTTTAGATTCCACATGTAAGTGAAATCATATATTCTGTCTTTCTTTGCCTACTTATGTCATTTATAATAATGCCCTTAAGTTCCATCCATGTTGTTGTAAATGGCAGGATTTCCTTCTTTCTCATGGCTGCATAATATTCCATAGTGCAGATATACCACATCTTCTTTATCCGTTCATCCATAGACAGATACTTAGGTATTTCCAAATCTTGGCTATAATGAATAATGCTGTATTGAACAAGGAAATGCTAATGTCTCTTTGAAATCCTGATTACATTTCATTTGGATATATATGGAAAGTCACCTGATTATACATAGGGTGCCAAAAACATGTATACACATTTTAAGAAAGGAAAAAAACTGTATTAAAATTATAATACTCAATATATATACCAATAACAAAAGATGAATACAAGTCATGTTTGACTTCTACAATTACATGAGGTGCTCAAAGTGGTTACCATCAGCATCCAGATACTTCTGACTATGACAAAATACTGCTTGAGCAACGTTGACCAAAGTGTCCACTTGTACACATTTTTTGGCACCCCTGGTGTGTGCATGTGTATACATATACATGTGTATATATATATATATATATATATATATGTGTGTGTGTGTGTGTACACACACACACACAATCTCCAGAAGTAGAACTGCTGAATCATATGGCAGTCAAATTTTTCATTTTTTGAGAAACCTCCATAAAGTTTTTCATAGTGACTATACCAGTTTACATTCCCGCCAACAGTGTACAAGGATTCCTTTTTCTCCATATGCTCGCCAACCCTTGTTATCTCTTGCCTTTTTGATGACAGTCATTCTGACAGGCATGAGGTGATATCTCACTGAGGTTTTGATGTGCATTTCCCTTGTGATTAGTGATGAGAGCACTTTTTCATGTACTTGTTGGTCATTTATATGTCTTCTTTGGAGAAATGTCTATTCAATTCGTCTGTCCATTTTTCACTGGATTGTTTGATTTTTGCTATGGAGTTGTATGAGTTTCTTATATATTTTGGATATAACCCCTTATCAGAAATATGATTTGCAAATATTTTCTCCCATTCTGTAGGTTGCCTTTTTGTTTTGTTTGTTTCTTTTCCTGTTCAGAAGCTTTAGTTTGATATAGTCCTGCCTGTAATCTTTGCTTTTGTTGCTTGTGCATTTAGTGTTATATACAAAATAATTGTTGCTAAGACCAATATCAAGGAGCTTTTTCCCTATGTTTTCTTCCAGGAGTTTTACAGTTTCTGAATATACCTTGAAGTCTATAATTCATTTCAAGTTAATTTTTGTGAGTGGTGTAAGAGAAACATCTGATTTCTTTTTTCTGCATGTGATTATCCAGTTTCCCTGGCACCATTATACTGAACCAATTATCCTTTCCCCATTGAGTAGTCTTGGCTCCCTTGTCGAGTATTAGTTGACCACACATGCAGCAGTTTATTTCTTTTTTTTTTGAGGGCAGTGTCACTGGCCCTCATATGTTGGACCCGAACCGGGGCCGCTGGCTTCCCAAGCCAGCGCCTAACCACCGCGCCACTCGGCCGGCCCCAGCAGTTTATTTCTTGACATTTGATTCTGTTCCATTGGTCTGGGGGTCGATTTTATGCAGTGCCATGCTGTTTTGATTACTATAGTCTTACAGCATAGTTTGAAATAAGGAAATGTGATATCTCTAGTTTTGTTCTTCTTTCTCAAGATTGCTCTGACTATTCAAGATCTTTTCGTGGTTCCATACAAATTTTAGGATTATTTTTTTTATTTCTGTGAAAACATAAAAGTGGTAAGAGTGGGCATCCTTGTCTTGTTCCTGACATTAAGAGGAAAAGCTTTCAAACTTTCAATGACGGATATGATGCTAGCTGTGGGCTTGTCATATCTGGTCTTTATTATGTTGAAGTATGGTCCTTCTATATCGAATTTCATGAGAGTTTTTATCACAAAAGGAAGCTTTATTTTATCAAATGCTTTTCCTGCACCTATTGATCATACAATATTTATCTTTCATTCTATTAATCTAATGTATCACATTAACTGATTTGTGTATGTTAAACCATCCCTGCATCCCAGGGATAAATTCCACTTGATCATGGTGTATGATCCTTTTAATGTGCTGTTGAAGTCAGTTTGCTAATATTTTGTTGAGAATTTTATGCACAGACATCTATTGCATGTATATTCACCAGGGATATTGGCCTACAGTTTTCTTTTCTTGTAGTGTCCGTATTTGGCTTTGGTATCAGGGTCGACCTTGCAAAATGAGTTTGGGAGTGATCCCTCCTCTTCAATTTTTTAGAAGAATTTAAGAAAAACTAACAGTAATTTTTTTTTAAAATGTTTGGTAGATATCACCACCTCAGAAACCATCTGATCCTGAGCTTTTATTTGTTGGGAGGTTTTTGTTTATTGATTCAATCTCTTTACTCATTACTGATCTTTTCAGATTTTTTTATGTCTTCATGATTCAGTTTTGGTAGGTTGTGTGTGTTTCTAGGAATTTATCCACTTCTTCTAGGCTAACCAATTTGTTGGCCTATAATTGTTCATAGTAGTCTCTTATGATCCTTTGTATTTCTGTGGTATCAGTTGTATGTCTCCTCTTTCGTGTCTAATTTTGAGTCTTCTTTTATTCTTTGTCTAGCTAAAGGTTTGTCATTTTTGCTTATGTTTCAAAAAAACAGCTCTTCGTTTTACTGATCTTTCCTATGTTTTTTCCAGTATCGATTTCATTTACCTCTGCTTCGATCTTTATTTTTTTCCTTCTGCTAATTTTGGGTTGAGTTTAGTTTTATTTTTCTAGTTCCTTCAGGTGTAAAGTCAGGTGTTCATTTGAGATCTTTCTTTTATCTTAATGGAGGCATTTATCACTCTAAACTTACCTCTTAGAGCTCCTTTTGATGCATGTCATAGGATGCATACACCGCCATATTACAGTGTTAAGAGTATTCTGAATTTGACTATATACTTGCCTTTACTAGTGTGTTGTAATTTTGATGTTTTCATGTTAATAACTATCATCCTTTCATTTCAGCTGGAAACGCTCCTTTTAGCATTTTTTGTAAGGAAGATCTAGTAACAGACTTCCTCAGCTTTTGTTTTTCTAGGAAAGTCTTTTTTTTTTTTTTTTTTTTTTTTTTTTGGCAGTTTTGTAACTTTATTTGACAATCAGCAGTTAGTTCTCATCCACATTAACTGTTTGTAGATTTTTGAAAGTGGTGACAGGTACGTAGGTAACCAATGTATAGAGCTTATTTGGTGAATCTTCATCCTCATTACGCTTTCTGGACAACCGCACACGGATACGGTACGGGACATTCCTTATTCCTTTGGCCCAGACAGCTTTGTTGAGTCTGGTGTCAATGCGTACATCTGGGGTTCCCATCTCCTTCATGGCAAATTTCCGGATCTCTTTGAGTGCCC
Source organism: Aselliscus stoliczkanus (assembly GCA_033961575.1). Lineage (NCBI taxonomy): Eukaryota > Metazoa > Chordata > Mammalia > Chiroptera > Hipposideridae > Aselliscus > Aselliscus stoliczkanus. Next base: position 47,171,001 of record CM066728.1, read on the forward strand.
GAGGGGCACGCTTCTTGAAACCCACTCCGTGGATGCGCTTGTGAATGTTGATGGTGTATTCTCTGGTTACCACCTCGTTGATGGCAGAACGGCCCTTCTTCTTCTCGCCGCCCTTCTTTGCGGGAGCCATCCTGCCAGGCCCAAGTGGGAAAAAAAAAAGAGGAAAGTCTTTTTTTTTCTCCTTCATTTCTGAAGGATAACTTTGCTGGATAGAGTATTCTTTGTTGGTATTTTTTTTTCTTCTTCCAGCACTTTGAATAATATCATCTGTCTCTCTCCTGGTAGCTAAGGTTCCTGTTGAGAAATCTACTGATAAACATATGGGGGTTCCCTTGTAAGTTTCAAACTTCTTTTACTTTGCTGTTTTTAATATTCTCTTTGATTTTTGACAATTTTGTTATAATGTGTCTTGGAGAAGATATCTTCAAGTTGAGTTTGTTTGGTAACCTATGAGCTTCATGAACTTGGATATCCAAATCTCTCTCCATATTTGGGAAGTTCTTGGCCATTATTTATAAATAAGTTTTCTGCCCCCTTCTCCCACTGTTCTTCTGAAATTCCAATAATTCACAAATTGTTTCTTTTTTTTTAAATTCTTTTATTGTGAAATAAACATTTTTTTAAAATTAGTTTCAGGTGTACAACACAGTGCAAGAGTTATCTTTTTTACCCCTCAAAGTGACAACCCCCCTCCCCCAATTCGCCACCCCACTGCCCCCGCTAATATCATACATATCTATTACAATTCCTTTGACTCCCTTCCACCGTATAATCCACATCCCATGACTATCTATATATTCAATTACAGTTGTCATACAATATTATACAACATCAGCTTCAGGTATACAGTGCAGTGATCAAGCCTGTACTCCATCCATGAAGTGGTCTCCCTAACAAGACATGTGACCATCTGACACCCCACAAAATATTATTATATACAACATTATTATATTCCCTGAACTGTGTTTCATATCCCTGTGGCAATATTGTAGTTACCTATTTATGTCGTTCAACAAATTGTTTCTTTTGATGGTGTCCCATACATCACATAGGCTTTCTTCACTATGTTTCATGCTTTTTTTTTTTGTTCTCCTCTGACCAGATAACATCAAATTTCCTGTCTTCTAACCCACCAATTTTTTTCTTCTGCTTGATCCATTCTGCTATTGATGCTCTCTATTGCATTTTTCATTTTCATTCATTGTATTCTTCAGCTCCAGAATTTCTGTTTCATTCCTTTTTATGATTTATATGTCTTTGTTAAACTTCTCATTTTGTTTGGTATGTTTTCTGATTTCATTGAATTGTTTGTGTTTTCTTGTAGTTCATTAAGTTTCCTTAAAACAGCTACTTTGAATTCTTTATTGGGTAAATCATGGATCTTCATGTTTTGGGGACCAGTTACTGGAAGATTATTGTGCTCCTTTGATGGTGTCATATTTCCTTGATTCTTCATGCTCCTTGAAGTTTTGTGCTGCTGTTTTCAAATCAGAAATAGCAGTTATCTCCTCCAGTTTTTACCATCTGCCCTCTCCAATGCATCCAAATTCATTTTTTTTTTTTTTTGCTCCAACAATATGCTATACCTTTTCTGCTGAAAATGTGGACTTCCAAAAAGGCTTTCTTGTTGGAAGGTGAGTGTCTAAGACAGTATTTTCCAGGCACTCCCAAACGATGGCCAAGGGGGCTGGAGTCACTTCACAGGCCACAGCCAGGACCAAGGTGTGTATGTATGGGTGGGCAAGACTCTTCCAGGTGCCTTGGCATATGGTGCTGGATCCCACAGCTTTCACAAAGGCATTTTTGTCTATGGATGGACGGATGCCAAATTGTTGTTGTTGGGTGGGGATAGGGGGACACGAACGACGGACATCTTATTCAGCACGTTACTGTCGTATAGTTTTAATTTTAATCTCAATAGTCACGTTAAGCTAGTGACCACCATAGTGTATACCGCAGTTCTGGAAGCTTTATTATACATATATTGTCTTACTGGAATTCACTTTTAATAGTAAAATTAAGAGAAACTTGGAAATTATTGATTTTGAGGTATTCAATTAGTAACAATAAATAACACCTAAGCAATAAGTAACATTTCTGGCATGCAATATCAGAGTTGTGATGCAAAAGCTTTTTTTCCTTCATAAAGCAGTTACCAGAGATCATTTAAGAGTTCCTCTTAACCTCTTTCAAGACAAATACCACAACAACATACCAGGGTTCCATTGGCATCCTGACTCAGGTTCTTCATCTCCCCAACAACGAAAGCAACCAGGTAAGTGCTCATCTTCATGCTCTCAGAAAACTCATCCTGAACAAGTCCATCTGCCAGAGGGAATGATGATGTCTACAAGCAAAGGGAAAAGATGACAGTTCTGTAACTATGGGAATAAATGCTAGTGAAAAGAAAAAAAAAAAACATCGGAAACTAAAAATCCAAATAGGAAATAAGTAGGAAAGCTGTTGGCATGTTTTAATCTCTTAGCACACATTTCTAAACAGAGCATGACCCTTAGTCTCAGTGTGTTCTACTAGCTTTCATCATGAAGATACATTAATTATAGCAAAAATCCTTAAGGAGATTTTCGTCTCAATGGACAGGTTTAAATAAATGTAAGTTAGAGGCAGTAAGTAACAGTGTTCTGTTTCTCCCCTCCCTTATGACTTAGGAGCGCTCCTCTCTAGTGCTACAAATATATTCACAGAAGGAACTATTGATGGGCTATCCATCCAAGAGGTCAAAATGGCTTTGGAAAGTACCATGTTGATAACCCCAAGAAAGTTAAGTGGGATCGAGGACAATAAGTCACTAGAGCAATCTGCAATAGACACAAGATGGGGGAATGCACGCAACTTTACAGGATTTTCTGCCCATGAGTTAAGGTATGTTTTGGGATACTAGGCAAGCAGGCATCCTCGTCTTTCAGAGACAAATTAAGGTGAAGGGTATGGCTGGGAATGGAACTGTTGAAGAGATGTCCCTGTTGAAAGACAGGTCATGTCCTGTCCTGTTCCACAAGGGTTGACTGCATAGTCTGTCAGCTGTGGCTGCTCCTCTCCCCCAGTCACATGTGTTCTGAGAGGCTCCTGTCAGGCTGCATACAGCCCCTTGGGTGTCAGCAAAAGGACCCACAAGTTTTTGCTTAACACAAAAACAATCTTGCTTGGTTTCACCCTCCCTGCCTCCCATGCAGAGCTTACATCCAAGAAAGACGTTTGTGGTCTTGTTAAACCTCCACATTACAATCCTCATTTTTCAATTAGCAATAAAACAGCAAGGTCAATCATGATTTAACACTATCAAAATTTCACTGTTTAGAATAGCAAATTCACCATATCTTAGGAAATATCACTGTGGCCTTCAGCACTCATTCATAGTATTAATAATTTTTATACAACTTTAATATGTAGTACATATTTCATATTTCCTGCCCATACATTCCATATCCAGCAGGTCTTTCTCTTAAGTGCTCCTCAGGCTGACGTCCCAATTGATTTCAACATGTATTTTAACTTGTATTTATGTATCTTAAGAAAGAATAAGAATGTATGAGATCTTAATCATTCTCAACAGTATACGGCAAAGAGGAATTGAAGTATTCATAACAAAGAAAGAGACCCACTCAAAGACTTTATAATCCAGGAACAGAACGGTACCTTAGGCATATTGGATAAAGCAGTGTACTGCTCCTCCCTTATGATCCTGATGAGGAATGTGGCTTTAAATGCTGGTTCATCAAAACAAGGAAAAGCAGATCTTGCTGCCAGGGGTTCAAACTGAGTTGCTGCAAAGTACCTAAAACAAATGCAAATTTATCCAATAGTTATCAAGCACCTACTACTATTCAAGGCAACCTGCCAAGTATGGGATAGTAAGATACACATCATCTACGTAATCCCAGTTATTAAAGGATCCACAATCAGCTCTGAGAGGCCAACTTGTCAGGCAGCAAATCATGACATAACAGTGAAAACAAAGGGTAGGAAACAAATTCTGCCTAGCAGTTGAGACACTGTAAGGAAAATGGCTGCCAAAATCTGAAGAGGGCCTTAAAAAATGAGGGAAATTTGAAAAGGTAGAGAAAGGAAGAGCATACATTCTAGGACGAATGGGAAGCATAAAGAAAGAGTGGTGCATGTGTGTTGGACTGGAGGTGGCTGACCAATGTAGCTGGAGACAAAGCCACAAAGGTAGGTCTTAAAAGGGCTTCTGACGGAAGATCAGTATGAAGGGTGGTCATTAACTGGCATCCATCATCTGTACAAACTCCGGCTTCATCACACACATACGAACTCTCAAACACAACTTGCACTTTGGTGAAGCCTGAGAGAACTCCGTGTCCTGTAGTATGATGATCTCCTTTACTCTCCTCAGAGAGGAATCAAACATTTCCCTCCCCCTCCCACAGCAACAACCCTTGAGAATTTGACTCATATAAAAGTCCTCAATTAGAGGCTGCTAGAAAAGCATAAAAAGCAAAAGAGGAGGGGCTGCCGGTTATCTCCGGTGGTTAGAGCGCAGGCTCATAACACCAAGGTTGCTGGTTCAATTCCCATATGGGCCAAGGAGCTGCACCCTCCACAACTAGATTGAAGACAACTACTTGACTTGGAGCTGATGGGTCCTGGAAAAACACTGTTCCCCAAAATTAAAAAAAAAAAAAAAAAGAAGCAAAATAGGAGAAAGGCAGATTTTTAATTAAGCAGAGGAATAAAACAGATACACATTTGGGAAATGATCCAAACATGGCCATAGAGCAATGGAGCAAGTGTGGTGGCCCAGGTGTGTATACTGCAGGCACCAGTCAATATGGTACATACACAACCACCACTTTAGACATGATAGCCTTGCTTGCTTAGGGCTTACTTTCCACTTTTAAAGATAAGTAGAAAAGTGTGTGGGATTTGGAATCAGAAAATATAAACTCTGCAATTTACCAGCCACATGACCTCAGGCACATCAGTGACCTACATCTCAATTTCCTTATTTATTAAATTAGAATTGAGGTAGGATCCCATGACAAACACCTAGGGTTTTTGTTAGAATCAAATAAAACTATTAATAATAAAAACTACTTGTGTGCCATCAAGTCCTACACAGATGTTTATTATAAATGCTACAAAGTCATAACTATTCTTTCACACGTAAAAGTATTATACTTTTTCTTGATAAGGATTTGCCAAATAACTATTTCTATTGGGTAAACTGCAAGAAAGGTAACAATCAACATACACAAAACAATGTAAACATATTTCTAACGTTACATTTCTTCACCCCACTCCCAAGTTCTTATCCAGTTAATAAAAGATTTTGGAAGAGGGCCACAAGGGACCAGTGGGTAAAGTCTGATGACATCTGTATTATTATTCATATAAGAAAGTATATTTGGACCACCGCTTTGGATAAAAATTGGATCGTGATGTTGTAAGACAAATAAAATCATAAATTACTGTTAAAAGAGACACAATAATAATTCTCCCATGAAAGTCCCTTGGAGAAGGCTGCTGCTTGATGATACTTAGAATCTGTCCTACCTATTCATATGTTGAATATCTTGAAGCTTATTCTTACAAGTAGCGACTGCATTTGCTTTCAGAAATAGTAGTTGCAGTTTGAGTACTGCCTCAAGTAGTGCTGAAGACAATTATGGGTCAGTTGGGGGTCAGGTTAGAGAAGTCAAAGCACTGGGGATAACAATGGATAAAGGAAAAGAGTGCACTAGGGAGGCAGTACACCACAGTGGTTAAGAAAATGGCTGCTGGTTAAAATGACCTTGGCTTTGAGTTCCCCTTTCTCTACCTGCTAGCCATAAGATGTTGGATGAGTTACTTTATGTGCCTCTGCCTCCTCATCTGCAAAATGAATAAAATATGAAAATCCAACTCTTGGTGGGTTTGATAGGATAAATAACTAAACATATAAAATGCTTGGAAGTTTGTAGTACTTCAGTTTTCAGTAAATATGGGCCATGACTATCACTGGAATTTAGGAAAGTGCATATGAAGTTCATTATGGCAAATGAGGTCTGAGAAAAAAAACAAACAAGGGCCAGATTTTGAAAAGACTTTTAAATCCTGTTGGAAATGAGGAACTACTACTGAAGCATCATAAGCCAAAGACCAACAAGGTGGAAGATGGGGTCAAGAGGAGGAGAGAAATGTGAGAAGAAGCCAGGAGATCAGTCCAGAGGATGCTTCATGAGTTCAAGAAAAAGACACACTGAAAGACAAAAATATAAACCACATCCCCATCCTAAATTTGTTTATGAGCTCCTTTCCTATCAGTTTGCTATTTAGAATCTGAAGGCTATCATCAACTTCTAGACCATCCCCACCTCTTAGATGATGTTGGTAACACCCCTTACCACAAGCAATGTCAGTACGTGTTGGCATTTACATATGCTCTGATTTTCCAATCAATAAGGAATATATCCCTTATTTACTCCCTACTTGTTTAAATATTTATTCTTACTATATCTCAGGGTGGGGAGGGAGTACAAAAACTTCTCTAACAGAACTAAGCAAAATTAAAAGTGGGAAAAGACCAAAAAATTGCTTTGAATTATAGTTTTCGGACATCTTGAAAGGTATAATCTGATAACTTTAATCTTATATCCAGATATACATTTATGCAGAACATTCATATTACTGAACAAAAATGGTTAATGCACGTGTATTTTTTTTGTAACAGCAGTTTCACAGACTGATTTTTAAAATACTATTTTTTCAGTACTCTATTTCTTAATTTTAAGAAACTGTCTTCCATTTTTCTAGCATTTTCCACAACTTAATCCAGTCCATGGCAGGAGTGAATAAGTGACCCTTCTACAAATTGCATTATTCGGCCACAGGACATTTTTCTTCCCATTATATAGTAGAGGGCTCAAGTGACGCAAGGGCACCAATCCGATTGGAAGAGATGATAAAGGATTTGCCTTAAAAGTTTGTTTGCATACTAAGAACATTGTTTTTATACAGATATATCCTATAGTTCCTAAAGATAATAGAGATTATGGAAGAAGAAGTAAAGCCAAGAAGTCTGAGCTGCTATTGCAGTTATAAACTTGCTTTTAATGTCAGATCTCATAAAGAGCCAGCATGCCAAGTATTATATAAAGGGACAAGAGAAAAATTACTTATCCGAATAGGACTACAGATCCTGCTTTTGTCTCTTTCTCCATTTAAGAAGGATAACTAAACTTCCTCAAATAGATTTAGAATATTCATCTCTAGTTTCCTCAATACACCAACATACATTAGCCAAATGGCCAGCATCAGTAATTCACAAGCTGGTTTACAAAGTAATATGAGAAAATGTTTCAACTGTATTAAGCAGATCTCACAGTGCACACAAGAGAACTGACATTATGCTAATTAACAACAACCTGTTTGCCGTGTGCTCTGCATCTTTCAGGAAATTCGAACTATTTGCTATGGATACTAAGATTAAAGTACAAAAGTACATGGTCTAAATCGGGGGGCTGAAAATGCTTTTATGTTTTGAGTCGCTGTTTTAAAAAACCAAATTAAGTCTCTTCTAGATTTTTTTTTAAATTTTCATCAGAAATTCAAAATAGTCAAGAGTGGCATTTTTAAAAAACAAATTAGCAAAGATTAAGGATGTTAAAAATGATACATGTAAACATAAACACTTCTTCACACCCTTTTTCCTCTGTCTCACAAAGCACTTCCTGAAAGCTCTGCACATCAAGAAAATAGCTCCTTTTTTTTTTTTTTTTTTTTGAGGGCCGTGTCACTGGCCCTCATATGTGGGACCCGAACCGGGGCCGCTGGCTTTCCAAGCCAGCACTTAACCACTGTGCCACTCGGCCGGCCCAAAAAAATAGCTCTTAAGGAATAATCCATACTCCTTTCCTCTGTGCTTCTCATAGGGATCATGTGAGGTAAGAGAAAACTAGATTCATCTTATATAATATAAAAAGCTCAAGATAACGTAAGTTTTTGTAATGGACTATAAGTGATATAATCTTTACCCATCTCCTTCCATCAGCATGCCCCCACCCTCACCATGATATATGATATATGCTCAAGGCCTCAATGAAAAGAGAAATAGTACATTCTTCCAAATCACCCTTCTACTATTTTACACATAACATCCTAAATTTTAAAAAACTGCAGTTCATGTCTCTGGTGTGGGCAAAGGAATACAGATTGCAGAAATCATCACAGAGCAAAGGGCAAGGATCATTTCAGAGGGCTACATACTTTTTCTCTTTATTTTCATCTGTGTAGGAGATGCCATAAAACCCATAGTAAGGGCTAGATATATTGGCTGAGTACTCTATCTTCAAGGTATAATTGTGCCCTTCAAGAAGGGTTTCAGGGGCGACAATGGCGATTTGTTCATGAAATGGATATTCCAAGACCTCAACTTGTTTTTCTTGGCTTGAAGCTGCTGAGATAAAGGTCGCTCTTGAAATATTATGGCATTTGCTGTGGAGAATAATATTCCAAGTGGCCTGAAGAGCCTGGAGTGAAATCGTCACAGAACCTCTGAATGTCATTGAGGTTAGGTTTGGATGTAGGGTAAGTTCATAGCGTAGTGGCATAATGGCAGTGGGCAGCCTGGTTTGTGCCCACGGAAACAACTTCCCATTGGTCGCAACCGGCTGAATTAGTCCCATGGACTGGTTTTTCTTATGGCACCCTTCTTTGGTAAAGGTACACCGGGGCAGTAGATAAATCACCATGATTACAGAAACGGCAGCCAAAATGATAAAGGCACAGACCCCCATGGTCCTCGCCGAGGGCACTGAGCAAGGCCCATCTGGGCTCTGCCTGTAGCCGGCTGCACTGTTCCGAAGGCCAGAGCTTCTGTTCATGAAGGACATGCCCAGCAGCTTTGCGGATGACTCGTAATCCTCTTCATCCTCGTCCATCTCGTGCTCACCAAGACCCCGCACCAGCAGTCGTGAGCCCCGGGGCTCATATTCCACCTCGTCAGGCTCTAGAGGGTGTAAACAAGGCTCTTTGGCTAAATCCACCACATCTGGTTCTTCCTCAAACATGCTGTTTTCAATCATATTCCTGGGGAGCTGAAGCCGATCTAAAATACCAAAACATAAGGACAAGGCGCAGAGTTAGGAAGAAAAGCTCACAATAAGATGTCTGGCTAACAAGACCCCCCTTTTTTTTTTTTTTTTTTTTTTGTTGAGGGCAGTGTCACTGGCCCTCATATGTGGGACCTGAACCAGGGCCGCTGGCTTCCCAAACCAGCGCTTAACCACCGTGCCACTCGGCCAGCCCTAACAAGACCACTTTTAATTTAAGATTTTGTTTTTTTATCACTAAGACTTATTTCCATCTCAGAGCTACTGAACTAAATAAGATGCTTATAATTTTCTTGTATCCATTAAAAACACATGCATCAATAAAAATATACTATGAACATGAAATAAGAAAGCAAAATAAACAGACTAGTATTAAAAAAAGGTAGCTGAGACTCAATCCTAATTACCTTAATACATTCCTGCCCAACAACCTGGACCCTTGTCCTGAGCCTTTCAGGGCCCTGCTTTGGCCTGCCTCTGGCTGCGCCTGGCCTCACAGGTTGAAAGGGATCAATAAGATCAGAGATGTGCCCACCCACAGTCCATGTCCCTCTTCTGGGGTCCTGGCCCCAGAGGCCCAGAATTCCTGCATTGAGGGCCTTTGTGGGTCTCTTCTCTGAGTCCCATTCTCCCTAAGAAGGATCCCAAATAGGTATGCCCAGTTATAGTCTTAAATAATGGTCATGCAACAGGCTGGGTTATTTTTCCCTCCCAGAAGAGTGGTGTTTCTGTTCTACAGCAAACTGAAATTTGGCAAATTATGTAGGAAATTTCCATAACCAAGAAGTAATAAAAAATAAGACAAAACAACTGTAAAAATCAGATAAAATTACAATCCAACCTGTTTTTTCATGCTTCTGGGCCATTCAGAAGCACAACATATTCCCCTCTGTAACAACCATGTTGTACACCATGAGTATAAGTGGATCTTGGGATGGGATAATGGTAGGAGTTCTTATAAATTACAAAGAACCACACTCTCCAACTTGCTAAGAGTCACTGAGAAAAAAAAGGCTCAAAAAGTAGATGGATAAATAATCACATATAGATCGATAATTCCTAGAACCAGATCATTCAATGTTCTCTATGTAAGAATCATAGAATTTTAGCTTTTAAGGGATCTCAACAGTTTGATAATAGAAACAAACCCCTATTAACCCTTCCTTACAAGGTACTTTCTACATATCATTTCTAACTCTCACAACAACTAGAAAATGGTATTATAATTATTTCTGACATGAGAAAAAAAAATTATCTCCATAACGTCACAGTTATTTAGTCACAAAACTGACATTGGAGCCCCTTTCCAAAAATCTAATTCTAAATTTTAGACTCTTTCCATTATTAAATTGCATCCCTCTACTCAACTGATTCAATAAAGGATGAGAGCTTATACCTAAATTATTTATTTATTTTGTACTTGGCAATGAAGTTGCGAAGAATATTATTTTGCCATCAGCAGAGAAAAACACATAAAATTAATTAATACTATTTTAACAGAAATGCCATGTATTTTGTGCTATTCAACAAATACTAAATAACTAAACAGTGGAAGCTCATAAACCATGAAACAAAGTATCAATAAATATTAAGATAAAATTTTCAGCCTGGCTACTCAAAGTGTGTGGTCTGTGGAGCATCTGCAACACATTGCAGCTTTTTCGAAGAGCAGACAGACTCCAAGTCCCTTCCCTGAATTGAAGTTTAACAAATCCTTAGCTGATTTATGTGCCCATAAGCTTGAGAAGCACTAGTTTAAGCCCTCTCCATGGTCACCACTAGACACTCCATTCCTGGGTGTGCTCTGGCCCACTTCTTTCTGTTCTGAGAATAGCCAGCCTGCTCTTTCACACCATCTTCCTCTCTGCTCCCTTTGCCTGCAATGTCATCATTTCTCTCTTCCATCACAGACCACCTGGTGAAGACCCATTATTCCATAACTCAGCTTAACTTGCTACAATGTAAATTAAGAAAAATTATGTTTGTTTGTTTTTTTAAAGATTTTATTGGGGGAACTGGGGGAGGGGAACAGCGTTGGGGAATCGGGGAAGGGGAACAGACAAGTTGCTGTCTTTTTGTTCTTCAGTCTAGTTGCGGAAGATGTTGCTTCACTGGCCCATGTTGGTATCAGCATTGCGCTCTTCCCGGATGAGACATATGGATCACCGGCCTCTGGATGTCACTCACCGCGGCCATTGGCCGCTCACGGTGGCTGCAGGCCACTCACTGTAGCTTATGGCAACCCACTGCAGCAGGGGCTGCAGCCTACACCATCGCTGGGGCTCCAGGTGGAGCTGTTGTTAGCTGTACAGGGCAGTGTCACTGGCCCTCATACGTGGGATCCGAATCGGGCCGCTGGCATCCCCAAACCAGCTCTTAACCAATGCACCACTCGGCCGGCCCAGAAAAATTATGTTTTTATTCCCTTTTAAAACTACATTTCATTTTCACTTCAACTCACCCATTGTTGCTTTGGGGAGCACAGAGACACCAATGCGGCTGTCTTTTCCTACCTCCTATCCATCCTGAACTTCATAAAAACTGCTACTTTAAAAGTTTTCTTTGAATAAAACTTTTAGTCACTTTCGAGGTGTGGGTTTTACCAAGCTGCCATCTATCCATCTCCAGGGAATGGTCTGGAAAAAGAAGAAGGGTGATATTTCTAATATCCTGCTTTGGGAATTTAGTCTCCTAAACTTCCTACAGTGCCCCAAGTTTTTATGGCAAAGTTTTTTTGTTTGTTTGTTTGTTTTTAAGATTTTATTGGGGAATTGAGGGAGGGGAACAGACAAGTTGCTGTCTTTTTTTTTGTTCTTCAGTCTAGTTGCAGAGGATGTTGCTTCACTGGGCCATGTTGGTATCATCATTGCGCTCTTCCCGGATGAGGCAGATCGGTCGTCGGCCTCTGTATAGTCGCTCACCGCGGCTATTGGCAGCTCACGCTAGATGCCAGCCGCTCACACTGGCTGCTGGCCACTCACTGTAGCCTATGGCAGCCCACGCAGCAGGGGCTGCAGCCTACACCAACTGTTGCCGGTGCTCGCACAGCCCAGCTCCAGGTAGAGCTTTTGTTAGCTGTAGAGGGCAGCGTCACTGGCCCTCATATGTGGGATCCGAACCGGGGCTGCTGGCGTCCCAAACCAGCTCTTTACCAATGCGCCAATTGGCCGGCCCTATGGCAAAGTTTTAATAGTTAATTGTGTTTGGGGGGCCATTTACTTCATTAACAGAGCAAACACTGCTACAATTAAACTTATTTTTTTTTCTAACTCTTAATGAACAGTTAATGGTTAGAAATTTTCTGTAGTATTGGGTTGTCGAAAAAGTCATGACGCATTTTTGCAACAAAAAAACAGAAAAAATACGTCATGACTTTTCCGACAACCAAGTAGTTTTTTTAATACCTGCCTGGTGTGCTGCAGATGAGTTGCTTAATTTGTGTTTCCATTTTAAAACATCTAAAAGGCCTTTTAAAACTTAACTATCTCACATGGGAAAACCATGTTCTCTTAGGCATTTGCCCATGTTTTGTTCTGTCAGTCCTGATGCAGACAGCAGTGAGGTCTGGGCAGTATGGTTTCACTGAATAAATTTCTGAACCAACTCTAGGTATGACTTCAACTTACTATTTAGAGCATTTCCATCCCTGAATTCCATCCTCCTAGCCCGGAACTTTGTGTTTTGGATTCCTCGGCCATGCCCTATTTAAAGCCAAGGGGTCATCTACAAGTCTGACCATTTAACATCTCCTGTCTGCAGTTCATTAATTTCAAATCTGTGACATGGGATTAATCAGATGTCTGCCAAAACCCAGATAACTTACTTTTATTTATCACCCAGTCAGATGAATGCCTATGTAGAATTTTAATCTTTCATAAATGGAACACATCGACCCATCTGCTGTATTTTACTGCACATTAGAAACAAATTTGTAGGTGTGTACAATCATATCAAGTTAAATATATCAAACGAGAGGAAATCACTTTCATTACAGGTCTATTTAAGAAAATGTTGCTTTGGCTTCTTAAGTCAGTACCCTTTGATCTTAGCATTAAATTGTAATGTAACACATGACTACCCTTTGCTCTCATGGGATTTATTTGTATTGATAAAAGGGATCCTAAAGAAACAGGAAATTTTCTAAAACCTCTTAAATCCACATACACAGGCTATCTAAAAGCAAAGAATGTCCTAGTTGAAATGTTTCAGTTTTAAATAACAGAGACCCATGTGGTTATAATCTAAGAAAACTGAAGACATTTCTTTTCATCAGACACTATTAACTGGTGCTCCTTGATGTTGCCTGTGGACCACTGCCAACCTGCACACTGTGTGTTACCTGTCCGTGTCAGGATACACATAGAAAATCAGTATGTAAAAACTTCTCTAGCAATTTGACAGTAATTTTATGTCTATAGAATTTAATAATTTAAAAATAAAGCTTATATTTTGCATGTCTTTTTCCATTTCAGTTTTCCAATGATTCATTTTATATGCCTACAAATTTTCTGCAACAGATTAAAAATTAAAAAAACAAAAAACAAGAAACCTCGATTCTTCATCTGAGGTAATGTGAGAAGCAATGAGTTGCACTGTCACTATACTGGCAATTCAGGTTGATATAAAGTTCTCAACTGTGACAGTGGCAATGGAAGTGAAAAGGAGGGCATGACTGCAAGTCATGTTAAAGAGGGAAATCAATGTCAATTCTTTATACACATTCCGGCTTGGATAATTAGAAGAAGGAATGCCATCCATTGAGATTAAAAATACAGGTTTTCATATTCTCTTTAAAAAAAAAACAAAAAAAAAAACCCCCAAACTTTCTTTGGAGGGAGTAGTGAGAATGGAGTTATGAGATGGCATTTGGTATGAGACATGACATATTTGATGTATGTGTCAGATATCCAGGTGAAGATGTTTGATTAATAGCATAGTATAAAAGCCTAACGTCAGACGGAGGTTGAAATTCTGGCTCTTCTACTGACTGCTTGATCTCAAACAGGTTACCAAACTTGTCTTAGTTTTAATTTCCTCACCTATAAATGTGGAAAACATTACTATTTTGTAGGACTGTTACAAGGATTATATCATGTGGGTCTGAACTCAAAAGAGGGAAATGAGTGGAAGATTCAGGCTTCAGATTTGCCTACCATTTAATTAAATGATAATTAAAATCACGCAGATGGGGTGAGATTATTGAAAGAGAGATGAGTCAGAGAGCATCAGCTTTACAGAGGTGGGCTGAGCAAGAAGGGCAGCAAAGGAGAAGAAGAAAATACTAGGGGTAGGAAAATCAGGCAGAAGCATCCCAGAAAGCAAAGGAAGGATTTCATGAAGAAGGAAGTGGTCAGTATTTCATTTCTTAGAAAGGTTAAGTAAATGAGGCCTACAGAGGCCACTGGATTTGGCAACCAGAGAACCAGAGACTTTCATGAGGTGTGTTCAGTGGAGCAATGGGAACAGAAGCCCGACTTCAGGGGCCTAAAGAAAGAATGGAAAGTCAACAAAAGGCTATGGACTATTCTTTCAAGGTACATAGTTGTGTATCAATAAAAATGCAAAGGATCAAACTAAAAAAAAAAAAAAGATGGTATAAAGAAACATTAAATCCTTTTATTTTTTTATTCCTCTGTGTTTAAGATGGAAATAATGTAAGCATGGATTTAATGTGAGGGAGGAAAAGTAAAGAACAACAAAACATGGAGGTGGGGAAGCAGACCAGAGGAAATGCTTTATCCCAGAGGGACAGGGAAACATCACAAAAGCTCCAGTAAAGAGATTAATCATGATGGGAGCTAGGCACTTTCATCCTTCAAACTTGGAAGAATAGGCAGTAAGACAGAGAGGAGAAGCATGTATATGAGCATGGAAAGCTGAGGGTGTGAACAGCAGAGCATCTATGTTCTCTGTGACAGAGGAAGCAAGGCCATCTGCTCAGAGTCAAAGGCAGCTATAGGGAAAGCATAGGTGACTTGAGGAGAAAAATAAAGGACAGATGCTATGGGAGAGGACCAGAGAGGAGTGACCCAAGGACAAAGTATGGATGACAAGTTTAGTTAATGCCCAGTTGAATATGTCATACCACCAGTCTCCATAAATGTGGTTAACATTGCTTACCAGTGCAGATCTAAAAGAGAAAGTGTGGGGCCGGCCGAGTGGTGCGGTGGTTAAGAGCTGGCTTGGGACGCCAGTGGCCCCGGTTCGGGTCCCACATATAAGGGCCAGTGACACTGACTTCCAAAAAAAATAAAAATAAAAATAAAAAAAATAAAAGAGAAAGTGTGTTATGTGTATTTTTCCACAATTACAAATAAAAAGTAAATTAAAATTTTCTTTTTTAAAGTAGAGAAAGCAGATGGTTAATTCAGGGTTAAATGTGTAGGGAGGATATGATGAGAAGAAGCTAAGGGAAAATGCATAGAGGGTGCTGGCAAAACAGTAAGTGATTAACTGAGGAGTTCAACTTATTATACAAAACATAACAAAAAGTAAAACTATGGCAAACATGAATAACATGAATTAAAAGGAGCAAACTTCCCACAGACTTAATCCCTTAAATTACCATCACATTTTCTGAGAAAATGAAATGAAATGGGATGTATTTCCAAATCAACAAGCCAAAACAACTTTAAAAGAATAGGTCTAATTAAAATAAGCCTTCTTGGGCACATACAAGATTTACTATATTCAATTAGGTAATACAGTAACTTGCTATATTTAAGCTATGCCCTAAAAATAAAGGATTATTCTTCTGAGGCCCCTATGACACATTTAAATAGCACTACAAACTCCAGGCGAGAGACAGCATTTATATCTTCTAGATCACTTCCAAGTGGAAACTTTGTTAAATTTCTGAAGCGATGGCTAATTATCAGATAAAGTATTTCCCTATGAGCAATCCTCATCCATCAAAAAGAGATTTTCAATAAGTTTAAACTTAAAAAGAAAAGAAAAAGACTAGAATTTAGAACAAAAAAGTGATTTTTTTAACAGCTCTAATCTGACAAAACTTTATCCAACCCACCCAGCCATCCCAATGCTCATGTTAAATTACAAGTTTAAATATATCATTATCTCACCAGAATATGAAGGGCAGTCATTAAGAGAGAACAAGTTTTGAAGCTGTTCCCTGACACTTCCTGTTTCCTTCCATCTCAATGTTTAAGCAGTGCCATAAAATACAAACACAAAAATCCTACGTGCATTCTTACTTTCACTCCAATATACAGTGCTTTCCCACAAACCACATTTAATTTTCCAGTTGGCAGGCACAAGGCCATATCCCAGGGTGCAGGATTCAAGTAAGGTCTTCCTCTCTTCTATTCCCCTCTCCCCTGTTGTCTCCCTTGTGAAGAGATAAGAGAGAAGTAAATGAATGACTATGAGTGGGAGGTGGGACAATCAGAGAGCAATCATTCAGTTAATGAGCACCGTAAACTCACTTTACTTAGTTTAGTTATAAAAGAGGGTAGGATTTATTTTTCCTTTTCATGAAATCCCTAAAGTTCACTTCAAAACATATAAAAATGCTGTGGGAGACTTCTACTCCCAAAATGACAGAGTAATTGGTACCAGACTTTTCCTCTTCTCGTAAACAAATATTAAAATAATGCAACTATATTCAGGTACTGGGTAAGACACAGAGCAAGAATGTGACCTCTGCCAGAAGGAAAAGGTGAGCCCACATTTGCTCTGGTTCTCTGCCTAAGGGCACTTCCCTAATTGTAGTACATTAACCGGGGTCCAACCAAAGCAGGGCTGGTAGGCAGAGACAAGGCACCAGAGAAGTGGGAACTACACAGAGGGGGACCATAGAGGTCTGTACAACGCTTTTCTAAGGCAGGACATAACTACATGAGGCTCACAAGGACTGATTAGCTGTAATAAAGTTAATATGGAATAGAAATACTAGAGGTCAAGCAACATAGGGAAACGTTAGCAGTCTAACCCAGCCTGAACAAAAAAACACCTCATTAACACTCTGGGCATCAACTCGCTTCACTTTAGGAGCAAAAGCACACCCAAGAATAAAGCCTACCCCAAACCCACACTAACAAAGTCAAAAACCAATAAAATTCATAGGGATACAGAATTTGGATGTTGAGTCTTCCTAAGTTAGAGGAGCCTACCTTGAGCTTTCCACATATCTTCCCTAGCAAAATATAAAAGCCTAAACAAGTTGATCAGCCAATGACTAAACTGCCTACTAAAACAAAAACCAACAATCTACAAAGAAATTAAAAAAAAAAAATTCAGCATCTCAACAATGTATCAACACTGTCCAAAGCATAATAAAAAACTACTAGACATTCAATGAAACAAAGAAATATGATCCATAGGAAAAAATAAGTCTTTGGAAACTGACTTTAAATTGACCCAAATATTGCATTTAGTAAAAACTTTACAGCAGCTATTATAAATACGTGTCAAAGAGTAAAAAAAAAAAAAAAAATCTGTTTTAACAACAATAATAATAAAGGAGAACATATAAACAGATGGGAATCTCAGCAGAAAAACTGAAACTACAAAAAAGAACCAAAGGGTAAAAAAATATGGAAATTCTAGGACTGAAAGGTTCAATAACTAAAATAAAATAAAATAAAATCACTGACTAGACTTAGTAGATTGGAAATAGCAAAAGAAAGAGTCCTTGAACTTGACAGATCACTAGCAATTACCAATTTCAGGAACAAAGAGAAAAAAAGGATTGAAGAAAAATGACTATAACATCAGAAATTTGTGGGACAATATCAGATGGTCTAACATACATGTAATAGGAGCCCCAGAAGATTGTGAGAATAAGGCAGAAAAAAAAATTTGAAGAATAGTTAAAATTTTACTAACTTTGATGAAAACATTATTTACCAGATCCAAAAAGCTCATCAAACTCCCAAAACAAATACAAAGAAAATCATACCTAGCTAAATCATGGTCAAACTGTTGAAGACCAAAGATAAAATCTTTAAAGAAGCCTGAAAACAATATGTTACATACAGGAGAAAGATAACGAAAAAAATACTAACTTTTCATCACAGTAATGTGGACCAGAAGATGACAGACAACATTTTTAAGGGGCTGAAAGAAAAAAAAAAAAAAAAAATTGTCAACTCAGAATTCTATATCCAGTGAAAATATCCTTCAAAAACAAGATAAATACACTTTCCAACAAATGAAAGTTGACAGAATTCATCTCAAGCAAGTGAGCACTACAAGAAATTATAAAGGAGGGTCTTCAGACTGAAGAGAAATGATGCCAGATGGAAATTCAGATCTTCAGGAAGGAACGAAGAGTATCAGAAATGATGAATAAGTTGCTAAAATTAAAAGCTTATGTTCTTTACTTTTTCTTAAAATTTCCTTAACAGACTGTATTTCAAAACTATATGCTTAAAGCAAGAACAACATGTTAGCAGTTTTTAACATATACATAGTAATAAAAGATCAGACAACAAAAGCACAAAGAATGGAGAAGGTAAACAGGGGAATTAAATTATATTTGTGAATTGAGAAAGAGATATGGTAAATGTAAAGTGAGTAGTAGGAAGTCTGAAGCAGAAAGTGAGAAGGGTCAAGTGCAAAATGTCAAGTAGTACAACACTGACTATAAACAGACTTTAATAAATTAAGGATGCATATTATCAGCCCTAGAGTAATCATTGAAAAACTAATCTAAAAGATGTATAGTTAAGAAGCCAATAGAAGAAATAAAATAAAATATTAAAAAATACCCAATTAATGGGGCCGGCCGAGTGGAGCATTGGTTAAGAGCTGGTTTTGGGATGCCAGCGGCACCGATTCGGATCCCACATATGAGGGCCAGTAACACTGCCCTCCACAGCTAACAATAGCTCCACCTGGAGCTGGGCTGTGCAAGCCTTAGCAATGGTGTAGGCTGCAGCCCCTGCTGCCGTGGGCTGCCATAGGTTACAGTGAGTGGCTAGCAACCAGCGTGAGCTGCCAATAGCCTCAGTGAGCGAACATCCAGAGCCTGGCAACCGATCTGCCTCATCCGGGAAGAGCGCAATGCTGATACCAACATGGGCCAGTGAAGCAACATCCTCCACAACTAGACTGAAGAACAAAAAGACAGCAACTAGTCTGTTCCCCTTCCCCGATTCCCCAATGCTGTTCCCCTCCCCCAATTCCCCAATAAAATCTTAAAAAAAAAAAACCCAATTAACCCCAAAAGAGGAATAGAAAAAAAAAATTAAAATATTGCAAAATGATAGACTTAAAACCACATAAATAATTACATTAATTTTAAGTGGATTAAACGTTCCTACTAAAGGGTGGAGATTGTCACACTGGATTCAAAAAAGCAAGACTCAGCTATATACTATCTGTAAAAGATACATTTTAAATTTAAATACACAAATAAGTTAAAGCAGAGTGAAATTTTATAATGATAAAAGAAAAAAATTCATCAGGATACTATAATAATAGTAAATGTGTGTACCTAATAACAGCTTCAAAATTCGTAAAACAGAAAAAGACAAAACTCAAGAGAGAAACAAAAACATACACAACCATAATTGAAAATATTTATGCTTCTCTTCATAATTGCTAGACAAGTAGACAACAAATAAGTAAAGCCATACAATATCTGAACAATACTACCAACCAATTGGGTCAAATTGATTGGTAGTATTGTTTATAGAACATTATACCAAATAACTGCAGAATACAGATGGAACATTCACCAATATGGACAATATGCTGGGCCATTATATACATCTCAATAAACTTCAAAAGACTGAAATAGTCTTTTTAGAGATTATGTTCTTTGACCACAATGGAAACAATTAAAAGAACAATAATAGTAAATAATCTATATAAACTCTAGATATTAGAAAATAGAAAATAAAGTTCTAAATAAAATCCATGAGCTAAAGAATAAGCCACAAAGGAATTAGAAATTATTTGAAATATAATAAAAACATAATATATCAAAATTGGAGAGAAGGGCCGGCCAAGTGTCATGGTGGTTGAGAGCTGGCTTGGAACACCAGCGGCCCTGGTTCGGGTCCCACATATGAGGGCCAGTGACACTGCCCTCAAAAAAAAAAAAAAA
Source organism: Aselliscus stoliczkanus (assembly GCA_033961575.1). Classification (NCBI taxonomy): domain Eukaryota; kingdom Metazoa; phylum Chordata; class Mammalia; order Chiroptera; family Hipposideridae; genus Aselliscus; species Aselliscus stoliczkanus. The sequence goes on from CM066728.1 coordinate 47,191,146, forward strand.
AAAGATTTAAAAAAGAAATTGGAGAGAAAATTAATGCTTTAATTGCACATATAGAAAAAGGTTTAAGATTAATGATATAAGCTTCCACCCTAAGAGGCTAGAAAATAGCAAATTAAGCCTAAGTAAGTAAAGAAATAACGAACAGAGCAGAAATCCATGAAACAGAAAACAGAAACAACAGAAAATTAACAAAGCAAAAAATGCTCACAGGGCAGGAAAGCAGTGTTATTGGCTCTAATCCATAATCTCCTAGAAACTAACCTAAAAATCCACATACAGCAAGTCCTAGCAGATCTCCAAAACCAATTTTTCACTTCTCAAAAGTCTAGTTAGGTTCATTAGAGACACAAATCAGAATTGGGTCCTAGGCCAGAGACAGGGATCCTCTTTAGCAAGCCCAGTCTTACATCTGTCCCTCTTTCAAGAATTTCTGGCAAACACAAAATCATTCAGCCAGTGATAATGCTAGTTAAACCCAAATTTAGAAACCACATATGTTCTCCCCCACTCTTAAACAAAATGCTCAGGGAAATGGGTTTTGTTGGTAAATCCCAGCCTTTAAAATGAATCAGCGAGCTACTATTAAGCAAAAAACTGTATTTAACTCATCTAGTCTGTATTTTGATTTTTGCATATTTTTTCTTAAAAAGGGAAATCCTGTTTTAAGTATCCATTTAAAGTTTTAACCGCATACTTCTCAATAAGAGATCCCAAAATTTTTCTTTTAAAAGGCTTTGTTTTTAAACATTTCATTTAAAGTACTTCCTTCACAACTCTGAGGCTCATTTTGCAGAAATACAACTATCCTGCCATAGTAGCTCAGGTTACAATTATGTCAAACCGATCTCCACAGCCAGCACCTTTGTTCTGAATCTCAGTGACCCAATGGCCAAACCTACATAGAAACTAACTAAATCGGTCCTTGGCCACAGTCCCACAGTCCCACAAATCCCTAAACCAAGCACAGTGCCTGCTCTGCCTCTGACCACACACAGATTGCCAATATCTGGGTTTCTCTCAAGCATGCATGGCTGCTGTGCCACTTCATCACTGCCCCCTTATCCCACCCTCTTCACTCTCCTCAGCCTGGGCTTGGCTTTTCTCCCTCTTCATTACACTAGCCCAATGTTCTCTTTTTAAATCCCTAGTTTCTTCTACCTTTTTTTTTTTTTTTTTTAAGGGCAGTGTCACTGGCCCTCATATGTGGGACCCGATCCGGGGCCGCAGACTTCCCAAGCTAGCGTTTAACCACCGAGCCACTCGGCCGGCCCTCTTCTACCTTTTTAAAATCAATTCAACTATTACTAGGAAAAATATTCTCCTCTGACCCCTTCCCCTACTCTCCCTAAAAGAGTAGACCATAAACATGAAGATGCCTAACTGTTGTTTCCAAATGAAAAGGTTAGAAGGACTGCAGTAAAGAAATGCTTAGATAGGTCCTGAAAAAAATAACCCAGTGAGACTTCCATGGATATTCTGCTCCCCCCCACCCCCGCCCCATGGTAACTCCTTGGACTATCTAGAAAGAGCGACTTGTTTATAGTAAATCTAGTCATCATTCTATAGTAATTCTGACAAGTTGGGAAATTAGCCAGCATAGGCTTGCTTCTCAGTAGCCACTGTCCACAGAGCTGTGTTTATAATTTGACAGTGCAGTGTTAATTATGCTGACTGCCCTGCCAATGGTCTACACAAACTACAGGGAGAGATCAAAACAATCATTTCCGAATTATAAGTCACCTCACTCTCCATGCTACACACCACTGGCCACCTCTCAAACCTGGCAAATCAAAGTTGTGTATTCTGCATGCTTATACAGCCTTTCACAAGTAGAACAAAATACTGAGTTCCAAAACCTGCCCCATATACTTTTCTACAATAATGGGTACATTTTAATCCTGGTAACTTTTTGCTTAGTAAAGAATTACAAGTTTCAGAAAAATGTCAAAGCCTGGTTTTACCCTTATAGGGAAGAAAATTTCTGCATAAGTAAATTACAATTAGAAATTCTGCTTCACACTTCGATAACTCCTCTAGGCAGGGACTCTTACCTCATTCCTCTTTGCATCCCTGGCACCTAGCAGGGAAGAAGCCTGCCATAAATGTTGAAATGTTGAAGGGAAAGTAGCTACTCAATACAATAAAACAAAGTGCTTATTAATGAAAATAGCCCACAAGTCAGCTCATAAACTCTACGAGGGCTGAACCCTGGCTGACTGAAGGCTGTAATTAGATAGAATTAATAGGCTAGCTACGAGGTTACCAAGGTCCTCCTGATACCTGCTGTGGGCAGGGCTTAGTACTTCAGTGATCACAGGCTCCGAGTCACTGCATTTCACTTTCTATGGCACACAGGTTCTCCACACCTCTTCCTCTCTTTTCTCTAAGCCACTATATAATTTAAATCCATTATGGTTCAGGAGGCAGACAGTATATAGCAAATGGAAAGCTAGAGGTTCCAGCTCTGGCTCCACCACTTAAGTGTGTATTGGAATCTCAGCTCTCTCACTGGTAAAATAGGGATAACAACTGCCCTGTCTGCTTAGGTTATCACAGGGGTCCAATAAGATAGGTGAGTCACAACACTTTGTAAACTATGAAGGGCTATATTAATAAACAATGTGTTGCTAATGTATTAAAAAAATAATTAGAGTAGGAGCTTCAAAGTCATAAACAAAAAAAACAACAACTTTTACTTTCCTGCCAAGCATGCTAGTTATTTCTCTTTAAGATCCATCAGTACAACTTTCCCTCTCATAAGTTTTACTGTAAAAGATGATGCCGAAATGTTGCTCAAAGCATTTATCAGTAGATAAATTCATAAAATAAGAAGAGGCCAGAAATCTCATTTTGTCTCCAGTGCCATAAATACCAAATGATCACATAAGCAACCCCTCTGGTCTCTTGATGCCTTGTAGGATCAGCAACGGCAGTGTGCATGGAAGATGGCAGCAGGACGGAACTGGGCAACTTTAGATAATGCGCTCTCTCTCACAGAGATTGTAATATACAGGCTTTACGTTTTAAGTCAGCTGACTTCTAAGACACTTGTCAAATGGCCTCCTTGATTGTAAAGATGCTACAACTCTTCTCAAAATATCCCTAGGGATTAAGTATATCGAAAGGCCAAGCTCATTTGCTATAATTGCATTTACACAATAAAACTGAGATATCCAATGACAGCTACAATTTGTAAGACATTTTTCTGGGTGAAATTACCTAAAGGGCAGCGTTACATACACATCAATTTTACTTTACCGAACTAAAATGTTCAGTCAATAAAATTTCCACCATCTTCAAATTCTACACTGCATTATATTTACTGATTCTAATCATAGCTGTGATTTGCTGTGCAGTTTTGTAGTCCTATGAGCAAAAATCAACATTTCAGTGCTGGAGGGAAGACACAAAGAAGAGGAACTACTTGTTAGATTAATGGCACAGCTATGAAGCACATTATTTTAAATATCTATCAAGGAGGACATTTAAGAGGAAAAGGAGGCAGTCTACTAGTGAATGCCAAAAACCAAGAAGAATATCAAACAGAAATAAGAGTTTCAGCACATAAAGAATCCTGCTGTGAAATGCTTAAGATATATTAAGAATTTAATGTCAAGGATTGAGGGGAGGAACAAATAAACACCTGTAGTTTAGTATAAACCTCAATTCGTAAAACACACACAAAAAAACCCCACACAAAACAAACCAAGAGAGCAGTCATTTCCTTCAGTAAAGGAAGGAAGGAAATGTTTTACCTCAACAAACAAGATGGGTGTTCTTCTAACCTATGTCCACTTAAACCTCCAAGTTAACCAATGTCCGGCATTCCCTCTGTAAGGTGTTTTCGGACGCCAAGTGCCCAGTGAATGCCTATGACTAAAGGGCTACTCTCTAGAGGGTACAAGCACTATGTCCCCAGCAAAGCAGTTGTGCTCTTACCAAGAATGAGTTGTCTGTTCTCAAGCCAGTTTATGCTAGTTAAAACGGTAACTGTAGTTATGTAATAATTAAGTATTGAATTAAGTGAAAAAAATACGAAAAGAAAATAATTTCTATGAAAACTGAGTTATGCATCAGAAAGACCCTACAAAAATGAGACCCCACAAAAATGAGAACCCAAAATAACATTTCTGCCTAATTAAGCATAAGCAAGAAAAACAAAAAGATTTGGGGGGAGAGAGGTCCTAGGATTTTTGTATCCAGGCTTCAAAGTGTCTAAGCTTTCAAACCACTTAAAAAAAAAAAAAGACCTAGAAATTACAGATGCATCATGGGCTGCACATATCATATACAAAAAGAAGGATGTGCAACTCTAATTAGTGGATCCATATGGAAAATAAAAGCTTTAGTCTATAAGGTGATATTAGCAACTAAGTTTACTCATTTTGACTTGAAATGCTAGAGGAATGTATTTTTTTCTTTGTGGCTTCCATTTTTAAATTAGGTTTTAAAAAGTATTCATTATGTTTGGGATCACCCTGACAGACAAGAGTATACACCTAAGCTCCCCTAGCCATGATGTGTGCATTTACTTGCAGTGTACATGCTATTCTTACAGGCTAATTTATCCCCTAAAAAAAAACTGAGATTATGCTGTACATTTCAGTTCCATGGTTCTGTGGCATCTTTGAGAGGGAAACACAAGCAGGGCTTCATGGTAATTTTGGACCTCAACTCAGACCCATAGGAGAGGACAGAACAGCTGGCATTCAAGACACTTTGCATTCTTCATACAAAAACCACTGTGTGCAGCTGGGGGCTTTCCCTCCAAAAGCCATGGGCCCTGATGTACATGAATTAAAGTTTCTCCCTCCCTCATCAATGGATGTGGGAATGCTCTGCCTCGGGTCCTTGGACAGGACCAGCTTAGACACTGAAAAAAGGAGAATCACGTTCATTGTCATCACCACCAGCACCACCACCAATAGTAATGATGATGAGAAAAACCACCATTCTCTGAGGAGTCTTGCATGTGCTAACAATGGGCTGAGCAAGCAGAGTAGTCAAGAATGTCCCTGGATCCAGGCAGCTCTGCCATTTCCTGTGTAACCCTGACCAAAGATTTCATCTTTCTAAGCTCGGTTTGCTTATTTGTAAACTGGAGATAATAACAGCACCTATCTCATTGAATTGTGAGAATTAAATGAGATGCATGTAAGACATTTAGGACAGATCCCAGAACACAGTAAGTGCTCAGTCATTAGCAGCTTTCTGTATTATTAATCATTATTTTACATGTGTCATCTCATTGAATTTAATCCCCACAACATTTTATAGATGAAGGAGTGAGACGCTAAGAGGTTCAAGAACTTGATAATAAGTGGCACAGCCAAGTTCCAAACACTCACTTTTTGCCTGTAGTAGCTAAACCCTCCCACACCATGTGATAGGACTTAAAATAGCCCAGCAGTGTCAAACCAAGTCCCTCTTACAGAGAAATGTTTCATGTCTTTTCAGCCTCTGGAGCTGAAGTGGTCACAGAGCCACCTCTAGGTCAGGGCTGAAGAGCTGCATTGGAGGTTGAGGATGGCCTCAGAGATGAACACAGCCACCACAATGAGTCAGACACGGACACTGGTCTCCACAACTCAGCCAGGCACCTAGTGGGTGTTCAAAAACTCCTGCTTGGTGTTGCCCCATTACATTCACTGCATCACTACTCCATCACAGGCAGTAAATTGGACATGCCCCCTCTCTCATTAAGATTATGAAATTATTCAAATACAACACAGATGGTGCCCATTTTACTGAAACGTTCTTGTTATTTTAGAAAACTAGAAGCTTTTTTAGAGATCCTCTAAACCTATTATGTTTTACAGCTAAAACAATTAACTTTTGTCCAAAGTTGGTTCGTAAAAATGACTGGAACCAAAAAAATTTCTTTTTTTAATTCTATAATTTTCAACTTCAATACAGGAAGATGGAAGCAAAACAGTGAGTGAGTTTAACCCACAGAACCGCTATGTTTAGTTCTACCCAAATTCAGCCTGGTGATTTTGAAAACAACCACTTTCTCAGACTTACAGGAAATGGTTAAGTAACTTCAGAGAAGTCATTTGTTCTTGCACAGTGGTAGACAAAGTTTTTTTGTTTGTTTTTTTAAAATGAGTCCTTTTCAGATAATAGAATATCCTAACATCATCCAAGCACTCATGAATTTAGCAAATCTGTAAGATGTTACAAGTTATTACTCTATTCTAGATATCCATTTTCCTTCATAAAGGGAAAAAAGAACCACAATATGTTTTTTTTAAAGCCTTTACATTTTATAATAAAATGAATTCTCAAGACTTAAAGACCAAATCAAAAGAATAAAAATCATTGCAGGGAACAAACTGACAGTTCAACACTGAGCAACATGGTTCCATCCTGATCTCAGACAAAACACCAGATAGGATTGAAAAATTGTGTTTTTACAGAAATTTTTTTATGCTGTACTATAGTTGATTTTTTGAGAAAAAAATATGCACTGTCTCCTGTTTTCCCCCTGTGGTACCAGTTGAATCTTGGTACAGTAAATAAAACGTAACACTCGGGATGAGAGAATCTATATAATTATCAATATAGAAGAGTTTTCTGGCTAAGTGGTAAAATGTTACTAATTTTTAAAATATGTTTTTGGATGCAAATATTTCTAACACATTTTATTACTTTCCCATCTTCCTATAAAAATTAGTCTCAAAATATGGTCATCCTTGGGGAAAAATATAACTGTACAGCTTCTTGTTAAGACACAAAACTCAGTGGCTTGGCTGATAAGAATCTGGCCAATTTGTTTAAAAATGTATTTCAATTAAAAATTAAGAATTTACAGCAAATCATACTGCATGGGATTTTTTTTTTTAAGTTTTAGTTTTAGATTTGTTCATTGAACCAGTGTTTCACTGACACCAAGTTTCACGGCAGCTGTTTACTCCAGCTATTTTTCAGGGGACTTATAAGTTCAACTGAGGGTCATTTTTGATTATGAGTCACATAGCAGATAGTATTCATTTCTTAAACATAAACAGAAATTATTCAATTTGAATCACTGGGAGAAAAGAAAGACTGAGAAAAAAATGAACAATGACTCAGGAGCCTATCGGACAATATCAAAAAGACTCACATACATGTAAAACAATATTGGGGCAGAAAAATTATTTGAAAAAAATGGTCTAAAACTTTGCAAATATGGTAAAAGACATAAATTTACAGATTCAACAAGTTCAATGAACCTAACAAAAGAATAAGCCCAAAGAAAACTAAACCATGTCACAAATAATCAAACTGCTAAAAAACAAAAGTAAAGAAAAACTCAAAACTAGCTGGGAAAAAAAAAATACTATTACATATAGGGCAACAACAATTCAAATTACCATGGATTTCTTAACAGAAAGCTATTAACGCCAGAGACTGATAGAGCAACATCTTTGCAAAAGTGAATCCAGGATAAAAAAAAAAAAAGAACTTTTACAACTCAGTATATGGACAAAAGATTTGAACAGCTACTTCACAAAAAGAGAGTAACTAATGGCCAAAAAAAATATATGAAAAGATGCTCAACATCAGTAGTCCTCAGGGAAATGCAAATTAAAACCATAGTATAAGATACCACTCTGTAGTATCTGCATTTCCCCACTGCACTGGCTAAAAATTAAAAAGATTAATCAGACTAAATTTTGGCAAAGATGTAGAGAAGAAGCACTATCATACACTGCTGATGGAAATGTGAAATGGGGAAACCAGTTTTCAAAACTTGTCAGTTTCTTAAAGTTAAAACATATAACTAGCTACCAGACGATCCAACCAATCAACTTCTAGGTATGTGCCCAAATGTCAACACAATGAATTATTTGAATGCTCACAACATACAATAACCCAAAACAAATGTCCATTTAGAGGTGAACAGATAAACTAATTATGTTATATCCACATAATGGAATACTAATCAGCAATTTTAAAAAAGAAAAAAAACCCAGTAACTATTGATATTATATGGACAAGTCTCAAAATAAAATTATGCTAATTGGAAATAGCCAGACCAAAAAAGAGAATGTGTGATTGATTCAATTTATATAAAATTCTATATAATTTCATTTATATAAAATTCTAGAAAATGTAAATTAGTCTATAGTGACAGAAAGCAGGTCAGTGGTTGCCTAGGAATGGGGATGGAGGGAAGGATACATTGTAGTTTTTTTGTTTTGTTTTGTTCTAAGTTTTAAAAATGTAACACCAAGAATCAAAAATAAGCAACACTTCAGGACTCTGATTTTAATTGCAGAAAGGCCAATATCAGAGGTTTATTCATTTGAACAATTACTGTACATTCACATACCAGACTCCAATCCTTTGTTCCACAATTAGTTTTTGTCTGTTCACACAGTTACCATAAATGGCCTTCTGTTTAAAAGTATTCCTAACACTATAAACACCAACAGAGTGAAGAGCTAATTCTCTATAAAGTTAATAAGTATTTCAAGGTGCTTTGTATGCGTTAGGACAGCTAGGTATATGACCGACTTTCACAGAACATTAGTTCAGCTAGCTGGCTGAACTTATAATTGACATACATCACCGCATCAGTTTATTAAGGTGTACAGCATTATGATTTGATTTACATAGGTTATTGTGAAATGATTACAATAGGTTTAGTTAACATCCATCATCTCATAAATACAACAAAAAGAAAAAAAACTGCTTACCATGAGAACTCTTTGGATCTACTCTTAACTTTCCTGTATATAACAACGGTAGTGTTAACTATAGTCATCATTTGTACATTACACCCCTAGCACTTATTTATTTTGTAACTAACTGGAAGTTTGTATCTTTTGACCACCTTCCTCCAATTTCCCCTCCCTCCACATCCTGCCTGTAATCACAAATCTGTTCTCTTTTTCTATGTGTTTGGTGTGTGTTTTGGTCTTTGGGAATTTTTTCAGACTCCATCTATAAGTGAGGGCATACATCATTTGTCTTTTTTACTTATTTCACTTAGCATAATGCTTCCAAGGTCCATCCATGTTGTCACAAATTATATGATTTCCTTGTTTTTAAGGCCGAATCACATTCTATTGTATACACACTACAACTTCTTCATTCATTCATTCATCAATAGACACCTAGGTTGTTTCCATATCTTGGCCATTGTAAATAATGCTGCTATGAACATGGAGGAGGTACAGATATCTTTTCAAGGGGGAAGACAGTTTTAAGTAGATCAATCAGTCATTCAAGGCCCTAGAGACACCAGGGAAAAAAAAGGGTTGATTCTAGTTCTCTTAAAGGTCTAGATCATTCTATGGCAGGGCAAATATGGGTCAAAAGATTTTGTATCATTCTGAACTCAATAGATCAGGACAAGTGGTGAAAAAGTAATTGAACTTAACAATGTAGGCCTTTAATTCATTAAAAATTAAGGTAAGTGTAAGAAACCACTTGCCGACCGAGTGGCTCAGTTGGTTAAGAGCGCGAGCTCTGAGCAACAGGGTCACTGGTTTGATTCCCATATGGGCCAGTGAGCTGTGCCAGAGCTGAGCTGCACTGAGGTGCCAACAGGTGGCAGGATGGCTCAGCTGATGAGAGCATGTGCTCCTAACAAGGTCGTCAGTTCAACTCCCGCCTGGGATGGTGGGCTACACCCTCTCGCAACTAAGATTAGGCATAGCACCTTGAACTGAGCTGCTCTGAGCTGTCGAAGGGCCATTGGATGGCTCAGAGGGAGTTGGTTTAACTCCCGCATGGCATGGTCGGCTGCACCCCCTGCAACTAAGATTTAATATTGCACCTTGAACTGAGCGGCCATGAGCTGCCGATGGGTGACTGGTCTTGGAACTGAGCTAGCTGCACCCTCCACAACTAAGATTGAAGGACAACTTGTCCTTCAATCTTGTCTGTTCCCCTTCCCTGATTCCCCAACACTGTTCCCCTTCCCCAATTCCCCAATAAAATCCTTAAAAAAAAAAAGAAAAAGAAACAGAAATCACTAAAGGGCTGAGAAGTTAAATGATACACCCACATTATGTGTATGTTGGAGAGAGAGGGTTTGGGAAAGAGGGGCAGCTTGTTGAAAACCCTTCGAGTATAAAAAACAAATAGGTAAAAACTTCATTCTTTTTTTAAAGGTAGTTTTTAATTTTTTTTTTTTTTTTGGTTCTAACTGAGAACTATCCAAGGTTGAAATAAATGGAATCCTCAAATAACCAAGGCACCTGATATGTGCTTTGTCAGATATGCCTGGCTAAGAACACGTCCTCCTCCTGTGACCTAGATCTATCTTAAGAAGCCTGGTGCCCAGTTCCCGCATCTCCACTTTCTACCTGCTGTGGACTCCTAAAGTACTCCTCTCCAAGCCCTGGAAAAGGCAGGTTTAATGTTCAGAGTGACAGTTCTCAAGATGTGATATGGGAATCCTAGGCATCCCTGTCACTCTTTTAGTGGATCTTCAAGGTCAAAACTATTTCCATAATGAGAGGTTTTTGCCATTTTCACTCCCATTCTCTCATGGGTGTCCAGTGGAGTTTTCCATGGACTGTATGACATGTAATAAAACAGACTGACCACAGAAAAATCTGAAATCTAGTTTTTTATTAAGCCAAACATGGAAGAGATTTGCAACAATGTAAAATAGTGCCTTTCACTAATTTTTTGTTTTGGAAAACAGTTATTTTTCATTAAAAATGTTATTTATGTTAGCATGTAAAAGTCGTTTTATTCTTATTTAACTGAATCACTTTGGTCTCAAATGCATAGCAGCTCTCTAGCCATGGAATAAGCACAGAAGATGAAAGAAGGGAGAAGGAAAATGTTATGTTGGGGGCCGGCTGAGTGGTGCGCTGGTTAAGAGCTGGCTTGGGACGCCAGCGGCCCCGGTTTGGGTCCCACATATGAGGGCCAGTGACACTGGCCTCAAAAAAGAAAATGTTACGTCGGTCATTCTTTAACTTTGGTTTTGAAAATACTTCAGAGTTAGAGACTCCCTCCCTTTAACCATCATCTTCTTCCCCTCAAACACTGAGACCATGTCTTATTTAGCACCATGTGCAAGGCACTTCCTATTTCTGAAACATAGCAAGTACTCAAACTGCATTTCAGGAAAGGGAAGCTGAATAAATACTGATAAGAATATTCCCCAAAAAATTTATTTATAATTACTCTATTTGCTATAGAGATATTTATCGAAAAAGGAAGAGCAATGAAATTCAACTTTACTTAGAAAAAAAATAGAAGAAAAACCTCTACATTAAAAGGGTACAAAGTACGCGGTGGTTAAGCGCTGGCTTGGGAAGCCAGCGGCCCCAGTTCGGTCCCACATATGAGGGCCAGTGACACTGCCCTCAAAAAAAAAAAAAAAGAAAGAAAAAAAAAGGGTACAAAGTAAAACTATTATTTAAATGTTTGTTTTAAAGTTATTTGAAGTAATATTAATCTCCAATAACATTTATTGAACATCTAATATGTCTGGGACACTACTGGTAGATGCCAACTCTAGCAACCAAATAAGAGAATTCTGTTTTTATTTGTTGTATGTAATTGAGGGTTTCTGGCTGCAGAAGCATGTATATTCCTCACATAGAACTGGGAATATGGTTTTAACCATTTAGAAAATGGAGTGCTAAACAAGTGGCACTTCTGCCTATACAATCCACGTTTCTCTGAGCATCCTTGGGTAGGAATGTGGACTCCACTCATTTATTCCTGTGGGAAAACACAATTTTCTTCCCCTGAGGTTTCCCAGGAACAATTGTGGCCCAAGGCAGGAATGCCTCTACTCTGTCCCATGCAATCCATCCACAGAGCCCTTGCAGGATTATTCCTTACACCTTCATACTGTCATTTGGTCAAAATCACTACCTTACATGATTTAGAAGTTCAAACTATTATCTTTGTGAAGAAAACAACAACAGTTCCAGGGACTCCTGGTAGGGTGGAGGTAAGGAGGTAAAGTGCCATGATTCATAACAGATTCTCAGAGCCAAAAGTTGCTGCCAAGTTACAATCTTTCAGCAAAAATAATAGTAAAGGGCCGGCCGAGTGGCGTCGTGGTTAAGCGCTGGCTTGGGACACCAGCGGCTCCGGTTCAGTCCCACATATGAGGACCAGTGACACTGCCCTCAAAAAAAAAAAAAATAATAGTAAAATGAGGGTGTCACAGTCACTAGCAGAACACAAATTCACTAAGAAAACTAGCTTCTTATAAGCTTCCTATGAGGAAACATAGCAAAATAGGTATGAATTTAAACACAGACATGTTTGTTTGCATTCCTCATGCCTGTGAAACACAGGCCCTGTTACCCGTTAATGAAGCACCCTTATTCTATATGTTCATGTTAACACTACCCCTTTTGGTCTTAAATTCCTAACTACTTCAACCCCACCTAACAGCAAAATATATTTAATACCTGATCTAAGACTGAAACAAGTTCTACTTGTATGAATAATGAGGTGCTGCAAATTACATTTGCTTAAACAAACCAGAAAAACACATCTAAGCCAGAATTAAATCAGATGTAGAAATGAATAGTTCCTCCACTCTTAAGCAACACTTCGCTGACAGTGTTACAGATGCAGCATAATTATTAAATATGAAATGCAAAGGATCCTCCTATACTGGTCTCAAACCTTTAGTAAACAAGATACAAGAAAGAAATACCACTTGGTCCTCAATTTTTAAAATCTCACTATGGCTGGAATATGTCAAACCACCATATATCTTAGACCTCCGCTAATATCAGAAAATGGTTCCATTTCTGTGCACATTTTAGTTTTTAAGTTAAAGACAGTAAAACATCTTGGTAACCTCCTTAAATAAGAATCACAGAGCTGGGCAGGCCGAGTGGCACAGTGGTTAAGACTTGGCTTAGGAGGCCAACAGCCCCGGTTCGAGTCCTACATAGGAGGGCCAGTGACATTGCCCTCAAAAAAGAAAAGAAAGAAAAAAAAAGAATCAGAGCTAGTGAGTGAGGAGTTCAGGTTTGCAGACAGCGGTCTGAGTGGCTCTTCTCTATGATGCCACTCGACGCAGCACTCTTACTAAACGACATAGATTCATGGGGAGATCTCCAAAATGAAAAACATATAAAAGTGCAAAATCAAATATAGCTAAGAAAAGTGGTGAGATGGGACCTATGCTTCTTGAAGCCTGACAGTTTTCAAAAAGAATGTACTGTTTTGTAAGTTTTGTATACCTTTTAAAAAACTTAGTTCTGCCAACAACTCCACCTGGAGCTGGGCTGCGAGCCCCGGTGACGGTGAAGGCTGCAGCCCCTGCTGCAGCGGGCTGCCATAGGCTATAGTGAGTGGCCGGCAGCCAGTGTGAGTGGCCGGCAGCAGCGTGAGCTGCCAATAGCCACAGTGAGCGACCATCCAGAGGCCGGTGACTGATCTGCCTCATTTGGGAAGAGTGCAATGATGATACCAACATGGGCCAGTGAAGCAACATCCTCCGCAACTAGACTGAAGAACAAAAGGACAGCAACTTGTCTGCTCCCCTTCCCCAGTTCCCCAATGCTGTTCATCTCCCCCAATTCACCAATAAAATCTTTAAAAAAAAAAAATCAGTTCTGCTGGACTATAATTTCCTCAAGGGCAGAGATCACCTGCATTTCTATCTGTGCTCCAGCTTTAAGAACACAGCTTTGGCACAGGTTAGCACACAGTGAAGGTATATATTTTAACTTATTTATTTGAGGCAGATATCTTTTTAAAAACTATTATCTTTTTAAGAAAAGATAAGTGGGGAACATGTCAAAAAGAAATTTAAAAAATATTTGTTATTTGAGGCAGTTTAAAATGGTATGTTAGAAGAATTTGTATTAAAATGTTCACTCTATGGTTCTCTGACCACAGCTCCTGACTCTCCAACAGATGAATGGAGCAAGGAGACATGGAAAACTAATTTTTGGCTTGTTCTATTTTTAGTCTTGGTGATCAAAATAAGAGATAAAGGAAAACTATAAGCATGATATAAAAAGGAAGGAATTCAAAATGAAAAAAAAAAAGGGAAAATAACCCAAAAAAAAGAAAAATTAATGACTAGATCTGAACCACAGTATTATCTGCTTTCAATAACAGAGAACTGAGTCCAAAGCATTCATCTTCTACAACAAATTTTGTACAATATATTCCATATATATACACATATATACAAGTATATATACATATACAGAGGGTGTAAAAAATGCATACACATTTTAAGAAAGGAAAAAACTGTATTAAAATTGTAATACTCAATACATACCGATAACAAAAAATGAATACAAGTCATGTGTATACATTTTTTGGCACCCCTGGTGAGTGTGTGTATGTGTGTATATCCACACACAGTATTTTCTCTAGTTATCCACAATGGAATTAAAACAGAACCAAGAGGGGCCGGCCGAGTGGCGCAGTGGTTAAGCGTTGGTTTGGGAAGCCAGCAGCCCCGGTTTGGTCCCACATAAGAGGGCCAGTGACACAGCCCTCAAAAAAAAAAAAAAAAAAAAAAACCAGAACCAAGAGAAAATATAAAGTTTTCAACAATATACAAAGTTCTAATAATGACCATTTAGTTCTACTGAACAACAAACATTCAAAAATATTGTAGATTCCACAGAGAAAATACTCTAGTTAAAATTCTGACTAGAGGACAACTACAGAGCATCAAGTTAGCAAGTGAAACACATAACATTTCATGGACTATAAAGAATACAGACACACAATACAGAATACTGAGGTCATTTGGTGCCTTTATCCTTATATTTATCATTATGACAATGATTAGAATTCACATAAAGATATGCCATTTTATTCACTTAAAACGTAGACAGGTCCCGCCGAGTGGCGCGGTGGTTAAGTGCTGGCTTCGGAAGCCAGTGGCCCCGGTTCAGGTCCCACATATGGGGGCCAGTGACACTTCCCTCAAAAAAAAAAAAAAATGAAAACTTAGACAATATCCTCACAGGGAAAAATTAAATTATTTTAGCTTAATTTTCAATTTTCTTTTCCTTTTGTAGGATAAATTACTTACCCTAATGTTTATATCTGTAGCAAACTTGTCCTCCAATCAAATTTACAATCTTTATCTTGTATAAATATTTTTTAAAAATTTTCCTCATAACAAAGGTTCCACAGTCCTTTAACAATCTTTAGAGTACCTCTTAGAAAGATTCAGGTATAAAAGGCAATTGAAATAGTCAATGATGCCTAAATATTTATGCCCATTAATCTCTCATGCAAATCTACAAAGCAGCAAACATCTTTTTAAGATCTAAAGCTAAAAAGTTTATTTTTCATTCCATCAACTATCTGAATATAGTTTCAAAAGAATCTTAACCTATGATAATTTCTTATAAAAATGAAAAATGGCATTAGGCATAATGAATACCTGTAAGTGATTTAACACAGAATATATATCACTGAATGAGATCTGCAAAAGAAATTTGTAAGAACACTTCAATGTACACAGAATGCTTCTGACTTAGAAAATACCTCAATTGGTAAATATATTTGCTAGACTTAATCTCAGATGGATTTGAACAAAGAATAATTTTGCTGATAATTCTCTGAAATACTTTCCCATCAGACTGATAAAGCAAATGATAGTCTTAATTCTCTATAGCAAAAACTTTGCCATCAATTTACAACTTACTGAGGATCAATCAGTCTGATGAAAATTAACCCATTTTTTAAAAAAAAATATGATTATCCAAAATTCTGGGATTGTAAACACATTTTTTTCTACCAATAGTCATTGTCATTTGATGATCTGCCAAGAGAAGCTTCTATGCATGAATTCTTCAAGTCTTTATCTCAACGGTATTTCCCAAATCGGCAATGAATGAAAACAGAACTATGTACCCAACTACAATGAACAGCTGCATCTGAACAAAGAGAGCCACATTTTAGTGAATGTTTGCTAATTTCTATCTAACAAAATACATATATGTATTATCTAATCCCCAAGACTAGATCCTCCTTTTTACATTGAATTATTTTTTGGTGTGCTTCCTCCATCTGGAAAGTTACCAAGCCTCGGCAGCCTGGATTGATGCAGATGGAGGCGAGACGGCTGTTTTAAAGAGCAATGCATTTCTTATTCCCACTAACACCTACTACTCTGCTCAGTCTCAGCTGTTTGCTTAGTCTAGCCACCCACCAATCTCAATACTGCAAGGACTACGTCAGTGGCCCAAAGGGTTAGATACTTAGCATTTACTTTATTTTTTTCAGCTGAGCCATCCTGCTCAGCTCGGGCATCGAACTGCTGTTGCTCAGAGCTCAGCTGGCTCTCTTGAGGGAGCTCTTAACCAACTGAGCCACTTGGCCAGCCCGGCATTTACTTTAAAAGCAGAGAAACTACTGCCGATATGCAGAAGGCAGAACCAACCCAAACTGGTGGACGTGATCTTGATAAAATCTGGTACACACTAGATCCTCCCACAAGCCCCAAGGGCTGCAGCAGCCTCCCTTACTTAACCACTGAGGCCCTTTCCACAATTAGGGGCCAAGAAGAAACTACACAAGTATTACACTACTTACGTCTTCAAATCATACCGCTAATACCACCTTAAAGAAAGATCTTTTACACATTTAGCTCTCCTCAAACACTCCCACTAATCTCCATGCGTTTTCCCTCTGAAAAGAACCCTGGAATGGTGTAATGCTGTTGAGGTGATGAATATTCTAACAACAGTTTTAAATCTTATAAAATAACAGTTTCAGCTATGAGGAAAAACTGTGGCCAGAACCTCTTTGCCCACCAGAAAGTTCCTGTATGACACCTGGGGAAGTTGTCTGGGAAACATTACACACAGCCCTGCTCATCACTGCTGTGAGATCCAGGAAGGAAAGGAGCGTGCCCAGCCCACGGGGGCACCAGGTCTCCCTGCACTTCACATTCTCCTGTTTTCCCAGCTTATGACGCTCTACCCCACAGAAATAGCAGGAAGCCTTCTTTTACTCCTTTTATCCCACATCATTGGCTTGGCCTCCCGCAATAGCACAGGGGGACTGGAGAAAACTTTGGACCACACTCCCTTCAATCTACAGAAGTCTAGACAACTGGCTTGAGTTTTGCATGGGTAACTGCATTCTTGTAATATGTAGAAGGAATGCCCAGGAAGATCTTCATTAAAGGAAACACTCTAAAAAGAAAATAACTTCAAAGGATCTTCTACAGTTGACTCGATTGTGTTTTCAAACTCCCTTAGAAGCCTGAATTTTCTTTATTTGGCAAATGAACTGGTTTCCTCCTAGTTTAGACGCTAAGGTTGGAATTAAAAATAATAATAATAATTGGCTCATTGTTCAACCACAAGCATCAATAGGAAAGTGAAGTAAAATTAGACAATGAAAAACAGTGACTGCTATCATGATGGTCGCACAAGGTCAACGGCTCTATAGTCCTCTTATTTTTTTTTCTCTTGAAATCTAAAATATTCAGGGGAGTAAACAGTCCTAATTTACAAGTAACTATGAATTGTCTGACTATGAAAGAGAGATATACATAGTGTGATTAAACGCGTGGTAAATGTTTTCTCTCTAACATCCAGGGTCTCCAAAGACCAATCTTAACTCATTCACCCCCTCACCCTTCAAATTCTTTGGTCCAACCAGATCCACCTACCTCTCTTTTCCAACCCTGGTTCTATCTTTCCACCTCCTAGAACTGTCCCCTGCTCCCCAAACTAGGCTCATTTCTGAATCAAAGGCTTGCAAGGCTCAAAGTAAGACCATTTTTCAAATCTCTGCCTATCAGGCTGAGTTTTCAAGGATCATCTACAGATAAATGGTAATTACTGATTTTAATTGAATCCAAAATATGCTGTTTGTTTCTCTTGTCTAAAGACACTTTCTTGGAGGTTGTTATATAACGCACAAAGAACTTTTCTACTACTGCTTTCCAGGTAAAAACTGAATTGGGTTCTAGTTATAGCCTCAATCTTAGGCTACTAAATGACGTTAACGTTCTATTCTTATATAGTTCCTATTTCCCTAAATTGAAATAAAAAAGAAGGATTAAAAACAGAATTGAACTTCTATTCCATCACATAGAAAGGAACTACAATCTTCCATTTTTTTAAGGTTTTCTTTCAATGTGGTAATTTATCATACAACAAAAGAAAAGTATATATAAACAAAATGTGGTAAGCTCACATTTTTGACAGATGATGCTAAAAAATTTCTTTAAAATTTCTTAAAAAAGAAATGCATCCTATAAGATATTGGTTATTTGTAAGATAAAAAGATGAAATCACAATTTCATACTGCCTTACAATCATGAATATTTAATTTGTTATCCAGGCTTCTTATTTTAGAAGTTGGGAAATATTTTCAATTGGATGCCAATCTAAAAACAAAAACAAAAATAGTTTTATAAGAGTCTTCCTCACTTGATTATGTAACTGGCTGTAGTACTAAAGTGATTTCTGGGGGCTTAGTTCTTACGAAAAAAATTGACAAACTGTTTAAATTATGTTTTCAATTTTGGAACTTCAAAATACCAATGCTTTTTCACCCTCTAGATTTACTTCAAGCCATACCACAAACCAGAAAACACAGGAGGAAATGAAAGAAAGTTCTCCTCCAGCAATATGCTTCGAAATCCTGAATTTGCTCCCCTCTGGTGAATACTTCTAACATCCTCAAAATGAAATTACAGGTTCCTAGGCCCAACAACCTCAGACCTCAACTGAGGGTGAGCCCGGGCATTTCCACTCCTTAAAAAGAATTTAAGTTACTCTGAAATACCCCAACCCTGCATGCACATGAGGACAAATAAAGCTAGACAGTCATCAAATAATTACTTGCCCTAATCTAGTACATCTATCTAAGGACCTAGAGAGTTGCCATAACTTTTGTTTGCATTTTTTTGATAATATTTAAATCGCTACCTCCTAATAGTTTCACCTCCACCTGCCAAAAGGACGTAATAGTTACTGTTAAATCAATCTTGAATACTGGCGCAGCACATCTCTCTCCCCACCAAAAAAAGTCACCGAAGATCCAAAGCCAGAATGGATATCCTGTCTTTGGTGTAACAGTCAGCAGTTCCTCCCAAGGGCAAGACCAAAAATATCTCCTGAGCCAAATGTGAAATCTTGACACTAAGGCCCCTCCTTCTAAGCCTTTTCTGGAGATGTACGTATTAAATGGGTTACAGCAGTATGTTACCTGGAAGGAAAACAGAATGGCCATCAAATAAGCCCATTATCAGCAGGCAGAGAAAAAAAAAAAGAGCTATACCAGCAGCAAGTTTGAACAGAGCAAGTACAGAAAGCCCTACTGGAATAGATGAGAATTGAAAGCTAAAATGACGAAACAGAAACTAAATTTGCCTCCTTTACAAATTTATAGGTCAGAGGGTGAAACCATTGACAAGATTCTAACGGAAAGATATGTGCTCCTGAATTACTAAAACTGTTTCAAGAAAGTGTAAGTGGTGAAGATTTTATTAAAAAAGCATGAATGTGTAACAAAAGCCAATACCCAGCTTAATAATTCCTGCAATCATAAATTCTATGGATAATGAAATAATCTGTACCAGAACACCCAGACCTATGGGAGAAGAATTAAGTATACATTGTCCTTTGTACTCAAAAGGATTTAAGTACAAAGATAGACGTATTTTCCATGATTCCATGTCCTGTTTGAAGATACTAGAAAATTCTACACCTATCCTTCAAAAGTTCTGAAATAAAATCTAGTCCACCTTAAACCTGAAAAGCACCACAAATTGCTAGGAGATAATTTTTTGTTGACTTCAGATGTTGTAGTTTCTATTCTCCTTGTTAAAGGCCAGGAGAAACGCCAACAAGGGGTGATTAATACATTAACCAAAATGATGCATTGTCAAACTGTCTTCAACACAGGCTCTGAAAATCTGGATGATAGATAGGAAAGAATTAGAAATCCAATTTCCTACGTGAAAGTTGATGGATTGCTTTTTTTTTGTTCTCCTCTGTAGGACTTTTCCACTGCCCTCCAAAATTAGACAATTTGAAAATATTCATATCTAGAGGAGCATATGCTAAGAGGGGAGAAAAGGCCCCAATTTTAAGATCCTTGAATGTACTTCAATCCTGTAGACACAAGTTCACCAAATCAGTTAGCAATGGTCTTGACCAAATGGATGACTCAGCTTTGTTAGGGGATTTTTTTTTTTTTAATTTAGATGAAATTTCACAAGATTTTAGATAAAATCCTACAAAGATGGAAGCTCCAAGCATTCTCCCTAGAACAAAGAAAACGCCTTGGAATAACCATTTGGAAGGATTTAATGATTTGTATTAAACGTACTCGATGGTCTCTAAGGTTCCTTTCCATTCATATCTTCCGTAATTCTCATAGCGACTTTACCAGACTCTTCTTGGAGCCTTAATAATTACAAATAGAACCTGAATGAGAAAGTTCAGAATTAAAGTTGTCATCATTAAGCCTAATTAAACAGTACACACAGGAAGATGGCAGTAGAATAAAGCATTTGTGAATTAGGGACAGGGAGGCTGTCGTGAGTAGTTTGCAGGCCCATGAATGAAGCAGAAAATACAACCAAATCAGGATGGTGTTTGGGATATATTGGACAATGTGTCTGTCTTTTGGGTGGCAACTAACCCACCCAAAAGGGGCAGACTTTGGCTTCTATTATATGACAAACCATCTACCTGAAGTAACCAACCACCAGGCAAGAAAACAGGTCAACTAGAGGATGAATTCTCTAACTTAAGTGTGAATTCTCCCTTACTGGCAGTTCTACCTTCTATTCCAAAAGGGAATCCATATACTCAAGGCTGCAAAGTGATAAAACATCTCACCCCTATAGAGGGACTTCTGGTCCAAACAAAGCCATTGTTTAACTAGGGTGAGATTTAGTCTCTCCCTTCCGTAAAGGGCTGTGGCTATTTGCAGGGCATTCCTGCAGGCTCCTGCTTCGACTCTTCCTTCGAGTCACATTGTGGTTATCACCAGGAAGGATCCTTGATATTTAATGAGACAATCAACTGAAAAACTGATGTTATCGGAAGCCGGGAAAAGGGAGCCTGAACGCCCGGCTGAGTGCCTCCGCAGCAGAAGGACGGTGGCAATGCGGGCAGGCACCTCCTTGGCACCGAGCAGAAGTAAGCAAGCCTTTCCCCAAGTTTTCCTTCCAGTAAATTAACCTGCCAAGCCCCCCACCCCCGCCCCGATCTAATAGGAAAAAGCACGCCCGCACCTCGCTGAAGGCCAGGGGGAAAGGTCCCAGCGCAGCACAGAAGTTGGGTTTGGCAGGGGCCGCGGCTTAACCCTTCCAGCCCGAGAGCCGCGGCCGACACCACCTTCTCCGGGGGCAAACCCAGGCTGCCAACTTTCCCTCCTCTGCGCACAGCAGCCCAAAGTTTGCCGTTCGCCCACCTAGCCGCGCAGCGGAGGGTCAGGTCCGGCCGCTCCGGACGAAGCCCCCTCCCCCGGGCAGGCGGCGGCACTGACCTTCACAGCAGACCCCCCAGCCCAGCCCCGGCCGCTGCCCGACCCCCCATCCCGGTGCCTCCAGCTGCCTCCCCCCAGTCCCCTTTCAGGGGCCGCCCCCAAACGCTCCCGGAAAACCCGCGCGGTGGGGGCGACGGTAGCCCGACCCATCGTGTCCTCTGGACCCCAGAGAGCCCCAGCCCCGGCACCTCGGACCGCCCACTCACCATTGGTGAAGGGCTCCATTTTCCCCCCGCCGCGGCTCCGTACAGCCGGAGCGCCCTAGCTTCCTACTCCGAGAGCTGAAGCGGCCCTGCCGACTGAGCATGCCCAGCTCTGCTGCCGAGGGCTGTTGGGGAGGTACCGCGAGGGGAGGCGCCGCTCCGCCGCTTGGCGGCTCCGCCGCTCCGGGTTTTCGCGACAGCTGCAGAAACTGCGTGGGAGGCTAGAGGGAAAAGCACCGTATAGCCCCAAGCCAACTCCCGGGAGGAGAGTGGGAGGAGCTCTCGGGTAGACCTGGGGGCGGACCCAAGGGCGGGGCCTAAACAAGCCCCGCCCCCTAAAAAAAAAAGGGCAGCCCCTCGCTGCCACTTTCCCTGCCGGGAACAACGTTGTCATTCAGCAAGTGTGACCGCACACTGCGTCCTGCTGCGGCCTCGAGAGCGCTGCCCCGCGGCGGAAAAACACTGTTATTGCCCCTTGGAGTGGACAGTCCAGAAACAGACAATAAACACACACAGAAGATACACAAGGCTGAAATAAATCCCCCGCTGCGCATTGAATCAGGGTGATGTGATGGAGAGTGAGTGGGTCGCTAATTAGGATGGCTCGGTGAGGACAGGCCTCCCTGGGAGGTGCCACTGTAGCCGAGATCTGAAGGCAGAGCAGGAGCTTGCAGACGAAGGTCGCCCCCCGGATTGCGAAACTTCGGTTTCCCTGGGGAGCCTGGCTCTGGGGAGCTCACTTGAAGGCGCTACGGGGCTGCCCAGCAGGGCTGCCCGCCTACAGCAGAGTGGTCCCCAGTGGTAGTACGAGGGGACCCCGGCGGAGCCGAGGGCCCCAGGGATCTTGTCCTCAGGCTAGTGGTTCCGGGCGGGGCCTCTACATGCAGGCGAATCACAAAACCCGGCGCCGGATCTGCAGGGGGACGCGGGCGCCGCAGGATGTGGGCAGAAGGCCAGCCGGAGCCTGAGCCCTACATCAACACCTCAGGTTCCCTGGGGTGCCGCCGTTGGGGTTCTCCGCCAGACCCGGCAGAGCTAGGCCTGAGAAGCAGAAACTCCCTTAGTCACCCCCGCCCTCGAGCGCTCCCGCTTTTGCCCCCAGCCCTGAGCCACCATTGTTTCCAATATCAAATCCGGGCAGACCCCGCGAACCTTTCGGATGGAGCAACTAGGGGCCCCGTGAGACCTGGGAGGGCTCGTTGGGGCCCCGCTTCCTTGCTCGGGGTGCGCACCGCCGTCACTCTCGCAGCAGAGGCCGCGCCGCGCTCCCCAAGCGCTGCCACCGCCTCCTCTCCCGCCAACCCGGCCCCTGCAGCAACTTGGCTCCAGCTGTGCCTCACTGCGCCTGCCAACTGTCACACGCTCCTTCGAGCCTGTCAACAGCAGGGCGCAGAGCGTCGGGTGCAAACAAGCAGCCGGTGAGAGCCAACGACCAGGACAGACAGCGATCGCTGGGATGTCGTTTGACCCGCACTGGAATTAGAAATTAGGTTTCGAAGAAGAAAAATCGAAGTGCAATATTGTATTTTTAAGTGATAAGTGTATTAAATCATTCACTTCCCACTCCACTTTAAAACCTCCCATGGATACCAACCGCGCTTTGAATAGAAGCGTAACTCTTTACCTAACTCTGGGACTTGATCTCTTCGTACACGTGCTCACGATTCTTTGGCCACAAAGCGCTTCTTGCAGTTCCTGGAAGTAACCAAGTTCCATCCAGCATTGTTAACCATTCGTCTTGCCTATTCCTCGTGCAAGAACTGTTGCTGCTGCCTGGTATTTTGCCTGTTGGTTCCTTCTTGTCGTTTAGGTGTCAGCTCAAATGTCACCTCTGCAGAGAGCCCTTCCCTGACCACACAATCGAAAAAAGGTACAAACATGGTTTAAGGCTTAATTTCCTTGCAGCATTTATTCCTCTATAAAACAATATTTTTGTTTGCTATTTGATTATTATCAACCTCGCTCTCAAGAACGCAAGCTCCATGAAGGCAGCAGTCATCTTTTTAAAGGGTTATATGCCTAATCTCGGGATAAGGATGCAACAAATCATTTTTGAATGAATATGTGAATGGATGCAATGGTATTTCGAGTTCTAGTTCACTTGAAATGTTGAACACCTAGAGAACATCTATATATTGAATGGTGTTTGTGATCAGTACAGAGAAGGTGTCTGTATGGTGTGATACCTCAAAGCTCTTCTCTCCCACTGTATTAAATAAGGTAATCAGAGACCTTATACTGTTCCCCCACACCCCAGGGAACTAAGAACCAAAAATAGGAAGTGAGCCACAGGGGCTGGTGCATCAGTGTTCAGATATTATATAGTGTATATGCAGGACTGGTTTTGTTAAAAGGACCACCACACATTGTATTGCTTAGATAAAAAGCCCTTCTCTATATTTTAGGTCATGTCCTGTTCCTTTGGAGTTATTTTGGCAGCAAAAGTACTTGATATCAGAGATACTTAAAACTTCACAGCTTGTTATATCTCACTTCACCTCACCTGTAAGTTAGAGTCTATTATGCTTTTAAGTGTGAAACACATTGTCTTATAGTTTGTCTTAAATACTCCATTTCTGCAGAGACTTGTGGTAAAAATACTTCTCCATTGCCCTAGTAAATATAGGTGGATGATCATGTCTTTCTGAGATTTCTTTGACAAAGAAACCAATAATATCTTTATCTTCTCTTTGCAAACTTCTTGCCTCCCGTCCCTCCCATTCCTACACACACACACACACACACACACACACACACACACACACACACGAGTCAAAGACATTAAGGACCTTTCAAAGACTTGTGGTTTTGTGTATTGGAAATAAACGAGTATACAGGGCCAGCTGAGTAGCTCAGCTGGTTAAGAGCTAGCTCGAGAGTGCAAGCTGAGCTCTGAGCAGCAACAGTTCAATGCCCAGCCTGAGCTGAGCTGCAGCTAAGCTACCAACAGGTAGCAAGATGGCTCAGTTAAAAATAAATAAATAAATAAATAAATAAATAAATAAATAAATAAATACATTTAAAAAAAAGAGTATATAAAACCAAAATGTTTCAGGATACCTATCTTCAAAAGAATAATAATAAATTTTGTTTTGTTTTATTCTATGTGTGTGTGGTTTTATTGTTTGTTTTTGTTTTTGAGGGGATACCATTTTACATTTCACTTCACAAAGCTATTTTGACGTAATACAATTTAACAAATTCACTGCTGAAACCTATTACATTTCAGCCTTTAACTTCCTCCCACCATTCCACACAGAACTTCCTCTTTCGTTTAAGGGCATACTTTACGTTATTATATAGAAGTTACTATTCATTATCCGAGAAGATAGTGGGACATTATCTATTGGGTTGTCAGAAAAGTCATGATGTATTTTTTCTGTTTTTCATTGCAAAAATGAGTCATGACTTTTCCGACAACCCAGTACTACACCCATCTATTTGCAGAATCCTTCCTCTCTACCATGTAACATTTGAAACCCAAAAATTTGGAGAGCAAATTATGATATATGATAAATAACATGAAAGCATTTATTTATATATTTCAAAAGGCAACAAACTTGGTAATCATTGAATATGAACATTTTTTTTCCATCAAAATAAAGCACGTGGAATGCCATGGATCAACTACTCCAAGCCTGAATTTAATAGATGAGAGACCTGAAGTCTAGAGAAGTTAGAAGATTTACGCGCAGTCCAGGGACAGGTGTAGACCGGAACCCAGGTGGTCTGTGTTCTACACCAGCGCTCCGGAATTTGCTGTTGCTCCTCTTCCCACAGAGAAGTTAGGATCAATGACAATCATCTATGAAAGGGATGCGGAGTAAAGAGAATTACAGCTAACTTCAGGCTAGTAGGAGGCTATTCCATTAATAATTGATATTGCAATTTAATGTATTGATATTCCATGTCAACTTTAGGTTTAGCATTATTAAATGTCCTTTCTAATTATTTTGAAATAAGCAATAAAAATAGGTTAATTCAGTGTACACAATTGAAAGTATTTGTTCAGCACTCTTAAATAAATGGAGGATGCTACTTGCTGCCAAGACAACGATGATCACCATGAGGTTTCCAGCTACTCCAGGCTCTTCTCAGTCACCCCAAAGACTGGGGGAGTCAATACCTCATTCCTCCTGTAACCTACGTGCAGCACACAGGCTCGGCATCAATTAATGATGTTTGAAGTTATACCAAATTAAGCAATGTTTAGAGCACTAGGAACAGCAAGACAATTATTCAACAGAGTCCTTATAGAGCTCAGACATTAACTAAAAGATTCAGCCAAATAAAGTAAAATGTTATCGGAAAGGAGCAGTTATACACAAACAAAACACTGATACAAACACTAGTTTAAACAATAAGGAAATTTATCATCTCACGTAACATGTCCAGAGATAAGGCAATCTCCAGTCACTGCTTTTCAACCTCATCAAAAACCCAGTTTCTCACTCTGTCCAGTCTGTGAACAATTTTCTGAAACACTGCACGCCCCGTGATCAAAAAGTCTGCATCAAAGGAGGAAGAAGGAACCTTTTCTCTGGCGTCTCTTTGTGAAGAGCAAGGAAACTTTTCTCAGTAATCCCCCACTAGAATTCTCCTTAGGTTTTATTTGCTGAAATTGTATCTTGTACATTTCTAAGCAAATCACTGGAAATGAAAACAGGGTTACCACGATTGGTTTCTTAGACACAGCAGAGTTTAGGAGAGCTGAGTTTAGGATCACTTCCCTTATTTCATATCGCGGAGGAGGGGAGCCTTGGACAGAATCATTTCTTATTCAGAAGGGAAAAGAAGGGTTAAGCAATCAAAATGGCAGGTAGGCAACCTAAATGTTATGAACACAGATACATTTAATAATATTTTGATAATATTTTTAAACCCTGACACTGTATAGGAAAAGCAAAAAGAGAGCCCAATCAGTGCAATTTTTCATACAATTAATTGGTCAATATAATTAGGATTGCAAACCAAGACATGATATATTGTTAAACCTTGAACTCTGACCTGAAAGTAACTTCTAAAATTGAAAAATAAATCTTAGGCAGTTGTATTGTTTGCTAGGGCTGCTATAAAAAATGATCACAACCTGAGTGACTTAAACAACAGAAATGTATTATCTCCTCATTCTGGAGGCTAAAAGTCCAAGAACAGGGCACCAAGGAAAGATACGTCCCAGGCTTCTCTCCTTGCTTCTAGTAGTTCTTTGGCTTATGGTAGCATAACTCCAATCTTCACATGGCATTCTCCATGCATGCATGTCTCTGTTCATATTTTATCTTTTCATATGAATACCAGTCACATTGGATTGGGGCCCACATTACTCCAGTATGACCTCATCTTACTAATCACAACTGCAAAACCCTATTTCCAAATAAAGTCCCATTCTAAGGTGCTGGAGTTACAGCTTCAACATAAAAATTTTGATTAGATACAACTCAACTCATCATAACAACATCTTTCTAACAGACATACGTTTGAAGCTAAGTGTCATGAAAGATTTGACTTTCATGGATAGCATCAAGAAGCAAAGAAGCAACCCACAGAATAGCAGAAAATATTTGCAAATCCTTTACTTCTCAAGGGATTTTTATCTAAAATATATAAAGAACTCTTACAACTCAATAACAAAACACAAATAATCCAACCAAAAATGGGCGGAGGATCAGAATAGACATTTCCCCAAACAAAATATACAAATAAGCACTTAAAAGATGTTCAATGTCATTAGCAAACAGGGAAATGAAAATCAAAACCACAATGATGTAGCACTTCACAGTATGGTGAGGCACAGGCATAGGATGGCTCGAATTAAAAACCAGATAATGATAAATGTTGGCAAAGATGTAGAGAAATTGGAACATTTATACACTGCTGGTGGGGATATAAAATGGCGCAACTGTGCTAGAAAACAGTTTGACAGTTCTTCCAAAGGCTCAACATAGAATTGCCATAGGGTCCAGCAATTCCACGCCTATGTATATACCCAAGAGCATTAAAGACTTTTGTCTACACAAAAACTTGTACATGAATGTTTATAACAGCACTACTCATAATAGCCAAAAATCGTAAACAATACAAATGGCCATTAGTGAGGCCCATTACAGAAGACCATATATTGTATGTATTATTCCATTTATATGAAATATCCAGACTAGGTAAATCTATAGAGACACAAAGCAGATTAGTAGTTGCCTAAGACCAAAGGGAGGGAAGAATAGGAAGTGACCACTAATAGTTACAGAGCTGCTTGTTGGGTTCATGCAAATGTTCTAAAATTGACCATGTTGATAGGCATACAACTCTGTGAATATACTGCAAACCATTGTCTCTGTGATTGGGACAAGTTGCTAAATAAACCTCCCTGGGTTTCATTTTGTCCCTTACAAACTGAGCACAAGTACCCTCCTCTTAGGGTTATTGTGAGGGTATAATGAATATACACACTGACAATGCTTTGAAAGTAAGCACTAAATATGTATTTGCTATTACTATTAAATGTGAATTGTGAGATTTTTATACCATGCAGATCACATGCAGATCACATGCAAAAATGTTTAGACTCACGAAGTATAAAGGAAGAGCAAACACATGTATAAAATGCTGACATATTCCAAACTGATAACTTAAAACGATGATGTCCTGAA
The DNA here is from genome assembly GCA_033961575.1 of Aselliscus stoliczkanus. NCBI lineage: Eukaryota > Metazoa > Chordata > Mammalia > Chiroptera > Hipposideridae > Aselliscus > Aselliscus stoliczkanus. The sequence continues at coordinate 47,219,422 of CM066728.1, forward strand.
AAAGCCAAGTTTTGGTGTTGAGCTGATGTCTAAGCCCTGGGTCAGGTGGGCCAGGAAGTAGCCAGGAGAGTGGGCCCTGTTCCAGCTATGAAAACCAATCACAGACCCTCTTCTATAAAAGTCAGAAGATGTAGAAGATGTTTTTAGAAATGATATCTAGTTGGAACTTTTGATTTACTTGCTCTTTCTAGGGAGATGATTATTTTCCTGAAGATACAGATTCAGTTTTCATTTTCATTTCTTACAGCCATGCTGAAATAGAGCCTGTCTAAAGTTCATTCCCAAAAAAAGTGTCCTTCAGGTTTTTGTTTGTTTTTGAGCATGAGGAAGTCCTGTAATACTTATGCAGAATATTACACTTGACTGTGATTCTTGGTTGTCTCTGGGCTGACTCAGATGCTTTTTTTTCCTCCCACTGGCTGATAGCTGCCAGCACAAGCAAGCTGTCAGTCAGATAGCAACATTTGTGACATGCCCATGGCGTGCAGGGCACCAAAGAGAACAAAAAACAAAACAGAAGCTAAAGTTTTGCTTGTAAGTCACTTATAATTCATTGGGCCAATCAGGACTAGTACACAGGATACGTGATACACATACTACATAATATTGGGTTGTCAGAAAAGTCATGACATATTTTTTCTATGTTTTAGTTGCAGAAATGCGTCATGACTTTTCCAACAACCCAAAACATATCACAGAAGCATATAATCATGTACTTGCAGGATGAGCCTGAGGAAAAATTGCCAAGTAAGCTTGTCTCTCAGTTATACTAGGTCCATTTTTTATTTTCCTTCCTTATTTCTAGGTGTTGCTTCACACAGTCAACAAATATTTATCAAATGCCACCTGTATGCAACACCCTTGAGTAAGTGACAGATACTTCCTTCCAGAGCTACCTACCCAACAAGTACTTTCTGGGGTATTGCCCTTATTCCAGAATCCACCGCCTTCACCCTCACTCCCCTCCACCCCCAAACCCTTTCTGGCAGGCTTTCAGGATGTCCTCTCCTTGGGGCCCTTTTCTCAGCTAGCTGTAAAGAAATAAGTGTGAATTTAAAAGAAACAAAGTCACACTAAAGCATGACTAATGAGTTACAATGTAATATTTTAACTTTTTAGCCCAAAGGAATGAATTTGTGATGGTAGAATTATAGAAGAAAAGGCAACTATATAAGGGGAGATGTATTTTGAAACAAAATCTATGTTTCCTTTTTTAGGCAGCACTGTTTTAGATCTGATGAGTTATAAAGCTAAAACTGCTGATGTTATTTCTTTCTCAGTCCTAAAGTGAGTCAACAGCTGGTAGATTCCCCTTCACCTTAAAATACAAGCAGCTAGGCTTCCCAGAGACAGTTAGAAGCTAGAAGAATAATTAGCTTTTTCTCTTTGCTTTCTGTTTTTTCTCTTCTCTATATTCTTTTCTAGAATATAGAACATAATTTTTAAAACAGCCTCTTCTTATCGAACAACTTTTTAATGGTTGCTGAGGTGACCCTAATTCAGCCCCTGAAGGTGAGTTGAATGAACTCACCCAGGTCATAGGGTCTGACTCCTGTGGTTTCTGTCTGGTTCACATAGATTTTGCAGGTCAGACCTTTTCTTTGATTCTTATCTTTTAGCTCTCTACCTGTTTACTCCCGACCAGCTAAAAATTTCTCTTTGTTCTTCTAATATTTCTGCTTTTAGTCTTTGGGTCTTCATCTGGAGGTATGAATAGACAGAAAATAAAATTATACACCAACAACCTTATTCCATAAAGACAATTGATTCTCCTTTAGAAAAAGTTCCCCAAACCCCTTCCCACCTCTTTCCATATTTGAGATTTTAGAATGTTGTCTGTCCTTTTCCCAACTTTCCAATTCAAAATATTAGAAATGACTTAGAATTTTCACTCAGTTTACTAGAAAACAGTTTTTAAAGGGGAATGTGTGTTTTGTTTTTTTTGTTTTTTTTGAGGGCAGTGTCACTGGCCCTCATATGTAAGACCCGAACCTGGGCCGCTGGCTTCCCAAGCCAGCACTTAACCACCATGCCGCTCGGCTGGCCCAAGAATGTGGTTTTAAAACTGAGAAATAATGTCCTTTGTGTCTCTTAAGTCTGTGGCAGTCTACTCTGCAAACTTTAAAATGAGGTTTGTAGTTATGACTGAGGTACTGTTTGGATTAGAGAAACATGCCAGGTAGCATTAATATGGGAATTCCCTACAGTGGTATGAACCTAAAATGTTGAATTGAAAGAAAGAAATATGGCATAATTCAGCACACGGACGAACACAGGAACTTTGAAGTGTGGAAAATCATATGTGTAAATACTTGAAAATGAGAATTAATGAGTCATGTACTGAGAATAGAAAAATGGTTTCCTGACCTTATCTGGGAATATGGTAGAAGATGAGGACTTTTGGGGATATTTGGGGATAGGAAAACAAATTCGCAAGAGATCTTGAAGTTACGCCTGTCAAGTAAAGTTTGCAGAAGTGATTGAGACATAAAAATGTTTTTCTATCTGGCTACTTAACTCTGCATTTCTCAGACTTTCTAACCATTTCTCCCTATGAATATTGGAAAATTTTCCCCATTTAAGTTGTGAACAAATGATCTGTTTATACTGCTAACCTCCTAAGTAGGATACAGTGTTGGGCTTCCCACAACCTTATTTATGAGAAGTCAATACTACATAGTCAATACTGCAAACTAATTTCCATACTAAGGAACCTCAAATGGAAAAGGGCTAGGTATTTGCATATTGGAAAATAAATTATTGTGTCTTCTGAGAATATGCTCAACTAGGTATCCTGACTGACCTTCTTGCTAAAAATAACTAAAAATAAAAAATAATGTATATTTTAGAGTTATTTTAATGCACTGATGTCCGAAAAAGTGAGTCAGAAATATTCCTGGGTCAAAAACAAAGTGAAGGCAAGAACCTGGAGGGATAAGCATGAGGCGGAAGTCAGTTGTTCACCTTGAGGGCATCTGAAGCTTAGCTTTTATGCCTTTGAGAGGGAAGGTGACATATGACAAAACCTGGGACTGCCCAAGTTAGGGACCATGATAGGAAACAAAATTCAGGTATAATATGTTTACAAAAAGACTCATCTGAAACTGAAGGATACAGAAAACTTCAAAGTAACAAAATACAAAAAGATTTATCAAGCAAGTACGAATCAAAAGAAACTAATGGCACAGCAATGTAAATATCTGGGAAAATTGTACTTTACCATGGAAAATATCACTAGATATGAGATTGACATTTGGTACTGACTAGTACAAGCTATAGGGGTAAGAAGAAAATGAATTAACACCCCCTTTCAGAAAAGTAATCTGACACTATTAAAATGTTGGATTATGTAAAAATACCTATATGCTTCAGCCCAGCAAACCCACTTCTTCCATAATTCTTTTCACCTTTTCTTCCTTATGATATGGAGACCTGACTTTGATGACATTAAGATTTCAGGAAGCGGACAATATAATAGGTGATTGACTTCAAGTCTGTAAATGTAAACTTTGTAAACCATTATGTGTTGAAACGAAACATAGTGACACATGGCTAAATGCAAGAGAGGTCAAAAATGAAAATAAGGGCTATTGCGAGTAAAACATGTGGCCATTTTACACAACCTTCTGATTAATAGGCATTCAGGTTCAAGTGGAAAACTAGTTCCTTTGACCATTGAGCGGTCTTTTGGTAGCTTGGGATAAATAAAATGTTCTCCGACTCAAAAACAAAACAAAACACAAAAAACCCTAGGCACTTCCCTCAGAAAATCAGTATCTCTTGCAGTAGTTCCTTGTCAGTCTTGCTTCTCTGTAACCTCCAATAGACCCAATGACACAGCAAGGAATGAAACGCAGAAGTATGCACAGGAGGTAGGACAAATTCCTGTCATGCTGATAATTTGGACTCTTGAGGGTTGTGCCCATTCTCCCCCTCACAAAGTCTAAAAGGGAGCAAGCCATTGGTTGGGGGCTCCCCCGATCTGGAAGGTTTCTCATTCTGAGAGGGCTGTAGAAATGACAAAACTCCCCTCGGGGCTCTGTGGGGAGTCAGGGAGGCACTGAAAAGTCACATATGTTCACTTCATCAGCTCTTCATGATCTTGTATATAACTTGTTTGTTCATTTGGGGTAAAAGAAAATAAAACTAACTTTAGTCAAGTCTTCATTGGTGTTGGGGGTCTGGCATCTATCATAAAGGTTTTGAAATACCACACTAATAAGTACAATACATTCCTAAAAAAAAAAATTTAAAAAAAATTGGGGGGGAACAGTGTATTTTTCCAGAACCCATCAGCTCCAAGTCAAGTAGTTGCTCCAATGTAGTTGTGGAGGGCGCAACTGGATCGAACCAGGAACATTAGTGTTAAAAGCAGTGCATTCTAACCAGCTGAGCTAACTGGCCCCCCCAATACATTTCTTTTTAAAATACTTGGTTAAAACATTATTGATACATTCATTCTCATGTTCATTCTCATGAAATAATAAATTTGCTTCTTTCTGCACTCCATTTTTAAGAATCTGAGAAATTACAAATTTATTCAAAGAAGGAGGTAAAGGGAAGAAAAAACATCTTGGAAATTTGTGGTAGGCAAGTTACTGAACAAAAGAACCTTGCTTGTTGATGAAAATATGGATGGCACGGTTCTACAGAAACTGATACACATTTTACGGCTTAACTTACATATTATTTTGGTGGAAAAAAACCAGCATTCTTTATTCTTTCAGTTTCTTTATGCTAAAGTATATATAATTATAGAGGGCTATCATTAATGTTTTATATAGACCTTGGTAGGCCTCTGACCAGGTCAAATCTGGAGTCAAAGGTGCTTCAAAGATTCCAAGAAATTATTGGAAAACACACTTAACAAAAACATGCATTGGGTCATGTCCATGGTCCACCCAAGCTGTATTCTGTCTCTGACTGAGAAAGGTCTGTAGACCTTTGTGATATCACTCTAGAAGCGATTGTATAACGCCCTCCATGCCACTGCTGCCCCGACACCTTCAGCTTCCTTAACAACCCAGATATACTAGTCATTTGTGCATTGATTCAAATCTTTCTACAGCTGATCTATACTTTCATGCTGATTCATATGTAGGAACATGAATTTATTAAATTTACTATCTGTATTAAGAGAAGCTATTTTCTTTTTTTTTTTTTTGAGGGCAGTGTCACTGGCCCTCATATGTGGGACCAGAACCGGGGCCGCTGGCTTCCCAAGAGAAGCTGTTTTCTTTATTCCAAGTCCCTTAGTCACATAATTAAGAGAAGCATCTAGAAAAGCATTTCAGAGATCAAGAGGTTTCCTTAAAACATGAAGAAATGCTAAAACTGGATTACAATCTATGATGACACATTTAAATATTTACATTAAACCATGACTTAACCCAAAATACACACAATATAAACCCATTCTGCAACTTACAAAAGATTTACTAAAAGTACAATCACATGGCTTTAGATAGTGTGGCATCGGCTTTCTCTCTTGTGCCTTTGTGACTGCAAACTTTTCGTCATTTGGAGATGACTTTGAAAAGCTCTCCTTGAGGCTCTTCATGAAAGTGAGCCTCCAGCCAAGAGGCCCTCGATAAACCCAGACACACAGTTTTTAATAATCTGAGGTTTGGTGACCAAGTCTTTGTATTCCTGATTCTTATGCTTCATATTTGAATCGAATTTTCCATGAATGGTAAGAATTAAACAAACTTATTCAGGCTGAGCTGAAGGAGGGAAGAAAGCAGGAAGATGGCAGGATGCAAATTTTTGAGGGCAGTGTCACTGGCCCTCACATGTGGGATCCGAACCGGGGCCGCTGGCTTCCCAAGCCAGTGCTTAACCACCGTGCCACTCGGCCGGCCCAAATGAAAGATTTTCTTTTAATGGTCTGGTTATGTCTCCTTGGAGGTAAAACTGGCTAGGCAAGCGCCAGGATGCTCAGCAAGATTTCAAAGCAGCCAAGTAGCAAGAGTGGCATAACGCGAGGCGAGGCAATGTAGACCGTCTGTGTGTTGTGGCTAAACTATTAGAGCTATATTTATATGTCTATGTCTGTATTTCCACATAGGTCCATTACTCAGAAAGTTTACTTTTATGACTTTTTTTTTTTTTTTTTAAGGGCAGTGTCACTGGCCCTCTATGTGGGACCCGAACCGGGGCCGCTGGTGTCCCAACCCAGCTTTTAACCACTGTGCCACTCGGCCGGCCCAGAAAGTTTACTTTTATTTATTTATTTATTTATTTATTTATTTATTTATTTTTAGCTGAGCCATCCTGCCACCGGTTGGCAGCTCAGAGGCAACTCAGCTCGGGCTGGCATCGAACCGCTGTTGCTCAGAGCTCAGCTAGCACTCTTGAGCAAGCTCTTAACCAACTGAGCCACTCGGCCGGCCCTGAAAGTTTACTTTTAAATAGGCTACCAAATTGGCCTATTCCTGTCCCCAGAATCATATATCAGTCAGCTAGAGCCCATAACTTAGAGCAGGAAACTGCATTGAATACTTCTTGAGACTTCTTCCTGGTTAGACAAAAAATCTGTAACTCTCTGACTTAAGCTTTACCAATTTCATGTAAACGTGGCCCACAGCTGGTGTGCTCTTTTTTTTGACCATTTAAGTCTTAACCAGTAGCCAAGTCCTCAGAGTGGGAAGATTCTTCTCCAGCCACTTAATATTTTTGGAGATGGTTTCCAGAACAATTTGAAAAATATCCAGATGTGATCCTTGGGTCTTAAGAGATTCAAAGAACAGTTGCACCTGAAAAATAAGCAAGAAAAGAATTACTGGCGTGGTTCATAAAACACTTTCTCTTCTGAAGGGTTCCAAAACAGCTTATGAATTATACAAACACAGGTGCAAGCATTTCTCTGCCAACCTCTAAAAGGTTGTTTTCTTCTCCTCTTTTTTTTTTTTTTTTTGCATAATTATCACTTTATCTTCAAACCATAAATAAAGTAAGACAGGAATGATAAATCCTGATCTTACAAGTGAGTACATGGTGGGTAAAGAAGTTGTGATTAGGGCTGGCTGAGTGGTGCATTGGTTAAGAGCTGGTTTTGGGATGCCAGCAGCCCCAGTTTGTATCCCACATATGAGGGCCAGTGACACTGCCCTCTACAGCTAACAACAGCTCCACCTGGAGCTGGGCTGTGCGAGCCCTGGCAACAGTGTAGGCTGCAGCCTCTGTGGCAGTGGGCTGCCATAGGCTACAGTGAGTGGCCGCCAGCCAGCATGAGCTGCCAATAGCCACAGTGAGTGATCATCTAAAGGCCGGTGACTGAGCTGCCTCATCTGGGAAGAGCGCAATGATGATACCAACATAGGCCGGTGAAGGAACATCTTCTGCAACTAGACTGAAGAACAAAAAGACAGCAACTTGTCTGTTCCCCTTCCCAGATTCCCCAATGCTGTTCCCTCCCCCAATTCCCCAATAAAAATCTTAAAAAAATAAAAAAATAAAAAGTTGTGATTAAGCCACGTCACAGAGTAAGAAGAGAGCCAGATTTAAGTTCTAGAATTCCGAATTTGCTTCAAGAGTAAATAAATTCAAGATTTATTGTGTAAAGAAAATAAAAAAGACAAGTAGAATTACCAATATTAGTAGTTTTGTAAAAAATCTTTAAGAACTCTTCCAAACTTCAATATAATTACTCATGATGATACAATGTGAACAAAATAACACAAAAGTATTACCAGCCAATGGAGAAGCCCCCACCCCCCAGCCCCCACTACCACTGAGAAACTTTTTTTTTTTTTTTTTTTTGAGGGCAGTGTCACTGGCCCTCATATGTGGGACCGAACCGGAGCCGCTGGCTTCCGAAGCCAGCGCTTAACCACTGCGCCACTCGGCCGGTCCGACTGAGAAACTTTTAAGTTGTCTTTCCTATTGAAATGTTAAGTATAGAAATGTTAAGTCTCCTTCCTGTTCTTTAATTTCTTAGCTCTTGGCTTTGATTCCTCATCTAACCAGTTTGTGAATCCTAGACTAAATATCCCCCCTGCTTCTTGATTGCTTTGTAAATCAGTTTCTGAATCCTAAACAATGGAAGTCTCCTACCCCTGCTTCAGATAACTACTTGAAAGCCAGTGACTTCCTAATATCCCCCCAGGCCAGTAAGCTAAATGCCAAACCCATTCTGGGCCCAGACAATTGACACCAGGTGAGTGACGGGATGAATGGCCACAGGTTTCATAAGAGCTAACGGATTTATTGATTAAAATATATTTTTCCTTATTGTGGGGCCTTGGGGATACAGATGATACCCCAACAAGATAGCCAGTTACAACCAAAGAAGCCAACATGGTCTTTCAGGTGGAGCTCAAGACCCCTTCCTCTCATCTGAGATCGGCTAGGGCGAGAGTTCCGTGAACCCCCAATAGGCAGGGACAGCTCTACGCCCCTGCCCAGCAGGAAGCAGATACAGAAGAAAAGACCTCCTGTTCCTCAACTTCCCATATTGATTTAATGGGGATCATGTCTCTCAAGGGGAAAACTAGGCAGGCAGTTAGAGGCAGGCATTGGGTCTCTGAATTCCTGCACCTCCCACAGAGTGCAACCGCCCAGGAGACCTCCCCTCTCCACTAAAAACTTCCCTTTGTATTGTTATTACCTACCCCTGTGGGAAAACAAATGGGCACAAAATAGACCTGACAGTTACTCGCACCTGCGCAGTACCTCTTGTCAATCACAGATGCCAATCAAGTGGTCGCACGCCCGAAGGGGAACAGCTCATTCTAGAAAAAGGGATAAAAACCCCAAAGTCTGGGAAGTCCGCCTTTTTGACTGCCTCTCCCTTTGGACTGCTTCTTCCCTTTGAGCCTTTTGAGCCTTGCCTTTGGAGTGGCCTGCTCCAAACTCTTAGAAATGTAATTTCTAATAATGGGCCCTTGAGCCATTCTCTACTGCTCAGGCCTACTTCTACTTCTTTGAAAAGTACTATTTCTTCTAATAAGCTACTTTTTACTCCGGTATCTCGTTCAATTCTTTGCTCGACTTGCCAAGGACCTGGACTTTGTGCAGAGAAGGGCCCACTCTCTGACAACAAAAGGACTCATCTCTCAAGGGTAATTTTCGTTTTGAATGCTATGAACACGTATTTTAAGAGGTTTGAGTCCTTTGCCTTCCATTTACTTGCTATGTGTAAAAACAACTTGTCTTCTTTTAGTAAAATGAGAACTTCAAACCAGCTCACATCTACGTTTATTTTCAATTCTACTGCTTAAACATTAATTTTAAATTGTTAGCAACAGAAAAATCACAAACCTCTTGCAACTCATCCTTGGAAGAAAAGTGAGATGTTGTGCCAGAGATGATGAATCTCATGGCAAATGAGCTCAAATCAAATCTGAAAATAAAAAGGAACCCCACAGATTTAAGTAACAGAAATACTGGCCTTATGTTTATTTTATAGTTTTTTAAATGTATAACATTAATAACTATATGATAAGCTTGTACATTACAATAGATAGTATTAATTACCATAATAATTCATAAACATCCAATACAATCCCAAAGCTATGAAGTTTAACAAATTTGACTGAGATAAAAATGTAGATAAATTTATTTTAGGAAACATGACTACCTTTTCAGCAATGTTTATATTTAAATTTATGTTTATGTTTAAAGCAGCATTCTCTAAATTTTTTTTTTTTTTTTTTTTTTAGCTGAGCCATCCTGACACCTGTTGGCAGCTCAGAGGCAACTCAGCTTGGACTAGGCATCGAACCGCTGTTGCTCAGAGCTCAGCTCGCACTCTTGAGCGAGCTCTTAACCAACTGAGCCATTCGGCCGGCCCTCTCTACACTTTTTTGATTATACACTTCATCAGTAATATTTTTTTTGACCAATAACTTCCCAAAATACATTTTTAATTTATGAATTATGTATGTCCTCTCTTATAGGTAAAAAAAGAAAATTTAAATAGCATGAGATAAGAAATAATATATGTGGTAATATTTTCTTCCTGTACTCTAATACACTCTCTTGCACACTTCCCTATACTACTTCAGACACCTCTGTGTTTAAACATTGTATTTATTAGGGCAGGATTACTTGGTTGAACTGTCATTCACAGCCATGGACTGCACCCTTCACCTCAGTGTCTTATATAAAGAATTTGTCAGGGCGGCCAGATGGCTCAGTTGGTTAGAGCATGAGCTCCAAGCAACAGGGTTGCCGGTTCAATTCCTACATGGTCCAGTGAGCTGTGCCCTCCGCAACTAGATTGAAGACAATGACTTGACTTGGAGCTGATGGGTCCTAGGAAAAACACACTGTTCCTCAATAAAGTTGAAAAAAAAAATGGGGACACCGAAGGGAAAGTTATTAAAAAATAAAAAATAATTTTTAATTGAAAAAAATAATTTGTCCACAGGTCAAAGGGATTTATGCTGAAAGTAGAGTACAGATACATCTAAGAAATGGTTCCAAGTCTAGGCTCTCTCTCCACATGATTGGGCAGGAGGATAATTTCCAGTTACAAAGGAAATCTAAACCAGGAAAAGTCTGATCATTTAAGGAGAGACCTGATAGTCATGCAAACAACCAATCCAATGTGTCCAGCAGGCTCTTTAAGGAAGGGTAGGAAATGTGCTTTTTGCTTATGTAAAGCTGTCTGTGAGAACTCTGAGTCCCTTATGGCTAAGAAATGAGAGGCAAGAGGAACTGTGGATGACGGACATCAGAAATGCTAACTGACACAAACGTAAACAGAGCAAACTGCACAGCTCTCTCATTCAGGGTTGTTTTCATATAGTAGTTCCTAAGTGACATTTTGATTTTAGATGAGGAAATGGCGAGCACCTTAGCAGGAGGTTTATTGTGAGACAAAGCAATGCCATCCTGTACATTCCAATGAAATCTAATCATGATTCGGTCCTTCTGGGGGATATTTTAGGCCCCAAAGCATTCAGGAGTGAGCTCTAGTTCTCCCAAAAGTTGAAACCCCAGAACAGACTCAGAACCAATCCAATTTTGGAAGAGGGCCCACAAAACAATTCTGATGGAAATTCTTTTAACTACTCTAACCTCTCCACTCTGCTACCTCCATAGGAGAGCTGGGGGTGGGAATTAGCTCTCATCAAAATTCCTGAAGTTCCCTCCACTCCCTACCACTCACCAAAACTGCATTAACAAAGCAAATCAAGTAGGTTTGATGCCATATATATGAGTTCATTGAATTCCTCTGGGCTGGTGAGAGAGCCAGGAGTGAGGGGTACCGGGCTGATGACTGGATTTAACTCAATTAGTACTTGCTCCCAGCAATTCTTCTTTTCCTGGACTGAATAAGAGAAACCTGTTCCCATTCCCTTCTTTTCATTCCTCTCCCTTATGCTTGGACAGAGTAACTTGCACTAGTGAGTTTTAAAACCAATAGACTTTGCCGAACCATTTGGGTGAAATGGTATCATTTATATGTTTTGGGGGACACTCAATTACAATTGGTTTTAGGCAACTGAGACAGCTGGGTAGAAGCACACACATTGGATATAAGTGAATACCAACTTTTTTAGGAGGTTGGTCCAATTTTCTCTTACAAAATTCCAGGCTAATTGTTGCCCCATTGGATTTCTGGCAATAGCATGAAGAAGAGATGCCAAGTCCTGTGTCTTGATCACCTTTCCTTCCATTCCTAGTTCAATTAATCTGAAAAAACAAAAACCACATAATTTTTCATAGCATGTGTTATATCGTGAAAATTAACTCAGGCTACCAATATATTAAAAGAATAGGAGAGGAACAGGAATGATAAAAAGTATAATTAATGGAAAACAATAATAAATTTTCTACTGGCTAAAATTTTTCATGTTCCAGTTAAACTTTTAACTTTTTTCTAGCAGTACTTTTATTCTCTTATTATTTCAAAGAACTTTCGTGAGATCTTATACAGCATCTTATATGTAAGAATGTATTTTTGCAATAATTGTCCTCCAACTTTCTGAAAGTAAAACATAGCCATTTTTCCAGCATCAATCACATGATGAAGAACTAGGTAATATCTGTCTTCAGTATTTGTATTTTGCCAATACATGTATTTTTTGGAAGTGAATTCAAATCCTGATTCAATTATATGCCTTTGAAATTGGTGGCTGAAATTTTAGTGATTGCACTGAGTGTGTGTCAGTTTACTTTTAACAACTCAGGTAAATTAATGGACTTACTTCATCAACTTTTCCGGATGTTTGGTGGTGGACAATGCATAGAGAATTTTGTTTTTTTCAGCACCTGACAGTGACAATTCATAGTGCTCTAAAAGAGAATTCCATCCTGCTGTTGTCTGAGCACCCACGGAATACACAATCTTTAAAACATCTGTTGGGATACTGTGATATGAAGCACAAAAGTGAAGAAAAAGGTTCTATGAAAGAAAAAAACTTTTTTTTTTCCTGTATTACAATTTTGAATTACTATAACAAAATCACCCCTGACTTCTTTCCAGTATCTAGCATATTAAACCTTTCTTATGGCAAACTTTCATAAAATTATTTTATGTAATTTTACTTCGCAAATCTGTGCTTTTCTCCTACTGATGATAAAATATTAGCAAGGAGAATAATCATAAAATGTTCACCTACTCAGATATAAATATAGAAACTTGATGGAATCAATTGTTCCTTAGTTCATATACAGATTTGATTTCTGAAAACATCCAACTCTCAAGTCAGAGTTTTAACAATAACAATTTAAAATCATGTTTTGGACAGAAATCAAGGCTGACATGGAAATGATCTGTTAGTGCCTATGGGTTGCAGCTACTAAACTGAATTGCAGCACCATCCATTTGATCATTGGGCATCCTTCTGCTTATACAAACCACAGAATCAATTTTGCCATGATGGGCATTCTTTAGATGGCCCAAATCATCAGTTTCTCATCAAACTTGGAACTTAGGGCCAAGGTTTTGTCTACATTATCAGTCAATGAGGAGGCAAACATATTCTTTTTAAAAGGCACTCGTCCCACACCCTCCCTTTTTTTTCCAAGTTTCATGAGATGTTCACTGGTGCTTTAATTGCATATACATTTTACTTTGCTTTTTATCTTTAAAAGCCATCATTTTTGGAGATGGGTGCCCCTTTGCTTTCACCCCCTGGCTATCTTTCTATTATCATGCCAGTGTTTATTTAGCTTTCCAGGGACTTCAACCTCACTTCTCACAAAATTCATTGAGCAGTGGCTATGTGAGAGCATGAAACAAGGGTATGTAATTCCCAGGATTTTTTTTTTCTATCCTCTCTAAAAGGTTTTAGCTCTCAAGTCCTGCATGATCAAAGACTTTTACATTAAAGTGAAAGGAACAAAGAACAGGACAGAAGTCCGGATCTACTTTAATTTTCCATTGGATTCCATCCACTGAGAGAAGAGTTCAGTTGCCTTCTGGATGCAAGGAGCATGTTTCAGGTAACAGGCCAGCTTTAAGAGGGTAGAGCGGAGCATCCTGTCCCAGACGGAGCCCTCATCGCTCCAGCTTTGCGCGTCAATCACAGGCTTAAAATACCGGAGAAGGTATTGCTGCAGAAAGCATAGGATGGTTTACAGAGAGGCTAAATTTAGTTCTTAAGACAGCTCTTACCCATCTAAAGGCTCAACTCCAAACCATCTGCATGAACCTTTTCCCAAAACACAGAACTACTTACTTATCATTATATTTGTTTTCCCTTTTTTCTGGCCCCAACCCACCATGTTTAAGAAAGAGTTAGTTTCTCCATTAAAAGTATGGTTTAATTTCCTATCTGAGAGGAAACTATCAATTGATATAAGATAAAATCACCTCAGGAGGAATGTTTTGCTCATTAACTTGACAGGGCTCTTAGAATGGTGATCACAAGGAACGAGGATCGCATCCAACCACTAGGTACTGGGGTGTTAACTGTGCTATCAGCCAGTTTCTTCAGCCTCACAAAAAATTTAACCCCAAGAGTCCACACAAAACAGATCAAGTCTCACTGACCCTCCAGAATCCGTTAATTTACTTAATGAGTTTTCTGAAAGTAACACAAACCTTGAGGTTTTCAGTGACATCTGAAATATTCCTTCTTTCCATCCTGTGATAAAACAATTCTAAGTATTCCAGACCTTTGAGAAGAGCAAGGACCTTTGTTTCATGTTGGAGATAGTGAGTCAGATCGAGGGCTTTGTCTAGCTTCAGCCTTCCTGCACTGAGGTATAAAACAAAAGTTGTGCATATCTTACAGTTTTTAATATTCTTAATATTAACTAAGACACAGAGAGCAATAACTGAAGTTCTTTATAGCCAGACTATTTGATTTAAATACTAGCTCTGCCACTCACTAACTGTGTGATGTTGGACAAATTACCTAACTGTTCTGGGTCTTACTTGCCTCCCCTATACAATGGGGAGAATAATAGTATCTTTTTCTATAGTAAGGATTAAATAAGTGCATATATGTAAAGCACTTAGAATAATGCCCAGTACACAGTAAGAGCTTTACAAATGAAATAAATATTAGCTAATATGTCATTCTCTACTTGTTTAATTTGTGTCATTGAATTATTCCTCCAGGTGAATTTTCCTTTTTTGATGTCCCTCCTAGAGCCTAACAGAGAAGCAGCACTTATTGTGAGTGCTGCTCACAAAGTTATATACCTTTTCTACATTTTCTTTTAATGAGAAAAACAAACAACTATTATTCTGAATACCAAACTGTTAGGGTCTCTTCTGCAGAGGAATAAATCATCGTAATATCACTTTTGTAAAATGGTTTTTACATGTGTTTCTGAGAGGACCTGTGTCTCCATTGGTCTATAAACCATTCTTGCCAGCATCCGAATCCCATATTAAGCTAATAGTTTGGTATAGAAACAGATTCAAGAACAAAGGGTGTGTCTGTTGAATTTTTCATTAACATAATGCCCTACTTCCTTTGGGTTTTCAATTTTTTAAGTTCTTAGCTAAAAAGAGGGAACTGAAACTAGAAGCAAAATTAAAAAAGAACCAACTTTTGTTGTGACTTTACTCTTCTCCATCACAATGACATACTGCTTTAAACAGACTTATGAAAAAATTTCCAAAAATTTTGTCTGAAGACAGAAGGCTAGACCATATGCTCTATGATTCTATGATTTGCTGTATTTTTAAAAACCAAATCCACAAAATGTCACTATTCCTTCTCACATGTGTAAGTATCATAATCTACAGTGCAGTTAGTACCTTGGAGGATTAGCAACCGGAAGAAATTGGATATAATATTTTATGGTCACAATTTAAAAAAGAATGTAACACATAAAAATTACTTTATATTGATCCTGTTTTTCTTTTTGGCCCAGACTAATTTGTTTGGTAATAAAACAAATGCCATTATTAGAAACCTCTATACTTGCTTACTTTAAAAAAATGTTAATCTTAATATTCATTTAAAAGGGATTCTTTTTCTTTTTATATAGTTATTGTTTAATAAAGATCCAGCTCCTTACCACCTGCCCTCTGTGTGTTTTTTTTGTTGTTGTTGTTGTTTTTGAGGGCAGTCTCACTGGCCCTCATATATGGGACCCGAACCCGGACCGCTAGCTTCCCAAGCCAGCGCTTAACCACCGTGCCACTTGGCCAGCCCCTGCCCTTTGTTTTGATCAATGCAAAAAATGTTATCTGAATGTCTGTTTACCTTAAAGACTAAAGCATACACTTCAGGTTAATAGGAAAAATCTATATCTACGCTTTGTAAACAGTTTTAGCTAAATGGTACCTTTGTGAAATAAAACCATATTCCTATGGAACCAATTTGGGGCTTACTTTTAAGGTGTGAGACTAAAAGAAACAAATAGATTTTGTCTGTAAGGAAATTAAAGTTGTCATTTTAATTCCACTCAATTCAGATGGGATCAATGTCTTAGACTATATTTAATAAGTATGAAAATATAATTAAAATAAATATCCATTCCTGCGTCAAATTTTGTCTGCAAGCTAAATGTAATCACTGATTACTTCCTTTAACTCTTAAATAGATATTTCATAGATCAGAGAAAGAAAAAATATATATTACCAAGGGAATTCAGCAAGTAAAAATATTTAGACTGATGATGAGAGTTTTAAATTGTTTCCTTATACAATTACTTTTCTTTCTTTTTTTTTTTAGACAAAGGCACTGATTTTATTTTATTTTATTTTTGAGGGCAGTGTCACTGGCCCTCACATGCGGGACCCGAACCCGGTCCACCAGCTTCCCAAGCCAGCACTTAACCACCACCGCACCACTCGGCCGGCCCTACAATTACTTTTATAATAAAAGTAATATAAACAAAATACAAAACAATTGGAAATTAGAGAAGAGGGGGAAAATACTCATAATTTCAGTACCCTATACATTCACTAATAGTATTTTGGAATATTTCCTTCTTTTTTTATTTCATATTTTGCTTTTTTCCTATGTAGTTGAAAACATAATAATACACAAATTCACATTATATCCAATGCATTTTTTAAACTTCGCATTATTTGAAATGCATTTTTTTAATGTTATCACCCCCTCTTGCTATTCAACACATCACCTTTTAAACAATTTATGTTAGATCATACTAATAATGCTAACTGATGACATTTATTGAGTGGGGGTACTGTGCTTAGTGCTTTATCTGCCTTATCTCATGCAACCCTTAAAACAACCTTGTGTAACATACATAATTATTTAAAACGAGAGCGTTAAAGACCAGAAGAGTTTTAAAGTCTAGAATTAGGCTGAAAATGGGTAAATAAGTTGCCCAAAGTCTAACAATAAATGAAGAGGTAGTACCTGAATTCACCTGTTTTACACCAAAAATTGTACTCTTAATTAACTTCATTAATCTGTCCATCTAGTGAAGAATGGGTCACCGTTTTCCCACTGATGCATTAATAACTGTAGTGTCCCTTCTGCTAACTTTAGGCTACCCAGAAATATATAGGCTAGAAACAGCAAAAAGGACTTTGCAACTACTTGAAAGATTGACTTTCATTTGCTAAGTTGTCAATATTCTTCATTCTTCCTAGTCTTGAATTTTTAATCTACCCTTTTTGCAATCTGTGCGTTTCTCCTTTGAGCAGACAAACCTCCTTCAATTAACAGTAGCCTACTTCTCAGTTAGTCTATTATGCATCTACTCAGATGTAGGATGGTGTTTTTCTAATTTTAGCTTCCGGTATGCTATGATACCATGTTGTTCCTGAGACTATGGGGCTGAGGATTAAACACTCAATCTTCTCCCTTTTCTAACTAGGGAATTCAGTTGTAGGGAGAAGCTTTGCCTGAGAGATGTCCTGCTGGTTGCTTTCACTCCAGCTGACCTAAATAAGCATCCGAAAGGAAATAATATGTCACACTGAATAAAGTGAGTATGTTACAGTAATTCTCAGAATAGGAAAAGTTTACAATGCACAGTACTCCACCTGATCTCCATTTCTCAACTCCCCCCACCCCCTGCCCAGCCATTGGTGATATTCTGACCTGATTATTCTACATATTATTCTGTTGATGATATATGGGAAAGGAAAGAAAACATTTTATCTTTCCAGGAAAGTCCAAAGAGGAATAAACATCAGCAGCTAATTCTTCCTTCATTTCCCTAACAATTTCAAATTGATGTCTTCAATGTGAGCAAAGTAACAAATGGATTATGTGCTAGGCTAACAACTGATTTAAAATTGTGAAGGTTAAGACTATACTTACACTTTTTGTTTGGCAGATGACAGAGGTATTTGGTGAAACAGCAAGCTACTAGCATAAACAAATTTTAAATGTGGGGTCAAAAGCTTAAATATCTAGAGGTTCCACCCTGAGTGAGTGAAGCAAGCCACTCATGTGTACCACCTGGGATTTGGACACATGGGAGAGTGCAAGCCTGGCCTAAGTGGGGATATCCCCACTGCACCCTCTGTGGTTACCCTGTGGGAATGAAGGCCCACAGTTGCCAAATCTTCTCATTTTTTAAAATTTATTTCTTTTTTAATTATTATTTTTTCAGTTACAGTTGACATTCAATATTATTTTATATTAATATCAGGTGTACAGCATAGTGGCTAAACATTCATATAATTTATGCAGCGATCCCCTCGATTAGTCTAGCATCCATCTGACACCATTCATAGTTATCATCATATTATTGACTACATTCTCTATGCTGTACTTTATATCCCCATGGCTATTTTGTATGTACAAATTTGTATCTCTAATCCATTTACCTTTTAAAGAGATTGCAGAAGTCAGGGGTTTTATATGAAATTCTTCACATTTTAAAATGTTGGATTACATTTTTTGAACACTATGGGGGCAAAATACATTATCAGTGGGTAGGCTTTGGCCAAGTGGCCAGTATTTGGCTCCTTTCAGATTCATATCATATGAATGATCAACACTGGGTGTTGATTTTGAAATCTAGCATATCTGATTATCTGTCCATTATTTCCTGTGAAATCAGATGAAAGTTTACATTACCTTACTAGCTGAAAAGCATCATGAATCAGACCGACTCTGTCCTTAGGTCTGAGAAGTGTGTGGTTTTGATTCAACTGTGTAGTTAATTGGTCCCATCCATGCCCCTCATAGTGAACAATGAAATAGCCATTTGAGTCCACATTGAATTTCACCCAACCAGTATTTTCAGGTAAATCCAGAGTATCTAAGGGGACGAAATTGGCATAGGCATTTCATTATCAATATACACACCAAAAAACATCTCCAAAAATGTTCATTCCCATACTGTCATTAATAAAAGAACATATTTAACTACAGAATTGAAACACCTCTTCGGTTCATCAGTTCATTACCTGTTTTTGATTTTAGAATGTATCTGTGAATCACATTAGAGGAACTTGTAGAGTACGTCAGTGGGATGTGCCAAAGGTACCTATGTTCGAAAATAAAGACTGTTACAGATTAAATTAACGTCCATTTCAATTTTCACATTGTCAGACTCAGACAATGTGAAAGGCAGCTAATCACCCATCCTTTACACTATGCGTGGTTTTATACATTTTATAGGCCAATACAAGCATATCCTTGGGTATGCAAAAATTCGTGCATGATGATTATGAAGATGCAGCAATATAAACCTAGTTGAACTCTGTCACAGTTACCTGTGCCATTTGCTGTCTAAATCTTATATCACAATAAGTTCTGTTGATTGTTTTCTTTAAGAGAAAAAAAAAAACCCATCTTCCTTTCACATATCCAAAAATTCTTGACAGCCTGATACTAATTCAAATAACTGAACCAAAGCTGTAGGGAAAAGCCTCAATAGGTATAGGGCTTATTCCAATAAGACTTTCCACTTATACTTTTTTTCAGTAAAGCTACCCACATCCAACCACCCAGCTGCTGAGTGTGGGTAAGTGGTCACCACACAGCAGTCTAGGATCTGCAGGTTAGCCAGGTCCGAGGAGTAGAAAAGCAGAATGGATGGGAGCAAAAGACCTCAATTAGTTTTCAGTGGCCCTACTATGGGAAATAACAAAAATCGGCTATTTTTTTCTAACTTCCTTAGAAGCTTCTCAAATTTATTCCCTCTATCACATCAAGCAATATTAGCTACAGTAACCCTGCACCCATAAAATTATGTATTTGAAAATACCAACAGCTGGAAAACAGAAAGGAGAATAACTGAGGATGTTCCTATTCGTCTTCAAAAAATATAAAAGAAGGAAAGAAACAATATACACAGTCTCCATCTAGTAAAGGGTCAGAAGGGATCACCTATCTATCTGCTAACCCACAAAGTACAGATAACTAACAAAGCAATTGAAATATTTACACAAAAATGTAAAAATAGACACATAGATATTGCCAAGACTTAATGGTTGGAGATTCCTGGATGGATCTTGGCTCTAGAAGGAAAGAGATTTCTCCCAGATAAACATACCTGGGGATAAAAAGAGGGAGAGTAGCATTTCATGAGTTTGGATAGGCATGAATCAGAGAGTAATCATTTCATAATAGTAATCTAAAAACTGCCTTAGATAGGGCCGGCCAAGTGGCGCATTGGTCAAGAGCTGGCTTGGGAAGCCAGCAGCGGGGGTTCTGGATCCCACATATGAGGGCCAGTGACACTGCCCTCTACAGCTCAGATGGTGAACAACAGCTCCACCTGGAGCTAGGCTGTGGTGAGTCCCCAGGACGGCATAGGCATAGCTGCAGCCCCTGCTGCAGTGGGCTGCCATAGGCTACAGTGAGTGGCCGGCAGCCAGCGTGAGCGGGTGGCAGCCGGTGTGAGCTGTGAAGAGCCACCGTGAGCGGCCATCCAGAGGCTGGGGATCGGTCTGCCTCACCTGAGAAGAGCGCAATGATAATACCAACATGGGCCAGTGAAGCAACATCCTCCACAACTAGACTGAAGAACAAAAGGACAGAAACTTGTCTGTTCCCATTCCCCAGTTCCCCAATAAAATCTTTAAAAAAACCCCAAAAAACTGCCTTAGATAGAGGAAAAATACAGATCATTATAGATCTTTGTTATTCTGGGCCATCCACACTATTGAACTCTCTCAAGACGTTTTGATGTAATAAAATTCTGAGTCCTACTTTCTCCATAATAAATCAAACATTACGTTTTCCAGGTTGTGGTGCCAAGCAAGCCACAGATTGTCTAAGCTCTCTGAGGTTAAGATTTCAGAAGGACATAAAAAAAAAAAAAAAAAAAAAGGAAAGATGTGTCTCCCATAGAAAAGGGGTATAAAAGTTGCTGTTGGATTGGAAAGTGGTAACCGATGACACAAAAAGAGAAAACATTCTTTTTTGATATGTATATTCTATGTGTTAAAGTCCTTGGATTTGCTACTGATTCTTGGGAAAATTCTAGATTTGTTATTAGACAGCTAGATCCTTAGAAAAAAGAAATAATACTCATAAAAGCCAGTACAGATCGCTTTGATGATGTCATTTGAAGTTAACCTAATTCATCTTATTAACAGGGCTAAAAGAACAGAGAAATGTGAAATGTTGTGTTTCTTGATTTCAGTCAAGCCCTTAACAAGCTTTCTCAGGATAGACTGCTCAACAAGATGACAGTGGGGTTAGTTGGATTTGCTTTCATTATTACCAAGAATATCATGTTTTAAGACGTTACATTTGTAGTCTATTACTGAAGAACAAAAGACAACAGGAGTTCTTAGCATCTAATTTATCACATAAGGAATACCTTTTCCCTTCTGATAATTTGCACGGCTGTCATAGCACTCCCTAGGTATAGGCCTAACGCAATTTATTAGTGCCCAGAAATCCAGTATTGAAAAGTCAGGGTATAGAATACTAGAAACATAATCAACCATCCTCCGTATCAGAACTGAGGTTCTAAAGGCAGCCTCAGAATTACTAAGAACGCAACTGCCAAACAACGCAGCCGGCCACCTAAAGCTCTTTCCATCTGTTATCAAGGTTAGTTTAGGCCTTTGATGCTTGCGAGGAAATAGCATCCCACAGTTGCAGAGACGCTGAAAGAAAGTGAATGCAGTAACAAGCAAACTGAGACGAGGTAAAGGAGACCAACAGAAGGAAAGCAGCTACCCTTCCTGCAGGGGCCCCCATCCGGGGTCCTCTTTGAACACCCCGTTCAGGAAGCGCTCCTGTCGCAGTCTGAGCGAGCGCCCTTCCTGGTGAACCACCACGAGGGGGATTCCTTTCTGCAGAGTCCAGGTAGTCATCATCTCTTTAACCTCCACATTCTCCCCCAGAAAGGTGAGCTGAAACGACAAGTGACTGTAGTTAACGCGCGCCGAGGACAGAAAAACCGAGAGAGATGAGAAACTTAGATCTCCTGGGGTGCTAGAAACAAGGCAGGGGGAGGCGGAGGGATCGATTCAGGCTGCAGGCTCAGGGCAGAGCAATGTGGGGACCCCGCAGGGCAGCCGACCTCAGCGCTTCTCTTTGCAAGTTACCTGCAAGAGGGGCATGTATGTGGGAGCTTGAGGGTTGACATGTGGCAGGAAAAGCCAAGAGGAAGGGCTTCTGACTGGCGCCTCCCTCCTGCTCCCTTTCCAAACAGAAAAGAAAAAAAATTACATCTTTCCATTTTAATAATGGTGAAATCCAAGAGGGTGGCTTAAAAGCGACTCGTCTGGGGCCGGCCGAGTGGCACAATGGTTAAGCGCTGGCTTGGGACGCCAGCGGCCCCGGTTTGGGTCCCACATATGAGGGCCAGTGACACTGCCTCCAAAAAAAATAAAAAAAGTGACTCGTCTGTCTTTAGGAAGCCTTAGATATTACAACAGAACAACAGTATATCATTGGAAGTATAGCGAATGGAGAACAAAACCTCTAGCTTCTAGTATGAATTTCTGATCACTGGATGATGCTGAGTCTTCTTCTAGAAACTGTAATTTATGGGATTACCATGACTCTTTAAAAAAAGAGTTTGCCTTTCATTTTTTTCTTCACGATGACTTTCTTTTCTCACTCCTAAAGTGCTCCAATAACGTCCCAGAAATAAACAAAAAGAGAGGGCTTCAAGCAAGCCATTCACTCTATTTCTAAACCTAACAATATATGTGGTGTGCCATTTTTCAGAGCCTAGAGAATACCAATGCAGCAGAAACCACTCGGGAATTTGGAGCTGAGATATTTTTAGCTAGCAGTGGACTTGTGGGAGAGCTGAATTGTAACAACAAAAATATAGTAGTAACAGCATTATCCACCTAAATGGCCTGAACGATCCTTCTTCAGTCAGCTTTGTTTTAAGGAAAATTGTTAAGTCTCTCTTCCTCTCCAGTTATTTAAAGGGACAGCTGGATTTCTCTGCACATTAGATTGGCCAGATATCTTCTATTCTATAGGTCTCTGCATACTTACTGTGTTGCTGGTCATCTTGGAATCGGAATAACAAAATCCACCAGATGTAAAATCACCTTCTAAACAATTCTATAAGACAAGAATAAAAGAGCACTGCTATTTGGGTACTGATAGTTAGCTGAGTATGCATATTAGACATGAATGCATACATTTATTAGGATAGCTACATGAAAATTTAATTAATCTAGACATGATAATGAGTATAGCAATTCACGAAATGAAAAAAAAGAGGCACATTCGCAGTGATCATAAAAATACGCAAAAGTTACTTCATGAATTACTATGCTCCTTAGCATGCCTAGATGAATTAAATGTTCATATATGTATTAAAGTTTGCTAAAGAAGTTCAATGTAGTGGAATAACTGTCTAAGAGATGACTCCATTTGTTGAATTTTCCTTTTGTTTCTTTCCTTTCCCCTGGGAATGGCCCTACTTTATTCTTTTACTGTGCATGTTACTTATGCCCCTATTTAGCATTTAGGCAACGGTGTCTAGTGTTAACTTTTTCCTATCACATCATAAATTCCTTGACAGCGGGGAAGCACCTCTGCTTAGCCGGCTATTCCCAGCAACTATCACAGTAGCATATAATGGTTGCACAATACATTTTGAATTTAGAACCGATATGAGCCCTAAAAAAATCACCAACTTGGCAATCGATCCTTGAATAACCAGGAGTTAATGCTCTAAGGGGAACTATAGTTGGGAAAAATGACATACACACTGTCTAAAGCTCTCAAGTGCTAGTAAATAATTTTATGAAAAATAACAACAAAAATTCTGATTTCCAAGTTGCTATTGACATTGCTATTAGAATTGATGTATGTGACACAATGCTGAGTAAGGTATTTTCAGAAATTTAGCATTTTCCTACTGTAGTTTCATTTGACATCAGAGGGGGGTCAACTGAATTTAAGACCTGTAAGGGAAGGTTAGATAGGAGAATTACTTGAGAACTAGGAAGAAGCTGTGATGTAACTGAATGAAAGGACACTGGATTTAGGGTCAAAGTACAGATTTTGAGTACTGACTCCATCACTCATTTGGTGTATGATCTTTTTTTTTTTTTTCCCCCTTTTTTGAGGACAGTGTCACTGGCCCTCATATGTGGGACCCGAACCGGGCCGCTGGCTTCCCAAGCCAGCGTTTAATCACCGCGCCACTCGGCCGGCCCCAGGTGTATGATCTTAAGCAAATCTCTCCCTTAGCATTAATTGTCTCATCTATAAAAATGGGGTAAGAATGCCTACCTTACCTTCTTGATGTGGTTATAAGCATGATTTGACAAAAATTAACAATAACAGTGTTTAGCTTTTTTTGTGCCAGCTCTCTCTGGCCCTCCAGCTTTCTTTTGCTCTCTGTCTCCCCCTTTCTCTCTCTCTCTCACTCTCACTGTCACTTTCTCTCTCCCCCTTTTTCCCTCCTGTTCCCTCTCCCCGACCTTGGCTGGGCCCATTCTCTTCCCTGAGAATGTATCTCTAATAAATTCTGTTTGCATATTAAAAACAAAACAAAACAAAACAAAAAAACATAAGAGTGTTCAGAGTTGGCCTAAAAATATCCTCTTACTGTTGGCCAAATTTTTCCTTTAATCCCCCCTACAGCCACTACACACACCAAAGACAAATTCTTCCTTGTTGAAGAAAGGCTAGGTTGATGTTTACACACACACACACACACACACACACACACACACACACACAGCAGAGGGAAAAGGAGAGGGACGTGAGAGAAAAGCAATGTGAGGCTTATTGTTGAGAAGTTTAGGAGGAATTGTGGAGAGAGAGCTTCTGGCTCTCCTTCAGGAGGTGATGGAAATGGGTAAAGAGTATTTTTATAAGTATTACTAAGGACCCTGCATTTTGAACCTTTTCATGATTTTCAAGAAATGTGAGTAAAGATGTGAGCTACCTCAAAAAAATTTTTAATTACTTGACTTTCTTTCTTTGACTACAAAATTACATGTAAATTAGACTGTGAAGGTCCAGACTTGACAAGGCACAAAAAATTCAAGTGAAATTTCTTTTTAAACTGTAATGTGCTATACAAATATTGAATAATATTATTACTGTCCCTGGGACATAAGTGCTTATGAAGAAGAGAAGACCTCTTCTGTCTATAATGGCATAGGGTCCTTCTACCAGGAGGCATGAGCTCTGTCAGCCCAATACTTCTATAAAAGATTATTTTCCTTGCAGTTGAAAATGTAAGAATATTTTAATAATTATTATAATAGATTCATTGGAGTTTACTGTATGTTTTCTGCTCTGTCTTACCTATTATACTACATGAATTCTGATGACACAGTGGCCATGTGTTCTTTAATCCATCATTAACTGTTTATTAATCCCAGTTGTTGATTATAGGATCAATAGTATGCTAGTTCAATGGCATTAAAAAGCAAGAACAGCCATGATTATTGCTCTTAAGCAAATTTTATTATTATTATTATATCACTATTATTATTGAACCATAATAACCAATAAAAGAGAATGTCCCTTTAATAAAAGAGATTCATCAATACACTACTAGGTATATGTCAGAAAAGCAAACCAATGAGGGCTGAAGCAGTATGTGAGGAGGAGGAGGTGAAATCTCAGCTAGATCTCAAAAGATAGATAGTATTTGAATTGTTGGAAAGAAGAAAGGGCATTTCAGGTAGCGAGCACACTAGAAACAAAGGCATGACAACATAGAGAGGGAGCAGGATTTCTTCCTATGAAGGAGAAGATGTGTCTCACTCAACAGAGAATACATATTGGGAAGTAAAGTTGAATAAGTAGTGTTCAACCTTAAAATTTGGACAGATTAGGTGTTATATATAACAGGAATTACAAAGTCATTAAAGATTTTGGAAAATGTGAGGATTAAAGTGTAGGATTAATCATAGAAGGGAAACCAAAGAGAAGGAGGTCAAGAATCTAACCCCTATGACTAACTCAGTGTGGCATCCTGGTTTATTACGGTGCCAGAGGAAAAAAACGACTGCGCTGCCATCTATGGACCCCGGCAGTGTGGCACGTGGAATAAATATTTGTTGATTGACAATCTATTTATAAACCTTCATAATTAGCCTGTCACCTTATAGGCTTAACAACAATCTATTGTAACCCAACGTATGACTTACATTTGACAGACTGCTCCACAAATCCTCATTTTTGGCATTCCTAAAGCTGAACTTCTTTAAGTAGTGAATAATTCCTCTATGAAATTTCTCCTCACTCAGGAAATCCTTGAGCATATTCAAAATACATGCTCCCTAAAAAAAAAAAAAAAAAAAGGAAGAAAGAAATAGAAAGAACATAAAGGAAAAGGTAGATGCGTTTTTAAAGGGAGCTTAAATTTTATAGAATGCGTGTAATGTCTGAAAAATGAACAGCAAATAAAATAGTAACCTGCCAGCAACAACTTAACCTTTTTGATTTTATGATCCTCCTTCTATTTCTCTGAAAACAGAGATTCCAATGACCACAGCATTTACTACCTTGTTGTAGGAAACTGCATCAAACATTTCATGTATTTGAGTAGGAGTTTTTGCTTGATTGGAGATAGGATGGGATGAATTTAATGAATCTCTTTTAATTACTTCAAAACACACATCCAAAAAATAGTTATCCTAAAGGGAGAAGAACAATTTTTTTTCAGTTTCAATTTGACATTCTTAAAGCAATTGAAAACGTGCTAAGTTTAGTAAGATATTCTTTTTTCCCCTTTTTAAAATTGTGTTAAATTTATTGGGGTTACTGGGCCAGCTGAGTGGCACGTTGGTTAAGAGCTGGCTTGGGATGCCAGTGGCTGGTTCAGACCCCACCTATGAGGGCCAGTGACACTGCCCTTACAGCTAAGATGGTGAACAACAGCTCCACATGGAGCTGGGCTGCCGTGAGTCCACGGGGCCGGCATGGCTGCAGCCCCTGCTGCAGTGGGTTGCCATAGGCTACAGTGAGTGCTGGCAGCCAGCGTGAGCGGCTGGCAGCCAGTGTAAGCTGCCAAGAGTCGCTGTGAATGGCCGTCCAGAGGCCAGTGACTGATCTGCCTCACCCAAGAAGAGCGCAATGATGATACCAACATGGGCCAGTGAAGTGATGTCCTGCACAAGTAGACTGAAGAACAAAAGGACAGCCACTTGTCTGTTCCCCTTCCCCAGTTCCCCAATGCTGTTCCCCTCCCCTAATTCCCCAATAAAAAAAATCTTTAAAAAAAATTATTTGGGTTACTTTGGTCAATAAAATTACATAGGTTTCAAGTATACAATTCTATAATACATCATCTGTATATTGCACTGTGTGCTTGCCACACCAAGTGGTGAATATACAAATCCCCTTCCGATATTCTTAGAAGTATATTTCAATCAACATTTCTTACAATTGATGGTAAGTTTCTTTCCCCTTTCTCCAATTTTCTGCTTCATAACGGTATAAATCCAACATTCCCTCAGAGATTGCATGAATGTTTACCATGTCCCAAGCCTTGGATGTAGAAGTAAAACTAATAGCTTCCATTTAGTGAACACTTGTTATGTGCTAGGACCTTGCATCCATCATCTGCACTCCTTTCAAAACTCAGCCTGAGGGAGGCATTATATGCATTTCACTAATGAGAATATCTGAAGCTTTGAGATTAAACCACAGTTTCAGAACATAGTAAATAAGAAGATACTGACTTTGAATCCATGTGTGTCTATACTGTACTAGACTAAATGCCTATCCCCAAGAGCTAATTAACTTTTATTAATCACCTTAACATCTGGTGTTTAGATCCCCTTAGGCCTATTAAAAAAGACATGCATGAAGAAATCTTTGCACACATTTTGGGGAAGTGAAGAGGCCCTCTGGAAATTCTAGAGGAATGTACCCTCAGTCATGCATAGTTCAGCTTACATGCCAAGAACTCTGCACAGAACCTACACCGTAGGCATTGCCTTGTCCAATATCATTGAGTGTGGACAGTGATGTTCTTTTCTCTCACTCTGCATATGCAGCTCTGTATTTGGGCAATTTGAGTTCTTTGTCCACAAATTTCTGGGTGAGGGATTTATACTATGGCCTTAATTGTGTGCCTCCCCCAATTCATATGTTGAAGTCCTGGCCTCCCCCACCTCAGAATGTGACTGGATTTGAAGATAGGACCTTTAAGAAGGGATTGAGTTAAAAGGAGGCTGTTTTGGTGAGCTCTAATCCAATCTGACTGGAATTTTTATAAAAAGAGGAAATTTGGACAAAGAAACACCAGAGAAAAGGCCATGTAAAGATAGAGAAAAAAGGAGGCTATCTATACTCCAAGGAAAGAAACCTCAGAAGAAACCAAGCCCACCAACACATTGATGTCAAACTTCTAGCCTCCAGAACTACAAGAAAGTAAATTTCTATTGTTTAAGCTACCCAGTCTGTGGTATTTTGTCATGGAAGCCCTAGTGAACTAATACAATCTGTCTTGTACCTCAAACCAAATGCCACAGGTTCAAAAACACCATGCTATCTTGTTTTCTCTTTAGCATTTACTAAAAATTTCAACAGTAAATTGATGATTCCTTAGGGCACATGGTATGACATACAAAAATGTAAACTTACTATTTGTAGCTCTGGATATGTAGCATTAACAGAGATAATTTCCATGTAAGTTGCAAAACCCTCATTGAGCCAAATATCATTCCACCACTCCATTGTAACCAGGTTGCCAAACCACTAGGAGATAAAAACTCAACGTTATAAATATAGAAAATTGTTAACTGTAGCAAAAATATAACGGATGTTAACTTCTTTCTTTTGGTAGTTGAGGCCTCTTCTTTATCTTTATTACCCTTTCCTCTCTGCACAACTTTCTTCTACTGATATCCGGGCCCTCTCGTCTCACCACCACGTTTTTCCTTGCTTTACTTTTCTTTCTTTGGTGTCCTTATTGACATCTTCCATTCTATCCTCTGAATATTTCCTAGCTATTAGATTTAATATTAAGAAGAAAAAAAACCTTTGTAGAGTAATTTTTTTTTCTTTTTTGCATGATAAATACAATTTCAGCTCATCCTTGATAAATGGTGATGGTTTAAAGAAAAATATAAGCCAAAATACCCTTGGTGAAGCCAGCTCTCTATATTAAATAGAAGGTACTTAAGAGAATCATAAGAATTCATTTAGGACTTTCAGATTGTTTCATAATATTACTGATAAGCAAATTTTGTTGTTAACCTCTGCCCTGACCTATTTACAGGGATTAACTCGGCCACTAAAGTGACTAAAGGTCTGAGATTATATATATATATAAAAAGATGTATAAATATAATGTAAATAGAAATTATCCTTGACCTATATTTGATCTGTAACACCAGTTTTAAATATTACTATTTTTTGTGTGCTTTTATATTTTATTTATTTGTTTAGCCTATGTGTCATCTAGTTTATCTGTTTTAGGTTGCACTCTCCAGAAGGATGGAAAACTTTAAACAAAAAGATTTTAAGATTCAAAAGAGCCTTGTTACAATTATAGAGCAGAAAAGCTAGATCTGTAGCTTCTAGAAACTCTTTGAGCTCTATTCCTTTTCTGATGACCCTCAGATCATTTTGCAAGTGGGCGCCAATCTTTCCAAGGGTATCTGTCAGAAGGGACAGAAGCTATTTCCTCAACCTGAGAAGTGATATACATGAGAAAGACAGGTTGAGCTGGTTCTGGTCATTTTTCCAGTTAGAAATCGTGGTTTGTTTATTTATTCATTCAATGAATATCTATTGAGAACCTACTATGTTCCGGGCACTATACCATATGTTAGAAATATAACTGTATATAATACAGCCTCTACCTCAATACAAATGATGGAGATCAACCAGTAGACAGATAAATACAATAAATCATTATTGGTGCCATGATCAGTGTCTATACAGGGGCAGAGAAGATTCCAGGAGGAAAGAATTAGTTCTGCTTGGAGATTGTATAGATCAGTTAGGACATGATTTGTTTCCTGAGTCTTGCAAGTGGTCTTCAGGTATGTTGGGAGTGATGTGTGCTCTAGGCAGATCAAGTAGTAGGAACAAAAGCATAGAGGAGCAACACACCCTGGCATGCTCAGGAAATGGCAGGTAGGTAGTCTGGGATGGCTAAAGCTTAGGGTGTCAGTAAGAGATGAGGCTGGAGAGGTGGAAAGAGGCTGCGTCATAGGGGCCTTGTATGACATGCTATGGACCATTGATTCACCCAATTGGCATTGGGAGTCTTTGCCAGGGTTTTACACAGAGGAGCAACATAGTCATATGGAGACAAAATAGTCAAGGCAAAAATTGTATTGTGGCCTGCTGCGTCAGCCTTACTCTGTACCTCCATGAAAGAGAAGTTATTAGAGGAAGGCTCAGAAGGAGCATGGAGCTTCAGAGCTAGAGCTCTCTAACTGTTTCCCTATGAATACTGGGTAGAAAGATTAGGGCTCCCCAGACTCAGTTAAGTGCTTTGGGGCTACCAGTGATGAATGATCAAAACCCATAAGATGGGCCAACAGAGAGATTCTAAACTAGAGGAAACTGCCCATATATTTTCATAGTACAGTGCTGAACATGGCTCTATTATGCAATTAGATACTTAGTTCGCTGCTTTAAAAGGCAAAAACAACTTATTATGATGATGATGATGATAAAAGATAAAGGTAAAAATTAAAAATAAGAGACATTATCAGATCCTACAATGGCATGATATTTACCTTCATGGTGAAAGAGAATTTCTAGGGCCTTTAATAATTCACTGTGTTACTGGGGATTTTCAGAAATGAAATAGAGCAGAAATAGTCTCTGATATCTATGGGGTTAGTTTTACAGTTCCATATTTGTATGTATGACAGTATTGATAGTTGGGACTTGGAAATCTTATTCTGCAAGAAATGGTAGCAGTAGTAGTGGTCATTGCCATCATCATTAATAACTAACACTTATCAAGTGCCTACTGTATGACAGGCACAGGCACTTCTCTGTAATCTTCACACTTTCACGCTGGAACTGTTAACTTAATTTTGTAGATAAGGACACTGAAGTTTAGAGAGTCAGATAATGTGTAAGGTCAGCAGCCTGTTTTCTTAGACTTTAAGTACTTCCTTATGGCCATATAATCACAGGTTCCAACTGAAAGGGAGGCTGGTTTTGCCCTAGATTGAAATGCCACAGTACTAGGGGGAATAAGAGGAAATATCTTTAATAGTAATCTCTATTTGTAGGGTTTGCAATTCTGTGCTCTGTGTATCTGCACGTCCCCACCATTCTTTATTAAAAGACATTTGATGGCTTTACTTTCTAGTGTTTTTGGGGACACAGTGTATAAGTCCCAATGCTCTAGAGCTTGAGGCTTTGGTTTGATAATCCCTAAGGTTCCCCCTAGAGGTAAAAATGGAGTTTTTGGTATTTCAGGAAGACTGATGGTGTTCCATATAATGCTGTTTTGGACTGATACTAAGAGACTGTCATGAATGCCAAGTACCTGGTGTGCTAGTTCATGAGCTATAACTCTGGTGACCCACAATTTATCAGAAGCAGAAGAGGTCCTGGGATCAAAGAGCAGTGATGTCTCTCGATATGTGATGAGGCCCCAGTTTTCCATGGCTCCAGATCCAAAGTCAGGAATAGCAACTAGATCTAAGAAATAAGAACAACCACACTTGATCATTATGTTTTCCACACCAGAAGTGGGATTTGTTTTCCCCCTCAAATACATTATGATCCTTTCAGTATATATAAGCAGGCTTTCTGAAACCATCAGGAATATCCTAATATTGACACTGTGTCTTGAAGTTGCACTGAAAATAATCAGTACCCATATCAAGTAGAATAAATTCTATCAATATAGTTTTGGTTGCCGCTGAAGTAATTTATTGACATCTAACCATTTCTTTTTCCCAAAAAAATTCTGGACTCTGAAAATACCATGGGGGCATTATTGCTAAGAAAATAATTTATTTAAAAACACTTACATGTGTTTTATATTAGTATACTGAAAATAAAAGGTATCAAATAATTTCTAATATGTTTGAGATTCATCAAAAATATAATGAACTCATTTCTACAAAAAGACAAAGATGCATGATTTTAATTTCAGGAAAATGATGTTGATGTTTCCTCTACCTCTTACCAAAATCTTGGGAGAGAAAAGTAAAATTTAATCTTTAACCAACTCAGGTATAATGTATATTAATTTATATTATATCCATGTGTGTATATACATCCCTTGCTAATGTAGGTTAGAAAATTTCTGGCTAATATTTAATCTTGGAATTCTTTCTTTTTATTCTGTCAGGCCATTTTGGTAGAAGTACTGTTCAGATGAAAAGGAAGGTAATTTTTTTTTTTTAATTTGGAATGAAGCAAGTCACTTGGCTTATAATTTCATTGTCTGGAATTAATACTAGTTAATTTCAGTGTAGAAAAATAAACATAGTTTCACAAAATAAAAAATTAAATTGGCACTAATAAAGATTAATATTCATTAGCACTTCAAATGTAGGAATGACTTCTTTTCTAAATTGCACTGATGATTTTATATTAGTTGGATTATTTCCTAAAGCCATTAGAGATGCTTACTCGTATATCTGCTCTATTTTTTTCTTAAGCTGCATGCTTCTTTTCAGATAGTTTTAAAATGCATTTCACATAATCTTCAAGGATTGTGGATGGGTGTTATTTGATCTTTCCTTGACTTTTGATATAAAGGAGAGAAGTAGATTAAGGGTAATCTGAATTTAGTATATCTGTTCTAAGTGGTATATAGAACTCTCACTCTGATAATACAGTGAGACTCAGGAACTAGGTATAAGCACCTGGAGATGTCTTTTGATGGTCCCTTTTACCTTCTCTTAAAAAAATTGCATGGAGGTTAGGGAGAAAGGGGAGGAAGGATATAATAAGAAGTATTTTCTAACATCCCAAAGGAAAATAAATGTTTTGTCACTGTCAGAAACTCTAAAAAGTAATCTATATAAGTTATAAAATTAAGTAATAGTTTTTATATGTTCTGCAACATAAAAAATTATAATTTTTAAGATAGAAAATTAAAACCAGAATAGATTATGTGTACTTTTTTTTTGAGGGCAATGTCATTGGCCCTCATGTGGGACCCAAACCGGGGCTGCTGGCATCCTACACCAGCTCTTAACTACCGCACCACTCGGCTGGCCCAATATGTACTTTCTTATATAAAGATCTACTACTGCCACATTCAAATTACCTATTTCCCTCAAATCCCTTTTTAAAAAAAAATCTGTGCCATAGTCTTATCTTCCAACCTCAAGTGCACTATAGATAAGAGGTGAATGAACAGTTATCAGCTGTTTACATAAACCTTTGGCAACTTTTATAAAAGATTGCTGGTCTTATACAAATAAGGTAATATTTGTATACAAATAAGGAATAATATTATACTTCACAAAATTCATCCAATTAAATCTAATATGCAATGCAGCTATTTTAATATTAAACCTGATAAAAAATAGAGAAATGATCCACACTACTTGGGCTTCTCATGGTTACTTTATTTTCTATACTGAGGGACCATCTCTGAGATACAAATTATTGCTTCCTGGGCTAAGTGAACCTCTTCAGTGCCCATTTAAATCACATATAAAGGAAAAATTCAAAGCAAATTCTATAAAAAAATAGACAATGATGTGGAATTTGAACCTACCCAGTTTTGGTAGTGGATAGTTGATATCAAAGTAATTTTCATAAAAAGTAAGTAGCTTCAACGATGCTTCCAAAGCATAATTGGTTTGACTCCATTTGTCTGGGGATGCATAGATGGACACCTGGGAAATGTTGATCAGAAGAAGTGGTCTTTGAATGACAGTTCCTTGGCACAATTCCATTCCTAACCACCCTTACCCAAAGAAAGGCAGGCTGCATTTTTTGAGAGATCATTGAGATATCATTAAAGCATATTATCGATAAGGGAT
The DNA here is from genome assembly GCA_033961575.1 of Aselliscus stoliczkanus. Taxonomy (NCBI): domain Eukaryota; kingdom Metazoa; phylum Chordata; class Mammalia; order Chiroptera; family Hipposideridae; genus Aselliscus; species Aselliscus stoliczkanus. Next base: position 47,253,101 of record CM066728.1, read on the forward strand.
AAGATGTTCTGTAAAGTATTAAAGCAAAAGCCAGTCTTGAAAATTATAAACAACCCTGCATCTTCTGTTACAATCCTTTCTCTACGTCCTAATCTGTAAATTTCAAGCCATGTTAGCCCATTATCATGGGAGTCCCACTTGATTTCATCACTGGCATGTACTCTAGTACTTGAGAATAACCCTTCTAAAATTATGACTACTAGCACAATTCAAGTAAAACAGAGTTTTATGAAGTGGGAAAATCTTCAAGAACTTATTGGATCCACCCCTCTCCCCATCTGGCTTACTTTAAACTCAAAAATGCCCAAATGTGTTCTATGACTCCCCCTGTCCTCCCGAAGTAATTAGCCATTAAGTGGAAAAATAAAGTTAGATTTGGATTTTCTTGGGTTTCAAGGATAGTGATACTTTCATTTCATAATCTGCTCTCATGCTCTGAATTAACTGAAGTCACTCAGAACTTTTATAGGAAAGACATGTTAATGGCCACCATGTTTTAATGGTTTACCAGGCACTATGCTAAATGCATACATATAAAATCTAATATAATCCCCCCAACAACCTTATGAAGTAGCTGCTATTATCTTCAGGGAGATTAAGTAACTTGCTCCAAGTCACCCATGTAGAGCTGGGATGTGAACCCAGGGAAGCTGACAGCAATCTGTCCTCTGAAATAAAGTGCCATCTGACCTCTAACAGATCTATATCTATGCACATACAACTGATGTGCAGAGATGCCATGATATGTATATAGATACATTGGTCATAATATATATCTACATATCCGTAGGTATAGTAAATGTTAATACCCATTTTATAGCAATATTTCATAAGCGTTATTTTATGGGTCTTGGAATATGTTTTTACATCAATCATTTAGTTCCTCAAGGTAAGGAATTCATTTTTTAATTTTAATATCTCTATTGATGCTTGCAAAAATTTATAAAATAATTATTGGGTATTGTAAATTTTTATAAACAATGAAGACTCTAAAAATTATGAAGACCTCCGGTCATTGAGGAGAAATAGTTGTAGAATACAACTGGAAACAATGTGAATGTCCTAAAATATGATACTGATGAAAAAATCCTTATGGTACCTCCATGCCTTCCATGCACAATAGTACTCTGTAATTATTAATATAGTATTATAGAACAATATTTAATGGCTTCATTTTTATTGCCTGTTATGGTGAAAATTGAGTTAAAAGTCTTACATATTGATTTATTACATATATATATACATATATATACAGTATATAGTGTTACTATATACTGTTATATAACATACATATAGAAAATATTTAGTGAGTGCTAATATTATTAGCAAGTATATCTTGGTGAAGGGATTATGAGTAATTTATTTTAATTTTTACCTATCTCTAGCTTGTAAAATAAGCATGATTTTTTCTTTTCTTTTTTTTTTTTTTTTTTTTTTGAGGGCAGTGTCACTGGCCCTCATACGTGGGACTGAACCGGGGATGATACTTTGATAATAAGGAAAACAGCTTAAGAAAATAAAGAAAAGCTCATTGCCCTCAGGACACTATTCTGTGCTGCATATGAAATTAGATTTCAATCTCACCTTGACCCCTGATGAGGTTGTCCCACTCACAGACATGAAATCACAAACTATGTAGGCTACGAGGTATGTACTCATTTTCACAGTAGTTTCAAAATGATCTTCCAAGAGGCCCCCTTCAAGTTCAACTGTCTTAATCTACAGGAAGGAAAAAGGATCAGTATTTGAAAACAGGAGTATTTTACAATGCCTATGACTTAAGTCAGGTTATTTAGAGGATAGCCTGACATGCTGAAGGACACTTGATGCCCTTATAGGAGATCAGTTCCCTCTCTTAACGTTCTGCGACCTCTCTTTCCTTTATTCCTTTTATCCCTGGACTTCCTCAAAGACACAATGCACTGCTTTAGGGATCCCAAAATGATGCCAAATCTTATTTTGTTGCTTGAAAGCGTAAAAGCATCTTAGATGCTTCCACTTTCTTGAACTGCAATAATCTTGAAATTGGCATACATTCAAGTTCTGCACTTCTAAGGAAGAATACCAGCAAATGGCCCCTTTCCCTTTGTTATATAAGAAATATATCTCTGTTGCAGAAGGAAACAGGAAGCAGAACTGTGCTAGATGCTTTGCAGTATCTTTGAATCCTCTCATTATTTGTGTGTGAGGTAGGTGTTATTTCACAGGTGGGAAAACAGAGTCTAAGAAATGTGAACTGAATTGCCCAAGGTAACACACGTGAGCTCCTCACCACAGCGAGACCAAGATGTGGATGCAACCATGTGACACCAAAGACATTGCTCATTCTTCACTCGCTATGTGACAGCTTGAGTCATAGTCTTATTTTTATCTTGGCTTCATTGATTCAGCAATGAAAGTGGTCAGGCCAAGGAGGTCATTAGTAATTTAAGCCTCTGCCTATGTACTGAGGAAGCAAAAGTTTTAAGCTCACAGACTTGTCAGCTGCCTCTATCAAATTCACTGAATAATTACTGAGTTCTAACTTCATTTGCTCTGGATAGCTTGTCCCAGAGATGATCTCCACCACCCCTAAATACTGAATGGATTGGATTCAGTAATCTGAAAATACCACTTTCTTCAAATTAATAATAACTTTTAGGCTAGCTTGCTCCCCCCACCACACACACACTAGCACCCCCTTTTCAAGGTGTTAGGCCATGACAGTGCTAACCAGGGCTTTTTGATGTTTTAAGTGTTTGATTAAGATTGCAGTTTGCAGGCCGGCAGAGTGGCTCACTTGGTTAAGAGCTGGCTCAAGAGTGAGAGCTGAGCTCTGAACAACAGCAGTTTGATGCCCAGCCCGAGCTGAGCTGCAGCTAAGCTGCCAAGGTGGCACAATAGCTCAGCTAAAAAAAAAAAAAAAAAAAGATTGCAGTTTGCTTTGGCAAGGGACAATAGCATGAAATTGCCAGCCTCTTTCAGTGACAAATATTTTTGCTATTACATTCTGTATAATTTAATTCCACAGATTTCCATCAAAATATCAATTCTTAAGTCCCAATAAAGCAGAAGACACTAACCAAATACTCCAAAGTTAACAGTATGTGTATAGGGCTGTAGCTTTACCTCTGTCCAGCAAATTAATTTTGCTCAGCAATCATCTCTTTTTTTATGAGTCTGATTCAACCAGAGTTCTCTGGGGACCTACTCTTAGCAGAGTAGAAGGTTATGGTTGGGGTGAGGGAGAGGGCATTATGATTGTAGTCTTCTGACCAAATTATAAAACCATTTAGTCAAGTGTGTGGAGGAGTACGGGGAGGAAGGGGCAAGGTTGGGGCAAGGGGTACTATGGGGGAATGAGAGTCTGTGACACTAGACAGCTGGTGGCAGAGATGGTTAGGAGACAGACGGGCGTGCCCTTTGATTTTTTCCTCCTCAGATAACGATGTAGCCCATGGAGGCTGAATTTTATTCAGGGACCTAGATTGACCCATGTAGATTAACCCTGCCTTCAATGGAAGTGTATGGGGCATTATACTTCCAGGATGGTGATGTAAGCTCCAAGTATACAACACTTGTTGCTAGACAAAGATGAAGCTGTTTCCTCAATATTGGCAGTGCCTATAGCAAGTGTTACCAGCAGGTATGTGTTCCTTTAAAGAATGAGGGGGACAAAGAAGTGCCCAAAAGATATGCTGCCCCTACTAGTGCTTTGCTGCCCACCTCATTTCCCTTAAATCTTATATTCTTAACTAAACAAATTAAGAACTTAGTATGTGTTGCTTCCTCCCACCAGTCCGTAACCTATCTTAAGTGCTGCAACTATCATCCAGAGACTATGATTATAGCATTACTTGAGTTTTCATTTTTTGGCCAACCATGAAAGTCCCGGTTGGGCATGTCAATGGAAAGCAGAATGATAAGCCAATATTTGCTGAAAATGGCATGATTCAGAGAAATGGGCCAGCCAACAGAAGCCATACAACGATTCAAAGATTATATTAAATATTTTCACTGTTCATTTATTTTTCCTAAATGTGAGAAGCTACTGGAGGTTTCTAAAGATAGAACATTTAAATGCTAATATAACACAACTGCAATTTATGTTTGCACATTTTTACTTTACCCTCTATAATTATGCATATGAAAATTTTTATTAATGAAAAGAAGCCAGGAAAGAGACTGAACTGCCCTTAAATGAACATACTATTGGAAGCAGACATGGAGTTAAGGTAGCAGATCATATTTACCTGAAAATGAGAGGGCCAATAAAATTGCTGTCTTTACAATCATGGAACAACTGTGGAATAGGTGTCACCTGGAGTGTTGTCATTTCCCCCCTTGATCTGCTCGGCCAATGTTTCAGAGCAAATATCTTTTCCAACATTAAACAGAAATATGGGGAAATTCAGTGTCTAGCTTCTCAACTCATTTCTCTCCTTCATGCACAGAGGCTAGTCACTATGCAGGGCAGAAAGGAAAAGGGGGGAGGGCCACTTGCTGGCTCACGATAACCCGATGACCGGCTGCTTTCTGTGCTGCTCATCCTACTGAAGCAGTGTCAGAAAAGCCTCTATTTTTGCCCTACTTTCCAAGCAACAATTGGGAAATATTTTACATTGTGTTCAACAACACAAATGGCAAGCACATCAGTAGTGATGAAATATCAAATGAAGTTCAGGATCTACTGTGTCTTTCAGAGTCTCTGCATGTTGAGTATAAATATGAGCCAAATGAAAACATTCGAAAGTCTCATTCAATTTAAAAAGTGTATAACCACAATAAATAATTTTCATAAATATTTTTAAGGATTATCTATGGAATTAAAACAAAAAAAATGGATTTCTAAGTTCCAGCACAGAAGTCTAGATCAGGATTTCTGGGGTGGGGCCGAGACAGAGGTCTCTAAATCCTTTCTGTTCCAAATGTGGTCCCTGGACCGGCAGCATGGCATCACCAGGGAGCTTGCTAAAAGGTACGAATGTTGGGCCTCACCCCAAGACTGACTGAATCAGAACCTGAATTTAACAAGATCCTCAGATGATTAAAGTGAGATGATCTGAGCATTAAAGTGTGAGAAGTATTGCTCTACGTGATGCTGAATTTCATCACTGGCCAAGTAACACTGATTTACAAGAACAATGTTCCCACATGGACACAAAGAAACTGCAAATCACTGTGTTTTGTTTTGTTTGTTTGTTTGTTTCTTTTTTTTTTTCAAACTTCTGGAGAAACAATGCCTCAAACAGAATGATGTTAAATTCTAAAAGGATTGGGGTTGTATATAATATGTAGATTAATAAAACAAATTAATGGCTTACATCCTCACAACAAAGGAAATATTTTAAAAAGCAGCCCAATGAAGACCAAAGCTCAACTTGAGAAGGATTCCCCAATATTTCTGAAAGTGGCAATACCTTTGGCATGTTGGATAGTGCAATGTGTCCACTTTCTCTTCTTATCTTGATTGAAAAGTTGGCTTTGAATAATGGTTCATCAAAGCAAGGGAAAGCCATGCGTGCCTCGGTTGGCTCAAAATCTGTTACTGCAATTGTTCTGTGAAAAGAAGAAGTACCTCCAGCCAGAATACACAAGTGAAACCAAGAAAAGGAATGAGTTTGTACCTTCTGAACACAGCTTATCAAGCCCAGAGATGATGTCTCTGAATTTTCATACTCTAACCTTAGAGAATCCAGGCTTTCTTTTTGGGAAGAAAAAACAAAACAAAATGAGGTTAAGGTTTTGTTTAGTAGCTGCCAATTGTGAACAGGACATGGTGATGGGCGCTCTACTTACATGATCTCCTTCATATTCATGGCAGACATGGATTGGAAGGCTCAGAGAATTGCAGTGACCTTACTAGGATCCTTAGCTAGTAAATTAAATGGCTGAGATAAGCATGCCCAGTCCATTTGAGGTCAAAATTGACTAGGAAATTAGTAGTTCAGCACCATCTCTAAACCTGACCTCAGTCAGACATTCTAATAATTGTGTACATGGGAAATGTCTCAGGGTGTGTTCCCAGGAAGCAGACCCTGATTTGTTAAGAACATGCTGCCAAGAGAAAAGGGAATGAGGGAAGCAAAATAGGGAAGGGGAAGAAGCCAGGCCAGGCCCCAGCTTCAGCCTGGCCTCCAGGAAGCTTTCATATCCCTGCACCACAGTTGGCGAAGGGTCTCCATGGGGGACCTAAGGTCCCAGACACTTCTAGCTGTCTGCCTGCTGGCAAAACAGCTCCAGCCTTCAGACTAAAACACATAGACACTATGACAAATCTCTATATCACATCACCTTGATAATGCCTGAAATTGTACAATTACAGATTTATCCTTTGGACTTACGAAGCGCATCTGGAAAGCAGATTTTGATTGGAGAAGGAGGGGAAAACAGAAAAATTCAAGGGTCAGATAAAGGGAGAGAAAAGCCAGAAGGGAAAAAAGAGAAGCTGTCAGGATCATTTTGCCTCAATTTACTTTATTTCTATAATTCAGACTGGAAAAGTGTGGCTGGGCATCTAAATGATATGCTTGGGGCTTCAAGGTTTTATTTGGATTTGGGTAGCAGGTCCTGAAAATGTAAAGGAATTCCAAGTGAATGGGGTAAGTTTTCACTAACAAGAAATTTTAGTTATAGTAAGTCTACATAGAAAAGCAAAAAAAAAAAAAAAAAAAAATAGGTCTTCCTTTGCTATTTATACCATTAATTTTAGTTGCATATGCAAAGTAGTGACTTCCTGTTTGTCAAAGAACTATTGTTGAATGAATTATTTTAGGTTCAGTTGCCTCTGTGTTTTGTGTTTGTGTGTTATGTGTGTGTGTGTGTGTGTGAGAGAGAGAGAGAGAGAGAGAGAGAGAGAGAGAGAGAGAGAGAGAGAGATCCATAGGATTCTATTGTCATTGTTTTGTAAATCATCCTACATGTTAGACCTACCAGGTGACTAAGTATGAGGACAGCTGACTAATTAATCATAACAAGAGTCAGAAATAGCCTGCAGCTCATTATGGGAGACATGCTGGAAGTCCTCCAGCTCTCACACCAAAAAAATCTCCCCCTTCCGTCTCCCACATCTCCCAAAATAATATCCTTAAAAAATATTTTCTTTAGATAGAGCCTTTGTCACTTGAAAAAAATGAAGAAGAAAAAAAAAAAAAAAAGGACCGCTGGTCACATAGTTGCCTTCGCGGGAAGAAGTTGTTAGATTTTCTGTCCAGTACTATGTTGGACCTGAGAACAGGCCCCTAGGAATTGAGACTGCAATGAAGGGAAGCATCCCTAAGGGGAGGGGGAAAGAGAAGGGCCTGGGGAAGGGCTGCCCTAAGCGGGCTGGGGTTTTGGGGTGGGTGTGTGAGTCCCCAGAGGGCAGTGAGTACCTAAAGTGGGGAAAGGAAGAGGAGGTTTGTAGTAGATGCTGCTCAAGTTGCCTACTAACATCTATTCCCCTTCTTCAGTTCTAATGGAATCCTGATTTTGTGCAGGATGACAATGCATCTAGATAAACAAATCACTTCTTTTTTTTTCTTGAGGGCAGTGTCACTGGCCCTCATATGTGGGACCGAACCGGGGTTGCTGGCTTCCAAAGCCAGCGCTTAACCACCGCGCCACTCGGCCGGCCCAACAAATCGCTTCTTTAAACTCCATTGCAACTTGGTGCGCATATGACTCCCTGTGGCCTAGGTGAAGTCATTGTGTGGGCAAGCTTTGTAAAAGGAGTCAGACTCAGCTGGGATGTTCCTTTTTGCCTTTTTCTCTCCCCGCTGCCCTCTTCCCCCATTTCCTCCTTCCTGCCTGGAATGTGGACTTGATGCCTAGCTGTACAAAATATTATCTTATGTTAGGAGGAAAGCCATATATGCCAAGGGCGGCTGGGCAGAAAGGCAGAAGGAGCACTGCGGAGCACTGCAGCGAGCCTGAGCAGCCCCACTTCTGGACTTCTTGTTGCACGAGAAAAATGACCCCTCAGTGTTAAGCTGTTGTACTGAGATTTCTCTAGTTGGCAACTGAACACAACTGATACAGGCTTCTCTCCCCTTCCAGAGGGACCCAGTGCTGGACAACCAAATCACCCACTCTGATTCCTGTCTTTCTCTCACCTCACAGAACCAATGTGTCAGCAAATTCTGTCTGTTTCAACCTCCAAAGGAAATGCCAAGTTGAATCACTTCATTCCACAAGCACCAACATTCACTCTGGCCCAAGTCGAATCATCTCTTGCCTAAACTGCTGCCATGACCTCTTAAATGATTACTCTTCTTCTCCTTTGTCCTCTTTATAATGGATCCTCAACATGCACTGGATCTTTATCAACATAGATTAGACCAGAAACTTCCAATGACTTCCCATTGCACTGGAGTAAAAGCCTGAACTCCTTATAAGGGGCTCTAAGTCTGCATGATCTGATCCCTTCCAACCCTGCTTCTCTCCCTTGCTCATACTCTTCATGCCACACTGGCCTTCTTTTCTCAATCGGTCCCACCTTATAGCCTTTGCACTTGCTGCTGCCTTCCCTGGGGACACTTTGCCCTAAGATGTCCTCATGATTCTCTCTCTCTCTCTCTTTTAAGTTAGCTCTCAGCTTAAATGCACCTTCTTGCCAAGGACTTCCCTGACCACTCAGCTAAATTAGTCCCAATTCCCAGCTGCACTTACTCTCTATCACAGCACTTGTTTTATTTCCTTCATAGCATTTATCACTTACTTTGTCCGTATCTCAACACTATTTCAACGCATTCAGTGTCTAGAACAGTGCCAGGCACATAGCATGTGCTCAATAAACATGAGCTGATCAAATATAATAGACCATATTTCTCAATTCTCCAAACAGACTTTCTCCTGCCTCCTGGATTTGAGTTAGGCTGTTTCCTGGGTCATCTACATATGTTCATTTCCTCTCTCTCAACCCCAAATCTCACATTTCTTTCTGATCACAGATTGAGGCTCACCTCATTTGAGGAGCCTTTCAATTTCAGTTCTCCCTACACTGACCATCCTTTCTTGTCACACATAAACATATCTGTCTTATCACAGTCATACACTGGCCTTTCCTCCAAGTTATTCTCCCTCTAGCTGTTTATGCCTCTGCATTCTGTGTTTCCAGCTTTCCTGTGTTTCCTTAAGAAATGGCAGAGCTTCTCCTTCTTCCTCATTTCCCACAGTTTCTTGGGCTTTTAATAAATGACCCATGAAGCACGCCCCTGGCAAAGAGATGTAACAGATAAGGAAAATATCACCAGAGACTGTAAACAGCTGGAGCAATGTCTTACCTTGTTTCACCACCAAGAGTTCTATATGTGCTTGTATAAAACCCTTCAAAACCATCAGCTAACTTGGCCTGGAAATCAATAGCCACATAGTATCTCAGGTCAGCTATAAGTTTCTCTGGAGCCAGCAGTGCAATTTGTTGGTGAGCAGGATAACTCAAAACATTCAGCATTTTCCCTGGTTTCCTGTATCTCAAGTCTTCCTCAGAATGAAGGGTGGCCTTTGTGATTTCAAGATCTTTGCTGTGCAAGATGATAAATTGGGTGGCATCTCTGACTAAGACCTCAATCTCCTCAGATGCAACAAAGTCCAGGAAAGTGAGATTTGGATGGACAAAAAGGTCATAGTGGAGGGGAATGACAATGCTAGGGAGCCTTAGCTCCTGCCAAGGAAACGGGTCCCCATTGGTGGCTACTGGGAAAGCCCCAGGTTGCTCATTGAACTGATCATTAGTTGGCACTGAAAACAGAGAACAAATACATATTGGGAGCAGGATAATTGCTGAGCAGTAGAATCCTATGTACATATTAAATATCTGTTTTCTGCATGGATTAATCATTGCAGAAGAATGGAATACTAAATCTGTTCTCTAAAAGACAAGTATTAGCCAGCCTAAATCTCGAAGTTCTTCATAGCACCATATTGCCTCCAGTTATGTCACACAGGATCTGAACAGTGTTTTAATACACTGATTTAATCTAGAAGGAAAAAGAAAACATTTATAGCATGAAGAAAAAGATTTCAATTCATGAATAAAACCTTAAAAAACAAAAGGATATATGTGAATAGGGAAAAACCTGCTCTCTGTCAGACTCAGGTCAAATATCCATAAAATAATCTCAGGCTATCATCTGGTTATTCCAGAAAAAAAATTCTTTAGCGCTCAAATAAAAGAGCAAATCTCCTCTGTATTCCTATGCAATGAGCAGAAGGTAACTGTGTAAATTCATTTCAGGTTGAATGTTTCTAACATTTGGCTGCTTCATTCTAAGGGTATCCAGGGCACCTCAAAGTGAACTGCACAGGCGTCTCTACTTTGTCTTAATAAGTCACAAAGGATACTCTATATTCTTTGAATACCAGATGTTATTATCATTAATGACATTGAATCTTACCTCTTTCAATACATAGCATAATCTGAATGACCTTATTCCATGGCTACTGGTATAAAGGATGCTGGTCTAGCTAGATGTTTATCCTTGGATTATTTCCAATATAACAAAAGCTATGGAAATAAAGTTTGAATTTATAATATTCTGAGAATATTTAAAAAAAAAATTTGGTCCTCTTCATTGTAGGCTACCTTGAAAATACAACTTAAACTGAACTCACTGCCTCTGTAAATAGAACTATGATGATTTCTTCTTGTTAGAAGAGTAAAGCTACCAAACATGTGAAATTAGGACAAACAATATAGTTAATATAGGTGAGTCAACTCTAATCCCACCCTGCCACCTGCCTCTACCTACCCCCACCCTGCTCCAACTTAAACCTGTGAATGGTTTCCTTTCCTGTTCTTTTTTATCACTAACAAGTTCTTCAGAATTAATTATCTGAACAATTACTTCAGTTTTCCAATTTGCAATATTAATACAGATCAACAGATATTGTTAAAGGAAGAAAGAAAAAGAATACAATAATTGTTAAATAACGACACCTCTCCCCTTATTTTTAGACAAGCATGAAACTATGGTTACCAAATCTCAATGTTCTGAATCTCTGATAGATAAAACTAACATTGGTGTATTAGCTTGAATTTCTGATGGTTTAGAAAATGAAATTTTCTATGTGAGGTACTGGGCGTGGGAATCAGAGTGTCTGGATTCTGATACTAGCTCCTTCACACTCACCTGTGTGATCTGGGGCAAATTTCTGAACATTGGTTTCCTGACCTATAAAATAGTGTAATACTTATACCATCCTCACAATGGGAGGATTAAATGACATAATTCATGGAAAGAATTTGGCGCAGCCCAGTAACTAGTATATAGGAAGTGTGTAATGAATGTTGAATATTACATTACTATTGTGGTTATTATAACTTGCATTCTCTGCCTTAAATTAAGAAGTTTTTCTGCTCCGACTTGTAGCAGACACACCCAAGAAAGGTGTATTTGTTTGGTGAAAGTGGAGAGAAAAGGTCTTGATTTTTCTCCATATAGCCATTAGCCTTAGAATTGGTAAAGACTTCAGACACCAACTAGTATAATAAGCCTTTAGTGTCCAGATAAAGAGACTGAGCGGGACTGACTTTCCCAAAAACCATACAGGAAGTCTGAAGCAGAATCTGTACTAAAACACAGCTCTCTGATCCTTGGTCTAATGGACTCTTCCGTTATGCTATATTGTGCCTTCAGTAACATTGCAGTGAACTAATCGTTTTGGGATTGAAGACGCAAGAATTGCAACAAACGTTTGGGAAAGGCTAACAGATCTCCCAAAGAGAATGCATCAGTTAAGCAGCAAGATTCTCAAATCAAGTCCCATCTTTAACTGCACATGCTTTCCAATACAGTAGTGCCAAGTTCACCCCCTTCCCTCAGAGCCTCACCTTCGATTACAACACAGCAGTTTTATACCTTCAGTTCTGGTCATTAGGCTCACTGAAAAATCCTAATTTAAAAACAAATTCAAGGGAAACGTTAATGTGTTACCTTAATCCACGTTGCTGCGGATCTGAATGGACGGGAAAGTTTTTTTTTTTGCTTTCACTTTCTGTTTGTTACTAAGCCCGGGAACTTTGCATACTTCCTCATTATAGCATTAGCTGGCTCCTTATCACATAGGTGTAAATGGGGCTTAGCACACAACAGGTTTAGTACAGAAAGCACCGTTTCTTTTTCTTAGCACATATTAATTCCTGAGACTTCACTATTGTGTTTGTTTTATGTATCTCCCCATTAGAACACACTCCTTGCTGCCAGGGAACTTGCCTGCTTTGCTCAGCACTGAATGCCCACATCCTAGAGGAGAGCCGGTATATTAGAGACTCTCAGGAAATATCTGCTGAATGGACAAATGTATTTTCAATATTTTTAGTCTTTTGTTTTTTTCTTTTTCAGGTTGGTTTATACAAGCTCCATACGTCAGGCTGATCAAAGAAATTTCTGTATCCACATGAATCCAGCATCCCCTCATCTTTACTGAGGCTGCCACTCCATGTGTAATACATCTCTTTTAGTGTCTTGTGTAACCAACTATCTCAAGGCCAGTGTCACTTTTAGGAAGCCACCTTGAAAATGACACACGCCACCTTTCCAGTCCCTAACTATAGGCATTTGTTTAGTCAGTTCTACTGGTTCTTATCTTGAGCTAACATGCTTGTGCTTCATGCTTTTCCTTACATTATCATTTCCTGAAGGCTCTTTCCAGCACTTCTCAAAGTGTTTTGCACCTCATAGGCCCTGAACAAACAGGAGAGAATGAATGACTTAAAATGAATTTTCTATAATCAGTGCTATAATCAGGAAGTATGCAAGAGTTGAAACTGACTTATTTGTAAAAATGTTTGAAGATGTTTATTAATTTTTTTTAAATTTTCAATTATAGTTGAACTTCCATATTATTTTATATTAGTTTCAGGTGCACAGAGTAGCGGTTAGATGTAATTTATGTAGTGAGACCCTGATAAGTCTAGTACCCACTTGGCACTATACATATTACTGTTATAGTTATTGTGACATTATTGACTGTATTCCTTATACTGTACTTTACATCCCCACGACTATTTTGTAACTACCAATTTGTACTTCTTAATCCCTTCCTCTTTTTCACCCATTCCTAACCCCTCCTACCATCTGGGAACCACCAGTTTGTTCTCTGTATCTATGAGTCTGTTTGTGGGTGTGTTTGTTTTGTTCTTTAGATTCCACATGTAAGTGAGGTCAGATAGTATTCGTCTCTCTGCCTGACTTATTTCACTTAGTTTTTAATAGAAAGTTTCTCAAACATATTACAAATATTTCCATTTCTTTAGGGTATTCAAATAGATTTAAATCTTAGTGACTTAAGTTTTTCTTTTTTTTTTTTTTATTACAAACTCGACCTAGAATCAGGAGAATTTTTTTTTTTTTTTTTTTGAGGGCAGTGTCGCTGGCTCTCATCTGTTGGTCCCAAATCGGGGCCACTGGCTTCCCAAGCCAGCGCTTAACCACCGCGCCACTTGGCCAGCCCAGAATCAGGAGAATTGGACTTAATGCCATTCTCTAAAAACACGTCACTTCCTCATTTCCAAATTAGAAGCAATAATAATTTCCTTAATTATTACACAGGATTATTGTCGATCTCAGAATAAATTTGAGATGATGCATATGTGAAAAGTTTGTAAATGTTTTATAAACTTTAAAGTTGTTTACATGTATTAGTTACCTTTACATTAATAGTCATCAGTGATTATGATATGTTGTAATAAAGTGCTGCTCTTGAGACAAATGAGATGTAATAAATAACCCCATGTTGCTATATATTTTTAAATTCATATGGGTACTATACATAGTTTATTCCAGTGTCTCCATTATCAGCAAATTTTTATTTACTTTTCTGTTTTTACCTCAGCTATTCCCAACCTCCACCCTAGATCTGTTTTAAAATTGTTCCTTTTAAAGTGCAGCAGACTGCTAAATTAGCAAACAAAGCTAGCTGGACATGATTTCAGGCACTCAGATGCCTTAAAAATGACTTCCTAGTGCTGCTTGTGGTAGTAGCATTTCAGGAGGCAAGACTTCAGGGTACACAAAATAACAGCTAGCCTCCTGACACATGAAACATTACTGAAACCCCTTCTCCCTTTTGCTGTTGAATTTCTCCTCTTAACATAGACATGCTTGGACTTGTCCCTGCTAAACGCTGGCTAGCACTATGAATACCCAGTTAGCTTACAGTTTTGAAAATCATTTTCTCCTCTCTGCCCTCCATTTCCTTTCAAAAGGATCTCTAAAAAATCTATTGAAAGTACTTCACGGAATTATTGTTATGCCTCTGGATGCTTTCAACTAAAATAGAGGCAGAGTCTATAATATGGTTTAAAATGTCTGAATTTAAAATATATATAGTTTCTGGGGCCGGCCGAGTGGCGTGGTGGTTAAGCGCTGGCTTGGGAAACCAGCTGCCCTGGTTCGGATCCCACATATGAGAGCCAGTGACACTGCCCTCAAAAAAAAAAAAAAAATTTATATATATGTGTATATATATATATATATATATATATATATATATATATATAGTTTCTGATAGTACAAAGAACCAGGGCCTATGCAAAATATGAGGGCAGCAGGAAGTGACAGAATTCAAACAGCAAATGCATTCTGTAGATTTATTTATTTAAAAAAGATTTTTGTTAAAATATAGCTAACATATAATACTATATTAGTACACTACATTAGGTGTACACCATGGTTATTCAACATTTATGTACCTAAAAAAGCCTGTAACTTCTTTTAAACTCATTCAGTTTCAGCAGAAAATTAAAACAGCATAATGGCAGAATTTTAAGTCAGTAACTGACAGGAAGGTGGTTTTTCAAACACTGATATCTTTAGTATGCCTTCCACAACATTCACTAGAAATGAAAACAGAAGAATGAGACAATAAAAATCTCAGATTTTTAATATAGAACAGAATATTAAGCAAACCTAGCATTAGACAACTGAAATTGTATCATATTTAATTTTTTATTTAATAGTTAAAAATTTGGGTGCTTTTGTCATTTTCCAGTTAAAGATTACCTGAATAACTGATGATGTATTTTCAAACTTAAGGAAACATAGTTACAAAATTAATCAGACTGATTCTGAGCTTGCTAAATACTTTATTTGAAAGGGAAATTTTTATGCTTCCAACTGATAAAGCTGACTGATTAAACCAAATGAGTATTGCTTGGCTTCCCGCTTAAAGATTTTGCTTCAAAGTCTATAGGAACTTCCACTCTGGTCAAAATAGAGCAGGGACTGGAGTTTATGCTCTCACTTGAAACAACCAGAAAAAAAAAAAAAAAGAACAAAAAACAGTCTGCAAGACAAAGGAAAATCAGGCATCTGAAGGCAGTGATCCAATACAAAAAATTTGTTGAGTAAGCTAATTTCCAATTCTTACCTAAGAAGAAATAGAGGCTTTCTCTTTCTGTTGATGCCCCTTGCTTGTACCTCCCTGAAGCCAATACTTGGTATAAAACTAATCAGTGTAGATAGACTCAGGGATGACGAGCACATCTTTTTAAACAGTTATTAACTAGGGAAGCCATGGCTTATAATTTTAAGGCCATTTATGTGCATTTTAACTTAGCTCTCTGAATTTCAATGAAATTAGCAAAATAGACTGGTTGCCTTATCCTCCTCAGAGCAAAGCAAGGTTGAGTAACCTTAGTAAGGCTTTAAATTCCATATCAGTGTCATCTGGTAGCCAAACAGAACAAATTCTCTTGAGAGGAGACCAAAAGTAGAGGAGCTTCATCTAGTGGTGACAGTTTTAACTGCAGAGAGTCATTTGTCACAGTACTAAGCTTTTATACAAACATACATCTTGTGGCAAATCATACAATCCAAAAAGCTATTAGATACGCTCATGTAATATACAACCCAGACCTAGGGTAATCAGATTTATAGGTAGGCTTGGATTTCTGATATATGAAGTTGAGAAGTCAGAACTCGTAGGACTCCATTACTAAATCTAATTTGGATGCTTGAATAACTATGCCTTGGAAATACAGCCTTCATTGTATCTGTGAGGACATTAGAAATGGAGGAATTGGCCCTCCCCCAAAACCATCCTGTTTGGGTGCTTTGAGGTTAATCACATTTTTTAAATAGAGAATTTTCTACAGAATGCAGATCTTGAGTGATTTTTCTGTGGCTCTAAGAATATTCAGAGAACTTTTCCATTGTTTGGAAAAGATTGTCATTCATTTAGAAGATAGGAGGATTTGAGGAGGTAGCTTATCAGTTCAAGGGGAAAGAACCCAGGATGCTTTAGGGACCAAGCCCTCATCATACCAATTTTACCTGTTAATTATTGACTAAAAGATCATAGAAAGAATTCTGAAAGAGCACAAAAGGTAAAAAACTAAAATAAAGTCTTAGCTTTAATCCAGGAATTGTTTTTTTTTGTTTTGTTTTGTGTGTTTTTTTTAGCTGAGCCATCCTGCTACCTGTTGGCAGCTCAGCTGCAGCTCAGCTCAAGCTGGGCATCAAACTGCTATTGCTCAGAGCTCAGCTCACACCCTCGAGTGAGCTCTTAACCAACTGAGCCACTCAGCCAGCCCCAGGAATTGTTCTTAATGTTTTTAGCTCTCTATTCAATTCCCAAGTGCCTTTCAAATTGCTTTAGATTTGCATATATCTATCAATAAGATTTCCACATACATATTTCTATAAATTGAACCTCTGATGAGAAAATATTTATAGTTTAACCTATCCCTAAGTAAGTCACTTTGAAAAAAATAGTTTTCTTCTCTTGTTCAACCTATCAAATCTTTCCAATGTTCTAAAGAAATTGCTACTGAACTTGAATCTTTAAGAGACCCAAATCCAAAGCATCAGATATAATACAGTTGACTGAAAAGCAGAATTCCTTTTCAAAGCATTGTATCCCCCCAAGGGTTTATACAACTCTTTTGTAATTAATTGACTTTTAACATTTGCATCTTGTGAAAAATAACCTTAAACCCTTCTACCACAGCTGAAATAAGACTTCTGTTTATCATATGATAGAACATGTCTGTGCAAATTGTGCCAAATTGTCATATACAAATATAACAAAGTAAATCTGAGACTTTTCCACTATCATCTTTTCTGTATTGAGAAACACATCATTTTCAATGTGCATTCATTTTCCTTGAAGTACTCAAAATATTGAGTGTTACTATTAAAGAAAAAGATAGCAATCTAAGGGCAAACACAGACACACAGCTTTGAGATATTTGGCATAAGTGAAATAACATACAGCTCAGCTATTGTATTAAAATAAGACAATCTTACTGCTTTGGAAGGTAATAGTGTCAAATAACTACTGAACCTTACTTAAATACAGGTGAAGGGGCAACATTATTCATTTTACAGATGTTGATTATGTATACATTTTGGCAAAATGCCACGTAAGAAGCTGCCAGTGAATGACAATTCTTGCCCCTGTTTGAAACATCTTATATGCATATAAATTTGAATATGTGTGTGAATGTATCCACCTTTTAAAAATCACCATAATATATGCACAGAGTAAAAAAGTCAAATAGTTGAAAAGTTACAATGAAAAGCAAGAGAATTTCTCCCTATTCCTTCCTACTCCCAGTCACACTTCCCAGAAGCAACCATTTGTAAGCTTTTAAATTTTGTTTTCTGCAGTTATTTCCCTATCTAAACAGTATTTTGGGGACCACTGTACATTAAAATTGGGTCTATTGGCTCCCAGGCTTGAAATATGAAGATTTAGTTCATGTCTACTTTCCTTAATTTCCCATCCTATTCCAAGTCTTTTTATGACTTTCATTTTAGTTTCTGTTACCTTTATATCTTTGTACAACACATGTAAACCTGTTTTCTGATTCCTTCAACTTCAGACAACATCTCTTCATGCTTGAATATGTAATATAACAATGATTAAAATTTATCGGGTATTTACTATGTGCCAGACACTGTTCTAAGCTTTTTACATGAACTATCTTATTGGGTTGTCGGAAAAGTCATGATGCATTTTTGCAATGAAAAATATAGAAAAAATACATTCTGACTTTTTCGACAGCCCAGTATTTAATCTTTATAGCAACTCTAAGAGGTATCTATCATTCCAAATTTACAGGTAAGAAAAGTAACATGCCTGAGTGGTGAGAGGGGCTTGCCTAAGGTCACAAGGGCAGTAAGGTGGCAGAGAGACCAGTAAGTCTGAATCCTGGCTCCTCAAGCTCCACTGCTTCCCACAGGAGGGTATTAGTGACCCCCCAGCTCTACTCGCCACTGCCACTCCCACCTTCTATCAACCAGACCTTCACTTTTACAACGTTAAGATAGGTAATATTTATAATCTGTCATGTAATCATATTTGAATCTTCTGTTGTTGTTTTTTATAGGTCAGTTCTAAAAGTTGAAAATCAGTAAGTACACTTACATATTGTGACTACGTAAATATTCCCAGGAGAACCAAGAAATGTGACAAGTTTACATTTCCTTCTCTGTCTCCCCAAATATTTGAAGTCATTTCTTTATTCATTCTTCATTCATTTCTACCTTTATGTGCTCCAAAAATATTTTTGAAAGCTTATTACTGTTGGGAATTGGGGAGGAGAGGCAGAGATGAATACAACGGGAAATCATATGCCTCTGCCCTTAGGAATTTATAGGACAGGATTTACAGTATACCTGAGGTCAACGAAGGATCTGAGAAGAAGAGGGAACAGCAACTGGGCCTTAAAGAATGATGAGAATTTGGAAAGGGGAAGAGGGCACATGAGGAAGTGATACTAAAGGAGCAAAGTGATCAAGATGAAATTTCTTTTGTTTTTTAAGAGATGAGATTTCTAAGTTGCCTGCTTTGAATCGGGAGTTTGCAGTGGAGAGGAGTGTCAGCTATGATTAGATCCTGATCATTTGTGACCTGAGGCACTGTTAAGGATTTCCACATAGAAATCAGTGAATGGTGAGAAATATGAGCAGGAATTCATGTGACGTTCAGGGTTGAAAATCACATGTAACATCAACAAAGTCATGAAAGTGGATGAGCCTGAAAAGAAAAGAAAAAAATAGTACAGATCAAGAAGAGGAAGGAATATTTAGGAGGATGAAGAAAAGAAAACAACCTGAAGAACATATTACCTAAAGCTTCCATCCTGGGACACCTTAATTATAAACTTTCTTCTTTTTTTGTACATGAGAATAAATGAAATGCTTTAGGAATTTTAATTCAAAAACATAAAGACCATCATCGGCCTACAGGATGTTATAGTCAGCAGTGAGACTCTGTAGCCAAAGGGCTTCCTCCCTGAATGACAGCCATCTGTGCTACAGGCATGTTATGCAAACAAATAGTAGAAATAGTTACAGGCTCTAGCCTTCCAGCTCTGCCCAGGGCATTCTCCATGTTACCATGCAAATAGAGTGACATTCAGGCACAGATTGTCCCCATTCTGGAAAGCTATGAGCAGGAACCTTCTACCCATAGAGGAGAATGTCCCTCTTGGTTCAGCCAATTTGATATCTCAGAACAGTCTGGAAGCCGGAGGCAGCACTCTAGCCAACAGAACTGTTTTCTCGACTCAATATGCACTTGTGTGGCTCAGAGACCCAATTCAGCACACATCCAATACCTAAGAAGTCAGGCTCTGTGCTAGTCACTGAGGGTACAGAGATGAATGAATAGGACATGTCTGATGCCCATCGTGTTTGGTAGGGGGTAGGGTGCGGGAGGGCTGCTGTTCTAACATGAGTTCCACCTTTTTTATTTCAAAGTGCAGCAGCCAATAATATGTTTTGCAGGAGCAATCTTCAGAGCCAGGCTTCTTGGAATTCTTTTCTGGGAGATATTGTTTGACTTATGTGTGAACAAAGGACTCAGGGAAGTCTGAAAATGATAAGACTATCTTGCTTCATTCCACATTGTTATTCTTTGTTTTCTCACTTTCATTCCCTTGCTGAGCTTCTATTCTGGGCATAAAATATTAGTTATATTGACTATTGACATACCATGATTAATCTAAGTTAGGGGGTTTTCTGGGCTCTATTAAGACAACATGTATATCACATGAAATGCTGGCATGCAGGAACCTTGCTATGCAACATAAATCTAGGTAACTTTCTTATTCAAGACAAGTACTGTCACCCAAGCTTAAGGTTCAAAGATATCTCAGCAACTCTCAATATTCTTTAGCACGAATCACCACATCAAATGGCTGTCATTGACCATGAAGTTATTAGTTCAAAATAATTAGATGCAATAAAGTGAAGAGATTTACAAGTGCACCAGTTGGGTCAGTATTTGCTGCATCCAAACTGATCAGATATAGAATTACGTCCCATTGTGGATTAACAGCAAAGTATGTTAGCAGACTGTACAGTTCAGCCTCTTTGATTACTCCCCACCCCGCAACCTGCTGTTCCTTTCTCTTGCTCTTTCAGATTCCCACCCCACCCTTGTTATATGACCCATTTTGAACACATTTGGGGGACTTGACCTTGGTTTTATCCTTTTTTGGTATTTACCCTCTGATTCCACTTATTTGCTTCTTTGCTCTTCCCTAGAGACCTGCTATCTAAGCCTGGATATAAAATACAGACACATCTGTCAGGGTTAAAATAAGCTACATATAAAACATGGTTTCTCACCCAACACTTGGCTTTTAAATGTCAGGTTATTTTGAACTGATGGAAAATGATGCTGTAGTATTGCTTTAGTTCTATCTCTAACTCAAAAGCAAGAGGCATAGAGTATAGAGTAGCAATGACACAAGGTCTGAAGACAGACTTCCTGGATTTGAAATTCATGTCTGTATTTCTTGGCCATGTAACTTTGGGAAAGTCCCTTAATTTTACTGGGCTCCACTTCCTCATCTGTAAAATAGGAATGATGATAATATAGCTGCTTCACAGGGTTGCATTAGAAATATTACGTATTTCTATTACATTTTTATTGTAGTAGTTCATTACGTTAAAATGTATCGAGAGTTTTCTATGTGCCAGACACTGAGCTCTGTTGAGTCAGGTGTTAAACCTTTTGTTTCTGGTTGGTGAAGAAGCCTAGAGTGGAGTGGGGTGAGGTGGGGTGTGGTGGGGCTTCTGAAAGTTCCAGGAGAGAAACTAGATGGACCAAGATGATGGCCTAGAGACTTGTAGGCTCAGGAAAACCATATGGAAGTATTTCAACATTTTAGCAACTAGAAAAACTACACCGTGCATTGTTGGAAGTCGACAGCCTCCCAGTGTCTGACAAGGTCACATTGCCCTGCTCAGCACTGGCTATTAGGGGTGCTGCCTTATGGTTGGTCATGTAATATCTCCTGCCTCTATGAACCCATGTGCCTTTCCTCCTATAGGAGACAATACACTCACTGCATTTGTGATAAGTTCCTGTGGTTCCCCGATGATACCTGGCTGGTTAAGCCAACGACAGGGCAGGATTTCCTAAAAATATTGGGGACTCAAGCCCCTTGGAAAAGGAAACTCCCTAAGACAAGCTATAGCCCAAGGGGACCCCTGAACTGAGATACTGGGGACTCAAGACCCTTGGAAACTGAGGCACAGACCTCTGGCAATTTAGGCCAAAAAGCCTGGCTGTGAGAAACTGACATCCTGCCTGTGAGAAGCTGATGATAACATCAGTCCTTGTTCTCACTTGCCTAAGGGCCCTGCTGTGAAAAGTCTCCTTGAAAACTAAAAGTCTTCAGCCCGTGAGAGTTCCGGACAGCTTACTGACCATGGGGTATGTTAATCAACAGCCTCGTGTGAATTCTTTTGCCTAGTGCATTGTTGTAGCAACAGATACTGAAGCTTTGACTGAGAAACAGATGCTACCCTCTATTGTAAATATGTAGCCCTCTGTAGGATAAAAGATGTTTAAGACTCCCTTTAGCTACTAAGTATTGTAATCACATAAGAATAGACTTTAGATAATTTTTACCCTAAACTCAGCCATTGCTAGTCTTTTAGTAATAGTTCAAGTATACGCCCTGTGAGTCTAGCTGCTGGAATTTGGGATAATGGCTAGGTAGTCATGGTAACCACTCTTTAGGCGATATATAGAGATAAGTGAATCCTTAACATAGAATAGGCCAGTGTACCCTGCAGAGAACAATTACAAGGAAGTAAAGACTGCAAAAGTCTTAAGAGGTGGAACTTAACTTGTGATTGAGGTAACGGTCAAAAATCCCTATAAAAGGGACATGGTATGGCAATAAAGTATGACACTTCTTCACCGAAACTCCTCTGGTGTCTCCACTGTCTCTCTTCTTTCTTTTCTTCCCTTGCCAATGCTGTCTCTACCTGAGGGTAACCCTGGACTCACGGAGGCTGGTCCCCCACAGTGCATCTCTGTTAACTATGAGCCCTGGTTTTGGCACTCATCAAAGGCTAGTGACCCGGAAAAGTGCTTAGCTTTCCTATTTCTGAGTTCAGCTCTGGACTTCAGTGATGGTGAGAAATATGCAGGGGCAGAAAGGCAGATAAGTAGTCCACATGTGATATACTGGGTTTATACTTGAGAAAGAAAACATACCACAAACACATATATGTGCGTACATGCATGTATGTGTTTGCACTAATTACCAGAAAACTGAAATTTCCCTTTCTCTGCATCTTTCTATTCCCTTTTACCCACAAGACCAAGAGGGAGATATTTTGGGACTCAAATTCACTTGACCCTGAATGCAGATCTACTTTTGGCTCAAGCTGTTGAGTAAGTGGTAGAGAGGTGGAAATAATCCAAGGGCAGCCAAAGTTCTGCTGCAATTTCCTCTGGTTTAAAAAACCTTTCCAAGGTTTAAAAAACAGTCATCACCCATGTTGTTTTCTTTTTTATAAAGTGCCTGGGTTCTCTGAATCATGAAAAGGAACAAGAGTCTTTACCATAAAGTCAGAGGCTACTACGAGATTTACTAGGGAAATTCCATGAGGAGTATTGAGCTGGTCACACTTCTGCCAACCCATTTGGGCTGATTTTTCCTCCACATCCTTCCTGATACACACTGGTTTCAAGAGTGAGAGATACAATGCATCCGGAGACAGCAGTTTTGACAGAATTGTCATTTACATTCTTGCAGCTCAATGTCATTGGATATTTATTCAATTTTCCTCATCATTGATTGAAAGCAGTTTTCCCCAGACAAGAAGGTTTAATCGAGAGTAGCATCATTACATTTGTTATCATAGTAATGATGCAACGTGCAGTCTGTTTTCCTATGTATGTTTCTTTAATGCTGATTTGCATGTGTGTTAAAAGATAACTGAGGCATATTAAACACTTTAAGAGTTTATTTGAACAACAGTAAATTTGAATTGAGTAGCATAAAACTGTTGGAAGTGGTTTAGGAACACTATACAAACAGAAGCTAGGGGAAAGACTTTTATAGAAGAGGTGGAAGCAAAGTGAAGACATTATTTGATTGGCAATAGCTTAAGTGGTGGCATTATTTGGGAAAGCCTCATTGGCTCTTTGTGATTGGTTGTCTTTAGGTTTTGATTTCTTTCCTTTTTTTTTCTTTTTTTTAAAAAAGATTTTATTGGGGAATTGGGGAAGGGGACGAGCCAAGTTGCTGTTCTTCAATATTTGTTGTGGAGGGCGCCAGTCGCTATCCGGCTTCCCATCTGCAGCTCTTGGCCACTAGGCTCAAGGTACTGTGTTCAGTCTTAGTTGCAGGTGGGCATAGCCACCATCCCATGCGGGGGTCAAACCAGCAGCCTTGTTAAGAGAACATGCTCTATTCATTGAGCCATCCGGGCAGCAGCTCAGCTGAAGGTGCTGATTTCAGTCTTAGTTGCAGGTGGGCGTAGCCCACCATTGAACAAGGCAATCTTGTTGTTACGCTAGCTGAACCGTGCTGCCACCTATTGGCAGCTCAGCGACAGCTCAGCTCGGACACAGCATTCACTGGCCCATGTAGGAATTGAACCAGTGGCCCTGTTGCTCAGAGCCTGCGCTCTAAGCCAACTCTTAACCAACTGAGTCACTTGGCTGGCCCTAGGTTTTGATTTCTTAACCTTGAGGTTTACAGGCTTGGGTTTTGGTTTGCTTCTCTCAGCTGCTAAGGTATTAGAGCCACTTCAGACTAATGGTCTCCTTGTTTAATTCATTCAACATATGTGCTTTGTAAATTGAGAATGAGGTCAGTGTAGAAGTTGTGTGGGTTCATACACATTTTTCCCCAGCACATTAATGTTTTAAAACCATTAGAGACAAGCTTTCTCACAATGAAAAAACAAACAAACAAACAAAAAAACACACACAAAAAAACTTCACTGTATATTAATACTTTAAGATAAAAGCTAAAAATCCTGCACGAAATGCCTTTCCTTTGTGCAAAATGTAGCTTGTTTGGTGGCTTCAACACCATTACATTTTCTAATAATATTATTTAAGCTCTCTGGGGAGTTTCAAGTAGCAATGAAGAAGCCTAAAGGTATATACCCTGCATTAAAAGAGAAATTAATGATAAAGAAATGTGTTCTTGGGTAGTATTTTAAATTTTGGTTAAAATTGTTTCTGTGGAAGTGCCTATCTTTAAAGACATTAATTTCAAAAGAGGAAGGAAGCATGATTCCGGAGTAAAAGTCCACAAGGTGAAATGACTGAGATTTTCTGACAAATGCCTATGGGAACTTAACCATACGTGTTTAATTTCTTATTAGGATTCTAATTGGTTTTGTTAGGTCACTGATATCAAAGTTATATTGGCTTTGAATATTTTGCCCTTAATGTTACTTTTTTTTTTTTCCTGTAGACCCTGTTATTTTATTTATTTTTTTAAAAGATTTCACTGGGGAATTGGGGGAGGAGAACAGCATTGGGGAACTGGGGAAGGGGAACAGACAAGTTGCTGTCCTTTTGTTCTTCAGTCTAGTTGTGGGGGACATTGCTTCACTGGCCCATGTTGGTATCATTACTGCGCTCTTCTCGGCTGAGGCAGATCGGTCGCCGGCCTCTGGACGGCCACTCACAGTGGCTCTTGGCAGCTCACGCTGACTGCCAGCAACTCATGCTGGCTGCTGGCCACTCACTGTAGCCTATGGCAGCCCACTGCAGCAGAGGCTGCAGCTATGCTGTCCCGGAGACTCACAGCAGCCCAGCTTCAGGTGGAGTTGTTGTTAGCTGTATAGGACAGTGTCACTGGCCCTCATATGTGGGATCCGAACCGGGGCCACAGGCATCCCAAGCCAGCTCTTAACCAACATGCCACTCGGCTGGCCCAACTCTGTTATTTTTAGTGTGCAATTTTTGCAAATGTGAAGTTTTGCAGGAACACATATATGGTGTTATTGTAAATGCCTATTCTGTATTTGTCTATTGAACAAACAGATGAAAATATAAACCAAGAAGGCTCAGGGTTCCTTTACAACATTGGCCTTCGGTGAGTTGAATGCATTAA
The DNA here is from genome assembly GCA_033961575.1 of Aselliscus stoliczkanus. Lineage (NCBI taxonomy): Eukaryota > Metazoa > Chordata > Mammalia > Chiroptera > Hipposideridae > Aselliscus > Aselliscus stoliczkanus. The sequence goes on from CM066728.1 coordinate 47,278,395, forward strand.
TCTGCTTAGTCTGAATTGTTTATAAATCTAAGTAAAATTGTGGGCTGTAGATCACTTCATCAACCTCTGTTTACATACTTGGGTTGTCAAATGAATAATAAACACAGAATTAATTTGCATCAGTGACAACAGTCTTTTGTTGACATTTACTACTTCCCGTAGTAATTCAATACAGCCACTGTATTGAATACTTTGCATGAGTATCTCATTTGTTCTCACAACAGACTTAGGAGGTTGATACTATCATTGCTATTTTGTCGGGTTCCTGCATGACAGAGCAGGTGGGAGTGGAGAAGGGACTGCAAAAGGTTAAGGAAAAGAGAGACACAAAATAGGAGAGAAAACAGTTTAGGGCCAGGGAACTTCAGCCTCGTGGACTGGAGCCCCGAATCGGGCCTGATTGTTTCTTTTATTACCATACACATAAGCAAAGGTCAATGTAGCTTCCGAGGTCTGTGTGTCTCACACCCAAAAACATAGCTAAAGGCCAAATCGCCCACACCTGCAAGCTGCCATTACCAGAGGTCCCCTAAGGTTATTGTCATGTACCTCTTAAGAGACAGAGTTCCTTCTGTCAAGGCTTACTGATAAGAATGGGCTGGCCAAGTGGCGCAGTGGTTAAGAGCTGGCTTGGGATGCCAGCTCTGAGCAGCAGGCCCTGGTTCAGATCCTACATGAGGGCCAGTGACACTGCGCCCTCTACAGCTAAGATGGTGAACAACAGCTCGACCTGGAGCTGGGCTGCCGTGAGTCACTGGTGATGGTGTGGGCTGCAGTGGGCTGCGGTGAAGCTACTGTGAGTGGCAGTCAATGCGACTGCCTCACCTGGGAAGAGTGAAATGATAATACCAGCGACCCCAGTTCAGGTCCCAAATATGAGGGCCAGTGACACTGCCCTGAAAAAAAAAACCGAATGCACGGAAGACGACATTATCATATCAATAGGTCATTTTACAGGCAGGCTGCCAGACCCTAAAGCAAGTGGTTCACACCTTATTTCTGTCAACTCCTGATTTCTCCTGTTACTACTCACGGGCACCCACAGGCACTCACAGGCACCCACTCGACCGTGTCTGGCTTGGGTTGTCCCTCTCATGGGAACTTACCCGTCTCTCGCTAACTGGCCATCCTGGTGCCAAACAGGGATATATACAGTAAGCATAATATTGAAGTTATGATCTGTCCTTATGGAGAGGTGCATGGGGGCAGACAGGCAGGGTATAATGTGGCACTATTTTATAGATGAGGATAGTAAAGTTTAAGAAGATTAAGCAATTAGCTCAGGTAACATAGAGATATGTGTGTGTGTATCGAAGACTGAGGTGCCAAGGGTTAGAGCAGAATTATTATTATTATTATTATTATTATTATTATTTAAAGATTTTATTGGGGGATTCGGGGAGGGGAACAGACAAGTTGCTGTCTTCTTGTTCTTCAGTCTAGTTGTGGAGGACGTTGCTTCACTGGCCCATGTTGGTATCGTCATTGCGCTCTTCGTGGATGAGGCAGATCGGTTGCCGGTCTCTGGATGGTCGCTCATCGCGGCTCTTGGCAGCTCACGCTGACTGCCAGCCACTCACGCTGGCTGCTGGACACTCACTGTAGCCTATGGCAGCCCACTGCAGCAGGGGCTGCAGCCTACACCGTTGCCGGGGCTCGCACAGCTCAGCTCCAGGTGGAGCTGTTGTTAGCTGTAGAGGGCAGTGTCACTGGCCCTCATATGTGGAATCTGAACCGGGGCCGCTGGCGTCCCAAAACCAGCTCTTAACCAATGTGCCACTCGTCCGGTCCTAGAGCAGAATTACTTAACTCACTGGGCCGACCAAGTGGCACATTGGTTAAGAGTTGGCATGGGATGTCAGCTCTGAGCAGCAGGCCCTGGTTCGGATCTTACATGAGGGCCAGTGACACTGCGCCCTCTACAGCTAAGATGATGAACAACAGCTCGACCTGGAGCTGGGCTGCTGTGAGTCACTGGCGATGGTGTGGGCTGCAGTGGGCTGCGGTGAAGCTACTGTGAGTGGCCGTCCAATGGCTGGTGTGCAACTGCCTCACCTAGGAAGAGCGAAATGATAATACCAACATGGGCCAATGAAGTGACGTCCTCCACAACTAGATTGAAGAACAAAAGGACAGCAACTTGTCTGTTCCCCTCCCCCAACTCCCCAATTTAAAAAATCTTTTTAAAAAAGTAGAATTATTTAACTCAGAATGGACTCAGAAATGGCTGTGATTACAGATTTCTCTCAGTGAGGTAATGTCCTTCAAAAACCCATCTTTTGTGGTCCTTTACAAGTGAAGGCTCCCTCCCCTTTGATCACAAATGAAATTGCTACTACTATTAAGAGTGTAATACTTTGCTTACCTTTCTGAGGTGCAGGAAAGTCATCTTTTCTCAGATGTACTTTTGTAAGTACTTTGAGGTTGATTGGTCTTCAGAGTGTTAGCAGTCTCTCATTACCTTAAGCATCCTGTTCACAAAACTAATTTTGAAATGCTACATGGAGAAAACAATATTTCCAAAGCCACATTTGGAATGTGTGAATTCCATATTTACATCTACACTGGCCTGTGTGGAAAAGGAACTTTGCCTTTCTAAGTTTGTTCCTCGTTTACAACATGAATAAGTATAATTCATACTCTCCAAACCCTTGCCAGGGGAAACCTAGTCCACTGGGCCAAATTAAATTGATCATAGCTGACCCCTCTTACCTAACAGGTGCTTTTTGTATCTCCCAGTTCTTGGCATTTGTCCATCTGTACACGGACTTTTGAATAATTTTTTGAACTCTGTAGCATACATATTCTTAATATATATGAGGCTAATTGGCAAGTTTAGCTTCTCTGTCTTGGCCTCATATAACCAGATTTACCTGCAGATGTCTGATTTATTTCTACTGCAGTCTAGATCCTATTCTCTACCTTCTGCCTCCAGGGTGTTTCCAACCAGGGCATAAGAGCTAACATCTTTCCTGGAATCAGTAGCCGTAGTCCTTTCCTTATAGTACACAATGGCTCTTCCTTCCTTGGTGAGCTTCTAGAACTGAAGACTTGTTTGGAGCCGTCAGCACCCCAATATGTGACAAGGTTTCATGGTCGGTTATAGTTTCCACTCCTGTGAACCCATGTGCCTTTCCTCTACATCGGATCCTATAGGAGACAGTGCTCTCACTGCATTTATGGCAAGTACCTGTGGTACCCCAATGAGCTAACTACGCAGCCAAAGACGGGTAAGATCTCCTAGAAAAGAGGGGAGACAACCTAAGCCAGGCAGTAGTTCCGTGGGGATACCAGAACTAAAAAATAGGGGACTCAAGCCTCTTGGAAACTGAGGCACAGACCTCTGGCCACATAGGCCAAAAAAGTCTGGCTGTGAGAAACTGACAGCCTGCCTGTGAGAAACTGATGATAACATCAGTCCCTGAGCTCACTTGCCTAAGATAATCACTGTGAAAAGTCTCCCTAGAGACCAAAGGTCTACAGGCCATGAAAGTTCCGATAAGAGACACTTACTGACCATGAGCTATGTTAATCAACAGCCTTGTTTGAATTCTTTTGCCTAGTGCATTGTTGCAGCAACAGATACTGAAGCTTTGACTGAGAAACAGATGCTACCCTCTATTGTAAATATGTAGCCCTCCGTAGGATAAGAGAAGTTTGAGCCTCCCCTTTTAGCTACTAAGTATTGTAATCACATAGGAATAGACTTTAGATAATCTTTACCCTAACCTCAGCCACTGCTAGTCGTTTAGTAATAGCTCAAGTATGCGCCCTGTGAGATTGTGTATTAGCTGCCGGAATTTGGGATAGTTACTAGATAGTCAAGGTAGTCATGGTAACCATACTTTAGGTGATAAGTAGAAATTGAGTTTGGGTCACAAGGAGGACATCATATTAAAAGATAAGATAATCCTTAAATGTAGAATAGGGTCACAGTTTACCCTGGAGAGAACAATTACAAGGAAGTAAAGACTGTGAAAGCCCTGAGAAAGAAAAAACATCAGACTCATGTGAAACATAACTTGTAATTGAGATAATGGTCAAGAGTCCCTATAAAAGAGATACGCTGTAACAATAAAGACTGACACTCCTGCGAAACTCTTTCCGGTGTCTTCACTCTTTCCTTTTTCCTCGCAGACTCCGTCCCACCCGAGGGAAATCCCTGGACTCCGTGGAGGCTGGACCCTCGCAAAAACTGATGTGCTCATCTTTGTTTCAGCAGAGCCTCTGGTCTTGACCCTTTATCTATTTAACTCTGTGTTTGTTGAATGAATGAACAAGTACACTGACTACCAGCTCAGTCCAGTCTCCCAACCCTGCTCTGCAAGTGAATTGAGGAGTGTGATTTTTAACTCACTAAGAGAAATGTTTTAATAAACTATCTCTAGAAAATCAAATTTAAAGTCATCTACAGTCTACTACATATCATTCTGCCTTATTGTGGGTAGACTGCATTCATTTTTCAAGGTGAATGAATCATAAGATAATTTAAAACAGTTTAGCCATGAAAGCCCCTGCGGCATGTGCAGAACTAAGATTAAATTTAAGGCAATAACAATTCCATGTCAGGAGAAAATGAATCTATTCATCACTCACATTACTGTCTGAACATTGTAAAAATAAATTAAGAACTATGGGATTGTAATATGGCTTTTTGAAAAGTCTATTTTAATTGTCAGACTTAAATATGAGACTTCTCATCTAAACTGAGTTATTTTTTCAAAAGTAGAAAAGCACTAAATTATATTCATGGAAACACAATATCATTTTGCTGTTGTTCAATAGAGGTAGTATATCTTGTCCTAGAATTTTAACTAGAAAATTTTGGAAATAATTTTTTTTCAATATTTCTTTCAAAACAAACTTAAGAACATAACTTTTTAAAGCTACAAACCTACTTATGCGAAAATAAATTGTACTTTTTTTTTTTTGTAACTGACTTCTATCTTGAGTTCCAAGTCCACCCAGTGATAGAGACTCACTTTTAGCAATTTAGGAGTCAAAGCAGAGTTTTCTTAGTAAATTCTGAGATTCTATCTTTGTTTTTCAGGGTGTATCTACTATTTGGAGGTGGGGAAAGTTGGAGAAAGCTGGAGACAGGGTTCTGGTCCTCAGTCAGCATTCATCTTTGCGGGCATTCACTTCTACAAAAGCATTATTATTCATCTATGTTATCTCTGCCAGATTTCATGCTCCTGACTATGTGAGGCCAGAAAAATTTAGCAACACTACTTGTTGCAGCAAATTGGAGAATCTAGTCTCCTTGACCCATTGTAACAGAAGTAGGAGTTTGGAAGTTAATTCAATTTAGGCTTCTCCCACAGAGTAAACTGAATAAATATTTGTTGAATGAATGAATAAATGAATGAATGAATGCCTTCATTGCTACTCTTTTGAGGGCCGTGAGCCTCTTTGAGTCCCTCTCCACATGCAGAATGGCTCTTGTTACATTATAGCCTGCCTGTCTGCCTCCATGCACCTCTCCATAAAGACAGATCACAACTTCAATATTATGCTTACTGTATATATATCCCTGTTTGGCACCAAAGGATGGCTGGTTAGTCAATGATGGGTAAGATCCCACGAGAGGAACAACCCAAGCCAGACACGATCGTGTGCGTGACTGTGGGTGCCCATGGATGCCAGTGGGTATCAACAGGAGGAATCACGAGTTGACAGAAATAGGGTGTAAACCCCTTGCTTCAGGGTCTAGCAGCCTGCCTGTGAAATGACCTATTGATGTGATAATATCTGTCCTCCATGTACTCTTATCAGTAAGCTTTGACAGAAGAAGTTCTGTCTCTTAAAAGGTGCATGACAATAACCTTATGGGGCCTCTGGTAATGGCAGCTTGCAAGTGTGGGTGATTTAGCCTTTAGCTATGTTTTTGGGCATTAGACACACAGACCTCAGAAGCTACAATGACCTTTGCTTATGTGCAAGATAATAAAAGGAACAGTCAGGCCAGATTCGGGGCTCCAGTCCACGAGGCTGGGGTCCCTGGCCCCGAACTGTTTTCTCTCCTATTTTGTGTCTCTCTCTCTTTCCCTTAACCTTTCACTGTCCCTTCTCCACACCCACCTAGCCCAGTCATGTGGGACGCGACAGGCTCTAAGTGTATCACGTGTTTAGATGACTTGCTGCTACTTGCTTCCCGGACCACCATTTCTAACCAGCACCATCCTTGCTGTCAGTCTCCTATTTTTTATTTCTTTTGTATTTCCTCTGGCTCCTGTCCTTTTTCCTATATTCCTCAGCTTTCCTAAGAAAAGGTTAACATGTCATTGCCATTTTCAGCCAGAGCGATCATGCACTCCTGGCCCCAGCGCAAGGGACATAGCTGAGTGCTTTGGTGCCTCTTGGCTGTGAGCCGGCTGCTTCAGTACTGGAATGGCCTGTCATGGTAGTCGCTCCAGCTCCAAGTTTCAAAAGGCAGATTGCCAGAAAACAGAGATAGTACTCACTGTCCTGGATTGAACACATAAAGCAAAATTAGCATCTGTATGTAGGCCTGCTATGTCATGCCTGGAGGTTGTTTGAACACAAACCTATAAGACCCAGGCTGGGAAAAGAAAGAAACCAAAGCAAAACAGCATCAGAAAAATGTTTCAAATAAGCAGTCTAGGCTAACTACAGTAGTAGACCATGCAAAACACTGGTCTGTCTTCGAATTTTGTTTTCCTCCGTGTTTAGTTTATAATCTAATTAGTTCATAGATTCTGGTGCCCTTGCTCATTCATTCTTCATCAGGGAAAAGGAGATACAGGATGCAAGCCCTAGTGCAGTCTGATTAAGGAAGCCAAGTTCACCCACTTCTCAAACTGATGCTTTAACAGACCCAGCATTATTGCTAAGGAAATTGCTTTCAGATAATCAACTCTCCAAGTCATGTCTTCAATTACAATAAAAGTTTAATTATTATAAAGCATTAATTAAATATAGACCATAATTTAATTATCCTGGGCTTTTAATCACCCGAAACCCTTGCTTATTGGAAATAATTTTCAGGAATGTGATTTATATATTCAGGTAGGTACTTTTGAGGGAATAGAAGAAAAGTGAAAGAATATTTAAAAATTATCAGAACTATTGCTCATATTCTGCCATTCCCTGTGTGAACTTGGGTACACACCTCTTCCAGTCTTTCCTTTCCTCAACTGAAAATGACAACTAGATTAGATCATCCCTGAAAACCACTTTAATACAACATTCTATGAATCTAAATATATTTGCACATGAAAATTTTCATGTGTGTCCTGAGAACAAAGGGAAAGAAATTATATGAATACATGATTTAACATCTTCTGATTTTTTTTTCTTTGAAGGTCCACATATGAAAATGATGTTCTTGGTAGTACTAGTCTAGCAAGCAATCCAGGCATAATTTAATCCCTGGAGGAATCAGTTCTTGACATATATTAGATGCTAAAGTAGGAAGGTAATAGAAAGATTATACTGATGCTTGTATCAGCATTCTGAGTCGTAAAAAGCAGAACCCAAGGGAGATCCCTAGGAACTTCAAAGAGGCTCTTAAATCTGCCCAGTGATTATGTATGTACTTTCCTGGTCCAGTGGTTCTTACACACTGGTGTTTGTCAGCATCTACTGGGAATCATAGCACACCCAAAGGCTCAGAGTCTGTCCTACTTCAGTCGCCTGGACCCCTGTGTTGCTTTATTGTTTTATTTGGTGGTGATATACACCAAAGGTTGAAAGACACTACCCTGGTCTATTTACCCTTCCGATATTTAGATTCATAAACTTTTAGAGCTAAAGTGCTCTTAGGAATGATCTAATCTAATTGTCATTTTCAGTTGAAGAAAGGAAAGACTGAAGATTAGAATGACCCAGGGAGCTTTTAAAAATCCTGACACCCAGGCCAGACTCCATACCGGTTAAATCAGAATCTCCTCAAGGGGAAGCCAGGCACCAGTACTTTTTTATGAAGCTCCCAAGGTGATTCCAATGAGCTTCCCAGTTTGAGAACTGGCGTCCTGTACCGGTTCTTCTTAAACGTTAATGTGCGTATGAACTTCCTGGGAATCTTGTTAATGAGCAGATTCTGATTCAGTGGATCTGGGATGGGGTAGGAGGGTCTGCATTTCTAACAAACTCCCACGTGATGCCACTGCTGCTGGTCTGGGGTCACACACGGAGTACTAACCTCCAGCATCTCCTCTCCTATCCAGCCAAAGAGAAAATGAATCAAAGTTAGGAACCCGGAAATAGACCTGTTTCAGGAAGAAGGGTGCCTTTTCCACAAACTCCTTCAGCTTAAAATATTCAGTATGCCAAGGTGCCATGTTTTGGCACCTAAAATCATGCTACAGCTTATTTTCTGTCTAGGTCTTACTTTTGGTGAAACAGGATACATAATATATATTATATATGTATCAGTGATGCCCTAAGAGAAAGGGACTTTATGAACTAGGCCACCACCCAAGGGTTTTCTGTATAGTCACTATCCCTTTTCAGATAACATATTTGTATTTTAACAAGGGTTAAGCAATTAGGAAATCAGGAGATATGACACATACCCTTGATGGGTGTGAATTTATGTACAGGCATGACAGTCATAAGAGCTGCACCTACTCCAGTGAATCACAACCGGCTACACATTTTAATCACCTGGGACCTTTTAAAATTAGACCAATGCCTGGGCCCCTAAGACAGAGGTTTTACTTTAGCAGAATATCATGAGTTTGAAAAGCATCCCATACATGGAGATTAAGAGTTGACATCATTAAAGTCCTCAGGGAAGTGAAACCTTGACATATTTGTCACTTGCTGCTAAGACAGAACTAATATCTACAGACTTTTACACTACCATATTGGCACTCTTAAATTTTATATTATGTTATAGACTCTGAAATAGACTGTGATTCATTGTGGAAAAGGAAAAAAAGAATGAAAATAAAGCAATTGATATGCCCTCCAGATTTGGGGACAACCATGCTCCCTAAGGAGTGAGAAAGTATAATGTAGGGCTGAAAAGCAGAAAAGAGATGGCTCTAACAGCTTGGCAATAATGTCTCACGCACCTTGTTGGGGTTAATAAGTCATGGAGTTTGTGTATACATCTGAAAAGTTTTGAGAGAGTGGAGATCAGGGAGTTTTCACTCTTGGAAAGACAGGGTTCTCAGGAATACTTAAAAGCAGTATTTACTCATGTATTGGTTCCATTCTTTCTTTCAACCAGCAATTATTTATTGAGCAAGTATTATATGTAAGGTTCTGTGTCAGGCCCTGGTAATATAGTACCTGGTCTTATTGAATTTCTATTCTAGCAGAAGAGATTTAAAAAGCATAGATAAGATAAGAAATAAATACAATTAAGCATTTAATTACATATGTAAACAGTGCTTTGAAAGAGAAGTGCAGATTTTGAGACCATACAACAGGAAGACCTGAGACCTTGCCTGGAAATTCTGATGAGGTCAGGGAAACTTCTGGAAGTGATATTTGAGCTAAGATTCGAATATTTGTAAGATTCATTAAGGAAATATGAAGATGAAGATAGTTTCAGGATGATAAAATATCATATGAAAATGGCTGTTTGGCAGGAAGGTGGTTAATGTATTTGAGGAACTGAAAGAAGTCCAGTGTATCTATTGGGCAGGGAGTAAGAGGAAAATAAGATGGTAAAGATGGCTGAAAAATGATCAGGCAGGGCCATGTAGACCATTTTGATATGTATCCTAAAGGTAATAAAAAACAATGAAAGGGTTTTAAGAATAATTTTGTATTGTAAAGAATTTGGCTTGTCTTTGTCCCTAGTTCCTGGGAAATAGCCTCTAAATCCTTAGAACTTCTTGAGGAATAGGAATATCTTCAATATTCATGGTGGACCCCTTGGACCACACCTGAGTTTATGCTAATGAGATGACTCAGGATTGGGGCTGGTCACACCAGAAAGACCAATTGTGTGATTAGAGATTTGGGGCTTTGAGTCACGGTTACCAGCCCAGTCTATGAGGAGAGGAGTAGGGCTGGAGATTGATTTCAGACATGTGGCCCATGATTCAAGCAATCATTTCTATGTAATACAACTCCAATAAAAACTCTTAACTGCCCGAAGCTCAGGTGAAATTTCTGGTTGGTGATACATATTACCAACAATGGTGACATATCCTGAGGGCACGAAAGCTCTGCATTTGGGACCATCTCAGATCTTGCCCATGTGTCTCTTCATTTGACTGTCCCTGATTTATATTCTTATAATAAAATTTGTAAGTGTAATGCTTTCCTGAGTTCTGTGAGTTATTCTAGCAAATTATCAAATGTCAGGGGATTGTGGGAACGCCGTACTTTGTAGCCAGTTGATCAGAAGTGTGGGTGGTGGAGAATCCCCAAACTCTGTAAAGTTTGCACTAACTTCAGATAGTTAACATAAGAATTGCATTGCAAATAAATGTGTGTGTATGTGTGTGTGTGTGTATTTTATGGTGAATGATTTACTTAGTTCTCCCAGGTTGCTGTTTTAGGCTCAAACTTAGTTGTGTTGCTTCCCTGTGAAACCTTTCCAACTTCAGAGTAAGAGTTTGTATCTCGTTACTTGTATCTCATTCTTAAAGCCTTTCCTTCTTTTTCTCTGGTTTGATATTTGCTCAATGTATTAAAATTTTTGGTTCATGTGACTGAATCCCTCACTTGACTGGGAGTTCCTTGAGGGTAGGGGGCTCCTCTGAGTCTTCTTCAGGTCTTCATGAATTGAAGATCTGAATGAATTGGCCGTGATGTATGTATATCTGTGTATAATTCTTTATTGCTAAAATGAGTCAGGATTAATTATCTATTAGTGAGGTCTTCCATCAACTTTGTTGAAAGCAAAGATTTGGAAATAATTTTGAAATGAAAAAGGATTAGTTACCCAGTCACTTTCTCAATACGAACAAGAATATTTCACAGTTTTCTTTACTTGCATCATGGGGTTTTTCTCAACCCAGGAATTGTATCATAGTAAGATTAGCCATTGAGAAAGGTTGTCCTGTCTTCGTAAAGTGAAAGGTGGTAAGGACACCTTGTATGATCTATAAACCCCATGAGTGTTCTCAGATCATGTTCTGGAAACAAATTCCCTGAAAACCACCTGTCTGCCTGGGTGGTTTTCAGGGAATTTGTTAGAAAGTCTGTGTTTGTTCCCAGAGGCCTAATAACTCCTTTTAAAGACCCTAACTTAGCTAATGAGGTTTGTGGTAGCCAACAAATAGGATGGACCTTCCTTATGTGTGAACCATGCTACTGCTGGATTTTTGAGGGATTTAATCATGTTTCTACAACTTAATTTAGCTGTCATAGTACCATTAAAACATTGTTATACAGGGGGGAAAAAACAAACTATAAACTTAGACTTTAATATTATGCACATAGAGATACTAAAGAGCAAAACAGTTAGCAATAAAAAAGTATCTGATGTTCCTTTACATGATTTTTTTTTTTTTTTGAGGGCAGTGTCACTGGCCCTCATATGTGGGACCCAAACCGAGGCCGCTGGCTTCCCAAGTCAGCGCTTAACCACTGCGCCACTCGGCTGGCCCCCTTTACATGATTTTATACAAATAAACTTCTCTATACTTAGGGATTCTATTTTATTATTATTGTTCAGAGATAGAAAATTCTGTTTACAGGATTGGTGTTTGAGACCAGCATTTGGGCTTCTTTTGACATTCATTTGTGTTTTTCAGGGTTCATGCCATTTAATAGGGCAGTGTCCTGTGTTCAGGGAACTTGACAGGACCCTATCACATGGCAAGAATCACTCAGCAAGCCCCAAAGCATTTCCAAAGCAACTTTTGTCATAACCTACTTGGCAACTCTGATTACTGTTGAACCTTCTGGGACAGTCAACAGAAGCATTTTGCCTTTCTCACTAGGCAATGTCATAATTTTACCTCAAGCCACAGACAATGTCAGTGTTACCTTTTCCACTGATATCAAAGCAAACTGTTTAACCACCAGACTACTCCTAACAGCTGCATAGGATTCCTTAAGATCTGGAAGGGTTCAACATACAGCATTTACTAGACGCCATTATTCCAGTGGTACTAACCTGGCTGTGTGCATAAGAATCATGTGGGGTGCTTTTTTAAAATGTAAAGTTATAGTCCCTGAATCAGATTTTGTTTCAGTAGGTCTGAAAAACTGACTATTGATAGGTAATTATTATCCCACATTTCTTGTGCTATCAATATTTGCATCTCATAACAAAAAATAGAAATGAATTTCTATTAGATGATTTACACAGTATGGGTTAAACACAAGGCAACAATGATTTAGTGATAGTGAAATAGAAAATTATTCCTTTATAGAGCATCAACCACTTCCAATGATCACATTCCCAGCTCTATATTCTTTACTATACAATATCAGTAAATTTCAGCTACCAATGGTTTGGATTGATTTTATTTTGAATAACAAAGTGACAATAACTATGTATCTATCAATAATCACTTTAAATATAAATGGATTAAATGCTCCAATTAAAAAACATAGGGTAGCTAAATGGTTAAGAAAACAAGACCCATCTATATGCTATGTACAAGAGACTCACCTTAGATCAAAAGACTGAAAGTAAAGGGATGGAAGAAGATATTTCACACAGAAATGAGAAAAAATTTGGAGTAACAATACTTATGTCAGACAAAATAGAGTTTAAAATGAAGACTATAAAAAGAGACAAAGAGGACATTACATAATGATAAAGAGATAAATCCAATAAGAGGACATAACCCTAGTAACCATCTATGCACCCCACATAGGAGCTCCTAAATATATAAAACAAATATTGACTGACATAAAGGCAGAGATCTACAGTCCACAAGTAAGGGGCTTTAATGCCGCTCTGACACCAATGGACACATTTCCAGACAGAAAATCAACAAGCAAATGGAGGCCTTAAATGGCACACTAGGCCAGATGAATTTAATTGATATTTTTAGAGCATTTCACCCCAAAGTAGCAGAATATACATTCTTTTCAAGTGCACATGGAACATTTTCAAAGATAGACCATGTATTAGGCTGTAAAACAAGTCTCAATAAATTTAAGAATATTGAAATCATATCAAGTGCCTTCTCTGACCTCAATGGTATGAAACCAGAAATCAATTACAAGAGAAAGTGAAAAACACACAAACACATAGAGACTAAATATTGGGTTGTCGGAAAAGTCATGAAGTATTTTGGTAGTGAAAAACATAGAAAAAATACGGCATGACTTTTCCGACAACCCAATATCATGCTACTAAATAATGAATGGGTCAACAATGAGATCAAGGTAGAAATCAAAAGATACCCTGAGGGAAAAAAAATATGAAAACACAGTAATCCAAAATTTATAGGACACAGAGAAAGCAGCCTTTAGAGGGAAATTCATAACAATATAAGCCTACCTACAGAAACAAGAAAAATCTCAAATAGTGTGACTTTACACCTAAGGGAACTGAAAAAGAACAACAAACAAAGCCCAAAGGGAGTACAAGTAAGGAAATAATAAGGAAGGAAATAATAAAGATCAGAGCAGAAATAAACAAAATGGAGGCTAAGAAAACAATACAAAAGATCAATGAAACCAAGAGGTGTTTTGTTTTTGTTTGTTTTTTCAAAGATAAAACTGACAAAACTTTAACCAGACTCATCAAGAATAAAAGAGAGGGCCGGCCGAGTGGTGCGTTGGTTAAGAGCTGGCTTGGGATGCCAGCTCTGAGCAGCAGGACCCTGGTTCGGATCCCACATATGAGGGAGAGTGACACTGCCCTCTATAGCTAAAGTGGTGAACAACAGCTCCACGTGGTTGCCTCTATAGCTAAGATGGTGAACAACAGCTCCACCTGGAGCTGGGCTGCTGTGAGTCGCTGGCGACGGTGTAGACTGCAGCCTCTGCTGCAGTGGGCTGCCATAAGCTACAGTGAGTGGCAGGCAGCCAGCATGAGCTGCCAAGAGCTGCCTTGATCAGCCATCCAGAGGCTGGCAACTGATCTGTCTCACCCAGGAAGAGCACAATGATAATACCAACATGGGCCAGTGAAGCAATGTCCTCCACAACTAGACTGAAGAACAAAAGGACAGCAACTTCTCTGTTCCCCTTCCCCGATTCCCCAACGCTGTTCCCCTCCCCCAGTTCCCCAATAAAATCTTTTAAATAAAAAATAAAAGAGATAAGGGGGCGGCCAGTTAGCTCAGTTGGTTAGAGTGCAGTGCTCATAACACCAAGGTTACTGGTTCGATCCCCTCATGGGCCCCTGAACTGTGCCCTCCACAACTAGAGTGAAACAATTATTTGACTTGGAGCTGATGGGTCCAGGGAAAAATACACTGTACTCCCCCCTCCCCCAAAAAGAAAAAGAATAAAAAAGAGAGGGCCCAAATAAATAAAATCAGAAATGAAAGAGAAGTGACAACAGGTAACACAGAAATACAAAAAAATTTAAGAAAATACTACTGGCAACTACATATCAACAAATTGGACAATCTGGAAGAAATAGGTAAATTCCTAGAAGCATATCATCTTCCAAGGCTGAATCAAGCAGAAACAGAAAATATGAACAGACTGATTACTACTAATGAAATCAAATCAGCAATCAACAAGCTCCCAATAAATAAAAGTCCTGGACCAGATGGTTTCACAGGTGAATTTTACTAAACATTCAAAAAATAATTGACACCTATTCTCCTCAAACTATTCCAAAACATCCAAGAGGAGAGAAGGCTCCCAAGCTCATTTTATGAGGCCACCATTACCCAGATTCCAAAACCAGACAAAGGCATTACAAAAATAAAACTATAGGCTGCTATCCCTAATGAACATAGATGCTAAAATCCTCAAGAAAACATAAGCAAACCAAATTTAGCAATACATTAAAAAGGTCAAACAACATGTTCAAGTAGGATTCATTCCTGGTATATAAGATAGTTTCAATATTTGCAAATCAATTAATGTGGCGCACAACATAAACAAAATGAAAAATAAAAATCATCTGGTCATACCAATAGATGCAGAAAAACATTTGACAAAATCCAGCATCCACTTATGATAAAAACTCTCAGCAAAGTGGGAATAGAAGAAACATATCTTAGCATAATAAAGGGTATATATGACAAACCCACATCTAATACACACTTAATGGAGAAAAGTATTCTTCACAAGATCAGAAACAAAATAAGGATACCTACCCACTTTAACTACTTTTATTCAACATAGTACTGGAAGTCCTGACCACAGCAGTCAGACAAGAAAAAGAAATAAAGGCCATCCAAATTAGAAGGAGGAAGTAATCTGTCATTATTTTCACATGACATGATACTATATATGAAGAACCTCAAATATTCCTCAAAAAACTATTAGAGCTGATAAATGAATTTAGTAAAGTAGCAGGATACAAAATTAATATTCAGAAATCAGTTGCATTTTTATACACCAATAGCACTATCAGAAAGAGAAATTAAGAAAACAGTCCCATTTACAATGGCACCAAAATAAAATAAAATAAAAATAAAATAAAATAAAATAATAAAGGGCCGGCCGAGTGGCTCAGTTGGTAAAGAGCTCGCTTAAGAGTGTGAGCTGAGGGCTGGCTGATTGGCACGTTGGTTGAGACCTCGCTTGGGACACCAGCGGCCCCGGTTCGGATCCCACATGTGAGGGCTGGTGACACTACCCTCAAAAAAAAAAAATAAAAGTGCGAGCTGAGCTGAGTGGAGCTGCTGCTAAGCTGCCAACAGGTAGTAGGATGACTCAGCTAAAAATAATAAAATAAAATAAATAAAAAATAAAAAATAAAATAAAATACCTAGGAATAAATTTAACCAAAGAAGTAAAAGATCTGTATTCAGAAAACTATAAGATATTGAAGAAAGAAATTCAAGTAGATGCAAATAAATGGAAACATACTATGCTCATGGATAAAAATAATTAATATAATTAAAATGTCTGTACTCCCCAAAGCAATCTATAGATTCAATGCAATCCTTATCAAAATACCAATGGCAATTTTTTACAGAACTATATAAATCTATATAGAACTATACAGAGTCCATATAAATATATGGAACCATGGCAATCCTGAGAAAGAAGAATAAAGGTGGAGGTATCACACTACCTGATATCAAATTATAATACAAGGTCATAGTAATCGAAAACAGCATGGTATTGGCATAAAAACTGACACACAAATCAATGGAACAGAATAGAGAGGCAGAAATAAATCCATGCCTATATGGCCATTTACTCTATGACAAAGAAAGCAAGAACATACAATGAGATATTGGGATAAAGACAGTCTATTCAATAAATGGTGCTGAGAAAATTGGGCAGATACATGCAAAATAAAAGAAACCGGACCACCTTCTTATTCCATATACAAGAATAAACTCATAATGGATTAAGGAGTTAACTGTTAGACCTAAAACCTTAAAAGATGTAGAAGAAAACATAGGAAGTAAATTCTCAGACATTACCCCTACTAATATTTTTACTGATACATCTCCTCAGGCAAGGGAAACAAAAGAAAAAATAAACAAATGGGACTACATCAAACTAAAAAGTTTTTACACAGCAAAGGAAGCCACTGACAACAACAAAAAGACATCCTAGAGAATGGGAGAAGATATTTGCCAATGATACATCTGATAAGGGGTTAATATCCAAAACTTATAAGGAAATTATACAACTCAGCACCAAAAAACCCCCAATTAACAAATGGTCAGAGGACCTGAATAGACATTTCTCCAAAAAGTAGAGACAGATGGCCAATAGATATGAAAAGATACTCAATGTCACTAATCATCAGAGAAATGCAAATTGGAATCATGATGAGATAGTACCTCACACCTGTCTGAATGGCCATCATGAATAAATCAACAAAAAACATGTGTTGGTGAGGATGTGGAGAAACGGAACCCTTGTGCACTGTGGGTGAAATTGCAAATTTCCATAGCCACTTATGGATAACAGTACAGAGGTTCCTCAAAAAATTAAAATAAAACTATCTGATGACCCAGCAATTCTATTCCTGGGTATTTATCCAAAGAAGTTCAAAACACGAATTCGAAAAGATATATGCACCCCTAGTTTACTGCAGGTCTATTCACAATAGCCAAGATACATAAACAACCGAAATATCCATCAATAGATGATTGGATAAAGGAACTGTGGTACATATAGTATACAATGGAGCATTACTCTGCCATTAAAAGAATGAAATCTTTCCATTTGCAATATGAATGGACCTTAAGGATATTATGCTAAGTGAAATAAGTCAGACAGAGAAAGACAAATACTACATGATCTCACTTATATGTGGAATCTAAAGAATGAAATATACAAACAAGGAAAACAGAAATAGACTCATAGACACAGAGAACATGCTAATGATTATTAGATGGGAGGGGCCTTGGATGATGGGTGGGAAAGGTGAAGGGATTGGGAAGTACAAATTGGTAGTTGCAAAACATTAATGGAGATGTGAAATACAGTATGAGGAATATAGTCAATAATGTAAAAACTATAGTGTTAGATGGGTATAGACTTATCGGGGGGATCACTTCTTAAATTATATAATTGTCTAACCACTATACAGTATACCTGAAATTAATATAAAATAATGCTGACTGTCAACTGTAATAGAAAATTTTTTTTAAATAAGGGGGAAAGGTGAAGTGGAATAAGAAGTCCAAATTTCCAGGTATAAAACAAATAAGTCATGGGGACTTATTTGTACAGCATGGGGAACATAATCAATAATATTGTGATAGTGTGCTACTGTGTCAGATGGTTGCTAGACTTATCAAGGTGATCACTTCTTTAGGTATATAAACGTTGACTAACTATGGTGTACACCTGAAACTAACATAATATTATATATTAGCTATATTTTTAAGAGAAACCTTTTTTTTTTTTTGAGGGCAGTGTCACTGGCCCTCATATGTGGGACCGAACTGAAGAAAAATCTTTTAAAAAAAAGAAATGAAAGAAGGAATCATCATGAATGATATGCCCATTATACACTCTTTATGTCTGGGGTAATTATTTCCATTTTATAGATTAGAAAACCCAGACTAGAAAGTTTAATGGACTCTCACAGGATGAATGTGGCAGAGCTAGACTAGAAACCCAGTCTGTTAACTGCAATCCCAGGAGTTAAGCGTGTTGACAAAGGGCAAACATGTCTTGGCAAAAAGAAAACTACTGGAGGAGAATCTTATGACAGAGCGAGGTAATCAAAACCATTTTTCTTTTATGGAATTCCGCTTTAATTGTGGATATAGAAATCCAGTGATACTAACGATTTAAGGCAAATATGTATTCATTCTGTCAAGTTATACCTAAGACTTTGAGTTTCAGTTTTTCATATCTAATTATTTGGTGCTACCCCATTAATAACTTTACTCCAACTGACATGAAATTTGCTACAATTAGCAATGAACTATTACTGCCCCATTAATGTTGGAAGAGTCTTGCATTATGTATGAATACAAAGACAGATACATGCACATGGAGGACTGAAAAAAATAAAATCCTGTCAATCAATTCTTATGGTATTTTCTTATCCTATATGAGGTTAGGAGCCATGTGACCAAATTCTATTTTTATTTCCATATACTCCCAGCCCCTAAAATGGTGAACTGTATACAGTAGGCCTTCAAGAAACCAACATTTTGAATTGACTCTATAACAGAAACATAGGTGTTTCAAAGCATCTCTCTTTAGCTTAAAAAGCAATCCTAAAAGATGTCACCTTTGGCCGATTGAATAATGCAATCAATAATGTTAGCTTCTGTCAAAATCTTTATTAGTCCGGAAGCTTGTCAGCCTAAAGGAATCATAAATGCAATTCAAGTGGTATGGGAGAATATTTATATGAAGAAACCTGAAACCTAAGATATTTGTAGCATCATTTTCCCTTTCTATGTATAAAGTTATCTGCTACTATAGCACATTTTCTGAAATGAATGCAATTTATAAATTCTGTCCATTTTTGCAAGGATGGTAAACCTCTCCTCAGCCCTACTTGGATCCTGCTCCAGGAGAGGTCTGCAGTGGGAAAGGGGGTGAGAATGAGCTCACTTTTTCTCTAATTTTCCATGTTTTCTTTTACCCCTGCTAAGCCTGGACAGTAGTAACATTTCCCTTGCTAGGTAAATGCTATTCTAAGAGCTGATGGGAGCAAAAAAGGACACGCTAGGCTATATCTAACTAATGTGAATTGAGAGAAGCTCTAAGTTCCCAATTTGGGGTGACACTCTGGGGTCCCACCCCACACCACAGTGAGATAGGGTTTCCCCGGGTCCCCATCTCTGGGTAGACCTGGACCCCCACTTTTTCAAAATTTCTTTCAAAGTGCCCCCAAATATCCATCCTGAATATCTTGTTAGCTCTTTGATAGGATTCCCTTTAAAAACTCGGAAGATTTTTAGTTGTACATGGGAGAATTGGTCCAATTTACATAGTCTTTCATTAACAGAAATAGGAATTCTAAACTTTCAACCTTACCAATTTGCTGTCCAAAATGGTTTATAAATCCATTAACAGTGAATAACATTCCCACTGATGAGAGATATTTACCTTCCCATGCATAGCATTTTGTATTCTTTGCCGTTTGTGCTGTGGGCATATATTACTTATTCAAAAAGCATATATAAAATAATTAAAAATATAAAGAGTAAATCATCATTAGTTGAAAGGCAGTTTGCCCTCAAGAGCCACATGTTGTAATTGCTTAACTCTGTTCCCTAGTGTTTACTTTAATTCAATATTGAGCTGATTGTTATGTCAGCCAGTAAATTTTTTATATAGATGATAATATCTGTGTTCACAGAATCTAAAATGGTTAGTGTTGCTGGATTAGAATGGCTCCAAATATCACCATGATGGGGAAAATTCAATCAGGAAGTTTTAATGTGTATCGGAGAAATGACTAGTTCATTTGTTGCTATGGGGAAAATCAGGTTTCCGATTTCTTCCCCATCAAGGGCATTCTTTAATTTAGTAAAATACAAAAGAGGCAATATGCCAGTAGTACAATGCTGTAGGATGCCATGTTGTAAATAAACTCATATGGATTTTGAAAATCCATTGTATTGTATTTAGTACATAAAAAAAATAATAAATGACAAGTAATCTCCTATTAGGGCAATAATATCTGGACATACATGTATGAATGGGACCCTAGGGAACTAGGGCAGCAGTTGTTTAAAGTCATGAAAATGAAGAATTTAAATGTCATGAGGAAGAATGCTGTTTGCATTTCCATGATGATTACTGGTATCGAGCATCTTTTCACATGTCTGTTGGCCATCTGTATGACTTCTTTAGAAAAATTCTATTGAGATCCTTTGCCCAGTTTTTAATCAGGTTGTTTTTTGATGTTGAGTTGTATGAATTCCTTATACATTTTTGATATTAACCCCTTAACGGATATGTCATTTGCAAATATCTTCTATTTAGTAGGCTGTCTTTTTGTTTTGTTGATGGTTTCTTTTGCTGTGCAAAAGCTTTTTAGTTTGATGTTATCACCTCATACCTATCAAAATGGCTACTACCAAAAAGTCAACAAATAACGAGTTTTGGCATGGATACGGAAAAGTGAGAACCCTTGTGCTCTGTTGGTAGGAATTTAAAATGGTGCAGTCACTTATTGTATTGTTTTGTATACCTGAAACTAATAAATAAATAAATATTAAAAAATTAAAAAATAAAATAGAATGGTGCAGTCACTATGGAAAACAATGTGGTGATTCCTCAAAAAATTAAAGTAGAACTACCATATGACCCAGCAATTCCACTTCTGGGCATTTATCTGAATCAAATGAAAACACTAATTCAAAAAGATATATGCACCCCTATGTTCATTGCAGCATTGTTTACAATAGCCAAGATAGGGAAACAACTTAGGTGTCCATCGATAAATGAATGAATAAAGAAGGTTATATATATATATATATATATATATATATATATATATATATATATAAAATAAGTCAGACAGAGAAAGACAAATACTGTATGATCTCACTTGTATATGGAATCTAAAAAGCCAAACTAGTAGTGATAGAAATAGAATAGTGGTTACCAGGGGCTACTGTGTAAAGGAATTGGGGAGATGTTGGTGAAAGTGTAGAAACTTGGATTAGAAGATGAATAAATACTAGGGATCTAATGCACAGCATCATGATTATAGTTAAGAATGCTTGAAAGTTAATAAGAGACTACTAGATCTTAAATGTTCTTTTCACAAAAAAAGAAATAATTATGTGACATGACAGAGATGTCAGGTAATACTACAGTGGCAATGTCCATTATATAAGTGTATCAAGTCAACATGTTATGCACCTTAAACTTATACAATTTTATATGTCAATTATATCTCATTAAAAAGACCTATAAATTAAAGGTCATAGAAAATAGAAGGCGCTTGAGGTTAGACATCACAAAAGGCAGCAGAGATGGTGCCTATGTTTTAGTGGTTCTGTTCTTTGTGTGTTTAATAGAAAAGTTTCACTTTTATATAAATGCAGGAGAATTTCAGACTCAAATTTAAAATAATTTACAAGATGATGTGGTTCATTTCTAATAGGCCTAATTTATCACAGTAGCTTTAAATCGTTTAGTCTCGGAATTAAAAAGTCATATTTGGAAAGTAAGTATGAAACCTAATAAATTTGACTTTAATCTAGCCCAGTAAAAAAATAATGGTCAATGTTTCAGAATGCACTACTCTTCTATTACCCTCATGGGGTTTCATCCAATATAGGGGTCTCAACATTGTTCAGGTAAGCATTTGGGAACTTTAATTTTTTTTCAGGAGGATGAATACCTTTCAGGAGGTAGAAGGAAGGGGAAAAGGTGAGATGGAGGGGAAAAGTGAAATGGAAACTACTATTAAAAGATTAAAAGCAGCCAATTCCAGAAAACATTTTTATATTTTTCTTTAAATAAAAAGAAGGTTTTCAGTTTTATTTTTAACTTCTGAATCACTTGTGTTCTATGCCCAATTGACTTAATAAAGGAGACAAAAGAACACCATTTCTCTTGCATGCTCTCTATCCTCTTAGTCAATAAACATTTATGAATTAAAGAACTCATTAGAACTACTCCAGGTGTTTGCAATTTCATACAACAGTATTATCCCTGCCTGTGCTTTATTAAATTCTAAGCAAAAACACAGAAAAGATCTGTTTGAAAGGTGTGAATTAGAGCTAGGGCTTTAGAGAGGTATACCCCAAAATTCTTGATGCAATTTTAACATTGTGACAATTTTCCAAAAATTATTCTATCTATCCCCTTTTCCTCTCAAATACTGCCTCACAAAGACCATGGATATTTGAGCCTTGTGGGAATTGAAGCAGAGATTATTTTTATAGCTACACCCTGCACCAATAAATATATCTAGTAAACATTTCTATAACCAGTTTATTTCAACTGCAGGGTATAGTTTTCTCTACAGTTAGAAAAATTAACCCATCTCTAATAGCCAATGAATCTCAAAAAGAAGGTAAGAAAATTAAGAGGACATGGTGAGATGGTGGGCTCCTAGAGAAGAAAAACCACACATTCAAGGCAGGGGTCAAAAATTCAGATACTTTCAAGAGTCCAGTGATAATAGGAATATATGAATCTACTGCAGTAAAATGGCTGGAGAAACTATGTGCTGGCCAACTGGAAGATGCTCAGCCAATTCACATGTTATAAAAAACACCATGCTGGCTGAACTGAGTAGCTACATTCACTGCACCATGATATTCACTTGGGATCCTTTTTTTATTTTTTATTTTTTTAAAGATTTTATTGGGGAATTGGGGGAGGGCAACAGCATTGGGGAATTGGGAAAGGGGAAACAGACAAGTTGCTGTCTTCTTGTTCTTAGTCTAGTTGTGGAAGATGTTGCTTCACTGGCCCGTGTTGTTATCATCATCGCGCTCTTCCCGGATGAGGCAGATCGGTCGCCGGCCTCTGGATGGTTGCTCACTGAGGCTATTGGCAGCTCACACTGGCTGCTGGACATTCACGCTGGCTGCCGGCCACTCACTGTAGCCTGTGGCAGCCCACTGCAGCGGGGGCTGCAGCCTGCACCGTCCCCGCGGCTCACACAGCCCAGATCCAGGTGGAGCTGTTGTTAGCTGTAGAGTGTAGTGTCACTGGCCCTCATTTGTGGGATCCAAACCGGGGCCGCTGGCATTGGGATCCTTATTTTAAAGAAGTCCTCTATAAAAGGGATTAAAAAGGAATGGGGTTTCCTTGACCGGAATGAAGATCCTTGAGTTTCACTTACTTCTTTTTGCTTTTCCTAAATAGATATTAAAAAAATAAATAAAGCTTAGGGAAAGACCAACCAGTGAGTAATCAGGAGTCATTAGCAACATTTTGAAGCTTCCGGAAGTTTTCCCTGCCCAGAGTCTCTTCGTCCCTGGCTTGCCAGAGCATTTATAATGGTACTGACATCACTAGGCTCAATGCAGTTGTGTTGAGGGACAGTTGGAGAGGACAATTTATCACAGCAGCTTAAAGAGCATGCATGGGAGCTTGGCAGATATTTAGCTGTAATGTAGCTGACAGCCTACGGCTACGACAAGAGAAAAGTGAAAAAGCATCCAATTTTTGTGCAGCAAATGCATTTCAAAAGAAATTAAAATGTCTGGACAGTCAGGCACACTGACAACATTGGAACAGAGGAAGTATCAGGGATGGGGAATGAAGTGTGGCCAGGTGGCTAGTGGTGGAAAATGAGTGATACATCAAATAACTAATGTTATTGAGCATCTATTCTAGGGCACATTTGGTGCTGGGGATGCAAAGATAAATAAGCTATGGATACATCCAGCCTGTAAGACAGACTTGTAGCTAACTACAATATTTTATCAATTGTGTGACTCACACAGCTTTTCATATTTAAACATCTTGGAAATTGATGGCATTTTACAATTTTATTGGCAGTGTTTTTCTTCCCTTCTATAGTGGTACATAAAGTAATTGTGATGTGTTACAACAGAAGAAATACAGTAAATGATTTTGACATATTACTACTGAGTAGGAAGAGCAATAGTTAAAATGTATTGTGGGGCCGGCCGAGTGGCGCGGTGGGTTAAGTGCTGGCTTGGGAAGTCAGCAGCCCTGGTTCGGTACCACATTTAAGGGCCAGTAACACTGCCCTCAAAAAAATAAAAAATAAAAAAATAAAAAATAAAATGTATTGTGTAGATAATAGTGAACTATTGAAAGCTTTTCATCAGGGGTATAACATGATAGATTGCAGTATCTGTTCTTCTCTTCCTCTTGCTTGCTTTCTATCCTCTTACTCAATAAACATTTATGGAACACATTCTAGAGATCCTTAGAATTTAGTGATGAAAAGAGACATAATCATTAATCAACTGGATCTAATTGACATTTATAGAATACTTCACCCAGCAGCAACAGAATCCACATTCTTCTCCACCTCACATGGAATATTTGCCAGAAAGATCACATTCTGGACCATAAAACACACCAAATTTAAAGAATAAATATACAAAGTATGCTGTCAGACCACAGTGGAATTAAACTAGAAATTAATAACAGAAAGCTGGAAATCTCAAAATATTTGAAGACCAAATAAACACACTTCTAAATAATATGTAAATCAAAGAAGACATCTCAGGAGAAATCAGAGTATTTTGAACAAAATGAAATATCAAAACACAACCTATCAAAATTTGTGGGATGCAGGGAAAGCAATGCTTAGAAAAAAAGAAACACAGGTATTGGCCTCATGGAACTTACATACTAGCTGAGGAGACTGAACAAAGACCAAGGAAACAGAAACAATTTTTAAAAGAATAAAACATTATGATTAAAGCTATGTTAAAGAATAAAGAATATGTGAAAGCTTTTTAAGGTGACGAGAGAAGGTGATGTTCAAGTGGAAATGCAATTGTTGGCAGAGGGGGTAAAGTTTTTCCAGGCTAAGAGAATAGCATATGTGAGGCAGAAACCTGTTTAGCATGTTTGTGGAGGTTAAAGAAGGTCAATATGGTAGAAACCTAGCAAAGAGAAGAGAGATATAAGATAATTTGTAAGGGTAGGCAATGGTTAGATTACATAGAGAGTTGTAGGCCTTATAACTTATAGGACTTAACAAGAGAAGCCATTAAGAGGTTTTAATCAGGCAGATTATCGAATTCATGTGTGGAGAAAAACTCCAGTGCCAGCAGGAGAGGCATTTGGGTACTGGTCCTGGCATGACTAAGAAGTACAGCAGAGGTAGCCACCTGAGCACCCAAACCTGGCTGCCAGTGAAGGGTCTAAGGAATCTCCCTAATTTCTAAGGTAATTCAAGTGGGTTTGGCTGAACATTTGAACATTGGGCTTTGGGTGTAAATATAGCATGTTAACTCAATCCAGAAGGCTGGCGAAACTGTCTGCAATTACATAGCCATTAGGCATTGTACAGTGGACACTGGCCCATAGAACTTTCTCTTCTCTCTCTCTCTTTTTTTTTTCTTTAGAGAGCAGTATAGTGACATATGTGGGATCTGAACCAGGGCCGCTGGTGTCTCAAGCCAGCTCTTAACCACTGCGCCACTCAGCTGGCCCAGAACTTTCTTACTTAGAACTCATAACATGTTTGGGCAGGAGCAAAACTAAGTGCCACAC
Organism: Aselliscus stoliczkanus; assembly: GCA_033961575.1. Classification (NCBI taxonomy): domain Eukaryota; kingdom Metazoa; phylum Chordata; class Mammalia; order Chiroptera; family Hipposideridae; genus Aselliscus; species Aselliscus stoliczkanus. The sequence continues at coordinate 47,304,021 of CM066728.1, forward strand.
TCTGCTCCAAACTCCTAAAGGTGGTCAAGGTAGGGAAGGAAGAAATGGTTACTTCCTCAAGCAAAGATAACCAGCCCAGGTATGTCCATTTTAGTAACTCCAGCAATGGCTCTGTTTCTTTAGGAAGTAAGAGACTTACTTCCTATTTCTCAGCTGGATTTTTGACTCTAGAGTGGAAGAACCCTTCTGTGGGTTCCCAAATAGTTGGCTGCCAAGGAAGGGGTCTCTCAGAACCTACCAAATAGGTCTATTAATGTACTGTTGGAGCTAACTTGGACAATATATCAGAACTACAGAAAGACTAAACATGGCATTGCTTAGATTTACAGGCAAAACAAATCCAAGACAGCCAATAAAGGAAGTTCCAGGAAATTGTGGGAAATAAAAGGCAGCCAATAAGTGGAGTGCATTTCATTGTAAATGTGGATGGGCATTTCATTGTAGACTACACTCAAAGAGAACCTTTAGTAATTGAATTATATTCATGATATTTGATATCTTTAGCTGGGCAATGGGGTGTCATATATCTCTCAAATATTTCATAGTTTTTTGTATTTTTGTTTGTTTATTTGTTTGTCTTTTTAAGTGGGAACACACTCCTAGAAAAGCTAAGGCATGCTTGGGTTAAGAGTGATCTCAGGAAATCAGAGAGGACTGAGACAGTGGAATTACTCTGGTTTTTCAGTGTTAGATTTGGTTGGCAACTATATCTTCTCTTGCCCTCAGAGATAAAGCAGGGAGGGACATTTGAGCTGAAAGTCGGGTGAAAAGGAGTAAGTAAAGGGTAGTAAGTAAAGAAGCCTGGGTAGGCTTCAAGTCTCAGAGAGGCTGGGCACATGCTGCATCTAGGATAGATGGATCCTAGGCCAAAGTTACCTGTGTCCCAGCAAAGCCTTAAGGCAGTACATCCCTTGAACTGAAGCCTAGGGAGTGAGTATCTCCATGGTAACCAGTGGGAACCAAGACTGGAGTGCTTAAGACCCTGGGACCTGGTTGAGCCCTGAGATAAAGGTGGAATGAAGCTAAGAATAACTGAGACTGGGTATCCCAATAGCCTGGCAGGACAGGAGCTTAGAACAGAACATTTAGATTTAAATAAGAAAATATGATATATACTTTTTTGTACACTTGAGTAAGAAACTAAGATTCTTGTTCATTTTAAGAAGACAATGTTGCCTGCTGTATGGAATGCATTATACGGAGGCAAGTAAAGAAATGGGGAGAATTTAGAGGCTAAGGGTTAAGGGGTGATCTCAGGAAAACAGAGAGGACTGAGAAAATGGAATTACTCTGGTTTTTCAGAGTGTTAGATTTGGTTGGCACCTATATCTTCTCTTGCCCTCAGAGATAAAGCAGGGACATTTGTCGTATTCAGACAAAAAATAGGGTGTGCCTAGATTGGGGTGATGAGTATGAACATATTGGAAATGGTGAGAAGTGGTGAGAAAATATTTTGGTACCTGTGATGGATCCATGCCTCCTGGCATCCATGTCCTTGTGTGACCCGCTGCCTTTGAGTGTGGGCAGTACCTGCTACTTGCTTCTAAATGATAGAATATGAGTTTTGAGGAACCTTAAAGTGAAGTGAAAAAACAAAAAAAAACACCTGAGTGTTATTTGAGGGAAAAGTTGATTCCTGTCCCTCCTTCTCTCTGACACACATACACATACACATACACACTCACAAAGCCTGTCCCATGGAGACACAGGTCTTACAGTAGCTTGTCTTTGACTCCTCCCTATTTCCACTGAAATTTCTGGGGTTCTCCAGCTCACACAACTGGTGATTGTGGAATCATTGTGCTGCAGCAGTGGTCCACAAGTCTTGTAAAAAGTGGAGTTGTTCTGAGAGGCTGCTTATCTGACATTGAGTGACATTATCAAAATTACTTATATCAAGTTGGTTGATTAGAAATGTAGTTCAAGTTTAGGCTTCATTGGAATTTAGGTCAGCCTCAATGTATACAATGTGTACAATATATGGAAAGCAAAGAAAAAGAAAAAAAAATCTCACTTTTCCTATGGGGCACAAAGGACACTGCCTTTCTTCAAGGGACTAGTGGAACTGGTAGGTTATAAAATTGAGACTGACTTGTTACAACTCTTAAAGTCTCATAGGACTGATACCCAAATCAATCAAACGATCTTAATGCAAAAGGTAAGATTTATTCAAATGATGCTGGATGAAGATATAACTGTAGGAAGAAGGCAGCTCCAGGTCCTACAGGTAAAATCAGGAAATTTGTACAAAAAAGGAGTCTCCCAAGCTCTGCCTCTCATTTTTATTTTTTTCTCTCTTTGATGTTGGTTTCACTTTTTAGGCATTGCCCCACAGTGGGAATTTGGCTGCGGGGGGGGTCCAGCCTCAGCAAGTCCAGGTGTTCCCTCAGGTGGAGACAGCATCGCTGAGGGAAGAAAAGAAAGAAGGGAAAGAGTGGAGACACCGGGGGAGTTTCAGAGAAGAAGTGTCACACTTTATTGCCATAACATGTCCTCTTATAGGGACTCTTGACCATTACCTCAATCACAAAGCATTTCACATGAGTTTGGTGGTTTCTATTTCCCAGGATTTTCAGTCTTTACTCTCCTCTAATTGCTCTCTCCAGGGTGTACTGTGACTTACTCTTCCGTTAAAGGATTATCTTGTCTTTTATTATGATAATTACTATGAAACCCAGACTTGTTTTTGCATATCACCTAAAGAATGTTTATCATGACCATCTTATGTTAAGGATTGACATATTTCTGTATATTGCCTAAGTTTGTTTACTGTGACTATCTTATGTTAAGGATTGACTATCTTTGCATATTGCCTAAAGAATGTTTACTATAGCTATCTTGACTATCTAGAAATTATCCTAAATCCTAGCAGCTAAACACAATCATAAGACTCACAGGGCGTGTATTTGAGCCAATACTAAAAGACTAGGAGTGGCTGTGTTTAGAGTAAAAGCATCTAAAGTCTATTCCTATGTAAATACAATACTTAGCAAGCAAAACGGGAGTTTCACACCTCTCTTATCCTATGGAGGTAGCATCTGTTTCTCAGACAAAGCTTCAGTATCTGTTGCAGCAACAAGGTACAAAGCAAAGAATTCAAACAAGGCTGTTGATTAACAAACCCCATGGTCAGTAAGCTGCCCGGAACTCTCATGGCCTGAAGACTTTTATGGAGACTTCTCACAGCAGGGGCCTTAGGCAAGTGAGAACAAGGACTGATGTTATCATCAGCTTCTCACAGGCAGGCTGTCAGTTTCTCACAGTCAGGCTTTTTGGCCTAAGTTGCCAGAGGTCTGTGCCTCAGTTTCCAAGGAGCTTGAGTCCCCAATATATCAGTTAAGGGGTCCCCTCGAGCTGTAGCCTGTATTAGGGAGTTTCCTTTCCCAAGGGGCTTGAGTCCCCAATATTTTTAGGAAATCCTGCCCCATCGTTGGCTTACACAACCAACTATCATCGGGGAACCACAGGAACTTCTCACAAATGCAGTGAGTGTATTGTCTCCTATAGGAGGAAAGGCACATGGGTTCATAGAGACAGGAGATAGTACATGACCAACCATAAGGCAGCACCCCAAACATTCAGTGCTGAGCAGGGTAATGTGGCCTTGTCAGACACTGAGGAGCTGTCGGCTTCCAACATTTGGCCATTAACTCTAAGGTCATATTCTTACAGCATTGGGACCACAAAGAAAAGGAAAATAGGAGGCCTCCCTGCCAACCTCAGCCAGAATAATCCTGGGCTTGGCCTCTGTGCTGGCTTTGCTCATGTGCCAGTCTTTGGCCCCATCACTGTAGCTAGAAAATGGGGTGCTATTTTCATCCCAGACTAAGATGGAGTCTGTGAGTATGCATTTACCTGACAAAGGGGAAGAAGGGGTGCTGAACAAACAAAAGGAAACAAAAGATCACCTTGAGACACTTCAAAGTTACCAAATCATAGCAGGATGCTTGGCAAGGTAGTTAAGTAACAAATTGAACTTCCATCACAATCCCAAGTGTCCCAGGTCTCTCATAATCTCAACCTACAATCGATTTCTACAATTACTTTTTTTTTTTTTTTTGAGGGCCGTGTCACTGGCCCTCATATGTGGGACACGAACCAGGGCCGCTGGCTTCCCAAAGCAGCGCTTAACCACCACGCCACTTGGCTGGCCCTACAATTACTATTTTTGTTCATTAAAACATTCAAATTATGAGGACTCTTCATAATTGTTTTATTTCTTTTTCATTTGTTCAGCTTCGATACAGTTTAACATTTGCGGTAGAAACTGTGATTGGCTCATTCAGTATATCTTCAGACTTCCTTTCAGAATTCCTCACTCCACTGCAGTCTGGAAAGCACACACTTCACTTCCTAGACTCCCTCACTCCTAGGTTCTAGATGTAGTTAGGCTCTGCCAAACAGAAGCACTGATGGGAGCTTGAATTTGAAACTGAGTTAAGTTGGGGAGAGAGGCAGGGCTTGAGATCTTCATTTTGTTGGGATAGATTGCAGCATCTATGACTGGTTATGGAGCCAGCCACTGTGATAGCAGCTGCCCAATTTAGCAGATGGCTTCTGGGTCATGGCACAAGAAACAGCCTCACTGGTGGCCAAGTTCTACACAGTGGCTTTGGGATTTGATTCTGGAAGCTCCCGCTAGCATGTGCTCTTTCAGCCTTCCCAATGATTATATAAGCCATGTAATAGCCTGCAATAAATCCTTTTCTGATTAAATAGCTTGAATGGATTCTGTTCTCTGTGATTTTAAGTCTGATTGATACAACATAGAAATTAAATTTTAAAATGTCACTGGCCTTTTTGTTGTTTTATTTTCCTTTTCTGTCTCTGTAATTACATGGATACAAAACATGAAGTGAAGCTTGTATTATGTGTTGCTTTCAATAAACAGGTGAGTTGGGAGGTGGTCACAGTCCCTTACTGCTATGTGGTTAGTTAGATTCCTAGAGAATACCTGCTTTATTCAATATGTCTGTGCTGGAGATCTTCTATTTGTCCCCCGCCCCCCAGATCCACTCTCCACCCATCTCTGTCCATTCCATGCCCTGGGAGTGACCAATAGCAGTGGGCTTCCTTGCCTTCTGGCTTTACCAATGATGAGCCCTTGTTTATGCTGATTGTGTGTCCCTCTGCAGCTGTGGGGAAAAGGGAGGGTAGTTCTCCTATCTGTGGGTTATCTTTCTCCTTAGAGTACCCTCTAAACAGTTAACACTTATTAATTCCTCATTCTGTAGTCTCTCCTGCAAACTGAGGATTCAGAGATCATATACCACAAACAGAATGGCCTCTCTGGGTCTTTCCCTGCACTAAGTATCCATACTTTGATCTCCAAGCTTGCAATTCTCAAATTCTTCGTGGTTAAGAATAAGAGTGTGAGCAAATCATTTAGACAATTGCCAGAAATCATAGCTGACTTCAGACTCTGCCCACATCTCTTTCCTCCTCTACTTGCATTGTTGTCAGTAGTTCCTTGTAGGTTCCAGAACTCAAACAGTTGATGCTGCCAGCATTTGAGGGCTCACCCTCAGGAGTTCACAGATCCTCCTACTTTTTCTGGCTAACGTATGGAGAATAAATACCCTTTGCCCTCAGTGCAGCAGTGATAAGGCATTATTTTTGCTTTTCCCTAAAAGAAAAGTTACATTGTCCTTGAATTCTATGGTATATATAAATCAAGATCTGCAGCATCAGAATTTCTCAGGGTGGAGGTCACGAATTTTTTTTTTTTTTTAACAAGTTCCATAAGTTATTCTGGTACAATATTTTGCCCCTATTTCCTCACTGCATCTATTAATAAGTAACTGATGAAAGAGAATGGAAGAAAAAGAGAGAGTAAGGAAGAGAGAGAGGGAGTACAAATTTCAGTAGATCGGGTATTTTATTTACTTTGCAGTTCACTACAGAGATTAAATGAGTAACATAACATTTTACTATACAGTATTATGATTTCACTATTTTCATCCTGTAGAGTGGGAATTGTTGGAAAGCTAAACTTGTACAGATTCTATAAAAGTTTAGCAATCTACTACTAGGACTGGGAAGCCATGAGGAAAAAAAAAATCTAACAGTATGTTACAGAAACAGAAAGGCCAGACTTCTCATTAATGTAACTGGAGTTTCATTTTTATATTTTTGGCTGATCCACCCACTCAAGTCATAGACTCTTTCTCTCCTCGTAGTCTTGCTGGGTAATGGACACAAGCCAAAGACTATCAAACTTTTGCCCTGCTGCTGGGGCTGGTTAGTACTTTGGGTCTCTCTAGAATCTCTGCTGTTAGGCCCAGATAACTCAATTAAATCTGCAGTGCTTCTTTGCAGCTTCCCTGTCCTTCTCAGCAGCTGTCCTGTCTCCCAGCCCTAAGGACCTATTTTGCTTTGCCTCTCTCTCAAAAGGGCTTTGGGCTTCTATTGGACCTATAGTATATTCCCAAGCCTGTAAAAGCTCTTTTTACCTTTAATTATCTTCTTCAAGAACTGTGCAAATCCAGTTATTGGGTCCTGGTGATTTTTTTTTTCTTTCTTTTTTTTTTTTCTGTTTTTTGATGGCAGTTCCACTAGGCCCTCATATGTGGGACTTGAACTGGGGCCCCTGGCTTCCCAAGCCAGAGCTTAACCACCGCGCCACTCAGCGAGCCCTGATTTTTTTCTTTTGGTCATAATCTCAGATGCCATCTGTCTCCTGTGTTCGGAATCAGTTCTTCTGATAGTCAGAAGATGACTCATTTTCCATAAGTGAAAAATTCCAGCCAGCTATTAATTTCTCATTTCTTATTTGGAGGATAGTCACACTTTTAGCTCAAGGAAGAATCAAATCTTTCTAGTCTCTAGAGTCAAATTTCTTCCCTAGTTTCTTCCCAATTATTCCTTCATCAATTACTTTCTGATCTACATATCCTTCTCTGCCTCAAGGACATAGACTGTCAACATCCTAGGATCATAATAACAGAAATACCTTCAATGTTCAGTAGCACTAATGTGGTAGGCAGATTCTTCCATCCTTTCCTAGTATGTGAGAAGAGCATGAGAACTGTTTGATAGCATGATGCAATGGTTCTTTAGAAAAAACAGGAGACAAATCTACCTAATTTTTCATCCCAATATTTTTATAATTTTTTTTTGCATATACAAATGCTCACTCCTGGCTGGATAACTCATTCTTTGTGCAGTTGCCATGGCAGAAGGTGCCATAGACAAGATAAAGCCTGGATACCAGGTTTCCTGAAGTGAGATTTGCTTTAATGTTCAGTTTGACAATATCAGGTAAACACTAACATCCCAAATAACATAGCAGGCATGGGTCTGGATTTTTCAGAAATTGGCATGATTAGGCTAGACATATATTGGGATTGCTTTGAAACAATAGAGACTTACTGACTGTGGTATTTTACATCTTTTGGAGAATTCATGGATTTCTTTTGTGTGTCATAGATAATTTTTATATAACTAAGTAATGATTTTTCAGTAGCTAAATGGGCAATGAACAGAAACATATAATTCTCAAAAGAGGAAACAAGTAAAAACATCTAATAAACATATGTTCAGTGTATGTGTTCAATCTCATTAGTAATGAAAGAAATGCCAATTAAAAAAAAAACATGCATTATAGTGGTTTACCTTCTTATTGAAATGAGCAAGGGAAGGACAATAAGAATATAGAATGCCGGCTAAAGAGCAGTGAGATGGGCCTTCTCACATACTGAAAAGGGATGAAGAGGGGAGGGTACCCTCTGTTCTGTCAGGCTGCAGGAAATGGAGACATGCTCAGGTTACCTTAGGTGGCAGGAGTTTATCGAACAGGTGTCTGAGGAGGGACAGAAAATGGGAAACATGTAATCAGTTCTCAAGTCATCCAGAATGTTCTTCAGGACCCAGCAGTCCTCCTAGTCTAACAGCAGTTTTGGTCACTTGTTAAGAACCCTAGTTGTGGGCTGGCTGGGTGGCTCTGTGGCTCAGTTGGTTAGAGTGCAAGCTCTGAGCAACAGGGTCGCCAGTTCGATTCTCATATGGGCCAATGACCTGTGCCAGAGCTGAGCTGCCAGCTGAGCTGGAGAGCGTATGCTCTTAACAACAAGGTTGATGGTTCAACTCCCTCATGGGATACTGGGCTGCGCTCCCCCCCGCAACTAGGTTGAAAGTGGCAACTGGACTTGGAGCTGAGCTGCACCCTCCGCAACTAAGATTGAAGGACAACAACTTGACGTGGAGCTGATGGGTCCTGGAAAAACACAATGCTCCCTTCCCAATTCCCCAACACTGTTCCCTTCCCTAATTCCCCAATAAAGTCTTTAAAAATAATACAAAAAAAGAACCCTAGTTTTTCCCACAGAAGCTGGCATCCATTGCTCCCTCTACTACTGCTTGTTGTAATGGTGACTCAGGACTCTTTCTGAAGACTGGTTCAAACCGGCTGAATCAAGGAATTCATTGGTTCTATGGACTGGAAAAGGCAGGGCTTGCTCAGGCAGTTGGATCTGAGAGCGTTGATGGTGTTATTCTCCCTGTGACCGTCTCTCTTGGTAAGCTCCACTTTCCCTTGGATTGGCTTAAGTTGAAAGTAGGCTCTCTCCATGTGCTGGCACCAGGTGGGTTACCTACCATCTCAAATCCTCAAGTTCCTCCTTCGTCAAAAATGGAGTTAGAAGCACCTACACATGCACGTTGTGAGGATCCAATGAAGTAGACTATTGTAAATGCTTTCAAACCACAGCGTTGTTGAAGTATTTATTTATTAGTGTTTTACGCTCAGTGGTCTGCTTTGAAACAGTTTTTCTTTTAACTTGGCATCTATACCTTCTTTTCCTGTTTCTGATTATTAATAAAATAATATAGATTTTATTGAGCAGGGCTGTGTCCTGTAATTTTACACATAGGAAAAAAACTCATCTTCTTTACCAGGAATATCAAGAATGAGGGACATTGCTATTCCCTTTTTCTTTTTCTTTTTAAAAGATTTTATTGGGGAATTGGGGGAGGGGAACAGCGTTGAGGAATCGGGGAAGGGGAACAGACAAATTGCTGTCATTTTGTTCTTCAGTCTAGTTGCGGAGGACGTTGCTTCACTGGCCCATGTTGGTATCATCATTGCGCTCTTCCCGGATGAGGCAGATTAGTCACCTGCCTCTGGATGTCGCTCACTGCGGCTATTGGCAGCTCATGCTGGCTGCCAGCCACTCATAGCCTGTGGCAGCCCACTGCAGCAGGGGCTGCAGCCTACACCATCGCTGGGGCTCACACAACCCAGATCCAAGTGGAGCCTGTTGTTATCTGTAGAGGGCAGTGTCACTGGCCCTCATATGTGGGATCCGAACCGGGGCTGCTGGCGTCCCAAGCCAGCTCTTAACCAATGCGCCACTTGGCCGGCCCTGCTATTCCCTTTTAAGGTTACATTTAAAAACTTGAGTTCTGGGGCCACAGGAGCCTGTGGAGGTATCTCAAAGACCACAGTGCATGTTTGGGGGCTTGGGAGATAGGATTGTGAGGAGAGATTGGGAGGCAACTGGCAAGGATTGAATGGATGGACTGTTCCACTTAAAGAGCGCAGCCCTGCTTTTGTGTGTTTTCTACATCATGATTCGAGGTAAGATTTTACATCAAAAAAGATTGTAGTAATATTATCAAAATGGCAGCAGCTTTGGCAGCAGAAGAGAAGAAATGAGCCAAGTGCTGATATTAATTGACTAAAAGCTAATGAAGGAAGAAAGGATTCAATCAATTAGAGAAAAATTGAACCCCAGTTGATCAAAATCTGGAATCCAATATAAAAATAATTGATCAGTAATAGCCCAAAGTTGTACATGTTTAAACGGCTTAAGCCCAAAATGGATTCCCTCCTTGTCCTTCTGGGATACATCTGGGACTAAGGGCTCTGACAAACTTTGGGAATGGAGGGGCTCAACTGATTCTATTGCACTATGTGGTAGATAATATTAGCATTTATCAACCTTTCCTTGCCCTTGTAGAAGACCATTGTGGCTAGTCCTAGCCAATGAAATGTGAGTTATTCAGCGCTGAGGTATGGAAAAGCTGATGCATAATTCTCTGTACTTTTTCCTTCCTGCCACGGTGATGATCTAGAAGGCCAAAAGTTTCAGATGGATGCACCTATAAGATGACAAGCCTCTGTCATCCTGAATCTTGAGTGGCTGCACGGGGCAGAGTACCCTACCTATCTACAAGGGCTGTGTACCATGGGGGAGCAAGAAAGCTTTGTGTTTTTAACCTACTGATATCTTAGAGTTGCTTTGTTACAGTAGCATAAACTAATATCCACTGAGAGGAAATCTGTAGGCTCCAGGAAGGTTTTTCAGGATGTAAAATTCATAGGACTAGCTGGAAAGAGCAAAGCTAGGAGTGCTAAATAAAATGGAGGCTAGGTGAAGTCAGGGCGGGAGTGAAAAACAGCTAGCTGGGGAAGCTGTGTGAGTTAGTGTGGGGTAAAAAAACCATGCATTTTGGAGTCAAATAGACCTACCTAGGATTCAAATTTAGGTTTCACTTTTTATGTTCTCTTTGACTTTAAGCAAGTTGCCAACCTCTCCCACTTTACTTTCCTCACCTATAAAACATAATACCTTTATTACATGATTGCTGAAAAAATTAAATTATACACACACCTGCATATGGTTAGCATTTAGCACAGTATCTAACAGTTGGCAAGTAATCGATAAACCTAGGTGCCCCTTCTTTTAGCACTCTTTCCTCTAATACCATTTCTAAGCTTGATAGTTGTTAAGTTTTGATCTCACAGACTCTATGGCTGAGACTCCTTCAAGTTTAAAGTCCTCACTTCAAGGTCTGCATCCCTCATAAACTAGAAGGCAATGCCGCCAAATCCTGTCTTAATGCTTTGTTTGTAGCGCACTTGGATTCTAGAGAGAATCATGACCAGTCTGAGTCTGAAGTCTGAGCAAGGGAGAACTTGTGAGAGAACAGTTGAGAAGCCTTGGCAATGTCAGCATTCTCCTTATTGATATTTCAGCTCCCTTCTGCCCAGGTTCATTTAAAGGCATTCTCCTGTCCCTGCCTTTTCAGTTGTCATTTATAGCAGCCTCCAGTCTGGTGCATTTAGTTCCTTCCATCCTGATCTTCAAGACATATTTTTAATGAAACTGTATTAGAAACTAAAGGGAAACCATCATATTCCAAAATATAAATATATAAAAGCAAAGAAATGCATGAGTTTACAGTTCTAGAAGCTCTCCTCTGAGCAAGTTGGGATCGCTCGCTGACACCTGGAGGCATTGGAGGCTATAGCTATCCACTGACACCCCTGACACAACTGTGAAATTATTTGAGCACAATGCCCTGTTTCTTGTTGAATTTCAGTGAAAAAAAATTTCCCTTGATCCCACTCTCATTGGACCTGGGTACAGGGTGTTAATTTTATATTACAAAAGGTCCTTGACTGGAGAGAATATGCACAACAAAATATATTTTTCAGGAGGCATAAGATTAGAGAAAAAAGAATTCAGAAATACTGTTTCAGTGACTTGAAACACCAGTTCTCAAAGAGGAGGCTAAGAGGAAAGTGAGAAGAGAAAGCCTGAGTATAGTAAGAAAAAAGTCCCAGAGGGACCACGGTACTCTCACCAACTTGTGGCATTTGGTGAGTATGAACGTTTGTGGGTTTTTTTTGGCTTGATACAGTTAAGCCAAACTGTTTAAAGATGGGCGTTTTTGGACATTTCATCCAATCTTAATGTTGTAAAGGGAGCGTAGAAATGGTCATTTAATTTGAAAAACCAAGAGGTACGTTTTAATATGAGGAGCAGCAAGTCTTTGGGGTCCAAGTCCCCCCTGAGTAGTGATGGGGACGTCCCGCCCTCTTCACGGAAACCCCAGGTTCATACCAAAGGGTTCGTCATTTTACAGCAACCAAGAGTAGTTCTGAGTTCCTGTTTCTCTCAGCCCATTTGCAGAGATAAGATGATGGACACCTCTTCAGTCCAACAGGAGTGGAACCCATCCATGTTTGGTGGAGAAGCGAGCTCCGGTTCGGCCTGAGTCACTTCCAGGAGTACCGGCCCCGTCCCGGCATCCCCAAAGCCCCGCAACCCCAAAGGCCACCAATGAAAAACAAAAAAACTTCCAAAGACACCCGCAGAGAAAATGATCCGCGTTCAGAAAGGGATGCTCTTTTCCACCTGATCGCCCCTGTATTGCAACCCCACTGCTCCCCTGGAGTGCAGCTCTCAGTGAATTCCCGCCTTGGGAACGGCGGTCTCCCTCGCGTGGCCCTAGTCCCGGGCTTCCTCTTCCCCAGCCTCAACCTGGCTCCCCGCGCCACCTGCGAGGGCTCGGGCCCACGCGCCCCTCGCGCCTGCCTGCCGCTCCCCTACTTTCACTTTCGGTCCCGTGGCGGACCAAGCAGGCGGCGGCGGTTGCACGAGTGTGAGCCCGCTGGGTCCCAGACCCCAGGTATTGCGCGTCCGTCCCCGGTGCGGGGAGGAGCCTGCGTGGTTGGAACAGGGCACGACCCCCGGCCTCCGTCCAATGCTCTTTGGGGAGGCCCGAGGGCTCCGGACGCCGGGAGGAGGACTGGCAGATTGCAACACGGGACTGGGGTAGTCGTGGAGCCTGGGCCCAAGTCTAAGAGGAGGGTTGCGGGGAAGGTGTCGGCCCATTTCCAACCGGAGTAGGCGGGGGGCGCAGGACTGGCGCACCTACTCTGCGCGCTCCCCTGGCTTTGCCACTTGCCGGCATGCGGTAGCCTCGCTGTGTGCTCCGCCTCGCAGCTGGGCTCCTGCCAGCCGCCCAGTCCACCAGACTCCGAATAGGGCCAGACGGAGGGGTGGGTGAGTTGGCGGGATTAGGCGAAGGAGGACACTTTGCGGATAGTTGCCAGAGATACAAAAAGGGCTTTGCGTTTATTACCGGGCTGGAGTCGGACTGCGGGGTGGGATCGGCGTCTCTCTCCCTGCTTCTCCTGTACTTCTTGCCAAGCAGTTGTCTGTCCTCGCTTCACTCGGGCTGTAGCTGAGTTCTTCTCAGATAAAGCTCTCGAGTTTGAGCACATTCCTGTTTCCTCTCTGGGTGGCTCACTCACCAGGTGGACCTGCAAGTTCATTTCATGAGGAGGGAGAAGAACAGACACTTCCTTACCATTTTCATGGAGGTTCCTTGCGCAGACCAGGTTCTGAAAGGAACAAATGCTCTGTTTTCGACCAAATGCTCTGTTTTCGACCAAATGCCCAGAGTGTTTGCTGTCAACTCAACTCAGGATGTGGTCAGCAATTAAAAAAATTGCTTTACAAAATTGTCCAGATTCCATTTGCCTAAGGAGTTGGACAATGTACTAATAATACCTAGCACATTTTCAGGTGGGCCTAAATAGAAAAACACCACGTTTAAAAAAAAGGAATTAATTCAACATTTTAATTTTCACCAGCAGTGATACATTATTACCAGTGCTTGTTAATTTCCTTGTTCAGAACATTTTGGAACAAAGTCCATTATCTCTTGATAATCAATTTCAAATTCCATAGCGTCCCAATAAAGAGTAGGGTGAGATAATACAGGACCAATTGCCCCTGATTTCCTGTTTGAGTGGGAAAAGTCAATCACCAAAGGCAGCCTAAATAAAGTTCCTAAAGTATCTTGAACTCTTCCTGACTTTAAGTAAAGTTAGGTACTCTGTAACTGCTGCACTTTCATTGACATTAACTGTGAAAGATGCTTTAGTAAGATCAGAGCCAAAGGAAAATATTTTTAAAACTTCAAATGAGTTAAGTCAAGTACAGGAAAGTCATTGAAACCCCTATCTCTGTGCCATAAATCTGTATATTCAATTACCTTCTGATATTTGCGCTTGGATATCTCATAGACATCACAAATTGAACATACTAAGAAACGAACCCCTGATTCCCTCTCCTCCCTTTGAAATCGGCTTACTTCTGGTCTTCTCTATCTCAGTAAAGGGCCCTTACTCACCTGTCCAGGCACATCTTTCCTGCCGTATGCTATGCTTCAGGTTCATTGGCAGTCTTTCTGCCTCTGAGCCTGCAAATGTGATCTCTGTTCCCTCTGTCTGGGAAAGTCTCCTTCTCTCTTTCTTTCTTAGCTAACTTGAATTCGTCCTTTAAATCTCAGCTAATAGTATCGGAGAACTCCAGTGTAAATTGGTCTGATTTGTTATTCTCTTTTAGCATTGTGTGTGTGTGCTTTTTCCTTCATAGGTAATCATGATTAGTAACTATATATACATATATATATTTGTGTCAACTAGTTAAAATCCCTCCTCCACCCCCCAATATACACACACATGCTGTAAGCTCGCTGAGGTCAGGGACCTTTGCTGTACTGCTGAGGTCAGCAAAACCCCTGGCACATAATAGGCCCTCAATAAATATATGTGGAATGAATGGTTGAAAATATTTTTTCACTCATTTAATCTTCACAACCAACTGAGACAGTTGTTATCTTATATTACACATGAAGAAAATGAAACTGGGATTAAATCACCTGCCCAGAGTCACACAGTAAGTTGCAAAGCAAGAACTCAAAAGGCCAGGTTTTCTTTCCTGACTGTAAGCCTAATACACACACACACACACACACACACACACACACGCATACACACAGCATGCATATATATATATATATATATATATATATATATATATATATGTATATATATATGCTCTAATTATATATATGTGTGTGCATGTAGGCATTCTGCCATTTACACTCTCTGTATTACACGTTCTGTTTTGGTTTCCTGGCACTGCATCCTTCTTGAGACACATCCATGTTCTCTTTGGTCCCCTCACATCATGGACTCAACCCTGCAAAGCCTTTGATGTGAGGGCCCACTGCCAACCCCTTCCACAGCCCATGGGCCTTGCTATCAGCTCAGAGCCAGTTGGAATTTTTAGATCTCCTCTTGGCTGTTGGAGAACACTCAGGGACTTCCAGAGTCCTCCCTTGAACCTGCCACTCTGTACTATTGGGGCATGGGATGTACCCACTAAGCTGCTGCCATCAGAAATTCTAAATGAAAACATCATACAAGTTCCCTTTACTTTTGTCCCCCAAATTAAAAAGAAATCCATCATTCTCCCCCTGCCTTGGGATTCTTCCTGAGGAGGTAGGGGCAGGAACTCTTTACTATTTTAGTGTTTAATCTTTATTCTTTTTAAAGATTCTATTGGGGAATTGGGGGAGGGAATAAGCCAAGTAGTTGTTTTTCAGTCTTCGTTGTGGAGGGCGCCAGTCGCCATCTGGCTTCCTGTCGGCAGTTCATGGCTTCTAAGCTCAAGGTTCTGTGTTTAGTCTTAGTTGTGGGTGGGAGTAGCCACCATCCCATGCAGGAGTTGAACTCGGCAGCCTTGTTGTGAAGAGCGCACGCTCTATTCACTGAGCCATCCGGGCAGCAGCTCAGCTCAAGGTGCCAAGTTCAGTCTTAGTTGCGGGTGGGCGTAGCCCACCATTGAACAGGCAATCTTGTTGTTACACCAGCTGGGCCATCCTGCCACCTGTTGGCAGCTCAGCAATAGCTCAGCTAGGGCGCAGAATTCACTGGCCCATGTGGGAATCGAACTGGTGGCCCCGTTGCTCAGAGCATGCGTTCTAAGCCAACTCTTAACCAACTGAGCCACTTGGCCGGCCCTAATCTTTATTCTTTTTCAAATTGCTCCAATACTCTGTGGCTGGAAGCATCCTTTAGTTGTTTCCTAGACAAAAACAAAACACAAAACCAAACAAACACCAAACAAAAAAAACTCTATTCTTCCTGTTCACATGTTTTTTTTTCTGTCTTATTTGGGTGGTGCTTTTGAACTGGGATTATGGTATGTATTGGTGGTATCCTTTCTCTTTAGCCTGCAGACCTGCTTCCTGGGGAGGGGGAGGTAGGGCCTTTAATTGTGTGTTTAGGAAGGTAACAGGATGGAAAGTGAGGGGTAGGAGAGACCACGTCAGTAATTCCCTTGAACTAGTATCTCCTACCATAGGGCTCCAGGGGTAAGACAAGGAGAGTACCTAGTAGTTTCTCAACCTGGTTCTTCAAAAGAATTTCTGGGAAATTAAAAAAAAAAAAATTCTGATATCTTGACCTAATCACCATAGATTCCAGTTTAATAGGGTTCCAGGCAACAGTAATTTTTTTTTTTTTAAGATTTTATTAGGGTATCGGGGGAGAGGAACAGCATAGGGGAATCGGGGATGGGGAACAGACAAGTTGCTGTCCTTTTGTTCTTCAGTCTAGTTGTGGAGGACATTGCTTCACTGGCCCATGTTGGTATCCTCATTGCGCTCTTCTCGGGTGAGGCAGATCAGTCACCGGCCTCTGGATGGCTGTGCACAGCGGCTCTTGGCAGCTCACACTGGCTGCTGGCCACTCACTGTAGCCTATGGCAGCCCACTGCAGCAGGGGCTGCAGCCCACGCTGTCGCCTGCCATCTTAGGTATAGAGGCAACATTCACCATCTTAGCTATAGGGGCAACCAGGTGGAGCTGTTGTTCACCACCTTAGCTGTAGAGGGCAGTGTCACTGGCCCTCATATGTGGGATCCGAACCAGGGTCCTGCTGCTCAGAGCTGGTGCCCCAAGCCAGCTCCTAACCAACGATCCATTCGGCCGGCCGGCAACAGTCATTTTTTAAAGTTTCCTAGATGACGTCAGTCCATAGCCAGAGTTGAGAACCACTGACATGGAGGGAGAATCCCACGTATTAAGATCATTTCAAAGGATCCACATTGCAGCTCTACTGCTTTGCTCTTCTGATCCAAATGTCCAGGAGCTAGAGGAGTTTGAAGGAATTAGGACCAATTACCAGGGCTAACCTGGAAGGGACTCCTGGCAAACACTCAGAGAGAAATCATTGTCTAAGAGAGAGAGAGAAGTAGGCTGGGTTCTCTGGGTACTCAGGGCATTCTAAGGGAGATTGCCAACTCCTTTAGAATTCACATTCCTTTTGTGTCCTGTGACTTTTAAAATAAAATGCAAAATATGGCCTGTAACATGACTCCAGCATGCTCTCAGCATAATCTTGGAGTCACTTGCCTCCTTGCCTTGGGAATCGTGATTCTCCATCAAGTTCTGCTGGGGTTCCCTTCAGTCCACATCAATTGCCTAGCAGCCCTCTACTTTCTCCTTTTGTGCTTTATTTAGCTCTTACCCTGGCTTGCTCCACCCGCAGTGGTTTTATGCCCCTCCTTCCTTTCCAGATCTGACCTAATCTTGCAGAGCCTACTCAAATGCTGGTCTTGCATGGTGGTGGCATCTCAGAATCACTGCAACCAAAGTCACTTTTTCCCTTGAGAAATATCATTCCATTCTCTTGCAGAACCCTCTTTTATTATTATTCTAAAACCACTCCACAGTTTCTCTGTTATGTTTCATTATTTGTATATAAATGTTTTCTACCCTTCCAGATTTTAAAGTCCTTGGTTGTGGGATTTGTGTCTTGTGTATTATTATATCTCACACAGTGCTCAGCATACAGGCTTCTATGTAGCAGGCATTCAACACTTATTTGTTGGATTGATTGTAAGAGAGAATCCAGGTGACTGGTTATGTTTGTCACCCACTATTGTGAAAATCACCAAAAGCTCTTTAAGTAACTCCTGGCCAAATAAATATTAAACTAATACTTGGCATGACAATTTTACAAAGATCCCAGTGTTATTAAAGGTTACTGTTAGGGTTACTTACCTCCCTTCCTGCCTTGTTACTCAGCATCTAAGTCTCCTTCCTATGCTTTCTGTGTTTTAGGAACTCCCTCCATTTGATGGGTGAGAAGCAAGGCTTGTCCCCCACTACAGAAGCTACAAAGCCCAGATTCTATCTCCACCTCCCTGCCTGGTAGTATGCATATCTCACCTTGGCTCCAGCAATCTGAGTTCCGAGTTGGGACTTAGAATCGGAAATAAGCAATGCAAAGTTGCAGGGGCAGTGGAGAACTCACTGTGATGCCTGCAGCAGTGTCAGCATCTGACCCCCCACCGGGCAGTAGGGCGGCTTCTCCGATGTCTAGTGGGGAGTGGTCACCTGCTTAGATGTTTCTTTGATGTAGTTCTGGCTGTCCATCTTTGCCTTTTTATGAGCCTGGGTTCCCAAATGTCCTGGAAAATCTGACCTGTTTCATGGGCTACTCAGGACCTTCAGCCAGAGCTTGCTCTCTTGCTTACAACCCAGGACCCCACTGATGAAATCAATTTTGATTTGGAAAAACCAGATGATGTTTTGTAGTAGGTGTTAATGGTTATTGCTAACCAAAAACTTCTTTTTTTCTTCTTCTATGAATCAGTAACATAGGGAAGGCAATTTTACTTTCAGGAAAAGATCCAGTACTTTTGAAAGTTTGTATCTCTAATATATTTGCTCATTCTGAGAGGATACGTTCTCTGAAATTATGCTGCCTTGATAACATTTTAGTGATTCTTAATTTTTTTTTCCTCTTTTTTTTTTTCTTGAGGTAGTTTGAGCAAAGAAGATGATACCTCTGTCCGTCAGATGGCCACTTGGAACCATGTCATTTCTTCTACTTGCCTCACTATTGATGCTCTTATCTGTGTCAACTCCTTCCTGGGGTCAGAGTAGTGAAACTACATCTCCGAAAGCTGGTGATGGGACACCGTTTCCTTGGAATAAAATGCGACTTCCTGAGCACATCATCCCAGTTCACTATGATCTCATGATCCATGCGAATCTCACCACTCTGACTTTCGAGGGAACCACCGCAATAGAAATCACAGCGAGCCAGCCCACCAGTGCCATCATCTTGCATAGTAACCACTTGCAGATCTCTAAGGCCACCCTCAAGAAGGGAGCCGGAGAGAGGCAATCTGAAGAACCACTGAGAGTCCTGGAATATCCACCTCACGAGCAAATCGCACTTCTGGCTCCTGAGCCTCTGGCTGTTGGGCTCCCTTACACAGTTGTCATTGACTACGCTGGCAATCTTTCTGAGACTTTCCATGGGTTTTATAAGAGCACCTACAGAACCAAGGAAGGGGAAGTGAGGTATTTTTTTTTCCTATTATTTTTTAAGCTTTGAGTACTGCCTATACTACATTCTTTCAGATAAGTCGTCTTAAAATTTCCTTGATAATTTAATTCTTCCTTTGGTTTTGCTTTTATATCTTCTTTGTGGGGTTAAAAATGGCAATATTTCATTTTCTTTGTGTTTTAGATCTTTTTTTCATTCTGTTTTAACCAGTTTTCCTGCTTCTAGCTCTATCAGAGTAAATATCTATTTGTTGATTTAATTGGGTTTCTGGGATGTGATAAACATGTCTAATTCTCTTAGTCTATGTATTAGTTTCTTAGGGCTGCTATAACAAAGTACCATAAACTGGGTGGCTGAAAACAACAATACATTTATTCTCACAGTTCGGAAAGCTAGAAACCTGAAATGAAGGCGTCAGCAGACCTATGCTGTTTCCAAGTCTGAGGAGAATTCTTCCTTGCCTCTCTCCAGCTTGTGGTGCCATCACTCCTTGGCATTCCTTGGCCTACAGCTACATCAGCCCAGTCTCTGCCTCTGTTATCACATGGCCATTGCTCAAATTTCCCTCTTCTTTTTAAAGATTTTATTGGGGAATTGGGGGAGGGGAACAGCATTGGGGAATGGGGGAAGGGGAACAGACAAGTTGTCCTTTTGTTCTTTAGTTTTGTTGCGGAGGACGTTGCTTCACTGGCCCATGTTGGTATCGTCATTGCGCTCTTTCTGGATGAGGCAGATCGGTCGCCGGCCTCTGGATGTCGCTCACCGCGGCTATTGGCAGCTCACCGTGGCTGCCAGCCACTCACGCTGGCTGCTGGCCACTCACTGTAGCCTGTGGCAGCCCACTGCAGCAGGGGCTGCAGCCTACACCATCGCCGGAGCTCGCACAGCCCAGCTCCAGGTGGAGCTGTTGTTAGCTGTAGAGGGCAGTGTCACTGGTCCTCATATGTGGGATCCGAACTGGGGCCGCTGGCATTCCAAAACCAGCTCTTAACCAATGCGCCACTCGGCCGGCCCTCCCTCTTCTTTTAAGGACCCCAGTTATATTGGATTAGGGCCCAACATGATGACCACTATTTAACTTAATTATGTCTATAAAGACCGTATTTCCAAATAAAGTCACATTCATAGATATTAGGGATTAAGACTTCAATATATATATATATTTTTTTTTAGCTGAGCCATCTTGCTACCTGTTGGCAGCTCAGCGGCTGCTCAGCTCAGGCTGGGATTCCAACCGAAAACCCTGTTGCTCAGAGCTTGCACTCTTGAACAAGCTCTTAACCAACTGAGCCACTTGGCCAGCCCTAATATATCTTTGTAGAGGACACAATTCATCCGATAGCAGCCTGTTAGAGGAAATACTTTTCTCTCAGTTAAAACTTTATTAGGGATCCTCACTTGCCTTGCTTTAGTTCTATTTTTAAGGAGGTAATTTTGGAGGGGAGATTTTATATTCAATATTAAAGTGAAGTTGTATTTGTTAGTTGATTACACTAACTTATTTTTCTGATTTCATATTCTTTTTTCGAAGTTTTAAAAAAAGTGAGATACTACCAAAAAGAATTTTTTAAAAAGGCTGGCCGAGTGGCGCTTTGGTTAAGGGCTGGCTTGGGACGCCAGCTGCCCTGGTTCGGATCCCACATATGAGGGCCAGTGACACTGCCCTCTACAGTTAAGATGGTGAACTACAGCTTCACCTGGAGCTGGGCTGCTGTGAGTCCCCGGGACAGCATAGCTGCAGCCCCTGCTGCAGTGGGCTGCCGTAGGCTACAGTGAGTGGCTGGCAGCAGGTTTGAGCTGCCAAGAGCCACTGTGAGCAGCCATCCAGAGGTCAGCAGCTGATCTACCTTACCCGAGAAGAGTGCAATGATGATACCAACATGGGCCAGTGAAGCAACGTCCTCCACAACTAGACTGAAGAACAAAAGGACAGCAACTTGTCTGTTCTCCTCCCCCAATTCCTCAATAAAATCTTTTTTTTTTTAAAAAGTAACATTTATCCCTGATACCTCCTCAAGAATCATTATTTGTATTTTAGGAAAACATCCTTCTAGACTTCTCTCTGAATATGCACATTTTATGTAAATAAAGTTGTTATATTGTCTGTTTTATAAGGGATTTTTTTTACATATGTTGAGGACATGTTTTGTATAGATGAATATCACTATACATCATTTTAGCAACTTTATTAAAATGTATGTTTGTTCACTGATTTTTTTAAACTAATCCCCCATAGATGGAGATTAGGTTGTTTTTAACTTTTCAGCATCAGCCACACTTGGATGAACATCCTTGTAAATCATTTCTTTAGAATAAATGCCTAGCAGTAAAATTGCTAAGTTAGGGTCTATAAATATTTGATACCCCTTACCACATCGTTTACCTCTGAACAATCCTGTGTATTGGCCGTCTTTTTTGCACCAAAAAGCCAACAGTTATCTCCTTTTAATTTATAGTACATTGATAATTGAGGAAGATGAGCAGGTTTTTATATATTTCCTGACTATTTGTAGGTTCTTCCTTTGTGAATTGCCTATATTTATGACATGCGCCTTCTATTCCACTTGGTTGCTGGGTATATTCTTACTCATTTTAAGAGCTTGTTATCTGTTAACCCTTTGTCAAATAACTTTCAATCAATTTTGCCAGCTTTTTACTTGTCTTTTAACTTAGTTTATGATAGCTTTTGTCATAGAATATATTTTTTCATTAGTGAAATCCATCACTCTTAGGGTAACTTTAAGAATTAAAGAACACCCCCCCCCCCATTTTAGAGTCTGGTGCTTCATGCTGTATTTTTATTTCTCTTGCTGTAATTTTAGGACCCTTGCATCAACACAGTTTGAACCTATCGCAGCCAGAATGGCCTTTCCCTGCTTTGATGAACCTGCCTTCAAAGCGAGTTTTTTAATCAAGATCAGAAGGGAGCCAAGGCACCTCGCCATCTCCAATATGCCTCTGGTGAGTCTGAGTCCCTGTACATCTACTCACAGGAAAAGTCCATCGATTTACTGTGACTTGCGTTATTACCCAGTGAGAGTCAAGATTCGGGTCACCTCTTTGGTTTATTTTATTGCCTGACAGATTGGCACCTGTTTTTTTTTTCATTTCCAACCTATGCTTTTGTTTCAAGTAACAATTTACTTGTAGTCAGAGAAAAAAATTGTTCCTAAAAACATGCAAGATTTCAGTAAGAGGGACATTCCAAGTCATCAGTGCTGATAGGAGGGAATCTGTATAAGGAATCCTGGGCGGGTCTAAATGACAACGCCCTTCACAAAGCACTTTGACCATTTTTTCAAATCATCTTTGTTGAATAAGGCCACAATTCTATTATATAGTTACTTTCTATAACTTCTATATGCTATATACTGATATTAATAATACAGTTTGTTACCATATACAGGACATTGGGCAGAGGAAAAGGAAAAAAGTGATCTTTTCAGAATATTATGGTACTAAAGGAAAGTAATAGGTAGTTCAGTTTCCTTTAAAGAAACCATTTGATCCTCCAATTTCAAAGCAGATATGGACAGTGTTTCCTTTGATTTTTTCAAAGTGGTGAGAAGATGACTTTGCCAAGGAATGAAACTTACACATAAGTACCATTATCCTATTAGTCTGATAGCTTAGAAGAAACATCAGCTGAACTGTCACTCCGCAATGGATGCATACCAGCTCCTGAAGCAGATATCTGTTCAGAAAGCTCACTGTGGATGATCCTCAGGGTGGACTAGGCTTTGCTGGGAGCCCTGAAGGATGTTCCCTCATCCCTGTGCAATATCTTCCCATCAAGGGACCCGGAGCGCCACAGACCACCCTCTAGTACAGTACTTCTGACGCATTAAAATTATATCCTCTGCTAAACACCTTAGGGATCTCTTCCTCAATTACGATTCTGACAGGCGCCCCCTAGAGGGCTGTCCCCTGTGAAAAGCATTCTGCAAATCCCTGCCAGGCAGGAACTTTTGTCTCCACTGTCAACACATTTATGTATGAGCATGTAAGAAACAATTATCATTTTCCTAATATAAATTTGAGATAGAGAACATGCTTTTTCAAATTATAGCTCCCTCCCACAATATTATGGTATTGCTGCCCTGGTCTGAAGTTCTCTGAGAGAGTTACAGCTTTAGGACAATAAAGGAGCAGGGAGAGACTGAGTAAACAAGATTGATGGAGAAATTCATAGGCTTGCAGGGGAAAACCAGGAGCCCCTGAGGTATTGTGAAGATTCTGGAGTTGAAATCCATGGATAATCAGAACCCACTTGTTGAGGATAGGAAGATCTCTAATACAGTCTTGCCCCTGGGACAGGAAAGCTCTCAGCTTGGCAGAATAGGAGTGGCCTGAACTTGGGCTGCACACATGGAGTTGAGGGGAAGGACAATAGATTCTCAAAGGATCTTTTTTTGGAGGCTAGAAAAGCATATATACCGTTGGAACATAAAAGTGTTTGAGGCAAGAGTTAAATCACATTTAATTTGGTTTAATTTTCTTGCTTTCATCATAATTATCACCACTTCAGGAATGGACATTCTGGTTAGGGGTGGGTAGAAGGCATTTTAAAAAGAAAAGGCAATTTTGGATCCTTCAAGTATAAACCTACGTTGGCTGTCAGAGTTAGGGTTTGAGTCACCAAAGGGTGACTAGCTGGTGAGTACTATTAAGAAGAAGGACCAGTGCTGGCCGAGTGGCTCAGTGGTTGGGAGCTACCTTGGGACACCGGGCCAGTGACCCTGCCCTCAAAAAAAAAAAAAAAAAAAAAAAAAGAAGAAGGACCAGGGTACAGAAATAGAGGTGTAAATAAGATTACAAGAAAAGTGCCTGTGTTAATAATGGAATTCCCCAGCCGAGGTTTGGAGGGTCCTTTCTCTAAGATCCTGCCCAGTGCTTTCTGTTGGCTGAGGAACTAGACTTTCTTCTTCAAGAGCAGACCTCTTAGGCTGGACCTCCATCACCCCCACCCTACTCTGCAAAGCTGCTTCCTGATTGCACCTAAAAGCTGATTCCAATGAAGCAAATCAGAATTTGGAGGAAATCTGCAGGGTCAGGCCCAGGCATGGATGACTTTTAATTGTTTAGGAAAACAGAACGTCTTTTTAGGTTGAATATGGTTATATACTTGCCCAGTGTAGAAAATAACTGTCAGTGCATTTACAGATAATTCTCATATTTGTATTTAAGAACAAGTGGACCACATCTTGGAAAAACCCAGCAATCTCAGTTTTGCTTTGTTCCATCCACGTGATCAATCTTCACAAACCAAATATGAGTCCGTTTGGATTATTTAAAAGAAATTTAAGTGGTCATGGTTGCACAACTCTGTGAATATAATAAAAAGCCAATGAACTATGTACTTTAAAATGATGAATTTTATGGTACATGAATTATATCTCTATAAACAAAGAAATTGAAGAGAATCATTTGGCCTTAACATCTAAATTACAATCAGTTATTGGATAGAGAAACTTTTAAATAATTATACAAATGTCATGCATATACTTTCTTTTTCTTTTTTTTGAAGGCAGTGTCACTGGCCCTCATATGAGGGACCCGAACTGGGGCCGCTGGCTTCTCAAGCCTGCGCTTAACCACCGCGCCACTCGGCCAGCCATGCATATACTTCCAATATTATGTTTGGTAGTTAGGAAATTTCTTTATAAAATGTATTCAATGTATTGGATCATTGGATTATTGCATGATTTAAATTATTCTCATTTTAGGTTAAGTCCGTGACTATTGCTGAAGGACTCATAGAAGACCATTTTGATGTCACTGTGAAGATGAGCACCTACCTTGTGGCCTTCATTATTTCAGATTTTAAGTCTGTCAGCAAGATGACCAAGAGTGGAGTCAAGGTAAACCTGTGATTGTCACATCTTGTGACCACCTTGTCCTGATCTGCCTGGGACTATCCTGATTTTATTTATTTTTATTTTTATTTTTATTTTTTTTTGAGGGCAGTGTCACTGGCCCTCACATGTAGGACCCGAACCGGGGTCGCTGGCTTCCCACGCTGGCGCTCAACCACCGCGCCACTCGGCTGGCCCTGGACTATCCTGGTTTTAAAACTGGACTTCCACATTCTGGGAATGGCCTCAGGCTTGGGCAAACCAGGATGGTTGGTCATCCTGTTGTCACAGATGCTCATATTTACAGTGAATTTCTATAACAAAAACATGTGGACAAGCTTGGCTTGTCCTGGATCGTGGTCCTGGGCCCACTACCAACTGGCTTTCTGACCTTGTCCCTGCTCCTTTTGGAACTTGTTTATACTTCTTTAAAGTGTATAAATTAGATTAGATCCTGCAATAGTTTCTAAGGTTGCTTCTGGCTATCACTCTGCAGTTTGGAAAAGAACATCACTGAGCAGAGAATTTCCGGCTGCAGGAAGGAAGATAGAGCATTAAGATAGTATTAAATGGCTCTGGGGAGAGCCTTTGGGCTAGGGAATACTGAATACTGGAGAAAAGATCTTGTTTTAAGGAGCACTTGACCCTTGTCTGGGTACCATTGTGTTGCGAACAACATACAGCTGTTCTGAATGGCTCTGAATGCAAATCAGTTTTCTGGTGAGGAGGGGCAGGACGGTTTATTTGAAGATACCTCATTTATTTATACTGGTTTTCACTGAGACCTGAATAGTTACGGTTTCTATGCTGAATTGCCTTTTGTTCCTGTAGGGCTGAGGCTTCTTATCCTCATAGAGATATCTCTACTTACCTGGGGATTTACTGGTGATGCTTGAGACTTGGATGTAGGGAACAATCTAAACTCAGCAGTGAAACTATCAGCAAAACATCCACTCATTGATTTGCCCATTTTTAAGAATTCTTTGTGAACGATTCTTTTTCTAATGTCTCTTCCATACTGTGATATTGCGATTTATAATAAGAAATACATATTTGGTCTTCCTCCTGATTTTGGCACAGAGCTGCAAAAAACTCTTCTAGTTGCCTAAGAGAGTGATAATGGTGTCTCTTGTTATATTAATGAGGTAACTTTTGGAAAGCCCCTAGGTAACCTAAGGTTGGGGCTGGTTGCCAGGAGCCAATCAGGGGAGTGAGTGGAGGAAACTTTCAATCCCACCCCTTGACCTTAAGCCGGAGATTGAGTTTAATCACCAATGGCCAATGATTTAATCAATCACGCCTGTGTCCATTCCTCTATAAAAACCCAAAGGACAAGCTGAAGAGCTTCTGTGGTGGTTGAGGTATGGAGGTGCTGGGAGAATGGTGTGCTAGGAGAGGGCACTGAAGATCTGTGCCCTTCCCCACATCTTGTCCTGTGTGTCTCTTCCATGTGGCTATTCCTGAGTCACATCCTTTTACAGTGAGCCTGTAATCTAGTAAGTAAACTGTTTTTGTGAGTTCTGTGAGCTGGTCTAGCAAACTAATCAAATCCAAATAGGGAGTGTTGAAACTTCCAGTTTATGTCAGCTTGTTCAGAAGTACAGGCGACAACGTGGAGTTGCAATTGGCATCTGAAGTGGGGGTCAGGGGCAGTCTTATAGGACTGATCCCTTAACCTGTGGAATCTGACACTATCTCCAGTTAGATAGCATTAGAATTGAGTTAAACTGCAGGACATCCAGCTGGTGTTGGAGAATTGCTTGGTGATGTGGGGAAATCTCCCCCTCAACACCCCCCCCCCCTTGGATTAGGCTCCAGAATCTCTTTTACATACTAACATTTTTAGTGCTTTTATTTCTTTAAGTATATTAAACATTTTGTATTCTGTATCTAGTAATTGTGTGTCTGGGTCTGTGGTCTGTGTTTCTGCTGGCTCTTGCTCAGGCTCTCTTGTTCCTTGGTGTACATTGTGAATTTATGCCTGTGAACTTACTTATATTACCTGAGGTGAAGGCGGATTCTAACAGAGAATTTGTTTGCTCTCGTCAGGTGACTGGGAGCATTTACCAACCTGGGGGCCACTTTACATTATTGGCTCCCAGGCTGGCCGAGTGGCTCAGTTGGTTAAGAGCTCGCTCAAGAGTGCGAGCTGAGCTCTGAGCAACAGCAGTTCAATGCCCAGCCCGAGCTGGGCAGCCGCTGAGCTGCCAACAGGTAGCAGGATGGCTCAGCTAAAAAAAAAAAAAAGAAAGAAAGAAAAATTATAAATTATTGGCTCTGGGTTTTGGACCACCAGGTGATTGAGTCCAGCTGCTAAACAGCATGAAGGTTTGCTTTTAGCTACAGATTCTCTGAAGAGGTCTCCCATTCTCCCTCATACAGTCCCCAGGTTTGAGTAAGAGATTTTTTTCCCCTTGCAGTCTCATCGGGGAATGGGGGTGTTTATCTCTAGTTCACCCTTACAGTAAGGATGTGGTCTTTTGGGGTTCAGCTTTATTTATGCAGGGGTGCATGTCCTATTACACTGCCCACTTTGAGCTGGCTTTGGACTTTAGTCTCATATCTCTGAGTCTCTCAATGCCATTAAAACCAAAGCTCAAGTCCTCTATATTGGGCTAGTGTCCTCAGGGCAACAGCTGGCTGCAATGCTCTGCTGACTTCTGAGGGTCCTATTGTCACTTCATTTTTGGCCTCTGTATGGTCTTTTTCATTATCTCATGAAAATATTTAAAGAGCCATTTTCGTATGTGTTATCCAGCATTCGTAGTTGTTTTCGGGAAGGGAGTTGATCAGGAACAGCCAACATTAATACAAGGAATAGAACTTTCCATTGCCTTCTTCAATATTGGCAGCTGTTACCATCAGTCTTCTATATGGTTGTGGAGAAAGGCCACACCAGCATTTGAATAACTTGCTGTGCCTTTTTCTTCAGGTTTCCGTGTACACTGTGCCAGACAAGATAAATCAGGCAGATTATGCGTTGGATGCTGCGGTGACGCTTCTAGAATTTTATGAGGATTATTTTAGCATTCCGTATCCATTACCCAAACAAGGTAGAGATTTTGCACAGATATTACAAATTGTGGTATTTAATGACCCCAGTCATAGATTATATCCCCCTAATTGGTATCCCTGTGGTTATCTCAGCAGCCCCTCAAGTCATTAAAACCCAGGCAGGTGTCAACCATTAGGTTGATCCCACTCACCCCTGATCTATACAATACACTTATAATGATAGTAAAAGCAGATCTCAATTGAGTTCCTGAGGCACATGGCATGGGAATAATTTTGCCTTTCCACTTTAAAGAGAAACCCAACTATACTTCAGGGTTTTTTTTTGTGTGTGTTTTTTTTTTTTTTTTTTTGAGGGCAGTGTCACCGGCCCTCATGTGGAATCCAAACCGGGGCCGCTGGCGTCCCAAGCCAGCGCTTAAACACCACGCCACTCGGCCGACTCTATACTTCAGTTTTTTCATTATTGGCACATACTAGGTAGGAACATAGATGCTCAGTAAATTTTTTTGAATGAATAAATTTATACAGCATAAGAAAATCTGCATTTTCTTTCTTATAAGACCCTTTAGAACTATTTTGTTTGAGGTTTTTATGTGTATGGGGTTCTTGAGCATTCAAAGTAAGTAGAATGGATTCTTGAGGCAGCTGTTAAGATTATTTAGTCCCCAAATCCTTGTCAGAAAGTTAGAAATGGAGTCCAGATACCCAAGTCTGACTGTCACACGGTAGCAAAGTGACTTTGAATGAGTCACCAAGCCTCTTTCCTCCATTGTGCAAGGCTTTCCCAGGCTAGAATTCCATGATTCTGCACAGGCAGCTGAGATTTTCCTTTGATCCCTACATCCATCCATTCTGACATTGTGTTTGGGCAATGTGTGGCTTAGAGATTGCTAATATATTTGTATTGCTTCCTCCAAGATCTTGCTGCTATTCCTGACTTTCAGGCTGGTGCTATGGAAAATTGGGGACTGACAACATATAGGGAATCTTCTCTATTGTTTGATGCTGAAAAGTCTTCTGCATCAAGTAAGCTTGGCATCACCATGGTCGTGTCCCATGAACTCGCCCACCAGGTATACAAGCTCAATTACACTTTTTAAAAAGTGTAGTTAAACTGTGTCTGTATTGCTTTTATAGTATATATGAGGTTATTCATATATTGAATTGCTAATTTTCCATATAGGAAAAAAGGCAAAGTAGTAATTATTTCATTAAAACATTAGGTACCATGTTTTATAATGCATATTGAAAAGTTTTTCTATTTTTTTTTACTTTGATAAAATGTTAGTTATATAAATATGTTAACATTCATATAACTGGCATTACACGTATAAAATACTTCCTTTTGCAGGCCTTATGTTTATGGCTGTGTAGATAATCCTGTCTTCATAGAAAGTGTGAATAATCAGTAATGTTTTCCTTTCAGTGGTTTGGGAACCTGGTCACTATGGAATGGTGGAATGATCTTTGGCTAAATGAGGGATTTGCCAAGTTTATGGAGTTTGTGTCTGTCAGTGTGACTCATCCAGAACTTAAAGTTGTAAGAAATATTTACTTATTTTTTTACATTTTAGGTTAATCTGCTGTTTTCTTCAATCTTGCTAGAAAACATTTACTGGTCTTTGATTATAGAATTCATAGATCAATAACTTCCTTGAGAGTTTAGCTATGAGTTATGTTTTCAAAATGCTAGTTAACTTTAAAGATGTATTACAAAGGCTAATTTCCAGACTGGATTGTTAATCGATGTGATCGTTAAGAAATTAAGTATTAAATTTTGTCCTCCCTTAATATCAAAGAAATAGAAATAATGACAGCCCATCTGTTCCATATCATTTCCCCAACCTTCACGTTGCTCAGTGAAGAAGTATAAGGTACAGATTGCTATTATTTCAATAGACTCCTACTTGTTAAATCAAATGCATTATGCATAAGATAATTGCACATTTGATTGTGTATGAACCTAGACTCAGGTCATAGATGTGATGCTTTGGAACCTCTATGTGTTTATTTTAGAAATCTCTACATGTTTGTTTTAAAAATGTTTAACTTGTGAAAATCACATTCAGCAAAATTAAAAAGAATCCATGTAAACTTTATGTAAAAAAAAAACCCAAAACAAAAGCTTTACCCTACTATAATTTTCTTTTGTGCATATTCATTTTCAACTTTAATCTTCCTAAATACATAATATTTATGTATAATAGATTTACACATAGTTATAATGTACATATAATTATTATACTACAGTGTAATATTTTCCTGTTTCCACATAATATTTAAAAATGATTATGTAAGCATATTATTCTGTTGGGTAATATGCCCTAGTTAGTAATATTCCCTAATCTTGTTTAATTTGTTGTACTCCATTTTTTCTTTTACTACATGGTTTTAAAGCTAAATTTCTTTGCTTTAAAATAGTATAGATGATGATTAAGGGTGTTGAAATCATTATACATTTTAGTTTCTTGGTTTGTTGCTATTTGGCTATAGGCATAATGGTTTTGTTTTTAAGTTAATATGAAATTTTATTTATCCTAAAGTGATAAGTAAATATTTAAGATGAGAGAAATCTAAAATGCTTACCTAAAATCATTGGTTTTGGAGGTTCTTTAAAAAATAGTAATTCTATGTTGTATAATATTGTATGTCAACTGTAATTGAATATATAGATAGTCACAGATGTGGATTATACGGTGGAAGGGAGTCAAAGGAATTGTAATAGATAGTATGATATGGCGGGGAGAAGTGGGGTGGAGAATTGGGGGAAGGGAGTTGTCACTTTGAGGGGTGAAAAGTATAATTATTGCACTGTGTTGTGCACCTGAAGCTAATTAAAAAAAAATAGTAATTCTATTTTATTTTGTAAATTCTATAAATATGGAATACATTAGACCAGAAATTGCAGTATAAATCTGTTACCTCAAATCAAACCTCCTTCCTTTCATAATTTTCATCTAAATGTAAATCATAGGTGATAATTGTCCCTTTTTTTTGTCTCAACAGGAAGAGCATTTCTTTGACAAGTGTTTTGATGCAATGGAGGTTGATGCATTAAATTCCTCACACCCTGTGTCCACACCTGTGGAGAATCCTGCTCAGATTCGGGAAATGTTTGATGACGTTTCTTATGAAAAGGTAAAAATGGATTATAAGGTTGCAGTTTGCACATGAAACTTATAAATACTGGGGTGGAGAGGTTATAGATAGGGTTGTGGATGGCTTTCCCTTCATGAGGAGCAACCCAGATTGAATGCTTTCTTTTCTGACCTGTGCTGGCTGGAGTTCACTCATTTAGGTTTAACTTGCAATTTGGTATGTAATCCTAAAGATGACATTATGATCAATTCTTCATTTGTTCTGTCATAAGGTGAAAATTCATGGCCGATAGACACTCTGCCTTTTATTTATTATTCAACAAATAGGTCCTGACTTCGTATGACGCAAAATTCCTGCCCTTGTATAGCTTAACTTTCAGTGCCTTTAGGAATGGTTTGCGTTTTTACTGTATAGTCTTGTACTGCGCAATGTGTTTAATAACAGAGTTGGAAATTGTTGCCAACATTTAATGATTGGGAGATTTTATATAATCAGATCTCTGGCTTCTCTTGGGGATGGGAAGCAGGATGATTCTGGTCATGATAGGCTTGTAGTTCTCTTGGCAACATAGCCTAGAGCTGAGTCATGGCTCCTAATTTCTTCATGAGAGCCAGGTCCAGCTTTTCCACTTACTCTTCCATTCCCAACCTTTCTATTGTCTGCTCACTGAGGCAGAGGATGTGTCATTTATCATTGTGCTTGGCTGTTGTTTTATTTGTAGCAGACAGAAAAGTATTTCTTGCTCGGAAAGTTTTGTAGTAGAGCAGGGGAGATAAAAACATATAGATAGACACATAGATCAATGGAACAGACTAGACAGTCCAGAAATAAAAACACATATATGGTCAGACAAAGAAGCCAAGAACATACAATGTGAAAAGAATACTCTCTTCAATAAATGGTGTTGGGAAAATGGGATATACAATAGAATGGAACTGGACCCCTATCTTATACCATTGACAAAAGCTAAATCAAAATGGATTAAAGACTTAAATGTAAGGGCCGGTCGAGTGGTGCGGTGGTTAAGAGCTGGCTTGGGAAGCCAGCGGCCCCGGTTCGGATCCCACGTATGAAGGCCAGTGACACTGCCCTCAAAAAATAAATAAATAAAATAAAATGAAAAAAAAAAAAAGACTTAAATGTAAGACCAGAAACCGTAAAACTCCTACAAGAAAACATAGGGAAAAAGCTCCTTGACATGGGTCTTGGCAATGTTTTTTTGTCTAGGACATCAAAAGTACAAGCAATAAAAGCAAAAACACACAAGTAGGACTACATCAAACTAAAAAACTCTACAGTAAAGAAAGACCACCTGTGAAATGGGAACAGCATTTGCAAAACATATATCTAATAAGGGGTTAATATCCAAAATATATAAAGGACTCCTATAACTCAATAACAAAATCAATCTGATTTAAAAAAGGGCAGAGGAACTGAATAGACATTTTCCAAAGAGGACATACAGATGGCCAACGGACATACGAAAAATGTTCAACGTCACTAATGATCAGGGAAACGCAAATCAAAACGACAATGAGATATCAACTCACACCTGTCAGAACAGCTACTATGAAAAAGATGAGAACTAATTAGCATTGGCAAGGATTTAGAGGAAAAGGGAACCCTTGTGCACTGTTGGTGGGAATGTAAATTGGTGCAGCCTCTATGGAAAACAGTATGGAGGTTCCTCAAAAAATTAAAAAATAGAACTACCGCATGATCCAGCAATTCTACTTTTGCATATTTATCCAAAGAAAATGTAAGCACTAAAAGATATATGCACCCTCCATGTTCATTGCAGCACTACTTACAATAGCCAAGATATGGAAACAACCTAAATGTCCACTGATGGATAACTGGATAAAGGGTGTGTGGTGTATATACACACAACATGGAATATTACTCAGCCATAAAAAAGAATGAAATCGTGCCATTTGCAATGACATGGATGGACCTTGAGGGCTTTATGCTAAGTGAAACAAGTAAGAGAAAGACAAATGATCTCTCTTATATGTGGAATATTAAAAAGAAAAACCCAAACAAAACACAACAAGTTTATAGACACAGAACACATTGGTGGTTGCCAGAAGTAGGTGATGTGAGGTGGGAAAAATGGGGGAAGGAGGTCAGAAGGTACAAACTTAAAGGTCATGGGGTTGTAACGTACAGTGATGACTATACTTAAAATGTATTGTATATTTGAAAGTTGCTAAGAAAGTAGATCTTGAAAGCCCTTATTACAAGAAAAACGTAACTAAATGGTGACAGATGTTAAAGTAGACTTGTGGTGATCATTTTGCAATATATACAAATATCAAATCATGTACATCCGAAATTAATGGTACATGTCAGTTACATCTCAATAAAATAACAGTACCGATCCTGTTGGCAGGCATATGCACTTCATAGAGATATTCAGGAATCCAGGCTTTGCCTATCTTGTGACCCCACCATCCCTTAGAGCCAGAGTGAGAGCGAGTACCTCTACCGGGAGGGGACCCATGGAGATTCTCCCAGAAAAGGAAACTTGAAGTTATATTTTAAAGGATAAATTGAGGCATTCCCAGAAAAAAAGGAAGTAGGAAGGGCTTTCTAGGAAAAGAGAATCAATCATAATTTCTTAGGAAAAGATGATTTAAATAGAAGATGTACATTGAGAGAAGGGAGAGAGAAAGGAAGTTCCTGATGATTAGAAACTTGTACTAAAAAAAATGCAGGAGGCAAACATCAAAGCATTTTTCTTAACTTTGGACTATTTTCTTTCATTTATATCCCACCTCTGGCCAGTGGGAGTATTTGAGTGTGTGAGCCACAATCCACAGTAATGGGAATGGAGAGCTCTTAACACAGGAATCCAGGAATTCTCTTGCTCCCTTTCTCATTGTTACTCTTGCCCTCCCAGTCCTCTGTGCTCAAGGCCGCCTGGGCTCCACCATTCCTTACCTGGTACTCACCTGTGCTTCCTCCTCTTGTACCTCCTCTCCCTCCTCCTGCACCTCCCTCACTGGAGTGGTAGTGAGAAAGCCACGTGGTGGCTCCAGATCCATGGCTAAGTCTGCACCACTGTCCACTCACATGTGGTAATGGGAGCTGGCAGATGATGTGAATTTGTACCCCAAGAAGGCTCGGTTATTGATAGACAATAATGACCCTGGCAGAATAAGAGCATAAACAGTCATGTTCCACCCCCTACTTCCTTAGGACAAGGTTTAACCCACTTTCTCTGATTGGTTTCACAGGTTGCCATTTTAAATGTTTCTGGAGTTGCATTTCAAAAGAACTATTCCAAAATCAAGTGTGATGGTTGCCTAGATTGAGGCCAAACTACAGTTAACACTTATTTGTATTGTCTTTCAGGGAGCTTGTATTTTGAATATGCTAAGAGATTATCTTAGTGCCGATGCATTTAAAAGTGGTATCATACAGTATCTCCAGAAATACAGCTATAAAAACACTAAAAACGAGGACCTGTGGAACAGTATGGCAAGTGTGAGTATGTTTTTGTGTATCTCTACATTTGGGATTGACTGGTTTATTATCAGGTTGTTTTTTTTGTTTTTTTCCTGCACCCTATTAATCCCTCTGGGAAGAATCTTGAGTGTTTTCTACAGACCTAAGAGTGATGTGTATATTTTCTGTTTTCTAGATTTGCCCTACAGATGGCACACAAAGCATGGATGGCTTTTGCTCTGCAGGTCAACATTCATCTTCGTCCTCAGTAAGTTTTTACATCTGTACACATCACCCCTCAGCACATTCTCTTACTCCATAGCTTTTGAAGGGTGGCTCTGAGCCAAGCTTTCTGAGGCCCTTGATTATATCAGCCTCACCCTATGTATGACTGCATTTAAACTATGCCAGGCTGACAGCCTTTTACAATTTTTCTTTAAAAATTATCTACACAGGGGAGTCGCACAGCCTTCTTTGGTAACACGTCTTGTTGACACTAATTTCTTCAGCCTCACCCTCTGTAAAGCAGTGAATTTATGACATGTTTCTGTGGGAGATGAGAGCTGCATCAGTCAGTTTATGCCGATCATTCCCATAGCTCTTCATTTGTGAAAAAACAAATAATGGCAGTGAGCGTTCTTGAGTGCTTGCCATGTGTCAGGCACGTGCTAAGCACTCGTGTGTGTTATCTTCTTTACTCTTCAGAATAAACCTATGAGTGGGTACTGTTATCCTTATTTTTACAGATGGGAATATGAAATGCAAAAGCATGTGGTTAGTAAATTTCAGAGTGGGGATTTGAATGTAGGTCGTCTAACTTGTGTTTTTAAATAATAAGCTGTAAAGAATTAATAACATCTGAGTCACAGCACGGTCAGAGCCTTTGTTTATCTGGACTTGAATATTTTCATAAGCAGCTAAGGGATAGCCTGGAGATTGAACAGAATTTTATCTATATTTTTATTTTCTTGGCTTTTTTGTTTTTAGAGATGGCTTTATTCAGTAGTTTCTAGATTTGTTCTGTAGCATAAGTTTATCCTTTTACTAGCTCTTAAAGATTTCTTGAGAGCTTTTTTAGTATCAAAGACTATTCCCTTTAGAGTTCTTGACTGACATTGAGGGTGGGCCATCTGGGTGTTATCATTTTGGAAGTCCAGGCTCTTGACTGAACATTTTTTCCTACCTTGCTTGTCGGAGAGCCAACATAATTATGTAGGTGTTGAACACCTGGCTACGTTTCCCTTCTCTACTTCCATTCATCCACATGCCTGCTTCGTGCCTGGTGCCAAGCCCAAAGTATGCCCAGTAAAACCAGGGTTGGTACCTGTTCTCAAGACATACATGTATAGAAGTAGAGAATGAAACATAGTCAGTGCTTTAGTGGATAACATGCTTTGGCTGGAGACAGTGGGACAAGGGAGCAAGCTGGAGCTGCGGAGCAGAGGAACGAAAGAGAAGAGGTTGTCAACGGGTAGCAGCTCTGAGCAGAAGCTTGGGTTCTCTCCTTTCTTTGAATCCTGTCTAAGTGGGTCATGCATCTGCTTTTTCTGTTTCACCAGCATTGGCGACAGGAAGGCCTTGATGTGAAAACCATGATGAACACCTGGACTCTACAGAAGGGCTTTCCAATGATAACTGTCACAGTGAGAGGGAGGAACGTGCACATGAAGCAAGAGCACTATCAGAAAGGATCTGGTACCATAGAAACTGGGTAATGTGCATGGAGAAAAACTCATTTGGTTGTCTCGGTAACATCTGCCTGGTAGGATAAAAAACTTTATTTCTGAATAGTGCCCTTAACTTTATTGCTGTTATGCTATGCGAAATAAGTCAGACAGAAAAAGTCAAGAACCATATGACTTCATTCATATGTCGGATATAAAACTGAAAGCAACAAAGGAACAAGATAAACAAACAAAGAAACAAAAATTCATTGACACAGACAACAGTTTAGTGGTTACCAGAGGGTAAGGGGACAGGAGGGTGGTAGATGAGGGTAAAGGAGATCAAATATATGGTGGTGGAAGGAGAACTGACTCTGGGTGGTGAACACATAATGCAATATAGAGATGGTGTATTATAGAAATGTACACTTGAAACCTATGTAATTTTACTAACCGTTGTCACCCCCATAAATTTAATTAAAAAAAATATTTCAGTTAAATCTGTGTATCCTATGAAGTTGACTTATGTACCACCATCTCCCAAGAGGATGAAGCTGGCTCTAAATCTTGGTTCATCTCAGTAAAGCTGACGATATATAATTATTTCAACATTCTCATGCTTCATAGTTTTATAGGATGGTCATTTCTAGTTACTGGCTTGCAATCCGCTCCAACCTAAGTAACAGCCACTAAATTATAGAGTTCAAAAAATATGCTCTATATATCTCTACATATATGCTACATATTTTTTTAACCGTTTGAGAATAGGTTGAGGATATGACACTTTTTTACCCCAAAATACTTCAGTGTGGTATTTCCTAGACTACAAGAACATTCACAGCACAATTATCAAAATTATGAAATGAACTTGATATAATGCTATTATCTAATCTACAAATCTTATTCAGATTTTTCTAGTTGTTTTAATAATATCTTCATAGCAAAGAAAACAAATTCTGGTTCAGGATTTCATATTAAGATCACATTGTGTTAATTGTCATGTTTCTTTAGTCCATTTTCTCTGAAACCGCTCCTCAGGCTTTGTCTTTCTTGACCTTGACATTTTTGAAGAGTGTAGACCGTTTATTTTATGGAATGTCCTCCAATTTGGATTTTTGGCTGTTCCTTCACTATCAGATTCTGGCATTGGTAGGAATTCCATAGAAGTGATGTTCTTCTTAGTATATGATTTAGGGGGCACATGATGTCAGTCTGTGACATTATTAGCAGTCACGGTTTTTAAGTTAGGCCCTCTGAGATCCACTTAACCAATCACTGTATAGGCTGACTGGGCTCACTTGAGCCCGGATTACTAGCTCTACTCAACGAGCCCAATAAGGATGAATCGTGCCTGGAAAATAGGCTGAGGATGTTTTGATCTCTTGGCTGTAGCGATTTTAGTACCATTCTTTCTTACACCAGCTAGTGCCTGGCACATAATAGGTGATTTAATAGCTGCTTGTTAAATTGAATCAACAAATGAACAGTTCACCCTCCATTCTTTAGGTACCTGTGGCATGTTCCATTGACATTCATCACCAGCAAATCCAATTCAGTCCAAAGATTTTTGCTGAAGACAAAAACAGGTAATTTGTTGAGGAAATAACTAGGCTAATTCAGCAAGGCACTATGGAAATGTGCAGAAGTTAGATACTAAGTTTATTTTGCTATTTATTTTGGTTAAAACAAAAAGGATCAGGTCAATCTTTATCTTCAGCAAATCCTTGGCTTTCAATTTCTCATGAAAAATACAAGTTTGAAACACTGTCAGATTGCAAAGAAGAAAGCCAGCATCTTGCCAGATAGAGATTAAAACAGTTGAGTTATGTAATGCTACAATTACTTTATTAACATTGCTGAGTTATACAGTATTTATGGCCTGAAATGTGGCTGCCTTCTTCTTATATATCTATAAATCTCACAAAATTGGTGTCTCAAACTAGTGTTGGCTTTTGTCTGTTGGGAAGCTGTTTACTGGTTTCTGAAAGAAATGTGTTCAATATGAAACTCATTTCAGTATTAAAAATGGTTCAGTATTCAACTTGCCTTTAGTTTTGTGGTCCAATCTCTAATCAGAAAAGCTATCATCTGTGGAGAGAGAAAATGGAGCTGTGATTTATTTTGTTTGCTCTAGATGTGCTCATCCTCCCAGAAGAGGTGGAATGGATCAAATTTAACGTGGGAATGAACGGCTATTACATTGTGCATTATGAGGATGATGGATGGGATTCTTTGACTGGCCTTTTACAAGGAACGCACACGGCAATCAGCAGTAATGATCGGGCCAGTCTCATTAACAGTGCGTTTCAGCTTGTCAGGTAATACAAGCTCCTCAGAGTCTTCCATGTATTTCTGAAAGCAGCTGTTATCACTCAAATTCTTCATTTCTAAAGATGAAAATGATTGATTGCCAATAAGAAGTTGAATGCCGTTTTCCCCTAAGTTCTTCTAACCATCCAAGGTTGCTTTTAACTCTATTATTAACCAGCACAGTCTGTGCCAGCTGAGTAAGGTACAGGAAGAAATCTGTATTTCAATCTTTTTCATTAACAAGTCAGATCACACTGAGGCAACAGTGTAGAAAACCTGGAGACCAACCTCCTGGAGGAGCCCCATGCCTCCTCCTGGAAGCCTTGTCGTGGCCCTGCTGTAAGGGGTCCGGCTTCTCCTCGGCTGGGTCTTTAACACCTTGAAGCCTTCTCAGAAGTCCTAGTGGCCCAAGGCCCAAGCTCTTTGTCTTACATCTCTTGGACTAAAGGAGAGATTCCCTCAACCCCCACCCCGAACTGGACACCTGAACTTTACAGCATCTCCATGGAATATAGCTCATACAATTTGGCCCAACCAAATGACCTATGAGTTGTTGGATAGTGTTTACTCTATGTAACTTTTGCCCCATGATGATGGCTTTTAGCAAAGGAATACATTATAATTCTCCTCATATCCTATGTCCCTCTGCTCTAAATGTTGAATTCTTCCTTTTCTGGGCCTCTTGAGAGGTTCCAAAAAGCAATGGGGGATAAAGTCAGGGGCTGCATAGCTAGTTGTTTCTTCATACCTAAAACTAGATCCCTCAGTAGCATATTAGTGATTAAATCTTAGAGGGTTTGTGTTTACTTATATGAGCATATACTCTACCTCTGAGGCTTTTAACACCAACCCTCTATAAGAAATGGTTTATATCTATCTTGAGTTTCTTTTTGGAATGGAGATGAAGATGTGTTAATGCCAGAAACTTTTACTGTTGACTGAGTGGCAGTCTGTCTCACCAGGCTTCCTGAAGTATCTTTGATCAAAACCCCCATCTTATTCTGGAAGTTCATACTATCCAATGTTTCACAGAAGGACAGATGCTGACGTGCTTCCATTTTGTCTTAACCACAAGTTAGCTCTAGCTCTATTATTTCAGAATAATAAGAGTGTAAATATGTCAGATGTTGTTATGTGTGACAGAAAATATGTAAAGTCCATTATTTATAAGGGGCATTTATATCTGATTAAATTTTTTGCTGGAAGTTTGTTAAAGTATCTTTTAAAACAAAAAAGTTGATTTCCTGGGTTTTCTTTTCCACTAACCATGGTGTCTCCTGATCAGCATTGGAAAGCTCCCAATTGAAAAAGCCTTGGATTTAACGCTGTACTTGAAACATGAAACTGAAATTATGCCCATGTTCCAAGGTATGAATGAGCTGATACCTATGTACAAGTTAATGGAGAAAAGAGAGATGAATGAAGTGGAAACTCAGTTCAAGGTAAAGGCCTGAAATAAAGTGAAGTTACATAAGTAGTTTGCTTTTGTGGAAAGAGTTCTTACCATTTGTATATCTATGTCTTTATATATATTAAAGTAAATCAAAATTTACTCAGTATTTGGATTGACTATCAAAGATTTTGGTTTTATTTTGGCACTAAAAATAGGTATGGCACCATGCGATTCTGTCCTTAATTTTCATGGATTTGTTATTCCCTTCCTTTTATAAATATTTTATTTCATTTTGCTTCTGAGTTATGATAGTTGCTATGAAGATTTTCTGGGACTCATGTACTTGAGGAAGAGGCACAAAATTGTTGTTTTTGGCAAAATGTCATGAGGTCCCATTGTATAATTTGCTCTAAAAATTTAGTCATATAAACACTCTTTTAGTTTGTTTTCAAAGTGGCGGTTTATCCTGATTTTAAGTCTATAGGGATCTATTTATAAAAGATTATTATGTAAATAGTAAAATCATCAGTATTTCTTGTTTGTGACCCCCTCCTATAATTAAATGTAACAGAACTACATGGTTTTAGAAATGAGAGTTGTACTCAGTTTTAAAAAATGTACCCTATCATCAGAGAGGATATTGGATTATGTAAGACATGAGATGACCTGGACAGTACTAGTGACATGTGTGGCTTTCCCTCAGGCCTTTCTCATCAGGCTGCTGAGGGACCACATTGATAAGCAGACTTGGACTGATGAGGGCTCGGTCTCCGAGAGGATGCTGCGGAGCCAGCTTCTCCTGCTTGCCTGTGTCCGCAAGTATCAGCCCTGTGTGCAGAGGGCAGAAGGCTATTTCAGAGAATGGAAGGAAGCCAATGGAAATTTGAGGTCTGAGTTTGTTCATGTCAGGGGAACCTTTTCTATTTTCCATCATCAGCACTAAATGTTGGGAGGCGGAAAAAAAAAAAAGTGTAGACAAGTCTCCCCATGTTGCCATTTTTGGAAAAATAAATTATTGTACTTTTTAAGATTTATCTACAATACCTCTCAACTTTCTTTAAAGACATGCTAGGAAGGAACTCCTACGCACATGAGTCAGATATTTGGAGAATTAGAATGGGGTTAGAGTAATTCCCATTTTATATAGCCAAGGATTCAAAACCTTATCCAAATTGAGCAGTACTGGACAGGAACCAAGACTTGCACATCTCACAAGTCTCTTCTTTGGACCCCCAAAGTCCATGACGGGGGGTGCACAGTAATTACTGACACTGTCTAAGCAAAGTAGGAACTTCCTATATCTGGAAATTTAATTCTTGCTATACTTAATTCCTTTTATATTGGGGGATTAAATCACTTCTAGGAAATACAAAGCCAACAGTACACATGCTTCCATTTAAAGAAATGCTTACCAAATGGTGGTCCTACTGGATTCCTGACTTTTGTTCATGGACTACATCTTGAAACTAGTTTGAATTTCTTACTTTGGGCTTGAAAAGTGACTGCCTGATGAGTCACACAGCATCATTAAACTATGTTAGCTATGTAGGTATTTATAAAAGTGGCATTTCACATTGTATTTTTGAGAAGGCTACTTACAGCCTAATTTTAGATACTTTCTCTTGCCTCTTTCAT
Organism: Aselliscus stoliczkanus; assembly: GCA_033961575.1. NCBI lineage: Eukaryota > Metazoa > Chordata > Mammalia > Chiroptera > Hipposideridae > Aselliscus > Aselliscus stoliczkanus. Next base: position 47,345,391 of record CM066728.1, read on the forward strand.
AAAATGTAACTGAAGGAAAGATGTTATTTTTGTTTACATTTCTAGACATGATTCTCTGATCATAGGGCCAGTTTTATCAGTTCATAATTGGTCCCCATTCTGCATCCACGCACACTTCCTGTATCTCAGACTCTCACCGGATGTATTCTTTTCCACAGACTGCCCAATGACGTGACCTTGGCAGTGTTTGCTGTGGGGGCCCAGACTCCTGAAGGATGGGATTTTCTTTATAAGAAATACCAGTCTTCTTTGTCCAGTACCGAGAAAAACCAAATTGAATTTGCCCTCTGTACTAGCCAAAATGAGGAAAAGCTTCAGTGGTGAGTCATTCATTCATGTTCATGTGGCCAAGAGGAATTAAGTTAGATCCTTCAGGCATCTATTTTTGTTCTTGGCAAAGAGCTGTCTATTCTGCTGGAAACATTTATGCTAGCGGGCATACATCTAATGAGTGCGATAAATAATTAGGGGGAAGCAGATGTTAGGAAAAATGTTTAAAGAAGTATATATTGTGTTTCTTTAAAATAACACATTTAGAAATATATATTAAATATACCTTTCTTATTTACTCTTATGAGCACATGAGAGAGTATGAGAATGGGTGTTGTAAACACTATATAAATGTTAGTTTTTACTATTACGTAGCTATAATGAGTTTTTCAGGGCTCTGGTGACCTATTTATTTTTTTTGTTTGTTACTGGCAAATGGACTTTTTTCTTTTACAAATTATTTTATTGATGTCACTCATAACTTTTTCAGGGTCTATTCATTGCTAACATCTTTTAATCTTTCTAGGCTACTAGACCAAAGTTTTAAGGGAGATGTCATAAAAACTCAAGAGTTTCCAGGTATTCTTAGAACTATTGGCAGAAACCCCGTGGGATATCGATTGGCCTGGCAATTTCTGCAGGAAAACTGGAATAAACTTGTAGAAAAGTAAGTAGTGCCAAAAATTGTGCTGTGATTGGAAAAGTTCCTTAACCTTGCCATGGTTTTGCTTTGTTTTTAAAACAACAGTGATAGTCTAAAGGGATTTTTTCTTTTTTTTTTTTTTTTGGATTGAAGATATCCTTAGAAAATACAAAACTGGAATGCATTGTTAGTTGATGCAGCTGGATAGTCAAGTTTTCTGTTCCATCTGGAACAATCCCTTCCGGCACCCACTGACCTATTTGAAGTCTCCCTCCTCAGCACTTTTGCTTGTTTACATCTGCCCTTGTCTAACTCTCACAGCATTTCTACCTCTATCGTTTTCTTCTGGCTACTTCATCTTTTATTCAGCGGTTGGTATATACTTTATACAACCAGATTTTACGCCATTGGGAGGGTAGGAGTCACGTCTGTTTTTCATGCCTAAGCAGTGTTTAGTTAAGTGCTAACATACATGAGGCACTTTATATGTTGAAAGAATAAATATTTCATAATATATTTTGACAATTTCCATTTCTAGGTTTGACCTTGGCTCTCCTGCCATAGCCTTCATGGTAATGGGAACAACAAATCAATTCTCCACAAGAGCACGGCTTGAAGAGGTAAAAAAAAAAAAAAAAAAAAATCTTTCTTTTTAAGCTAAGTGACAATTAGCTAATATTTATGGGGTAGACAAAATACTTTAAAGGTGTGATGAGTTAGAAACAGCCTTTTGTCACTTAGTAGGCATTCTTTTCTGGAGGCTATGCTGGTGACATAAGCAAAAATCAGTTACAAATCAACTAGTGAAAACTGTGCCTTTTCCCAAACACATTAAGTAGTCTTAGCCCTGCTATTAAAAAACTACTTGAAGGGCTGGCCGAGTGGCGCGGTGGTTAAGCGCTGGCTTGGGAAGCTGGCGGCGCCGGTTCGGGTCCCACATATGAGGGCCAGTGACACTGTCCTCAAAAAAAAAAAAAGAAAAAAACTACTTGAGACATTTAATCCCTGATTTAGGATGTTAAAAAAGGCGATCATTAGAGGTATAAGTGACTGAAGTGATCATATAGCTATTAGGAGAGAGGCAGGTCTGGAATGTTGGTTCTCCCCTACCCAACTTCACGATTTCCTATTCTTTATATACCATCTACTTTCAGAAAGAATTTTAGGCAACTTATAAGGTCCATATAGAAAAGAAATCTTACAATAAAGAACAAACAGCTGCATAATGGACAGAAAGAGGTAGCTAGATGAAGAATTTATGCTGAGGCTAATTTATTACAGTTCTACCCTAAATTTATCAAAGCTTCCTAGCCCTCAAGGAAAAATGAGAAAATGGTGAGTTATTCTCATTGTCTGGTAAGAGGGAACCATGGAACATACAAGTTTTTTATAAAAACAGACTTTTGTCCAAGTCTTAAACTCGGAGGAATGTGATATATGTAAGGGTCGTTTTGTGGAGTCCCTTCTACAATAATGTTTTCTACAGTGAAGTTGTAGAACTCATTTTACATGGCCTAAAACATATGTTACATTTAGACAAAAGTTGAGAGCCTAATATTTTTTTTAGGAATACTTCCATTGTATAGTCAGGTTACACCATGATCTAGTGTGATATAGGGAGAGTGCTTTGAAAATGCCAAAGAAATGTCACATCTCTTAGCTTTTTGTCTGGCTTTCAGTAGCCTCACTCAGGCTTGTAAAATTAACATGCACACAATGTTTCAGTCTTGAACTCCAGTGATATCTACAGTGGAGGCATTCTATGTGATGACTGAAGAGCTGTCCAAAAGCTGTGACCAGCGAGACAGCTGTCCAGTGACCAGATCTGTAGCAACAAAACATTTCATTCACTTGTTTATTTATTTGTTTTCTCATTAATTCATTGAAGATATTACATGCTTACTACAGGGCAGGCATGGTTTTAGATCCTGGGCTGTGACAATGAACAGAATAGACAAAGCTACTGCCCTCATGGAACTTAAAGTACTACTGAGAAAATCAGACAGTTACAACCTATGTCAGGTTGAAGCCTGAATAAAGCAAGGGAAGGTATAGGATGGTTGGGGTAGGGAATGGTCCTGTGTTTTATGGGGTGATTACGAGATATTTGAGTGGATACTGAAGGAAATGCAGATATCTCAGAGGAGACTGTTGTGTACATATAATAAACTAATAAACATCAGGTGCCAAAACCCTGAAGCAGGGCATGGAAATGAAAGAGCCTGAGATATTGTCATAATACAGAATGTCCTGCTGACCTTTACGACTTAGGAGTCATCCTGAGCCCTTCCTTCCCCTCACGTCTAATTCATCCCCACACCATTGGCTCTGTCTCCGGCATATGCACCGTATACGCTTCTCTCTGCCCCTTACCCATCCGAGCCTTTCTTATTTTTAGCCTGGTCTGTGGCGATAGCCTCCTAACTGGCTTCCCTCTTGACACTTTGCCATTAACCAAACCATTTTTCCACACTGACAACTGAAAATCAGCCCATGACTCACCCCTTTCTTGAAACCCTGCCTGTTGCTCTTGCAATAAATTCCAAACCTCTCCTTCCCATGTACATGCAACTCTGAGGACCTGGCTCCTGCCCACCTCTCCAGCCAATTCTCACTTTCTGTCCTTGGTCATCCTCTCTCAACACTCCAGCCCCTCAGCCTCCTCCTGCTCCTGGGCCACCAGCTGTTTAGTCTCTAAGCCTCTGCACTTTTCTGTCTGGCTTGCTCTTTCCCCAGTTTTTCACTGGAAAGGCTCATTTATCCTTTAGAGGTTCCAGCTCAGGTGGCACCTTCCCAGATCACTCTGTCTAAAGCAGGCCACCCCAGTTACTAGCACAGCCCTGGTTGATTTTCTTTACAGCAGTACGTTTATAGTAATAATAGTTTACTTCTTGTCGCCCAGATAGACTGTAGTAAGCTCCATGAGGGTAAGGTGCTTGCCTAATTCACTACCTCAGTTCTAGAACAGTAATTTAAGGCAGGAGGAGGAATAAGCACCAGAGAAAACCTTCATGAATAAATAAATGGGTGAGGCTGAGTCCCTGCTACGTGCAGGGTTTTAGGTTCTGCACTGGACGCATGTTACATAACTACCTCCTCACCCCTGCTCTGCATTGTAGAGATGATCCTCATTTAACAAATGAGGAAACTGAGTCCCAGTGAAGTTAAATCATTTGCTGAAGATCAAACAATGGGATAAGTCTGTTTTTCTGTCTATCATGCTGCTTATTGCACAGAACATGTTCTCATAGAGGAAGGTTTGAATCAAACACTCAGATGTGATGCTGCATTTCCCAAGGCAGATGAGATGCGAGAGAGAATTGGGGTCAGGAAAAATATAAGGGTGAAAAGCTGGCTTTGTCACAGCTCTTGTAGGTCTGGTTTTTAGTGGTACTATCATGTTGAACTCCTTCAGGATTAAATCATTTGACCAACTGTAAAATTATTGATGTGGTTTGACTGTTGAAGAATATTCACAATAATTTTTAATTGAATTATCAATTTAATCTTGAATTCTGAGGATGACATAGGTTGACCTACAACTTAAGGTAGGGCAGTGAAGCAGAATAAATGGTTTCTAGGTTGCTACAGCAGGAGGGTACACCTCTACCTCACTGAAAAGCTGAACTGTTTAAAACAACTTTGCATCATTTAAAATTGGAATTCAATCTTTCAAACACCTATTCTTACTCCCCTTATTATCTCCAAACTCATAGTATGATATTATGACATGGATTTTCAAGGAATTCACTGTCTGGAATCCATGCTGAATAAATAATACATCTTGGCCTAGATTTGCTTCCTGTCTACACAATCAAAAATTGATAGATTAACGCTGTGAAAATTTATGGGAAAAGGTTAAGCGCCCTTGAAGGTGCAACAGTAGCACAGTGATCTGTGCTATGGCAGAGCTGCCAGCCTATTCCTCACGTGAGCTTAACGGGGCTATGATACCCAGTGATGAAACAACCAACATATTTTCGAGGAGATAGTCAAGAGTCTCTTATCACTTTCAAACCATGGGGAACTTTGTAGATTTTATCTGGAGGAAACAATACATGAATTGTGGATTAGGATAACAAACTTGGCAAAGCTTGGGGTTTTACCACCATAACTTGCTAAGAACCCCACTTCCCACAGTGTTTCTATAATAACATACAAGGCCAGGTCTGTGGAGAAAGACTGCACTTATGTAGTTGAAACTGTTTTGCTTGGCAGAGAAGACACTGCACATTCTGCTTTTTAGATATCATGTTTTAAAAAACTTAAGTTTGCATCTGTGTGTTTATAACAGAATAGACATTAAATAGACACACTCAATTAAACCTTAATTATAAAGTGATAAACAGTGAAGTCTTTTAGAATCTGGCAACTGTGAATAAATAAAAAAGCTGCAGGGAAAAAAACACAAAACTTGACATCATGAGGCATGAGCTCATTTCATATAGCTTAAGTTTGTATACATAATCGTATCCAGACACCTGGCACTGCCTTCTAGATAGAGTTTTGACAAATACTGCAATTTTGGTTTCAGTTTTCTTTTAACTAGCCTGAACTTATATTTGTGTAATGTAATAAAGCAAAAATTTCAAAACCCGATTTTTCCTCACAAGGTGAAAGGATTCTTCAGCTCTTTGAAAGAAAATGGCTCTCAGCTCCGCTGTGTCCAACAAACAATTGAAACCATTGAAGAAAACATACGTTGGATGGATAAGAATTTTGATAAAATCAGACTGTGGCTCCAAAACGAAAAGCTTGAACTGCTATAACAATTCGTTCCCTTGCCGGTTCCTATGATCTGTAATCACCAAAATTTTGTGGAATGTGAATCTTTTCAAACTAGAGATGGCTGTTTTGGCTTCTAGTGAAGATACTTCCCCTTCCTTCAACTCCTTCTTCATGTGACTAGTCCTGTGAAAAGCCTGGCTGTTAATTTTTTTACCGACGGGTTATTGCTATCATGTGTTTCATTTACAGGTATTGCCCTACAATGTAAATCCAAGTGATGAGTTCCACATTACGGATGAGTAAAGTATCTTTTTTTTAAAATTAAAATTTATTGGGATGACAATGGTTAGTAAAATTACATAGGTTTCAAGTGTACAATTCTGTAGTACATCATCTATAGATTGTCTTGTGTTCACCACCCAGAGTCAGTTCTCCTTCCATCACCATGTTTTTGACCCCCTTTAGACTCTTCTTTTTTTTAAAGATTTTGTGACATCTTTTTTATTATTATTAGTTATAGGTGTACAAAACAATGCAATAATGATCTTTTTCACCCCTTAAAAGTGACTCCCCCTCTCCGCTCTTCTGCTCCCCCGCCCATATCATACATATCTATTACAATTCCATTGACTCCATTCCCACACTATACTCCACATCCACCCCTCTCTGCCCTTATGCTCTAACCACTATTGTCTGTGTCTATGAGTTTTTGTTTGTTTGTCTTGTTCCTTTGTTGCCTTCAGTTTATTTTTTTTTTTAGGGCAGAGTCACTGGTCCACATATGTGGGACCCGAACCGGGGCCGCTGGCTTCCCAAGTCAGCGCTTAACCTCAGTGCCACTCGGCCAGCCCTGTTGCCTTCAGTTTTATATCCCACATATGAGGGAAGCTATAAGGTTCTTGGTTATTCTTCTCATTTTATATATATATATTTTTTTTGGTTAGCCATCCTGCCACCTGTTGGCTGCTCATCGGCAACTCAGCTCGGGCTGGCATTGAACCGCTGTTGCTCAGAGCTCAGCTCGCACTCTTGAGCGAGCTCTTAACCAACTGAGCCACTGGGCCGGCCCTCTCATTTTATATTTTTATATTTTTATTTTTTTAATATTTTTGAGGGCTGTGTCACTGGCCCTCATATGTGGGACCCGAATCAGGGCCGCTGGCTTCCCAAGCCAGCGCTTAACCACCGTGCCACTCGGCCGGCCCTCATTTTATATTTTATATTTAATTCCCAGTCTCCAAACCTGTCTTCCCCTCTCTTTGTCATTCACAAATTGATTTGGCAGTCTCCTCAGAACCCCGAACAGTGGGAACTACTGAACAATGAGTGGCTGTCTGGATCACTAAGCCACAGTGAGCCTGGTCTGCTTTCCACCTTCTGTTCCTTGCTGCATGCCTGGGGCTCACTTGTAGGGCTACACTGTCAGCCTTCCTTGACCTCTGGCTTTAGCTCAGTCTCCCAGTAGGGCAGATTGGAGCTGGGGCAGAGGACAGAAGAGGTGAGATGTTTATTTCCCTAGTTCTCTTGCAGGTTGCCTCAGGCTGGCCTTCACCGAAGGTCTCAGCTCCAGAGGGGTGGCCCTCTTTCCCACCACAGCCTTTTCTGTATTTGCATTGTAGTAACTGCTTCCTCCTCTCATCCCTTGAGGATGAGGGTTGAAGTGGGAGCCTGCCTCTTACTAGACCTGGCTATACTTGTGGTTTACATACATCATGGCCCCTACAATTGTTTTAAAAAAACAAAACCAAAAACCTTTTATAGAAGCCTCCTCAGAAATCCTAATTTGAGTGTGTCATCTATTTCTTCAGGGACGCTGTCTGATACACTGTCCCTTTTTTTTTTTTGGTGGGGGGGATTTGTTTGTTTTTTTGAGGGCGGTGTCACTGGCCCTCATATGTGGGACCGAACCCGGGCCGCTGGCTTCCTAAGCCAGCGCTTAACCACCGCGCTATTCGGCTGGCCCTCCACTGTCCCTTCTTAAACAGCAGAGTACAATTCAGGTCTAGAAGAGAAAACTTTCATTTGAAGTTGATCCTGAAAGCTATGGTCTTTAGGTAGGTAGTGCTGCTTCTTCCTGCTCTTTATTTGGCCTTGTTTATAATTCCTGAATAACCACTATTGTCACTTATTGCCAATAAGTCATTGCAGAGTCTCCAGTAAATAACGTATTGCGAAACTGAAAATATTTGCTTAAATTATTCTAAGTGAGGATGATGTATTGTCTTTGAAGTCTTTTATGTGTTTTTAAAAAATATACAGCAGAATTTTCAAGGTAAAGGAATATGATATGAAAAATTTCAAATCGTGTGCTCACACTAAGAATAGTGATTTTTCTGGACATAAATGTGTTTACAATTCCATTTCTATACATGTAGCATGGTTTAATGATTTAAGAAATAAAAACAAACAGAAATCACCAGTAACTTCCACCCCCTAGGCATTTTCCTTCTAAAAAATATACAAAGCCGAGATTTGAATGTAAAATATTTTTCTTTAATTGTATTTTATATCTTGATTAATGAAACGGAAATAGTGGTTTTCAGTTTTGGTTACCTAAAGAATCTCTTTTCATTTGCATTTGGAGTAGCCCATTTTCTAAACAGACACACTATTGCCATGACAATGTGCAAAAACCTTTTCTGGTAATAAAAAAAGTTGTGTTATTACCTGTAAGCAGTTATTTTTAATTATTTCCTCCTGGTTAGAAAGGAATGATTTAAATCATCCTGTAGCTTAATCAAGTCATCATTAATTACTAGCAAACACCCAAGTCTTGAAGACCTTTCTGATAAACAAAAAGGCCTATTTGAAGTACCTTAAATAAATGTTTACTTTTATAGGTATTTCTTAAATCTGTGGATTTCAGTACGTCATTTAAAAATACTTTATATATGCATGGAAGTTAGTAATACTGCAGCCATATCCTTGCAAACACACCTGTCAATGTCCAAGGTGCCACCTTTTTTTAACAATTGAAAAAAAAACACCATACTAACCAAATGAAAGAATTAGATATAGTTAAAATCCCTCAGGAAATGTGTTTTATTTTTTTGTTAGTGCCTTGAAAAGATCTGTTTAGTCACCACAACACTGACTTATATTTCTTAGATTTAGAATAGAAAATGCCTCTATCTTTGATGGGATAGAGACATAGCACTTAAAGTGGGTAAAGTTTGAAATCGCATAGGTATGTGCATAAATTTTAAAGAGAAGTTTTAGAGAGTATGAACAAAATTTGATGCCCATTATAAGCTGTGTTATTATTTTTGCTTGCCCCCCACCCCAGCTCACATGAGACAGTATTGGTGATATACTGGGGGTGCCAAAAAAATGTACACACGACTTGTATTCATCTTTTGTTATCAGTATATACTATTACAATTTTAATACAGTTTTTGTTTCTTTTTTTAAAATGTTTATACTTGCTTTTGGCACCCGCTGTATTTGGTGAAGTCAGCTAAGTCCTAATAAATAAAACCTTTAAACTGATGCTAAGGATGGCTGTGCTGTCTGAAACAAGAAATTCCAAATCAGTTTATGAAAGGTACCTGATATCCTTTCCTGCATTCACTACCAGGAAGGAAAGATGAAATTAAATATTTATCAAAATCCCATCAACATCAGTGCTATGTTCATGAACAATTCACTCAGAATCTGAGAAACCATTCAAAGTTGTAGGACATCAGAGCCTAGTTCGTAAGTTGCTGTAGGGAGGAAAAGCACATTTTTAAATTTCTGATATTTTGTTTTGTTTTATATTTGGTAAACCTAACTTCCATAAAGCCAGATGCTATACAGTGCAAAGACAAGCGTGGCTCTAAGAAAACAAGTGCTATTCAGGTTTTACAGAGAGAGAATGGAAAGCCCAGCTTAACACGGTAAACCAACAGAGTTCAAGCCATGAATATTCTAAGAAGTAGATTTTATTATTCTTGGAACTTGCTATGCAGTGACATAGAGCCTGCATTTTGCTCTTCTGACTTGCTTCAAGTCTCAGTGTGTCTTGTGCTGGCTGTAAGGTGCAGAAGTCCTAACCTCTGATCAGGAAGAGTTCAACCCCAAAAAGGATGCAGTGCTTCCTGGTCTCATCTACGAGTATTAATTTATTATTAGCCGCCCAAGAGGAGATATGTGCACAATGTACAATATTTTATGTTTGACTTATAAACATTAGCCCAAAGAAACGTCAAATACAGTTCAAAAGCCCAAAGAGGAAAGAAGTCATAAGATCAGAACACTGAAGAAGGTTTAAAGCACTGTTTTCCAAATGCTAACAACAACAAAAATGAAGTGCAAACTGAAAATGCTACTGAGAATTACAGGCACTGTGTGTAAAATGTGCAAAAGTTTGCAAAAGTTTTTCTTTTTTTGTGTGTTGCTTTAAGAAACTATCAAATGTATCTCTTAGAAATATAAAGTTCCTTTCTCTCCCAACTGAAGGCAATTTTTAAAAATGCAAAGTTTATCGATACTCAGTACAATATAGCACAGGTGAACCAGACAAATTCAATTTCTTTCCAGGAAAAGAATAACAAACCAATGTTTAGGATGTCAAAAGACAACAAACACCACTGTCTAGAAGCCACCCAGAAAAATTTCTGTTGTCAATGCCTTTTGTTCTTCAAAAGTCACCATCTACCAGCTGAAGATTTTATATGCAGATACCCTGCAAAAGTCAATGAAAAAAAAATCTAGTGAATCACTTGATACGAATTTTTTTTTTTCTTGGTTACAAGGTATAGTAAATGCAACACCTAGAAAAGCATGGTATAACAAACAAGAAGGAATTTCCTATAAGTAAATATGAGAGTGGATTATTAATAGAATTTTTTTTTAATTTTGGGGAAAATCTTGGGAGCAGTTCTAATGAGTACACATCCCTCTTTACAGGAAATAAAAATGGATCACAGTGAGAGCACCTAACCAATTGAACCTACATTTTGATTTCCTTTAGGCTTTGGTTGGCAAGCAGTTAGAAGCTTTTATGGCTTAGAATAAGACCTCTTCTTTCTGAAGTTAATAAGATAGGGCTCAGCTCTCAAGATTTTCTCATCTATATGAGCTTTTCAGTCACATAAAGTAGAATCAGACATAGTATTTCTAAAACTAAGATGAACAAAAGTGGTCAGTCTTTTCCTTTGCCCTTGCTCCAAAAACCCTGTAATTTCCACCAGACCCTAAGGGGTACTTCTCCCCGCCCACCATGTGTTGTCACTTTGGGTAATATCAATATCATCAGGACATTTCACTATAAGGGGTAACACACATGCTGATTTTGTTTTGCTGCAGTAACCTGCAATCATGAGAGTTTGGGTTTCAAAGAGTCAACTAGACTTAAATGGTCATTTTCTTTAAGAGCCTGGCCTAATATTTGAAAGAGTGCTTAATTATAAGATTAAGGGTTTTAAACATTCCAGGAGCACAACCATCCCTCCAGTGCTTTTCAGGGAATTAATCCATAGATTTTGCAATGTGCATTTCATGCCAATAATATAAAGGGAACATGAAATAAGAAGTGGACTTAGTTTCTCTCACCTATAACACAGAAGTTGGTAGAAGGTTTGGTTGACTTCATTTACAACAAACAGCCAACTTACCAAATGTAAACTTTAACTTGAATTTTTTTCATCTGCTTTTGGCTTGGAAGTTTCCTCCTTTGCCTAAAACGGAAAGCAAAACCATCAATGAGCTCTTTCTTTTCTGGATTAAGTATCAAAACTGATCAACCAGAAGATTCTTATGAGGAACAGGGCTTCTCAGAATTAAAGAGGCAAAAGATAGCAATTACTGGTCCTTTGTAAGTATCTCTTTTTCATTTAGCCCAAATACTGAGTTCTTCCTCTTCAAGTTTATAAGGTAAAAATAATGTTGAGTGATTCTAAATGTTTACTTTTTTTGAAGACCAGGATAATTTAAGAAAACAAAACAAAACATAGGATGGTACTTGGATGGTACTGTTCATTTATTCTATGGTGGTCTATCCTTTTCCTGTACGTGGGGGTATTGCTGGCCAGCTAATCCACTCAGCACATAGGGTTATCATACTTTTTATTTTTTGTTAAAGGGTGGATTATGCATTCTGTATAACTGAAATTAAATAATAAGCAAATCTATTTGAGATTAATGACATGAACAAGTAATTATCAATCTGGTTTCTTATATTCTTTATGGACTTCACTATCTTGTGTTTTTTTTTGTGTGTTTTTTTTCCTGAGGGCAGTGTCACTGGCCCTCATATGTGGGACTTGAACCAGGGCCTCTGGCTTCCCAAGCCAGCACTTAACCACCATGCCACTCGGCCGGCCCACTATCTTGTTTTTTTATTGAGGTATAATTGATATATAATATTAGTTTCAGGTATACAACATAATGATTTGATATTTGTATATATTATGAAATTATTGTCACATTAAGTTTAGTTAATATGTCACCGTACATAGTTACAAAAATTTTTCTCTTGTGATGACAACTTTTTTTTAAATTAATTAATTTATTTATAATTAGTTTCAGGTGTACAACACAATGCAATAGTTATATTTTTACCCCTCAAAGTGACAACCCCCCTACCCCAATTCACCATTCCACTCCTCCCCCCGATATCATATATATCTATTACACTTCCTCTGACTCCCTTCTACATTATAATCCACATCCCGTGACTATCTATATATTCACTTACAGTTGGTATACAATATTATACAACATCAGCTTCAGGTGTACAGTGCAGTGATTGTGATGGCAACTTGTAAAATCGACTGTCTTAGTAACTTTAAAATATGCAATAGAGTGTTATTAACTAAGTCATCATTTATTTTATAACTAGACTTTTGTACCTTTTGACCCCATTCACCCATCTGATCCACCCGCAGCTTCTGCAACCACTAATCTATGAACCAGTGTTTTTCACAGATTCCACATGTCAGTGAGATAAAGGTTTGTCCAGCTCTGAGTTTTATTGATCCTTTGTATTGTTTTTCTGGTCTCTATTTCCAATCTGATCTTTATTATTTCCTTTCTTTTGCTAACCTCAGGCTTAATTTGTTCTTTTTTTCTAGCTCTTTGAGGTATAGAGTTAGTTGTTTATTTAAGATCTTTCTAATTTGTTAATATATGCATTTATTGCTATAAACTTTCAGAACCATCTTTTCTGTGTCCCACAAGATTTGATATATTGTATTTTCACTTGTTTTGAGATATTTTTATTTCCCTTTTGACTTCTTCTTTGACCTATTGGTTGTTCAGAAGTGTGTTATTTAGTTTCCACATAATTGGAGATCTTCTCACTTGCCTCTTGTTTATTTCCAGTTCCATACCACTGTGGTCAGAGAAGATAGCTGGTATAATTTCTTTATATGTCTGTTAAGTCAATTTGTTCTAAAGGACGGCTCAATTCCAATATTTCCTTGTTGAATTTCTGTCTGATTGATCTATCCATCGCTGATAATGTGATATTCATGTCCCCTATTATTGTTAAGTTGTCTATTTCTCCCTTAAGATTGTTAGTATTTACTTAATATATTTTGGTGCTTGGATGTTGGGAGCATATATTAATATATTTACAGTTTTTATGTCCTGATGTACTGACCACTTTATCATTATATAATGACCTTCTTTGTCTCTTGTAACCATTTGTGGCTTGAAGTCTCCTTTGTCTGATATAAGTACGGCTATACCCGCTTTCTTTTGGTTTCTGTTTGCTTGGAAAATTATCTTCCATCCTTTCATATTTGTGTCTTTAGAGATCTGTAAGTGTCCCAAAGCAGGGAAGATCTCAATCAGTACCTAGGTTCCAGCTGATTAAAATCTGCTCTGTGAAATTCTGGCTTTGGAAGTATGCAAATATACGAATATATAGTCCTGTGGGACTGCAGGATATGTAATCTAGAGGTGTTGCCCTGGCAGCAGTTGCAAATATCGGTGTACCAGAGGAGGGTATAAGTCCCTTTCCAGAAAGTATCGGTAAGCTGGAGTGAAGCAGAGAGAGAGAGCAAAGATGCCGGCCAGCAGCCTCCATCCCTGGTAAGTATTTCAGCAGGCCTCTAGGTGTGTGTTCAATTAGATGCCCGTCCCTCCAGCTGACAAGATAAGCCATTAAGGCTCTTTCACAGAAAGTCTGGGAGCCTGTGGATCAACTGCCTTTGAGATGGGCTCTGTGGCTGTCAAGTCCAAGCGTGCCAGCCCATTAAGAACCATTTTATCAGTTCACTATAGCTTTGTGGGTCTGGTGGATGCAAGCCTTGCTGGCTTTCAAAGCTAGATGTTTTGGGGGCTTGTCTGAGGTGCATGTCTTAAAAGCTGGGGTGCCGGATGTGGGTTTCAAACTTAGTTCTTCAGGGAGAACCTCCAGCTTTTGCATTCCCTCCTGATAGTGGGTTGCCATATTGAGGGTAAGTGTTATGGCAAGATTGTCTCAGATGCTCCTGTCTGCTTTGCTGTGAGTTTTTTTTTCTCGTTTTCTTATGAGTAGGAGTCACTCAGCTACTTTTTTTTTTTTTTCCCCAGAGGAAATTGTTCCACATGTAGCTGTAGATTCAGTATGTGCATGAAAGGAGGTAAGTTCAGGCTCTTCCTATGTTGCCATCTTGAATTGGAACCATCTTATTTTAAAGAGTTTTGATGTAGTTGGACTATTGTTTTTAAAGCTGTCTCATTAATTTCTCATTATAGTTAGGGGATCACAGTAATAACCATTTGAATCATATGTTATAGGAATTGGAAGGGGTCCAGAAGTTCTCTAATCCAACTTCTATTAATGCCTGATTCTAAGAAACCAGAACCTATAGCTTCTACTTATTAGCTTTAGTTCTACCTTCTGCAGCAACAAGAAAAATTATATACTAATAGTCCTCCTTCCCAGGTGGTGTCTAATGAATATTTTGGACCATAGAATTATGGAAGATCTTAGATTTTCTATATACCACTTCTACATTCTAAAATGTATATAAACCACATTCTCTGGGGGTGCTCCCCCCCATTTTAAGACATCTCAATTTGCAGTGGTTCTTACAATGAATAGCATGCATATCATAATCAGATTGATATTTTTCTTAATGATATATAAAGTAATAGTTTATTTTACAATGGGTGGCAATTAAGATTTAATGAAATACAGTATATGAACCTGTACTGGCAATGCATTATCCAAGTAAAAATGTGTAGTTGCAAGTGGTGGTCTGGGTCTTTGGAGTGTTGAAAGTTTGGAATACATTCACTCATCCCAACATTCCCCAAACGCTCAATCCATTACGTCATCAACTCTAAGACCCAAACGCATACTAATGAGAGATCAAGTGAACTAAGGAGGAGTTAATGATATAGCAACCAGCATGTCATTGCTGATAGGCAGAGCTGAAGAATCTTAGATCTTTTAAGGAGATGAAGGGATAGAGGGAAATAGGGTAGTAGAAGGGCTACTAAGTTTTAACTAAGATGAAGAGATTGAAAATATTGGAGAGAGTTGATTATCAATTGCTGAGAGAAGGAAAGAGGGTTTGTCAATAGTTAAGTGGGAAGGAGACCTTAGGGAATTTTCTGCCAAGTGGCCTCCATTTTTCTCTTTGAAGTAGCTATCTGCAGACACTAGGGGCATTTGGCTGGCAGGGAGTGAGAGGAGCATGAGCTCTGCGGAAGGGACGAGGGCCTAGCACAGGGCCAGCACAGACAGCTGAGCTGCCACTGGGCACCATAAAATTACAGTGGCCTCCTCCATACTCTGTGCCATAGTCTCCAGGTCAGCATAGGACTCTGGTGGTGTTTCACAATTGTATTAAGAATGTCCATTTAGATAAAGTACCAATTAGTTAAAAAAAAGGTCTTTAAAACTTCAATTTCTTTACCAAGACAGGCTAGAGGATACACAGCACTTAATGCTTAAATTATTTTATTCTAAATAGATTTCAATCAGAAATTAAATGACTAAAAGGATAAATGCCACTTCATGCAACTGCTAAACTAATTTGTAATAGATTTACTGCTCTGTTTACCTTTGCAGAAGAATCCTTTGCTTTTCCCCCATTCTTGGGTGCTTTGGAGCCGACAGCAGTCTTCTTCTTGCCTTTGTCCTAAAGCAAAGGAAAGGTAATGAGGCTATTGCTATCATTAATCCATGTAGCAATTAAGGAGTGGCTGCAAGCAAAGCTATTCTTTCAGTAGCCTGGAGATATCATTGGCCTTAGTTCAACTTTCCACCACAGCATGAACATTATATACTTGGTTTAAATTTTGTAATAATGGAATTTAATTAAATAATGGAAAACTCTGGATGTTTTAGTCATGATTTTTTGTGAACAATGGTGAATGTACACAGAAGTGATTAAGGTAAGAAGTAAAAAGGATAAAAATGAGAAAAATGTGGGTCACACTGATGCTCTGCCAATTTCCACGATGCATGATTCACCCAGACCTGATTTTGCTCATCAAAACAGTGCTTGTTTCTCTTAGGACTGGTTTTATGTGCTAACAGAGTAAGATCAGGACACTGTTTTTCGAGTTATGGAAGAGAAATGTAACAATGGAGACAACCACAGAAAGCTGGGGGAAGTGATATATATAAAAATAAGTCCATTTGCCAAAAAGGCATTATTTATGATTTCCCGGGAAAAATAGGATGCTGGGGCAGACTAGAAATTAAATCACCCAATATGGGCAGAGCTGACAAATCGGTGATTGGAAGGTATGCTTAATAATAGCTTAATAACAGCAAGCAGAGCTACAGTGTTAATTCTTCTGAAACTAACAATGAAGGACACTCATTTCACTGTTTCTTCTACTTGATTTATAGAGGGATGTAATTTATAGGTAAAATGCGACACACTTATACACCTGTTGAGTTATACATTATTTTTTCCATTCACTAATTACATTTTGAGCACCTGCTATATACTAGGCATTCAGCTAATGCTGAGCTCGGAGGTAAAAAACACATTGCTACTGTATAAAGTTCATGGCTCCATGGTGTGATGAACACATGACTATAGGTAACCCGGAGGGCAGGGAAGCGAGAAGTGGTAAGAGAAGTCTTCCTGAAGAAGCTGAAGGTTGAACTGGGCCCTGAGGGATGAGTAGGAGAGTCAGCCAGCTGGGGAGGGCATGGGCATGAGAAGGTGGGTGCCGTTAGGAACTGCTTTCTTTTTAAATGAACACAGACAAAGCATTATTGTATTATTATTGTATAGTGTGGCAATCAAAAATGATGGTAATGGGGAAGCAACATGGACTTAGGAAATAATGTAGTATTATATATGGACTCTAAGTATAACTATAAAACATACATAGGGGAAAAAGACAAGAACTATAGAAAACAGTGTTTGTGGTATAATGGAATTATATATTTTTTTCTTTTCCCTTTGGCATCACTGAATTCATTTTACAGTTAAAATTATATATGTGTACACACATTCAAAGAAAGTCAATATGAAAAAGCATAATACCTTTGCTTTGTTTTCTGTGGTTGAAGGACAGCTGTCAAAATCCCTTGAGAGGGCATCAGTGGGGTCTTGGTCATCTGCAGGTTTCTGAGACATTAACAGGAATAACCATCAGTAAAGATGCACAAGGCAAAAATGCTAGATGGTTCATTTTCCCACAGTACTGAAAATAAAAGATGTTTATTAAAAACTTCCTAACAAACATATTACAAAGGAAATATTAATACAGGAAAATCTTGACAGCTTTATTTCCTTCTACTCTTTTATACAAGTTGGTTAGTGTTCTCTGAGCCTCAATGCTTCTAATCTGGAAAATGGAACTGCCTATTTTGAAGGGTTCTCTTGGGAAGACTAAATGAAAGAGAAATAATAATACACTTTTACATGCACTTGGCATCATATCATGCACAGGGTAGGCATTCAATAAATTTTAGATTTCTAAATTGTTAAAGTTGCAACTAGAATTAAAAAGTCTTTATAGAAACATGCAACTATGGTATTTACCTTTGATTTCTTGGGTTTCTCTGTAGGTGGTGGCATTGGTTTGCCCTTCAAACAAAGCAGACTATTGGTTAGACATAAATCTTTGTAAAGGTCTACTTAGATGTAGTCGGTGTTTATATAATCTATATTATCTAATGAGTTGACTTGGGAAAATGGAGTATATATTTGCAATGACTGGTAAACCTCGATTCCTATTATTTCCACACCAGCTCTGCTTAATTACTACCTTGTAACTATTTCAATAGCCTTGGGGAAAATGCAAGAGTGAGTGTCTGGCCCTGGCACTGAAAGAAACACTAATTATTTAGGAACTTTCTGCCATCATGTGTTATAATTCTACAAGTAACTTGTGTTTTTATGCCTTATTTACAATAGCTTATATTTCAAAAGGATTGGAGGCACTGGAACAGTCTACAGATACACTAGGTTTTTCTCAGTCAGGATTACAAGTCCAACTCATCAAGACTTTTTTCATCTACCAAGGTAAGGACATTAAATAATACATTTCCCAAAGAATGCAAGCAGGGTCGGGTGGTACTATCAAAGCAGGGAGGATTCCAGCAGGATACAGAATTGCTATTTTGAGGAATACTGACCAAAAGCAAAGAGACTTGATTCCTGTAAGAGGAGACACTGACACTGTAATACTCTTTAAACCAGGGAGTCAGCAAACCCACCAAATGAAGTGGTACAGAAAGAAGGGTGTCATTTGGACTTCCGTGTTTTTATTTGATGAACAGTCCTAGAAAGGGTTATTCATCATCTAACTGACTTGCAACTAGGAGCCAAATAGAAAGGGGTGAGGTACAGGCCAGGCTGACCTAAAGAAAAACTGGCTTCTATGTTAGAGACAAAAGGCCAGGACTTTTTGACCGAGTATATACTTATAGAAAGAGGACTTGTGAGTGGGAATATGGTTTTGTCTGCCTTCACACAGTGCTGGTGGTGGTGTAGGAGAAGGAAGAAAGGGGGACTCCAGGTCTTGGAGGTGCGTTATTTGCCCTATTAATTATTTCAATACGAGCTCCTCTGCTGTTCTCCTTCAACAGAGAGACTCGGCTTCAGTTACGATTACAAATCTTTTTTTATGGCCTTTTCTTGCAAAGAGAATTCATCTTTGTGCATGCCTTGGAATCCTTGTTAAGCATCAGTGAGTGACATTATTCAACTCTCTTTATGCCATTGTGCCCAGCATAAGAGAACATCAAATGATATTGGCTCAAATAAATATGAAACAGAATCCTAGACAGCCTGCTCATCAGGGACACATAAAAAATCGTCACATTACATTTCTATGCGATCGTTAAAGTGTACCTCCTATTCATTTCAAGTGAGGTCTGAATTAAAAAGCTTTGTCATATATACTCAATCTCGATATTTGTTTTCATTTACCTTATCCTTGTCCAAGAGATGTCTGTACTCAGGTGGGATAGTATCATCTCTCTCTCCCAACTTATCTCTATGTTCAGCCTTAGCTTTTTCCTATAAACATTGAACAGATATAATTAAGATTCCTTTCCTGCTTCACTTAGGGAATACATTCTGAAATGCAGCATTCAGCATTTATTGTACCGTACATTTCTGGGGCAAACCATATGGTTTTATTTTTTTAAGCAACAGAACAACAAAACGGATGGATGACTTGAACAGGCTACGAGCTGATGAAAAAAATGTAAACCCATGTGCTTCTTATAGGTCCATTCACATCTGTGAATTTTCTACCTGCATTTTAAAATGAAATAAATGATTAAATAATTATCCTTGGAAACCATTTAAGGAGATAAAATCCAAGGGTGTAAAATATCTTTCTGTGTGTTTCACTTTTCCAATAAAAAAAAATCAAGTCACCGTACCTTGGCATTTAGAGAGGTAACCACTACCACTCTGACTATTGCTAGGCAGCCCTGAGGGAGCAGGACACGCAACAAATCTGAATGGACGTGCTGACTGCTGGTGCTGTATCTGCCATTGAGTAAGCAGGCCTTACCCACCAGCATCACCACCTCAGCGGGGCCTGGTCTCTCTTTATCACAGATTCAGTGACACTAACTCTCCCTCGGCCAAGGGGTGGGGCTTTAGATTTTATTTTTCTGCATCATTACAATTTCGTGTTTCAAATATAGGTTAAGTTCACATTAGCAAGTTCCTATGACAATGATAGAATCATGACCTAATGATTCTTTGAAATGCTCCATCTTTGGGACATCAATTTGACTGGTCAGTTACTTCCTGGTTCCAAGCCAAACCGATCGTTGAATATTGCATATTGTTAAGTATAAATAAGTACTTATACATGTTGTATAAGATATGTAGAATGAACAATTTGTGTAGACACACCGCTGGACAGTGCTGAACTCCTGGTCAACTTTCTTTTGGAGTTTGCATGCTTCATTAGTAATGATGGCAGAGAAGGAAACCTCTGCCAGCTAGGTGATCTCTGCCACTACATGCACAGAGCATGTCAACCTAAAAATCGCACATATGTGGGTGTCACATATATGATGTTTTTACTACCAGATAAAACCAAGAAAAGTTAATGTGGTAAGAGAATACCATTAACAAAGCAGAGCTGTGCTTTTCCAACATGACAAAGTTTAGTCTCACGAACAGGACCTTTGCCTGAATCTGTGACAGAAAAGTCCTCATCGAGGAAGTAAAAAAATGCAGCGTAGACCACAGAGGGAAAAAATGAGACCTAGGTTATCCAACTGTTCATTAACTTCAGACAACAATGTGTTTTTTTTGCCATAAAAAAAAAATCTTAAATTTTCACTTCTTTTTTTCCTTATACCTTGATTTTGTCCTTTATTGGCTTGTTCTCATCTGGATCAGGCTGCCTTTGCCCTAGACTGTCAGAAAGTTCATCCAGGGCATCGTCAAGATCTTTGTTGTCACTCTGTGAAAATGTAAATCTGAATTAGTCACTGGTTGGCCATACCAGGTCATCCTTTGGAGTGTGGCCCCAACACTGCCACTAAGACTTCCATAAGCTCATGGGGCTTTCCCCAGAGAGATGGGCAGGGTAGGTGGGAGGCACTGGACTGCCAACCCTTCGTTGGTGCTTTTTTCCCTGCTCTCTGGCTCTCAGCCCTTCTCTGTGCCTGTCTACCCTTGCCCCATCCCCAGGCATCTCTCTTCTAAGAAAACAGGTCTTTCCTAAAAAGATGGGGTTCCTGGCTTGATTTCCTGGAAAATATATGTCTTAAGATGCTTTCAGTGTATGTAACACTCCTGGTGACAGTCTAATATCCCCAGCAAAGAAAACTCCTATAAGTTATGATAGGTTTGTTTATTCTTTGATTCCCAAGCATATTCATGTACATAAAGCTATATACCTGGTTTTAGTGATGGCTCCAAAACATTTTAAAACTAGACCCTCTGATGGGAAGAGTGATGGGAAAGGTGTGCTTTTAAAGCATACTTGTGAAAAGGCAAAAAGGCATTTGATTACAGATGTCTACTAATAGCCTCAATCAGGGCAGAACCTCTTACCTGAGGATTAAGAACTAAAGTATAAATGGCAGCCTGGTTATTAATGAGTCTTCCTTTCTGTTGCACAGGGACTTTCATCATTGTGGGTGCACACATAGCATTTTACTGGTTTTAAGTGCTTCTTGAGAGCCTAGGATTATAGCTGCTAATGGTGGAGCTGCTCACAGCTGGGTCTGGGCTTTGTCATTTGTACCTCTGGATATTTTCAGATGCTCCCAAGACTGACCCAACAGGATGAAAATTCATTCAGAATCTCAGACTACAGCACTACGCAAGCTTTGATGCTACATCAAAAGGAAAGGAAGCATAGCAGACTTCACTAAAGCTACTTCATCTCCATCTAGCAAATGAGGCAGGTCTCAACCCAAAGAGATGAGGATCTGGTTTAGGGCAATCTCGAGCTTTTGATGTGCCGTGGTCTCCTCGATAATTTCACATTTGGTACTGCACAGAAAATTAATCAAGGAAGTCTGGAACAGCTTTGGACCCACAGTCTTGCCTCAGAATATGTAAATAATTAAAACAATATTGATGCTGAGGTTTTTCCACTGCTAGCATGAAAATGACAAACTCTTCCTGGTGTGAATGGGAGGAAAACAATGCTATTCCATGACATATTTGTGAGGATTTTTTGGGGGGGTGGGGGAGGGGGGATTCAAGCATTGAACAATTCCATAAAATAAACTTGAGGTTAAATAATGGATAGTATTTACAGCATGTGTCAAGAAAAATATAAACGTGGAGAAAAACAATTATCAGGAAAGCTTTTTTAAAAATCTAATAATTTAAATTCAAATATACACATTGCACTTTCAATTCTAATAAAGCAACAATATTAAGCTCCTCGACTATGTAAAATATTTTCACATACATTGTTTCATTAACCATCTTAGATATTTCTCTGTCATTTCCCTAAATCACCAGTCATATCTAAAACAGAAGGTGCCCAATCTTCCTAACAATTTTGTCTACTTCCATTTACTTTAAGCAGGAATCCTATTTTCTTTCTTCTTCTTGTTGCGGCTCTGAAAATAAATATTTATAAAGTATATTGCTTACCCGAGTGTCAGGGGGTGGAACTGCAGAGCGGGTGGTTGGAGTTGGGCTTTGGGAAACCACTTCAGAGATGGCGGCTGCAAGTTTAGCGTCTTCAAATGGCTTTTGTAAAAAAAAAAAAAAAAAAAAATGTTCCTCAGTGATATGTTGTATAAAAAATTATGTCCACATGCAGTCACTTGAATACAGCTCTTAATATAGCTATATGATTAAGTCTCTTGATCCAAATGGATACATAGTAACACAGAATCTTAAATGCAATTTTTATCCTAGTTCCTATTCCATAGTGTTTTTTCCCCACAATTTCCTATTTCCTATTCCCATTAATTTTTCTAAATGTTGTTCAATAATCTAATGACTTAGAGCTTCATGGCTTGTTTACATTTTTCTTATTGTACATTTAGGTTGTCTGCAGTTTTTCAGCTTTTCTTCTTTGTAACTGGTTGTCCTGAATCAAAGTTCTGGAAATGGTTCTCTTTATGCTGCTAGCTATATCCTGCCAATCTGCCCTCTCAAAAATTGCAGAAATTCATTCTGCTAAAAGCAAGGAAAGAGCTTGCCTATTTCCCAAGGCTTTGCTCACCTAAATATTTTAAATTCTGATTAATAGATTAGGTATAAAACGATGTGCTACTACTGCTTTAATACTTGGTATATGGTATGAGGTTTGATTTTTATTACTTTTTCTTAATGTTAATTAAATAGCATTATTCCAGAATATTTCTGAAATAATTTCTTCTCTCATTTAAAAAATATACTAAGTCTGTCATTTATGTTCATTTCCATTCTTGTTCTTTTTCCATTAACCTGTGGCTTTGTTTGCTGAGTCAGAACTGTATTTTATCATTATTGTATAATGAAGCCTAGTGTTTAGTTAGGTTAACCTTCCCTAAAAAGAGTGAAAAATGTTTTTCAATATTTTTTTCGTATTTTATGCAGTTATTTTTCAAATAAATTTTAGATAATAATTTTGAGTTATATTTTAATAAAAATATTAACATAAAATGATAATTGTCATCATTCTTTCAAGACATTTAGTCAAACTGTCTTAGATATATGGGTTTGAATTTCTTCATGTTCTTGTTTTTCTATTCATTTTTTCTTCTTTTTTTTTTTTTTCATTTCTTTCCAGTTTTGTGGAGATATAGTTGGCATACATCATTGAGTAAGTTTAAGGTATTGACTTGATACATTTATATATTACAAAATAATTACCATCATAGCATTAACTAACACACTTCTTTCCTATTACATAATTACCATTTTTTTTTTTTTAAATTGGGGAATTGGGGAAGGGGATTGGCCAAGTTGTTCTTCAATCTTCGTTGTCTATTCATTTCTTCTATTGCAGCTTTCTTTACATAAGCCTGACATTAGATAATTATATTTTCTGTTATTAATACGAGGTGTAATCAAAAGATATAGTGAATATTTAAATTTAAAAACAATTATTACAGTAAAAGACACATTGCCTTTAATTCCCCTCAAAAAACTCCCCCTCACTTCAAACACACTTATTCCATCGTTTTTGCCACTTTCTGAAACAGTTCTGGAAGTCCTCTTTTGTGTTTTTACTTCATCCTCCAGCATGACAACACTCCATGTCACACATCACTTCTGGTATGGCAATTTCTGTCAAAACATCACGGTGTGTCCTCATCTACCTTATTCACCAGATCTGGCACCATGTGACTTCTGGCTCTTCCCCAAAATCAAAATCACCATGAAAGGTAAATGTTTTGAATCAATTCAGGACATTGAGGCAGCCACGACAGCACAACTAAAGACACTCATGAAAGAGGCAAAAATGATGGGATAAGTTTGTTTGAAGCAAGGGGGAGTATTTTGAGGGGGATTAATAGCAATGAGTCTTTTACTGTAATAAACTTTTTAAAATTTAAACATTCACCTTCTTGTTTGATCGCAGCTTGTATACATAGCATACATAACATTATGTACAAATGTGAGAGCAAAAACTTCAGGCAACTCCAAGGAATCATTATTTTTCCTAGTTGTCACTGATTCTATTTTCCAACTGATTTTCCAACACATTTTCCATACCATTGTCCACATAGGATTAAATAACCCAGACCCCACAAAAAAGGTTCTGGAGCTATATAAGTTTGGGAACTGCAACAGACTTACAATAAATATGTTTGCATATAAAAAGCCCTGGAAATCCTACAGTTGAGAAACCTGCTTACCCCTACCCGACATTTCCCAAACTTTCCAGTAACAGAATTCCCCTTGAGGGACTCTCTGTTCCACATGAAGCTCAGTTTCCCTAGAGAAAATTTTAAAAATGATCTAATTGTAGACTACCAACTGCTCAAGCTGTCTAAGAAGTAATTTTCGATACACTCAATTTTAAATTCTCTTTCCATAGGTGTACTTGATAGCATACATGCTCACGGGTTCAAGTACTTACACTGCTGAAAATATTCACTGTGTTGGAACAATATTTCATGATACAACACTTTTTAAAAAATTTTTTTTTAAATTTATTTATTTATATATTTTTTAAATTAGCTTCAGGTGTACAACAAAGTGCAATAGTTATACTTTTTACCCCTCAAAGTGGATACAACACATTTTTAATGGCTACCGTGAGTAGAGGGCCTTAATTTGGGGATTGTTTCCTCAGCTCCCAAGTCAGGTTCTAAGTCACAAGTTTCCATTTATTTCTGCCACCCTAAAAGTAAGGAAATGAAACCAGGAGTTCTGGACTTACAAACGAAGTATGTGAGGGAGCAGCAAAGTCTTCAGACAAGGCGTCAAGGAGGAGGTCTTCACTCAAGGGCTGCAAGAACCAGGAAATGTATCAAGAAACACCCTCATTTGTCTCCTCTTCAAAATGATGTCACTATTCATGTGCTGATCAACTCATAAAATGGAAACAATGCGCTTCCTGAATTAACAAACAGGGCCAAATGAGAAAGATATACTCAGAGAAAACTGGCTTGCTTACTGGGCGGGATTCCTTGGACTCTTTTGGCAGGAGTGGTTTTCCATCTTTGTCCTATACAGGGAGGAGAAAAACATTGAGTCATTTCACATTTATACTAAGTATGAGCCCTTGTAAACATTAAAAGGAGTCGACAGGTGATTCCCGATGTTGTTGTACATTATAAATGAGATTCATCATTGCAGGTAATAGGTTCTCTCATCAGAGAATATGCCCTAATTAGTTTATGTTAGCAGCACTTACATACATCTGGCTTTCCCTAGGCACAGGGGCTGCAAAATGGACTGGGCAGCATGGCTTGTGACCTCAGAAGCCCACAAACCAGTGCAGGGGAAAAACATGAACAGTGAATATAGTGTGGCTTCACAGTGCTGTGACAGGGCACATGCAGGACACCATGGGGGCATGGGGAGGAGCCTGGGGCGTGGGCTTTGTAGAAGTGGCTTGGGAAAAGCTGGTAAACCTCATAGACAACACGTCCAATTAATGTGCATCGATTCTGTGCCCAGCCCTGCAGTACACGCTGGCAATACCAGAGAACCTAGGACAGATGCAGTCCTGGCACTCAGGGAACTCATTCTGTGGCTGGCATGCTCTGAAACGTATGGCTCAGATGATGCCAAGCTTCAACGGACTCTAACAGGACAAATATCAATAAGGCATTTGGGGCTCTTTAGTAAAAGAAGATTCATAAACAAATGGTAAATCCCATTTACCCAGATATGCAAACACAAGGAAGGGCAAGGCTACATATCTGTATTTCTCCTAATAAACTGGTCCAAATGATTTCTGTTTTATTTAAAATGTGAGGAGGGGCAATGGTTTAGAGTATCACCTGCTTCCCCAGGACTGGCATAAACTCCTTGACCTTTACCACCTTTTCCATCTCCTCTGCAGGTTCACTTGTACCTTCTGACTATCCTTTAGTTATAAGGGAAGACAGAACCTGGGAGGGGTTGCTCACCACCAATCCCTTGGCTACAAAAGCAGCAAATTTCCCAAGTGACATGTGGGGCCCTCAGGGGCACATGTGCTCTACACTCCAGGTGAAACCACCCTGTGTCTGGAAGGGAAGCTGGTGGGCCACCCTCAGGGAGCTGCATCTCACTGAAGAGGCCTGATGTGAGCACAGCTGATCAACAGCAGTGGAGGATTTCAACATGAGATCAGGCAAACCCCCAGGAAAATGGTATAAAGCAATAGGTAATTACTAGTGTGTGAGGTGAACAAGTCCAGATGAGGATCAAACTACCATGGAGTAAAGTGGTCAGGGAAAGCCAATCAACCAACTGCTTTCTTAGAAACTGCTATTAAAATTCAGAACACGGAAAGAGAAAGCATTCAACCTCCTATGATGAAGACAGTTACCTGTCTTTACCAAATGAAGGGGTCAGTAGTGACACAACATGTGGCTCTGAAGAATCTCACTAAAAACCTCGCAAAGCAGCCTGCACACAAGCCCAAATTAATAGAAATGTCATGGTTTTGACTGAATTCTGAAATGCAGACGCACACAGAATAATAAACTTTTTTGCAGTGTCACTGGCCCTCATATGCGGGACCTGAATCGGGGCCACTGGCTTCCCAAGCCAGCTCTTAACCACCGCGCCACTCGGCCGGCCCAGAATAAAAATCAATGAGAGCTCAATATAGTTCCTGTCTTGGCTAAACGAAAGGCCTCATGCACATGGATGAGAAAGAGGAGTATCGATTTGATTTTCCTGAATTGTGAATGAAGTTGAGTTGCATATCCTCTTAAGTAATGGTGTGTTTGAAGATGACTGACATTTGTTCTATTGTCCCTGTGTCTGTGTGTCTGCCCCGTCCAAGTGGCCGTACTTAAATGACAAGATTCACAACAGGGTTGCCCCCTGTGTCACTTGTTCTGAACAATGTGACACAATATTAAAAATAAAGAAAACGGGCCAACTTACCACTTTACTCAATGTTAAACAGGCGCTCTTATTTTATATTTTTTTTTCCAATTTATATCTAAGAGTTGCTCATTGGAAATGTTTCCTCATAGTCAACAATTGTTCTTCATTTTTCTTTTCCTATCTATAGAGAGGTTTTCTAAGTTTTCTTATTTCTGGTCTTGTAACAAACCATGTATTAGATGGGAAACAATTAGGTAGCTTTGACATTAGATTTCTTTCACTTCAGGGGGGCATGAAAGGCCACTTAGGAATATTTTAGCTTCATATCTGGTATGCTAACAGGGTATTTGTGGACTAATACAATTCGGTGTTTGAAATAGTAAGAAACAAGATCTTCATATGCCAGGTCTGCTTCTTTATGTAGATGGAGTTCAGTGTGAATTAAAATAAAATAGAAAACGTGTTTACCTTGACCTCTTCTAATCTATAGTCAGGAGGAATTGTTTCTTCTTTTTCACCAAGGTTTTCACGATCCTCTTCTTTGGCTTTCTCCTAAATAAAAATCATACCATCTTCATTATTAATACACCTTTTCTCCTTAGAGTAGATACCTGAATGACTAAAGTTGCGGTACATAAATCCATGGTTACAATGTATGTATGCCCATATTTGTAGTGTTCCTATAGAACCCTGATCTTTAAGACTGCATGCTAGTTTAGCAGGCTAAGGCCCCACCACTGAGCCTGCTGGGCTCAAAGGCAGTCACGAGGAGCAGGAGGCAGCTTCCTCCTGAGTGAGTCCTCAGCAATAGGAAAAGTGAGACTCATAACTCTGGTACATGTGTGCCATCCATCCATGGCTGTGCTCAAAACACTGATGCTCACTTAGGTTTGGCTTCTTAAGCAGCATATGCACAGTAACAGAGAAAGCCAGCTGGTCATGTGTTGTGGGAGAAAAAAAGACTAACTTATTAGTGAAGGCAATCAATACTAGTTCCTTTCTAGAAGTATCTGAGCTGCCGTTACCTTGACTTTATCTTCCACAGGCTTTCCATCGTCTGGGTCTGCTTCCCTTTTCCCCAGGCTACCAGCCAAGGCATCTACGGCATCATCTGGCACCGTGCCCTTCTAAAAGTACATTAGTGGATATACTGAGTAGGTGGTTAATGCCTCCTTCTAGAAAAGACTACATCAAACAATGCAGAGGGGCATATCATCTTTATTTCAGGCCTAGATAAGAAGCACACATCATCTTTTCATAATTTGAATTACCAAGTGCATTAGAATCTATGTTGAAGAAACATAAAATGCTAAAACTTAGAGCAAGGTTCTTTTATTATGCATTAAGTGTATGCAAATTATAGAGTGACACTGAGAAACTTACAAGATCTCACCCTGCATTCTGGTTTGGAAATAAGGGAGGCAGTGGAATGGGGGTACCACAGAGAAGCTGAAAGCCCGAAAAGAAGAAAGAGGAATTTTCTGGTGATTGTTTTGAGATGGCACAGGAAAGACTTCCAGAAAGTTTTCTGTGAGACAGCCTGGTCCATCCTAGAAAGGAGGTGGCTCCGGCGGATCCTCTGCTGGGGCACAGATGCCTGTGTTCTCTAGTTGGCTTCTATGGGTCAGAGTGACCTCATGCTGATTCAGGTGACTGCCTGTGACTAATGTGAGTGGCCCAGTGGGAACCGTCTACCCTGTGGGTCCAGTAATTCAAAATGAAATGGGCTCCCTCATGATGTAGTGAACTTTGCCCATGCTGATAATTCAAAAGAAGCTGGATTGAACACAGAGCATAAGTGGTATAAAGGGAAAACAAAGGAGAAACTACGTTTGTGTTAAAAGATAGGACTAGACCTGACCCCTTCCAAACCACAGGTCATGATCCATGTATTAGCGGGGCATAAAAGCAATTTATAGTTCAAGGCCAGGACTTCTCTTTTTTTAAATGAAAGACTAGAATAGAAAACAGAATGCATCTTACATAACAAGTACCATTAATTAACCTGTGGTTTCTATTGTGTGGGTACTGGGCTGTCGTACCAATGCATTTCCGACTGTTGGTCTTGGTCAAAAATGTGCAAGCCCCTGAATTAAACAATGTCAAAGTTTTTTCTTATCATTCAAGTCTGTGACTTCATATTGAGTATATGTTGTAATTTTAGAGTAAAAGTGTCTTTCTGTTTTATAGCTTAGCCATCATTCCAAGTAAGAGAAGTTGTTTTTCTTCTAAGCTGCACTGCAAAAGGAAAGATTACCAATGAGGAAAGGGAGCCTGAGTGGAAAGTGATTTACCACCATCTAGTGGTTGGACACTGCATAGATTCTATTCCAAGGGCAACAAAAATCTCTGATGCATACTATCTCATTTGTTTGAGATTACACCTAAACTTAGAGAGAGTTGCAGTGGTCTTCAAGTCTTAGCCAAGCAACCTGAGCTAATACCTGATACCAGACAACTGCTCATACCTTATA
Organism: Aselliscus stoliczkanus; assembly: GCA_033961575.1. Classification (NCBI taxonomy): domain Eukaryota; kingdom Metazoa; phylum Chordata; class Mammalia; order Chiroptera; family Hipposideridae; genus Aselliscus; species Aselliscus stoliczkanus. The sequence goes on from CM066728.1 coordinate 47,374,826, forward strand.
TCTATTTTCTCCTATTCTCTGCTGTAGAATTTTTGGAAACCACTGCTTCCCAATCCTGTGACTGTTGGCTTGAGAAATAAGAGAAAGTTAGAAAAGTGAGAAGTAGCAGTCTTAAGAACTAAGGAATCTGGAAATAGGACTAAGGACTAAAACTTCCATTTCGGTAGTATTTTATGTTGTTGTCAAATTCAGGACTAGAACTCTGCCCTCTGAGTTTCCTCAATAAACTTGTTCTTTGTTTTTTTAGCTGAGCCATCCTACCCCGTTTGCAGCTGCGCAACAGCTCAGCTCGGGCAGCGGATCAAACTGGCGACCCTGTTGCTCAGAGCTTGCACTCTTGAGCGAGTTCTTAACCAACTGAGCTACTCGGCCGGCCCTAAACTTGCTTTTTATACAAACAAGAACCACAAAGGGCACAGGTTCCCCTACTTCCTCTGGTCTTTCTGTTGCCTTTTGCTCACTAATCCTCAAGCCTTCTTGAGTCCTCTGACCTTTCCCACACTCTGCAGCTATTCTCTCTGGTTCCCGCGGTGTCACAATCCCAGCTAACCTCAGTGACTGACATCTTGGCAGCTGTGATAACCAGACTTGGTGGAGCAGAGGCCCAGCAAAGGTCAGGAAATGGAAAAACAAGAGTAACCCTCCCCCCTTTTTTTCTGTCCACTAAACATCCAATGGTTGACTCTACAGTCAGGATAAAGTGGGAGAGGAACTAACTGAGCCCTCTGAGGCCTTGGCAGTCATACTTGGCATGAGATGTGGATGACACATGTTTAGGTCACAAGAGTACTGTCCTGAAATGCTGGCCATTGTCTTTTTAAAACTAATTACTGCCTCTATTCCTGCTTCCTTCAGTAGTCTCTTCCCAAATTCTCTCTTTTCTCTTGGTCTCTGCCATTGTGGTCTGTGACCTGGCTCCCACAATGTAAAAGTTTTGGAGAGTATCCTGAAACCTCAAAAAAGGGGCTCAAGTCCTGTCGAAAGCAGTAGGGAGACCCCGGACTTTGAGGGGATTTGCAGATGGCACCAAGGACTTCCCTGGCAGGAAGCAGCCACTTCAGGGCACCCAGGACACTTGTTCCACACCTTCTCCAAGGCCTCCTTTTCTCAAACAACTAAATGCACACATATCCCAAGTATACCAAGTACCTCACACCTCTGTGCTGAGCCTATCCTCCTCTCACTGGTCTCCCCAGTGCTAATCCTACTTCTCAGTGTGATCCTACTTCTCCACTCCCAAGCCTTTCCTAATTCTCCCTAAAGAATGAGGAACCTACTTTCTTTCTACCCTTTTCCCACATGAGAGCGATCAAGTTGTACTGTCAGCTTGAGGTCTGGCCCTTGTACACACTAGACTCAGAGTGAGCTTAGGCCAGGAGTCATATTCAAGGTCAATCTAAAGGTTCATTTCCTTCATCTAATAATAGAGAGATGATCAAATTTTACAGTGTCCTTGTGAAAATTTAACGAGAAGATATTGCAAAGCATCTAGAACAAAGTTAGCTCTTCGGAGTATAGATTCACTAAGTCTATAGGAATGAAACTTATTCCACTGATGTTATTCTAGAAGTCAGGTTCTATCAACTGATGGAAACAAAACCCACTGAATTCAAAAGGAAATAAAGATTCAACTAATTAAATATCATACTTCATCCAAAAGGTAGAAAGGAGGAGAGAGGCAAGAAATGAAGAAGAAAAGGAAAAGGAGTCAATCCATCCTGCCTTCTGTTGGGAATGGGGGAGGTCATGATGATATTGGTTCAGATTATTCCACCAGAAGAGTCAGTTCAAGGTCATATCAGGCTGTCTGTGGAACTCCAAAGAGGCTTGAAAGATGCAGGTATGTGAAAAAGCATGATTATCCACAATAGCTGAGGAACTAGAAAATGTTTTAGGTGCAAGTAAAGCACAGCTTGTAGCAATTTAATTAAAAATTTAAATACAGCCTGAATTTCTAGCACATCACTGAAGTACCAAAATAGTAGATGCTATAGCTATATAAGGTTTTGTTATTTTATCAGAATAAAATCATATGTTGGTGACACAGCGCAGAAAGTGCACGGGAGAAAGAACATTACTTTGCCAAGACATTTCTCAGTGCCCAGGGGATCACTCACCGAGGTAGGTGGCTTGGGTGGTGCTGACTGTATGCTGCACATGGAGACCTGAGGCACATCCTCTCCCACAGAAGCCGGGGTGCTAGCCTGAGATTCCTGTGGAAAGAAGCAGGTATGATGAAGATTTTTTAGAAATATACGGTCAGTAGCACTGAACACTGATGAAACAACAACACACTCTGCTATGTTATATGCGGTGAGCGTGATATTCTCGGATGCCTAAGGATGGTTGGCTTGAGTAGTTAAAGAAGTCAAGGCACGCTAAAACGCTTTGGCTACCATTATTTCAACTTAGGGTTTACCTCTTCCCTTAGGTAGCTTACTTAACCTCTCAGAGGCTCAGTTTCCACATCTATAAAATAAGAACAATAATAGTACCTACATCTCAAGGGTTGACAGAGGGATTTAGTGAGATAAAATGTGAGGTGCTCTGCATAGAATCTGGAAACATAGTAAACTCAATAACTTTTAGCAACTTTTATTACTTATGTTATTTATTTCTCATCATAAAATAATACAATAACCAATTATATAATTGTAATATTTTATATAATCACATCATTTTTATACATCTAATAGCACCTTGTGTATTATAAATAGATAGTTACAAATGCAGGGTAGAAGTAGTATCCCAGGAGTTCTCAAAGTGTGGTCTCTGGACCAGCAGCCTCAGCATTAGCAGGGAACTTGGTAGAAATGCAAATTCGTAGGCCCCCACCCCGACATACTAAATCAGAAATTCTGGGGGGAGGGCCCAGCATTCTCTGTTTTAACACACCCTCAGGGGATCATCATGCATGCTAAAGTTTGAGAACCAATGTATTACCTTATTTTATCACAGGTAAAATTTCAAACTGGTTTTTTTTTTTTTTTTTTTTTTTTGAGGGCAGTGTCACTGGCCCTCACATGTGGGACCCGAACAGGGGCCGCTGGCTTCCCAAGCCAGCGCTTAACCACCGCGCCACTCGGCCGGCCCTTGAACTGTTTTTAAATCCAGGTCTTTATGGAAGTCTATCCTATATGCAAGGTGTTCATCAGATAATTATTAATAAGGTATGAATTCTTCTTTCAAAGAACTTACTATTTAAAACTATGTACATATGTAAGATGTGAAGAAGGACCAACAGAGTTAAAAACTTGTTTGCAACAAATGCCTTAACAGGGATCTATAAAGAAAGAGCTACAGACCCATGGCATGTTGTATTCTGCTTAATAAGTGTTGGAAGAGTGGTAAGGTTTGGGGAGAGAAAAGCAGGAGACAAGGGCCACATTTTAGCAGAGCCTTAAAGGGACAACTCAGATTTTAGTTGATCTAGAATTAGTTTATTCCAGACAGAAGGAACCATATGAGAAAAACTATGGAGACACGCACTTAATGTCATGGTTTAGCGATGTGGGGAAGCACCTTGGAAGGAAAGGAAGCTGGGACCGGAACACATCAGTCAGAACTTCTACTTTGTAGGAAATGGGGAGTTCCTGAGGATTGGAGCAAGGGAATGATGTGACTGTAATCATGCTCAAGAAAGAATAATTCTGGCAGACGTACAGGATGGACTGGAAGGACACTAAAGACAGAGGTCATTGCCATCTTGAGGTGAGTGGTGATGAGGATTTTACCTAGAGCAGTTATGGGAGCAGGAATAGAAAGGAAAGCATGGGTGTGAATGTCTTCCTGAAGGAATAATTACAGGGCTTCAACTGCAAGAATTACAGGGTCAGCTTGGGGAAAGAAAACACATTCAGAAAAAGGCAGGACAAAAACTGCATGTAAAAATACGACAGCATCATGGGCCTTTTTTTAATCAACCACTTCATACTAAAATACTTTTGGTCTCACATTTTTAAGATTATAGAAAAACATCAGAAAATAAGCAATATAGGAGACTTATTTTTAGACACATACTTCTGCTTTCTCAGGTGGCTTAGATTGTTTTTCTTTACATTTACTCTGGTCAAAATCTTCTGAAAGCTCATCAATGAGTTCTGATTCACTCAGGGGCTGAAATATAAGAAACACTGTATATTATAAAGTGACTATTTTTCACTTGGTAAAAAACAGTTTTCACTGAGAACTTTTTCTGGTTAACACACATTAGGCCATATTTTAGGATCTAAAACCAAAAGCTAACTCATATAGGGCGTTTCACTTATGAATGTAAGATAAATGTCATGCAATAAATAAGGGCTATTAAACATCTCTGTACCACAAAAATGTGAATGATTTAAATTTTTCCTGATACTTCAATTTCAGAGTAATTTTGTTCAAATAAAATTGCCTTTCCAATGAAGGTGTGTATAGCTTTTTTAGCTAAAATTTGTTCTTTCCAATGAAGATGTGTATAGCTTTTTTTTTTTTTTGCTACCGTTTTTTTTTTTTTCCATTCGTAATGACTTCCCTTCTATTTTTTTGTTTTTTTTTTGAATCAAACCGCCGATGCTGTTGCTCAGAGCTCACACTCTTGAGCGAGCTCTTAACCAACTAAGCCACTGGGCTAGCCCATGACTTCCCTTCTAAATAAGTCAGTGAATACAAGAGAGACTGATAATAATTTTTTTTTTTTTTGAGGGCAGTGTCACTGGCCCTCATATGTGGGACCCGAACCGGGGCTGCTGGCATCCCAAGCCAGCTCTTAACCATGGTGTCACTCGGCCGGCCCAGACTGATAATAATTTGAATTATTGGCTAAATTAGAATATGTTTAAAAAACTTAAAATGTGCAACTTATACAGTGACACTGAGAAACTTACAACATTTAACCCACCATTCTGGTGTGGAAATAAGGGAGGTGATGGAATGGGGGTACCACCACAGAGAAGCTGAAAGCCAGGAAGAAGGAAGGAGTAATTTCCTGATGATTGATTTTGAGATGGCACAGGAAAGACTTCCAAAAGTTTTCTGTGAGAGAGCCTGGCCTGTCCTAGAGGGAGGTGGCTCTGGAGTATAAGAATAGATCATATACTTCTCTCCTATGGCTACATGGGGTTTTGGCAAGAACTTTCCTGCAGGTGAAGAGGTATTATTTGTTTAGGGCACATGGAGATTTTGACTCATAACAGCGATCTAGGTCATCCTGACATGTGATTCAGAAGCTGCGCCCCACCCTCTGTTGGACATCCTGAATTTGGAGTTCTGGCCTTGCCATTTTCTAGTTGTGTGAACCTTAGGCTATTTATACAACCCCTTTGTATCTCAGTTTCCTCACCTGTAAAAAGGTGCCTCCCTCATTCGGTGAGGACTCAAAAAGATAACATTTGAAAGGCATCTAATGCAGTGTTAGGCACATAGTAAGTGATTAATAAATGCTGTTGTTTAGTATTATCATGACAGGTAACTATGCTGGTTGATACCAACTTAAGTAATATCAGTATAGAATCATTAGAGTATTTGATGCTGGGATTATAGTCAAACTCTAAGTGCTAACAATTTAATTTAAGTGCCCTTTTCACATTAGTTCTTAATATTCAATGAATGTCACCTAGAAGTTTATAATAGTAATAATCCATGATTATTGGTAATAATCCATGAGGAAAATAATCATTAAAATGTGTGAAAAAGAGTCAGAGATATGAGTCAAGTGTTGTTATCGGAAGTTTCCCCTCCCCTTAATGCTAGGTTGATGTGCTAAGTCTCCACAGTGAAGTCCTGTGTGTCAAAATTATCTCACTTTATACTTTACAGTTCTATTGTTTTTTAAATATCCAGAAAAAGCTTATTTTCTAACCTTGGGTTTTTCTTCAGGCTCTGGCAATAGTGGTTTTCCATCTTTATCCTGTAAACAAAATTGAAAATGAAACACAAAATTTTGCTTTTATGTCCCATTATGTTTGTCTTGGGGAATTCCAGGATATGAGGGGAGAGCTTGTTTATTTCTTATATTTGAGTCAAATTCCATTTCAGATTTATTTTTTATAAATTATCAGAATAAAGAGTTGAGATGTTTCTAAACATGGAAAACTTTCCATCTATAAGCACATATAAAAATCACAACTATTTTTCATCATGTGTTTATGTATATTATTTCAAAGATAAATTACAGATATAATTACAGGGGTTAGTCCACCATCCTCACCTCAAACCAAAACCAACAAAACCACGTTAACTGAGGATACTGGTAAATAGCTGTACTTTCATATCTACCACTTAGAAGATCTAAAGTGCTTTAATCCATATAGCCATTGGAGGAAAAAATGATTCCCAAATTGTTCCTTCTGCTTTAAGGTTAAGAATCTATGTCAAGCATTATTAATGGTAGAAACACTTGCATTTGTGGGGATTTTAATGACCATAGGGTCATGACTTAGGAAACCATCCCTTAAAGGGTCCAACTGTAGAGAGCAGAGAAGAAAGCGTTCAGGGTTTTCAGGGTTAGTATATGAATCAGGACAGATGTGTCCTTACACATCATAAGAACAGACACCAAACACCTGATGGGAAAGCAAGAGGCATATGCTGCTGTTACGCAGTAACTAACAACGACGTACCGTGGCTGGTTTTAATCTGTATTCCGATGGGACTGTTTCGTCATCCTCACCACACTTCTTTAGTTTCTCTTCTTTGGCTTTTGTCTGATGAATGTGGAGAAGAGAATAAACAGATGAATATTTGGATAACACAGGTAACATAAGATGGTATCACTCTTTGTACTTCCTGGGTGTTGTAGAGAAGATCAAATCCGGTAAACGTGTCTTTATGTGCTTTTTAACTGCAAAGCACAGACCATGATGAGCAGCTTTGAGGAAGGCAGCAAGTGGGTGACAGAAAAAACACAGAACTCTCAGGGAGGTGTCCCTGCCCTGCTTTTAGGTGCTCCAAGGCCTTGGGAAGCCACTTAGTCTTTCTTCAACTTGGTTTCTTCAGCTTAAAATGGGGCTACTAGTAATCCTGACCTACCTACTGACTTGTAAGAACCACCAGAAAAAAGTAAATAAAATATCTTTTGAGACAGTTAAGCAACAGTGCAGAAGTTACTTGCAATTATTGTCACAGCCTTCATCAGTCTTACTCAGTGAGACAGTTATCTAAGGGGGAGAAAACAACCAATTCCCATGAATGCTGACTACAGTTCAGAAATGGGAGAAGCAGCCCACCGCAAACCTTGGCTGATTCATGGATAATTGGCTTTCCCTATTTTATTTATTTATTTATTTATTTATTTATTTATTTATTTATTTATTAGCTGAGCCATCCTGCTACCTGTTGGCAGCTCAGCGGCAGCTTAGCTTGGGCTGGGCATCGAACTGCTGTTGCTCAGAGCTCAGCTCACACGCTTGAGCAAGTTCTTAAACAACTGAGCCACTCGGCCGGCCCCTGCTTTCCCTATTTTAAAGGGACTCCCTTCAATAACGCCAGGACTTCACTGGATTAATGAACCAGAAACCACCAACTCTGTTAGAAATAAAAATGTACAGTTCTATAATAGATTACTGGCTTCTAGGATGTAATATTTGCATTTTAAATGACTGGTTAGTAATGCAAAGTTTCATTACATATTACAATTTGTACCTCAATCATGGATTTAAATCACAAACCAAGGAGCTCCTGGGCACCAACAGGGGTGTGTGTGTGTGTGTGTGTGTGTGTGTGTGTGTGTGTGATTTAGCAAATTCCAGCTTAACCCACAGCTCCCACCCACATCCTAAGGTTCTCTACTGAATGATTAGTGAATTGATTAATTTTAAAAACATTAAGCACTTTAATGAGCCAGGCATTCTTCTAGGCTTTGGAATTACAGTTTTATTGTTTTATAGAACAACTCTTAATAAGGGATGAAAGGTTATTCGTTTGTTTTGTTTTTAACATTTCCAGTTATATTTTACTACAGGATATGGAGGAAGCCCTATTATATAGTGGTATTTCCTAATTCATAGATTTGTGAGGTCTCCACTTATAAACCAGCTTTTTGAAAGTCAAGGGTCACCTGTTTGATAAACTGTCCTCTCTTCGCCACTTGAGCTTGTCCACAAAGAGAGTTACATGCATAGCTAGATCCTTTCTATTCCTCCTTAATCTTCATATTCTTTAAATGCCTGCATTCCAGGCATTGAAAGCAAAGTCTACTGAACTGAAATAGCACCAGATTAGGCAACTACACACAGAAATGGAGGAGGTTACTAATGTGGTATCATTATAAATATTATCTTACGTTATGATACCTCATAAAAATAACAAGTAGACAAGGATCTGTTCTCTGAAGTATTATGTAATTTTTCCTCACAGAGCTCTCTAGTATATGGAATGTACTAGAGTGACTGTGGACTCCTATAGGATATGACCTTTATGTGCCTTATCACAACATCAGACTATTCAGGAAGTAATGAATTCACCATTAGATAGTAAAACTTCAGTTTAAGAATACAGAGGATTGGAAGATCTTTTTAGGAAATATTTATACTTTGTATATAACAGAAAAGAAAAATGAGTGGAAAGAAAATGAAAGAAAAGAAAAATGAGTGGGAAGAAAAATGAAAAAAAAAGAAAATGGAAAAAAAACTTATTTTTATTAACATTTTAGGACTTTACTGCTGCTGAGGTTTTCTAGAGGAAATTTAATACACTTATATGCATTCCAAACTACTTAAGTTATTTTTATTTAACATTTTTTTTTCCATCTACTTGTCTGATTTTAATCACTTTAAGACTCTTTTTGCCCTGCGATTTATTTTTATATCTTCCCTCCCCAAATGACTGTCTCATTAAACACCCTAAGTCTACGTAAAAAGCCTGAGGCAAAAATGCAATTGGCTCACTGCCACGTGGCCCTCAGGTGGTGGGACCACAACTCAGCTTGGTCTGATACCATGCCTCCCAGGGTTCTGCTAGGACCACCCTTTCTTTTAGACATGGCTTCTATCTGGCTGCTCCAAGTAATGGTGACATGTATCTTGAATTGTGTTTTAATCAGTGTCTGCTCTTCTCAATACATTACTTGGTCCTGGAGGACAAGGACTGCTTGCCCTGCTCCCCGGTGTTCGCCTTCACGAAGACTGTGCCACACGGCGTCCGGTGAGCCCTCAAGGTAGGTTGAGGATAGAAACTGCCCCATTTTGGACCAGGCTAGTCTCAGACTCAGGGACAGTTGTTAGGAGTCAGTGAGACTCAGAACAGGAAGTGACAGCGCAGGCAGGGGCATTGTGACAGCGACACCTGCCAGCTCCCTTCCAGAGCTGATAGGGTGGTGCTCCTGAGGGCCCCCACGCTGCATTTACATGACCCCCCACTACACTACTTTTGAACGTCTCCAGGGCTACTCTCTTCTTTCCTTCCTCTTCCTCCCCAGAGGACTCAGTTGAAAAATTCTTTAAAAAAAATGTTATATGAAAACTCTCCTCCACCAAATGCAGTCTTGCTTTGGCATAGAAGGCTTGTGAAGATCTTATTAAGTATGGTGGGATAAAAACTACCCAGCATCATGCTCTAAACATGCAGCAGCTTCAGGTACAGAGTAATGGTCTCTATTTTATTCTAATTTGAGACAAATTGTCAGTATCTTTCCCATAGTTATAAAAAGAAGGGTCTCCCTGCCCACCTACAGTCATTGCCTTCTCTCCTAAAAGGGATGTACCTGAAACCCTTCTGAAAACACAAATTTCCCATTTCCCTAAGAGCAGACAAACCTATTTCTCACCAGGCGACTGCCTCTGTGTTATCTTCTTCAGTCGGGTGTCATTTAAGCATTGGCAAAGGAGATTAGTGTTCATTTTAAACATTAAAGTTCTAGATGGTTTACAAGATACACACACAAATATCCTTGTTTGCTACCTCCCCAGCAATAAATATCTAGATTAAAAGTAAGGCAGAATGAAGAGTAGTTCGATCTCCAATAAAATGAAAGTTGTACAAGAATTCTAAACATGCATTACACATTTAGTTTTATAACCTGCACACTAACATTTGTATATGAACTCCAAGGTCAGTACCTCATCGACTTCCTTAATGGAGCTGAGGTCAAGCTCAGGCTCTGACTTCCGGTGGCCCAGGGAAGCTGAAAGAGCGTCGAGTGCTTGATCGCTCATTGTGTCCTGTTCAAAAGGAAAAATGCAGTCCATTAAAAAAAAGAGAGAGAGAGAACATCTCGTAAACCTGAACAATCCATCCACGACTTTGTGAAATATAAATTTTAATTTATAAGGTGAATCATGGATTGGGGAAAGATTTTAGGAAGGTAATTTTATTTGAAACCTAGCAAAAGAGAGAAATAAAAGAAACTTACCAGTGAATGAGAACTGGGGCTAAGAAACGTTTCTACAGTCACAGTGCTCTCAGGGACACACTGTGCCACTTATTTAGCAAGCTAGAAGTATAACTATGATAATAATTATGCCATTATAAATACTCATATCAAAATAAAAGCTGTGAGAAGTCAACTGTCACTATCCTGTTTTTCTTTTTCTAAAAATGACTTCTGGCAACCCTGTCCTTTAGCAAACCAGTTAAGCCCAGAAAGCAAGGAAGCCTGAGGTGGCCCCCTCCAACTTCTTCTCTGCAGGCAGGAGGGCTGATCACTGTAGGAACTCCTACTATCAGGGGTGTGGTGCTCTTACTGTTTCTCTAGCCAGCCAGATAAAAATAAACTGTCCACACCAGGAGACGGGAGGGCAGAGCAGCTCCATCAGAAACTGTCCCATGTGTTATCGGGACTGTTTGCAGGTGGAGCACGCATTCTCATCCAGCCCAGAGGTATAGGACCACATTGCAGGATTCTTGAAAATTAAGTCCTAGTTGCTTTGATTAAGAGAGGTAGGCGGAAGCAGCTACAACAACATCTCTTTAGTCATTTCACAGGGCTCAAACTTCTTTAGGAAACCATGTTAAAGATTTTATGTTCCAAGAGTATAATTTCTTTTCTTTTTTGGGGGAAATTTTATTGGGGAACAGTGTGTTCCAGGACCCATCAGCTTCAAGTCAAGTAGTTCTTTTCATCTAGGTGTGGAGGGCGCAGCTCACTGGCCCACGTGGGCATTGAACCGGCAACCTTCGTGTTATGAAGCTGCACTCTAACCACCTGAGCTAACTGGCTGCCCCAAGAGTATAATTTCTCTAGTATCCTGTCCTTCTGTGTATTGTAATGGTGAGACAGTCTTGTTTCATGAAGAAGGCCATAGCACTTACAGAAACAGAGAAGACCTGCCTAGAGATGATCAATATTACCGATTGGCTTCGCTAGTCCACATAGACCCGAGAGAGAAAAGATGCTCCTTATCATGTGTAATGCACTATTGGGATGATCTTGCATCAATTAGATCAGCCTCAGGAAAACAAGTGCAGTCAGGTGAACTGGGGTTATTTTCAAAAAAGTAATTATTTATACCTCCTCCGTCTTTGTTTTTTTCTCATGGGGTGGAACAGCACTTTTGATTACCCTGGCTGACTGAGCTTTCAAAACCTCTCCCGTGGATTTCTGCAAAACAAAATATAAAAGATTATAGATGAGCAAAATGTAGTCACCAGAATTAAAAAGGTAGTAGTTTTAAAGTTCCAGAGGGAAGGTTTCTAACAAGTTCCCCATATAACATTTGAAACAATACCTCTTTCTCTGTTTCCTTTCTACCAGAGGTAGAACTGCAGGTGAGGTCAGATGATAAGGCATCGATGGCATCATCGGGTCCCATTGGTTTCTAAAGAAACAGGCATCATGATTGGTAACACCTGGGGATCCCTCAAGTGAAAGACCAGATTACAAACCCAGCAAATGAAGAATGTACTGTGGCAATTCCTTTACGACCAAATGAGTTAATAAAATAACTCAGATGAAAGCCTATGTATGGAAGGGAATAGGAATTGTAATATTATTTTCCTGTTCCCTTCTTCTAAATGTATTAAATGTTAGGATATTCTCATTTTATTTTTATTAACATATATTTTATCCTAAAACTTTCTTGGCTCCATTCTTCTTCCCCTCAAAAAAAACTCCATATGAAACCGATGAGCACTGAGACAAACCCCATCTCCACCCTTTTCTCTGAACAGATGGAAACTTGATCTGACTTAGAGATTGCTTTAGCCATAATCCTAAAATACAGAACTGACAGCCCTACCCGCAACCTAAGATATACAAAATGTTCATCGGGATCTTGAACACTTATAGTAAACTCACCGGAGAGTCTGGAGGAGGCCCTGTGATCCCTTCTTTTTTCTGAAATAAAATATTCATTTGATAATGTTGAGAAGCCAAAATTAATCCTTACAATCAGCAAAATGTATTGCTCAGTGAGTGTTATGGGTTGAATTGTGTCCTCCCAAAATTCATACTGTTGAAATCCTAACCCCTAGTATTCAGAATGTGACTGTTTTGAAGATAGGGCCTTTAAAGAGGTAATTAAGGTTACATGAGGATATTAGGATGGGCCCTAATCCAATATTAACTGGTGTTCTTATAAAAGGAGGAAATATGGACCCAGAGATACAGATAGTGGGAGGACCATGTGAACAGATATAGGGAGAAGATGGCCATGTACAAACCAAGGAGAGAGGACTATAGAATAGGTCCTTTCCTCAAGGTCCTCAGAAGGAACCAACACTGCCCACACCTTGACTCTAGTCTTCCAGCCTCCAGAACTGTGAGATAATGTAATTCTGTTGTTTAGGTCATCCAGTCTGTAGTACTTTGTTAAGGCAGCCCTAGCAAATTAATACAATGAGCGCCATCATAATGACAATTTCATATGCCTTATTTTATCTTCTAAATTTAAAAAACTGAATATATTGATGTGATAAAGATCATGTTCCAAAAAGGAAACAGTTGAGTGAAAGCAAATGGTTATTTAACTTACATTGATAAGTTCCCTATATTTTGGAGGAATTGTGGATTCTCTTTTACCCAATTCCTCTATGTAGGTAGAACTCATTGGATCCTGGAATAAAAATCACACAAATAGGGATATTATATAATTATTTAACAGGCAATGTTATATGCATATTCTGAAACCAAAGTACTATTCCATTCTCAATTTATGGCAGTATTGAAATAAAATGTAAAGCATTAAGAAGCCAATACTTTACACAACTTTGAAATTCTAAGTTTACACAACTACTAAGCCCTTATTAAACTGGCTTAACCCATATGTAATGCTAGAAAATATTCAAACTACTATGTTAAATTTGACTCCAATATTCAAATACATTCCAATATTAAAAAACATTAAAATGTTCTTCATTGTCTGTTCCCAATTCATACAAAAGTGTAGTTAATGACAATAAATTTCTATATAACCCAACACCAACTCTATCAGATCTATAGTTATTTCTCATGTAATTTCTAAGAAAAAAAATTAGAGTGATGTCTCCTGTTTAGCCCTTTCCAATCCCATTTCCCTTCCTTGTTAACCAGAGATAGCCACCATCCTGAACTTTATTATATTAACCCACTTAAAGTTGAGCATAGTATTTTAAAATGATTGTTCTACATGTAGATATCCACAAACAATATACGGCATTACTTTGCATATTTTCAAATGTTATAGAAATGGTATCATGTTCTAGATCATTCTGTAATATATTATTTTTATTCAAAATTATGTTTTTGTAATGTATCCATGAATCATCCATTTTAATCACTATAAAATATTCCATTATATTATCTTGTCTACTGTAGAACACAATTGTTTCCAAACGTTCCAGCTGTTCCTGTGACTATACACACGGATAAGGCTCCCTGCAGGGAATCTCCCTAGATGTGGAATTGCTGGTTGAAGGCTATGTACCCCTTCAACATCCATGAGCTCTAAGTAAGTTGTCAGACTTTTATACTTTTCCCAATCTGATAAGTGCCCACTGATATCACTCCATGTTTTAATATCATTTTCCTAATTACCAGGGAGACCTTATTTTATTTGTTTATGGGCCAACCAAGTTTTCTACTAATTTTCTATTGAGTTGTCTTCTTCTCACTTTTAAAAATTCTTCATAAATTATTGACACAAATCCTTGGTTATGTCTGTTGCAAATATCTCCTTCCAGCCTATGGCATATCTCCTCTTTCTTTTTTCTTTTTTAAATATCGAGGAACATACAATTTTCATGCTTTTTTAGGAATTAGGAATAAGGATGAACTGAGGGTGGTAACTATCTAGAAATCAAAGTGAGTTAAGTCCATGGGACTCAGATATCGAGGACAGAAAAGTCTTTGTGACCCAGTAGGCTGTTTGCCAGCACCAGTCTCAGCACAGACAATCACTAAATGTTTGCTGAATCAATGTCATAGTATAGCTACCAGAGGATAAACCATTTCCATCTCCAACACTAAATTTAGTTGCTGTTATTGATACTGACGTTATCCTGTTTCTCTCTAAGCAACAGAACACTAGATATAATTTTGTGCATCATGTCCTTATTTTTCTCTCCTATCCATTAAGAATGAATCTTTACAGATATCAAGATCACATACTGAAACTTGAGGTCCAGTATATGTTTTGTTATCTTCTTCAGTTTCTTCAGGTTCTCCTAAAGTGTCTATTAAGTCATCCAAAGCAGCATCCATGCCTGACTAGAGAAAAAAAAAAAAAAGAGAGCAGATATTTAAAAGCTATTTGTCATACATATTTCACTTTTGACTTTTTAAACTAAACAACACCATTCTGTGTAGAAAAATACCAAACACCAAAAGTTTTACAAATATCAAAATAGTTAAAAATCTGGTCTTCAATAGTCCTTATTATTTAAAGTCTCAGAGTACAGATTCTAGGGTGGAAAGATAAAAAGTCATATTCAGGTAAGAATGTAATTTTAATAAGTCTAAAGGCATTAACTACATGAACACAGGTATGGTTCATTAAAGCTGCCAGGCCAATCAATGTACTGACAGGTTAACAAAAAAGAACAAAACAAAACACAAAGAATTATGACCATGTTGTTATATGCAATAGGAGCAATGCTTTATATTTATTGCTGATTGATATTTTCTGGAGTTATATATACAAAGAACCCCAACAAAAATCTTGCTATAGCATTTCTTCCAAACATAATCTACGTCAAAAATGCATTGCCGTGTTCTACTAATTTGTGTGTGTGTGTGTGTTATTGTTGTTGTTGTTCACTTGCTTGACCGAAGATGTCCACTAACAGAAATAACCTGAAAGGGATGTTAAACATAAAAGAAGTGACAGTTTACTCTGTCAATATGGTAAAATGACTGAAAGAATGCCGCCATCCTATTTTTGAGATTAAGAATGATTCATTGTGAAGAAAAACCTGCATTCAGGGCAAAAACAACAATTTGGGGACGACCCTTTACCATTTAACTCAGGTTAAAAATGACCGTTTAATTTTTTTTTTTGCAATTATCATATTCCCTTTATAATTTCAGGAACTCATTCTATCACCATGTAATAGAATTTGGGGCCCGTTAGCTTTAGACCATTTCAGTTGGGAATTTCAAAATGAAGAAGAACCTGGCATTCTTTACTGATACCTCTGCTTAAAGAAGGTGTGTTTCTAGGAGAGAAATTGGAATGTAAACTCCATGGAATGTAACTGGAGTTTTCAGGACAGAGGATGATATCAAATGTTACAAACATTTGTGATAAAATCACACTTTCAACCCAGTCATATTAGCATGAAATAATTCATTTAAAAAGGTCCTTCAAGTTACCTCCACCCCATTACTGTTTGCCTTCAAGAAATCAGATCATGATAAATGGAGAGGCTATGAACACAAGTCTTATGCAGAAATGCACTGCTATCTTCATACCTTTCCAGATGGTTTATCCCGTTTGGATTCAACTGGTACAGTCGAAGTTAATGATTTATTTTCTATTTTCTGGTGGGAGTTTAGAAAGGGAAAAAAAACAAAACTCCTTCACATACATTTTAAAATTCAATAATATATTTAAATACGAATTCATTATAATATTAATATTGATCATATACTAAACATCTGTTCTGTGCCAGACACTATGTGGTATGTGTTATATTCTTCAGAATAGCATAAGTAATATTAATAAATAATACTAATACACATATTAGCAATGTGGAAAGCAAAGCTGAGAAAGGTTAAATAATGTTTAAGACACAGTAAGACACAGAGCCAAGATTTGAATCGAGAACTGCCATCTCTTTCTTCACTACTCTTGGTTCCCTCTCCCTGGACCCATGGCCAGTCTTTGCAAGACCCATGAATTCTTTCAGTAAGTGGCCACTTCTAGCTGCTGGTATTTCAGTCCTTGCCCCATACATCAAGACCCTCACACCCTTTCCTTTGGCATTTCATCACTGACACTTTCCTTTATTTCCCTAAAATGAATTTCCTTTCTACCATTGCTTCAGTTGCCCTATTAATGATGGATTGCCAATAACTTTCGAATCTGTAACTTCTATGCCTTTACCCAGACGTAATCTTCGGTGAAGTGTGACCCTGGCGAGAACCCATCTCCTGACTCTCATCTCTCACAGCAGCCATGACCCAGCACAATCCCAGTTCTACTCGGCATTTGTACCCTCCGTTCTCTGCCCATCTCTTCGGCTTTGCTCCCATCTGCACACACCCTGTGCATTTCTGCCCTGCCCTGGTGGTTCTATCCAAAATCACTCTCTAGGGCCAGGAGCCAAACATTTCAGGGTCTTCATTAAATGGGTGAAATTGTCGGGATTAAGACAAATGAACCATTTTTAATCTGAGTTAAATAGTCAGAGGTCTTTTCCCAAAATTGTTGTTTTTCCCCTTTGAATGCAGGTTATTCTTCACAATGAATCATTCTTAACTTCAAAAATAGGATGACAGCATTCTTTCATTCATTATACTGATGTAAACCTATACTGACAGAGTAAACCGTCCCTTTTGCAGGTCCCCGAAATCTGGGCAGCAGCGCATGGAGGCGGCGAGAACTGGCTCTGACTCTCTGGGTTTGCATGCCAGCACTGCACTGGCTGCGTGAAAATTCAGGCAGGTTGCTCTCCTGCAGCTCAGCATCCACATGGGTGAGACTAGGGTAATGGCTGCACCTGCCTCAGGGATTGTGAGGATTAGAGAAAGTGTGAAAGCCAGTGTTTGGTACCTACTAAGCCCTTTGTAAGTACTTAACATGTAAGTAAGTGCTAAATGAACGACTGCTATGATGGTTACCTTAAAAATACTGTAGGGGCCACCAAAGTGTGAGCCCGAATCTGGGCCATTGTGTCCACTTCCATAATTCAACCACAACCATATGCAGACATTCATTCACAATCCTTCTCCCTTCCCCTCCCCCTTTCTTTCTCTCCCCACATTCTCCTGTATGCCAAAACAATATTCTAACTGCCTCGCTACACATCTTTCTTACGACACCTCAAAACACTTAAATTCAGCCTGTCTAAAATCAGACACCACTTTTCCTCCTCAGCCTACTCTTATGACTTCTGTCCATCTGTCAGTAGTAACCAGAACAAGGCTCACAATTTAAGGAGGCACTCACTCCCAGGGGTGCCAGCCCCCTCATCTTACTAGGGTTACCAACCTAGTTCATTCACACTCCGAAGCCCCAGGCTATGAGATTTTACTTTACTTTGGCCTACTGCAGCCAATCATGTCCTAAAGCCTGAGGATTTTACCTCTGCAACGCCTCCTCCATCTCTCCCCACTATCTTATTCTGTCTCAGCTTTAATTTAGGATAAGTTAGGATTCACCAGGACTACTGAAACGGCACCTGACCAACCTTCCACTTCCCAATCTCTATCCCATTTCATCCCACCCACTGAGGTCACGTAATCCTTCTGCAACTTGGTTTTAATCACATCACTCCATCTGTTGTTTGATTTTCAATGTTTATCCTCTGCCTGTTGAATCACTACTACATGTACACACTCACTTTAGCAGTCTCCATGGCAACGCCTCAACCTGTCTTTCTGGTTTTAAGAGTCCTACCACTCACTATCCTGTGCTTCACCCAACACTGGAATGCGCGTTGTATACCTAGAACACATTTTATGCTTTTCCATCTTGATGCTCTTGCAAGCCTGCAATCCTCGCTACCCTTCCATGCCTCACTCAAACTAGATCTCCTCAAAGCCCTTGTGGCTTCCCACAATCAGACAGAATGCCTCCACTCCTCACCAAACAGCTCCCTGTCTTAATCTGGCTTGCAACCCTGGGTATATTGTCTTCTTCCCACCCCTAGATGGGCCAGCCTGCAGCTTGGATGTCCTGTACAGTCAGACACAGAGCTTTAAGCATAGTATGTACTTAAAAAAAAATGCAGATCTGATAAATTCCATTTTATGGGAGATGAATCAAAGGCAAAGAAAAGTGAAATGAGTTGCCACAAATTCCAGCACGGGTCAATGGACACCACCAGATTTCCATATAAGCCTTTCCTAATTTATTATTTAGCTTTTACTGATAACCCTCGCTAAATTAGAACTAGCATAAAATTTCAAATTTTGATTACATTTTAAAATCTATTCTAACAGATCCAATCCTCTGGTTTAAATCCACCCATTTTTTTAAACCATTTCATCAACATGAAAGAGTAATGTGAACCCCTGGGATCAATTGAGGATGGGGTCTCAAGTGGTCTGATGTGAGAAAATATTATTTTAAGTTGGATATTTTCATTGAAAAGTTTACGTAAAGTTTACATTACTCTACAGGATATCTGCATTAGTTTGAACAAAAATAATGTACATTTCCCCCTAAAATCTGAGAAAAAAATTGATGTTCCAGGGAGA
Source organism: Aselliscus stoliczkanus (assembly GCA_033961575.1). NCBI lineage: Eukaryota > Metazoa > Chordata > Mammalia > Chiroptera > Hipposideridae > Aselliscus > Aselliscus stoliczkanus. The sequence continues at coordinate 47,393,580 of CM066728.1, forward strand.
TGAGACATAATTCATCCCACGACTTTCCCTACCATCTATCCTTTCCTATTTTGAGAAGCAGGAAAATATAAATGTATATTACTTCTTTCTATTTTCACTTCCACCTTCTCAATATTGCTTCATTTACTTACTGTGGCTTCCAGAGAAATAAGTACTAGGGAGACATGGCCTTCAAACTGAGGACTCACTCTGTGTTGCTATGGGTAGAAACGTAGGCTGCTTCTCATCTTACATTTCCAGGCTAGTATCTGAAGTGGCTCATAAAGGATCTAAGGAAGACTTACCCGTAATTCCCCAGAAAGGCACATATATGCTCTCTTCTGAAAGCACTTATGATGATGCCTCCTTTGAAAACCTCCTATAACAATTCATGTAATGTCATGGCTATTCGTGATTTACTAGTATCAAAATAGATGGAGTTCATGTTGAAAGCTGAAATTAATGCTTATTCAAATGTTCAAGGGAATTTTATTTGCTTTATTTCAAACCTACACATGTTGAAGGCAAAATCTGAGTCAACTCTCATGTTAACTTCCTTGGTACTGATACAATGCTTTATACACGGTAGGTGCTGAATAAGTTTATTGAATATATGAATTTTAAAATCAGTTTTGGTATCTTGCTTACTCATACCCTTTAGCGACATGATCCCCTTCACAAAACTTCACATGTGAATAGTGTTCAGTGTTACCAAATGATAGATTATTTGAGCGTAGTAGCATTGGAACCCTAAATGGTTAAGGAGAGGGAGACCTAAAGCTCAGGGAGAACGGGTCTGCACTGAGCATATATTTCTCATTAAAAGAGACCTGATTGGCATTGAGGCCCATAGACACTTTACATCTGCTTATGTGAGCTCACCTTGTTATCCTGTTTGCCAGATATTGCAGCTACACCAGCAATACTCTTTCCACCCGCAGAAACTGTGTCCTGTGGTGTAATCTAAAGGTAGGGAGAAAAGATTAACAGCACTAAGTATTTTTGAATGACTATTTTTGAGATCATGCATTTCAAATGTCACTACCGAGCCCGTTTACCCTCATGGACATCTTGGCAAGGAATGGTTGCTTCTACCTACTGAACATGATACAGCTGGACACCCTGTACAGTTGGACTCAGAAGCTTACACAGTCCGTGCAGGTAACAAATAGTGAAGTGGTCCAGGTAGGGGCTGTAGCAAATCAGAGCATATATACCAGGTGTAAAGCTCCAGTCAATTCTTGCCTTGTGAGTCCACGGTTGCCAGAAATTCTGATTTTTTTTTTTTTTTTGAGTGCAGTGTCACTGGCCTTCATATGTGGGACCCGAACCAGGGCCACTGGCTTCCCAAGCCAGCGCTTAACCACCGCGCCACTCGGCCAGCCCAGATTCTGATTTTTTAAGAGAAGCTAGAAATTTTGATTTTATGTGAAACATTCTGACTTTAATTGTTGGCAACTAATTAAAAATAATTTTAATAATACTGTAAGCCAACCAAAATAGATATGAACCCAACACACATGGTGGTGGGCCACAGACTTACAATCTCTGATATAAAGTATATTGTAAAGCAGGCCTAGTTCTTTTTTTTTAGCTGAGCCATCCTGCCACCTGTTGGCAGCTCAGTGGCACTCAGCTCGGGCTGGGCATCAAACTGCTGTTGCTCAGAGCTCAGCTCGCACTCTTAAGCGAGCTCTTAACCAACTGGGCCATTCAGCAGGCCCAAGGTCTAGTTCTTGTATTCCAAGAGCTTTCAATTGAACAGTTCCTCTCACAGATGTTTATTCTGCTAATAGTTGGCCCCAGGAGCTCTAGAAATATGGAATCTATTTCTGAATTTTTTGGCTCTTAAGTTCATCTCTTCTAGAACAAGACTCTAAAAACTCTTTAAGACTTCCATGTAAAGAACAGATCATGCAAGGCATCTGTGTTCCCACAGCCCTTGAGGAGAGGAGTCTGGGAGGCAGCTTCAATCCCCAGCTTCCTGTCTGTGAGACCCCAGAGCCTACTGCCTTGCAGTCATGATAGGGTACTGCTGGGCAGGAGAAGAGGCTGGATACAACATCCCCTGGACCCATCTGATGGTGTTCTTCTTAGGTCTTTCATTGGCCCAAGTTTCCACAAGGCTATTTGCAAAACCAGTAAAATCATTCCAGTACAAGATATATTCGGCATAGCTCTGCAAATTCACCTCCACATGTCAATGTAGACAGAGAACCTGTATCTTACTCCCTAGTTGATGTTAGTGTTTTCCTAGCTGTCAATTTGATTTATTTACCTTTGGTTTTGTTGATTTCTCTGATGTCGGCTGCTCACTTGATCTGGAAACTGCTTTTTCGCTATGAGCATGCTTGCTTCCTGTTTCTGTTGCATGTTTGGGTAGGTTTTTTGGCTGAAAATACACACACACACACACACACACACACACACACACACATTGTTAACAAGATAGCAAACACAGATGCTTTCCTCAATGGAATACAAAGTGTTCACAACAGTTGTTTCATATAGTTTTGAATTGTGTGAATTTAAATTAATGTCATATAAATGTGATAAAATTTCACTTTGGGTTCAAACTTTAAAATAACACAAATCTTCTCTAATTCAGCAAGAATTATGAGTGAATGGCAAACTCTATTATTGCCACATGGTGGCGCCATTTTAGCCAAAAACAAAAACCAGCCAATCTTGTTAAGTCTTCAATGTTGAAGTTTAGTATTCTCTCTCTCCCTCTCTCTCTCTCTCTCTCTCTCTCACACACTCTCACACACACACACACACACACATACACACACACAGAGCGCTCTAACTTACAATATCAAGTACTAATGGTGATCATTTACCTCTGTGTGTTCCTTTGGCTTTACTTCTTGGGTTTTTTTCTCATGAACCACAGATGGCTGTTAATTTCAAAATAAAATCTCAATTACACTGGAGTCCATTGTTTTCATATTTCCAAACAGGCTCAAGAACAAAATTTTCATTTAGACCATCTTGCCTCTCTTGGGGAAGCCCAGTTAGAGAAGTAGACATGTGTTGTTTGGTCAATGACAATCCTACCAACAGTCTGATAACGATAGTTATCAGAAAAATCATGAAAAATTCATATTTTACCTATCACGACTTTTCAAATAAATATCTATCTCTAAATTATTGGCTGTTTTTCACAATGCATGCGGGTCTTTTGGTAACTGCAGGTCCATCCACAGAGATGTCAAATGATCACTGTGACCACTGAGTTTGTTGATAAGGGATCCTACTCCAAAAATTAATTTTTTAAACCTCTTTAACAGGAGATGAAGAAAAACTGTATTTTGTTAAATTAAATGGTTTACATAGTCTTTTCTATGTTACAAGTAGAGAAGAAACCAGAAACCCAATTCTCTTGAGATAGGGTAGATAACCAAAACATTTAAATATAAAATAGAACACAACTTCCACCTGGCTACTGAATTCTTCCCCTGCAGTGGCCTATGTTATTATCATGCTCAAGGGCCACCAAGATGCCTGACACAAAATCAGGTAAGCCTCACCTTTCACGCAGATGACCTTACCCTTGCCTGCACTTAAAGTACTGCAGCCCACAGCATCTCTTTGCTTTCCCACAAGGAAATCTTGTGGTTTTATCTGAGTATGAGGCATGATCAAAAACTACCGTGAATGATCAAATAAAATAAAATTTATTTCAGTAAAAGATACACTGCCATCAATTCCCCTCAAAATACTCCTCCTCAAGGGCCGGCCGAGTGGCTCAGTTGGTTAAGAGCTCACTCAAGAGTGCGAGCTGAGCTCTGAACAACGGCGGTTTGATGCCAGCCCGAGCTGAGTTGCCGTAGAGCTGCCAACGGGTGGCAGGATGGCTCAGCTAAAAGAAAAGCAAACAAACAAACAAACAAAAAATACTTCTCCTCGTTTAGAACACACTTGTCCCATCATTCTTACCACTTTCTGAAGCAGTTCAGGAAGTCCTTTTTCATGAGTATCTTTAGTTGCACTGTTGTGGCTGCCTTGATGTCCTGAATTGATTCAAAACGTTTACTTTCACCGTCATTTTGACTTTGGGGAAGAAGCAGAAGTCACACAGTGCCAGATCTGGTGAATAAGGTGAATGAAGACACACCATAATATTTTTATTTGACAGAAATTGCAGTACCAGAAAGGCAGGGATCTTCAATACTGGAAGTGGCACATCAGACCTTAGTAACAGTGTGTGACAAATTACAACTTGTTCTGTGCAGTCAGTTGGGTGTGAGCTACCATTGAGAGAAGATGTGTTTTAAAGTGTGCCATAAATCATCTTCCATTATGACAATGCTCAGTGTCACACATCACTTCTGGTATATGGCAATTTCTGTCAAATAAAAACATTATGGTGTGTCCTTATCTACCTTATTCACCAGATCTGGCACAGTGCAACTTCTGGCTCTTCCCCAAAGTCAGAATGATTCAGGATATTGAGGCAGCCACAACAGTGCAACTAAACACACTCACAAAGGAGGACTTCCAGAACTGCTTCAGAAAGTGGCAAGAATGATGGGATAAATGTGTTTGAAGCAAGGGAGAGTATTTTGAGGGGGATTAATGGCAATGTGTCTTACTGTAATATATTTTCTTTTTAATTTAAATATTCACCATATTGATCACACCTCATATTTTCTTAAGCATTCTTCAAAGAGAGAAAGAGCAGCTCTCTGCTCAAGAGTAACATTTGCCCTGCTTGCATACACCCTGGGGTCTGTCTCCATGTGGACACAGATTGGCTTTTAGTCTAGACAGTCTTGAGTTAGGAAAGCCAGAAACACTGTTCCCAAGGGACAGCTAGTGCTGTCTCCTGAGTAACTAGTTCTACCAACCAGGATAAGACTGTCAGCCAGCCTCATTCAGTTATCTCATCTTTAAGTTATCTAGGTGCTGAGTTCAACAAATACAGTTATACTTGATATCTCATCATTAAAGTAACTGAATATTCATTACCCTTTACCTTCCCTCCCCTTTGTTCCTGTTGCTTTTTAAAAAAACAATTACTTCACCTATAAAAAATATAGATTTGAACAAAATTCCTTCTGAAATATAGTTTTTATTTATAAAGTATTATACAATAATTCTAATACACAAATTTAACGTTATAATTTTTATATATACTCTATAAAATCATGTTCAAAAGAGTTAATACAAAATTAATTAAATTAGCAGACAAAAATCCTTTTACCACGCAGTACCACCAATGGAGGAAGTTGGTTATTCATTATTATTGCCAAGAATCCAAATAACTCACTAGTTGACTTAAATAACTTACCTTAGTTGACTGTGACTTCTTATCAGGTTCTATTTTTGCAGCCTACATTCAGAAAAAGAAATTGAAAGGAAGGAAGGAAAAACGGAAAGACGGAAAGAAGGAAGGAAGGAAGGAAGGAAGGAAAGAAGGGAGAGAGAGAGGGAGGATGGACATCGTTAACAAAGTTTATCATAGAGTTTCTTGAACTACGAAACTAAAAAGATGATTTTGATGTATTTATAAGTGTACTTATATGAGTTAAGATTATCATACTTTGCTTGGAATTGTAACTCTAAATAAACACTTAAGCACACTCATTAATAGTCTGCTTACTATTTAGTTACCAATTTACATCTTACTTTTCCCTATATTTATCAAAGATATATAAAGCTTTATTACTATGAACATTGTAGCTAATACATAAGCAAAATAAAATAAAAAACCCTCATCCTGTAAGCCACATACAGATTGACTTCTATATGAGTGAACTACTCAGCACAGGTTTCAGCTGACAGTGTGAAACAATGGGATGGTGACAGAATTGAGGGCACAGAAAGCAGTGGAATTTATGTTCAATGCCAGGATGTCAGCAATGGGTGACAGCTTACCAGCAAGTCTATGATGGGTCTGAGCATTACAGAAGATTGTGAACTACAATTAGCACATGCTAAGAAGCTGAAGCAACCATTAGTAAACAGAAATGTGCCCTAGTACAAGGAAACACATCACCTGCACTTTGTGTCTTTTCTTGTTAGGAGGATGCAGTCCTTCCATCTGTTCGCTGATTGGAATGGCCTAATATAAGAGCACAGCCCCAAGTCTGTTGTTATTTTATCTGACAGTGAAATGAGTACCATGTATACACAGGGCTAATATGTTTCTATCAAGACTCATTCTACTGGTCTACTGCATCTACTCTGTTGATATATATAACCCAAGAAATTGTAGGTGCTGAAATTCTAAAGTCTCAGGAAAATATTTCAGTTTGGATTTTTTTTTTTGGTGATAGAAAATTTGTTAAGATTTCCATTAATAAAATTGATTTCAAATCCCTTCCTTCCCCTTCTCTGGAGAAAGTCTGCTTCAACAATATTTTTCCACCTATATTTCTAATGTTTGGTTATGTTCAAAGGAATAGTCATGGGTACTGTCAACAGTTTTCTGAATCTTTGGCAACTCAACCTTACAATTTTGTAAATAGTCCGTGGGTTTTTACTGCACAATAAAAATCTAGAGATCTAAAGTTCTAGGAATGCTTTTGAAGAACTGGTTTTGATTTAGGTTCTTTAGTGGAATATTCTACAAAGTTTTGGCCAACCAAAGCTTACCTATGTCACAAAAGATAATTCCTTAAGTATACACATGCATTCTTGGTATAGGGAATACAGGAAAACAGGGACAAAACTTGATTACATGTTTTATGAACTTTTCAAAGTAAGAGGTTAAAAATTAGGCCTAATGCTTGCTGCCATGTCTTCCCCTTTTATCTGTTTGGTGGAATTAGCACAAACTTCTGTTTTTTATTCTATTATCTAAAGAGGCTAATGCCAGATATCCTCCTAATTTATCATGTCTTATGTTTCCGTAATGAAGATACATACCTTCCTCACATAATGGACCCTTGTTATGCCAACAAACTTATGGTTTGGGGAAAGAAACAAAGTTCATGGTCAAAGAAGTGTTTTTAAAGAAATTTTAAATTTTGCATCCTTTCAAATTGGATCTTTGTTAATGAATTTCCATATGTGCTACTATGCCCTTCTGAGTTTGTGCAAATGTAATTTATTACATCAAGGAAAATAAGCAAGCTGTTATTGTAGTGGTTTTAATCTATTAATAGCTTCTAATCTGGACTTTGGCAATGAAGATTTTGCATGGAGGAAATCTATAATACAATTAAGAATGTACTCTCACAGATGCAAGCAGCTTATAATGAAATGTACATTTTAATCAATAATCACTAATACATTTCCTAAATTTATTTTTGTTGGAGGGGTGGTGCTGAACATAATAATGATGACAATAATACCTAATGCTTATTGATCACCTCAGTACCAGGGACTGTTCTAAACTTTACATGTACCAACTCAGTTAGTCTTCATAATAATCCTGTGAGATCAGTATCATCATCATCATCATCATAATCACCATCACTTCCATTCCATGGATGAGGAATTGAGACACACAGAAGTTAAATAACTCCCTGAAGACACCCATGGTGGAGCTGGGGCTGTCTGTTCTCGATCACGGCATTGTGTGTCCAGTACCAGGCACCTGCTGGGCACCTGCTTGGGACTGGAACTCTCCAAGGCACGGTCCAATACCCTTGTATGTGTGTTTGCTTACACAGTCTTGTGAGATAGGTACTATTATCATTCTCCTCCAAACTGTATCGATAAGGAAACCAAAGCAAAGAGGAGTTTTCCAACATCACAGCTGGTATGGAACTAGGATTCCAAGCAGGCCACCTCGCTCCAGTGTCCATGCCTACATAGCTTCTCAGGGATCTCATCCTGATGATTTGATTAGAAGTGATTTGACCTTCCATCGCATACACAGCCATGGGACTACCAATTCTAATGTGCCAGGGGCGTGAAAGAGAGAGCTTAGATCTAGATATATCACCACCTTTCAGAGCTAGACTGAATTTCACTTGAAAGGTATAGAACATGACAAGGGTTTGGTATAGGTATTATCATGAATTTTAAATATTTTCTCTAAAAGCTCAAAATATTAAGAGAAATACGCCTATCAAGTTCACAGAAATCTCTAATAAGTTAGTAAAAATGTTATAAGCCAAAACATCAGAAGCCCATGGAGATAAGATGATTAACGAGAACAGTGTGACTGAAATCCACCAAGGAAAGAGAACTGAGGCCAAAAGTGGTCCTGAGTCAGCCATTGGTGATACTTCAGTAGCGGCATCTTATTTTTGTCTCTCCCTCTCTTCTCTCTCCTACTTCCCTCTCTCTTGTCCCTTCCTCCAGTTCCGTAGGACTGCCAATAATTCTCATGATTAATGCTTAGTGATGGCTGAAGAGTTTGCTAACACTTGCTCTGGAAAACCTGAAATAACCATTGGATTTCAAGCGAGAGTCAGGGAGGATGGATTAGAATCAGGCAATGGGTAAAAAGCAAACCAAAATAATAAAAAGGAAATCCTGTATTTTTGGCTCTTCTTTCTTTAGTTTTTATGAACTCTGAGGTCAAACAGAAATGTTTTTTTGGTAGATGCTTCTACTATAGTTTTAAGATTTTAAGATTGAGCTCATATATATTTTTTATTTTTTAAGATTAAGCTTGGCATAAATAAGTACTGACAGCTAATAGACTAATTATGGATTGGATAATGTATAATTTAAAAACAAGAAAATACTGTAAATGTAAAATACAAGATAACAATTTTAGATTAAAAATATAAAACTAAAATAAATGTTCAATGACATTTATAAGAGCTTAGATTCAGACAGTGTGTTTCAAGATATTTGCAATGTTATTTAAAAAGAGTTCAAGATGAGGCCATAGGATTCCTCAATAGTACTAAATTATGGTATAGAATCCCACTGGGATAGCAAAGTAATATGGAAGACAGAAAGTAAATGTGTGTCGGTGATTTTAAACAAGGGCAACTTAATAATGGAGCTGGGGTAACTCTTAAACGCACTAAAGCATATTGGCTCATAAAAATTAGTTGAGTATCTTGAAAATGCTCCCCCTCTTTCATCCTCCAGCCCAGAATATTCCCCAAAAACAGAGCTTGAGAGATGGTAACCAAGTGAGGGTTTAAGAGGGCTTCAGCCAACTCTAAAACTAGGTTTACTATATGTGACAATCCCATTGGGGAATACTATTTTTTCTATTGAAGTTCCAAGAAATAATAGAATAAATCTCAAATAGGGCTTAACAAAGGTTTATTATTAAGATGGTGCCCACATGACTCAAATTTCAGAAAGAAACTTCAGAAAGCATATGAAATATTTACTGTCTGTTTCACTTCTTTCTATGTTCACTTAGAACTTTTCTCATTCTTATTTTAGTTTTAGATGAGTAGAACAACTTTAGTAAGAAGTTAAGAATATATACTCTTATTTATCTGCATGCAGGCAAATGCACTTAGATTATCTTACAAAAAAAACCAAAAACCAAAAAACTCAATCAAGTCTAGGACCAACAACAACCTGAGTGACTACACTTTTCTAGATATTCTAAAATGATGTATAAATGTACAGATGCTGTTTGAGGTAAAGATTGAAAGAGAAGCTGAATTTCCAGATACCCCACAAATTAGGAAGAAAATGTTTACTTCTATAACCTAAGCTTTCTAGGACATACAACTCATCTGTCAACTCTTAGTCTAACTTTTGTTTTGCTTTACATTAATCAATTTATGCAAGTTGGGAAATTATGCAATTTATGCATAATTTATGCAAATTATGCAGTTTATGCAAGGCATTCATGCAAGTTGACCCTGGAAGACTCTTCATACCTTGGTTTCTGTGGGATTCATACCGGAAGGCTTGCTGGGTAAAGCAGAGGAAGTAGATACCTAAGAAGGAAAGAAACAAAGTCCTACTTCATTGTTCAGCTCCTCTTAACCATATTTGCTCTTACCTCTTTACTTTGGTTTCACCTTGTTTAGAGGACCACTCCCACAAAAGTCCAGTAGGTGGTTTTTGGCCAGGGGGTAAAAGCCTTTGTAACCAGATCAAATGGTTGTGTTACTTAACTACATAATCTTGGGCAAGTTACTTAAATTTTCTGATCTTTAGTTTCCCCTTTCTCAATTTTTCTTTAGTGGATAACAACTACCTTGTAAGTTTATTACTGCCTGGTATATAAATGCTCAGTAAACATTATTGTAATTATTGTTTGTGTTATTTTTAGAAAGAACTCTGAAACTTGACAGAATTTTGTGCAAATGCCAGCTCCGCCAATTACTAGCTCTGTGACTTTGAGACTCAGTTTCCCAAGAACATAAAACGGGGCCTATAACATCTATTTTGAGGGGTTATGTTTAAAATAATGTGTGCAGAATGTCTGGAACAGTGTAGATGCTCATTAAATTACTAGTGCCTCATTCCTATGATGTTTTACAAGATAGAAGGATTGGGACATAGCTCTCAGAAACAGAGTGCGGTCGATTAGAATTGTCCATTCAATGTCATGTAAGGCAGAGTCCTGGGAGACCGGGCTGCGTATCTGACTCATCTAGGCTCATCCCTGGAGGGCAAGGGGGATGAATGGTAACTGAAGTGTTCAAGAAACACCTTTCCCAGGGACAAAAGAGGGTAGTGGAATCTGCCCCTGCAATATTATCACCCAAGCAATGGGATGTGTATGAGCTACTTGCAAGGGACTGAGTACTGCTCTAGCACTTAACTCGTATTACACTGGTTAATATTAAATAGACAATTACTATCTTTGTGAATTCCAACCCAGGCTCATTAAACCTCCTTAACATTTGAGTCCGTTAGGTTTTAGAGTCCAGGGATTCCATCTGGCCCAAGCTGCCTTCTTGAGTATCCGGCTGTCAGGAAACAGCTGTTGCCCTGCCAATAATACCCAGAATCTGGACCCTGATGCCTGGCCCTGAGCCACGTCAGAGGCAGAGAGCAGGGCAGGATAAGCCCATCCATCCCCGCTGTACCCTGCCTCCCCGGGCCCCACATACTAATACTCCAGGTGATTCTATGTACCCACTATACTCCATGGCCCATGAACAAAATCACCTTCCCCACAGACCTCAGGTAATGGAGAGCATGGTAGTACTTATAGTTAAATGACCACAATTTACAGATAAAAGCCCAAAGCTTTAGCAGACTGATTTTTTAACATAATCATATGAACTTAACAATTCCTGAGCATCCGTAGGCACCAACTGAGCATGTCCCCACTCCAATACACACACACACACACACACACACACACACACACACACACACACACCCTGGTCCTGTAGCAGGGCATGAAGTGGTCTGTCTCACATTCTCTCTGGGATAAAGACCTCAACCACATAAAACCACCAAAGACCACAGTCCACATGAAAATGCTTTTTAAGCTGAGAATCTTCAAATGAATATCAATTTATTTTCTAAACATCCAAATTTACTAAAACATTCCCCAAATCATATAGCCTTGGAGTTTGCAAACTGCCTTACTATTTTATTAAGCAATAGCTGGATGAGATCCTGTTTCTAGAAAGAAGACTGTCAATGGCCCCTTAAGAATAGTAAAATCTACAAGGAATAGCTATTAATAAGCACGGAGCAGGTTATCATGGGAATTTAGCTGAAGGCCTTGCCCCAATCTGCTCTCAGCATAGATTCCTCCATGGAAGTCAGAACTGTTTCACCTCAGTCCAGATTCCACCATCGCTAAGGCACTAACAGTTTGAAACTGAAATAGGAAAGCTATTCATGGGGTCTGGAAATAAGGAAAATAATCCCACTCCACTGTGAACCCATTCAACTCCAGCTAACCGTAGTTTGCTCAATTTTTCTTTTCTTGGGTTGTCAGAAAAGTCAGGACGCATTTTTGCAATGAAAAACATAGAAAAATACATCATGACTTTTCTGACAACCCAATATTTATAAAGAAAAGGAACTTTTGAAATTTGTGATCTCTAGTGAGGGACTGAACATACTTTCACTTTAAATCTTCTTGAATTTCTAATTATGGGTATAAATAACATAATTACAAGTTTTTGAAGAGTTAATTCAAACCTAGTTTGTGCCAGGTACTATGTCAGGTGATGGTGAAGCAGGGCCAGTTGGGACCCCCGTAGTAGAGGCCTTGCAACATCTGGGCCCCAACTTTCCTTGACCTACCTATAGCTTAACAATAGATCATCCCCCTTTAGCTTGACCTTGGAATGTCCCATCCTACCCAGTTCCCTGTTTTGGAAAATTACCCTGAAGCTTTTGATTAATACCCTTAGTTTTATTGGTCATAATCTCAATGATCTACCAGGCTACTCCCATTATTGTTCTGGGTTACTGACTCCATCAGAGAGCCACATTTCCAGAGGGAAGGCTCCATGCAGACCCCTGGAACCCTCACGTAGCCTCTGGAGGAAATCTGCCCAGATTTTCCCTTAAATACCCTAAGGTGGTCTGAGAGTGTTAAGGCAGTTTTTGGCGGTGTGAACCTGCTGCCTTCTGAGACCACTGGTGCTCTGACAACAAATGCTTATTCAATAGCCCAACTCCTGTGTCGGTCTACTGGCTGAGCGGTGCAGGCAGGATGAGCCTGAGACTAGGTTGTCCTCAGGTTCCAATGGGAACACTGGTGAAACCAATAGACAGGACCTTATCTGTGGGCAAGTTATAGCCTCACTGGAGATAACATAAATAGGATGATTTCAATGATTACTGTGGTAAGCGCTATAAATGGACCCACAGAACATAGACTAGGCAACCAGAGTTAGTTCAGGAGACAGTCGGGACAGGGGATGCTGAGGAAGTGAATATGGAGAATGAAGGATAAGGAGCATTCCCAGGCAAAAGGCCAGGGAGGACTCTGTGCTGTGTGTGCTGAGGCTGAGAGCTAGGCTGCCTGATTTCCAAACCAGTGGCTGTGCTGCAGGACCTACCACTTAGCCAGTCCTGTTAACATCAAGAGGCAGCCAATTTTAAAACACAACCATCAGTACTCACACATACAAAAAAGTCTCTATTAGAATTAATGCTGTAAATCAGATTGAATGGCAGCTATAATAATACTTTCCCTTCCAAATGGCCCATGAAAGTCTCTTAACATCAGAGTATTATTAGTCATTTCTAAACTTGAATTACGGCATAAATCAGAGTAACAAAGTAGAGAAAAAATACCTCTTATAATCATTCTCCACCCACCCATTCAGCAATTGCTACTTAAAAAGCAATGAGCCAAAGGCTGAGGATACATGATGAGTAAGATACCATCACAGCCTTGAAAGAGTTCGTAGTCCACCAAAATAAACAGACGTCAACCAGGTTTACAATACAAAGGTGTTCTAACAGAGGTAGGAGGAGAATCCTAGGTGACAAAACAAATGTTTGAGTTCCAAATTTCAGGCCCACCTCAAATAATCTTGTTGTATTGTCAAGCTGCATTAAACATAAACCAATATTGATTAAAGAAAGTAACTACAGCCTAAAAAAAATTAATATTTTAATCCTGTGCTTACACAATATATAATCTTATTTTCTGGCATCATTCAACAAAATCTCTTCAAAGGTGTTTACTGGCTACAGTAATAATTTTGGAAGTTGACTGCAGTAAACAATTAGCAATATGAGGGAAAGACGGTATGGAAAATGGAAACTGCTTTCCTTTTTTACATATATTCTGCAAAGGTCTCCCCGGCTATACAGCCTTCTAGCTCTCTTACCAGTTCTGGCCAGATTAATCTTCTCACATGTCACTCTCATGCACACATCTCCCCCTAAAGTAGAACCAGCGATGGTGATGCCCGTTGCCCACCGTATCACACGAAAGGCCTTTCTCTTGCCTTTAAAGACCCCCAGTCTCCAATCCCACCCACCTCCCAATTCAGAACAGCTGCTCCAGGCAGCCAGCCCGTTCCTGTCTTGGAGCTCACCTCACTTCTCTCTCACTTGATATTGTTTTCACACAAGTTCTCCTGGTTGGGATACTTCTCTTCCCCAGTATCCAATTCCCACATGCCCTTCCTTTCAGGTGTATCTTACCAGCTCCCAGCCCTGGCATTAACTTCTGAACTACTGCATTTGGTCCTTAGTGGGCGGATATCCTCCTTCTCCAATACCCCGATCACTTACTCATAGTAGCATATACAGGCAGGTAATCACACAATTACGTCATGAAACTTCTCTGCCACTGGATGGGGTCCTTTCAAAAGAGCTGTCTGTTGGGTACACTAATCTGATCCCCACTCTTACTCACAGCAGGTCTCTATCCAGGGCTTTTTCTTGTTTATACAGTGTCTAGTTAGGCTGCACAAGAAGGGATAGGTCCATCCTCATCCATCCTGCGATGATGCTGGGTGTGAGTGGAGAGAGCTGTGCGCTCACTCACAGGTCCTGGTGAATGGCCAAGTTGGGAGAGTTACAGGCTCCCGTAGAAGGGGTGGGGTCATAGAGGGCTGACTCATCCATTCCGCTCCCATTAAATCTGGCTGACAAAAGCAGCATTCCCTCAGCTCCTTACTTCTCTGTCTTCTGCGTAATAGAGTCCTCTAACTTGCTAGAGCTCCCAGAAACTTCCGGCTTCTTTCTGGGCACTTCCTGCTGGGTCATGGCAATCCACTCTCCCTCCCCTCCTCATCCATCACACAGCCTCACCTTGATCTCTGGGCTTGCCACTGGCTGGCTTGGTTCAGAATGTGCACAGAGAGTGAGCCAGCTGATGAGATGAGTCAGAACTGTTTCACCTCTGTCCAGACCTTGCCTGTTTTCCCCTCTCCTCACCAGCTGCATTCCTATGTCCTCCCACCTGCAGCACCTTTCACACACCCCATCAGCCTGTGTTTGTTGAGGGTTACCAGGAACGCCAGCTGCATGTCTGTACTCTCCTTTTCCACCTGATACTCCATCAGCAGTTTCATTCTGAATCACAGACTATCCTCTCCCCAATGGCTGCAGGCCCTCTCCCTAGCCCTGTGATCTGTTTCCACTTGCTCCATTCTTCTCTGTGTTAATATTCAGTCACAAACCCTCTCCTCTTATGTCACTGCTACCTCAGAGCATTGATTTCTCCCCATGACTTTATCATGTATAATGTGAGCAATGCTCTATATGTTATCAGTGGCCCTGCTTTATCACCAGACCACATTATTTTACCTTAAAGTGAGGAAGCCAAGGCAGACAGGTGCAGGCTCAAATCCCTGCCCCAGTACTTATGAATTCACATTAATCAATCTCCCGGAGCCTCCATTCCCTTATCTGTAAAATAGGAGTAACACTCTGACTCTGGAGTTGCTGTGTGGACCACATGACAAAATGTAGAGAACTCACCCAGCCCTGAACCACCTGTGGCCAGGCGTGGTGCTGGTTCCTGTCCTCATCACCATCCCATCCTTTCATTTCTTTTGCCACCCACACTCCTGGTCTCGTGGTATATCTCCCACACCTATATTACATCAAGGCCCTTGCAATAGTTTCCATGTCTGGTTCTCTCCCACCCTCATCCACACCCCCATCTCTAACTCCCAATCTTTTCTGTCTATGGCTGCCTGTCTGATTTATCTGAAATCAATGTGTACTGTGTCCCTACTCGGACGATTCCCCACTGTGTCCTAGATAAGGTCCGATGCCTTCTGACTGAAATTTAGATTCTCCATAATTTGACTTAATCCACTTATTCCACTACCTCTTATGCTATGGCTCACTCCACCTATCTCTTCCAACCAGGATGGTGTCCTTTCTATCTCATGGGCTTCTCATCAGGCAGCATGACTCACTGTGAGAGGGGACTCTGGATTCAAAACTGTTTGGTGGCATTCCAGCTGACACTGAACTCATGGGCAACTTCGAGTGACTTACTTAACCTCTTTGTGCCTCAGTGTCCTCATCTGTAAAATGGGAACAGTAACAATTCTTACCTCATAGGGTTGTTTTAAGAATAAGTTAATTTACATGAACCAAATACAACAGTGCTTGGCAAGTGACACATGCTAGGCAAGTGCTAGTGTTATCACCATCATCACCAAAAAGCCCCCTTCCACCTCTGAGCCTTTCATCTTGCCATTCTCACTGCCTACAAAGCCTTTGCCTTGCTCTGGTCCCAACTATCTCTCCCCGTCAAGATTTAGCTCAAGATACAATACCTGTATCTGCTTTAGCTCATATTAACTTCTTAACTCATATACATTTGTACTTCTCACTTGAAAACTTAAATCATATATGCCATGTTGGAGGCTTACTAAGCTCTTTCCTAATGTATGTCATGTCTTATCAATGAAGCTACAAATTGACCAAGGAGCAGAGGCCATTTCTGGGCCTCACAGTGCCTACCATAGTGCTGAATGTATTGGAGCAGAGAGAAGCTCAAATATCACTATTGATTCAAATCTTTGTTTCCATTTTCTAATCATCAATTAAAAATTTTATTTAAACAAAGAATGAAGTATAATTTTTTTTTTTTGAGGGCAGTGTCACTGGCCCTCATATGTGGGACCCGAACCGGGGCCGCTGGCTTCCCAAGTCAGTGCTTAACCACCGTGCCACTCGGCCGGCCCTGAAGTATAATTTTTTAATACCTAATTTTTTTTAAAGCTAGACCAAAGGATATAATTAATAAATGAGAAGACTTAAGTTTCAGTCTGATGGCTTCTTAGTGGCCATAAATCTACAAGCAAGTCGATTACACCTGCTAAGCATTGTTCCCCACAATGGAAATACTATGCACCTCACAGGGTTACTGTGAGAGTCAGATACAAATATTAGGGCAATATGAGCAAAACACAAAATAAATATTAAACATTTTCTAATTAAGAAAACCTGACAAATCAATAACTGATTTTTAACTTAAAACTAGCTCTGCTGGATGCATAAGAGAAAAACAAATAATTTGTTTCTGAGCCATAATAAGATTGTTATTTAATAATACATCTCAAATAATGAAAGAAATCACAGATTTTTTTTTTTTTTTAAATTCTTTCCTCATTGGATCTACAAGGCAGACTCAAACTTGAACTCCCAGCGGGGCAGGAGCCATGCCTGTCTCCATTGCTGCACATCCCCAGAACCTGGCACACAGTAGTTCCTTAATGAGTATTTGCTAAATAAATGTATGAATTTGTACTCAAATAAACACGAAAGTATTCTCAGATGGCTCAAAAGCAACATTATGAGTTTTACTCAATCATCAGAAATTTTTTGTTCAAAGCACACATCAGAAAATTGGTTAGGAAAATGTAATTTAAACATCTAGTCATTTACATCCTCAGTGTCATCAACCTGAGATTTGCATAACTTAGAAAAAATACATATACCAAAAATCCCTGAGCTGTTTCCTGTAAGACACCTGGAATAAACAATGGGACTGATGAGGGGCTTTCTAAGGAAATAACTGATATTCTGCACAAGCACCATTTATGGAGCCAGTGAGTAGAGGTTCACATTTTCCTTCCTTTATTCACTTCGGATGTTTAGGTTTGTCTATTGTTTGCTATGCTGTCACATCACAACATGCATTCTTGCAATGCCTTCAATTATTAACATGGCATAATAATGGTGCTTTTAGAGACCTGTAATACGGTCACCTAACAACGTATAGTATTTGTCATAAGAAAAACATGATTCATCTCTGTCAGGCAGAACGATCTACCTAGGGCACAAACTGTACCTCAGCATGTATGTTAATATGAGTTAAGGCCAATTATGACAGGATCTTAAGTACAATACGATGTTATAAGAGGCCAGAAGTGGGAGGCTCTTTCTGAGATGCAGGTTTGGAAGACGGTAGAATGACTTCACAGAGGAGATGGAAACGATTTATTTAGTATTTATTGTGGTGTGATCAACAGAGAAGTGGGGTGGGGACTCTAGAATCATCTATGGGACATCACAGCCAGGAACTGTGACAGGTGCCTTACATATCTGATTCCAATATATCTTCATAAAATCCTGGGAGGTAACCATCATTATCTGCCTTTTATAAATAAATAAGAAAACTGAGGTTCAGGGAAGCTAGGTAACTCGCCTAAGATCTCATAGTTGAGAAGTGGCAGGAGCTTGCATTTGAACAGATATGACAATAATGCCCATGCACTTTGGGCTATAACAAGTTGATGCCCTACTTTCGGGAATTAAAACAAAATATTTGGACTTCCTTTTTGAGATGGGGGCTGAGATAGGGTGGTCATTCCAGGTGAGCTAGACTTAGAGGCAGGAAAGTACCAGAGATACTCGGTCCAGAGTGTAGCAGGCTAGATGAAGCAGAGCGCTGCAAAATGAGGCAATGTGAACACTATCTGGGGAAACAGAAGATTGATTCAATCCCAGCTGAGTATGCTGTGCATTCATGAAATACAGCGTTAAAAGGGACACACAGATTTAAGATAAAAGTAGAACACTTAAGCTCTACTTGCTCTGGGAAGTAGCAGCACATGAAGCTTTGGCTTCTGATGCAACATGTGGGCCGACTTCAAAATAAACATCCAAATGTTGCCTGGCAACCGGGACAATAGCCACAGCTGACTGTGATCTGAATCCAATCCAGAGATGCCACTGGCTGAACGTCTGGCCACACCCCGTGAGTCTAGATTATGAGCTCTGACACTGGACCATCCCAAGTGTTTAGAACATCCACAAAAGACATGAAGTTGAACTTCCAGTACTATAAGGCAACTGCTTTATTGCCATTGCTTTGCAAAATCCAGTACTCCAATGTTTTTTTGCTCTGTTTTCTCTCCTGGAATTATAATTATTTTATGGGCAAGGAAAAGAGCAAACCACACAGCCTGGATTAGTCATCAAAGAGTAGAAAAGCAGCTTTTTTTCTGAAGTTGTGTTTTTGCCTCTATGGATCCTGGTTGCTTTTCAGAGCCACGAAATAATTCCAACTATGCCTAACATAGTAGATAGAGCAAAGTAGGGAAGTTAGACCTGGAAAAGAAGCCTACTTTTCCTCTTCCAGTTCCTCCCCTAGAAAAGGTTTGTCTGGTTAGATTTAGTTAAGCCTGTGAGTAAAGCAATTTCAGCATAATAGAAGCTACATAATGAATAATGAAGATGGCTCCTGATAATGTATGTGACCTTGAGTCTTAACCTCTCTAGAACGGTTTCCTCATCTATAAATCATCAGGCTTGAAAATTCTGGAGTTTTTTTATTGGGGAACAGTGTGTTCCTCCTGGACCCATCAGCTTCAAGTCATGTTGTTGTTTTTAATCTAGTTGTGGAGGGCGCAGTTCACTGGTCCACGTGGGAATCGAACTGGCAACCAGGGCTATGAGCACTGTGCTCTCACCAACTGAGCCAACTGGCCGTTCAAGAATTCTGGAGTTCTGCAACTCTAATATTATATGCTGCAATTATGTGAAGGTTATTAAATAATGTACCCGATGATACAGGATGAAATAGGAAACACAGGAGTTTTCAGACCTGGGGTCTAATTCTAAGTGTCACTTCAGGCAAGCTGCTTAACTTTTCCAAATTGGACTATTTTAATTTGTTGAGTGGGTATAAAAGTGATTACCCATAAGACAGTAATAAGGATTAAATGAGGTCATGTTTATAAAGTGTTTGGCTCAGCGTGTGGCACCGGGTAAGTGATTAACAGCAGTGATTTTTTTATTATTTTATGAATACTACCAGCCTCAAAAGTTTCCCTCCGTCTGTGATTGGAAGAGCAGTCCTGTGGTGACTACTGCTTTGAGAAGTTACACGCTAATGTTATCTTTCTTAAAGAAAAAAAAGGGCAACATCATTTTACTTTATGGCATTTTCTTTGGACTCAAAGGCATAGCTTGTTTAGGTGTAGGTCCCAGTCAATATGGAAACAGGAATCTTGGTAGCAGCACAGTTTTGTACAAATCCTAAAAGATTATGAGCTCAGCTAAAGAACATGTGGTTACTGATATGATTATTGCATAAGGATAAAAAATTCTGAGCTCTGCTGAACAATCAATTGCCTCAGAGCCTTTCAGCTTAGCTTCCGTAAGTGCATTCAAATTCATTTCTAAAGTGTAGACCTAACAGAGAGAACTTCTATGGTCCTTGCATTATAAAATCAACTGCCAGCCTAATAATCTCTACAGGGGTGATAGACTCAAAATGTCTCTAACAGAAAGTGAGTGGGAATTTATGAGGAAACAGAGAGAGCACCAATTGTGTAACAGCTAAGATATGGGCCCGTCACGTGCCCATTCCTGCAGCCAGCTTCTCAGTGAAGCATGTTCTTAGTAGGAAGGCTTACATGACAGGAATTGTAACAAGGATCCCTTGTCCAAACTGATCTTTAAATAATCAAAATGAAAATGTGGAGTGAAGTGAAATCTCATGTAGGAAACCACATAAGAATAACAAATTCACAAATGTATACTAACAGCAACTTTAGTCTTTGCAGATGTTAAAGAGGTAGCTTTCTGTAGTAATTAGGAGAATGGTTGTGGAGCCAGACCACTTGAGTTTGAATTCCAGCTCTGCTACCAGTTGTGGGACCATGAGCAAATTCCTTAACTGCTCAGTGCCTCAGTTTCCTCATTTGTAAAATTGGAATAATAATAGTATCTGCCATTGCATTTCATCCCACTTTCCCTTAGGATAAAAATCCAGTAGAACAGAAGAATTGATTTTAAAGTAGGCCTCTCTTGAAACTGATGTCAAAATATGAACATTACTGCTTATCCTTCAATCAAAGAGAAAGTTCTATATTCCTACAAGATAAGGAAGTTTTTAGTTATGTCCTATTTAATCCTATTTAAAAATTTCACTCAATTCAAAGAAAGCTAATTTATCCCTTCTCTACTGCCTATTAAAATGTCTAAAGAAACTCAGTCAACAAAACTATTATCTGCTCATTCTAATCAGCGTGCAATACTCTTTCACACAAACAGGAAACCTCATCCATCAGAGAGAATTCCAACAGTATGAAGATATCAAGCAGAACAATAGAGAGCACAATATTGATTTCCAGTGCTTTTTTTAAAAATTCTTTCATTGTGAAATAAGCATTTTTTAAAAAAAATTAGTTTCAGATGTACAACACAGTGCACTAGTTATACTTTTTACCCCTCAAAGACAACTCCCCTCCCCCAGTTCGCCACCCCACTCCTCCCCCCACATCATACATATCTATTACAATTCCTTTCACTCCCTTCCACAGTATACTCCACATCCTGTGACTATCTATATATTCAATTAGTGTTGGCATACATTATTATACAACATCAACTTCAGGTATACAGTGCAGTGATCAAGCCTCTACTCCATCCATGAAGTGGTCTCCCTAACAAGACATGTGACTATCTGACATGCCACAAAATTTTTACAACATTATTATATTCCCCGAACTGTGTTTCATATCCCTGTGGCAATATTGTAGTTGTCTATTTATGCTGCCTAATCCCTTCCCCTTCTCCCTCATCCCCATCCCCCTCCCAAAAAGCAGCCCTCAGTTTTTCCTCTATATCTATGAGTCTGTTTACTTTGCTTGTTCATTCAGTTTTTCACATTCCACGTATAAGTGAGATCATATGGTATTTGTCTTTCTCCGACTGACTTATTTCACTTAACATAATAGTCTCTTCACAACATTATCAATTACATTCTCAGAACTGCCCCCATATCCCTGCAGCAACATTGTAGTCACCCACCTACACTGTCCAAAACCTTCCTCCTCTCCCTCATCCCCACCCACTCCCAGCCAGCAACCATCAGTTTTTCCTTTATATCTGCTCGATATGATTTCAATCTTCTTAAATTTACTGAGACTTGTTTTGTAACCTAACATGTGGGTCTATCTTGGAAAATGTTCTATGTGCACTTGAGAAGAATGTATATTCTGTTGTTTCAGGGCGAAATACTCTAAAATTATCAACAAAGTCCAGCTGGTCTAAAGTGTCATTTAAGGCCACTCTTTCCAGTTTGATTTTCAGTCTAGAGGATCTGTCCATTGATGACAATGGGATATTGAAGTCCCTTACTACGATAGTGTTACTGTTGATCTCTGTCTTTATGTCTGTCAAAATCCGTTATATATAATTAGGAGCTCCTATGTTGGGTGCATAGATGTTTATTAGGGTAATAGTGCCCTTCTTTGTCTTTTATTGTAGTCATTTTTTTTAATTTATTTTTAATTAGTTTCAGGTGTACAACACAGTGCAATAGTTATACATTTTACCCCTCAAAGTGACAACCCCCCACCCCCAATTCGCCACCCCACTCCCCCCCATATCATATATATCTATTACTCTTCCTCTGACTCTCTTCCACAGTATAATCCACATCCCGTGACTATCTATATATATTCAATTACAGTAGGTATACAACCTCCGCTTTAGTTATACAGTGCAGTGATCAAACCTCTACTCCATCCATGAAATGGTCTCCCTAACAAGACCTATGACCATCTGACATTCCACAGAATATTTGCAACATTATTAATTATATTCCCCAAACTGTTTTTCATATCCCAGTAGCAATATTGTAGTTGCCTATTTTTGCTGTCTAATCCCTTCCCCTTCTCCCTCATCCCCATCCCCCTCCCAATTAGCAACCCTGATTTTTCCTCTATATCTATGAGACAGTTTCTGTTTACTTTGCTCATTCATGCAGTTTTTCAGATTCCACATATGAGTGAGATCATATGGTATTTGTCTTTCTCTGACTGACTTATTTCACTTAACATAATAGTCTCTAGGTCCATCCATATCATTGCAAATGGTACGATTTCATTCTTCTTTATAGCGGAGTAATACTCCAATGTATAAATATACCACAGTTTCTTAATCCAGTCATCTACTGATGGGCATTTTGGTTGTTTCCAAGTCTTAGCTATTGTAAATTGTGCTGCTATGAACATAGGGGTGCATAACTTTTTTTGAATAAGTGTCTTGGTTTTTTTCAGGATAAATACCTAGGAGTGGAATTGCTGGGTCAAACGGTCGCTCTATTTCCAGTTCTTTGAGATACCTCCATTCTGACTTCCATAGTGGCTGTACCAATTATTGTAGTCATTTTAAAGTCTATTTTGTCCAAAATAAGTACTGCTACTCCAGCTTTTTTCCCCTCATTTCCATTTGCATGAAATATCTTATTCCATCTGTAAGCAGCATATACATGGGTCCTATTTTTTTTTATCTACTCAGCCACTCTCTGTCTTTTGGTTGGAGCATTTAGCCCATTCACATTTAAAATGATTATTGATAGGAGCATATGTATTGCCATTTTATTTGTATTCCTGGTCTTCCTAGGTTAGCTTGTTTACCCTTTTCTTTTGTTTAAAAAAAGGCCTTTTAACATTTCTTGCAATGCTGGCTTGGTGGTAATGAATTCCTTAAGCTTATTCTTTTCTGAGAAGCTCTTTATTTCTCATTCAATTTTAAGTGATAGCCATGATGGGTAGAGCAATCTTGGTTGTAGGCCTTTATTTTGTGTCACTTTGAATATCTCCTGCCACTCCCTTCTGGCCTGCAGAGTTTCTGTAGACAAGTCAGCTGTTAGTCTAATAGGAGTTCCTTTGTATGTAACTTGCTGTCTTTCTCTTGCTGCTTTTAGGATTCCGACTCTGTCTTTAACCTTTCCCATTTTAACTATGATGTGTCTTGGTGTGGACCTGTTTGGGTTCAGCTTGTTTGGAACCCTCTGCACTTCCTGGGCATGTATGTCGATTTCCTTCACCAGGGTGGGGAAGTTTTCAGTCATTATTTTTTCATATACTTTCTCGACCCCTTGTTTCTCTTCTCCTTCTGGTATTCCTATGATGCAAAGGTATTTTTGCTTCATCTTGTCCCACAGGGCTCTTAAACTATTTTCATTCTTTTGTCTTTTTGTTGTTTCAACTGGGTGATTTCTGCTATTTTGTCTTCCAAATCGCTGATTTGATTCTCTGCTTCATCTACTCTACTGGTGATTCCTTCAAGTGTGTTCTTCATTTCAGTAATCGTATTCTTTAGTTCTAACTGGTTGTTTTTTATGATTTCTCTATCCTTCCTTATGTTCTTACTAAGTTTGTTAAACATTCTTATCATCAGTGTTCTGAACTGTCTCTGAAAGATTGGATCCCTCTGTTTCATTTAATTCCATTTCTAGAGGTTTCTTCTGATCTTTTACTTGTGACATGTTTCTTTGTTTCCTCATTCTGGCTGTCGTTCTGGGATTGCTTTGATGTATTAGATAGATCACCAGGAGAGCCCCGGCTGGATCACGCAGGCACACACCTCACGGCCCAACACTCCCAGGAAAACTCCCAGTCTCAGCCTGTCCCAATCAGCCGCTCGCAGATCAGGCTGAGCAGCCCGACAACCAATCACCAACCTGGCAACTTTGCATGCACAGTGTGGACAGCGGGGACCTGAGGCAGCTCGCGCACTCCCGGGTCTCAGTGAGCATCCTGTTGGAGCCGGAGGGCACCTGCCCAGTGTTTCCCTGGGAACGCAGTATAAGCTGAGCAAAGGGTGGGGATCCAAGACCGCATGTGCGTGCACGCACACACGCACTTCTGTTCC
Organism: Aselliscus stoliczkanus; assembly: GCA_033961575.1. Lineage (NCBI taxonomy): Eukaryota > Metazoa > Chordata > Mammalia > Chiroptera > Hipposideridae > Aselliscus > Aselliscus stoliczkanus. Next base: position 47,417,964 of record CM066728.1, read on the forward strand.
AATTTCACCAGACCAATGAGGTCCCGGACCTGACCCTCTGTGGGAGGGCCCAACCCGGACAAAATGGCCCCCTCCTGTATGCCTCGTGCGTGCAAGCTCCATACCAGCAGAATAATAGTCCCAAAACCTCCAGCTTCTGCACTAAAGGTGCTCAGTTCAGTTCTTCCCTGGAGGCTCCTAGGTTCTGCTCACACAGCTACTCCCTCCACCAGCAACCAGGTGAGTGCTCACTGGCCAGCGAGCCCATGCGCCAGCCCCAATGGTTCTCTAGCTGCCCTCAGCCTCACCGAGCTGAGAAAAGAGAGTCCTCACTAATTTCTACTGCCAGCTATTGTGGAACTCCTCTTCCTGGCAAAGGAACTCTGGGCTGGTGAGCTGCGTGTGCGGCCGGAGGGTCTCTCCCCAACCGGAGAAGCCTTCCCAAAGCTGAGGCATCCCTCACGGGGTTCGCCCTCCCTCATCTCCGCCCGTCCTACCAGACCCGACGTGGCTTCCTCTTTAAGTTCTTCGTTTAGAGGTTCTGTTCATCTAGTGTTCCGGGGACCTCCAGGGTTGAATGCTGTATAATTTGTTTGTAATTTTGGTGTGATCCTGGGAGACAGTTAGCACAGCATCTGTCTATTCCATTTTACTGGAAGATTTCCAGTGCTTTTTTGAATTTAGATACAAATTCCCTTCTTAGTTATTTAAACTGCCTAGATATAAACTACTGAGTAGAGGTTTTTATAAGGCCAGTCTGCTGAATCAAATAGAATCTTGCCATGTGACCTAGTGTAATTATTTAAGGTCACTGGGCCTTGGTCCTCTCATTTATAAAATTGTTCTAATACCTAGTTAAAAAATATGCAACTCTTAAGAGGATTAAATTAAATCCAATGTAAGTCACTTAGCACGGTAGTTGTTCAATAAGTCAATAAATGGTTGGTTTCTTTTTCTTCTTTCCATGTATTTTCACGTATCTAGTTCCTGGAGAGCTTCTTCAAACTACATACATGCTGCTGGACCTACCCCTTCTCCCAGACCATTCCAGAATTATTTTCGGATTTTCGGAACTAGCTAGAATGTCCTTTGTTAGCTGAAGTTTTATTTGTTTCCTATTGGTTGTCATTCCATTTTGAACAGTAATCAAATCTTCAGTTCATTGGTCTGTAGGAGAATGTGGAGCAGTGATACATACACAGAGAAGATGTAGTTCACCACATCAACTGGAAATGGGTGTATTTTGCCAAGATTTCAATTGCAAATATGTAGATCAGTGTTTATCATATTCAATCTTTGTGAGGAGGTATAAGAATATGATTGCCGGAGGACTGGAGAAGAAAACAATTCTAATATGAATATGCTGGGCTAGGAATCCTGGCCTACGACAAAAACACTGAGAATAATTCAGCATCCATTAATGCAATAATTAAAAGATTCTTAAAACCAAGGAAAGCCTCATACTCAATAGCCAAAAGAGGTTAACCTTTCCTTTTTGGTCTCTGAATATTCAGCAAGGATGTATGTTGTTTCTTAATAATCTGCCTAAAATTCCAAACAATAAATAATCAGTTAATTAACTGATTGACTTAAAAGTCAAGGTTAGAGTAAGATATCACATTGAAGATAGCTTAATTCTATGACATTGTTGGGGAAAAATGATCATTAATTTATCATTGAAATTATACGCAAATTATGCAGAAATTCATAATTATTTAAACATTTAGTGCAAAAAAATGTACATAACGATTTCATAATCAATGTATGTCATGCTATTGGGCAACGCGACTGGCTAAGTCATACCTTAGCTTGATGGTTCCTGGCCCAGGAACAGTCATTCACAGGCAGTGTGTGTGTATGTGGGAGGGACATACATGAACACCTAGAAACTAACAAAGGGGAAAAGGCAAGTGGAAGAGGAAATATTGTATCCTAACAAGCTATAAGTCCCTCAAATGACTCTGACACTCCCTGACATTAAGAGTCACTCCTTTAGGTAATCTAAAATAAGATAGCTTTATAGTGGGTTCATGAAATGACCACTGTTTTCTACCATCCATTGTTATCTATTGGTACTTTCCTCCTGATGACAAATTCAGTCTCTTCATACTTTCATTTGGTCAAAAGAAAGGAACCAGACCACATAAGATGCTAGAATAAATTCACAAAATTACTTTTCAAAAGTACTTTCCAGCTAGTTTTTCCAGCCAGTGCTAAATACTGCCAGTCCAGGTTACTGAAAAGCCTAGGTGTTCCCTAAAAAGACAGTCCTGAAAGGCCTCAAGAATATTTGTCCTCTCTAGTCATGGCCCTAAAAGCCAGGGATACTTGCGATTATACCTATAGCCCATACCCTTTCTTACATTATAAGGAAATAGTATGCTATAGACATCACCAATACTGTTGTCATTTTATAGGCAGATATCGTCACCCTGCCTGTCTGCCCCCATGCACCTTTCCATAAAGACAGATCATTACTTCAATATTATGCTTACTTTATGTATCCCTACTTGGCCCCAAAAGGTAGCTGGTTAGTCAATAACGGGTAAGATTCCTCAAAGGAGGGGCAACCTAAGCTAGGCACAGCTGCATGGGAGCCATAGGAGGAATCACCCAGTAGAGGAAAAAGGGCATAGACCCCTAGCTTCAGGTTCTGCCAGCCTGCATGTGAAATGACCTATTGATGTGATAATATCTGTCCTCTGTGCATTCTTATCAGTAAGCCTCTGCAGAGGAAGTTTCTGTCTCTTAAGAGGTGCATGACTACCCTCGGTAATGGCAGCTTGCAGGCATGGGAGATTAGGCCCTGAGCTAAATTCTTGGGTGTGAGACTCACAGACCATGGAAGCTCCATTGATCTTTTCTTATTTGTAAGAAAATAAAAGAAGCAGTCAGGCCCGATTTGGGGCTCAGTCCGTGAGGCTGCAGTCCCCTGGCCTCAACTGCATTTTTCTCTGATTTGTGTCTCTCTCTTTCTTAACCTTTCACCGTTCCTTCTCCACTCCCATTGCTCTGTCGTGCTGGACATGACAGGCAGATATTTTGGACCATTAAAGAAACTCTTAATGTTACACACATCCACAATTCAGCTCAGCTGCAAGGATTTTTTTTTAACAGGATGTAATTTTCAAATGCTATATGAATTAAATTTTTAGAAACTAATATTTGTCTATCTCTATAGATCAGGGATCTACACTCAAATGAAAATATGTGCCGGGTGATGTGAAGGAATATATCAGGCCAGTAGGACAAGGGAGGAGTGGGCTTTGCGACAACGCAGAGCATGCCTTCCTCACCTAAAGGTTTTCAAGTATTTTAATACATTGTGCAGATCTAACAAAATAAGTCTGAATGCTGATGGACGAATGTTCTTCCTTTCCAGACATATAGAAATACTGAATAAAATTTAACATAAAAATTAAATAAATAAAGAGACAATTCAAGAGATGATGAGTAGGAGCGAGAAAAATCCAGGAAGATAAAATATTCTGGCTACCAGTTTCAATTTCCCACTGTAGACCAAGCCCTCTGAACTTCATACAACTTTGTAAATAACATATTATGAAAAGATGCCTGTCCAAAAGCGGGTGAGGCACTGTGTTAGATAAATTGTTAGCAGGAGAATATTTATAGTCAAGGACTCTGATGATGACTAGCCATAGCAATGGAGTTATTTAAAAGTTTTTTTTTTTGCCCTGTTGTATATAAACACAATTGTCTATTTTCATGACAAGGAATACATTTTTAAAAACCATGTGTCTTAAAAATGTTCTAATAATTCTATTTTCTGTAACTTCCTCTGGACACCCTGTTAATATAGCTAATACAGAAACCACATGCAGGAGGCTGAGCCCCTGGTTTCTCTGTAGGAACAGGGTTCTCTCATCCCTCCCCTAACAACTCCATTCTGGGCATCTCTGGAGGCTCCAAGGCCTGGGCTAGGTCTCTGTACTTAAATCACTTGTGCAAGGGACCTCAATCCATTACAGAGTCTAGAGAGCATGCACGCATACTAAGCTGGACTCAATCTCTGATGGCAACTTTGAGTGAATTGGGAGTGGTCCAGGCTCTTGCTCAGCTTCCAAAAGTGGGCCATGAACATCAGTCAGTCCATGGGGCACCCTCAGTGTGATTCAGAAGTCTGAGTCTCTCTGGATAGCTAGGATTCTCACCAAGATTTCACTGTACTGCCAAGGCCAGAAGACTGCTTACAGATATGCTATGTAAGTAGCATATCTGTAAGTAGCATATCTGCTCACTTATTAGAGCAGTGCTTATCAAACTTTAACAGCTGTAAGGACTTATCTAGAGAGCAGCTTAAGCCATAGATTCCTCAGTGATTCTCATTGGTTAGGTCTGAGGTAGGACTTGGGGAACTTCCATTTTTAAATAAGTATCCCAGGGGAATTTGATGCAGATGCTATCCACCATGAAACTCCATTTTAGGTAATTCCAAGGGTGTGCATCACATCCTCAGGGCAAGGACTGGGTAAGCCCCAGGACCATGGATTGGTCTGGAATTACCCTACTGGCTTGCATTCTCATTTGAGAACTTTCTCTTTTCTTAGGAGACTCCAATAATTAAAGATTATTCTCTGCAATTAAGGAGGCCTTGCTTAGATCACAGGTATGTCTTCATTACTTAGGAGTCCATTGGCAAGACTCATGGGAAACCCTAGTCAATGTTACCTTCTCCGCTTACCAACATCTTATCCATTAGGATCAGCATATACCCTGGGGCCTCTAGTACTGAGGAAAATTATAAGTGCATTGGCAATGTAAACAGATGTTTACCAAAGTTAACTTGATTAATCAATAAAAGCAGACCCAAATCCTCTTTGCAACATATAAGAAATCCTCCCCAAATAATACTAAATGTTAGGTTTTTTTGGTGTGTTTTTTTAGTGTTGAAAGGGGATCTGTAGGAAAACAAACACATACCACCATCAAAACAGACTGAGCCAGCCACTTTTCACTAAGTTGTGCCAATCATTCCCATGATAGGAGCCAATGAAAATGAAAGAAGATGAGTAAAGGGATCTGAGGTTCTCCCTGTCTTGTTACAGATATACCAGGGATGCCAAATATATGCATACACATGACCTGTATTCATTTTTTGTTATTGGTATATACTGAGTATTATGATTTTAATACAGTTTATTTCCTTTCTTAAAATGTGTACACCTTTTTTTGGCAGTCTCTGTAGGTATTCACCAGGTGGCAGCTGCCAATTATGAAACAAACTAGACTGAGACAAATGTGTCTTTAGAGAGAAGTAATGTCTGGAATTCAGGGGAAGGTCATTCTGACTGTTGGGCTTGTCTTTCCTCTCTTACGCCTGGGGGTGGGCAGTGAAGAAACAAAGAGGAAGATGGACTGCAGAAAATTGTCCCTCAAGCTGGCTTGGAGGACTGAACACAGACCTACTCAACTGTGGGGTCTCCCTTTAAACCATATAGAGCCCAGGACAAAATGGGAATCTCGGGTACATCTCCCACTTGATGGAATCCAGTCTGTCTACAAGGGACAGCTGTCAAGATGATCTCATCAAAGAATCCTAGAATTAATCAGAACTCTCAACCGCACATAACAGCCTATGTACAAGTGTAGGGGGAGACAAGTTGGGGGCAAGTATGGGAGGAAGAGATTAAGAAAATAATGAATGAGGACAGCCAATGTTTGGAAAGCTGGATGTGTATCAGACTGTAAGAGTCCTGCCTGTGACTAAATGAACACCTAAATAACATCCCAGACGCTGGAGTCTTTGTTCATCTTGGCTGCTGGTATTTTCCTCTTTATACCAGCCTCCTGCTTGTAGATCTCCTTGAAGGGATTCATATTCCCAATGTTCAGTCACAGAAAAACAGGCCCGCAACCATAACCTCATCCCTCTTCCATTAACCTTTCACTGTGTTTTTATATAGCACCTTGATAGCAATGCTATTTAGCACTTTTTATATTGTGTTTTATATTTGCTATATGGACCATATCTCATTTCTGTATCCTTAGCACCATGTCAGGCCCACTGAAGAAGCCCCCCACCCCCATCTCCCCAAAAAAGAAGAGTTCCTTATTGATCTTTTTTGATTATTCACTCTTTAATCTTTAGCCAAAGGACAAACAGATATTAAGTTTCAAAACTCTACGTATAGATCCCGGAGAATAAAAATGAATATAATTTTACCTTTTCCACCTACCCAGGATAAGTCTCTATACTAATGCAACAGCATCTCAGGGCTCTATTCAAATAAAAGCAATCTTTTTTTGCAATTCAATAAGTATTTATTGAGCAACTACTACAATAGATGCTATGGGGATACAAAAATGTGAATCCTGTCTTCAAGGGGCTCACAGTCTAGTAAAAAGCTGGCATTCCAAGAACAAAAGTAACCAGAGCTAAATGAGACTATGTAACCAAATGAAACTGTAGTGTGTCATAACTTTTCATACACTGAAGCTTATTTTTTTGGAAAGTATTTTATGGACAGTGGTTAAATATGTCCTAAGGAACAATAGAGGGTGGTGGTTTAGAGATCAGGCTCTTTCTTAATCTGTAAAGTGGGCATAATAAGAGTATCTACCTCATCACTGCATTATATCACATTGCATATGATCAGCATATGCCTAGGACATAGTAATTTCCAGTAAATGTAGCGATAATGATTAATTCCCTATTCTAATAAAGATTATGCTGATCTGTTCTTTTCCTGGAACCTATTATCGTCACTTTCTAATAACTTATTACTACTGCCTAGTGTAGACAGGAGAGCAAAAGGGTAACAATGTCACTTTGCTAGCACTAAGAATACACACAGCTCCACTTGAATCTCCAATGTCCACATATAAGGACTTGCTCAGAAGTCAGCATGTCTTAAGAGATAATATCAACTGCCCTTAAAAATCGGAAATAATAGGAATGAATAATTATTTGTATGGCTTTCCATGAAAATACTATAGCTCCTTCTTAACTAGGGGAGGTAGAACCCAACTAAAGGAATTAAAAAATGTGTAGGTGCACTTTTGGTCATGCTCTGGCATTTAGTGGGAACAAGACAGGCCTGCCCAATTTAGAATTGTCACCCCAGGGCCGGCTGAGTGGCACAATTGTTAAGAGCTGGCTTGGGACACCAGCGGCCCCGGTTTGGGTACCACACATGAGGGCCAATGACACTGCCCTCAAAAAAAAAAAAATTGTCACCTCCAAGTGCCAATAGTACCCTGCTGAGAAACACTGGGTAACTGACATTTTTACGTTAAAAGCTGTTCACAGAGAAAAAATGAAGAGCAATTGTTTGGGAAGACAAACTGTACTTTCCCAGTATGCAGATTACTAATTCAATATGTCAAAAAAACCATAGGATAAAACATGTTCCTTTTAAAGAGGTCAGACACATTGGTGTTAAAACATATACTGCAGTTTCATATAGTGTCCAAAATTAGGGTGTTGTAAAGTATAATGAAAGAGATGATACAAAGATCATATATATATATATATATATATATATATATATATATATATATATAAAACAGGACTGCCAATTAGTTCATATTTGGGGAAAAGTAAATACCACCTAAGAAGTAGTGATGCTTTAAACACATAACTGTTATTATAAACAATAAATAAGAACACAAATACTTGGCTGATTCTAAGTTAGTTCAAATTCATTTCTCATGTTTTCCTAATCTCTCTCTCTCTTTTATTTTTTCAAACTGTTATTTTATATGACACCTTTTAAATTTTCATTATGGGAGAGGAATAATACTCAGCCAACTCAGAGAACTGAATTCACCACCAATACTATGTAATCAATTTCTCTAGAGCACTGGGAGTCTTCTCTCAAAGCATGTGAATTGGACCACAGCCAACGTTAATACGTGAATGTGCTGTTTCATAAACACTGTCGTGGGGTCCGCCACACTCAACTTGTTTATAACTTCAAGAGTCCCTGCTGCACACACATAGATTGTCGCTCTACTCTCAGTGCTATCTATCGGCTGCCTACCTCCTTCTCCATCAGTCAGTCGGCAGATGTGGCCTTTCCTAGTTAGGCATGATTTTGCTAAATGTCACTATTTTGTTTTAATCTTTTACTGTCTTCTAGAACCCAGACAACATTCCCTCCCCACTACATTCCCAGCAACAAATATCCTTTCAGATGCTGAAAACTCAGTGCCCACAATCAAAACATCAGGGAAAGGCACTCTATAGTTATTGATAAGAAAACAAACTTTCCCATTCTGACAGAAGATGCCACTCCTTATTGACTTCCCCTGCAATGCAGAGGTTGTCTCTCTTGAAAGCATCTCATACAGCAAGAACTTTCCGGAGCTGCTGATTAAGCATTACTGTAACTCTGATGCATACTTGGATTCCTGGAGGACAAGTCAGAAGCCCCAAGTCCTGTCCCTTAAAAACTCTCTTCCTCATTTTCTCAAACTATAAAATGGGAATAAAGAACTTGCCTCTTGCACGTATACAACTGAGGACTGCTGGGACCCTAACTGTACAGAGGAAATCGTTAAATCTCTATGTAAACACTGCATTCTTGAAAGACAGGCACAAAAAGAACCCCTCAGTGATGTTATCTGATCCTAGTCTCAGGTTGTGTTCAAGGAAATAGAACAGAAACATGTCCCAACATTTGCCACGCCACACCCATGTATCAGGTAGATAGGAGGTTACACTGAGTGAGCTCATTCTCTAAAACAGAGGTCATCACAGCGGTGGGGGCAGGGCCGGCTGAGAAGGGGGCGGGGGGAAGGGGTCCAGTCTAATCCTAGAGACAAAAGTGCCAAATCATATAGACATAGCGGCTATTTTTCTTCTTTAAGCATTATTCCAACGTCACAAAAATGCCTGGTTTTGTAACCCTGCCATGGGTCACCAGACACATTCCCAGCTGAAGAGCCAGCAGCAAGTGTCACAGACTGGGAGGAGGGGTCGACAAATAACACACTAACTTAGAGCCCATATGGAAAGGAATGCATCTTTAGAGTCAAGAGCCGAGAAAGAGCGAGTGTCCAAGCCAGGAGAGCCAGCAGCAGCGTCGGACACACAGGACAGGCGCTCAAGCAGCGGCTGCCCGCTTGGGAAGCAGACGTAGCCTTGGAGAGGAGCGGCGGAAATCAGTACTCACTCTGCGTCAGGCTCCCGGGCCCAGAGATTTCAGCTGGGTTTTCAAGATGTTTGCATTCCTGGTTGGGCTCGCCCCCGCGGTTTCAGTTTAAGCTCAAGCGGAGCCCGCAGAGAGCAACTGGGCGGTCCCGGGATGCGACGCAGGCTCCCGCCCTCCTCCCGGTGATTCGTGATTCGTCACAGGGAGGCTTCCCAGAGGCTGGCTAACTGAATAAATACGTGGGCCTGTTAGGCCACACTGCAGGCTGATGGCAGAGGTCTGCCACTCCTAGGCTGTCACCCTTTGACTCTACCAAAATCAGGGAGCAATGGTGGGTGCTCTTTGTGAGTGCTCTCTGCAAATACACAACCCCACATAGCTCTTTCTAAATTATAAAGCAAATTAAAAATGACCACCACTAGAGATTTGAAAATACTTCTCAAACTGTATAATGGGTCTTTTTTTTAAAAAAAAAAATTGGGGAATTGGGGGAGGGGAACAGTGTTGGGGAATTGGGAGAGGGGAACAGACAAGCTGCTGTCCTTTTGTTCTTCAGTCTAGTTGTGGAGGACATTGCTGCACTGGCCCATGTTGGTATCATCATTGCGCTCTTCTCGGGTGAGGCAGATCAGTTGCCCACCTCTGGATGGCCACTTACAGCGGCTACTGGCAGCTCATTGGGGCTGCCGGCCGGGCATTCTGGCTCCTGGCCACTCACTGTAGCTAATGGCAGCCCACTACAGCCTACACAGTTCATGGGACTCACAGCAGCCCAGCTCCAGGTGGAGCTGTTGTTCACCATCTTAGCTGTAGAGTGCAGTGTCATGCCCTCATATGTGGTATCTGAACCTGGGCCACCGGCGTCCCAAGCTCTTAACGAACGTACCACTCGGCCAGCCCAATAATGGATTTTTTTTTTAAAGAGCAATTTAACTAAGTCAGAATTTTACTGAATTATGCATTATGACTATAAAATTCAAAATAAGTAAAAATGGATTTTAATCCATTGAATAAAATAAGAATTCATGAGTCCATACTGCTATAAGTAAATGAATGAATAAATAAGTAAATAGGGGGAAGGGAAATACTCTTTCTTAAAGAAGAATGCCAACGAATAAATATAAAATGAATGATGGAGTTGAGAGAGAGTCATGAAATTTTAAAGAAATACTGAAACCCAGAGTTTTCCAATGCCATACACCAACAACAATAGACTCTGGACACCGAGCGTGAGGTGTGAGTAGAGGAGGTGGTGGTGGTAGTGGTTGAGGGGCAGAGACCTTAGACCCACCTAGTGACAACAGAGCAGTGACTCAGTGCAGCATCCAGCCAAGGCAGAGATGACAATGAGCTGGCATTAAAAAGATGGAGGAGAGGGGAACTTATTTGCACAGCTTTGTACCCAACATCCATCTAGCAGTCAAAGCAGGTAGGGTCCCTCTGACTTCTGCAAGGTATTCCTCAAAACCACTTTATTTATTTTCATTTTTCATTCATTTCTGTTAAATAAAGCCAGGGAAGTAGGAGCTCTTCCAACTCTAGTATTTTATAATTCCCTGAGCAGAAGACCCTGTCCTTATAATTCTTCTTGATCAAAATATAGCTTAAAAATCCTTTTTTAATTTATTGTCAGTATTTTCCTCCTTCTTCTTCTTCTTCTTCTTCTTCTTCTTCTTCTTCTTCTTCTTCTTCTTCTTCTTCTTCTTCTTCTTCTTCTCCTTCTTCTTCTTCTTCTTCTTCAAAAACTAAACCTCGGCTCATCTAGATTTCACTGAAGATGCATTTCTCCTGTGATCAAAACAGCACAGGGCAACTTATTTCGGTCACACCCCAATAGGGGTGAGCCCTGGGTCCCACAGTCCCCAGTGTTAGGCAGCACATCTCCCTCAATGAAGGCGAGTATTTCTGTGCTCCTGAAGAGTACAGATGAGTAATTACATGTTATGTAATAAATTCTCCAAAGCTTTATATCCTGCAAGACAGGAAATAGCTTCTTTCCTAAGAGACAAAGAAGGACACTAGTGTACCCTGATAGTCTGTGGCTATCCAGTCTCCGAGGCTCATCCTCTCTCCCAGTGTGGTCCTCATATCATCTGCATCTGAAACACCTGGGGATACCCATAGAATATATAAAATTCTGGGATATACCCAACACTGGTGAATCAGAATTTCCTGGCTCAGAACCTGTGAATCTGCATTTAACCAGATCCTCCAATCACAGCTCAGGTAACCTAAGGTACAGGTAGTCTAAACTACCCACTACCTGCGCACTTCAGCAACCTTGCTCCTCAAAGTATGGTTGCCAGACCAGCAGCATCGGCATCAACTGGGAGCTTGTTAGAAAAGCAGAATCTCAGCCTCACCCCAGACTTCCCAAATCAGGATCTTCATTTTAATAAAAACCCCAAGGATTCAATATGCACGTTAAAATATGAGAATTACTGCTCTGGATCTTGTTTCCCAGACTCTGGTTATTTGTATATTATCTACAATATATTTTTTAATCTGCAATAAGCATACTATATTTACTTAATATTTTAAAAAATAGATTTGCTTTTTAACCTTTAATTTAGCCTTGTCTTAAGCAAAACTATTCATGGGATCATGAGTTTGAAGTACCACGTCACTTTTTAAAGTACATTAAAATATATGCATAATTATTAAAATAAAAATGCTTACCTGTTTAACACACAGAGTCATCTCACAGACCACAGGTGGTCCAAGGACACTCTGGGGTGAGGCTGACACTGAATGCAGGAATACCTTCCACAACACACAGAGACTTTACCTAGTCCCTCACTCATATAACAGATGAGAAAAGTAAGCGACTGAGAGTAGAGCTGTGTTGCCAAATTACCACAGCTATTTATGGCAGAAGAACCAGGACCAAAATCACAAAGTATTTCTCTGATGGGTGCTTATTCCTTAACACATCTCCCCTCTAGCTGGGAGAAAAGCTGTTTGTACCCTTTTCTGTTTAGATGGCCTATTATCAATGATTTCCCTTCAGTTCAATTACATAATTCCCTCGTTTTCCTTTCTGTAGTGGGTATCTTTAACTCCAGTATCACACATTTGCAAACCCTCACTACATATTGATAATTTTCCACCTAATCAATACGTGCCTTCCCAAAATAGAATACAGAACACTCACAACCTCAGGTTGCCTTGTAGCTAGTTTGAGGCATGTGACTTATATCGGCCAATCAGACATGCCAAAAGAGAATGAGCTTGAAAGTGAGCAGTGTGAGGAGGCTGTGACCTACTGGGAAATCTGTGTTATGATAAATCTTGTTAGTCTTCAAGATTGGCAGCGGCAGAGTTCCTGCAGTCTGGTCCTGAATGTGATAGGCGCTGAGCCGTGGTGGCAGCAGAGAAAGCTCCCACAGTATGGCTGGGCATTGTTTCTGGCTGTGAAACCTTAGATTCCTTCTGCAGGAGGCTTCTGGATTTCTCTGTGAGCTACCTGCTACCCTTAAGAAATTCCTTTTTGATTTGAACTAGTCAGAGTGGACTCCAATCAGATCTAATAACCTTAACCAATACATCTTAATAGCTGTGGTATTCTACCGTGAGATTCCTAATGTAGGGTCAACCTTGTTTTCCTCACCTGAATAAGGAAGTAATTAAAACAGAAGTTGTCTGAGAAGTCTTCCAGCCATAAAATTGCATGACTGATTATGGATCGCAACCATGTTCGCATCGGCTTTAATAAGAACCTATGTAATTTCTGCAACCTCACTAGTCCTCATTATGAATTTATCAAAACATGAATTTTGAGCACTAAACGTTTTACAGTAATTGTTCTGAGTTAGAAATACCTATGCCACTTAAAGGCTTTCAATCTTCCAAGACCAGTACTTCATGGCAGAAGTGATATTATTTGTGTACATAATTACTCATTTTGCAAGAATTCTTATAAAACAGTTCTGCAATACAAGGTAATGTTTCTAATCATGCATAAGCTTTGGATTTAATATTTAAAACAGACTAGCTTTTCTTAATAATTGTTAAAATTATCATTTATTTTAACTTTTACGTTGAATGTGTCCAGAATAAGAAAACCAGGACTAATTCTAAAGCCAATTATATCTACTATTTTGTCTTGCCTTTTCTGAATGTGTTGACAGAATATTATTTTGCCTGTTTGTGTTATAATTACTTGTGTAATAAAAGGCTTCAAGTGATCACAAATGCTGTTTACCTCCAGCTTTTCTAAATAAGCATGGGAATGATAATACTGACATACTGACTAAAAGCCCTTTCAATCTGGCGTTAAAAGAAGAAATAAGCTAGTATACTACATATATATATTTTCTTTCTTCCAGTACTGTACGAGATAAAGATACAAGAAAGGAAAGAGTGAGGAATTAAACCCTGGGAAAACTAATATTCAGGAAACTGGTGAAGGAAATTGAGCCAGGTAACCAGAGTAACCAGGTAACCAGGAGAGAGAAGACTGGAGAACGGAGAGGACAATGTTTTAGAAGGCAAGGGGGGGAATGTCAAGTTTGCCATTAAATACTAAAACAATAAACATGTGACTAAAATGTCTCTACCTCCCAGCTATGCTCCTCTCCCAGCTTCCTGGGACAGAGCAGGCTTTGGGGGACACATCCAAATTTTTTTTTTTTTTTTTTAGCTGAGCCATCCTGCCACCTGTTGGCAGCTCAACGGCAACTCAGCTCAGGCTGGCATGGAACCGCCGTTACTCAGAGCTCAGCTCACACTCTTAAGCTCGTAACCAATTGAGCCACTCGGCCGGCCCCCCCAAATTCTTTATAACTATTGCAACTCAGAATGATTGGAAGATAGCTTCTTTTGTGAAAAAAAAAAAAAAAGTGGAAAAGGGACTGCTTCTTATGACTAAGTTTAAGAAAAAAAAACTGAGTACAGACCTTCCAAGAGTTTTGGTATTAACAATTCTGGAAATCATTTACAAATGATTCACTAAATCTCACTGGGTGGCGTTTTGCCAATGAGGCTTCTCATTTTTAGAGCTATAATTTAAGGATACGTTAATTAAGGTCCTACTACCATAAAAGAGAGAATATGTCTGGAAAAATCTTTTTTAGTTAGGTTGGTATTCAACCTTGTGCCCAGCCTCTTCTCATGTCTCAGCTGAGTTTTGGTTTTCACACCTTTTCGGGGTTTGGAGAGCAGCCAGAGCTCTGGGAGGCAATAAAATATTAACTCTTCACCAAACAAGTAACCTGCGAGAAAGTACACAGATCTCCTTAGGAGAGCCACCAATGTTAAAAAAAAAAAAAAAAAATGCTTATTTAAAATAGTTGTATAGACAGTCCTGAAATAGGTTAAGGTTTTTAATCATCTTGGACATACTGGAAGAACACAAGCAGAAATCGGCTGAACATATAACTATTTTATATATTAAAAATTACTAGCTAGAATTGTAGTTTCTTGTCTGTAAAGGTGATTGTTTTTTTGTTTTTTTTGGTGTTTTTTTTTGAGGGCAGTGTCACTGGCCCTCATATGTGGGACCCAAACCGGGGCTGCTGGCTTCCCAAGCCAGCGCTTAACCACCACGCAACTCGGCCGGCCCCCTCAGTGACTTTTTTAAGTGGCAAAGCTTTGAAGTGTTCTATTACCAAAGAATGCTCAATCGGAACTTATGAGGTCTAGCATGGCGAGGACCTTGTGTGAACAGGAAACTGGGTTCAAATGCTATCTGCGTCCTACTGGCTTTGTGGTCTGGTCAAGGTTACTTAACCTCTCTGAGCCCTGGTTTTCTCAGGTACAAAGGAATAATAATTATAAGGTTGTTAAGAGGATTACATAAGATAATTACATAGCATGCTTAGCAGAGCCTGGTGTGGTTAATGCTCAGTAAGATAATTTGAATTATTGTCTGAAGAAGTGGGAGGACTATATGTTTACCCACAGTATGCACAAAAGTCCAGTATTATTTATAGATATTTAGGAAAATAGTATTTATTGGACACATTATTGCATGCCAGTAAAAATTATAACATAAATGGTTTTACTAGGTTTTAAATCATTCAAATCATTACTAAGAAATTGCATCCCCGGGCCTTGCCTACCTCATGAAGCGTTCCCTACCTCATACGTTTTGTTCCAGCCATACCAAACCCCTTGTAGCTCTGGGTCCCCACTGTGCTGCTTTACAATCCTGCTGTTACCTCTTACTGGCATTTCCCTCAGGAAACCTCTTGTACATTTAATTTCATCTTGGTGTCTGGCTTTCTGAGAACCAAAACTCATATAACATTTTATAAGTGGGGGAGGAAGGAATAAAAGGATCAAGGGACTTGATTGGATGTCTCCCTGGGATGGAAGAACAGATGTGCAAGCACAGGAATCGCAAGTACAGCAATGGAACCAGCAAAAAGACTACAATTCTTGGCTTTCTTTGCAATTGGTGCGACCAAGAGTATATCCTTTCAGCCAGTTTGGACCATGAGGTCATTTTAAGGATGAAAACCATGGCTAGAATGGTGGAGCAGAAAGACTGAAGGTATCCACAATGACACACAGACTCACTCACCATCCCTGCTCTGATTCAACTAGATTCTACACTTGTTTTATGTTAGAGATCTCTGCATTATTTAAGCCTCTTATCTGGTATCTTATGTACAGCTGATCCGATTCTAACAAATACACACAAGTTGTTCACACAGAAAGAAAAGAAAGAAAGAAGGAAGGGAGGAAGGAAGGAAAGGAAAGGAAAGAAAAGGAAAGGAAAGGAAAGGAAAGGAAAGGAAAGGAAAGGAAAGGAAAGGAAAGGAAAGGAAAGGAAAAGGAAAGGGAGAGAGAAAGGAAGGAAGGAAGGAAGGAAGGAAGGAAGGAAGGAAGGAAGGAAGGAAGACAGAAATTGCATCCCCCTCACCCCCAATACAGACATGATACTTGGCTGAAAAACTTTCCATGATATAAGGACACTGTTTGCCTTTCCTCTAGGCCCCACCCATTAATGATACACCTTAAAGTAGGGGTCTTTTCCTGTTCAGGAAATGACTGACCTTGGAGGCAGGGACTGTTCCACCAGCACGGGTTCTGGAGGGTTGACTGCTCCCATGGCTCGTTGTATTTTTCTTGAAAATAGAAAATCTTTGTTTCAGTGGAGGAAAACATCTTAACAATGGACTCAAATTTTCACAAATACCTTCTCAAGCAAAAATCAGGCTAATATACTAAGCACACACAAAAACATGAGTATCTTTTAATTTTTTTCTATCTTTGCCTGAGACTATATCAATATTGAAAAGAAAGAGTAGGTTGAAAAAATCCCAATTGCGCAATATTCGATGGCTTTGGAGAGCTGCAAAAATCTTCACATGAGCAGTTGCCATTTTCCACCACAGTGCAGTCCCAGAAACACCACTCAGCACTGAGTGGTTGCTTTCCCTCTCACAGTGCTGAAAGGTATATCACTACCCACTCTGTGGAGGGTGACTGAGCAATAAGCACCGAAGATGTCATTCTACTTCTAAAATTTTATCTTTGGGGAATAATATGAGAAAAGCAAAAGCCTTCCTCCTCAAAGATACTCACCATAGTATTATAACATCAAAAAGCTGAAAACAATATAGGTAGCAATAAATGTTAGCTGAGTGCTTACCATGTACCAGGTAATTATTCTATTAGACTAATGCGATTATAGATAATAACAGAATAATAATGCTCTAATAAAAGATATGACAGCATTATTGTAAATGCTGTAAGTATTTTAAGTACCATGTATAATGACTTATTTCATCTTCGCATTACCCAATAGGAAGCTAGTAATATTACTATCCCCATTTTATATAGGTGAAGAGATTGAGGAATGGAATGAGTACACATAGTGGGCATGGTCACAGCTAGTAAAAAGCAGGGTGTCAGCTTCAGACCCTGTTTTCTTACCTACCTATCCTGCTCCTGTAATTGGGGTTTACACTACAGACAGCTCCAGAATAAAGTATCATGCGATTCCTAAAAATCATGTTGAGAAGAACCTTTCATTAAATGAAAATATATTATTCATATTTTATATAAAGAAGAGTAAGATTGTAAAATAGCATGTAGACTATGATCTTTGAAGTTCATGTGTGTTATTTTCTGATGGTGAAGTTAAGAGTGATTTTTAAAAATATTCTTCACTGTGCTTTTTTGTATTTTCTTATGTAACTATAACTAGTTACATGGAGATGACAAAAAGACAATAAGTAGGGGGGAAGGAAATGTAAAATACACAATTGCTTTCTCAATAAGGCCTCAATGTCTTATATCTGTTATGAATATCTATATTTCAAAGAAGCAAGCATATAAACTATGAAGTTTTATCATATAAAATGGTGAGATTATGATCCGTCTATAAAATGTGAATAACGTACTCTAAACACGGAAGGCAGGAGAGATGGTGATGCACTAATTAGCTGACATATAACATATTAAAGAATTGTATGACTATGACTATGCAGCAAAATTTTAAAAAATAAATAATTGAGAATGATTTGGTTTAATTCTTTAACATTTAGAAGAAATATTTACAACATTTATATTGCTTAATTTTTTTTTTTAAATGCCTGCCATGAAAGCAGAAGCCTTCTTTTCCTTCAGGTAAGTATTGCCTTAGAGAGAAGAAAAGACAAAACTTAGCTTGCTGTCCTCCAAGTATAATCTCTCTGCGTCCATTGGCTGACCATTCCCAAGAGCACCAACCTGGTGATCTTGAAACAGCAGGGTGGACACATTTTATAAAATGGTATCTAAGGTCCTCAGTGGCATTTGCAGGAGTCCCAGGCTCCTGTAGACTAAATAAATAGTCTTGCCCAGACATACATGCTCTACCATGAACCAATGGAAGAAATCTTAGATGAATGTGACAGAGATAAAAGGGGATTCTAAAAAGCTCGTAATGTGGGTATGATATGGGAGTTAGAGAAAGAAGGGGATGCTCTAAATTTTATTCATATTTCATGTCTCTTTCCAAAATATAAAAAGTATATTAACAAATAGTTTCTGCTAACCACAGTGTGTATGTACATGGATTGGGACTGAACATAAGTAACCAAGACAAGAATATAGCAATGGGGTTGTTCATTTTAACCCGTTACCTTTTCAACCTCCTCATTTTCCAGGGAGCAGACTGAAGCCCGGAAAGGTCACATCATTGTCAAGTGTGCCCAAGCTGCCCCACACAGCAGCAATTAGCCCTTAGTCTCAGCTATGATCAAGGAAACCCACAGTCCAATGCTGGGCTAACTACAGCTCCCATTCATTACATCAAAGCCTGCATACTGAACCCAGCCATGAAGTTGGTCAGAATTCCTGCATCCTCCAATCGAGTGATTGTCTTCTCCATCCCAAAGTGCAGGGGAAAGGAGCTAGTCCATTTTCCCACCAAAGCAATCACAAGTATTCCCTGGGGAGCCGTCAGGAGAGAGCAGGCCAGGAGATTCTCCAGCCGGCAACGATCTATTAGTCACAGACCGGATGTTTTAAGTGATGAGATTTCTGAGTGCACAAGTATACAAGAACTTGCACATTAAATGAATACTGAAACTTTCAGTGGTTCGACTTGGCAGCTGGAATGCTCAAATAATTGCACAAGATATTTCTGAAACCCTGTTTCTTGAACTGACTTCAGAAACTACAACACGTTATTCGATTATCCTTAGAGGTAAAACAAATATTTATCCTCTGAACAGAGATTAAAGTTTCTGAAACTACCAAAAGTTAATCAGATTCATGCCTGGTAAATATGGGAAGGTTATCAAACTGTATAATATTGATTTTTGTGAAAAAACGATTGAGATGAAGATGAAACTCTTGCACTCTGAATGTAAATAAACATGGAATTAGTTTCAGAATTCTTGTAACAATGGAGAACACCTTTACACACTTGCTCAGGTTACTACTGAATTTTGTTTTATTGATCCAAGGTCACTGTTTTCCTTCCTCTTTCATACCTATTGCATACAGATGTGTCTTAAAATCAGTATAAGAAAGCTTTGGTCAGAGGTTAATTGGTAGTATTTTTTTCTTTCTTAGCATTTTCCAATCAGTGCATTTTTAGATCAGGGGTTCCTTAGGTTTGATGAAATGTAGTAGTTTTCAGGATAAAAACTCTCATTAAAATATATGTTTTGACATATTTGTTAACAAATCAGTTCCATTACTTATTAGTCACCCTATAAAATGACAAGAAGCATTGTGTTTCCACATGAAAACACATGCTTTATTGGAAAACAAACAGTATCTAAAAAAAGATTGTCTTTCAAATGGGTAGGCAGAGTCCCCAACACTAACCATTATAAAGCTGTAACTCTTACTTACAAATATTCCTTCACATTGTGGTTGTAAATAATTTACAACTAAGTACAAGTTTCTTTTATTACCAAAAGAAGTATAAATGTGTGGTACCACAAATGCAATGCAATAAATAGGACATGTTGGCCCCTGGGAAACACTAAAAGTAAATCATAATAAGTATGTCTTATCATGAATCCTAAGATCACATAGAAATTCACTTATTGTCCCATACATATGAAATGTCCCATACATAATGGCCTTAATAGCACACACTATGTAGCCACACTTCAGTGACTTTGTTTTTCTTTGATTACTCATGGCCCATTCATCAAATCCATGCCAGCTCAAGTCTTTCTATTATAGTTCTGAGGTGGCTGCACTGACTAGGAGTCGGGAGAATGCCATCCTCTCCTGCGTCTGCCTCTACCGTGATTTAGGTTCCCTCCGTGCTGCATTTCCTGTCTACAAAGAGGGCATAGCTGTCCTTATACTTTGTTATATTTTAGATTCCTGGGAATTGGAATGGTTTAATCTTGTTTTTTTGATCGTCTTGAATGAAAACCGGGTACAATACAAGGAAGAAAGAAGGAAAAAATAAGAGAAGAGAGATAAAAAAAAATTGATAAGAGTAGTAAGAAAATCTATGGAGTTGGCCTTAAGTAGAATCCTTAAAACAGGTAATTTTGTGAATAGTATCAGATACTAATTAAAAGCACAGGCTCTGTAAAGTAAATCCATTCTGGGCTCCACTGCTAAATAACTGTGTGACCTTGGACAGGCAGTTAACCAACTTATTCCTCAAGTCCTTCCTCAGAAGAAAGCAGTTGTTGTAAGGGGTGTGTGTGTGTGCGTGTGTGTGTGTGTGTGTGTGTGTGTGTGTGTGTGTTTTGATCTCTAGTTCTCAACAACAGTATTTACATAATTTTCTTCCCCTCCTGTCAATCTACTTCTCACTAATTAGTATAGTATTATCTCTCCTAGGAATACCCACAAGTGAAAAAAGGGCCCACGGGAAGGCATTGTTCAACTCAAAGGTTAAGGAAGTTGCTAATGGTGGAATTACAGACAGGAACAAGCCAACTGGGAAAATATTATTACATGATGCCTCCTAAATAGATTTACTTGATCAGACTGCCTCTTCAAGGGTAGGAATGTATCTCTAAGCCTCTTTAAATTGCATGTCATATTTTTGGGGTATTTTTTGTATTAACATATGTGTGTTCTTTTCAAAGGGAAAGATCCTAGTTTTCATCAGATGCCAAAGGATCATGAACTAAAAATATTTAAGAATCCTTACCCTCTTAGCTGCCTTACTGCTTAAATACTCATTCTCTGTCCATATCTAAGAAGCACTTCTATTCCAAAACGTGCGCGCGTGCGCGTGCGCACACACACACACACACACACACACACACACAGAAGCAGCAGCAACAGGCTTCCTCTCAAAATGTCTCTTAGGGATTCCCAGGGGTACAAGTTCATATGTAAAACACATCTCTCTTTAAGGTCTACTAAGCAGACAAGTGCATAGATTTAGTTTTGATCCTTGTTAAAATGCCTTCTTCCATTTACTTTTATTATTTATATTGTTCACTATTTTTTCCCTCTCATTAAAAAAAAAATTTAGAATAAAAAGAAAAATAGAAAGAAGAAAAATTAAGTAACTCAAAATCTTGCCATTCAAGAAAAGTACTTTCAGTTATTTTTCTATTTTTATTCAAATACAAAAATATACATAACATGTTATAAATGTTATATAAATGGAATTGTAAGTCTTTATTTATTTGAACCTAATATAAACATTTTCCTCTATCATTAAATGTGTTCAAAGTGTGGTGGTAAAGATGCCTCCGTCACTATGTCTGTACCATAAATTCACCAACTTATTACCACCGTACATTTGTTTCTCCCCTAGTCTGTTAGTATGATAAATAAAGCTGTGATGAATATACTTATACAGAGCCATAAAGCACACCTCTGATTACATACTTGGAACAAATTCCTAAAATTGGAATTTCTGGGTCAAAAGGTTTAATTGTTTTTCTTATTCATGACTCTCAGTCACTTATTTCACATTTCTAAATATCATTTGTGTTTTTAGCAAAGGAAAAATCTGATCAAGTTTCTAACATTTCAAATCTTATAATTTGTAAATTTTAAAATATTGGAAGGAAATTTACATTAAAAGCTAAAATCAAACCTCTTTCTTTTCTTTTCTTTTTTTTTTTTTTTTGAGGGCAGTGTCACTGGCCCTCTTATATGGGACCCGAACCGGGGGCCACCGGCCTCCGAGCCAGTGCTCAACCACCACGCCACTCAGCTGGCCCAAGCCTCTTTCTTAAAATACACACACACATCTAACATATGCTAATTCACAAAGTCAGCTGTGTATTATCACTGCTGAGGTGAGAAATACTTTATTACTTTTGAACTCTACCACAGTAAAGAATTTCCTCCTTTGAGCCACTGGGTGTCTCCTGAACTATACGGTTAGCACTCAGGCAGAGAGATAGCACCATATGATATCTAAGAAGGATTTCAGTAACCTGTCCTCGTTATCTTTTAAATGTGTTATTTAAAAAATTCATTAGTCATTCAGCTTTCTATGCAGCTTTCACTATTCAGCGAAACAGATTTTACTGAGTCTAACTCAATGTTGTAAGAAAGGAAGCAGAAAAAAAAAATGAATAACAAAGTTATGTTCAGAGAAGCAATTTTTATCCCAAGGATTAAGTGAAACCCAAATTGGAAAGTGAATATTAGATCATGTTAGCTCTCAATTACCAATAAGAGAAATGCTATTCTTCAAAACTGTATTTTCAGATTTCAAAGTGATATATTTTGGAATGTACTAAAGTTCAAAAAAATTCTGCTCCTGGAGCTCTAATCAGACAACTTAGGAATCAGAAGATGATTGCAAAGGAAAAATGCCCATGGATGCCAACTGTAATGTGAATAATCAACCAGGAAGTCTAGGGTCCTAATGACTGAGATAAACATATGTTTAGAATTCACTCGTGAGTCCTTTCCAAATAATGTCTTTCTTATTTGCTACTGTTCAATTAATACATGAATCCATTTAGCTATAAACAACTGGCAAATAATTCCAGAAATCTGTACCATATGATATATCTTGGTCACACTTATCTCTTTTTATATAAACAAACACCAATTGCAACTTCATTTTTTTGTGTGTGTGGCTTTATCTGATGTTCATTACATAAATCCATGGATTACACTGAAAGAGAAGAGTCATCTATGCGAATCTCCACTTACTCAACACCCTCATAATCATAACAGAAACAACTCCTACAATATCCCAATCTCCAATCAGGGGCCCCAGCCAATCTGGAAATATCATCCTAGACCCTTCTTCCAGCCTTCCCATTGATGACACTGCAACATCCAAGTTCTCCTACCTTTTAATTGCTTCTTCTTAGACTTTTTCACTGAGTTCTCCTTCCTGCCCGCTACATGCAGGCATTTATCAACCGTTGCTTTGGGTTTCTCTGTTCTCTCTCTACACTCTTTTCTTCAGTAATTTCAACCAAGAATTTTGGCAGTGATGGTTAGAAAGAAAGATGGAATGAAAGTTTGAGCAGTTTCAAGGAAATATTTTAAAATCGTTTATGATGAGGAAGAACTGAACTAATATGTAGTTGAAAGAGGAGTCATTAAATAGAATAAAAGGAAAGAGGGAATGGACAAGGTCCTACGAGAAGTGGGAAGAAATGGAGTTAGGACCTGCTTCCTCCAACCAAAGCCTCCCACATGGTTCAATGACTATGAAACTGCAGCACTCTTAATATGCCTCAGAGCCATGCTGTGCCCAGAACATGGCAGAGCAGAGCTGGCCCAGGGGCTGGGGTGGGGAGGGCATCTTAAAAAGAAAAAAATCAAAAAAAGAAATACTTATGTGTGCCAAGCCTTGTGCTATGCACACTATAAGAATTATCTCAGTGTTACTCAAAATGTGCTCAGAAGACCACTGACATGAATCATCTGGAGTAAATGGTAAAAATACTGATTGAGGGCCAGCTGAGTGGCACCGCAGTGGTTAAGCGCTGGCTTCGGTTCGGGTCCCACATATGAGGGCCAGTGACACTGCCCTCAAAAATAATTAAAAAATAAAAAAATACTGATTGATCCAACCTTGATCTGCTAAATCAGAATTTCTGGGGATGGGACCCAGGACTCTGCTTTTTTCATACTATCTCTAGGTGATTCTTGGGCATGTTAAAATTTGACATAACTGCGTATCTTAAGTAATGTCCTGGAAAATGAAGAACAGAGAGTTTTAAATAATTTTTTATTATGCTAACACACTGCTCTACACATTTACTGAGCATTCTGTACTAATGCTGATTAAAACATAAAAAAATTTTGTGATGTCAACTTTCCCTGAGGTTTTGCTTTCACAAATGAATTGTTTTTATCAGGTTATAACAAGGTATTATGCACATTGTTATATGATAAAATACTGTTTACTTTATGACAAGAATCACACGTGTTCAGTCCTTAACTGATATAGGTATCTTGTGATGGGCATGATTTCAGGTTATTGTCCCTATTGAATCAGTCATTCCCTTATCTTTGAGGAGCTAATAATGTCTAAAGAGAACAATAAAAACTTAAACTTTAAAACAGGGTATTGCAGGAACAATATTTAATCAATCTGTTCATCAGGTTCCAGGACTTATGATCTACTCCAAAATCAGAAAATTTAATTTCCATTCAATTTCTTTGACATTTTGTAAACATTTGATTCCAATTTCATATGCCACAATTTTTGTGGCACCTAAGGTTTAGGTAATTAGGCTCATAAATTCAAAGCACAACAACAAAGGGTATATTATTGTTGCATGATGATATAATATTGATATGCTTACATGTCATTTTATGGCAGCAAAATGCTTATTGTTTTCCTTAGCCACTTCATATCCAATGATATAACATTTTGTACATCACAGAGTCTTAATTTAAAAGCATATTATTTTTATATTTTTTGTTTAAAGGTATATCCTTAGCTTCTGATAAAATAATTCATTGAATGATGATGACACAGAAGGTCTCTACCCTAAACATAGATATTGACTTATGTTTCTAGGTGTTACAGATTGTTGTTTTCAATCAAAAGCATTACTATGCTTAATGAACTATCAAACTTTCTTTCTTAATGGGAAAGGCTCTGCAATATATAATCAACAAAGGAATTTGAGTCCTGTCCCATCCTGTGGTTAGGAATCAGTAAGGGGCTCACTTTTCTTGCCATGCAAGCTCTCTTTGTTGCCCTAATAATTAGTAATAATAGTAAAATGACAGTACAACTAATAATAACAATAATGTCAGCTAACATTTATAGAGCATGCTGTATGTCCCAGGCACTGTTCTAGACACTTTGTATAAATGGTCTCATTGATTTTTCACATTAACTCAAGTAGAGGCTATTATTATCTCCATTTTACAGATGAGGAAAATGCCCATAGTGAGGCAAAGTAATTTGCCTGAGGACATAAAGCTAGGAAGTGGCAGGGCTGTGATTCAAATTCAGGCAGTCGGACTCCAGAGGAGTCCATGGACAGCATGGACTGGTGGCGGACTAACTGGGTTGTGTGTGTGGCTCTTCAAAACTTCCACAGCAGATGAGAAAGATGATGCCCTTACTGTGGTTTTAGAAAGGCACAGAATTTTTGTTCTGAATTTTATAAACTTCCCGAATTTTTCTCAGAATTCAACCTGAGTAAGTATCTTAGGATAAATAGGCTGTTTGAGTATCTACAGAGGGTGCCAAAAACATGTATACACATTTTAAGAAAGGAAAACTGTAATTAAAATAGTAATCCTCAGTATATACCAATAACAAAAGATGAATACAAGTCACATTTGACTTCTGCAATTGTAAGAGGTGCTCAGAGTGGTTGCCATCAGCTTCCAGACACTTCTTATTACGGTGAACTACTGCTTGAGCAACGTTGCCAGGTTATTTCTCTCGCCTGAATGCTCAGGTTCCTCATTCAGAAATGCAACTATCTAGAAAACAATGTGGCCACTTGTATGCATTTTTTTGGCACCCCCGATATATAATGTCTTGAGTTTTAATAGGCTTTAAATTTAAATTCATGGTCCACTCATGAAGACCTATCTGACAGACTCCACACACATAAATTCTAATACCTATGTAAACAAGTTTCACTCATAAGGAGGCATGCAGTAACCTAACTTATTTCATGACATACATATGGAAGAAGACAAAAATACCAGAAACCACACAGAGAAATCCCGGAGAAGAGGCCACATGGAATGCCTGTGATGATTAATTATCTGCAAACTCAGAAACCTCAAGCCTCTCTGTTGAAACTCATGAGGAGTTACACACAGCTAATAAACAGAATAAAATCTAAAATGAAAACCCATTTCACAGGTTATACCCAAGAGAATGAGAAGAGAGGAGACTCAATTCAAGAAGCTACATAGTATCATTATGAGATAATTCCATAAATTCCCAGTATAAAATGCTCTCACTAGCAGTTTCTACTCTTCTCAGAGAAGAGAACTTTACTAAAACACCAAGATAGTCAACCAAGACAGTTGCCAAAATCTAGGCAGAATCTTCATTCTAAACAAGGCCAATGGAACTGTATTGAAAAGCACAATTGCTGAACAACTTGTGTCATGAGCTCTGAAACTGAGTAGGCCTACACCCCCGAAAAACCTTTTCTCTCGCCTGAATGCTCAGGCTCCTCATTCAGAAATGCAACTATCTAGAAAGCCTAGTGATCATACCTCTTGGGTAGGAGTCCCCACCATGAAACAACCTGCCTCTATTGCTCATCAGTGTCTCTCTTCTTTCTCAACTAAGCCAAGATTACAAAACCTGAAAACCGACTAAGCAGAAATCAGAGTGGATTCGGTGGAATGGAGCAGGATGTGGGAGGACAGGGTTGTGGGCAGTGGTACATCGCAACCCGGGAGAGTAGCTAGTTGTCCTATGTAAAGTGGTTTACTTGGGGGCAGAGGTAAGAGGAGCCTCATTAGTAGTACATGCTAAGGAATGAAGTTTTTCCACATATTTCATTTCATACAGGTGATGTTCTGTATTGAAGGAAAGCCGGTTAGATAGTGGGGAATTTACCAAGATTGTGCACATCCACCTGCCATACAGCTATAGATCTAAGGAGACTCAGGTAGACTAAACATGGCCAGAGCAGGGCTGAGAATGGCAGGCTCACCACTGTTGACAAGCTCTAGAGGTAGACAGAGCTCTACTTAAAAATGAGCAAACAGAATAAAGAAAACTAAAAAAGTGTCTCTAAAAAACACTTCAGAGGAAGGAAGAGAGCACCATTATCCTGAAGAATAAGAGAGACAGTAGATTTCACAAAATGATACACTACAAAAAGAAAATTTTAGAAAAAAGTTTGCATCCTTAGTAGGAAACAAGATGGCATTACCTCCATGAAATCTGAGTAGAGGGTTTTAGGTCCTAAGCAGACTGAGAGGGGAAAAAACAAGAGTGAGGCAAAAAAAAGGGAGATAAGGGGAAGATTAGAAAAGGGTGAAAATAAACTCAAAAATAAAAAAGGAAAAATTTAAACCTGGACTCAAGTTTCAAAGAGCAATATTTAGAAGACAGAAATAAAATGTGGGGAATAAACTTCAGAAACCCTCCCAGAATGCAAAGTTAAAGGTCAAAGAGAGAAAGCTGTGAGGCAGAAAATGATTTCATAATATATGTCTGTTTAAAAAGAAACAAGAAAAATGAAAATAAGAGCGATAATTAAATAAGACATTCCAGTAAAAAAATTAATAAAAATACACGTATGTAGGCCCATCCTTATAATTTTTTAAAATTGTAATAACAAAAGAAAAGATGCACCAAGGCAGGAAAAACAAGCTTTCTAAAAATAAATTAAAATTAGGCTTCCTCAGACATCTATGCTACAGTACAAAAAGCCAGAAAATCATGGAGCAACAGTCACAGAATAGAGGGAATAGAACTGCAATCCAAGGACATTGTACAATTTGTGTGTGTGTGAAGCAAGCAGACAAACATGCTTAGCTCCACAAAGACTCAGAAAATCACCATCTGTGCTCCCTTCCTAAGAAAGATATCTTTAAAAATGCTCTATTCAGTGAAGAATTAAATCAAAATTTACGAGTAGAATTAAAAAAATGAGGAGACTGTAGTCCAAAAGAATTTCTGTCCTTCCCTTAGGCAGTTTAACCTCCTGAATCAGACAGCCAGTTGAACTCCGGGTTGGCTGCTTGAGTCTGGATCTCCAGGTGAGCCGCGTGGAACTGCCCTCGGTGCACCTCTTCAGCTTTGCCTCTTTCTTGGCACTGGACATAAGCTTGTGTAGCCACAGTCAACTCCCACAATGAATATGGACTCTTGTCATGACCCATAATTCCTTAAAAAGATGTATAGTCATCCAGAGTTTGCTAATAACTTCCAAAGTTTGCTAACAACTGCTAAATCACTTGCTTGTCCCAGAAGACTTATGTTTTCCTCCCTCAAAAACAAAGTCACAAAATAATGGCCAGATTAAATGCTATATTAAATGATAATGATTGAATAATGATTTTCTACATATTTAAAAGGCTCACATGATCACTCTTCTATTAATTGAAAACGGTTGACCTATCATGAAGCATATTATTTATGATTTTCATTCTAGGCCCTGTTAATGATGTTCCTTTAACTCAGTTCTGAAACGTAATATATACATGTAGAAAAAAAGATGTAGAGAAATACACCAATATGGAAGTAGTGGCCATCTCTCTAGGAGCTAGAATTCAAGATGATGATATTTTTTTCTTTAAAGTCTTCAGTACTTATTAAATTTTCTTCAATGACTATATTTTAGCTGTATGATCCTTAAAAATTATTAAAATCAGTATATAATAACTATAAACACAATATTATCATATTTGAGAATACACAAAATTTTGTAGCAGTATTTATAACTAAGTGGTAAGATTCTGAGTAATAGTCCTTTTTGTTATTTTGTTTGTTTGTTTTCCCACAAGTACACATTACTTTTGTGATTAAAAAAGATCAATTTCATTAAGAGAAAAATGTAAAAAAAGTTGGAGCCATTCAATACTTAATTTATACATTTTAGAAGAAGATAAGGTAAATACTGAGGAAAAGAATGCCAACAATGCTATCATGGTAAATAAATAAATACACACACACACACACACACACACACACATATATCAAATACCTTTTCCTTTGAAGTAGAATTTCTATTCTATTTATATCTCCCATTCTTTACCCATACAATATATCCTATTATTAAATTTGAGCTCTTAAAATTGCCCCTGTGAGATGATGGCTGTCTTATGATTTAAATTCCATTCCTCAGAGCTTCACTGAAATATGTTGCTAAAATGCTCACACTCTCCCGGGATGGCCAGACAGGTCAATTAAATACTTTAAATAGAATTGATGGCAGGTTTAGAAAGACTTCCTTGTTCCACTGTATTTAAAGGTGCTCATGTTAAATGTTTTCATTTTCCTGCTCTCCAGTTATTTTACCTTTGGCTTGTTAGTCCTTACAAGTTTTGGTCTTATAATTCTTCTACATCTGAGAAAGGCTTAAATTCATAGAGATTGGTATAAACAGACAAATACATTCTCAGAGACACTTACTCGACTCCATCAAGCATTTGCATTGCAAAAGCCACATGAAAAATGATATTTTAAGATTGCCGCAGACATCTCAGGATCACTTAATGGCTACCTAGGAGTCATATTCCAAACGAGTAAGAAGTATTTATGATGTAGCAGAAGAGAAATAGCTCTGAAATTCACATAGCTGCATTCACCCCCAGACATCTGTACATACTTATATGACAATATAATAGTGGTTCTTACCTAACCTGAATCGTTTTTCTCTTGGTTATGACTTCCCAGAATCCTCCTCTGTACCCTTTTTCTTGCACTTCCAAATGAAATGCAGCAGAGTAATAAAAGGAGAAGGAAAAAATGCCAAGTAGTACCCCTGAGCATAGAAAGCAAATTTTCAAACTGACTTTGTTTCAAAGGCCTGGTCTGTCCTTGAAAGCCTAACCAGCATGTCTGCATATGCTTGGGGACAACACATTATTTAAGCTTTGGAGGTACATGCTAGTTTGGAAATGGATCACCAAAACTCAAATTAAGCTTCCTAATCTCACTTCTTGTCCAACAAAGTAGTAGGTGAGAAAAATACATGGGAGAAATAATCAGTTTCAGGAAATATTTTTCTGGTAATCTTGAGAAGAAAACAGCAACTATGGGTGCTAGGCAGAGCAGTTAACAAATCCAGATTGTACATGGTTTTATCATTGTGAACACCAAGGCTAAAAGAATGCCTCATGCAGGATGATTTCCTTTCATTGTCTCCAGGGCCACAATATCTTATCTGCACATAACATAATGAATCAGAGATATGACATAAAGAATTAGAGACTCCTGAGAAACAGACCATTATTGGAAATATACCATGACTACCAAATCTTCCCACCCACAGACCTGTCCACCCTGTCAAACATATATGGGCAAAACGTGCTGAGAGAAGAAACAATCTTCCATCTCAGACTATATGAGTCTCTACAGTGATTGATACCATGGGATCAAGGAAAAGCCTGTGTCCCCTCTTTGCCTCTGTTGGCTGGGACAGAGCAGAACAGGCCACTTGTCCAGGCTTTGGCACAAGTACAGGGGCTGTAAATCCGGCTTTCTCAAAAGTGTGATGAAACTGACGTTGGAATTGCTTGAACTGATGATAAAGATGTATAAAGTTCCTTCTTTCTCTTCTTGAGGTCAAAGTTCAGTCTTTCAGTTTCAAACTGAAAGTGCAGTCTCTCTCCACTGACACAGAAGCCTCAAATTCTCCCCTGGCTGCATTTGTAACAGGCCTCCTTATCAGTTTTCCCAAGCCCTTTATAAATACAGAAATAGTCAGGATATTATAAAAAGTACTAACACTGTGCTAGCAGTGGTTGTCTAAACCAACAATGCCTCTACACACCAGATGTAATATTTAAGCTTCCACATAACGTAATTAGTGGGAATGATCCTATAAGAACAAGCCTACTCTCCACTTGATGCATTTGAAAAGATTTCCTTTCTTGTGCAAATAGTTTAATCTTGATTAATATTAATAGAGAATAATATCTATAAACATTATTTCCTGATCTGGAGAATAAAGAAACACTATAGTTTTCAAACAGGAAATTATTTGATAGATAACTTATCTGGGAATACATTTAAAGGGTAGGGTTGAATGATATATAGATTTTCATGCTTGTAAAAGAGAAAAAATGTGGTTTCTTTGTATAGAAATTTATTTTTTAATAATTTAACCGAGAAAAAGGATATAATCTTAATAAAAGTTTACTTTTGCTTTTCAAAGAAACATTTGCCTTCCATGGGTACAAAAATCCTCTACCTATTTCTTGGTAAGAAATAATCTGAATTATATTTTCATGGGTATTGGTAATGGAAACAGTAGTAGAAAGCAGAGAAGTAAACATTATTGCAGGATCCTTGGCAGATACTAGCAATAATGGACTCCTTACAATATTGAACACATTGAAATATATTTCAGAAGTGTAGAAAATAAGCAGGAAGAGGAGCTAAATTTCTGAAAACATGTTGATAATACAGAGAAAAATAAAACGATCGCTTTATGCTTTCTAAATTTCCTCATACCTTTCAGGACCCAGCTATGTTAGAAGTTGGAAACGACACAATTTCTATTGAATGAAGACGAACATATCCACTGAGATTTAGAAGGTAAAAAGCAAAAGGGAAGCAAGTCCAGCAGCCTTTTGAAGGACAGCACTTTCACATGACCCTTCCATGGAGAAGCAGGCCAGTGTGGACAGTGCACATAATGGTGCCTCATTCGGTGAAAGGAAAAATTTGCAGTCGCCCAGAAAACCCATCTCAAAGTGGGGAGATTTGGTTTCACTAGTATTTCCACAGAATCAATCAAAAAAAAAAAAAAAGTTTTTCTCTCTTTTGTTTATGAACCTGAATGACTATTTAATCTAGGCCATCGCTGTCCTCCTTTCACAGGGCACTCTCACGAAAAAAGATTTCCTTTTCCCTGCAGTGTTTGGCTTCTCCTTATCAATCTGCCATGTTCAACAAAACATTTAACATTCACCAATCCCTATATGGAAAATACCCTAAATAACTGAGTTCTATTTCTGAAGGTTCCTTTTCCAGGTGCTTTATTTTTTATTTTTAAATGATTTCCACTTGAATTCTTGAATCAAATCTGAGTTAAAACTAAAGGTGTCAATATTCCAGCTGGAGCTTTTTTGCTACCTCATTATTTGTTTCAAGACAGAATTCACAATTTAAAAGCAAAAGAAAATGAAAATCCAGTATTGTAGAAATTACCTCATCTGATCCTTTCTTGTCTCCTGACCTGGATGGTGATCCATTGTTTTTATCATTGGCATGCTATTAAAAAAAAAAAAAAGATAATATTTAATAGCGGAAGGTGATACCAAATAATATAATAGTGACTTTAATCCCTAAGGGCTAAATATATAGACTATTAAAAACAAGGACCCCTTTAATTTTCCTCCTGAGAATATTAATAAGTCTACACCGATGTGGGTGGCTTTCAAAAATCAAGGGAAACAATAGACATTCATTTAGGATATAGAAAGTCAGTCTGTAATTAACCAGACACAGATCTGATAACACGGCGGCATCTCATCTCCTATGAAATGCCTCACGGAATTTTAAAGCCCAAATTGCCAATGTGGGAGACGCCTGGTTCCTCATGGAGATCAGATGTCTGAGAACACTGTTGAGCCTAAAGCCATACATAAGCCTCAGTTCATCATGGACAAGAGGGAGGACCACAGCCTCTAAGTCAATCATCACTTCTGATGGGTTTTGAGAATTCCCAATAGCTCTGAGTACTCACCAAGGCTGACGGAAAAACCCAGAAGTGGAAAGATCATACCTATGACTTCCATTTACTATGGCTGTAGAATTTCATTATGTCCAGAAACAGAATTATCTTTCTCACTAGGACACTGGGGATGAATGCTTGTATTTTTATGTGCTACATAAAAGTTTCGAGTAACTTACATGCTCATTTGTTTTAATGATAAGATAAAATAAGCCATAAAGTATATTAATTTTTTTTGAAAAATAAATACAAAAAATTGTATGCTCTTAAAAAAAGTACAAAAATTATTATTATTATTATTATTATTATTATTATTATTATTATTATTTTTGCTGGATATGTAGGAACATGGGAAAAGGGAGCCCAAATATAAGAAAACAAAAGCTCATCATTGGTTCAATACCATTCAGCTTCAGTTAAACCAAACTATGAAATCCCATTATATTCGCTAGAACAGAATCATAACCTGGATTTGTAGGCCAATGGAAGTATTCAAATTTAAAAGAATGGCAATAGTAGTAATAGTAGTAATAATAATTTATATCATTCTTTATTATTCATAAGGCACTTTCATGTACATTCTTACTTGACAATAAAAGAGGCTCATGTGATTTTACAGATGATAAAAAACTAAAAACAAGAGTCATCTGGTATGTTTTTCACAAGGACATACACCTAGTAAGTGAAAAAAAGTTTACAAAGCAAGTTTTCTGCCCTAAAATCTGTTGTTTGTCACTAGAACATGCTAAATGAAATAAGATAATATCCCCATTAATCATATCAACAGATGCTTCAGTTAAAAAAAAAAAAAAGGCCAAGGAATTCCAGACACATGGCTGAAATTTTCCAGTAATTCTTTGTATAAAAAACTAGAAAGAAATCAATTTCACAAATGGAAAATTCTTCCCCACACGAAAAACTCTCATGAATTAGTGGACGGAAACCATAGCAGCGCAGGCAGGCTGCACCAGCGTGGTGAAGGAAGCCCTCTACAGGGCTTGTTCTACCTCATGTCCCAGGCAAGAGTTTGTTTGTCCACAGTTGAGAGTAGTTAATTTTAAAAAAAACCAAAGGAGACACTGCAAGACCCACATATGTATCAGAGCAAGATGGCAATTAATAAGTTTTAGAATAATTGGTGAGCAAAATGTTTTTAAAGGTCAGGCATGGGAGAAGAACTATACATTTGGAGATAAAATTTGAGAGGGGCAGATCTACAATGACAGATTTAGCCAATCTGTTTCCTTCCAGAACTGGTATATTAGACCCGTGATATCACATTCATTTATTATCTCCAATTCCGTATTTTTGTGAGATTAGCTACAGGTAACACCACAACAATCAATATCCACTGTTTGAGCATTTTGTTTACATTGCCTCATTGACACATCAGGAGGTGTTATTATTCCACTTTATAAATCAGAAACTGAAAAAGGTAATTTGCTCTTATCTGGTATAAGGTTCCATGTTCTCTACAGGGCCTCATTCTGCTTCCTACTCATGGGGCAAATATATGTTATAATTTATTACACTACAGTAAATGCACAGCCTCTCTAAAATATTGTTATATACATAATTTTTGCTTTCTAAAATATTAGTATACACATATTTTTCTTTAACATTTTTTTAAAAGTTGATTCCTGGTGGTGTTCCAAAATTGCAGTCCTTCAGATTAACCAACATCCACATTTACTTGCTTCCACTGAATCACTCAAAATCTCCCAAAATTATGTAGGTTCCAAATAGTTTGGGAGGAAGATACACACACACACACACACACACACACACACACACACACACACACACACATATACACACACACACTTTTATATATAATTATATATAATTAATACTTTTTAAAATGTTGAATTATAAAGACAAATTATAAAATTATGTAGTATAAGAATTGGTATTTTGTGATTTCAAAAGACATGTTTGCTCTCAATAGAAAGCTGCTTTATAATACATATACAAAAGATATGACATAAACGAATATCGCTTATAAATCAAAGGGCAACATTTTTTAGGAACTGCATGCGTTATATTTTTCTAGCTTCTTTGGGTTTTTTTAGTGCAGCTTTTTTGTAATAAAATTTTTCTACTCTACAGAAAAGTTGGAAGAGTAATACAATGAATGCCATATTCCCACCACTTAGATTCAACAATT
The DNA here is from genome assembly GCA_033961575.1 of Aselliscus stoliczkanus. Lineage (NCBI taxonomy): Eukaryota > Metazoa > Chordata > Mammalia > Chiroptera > Hipposideridae > Aselliscus > Aselliscus stoliczkanus. The sequence goes on from CM066728.1 coordinate 47,452,430, forward strand.
AATATTGTTGCCATATTTACATCAACTTTAGACAGATCTATCTATATTTGTATATGTACCTGCATTTGAAAGTAAATTGCATATATCTTGAGACTGTATCCCTAAACATTTTACCAAGCATCTCCTTAAATTGAGGACTTTTTCCCATATAACTCCAACATCATTACTAAAGCCATTCACTTTCCAATAAATCGCAACTTTACAAAGGAACCATTGCTCCGACCATTTCTTGAGGCTTATTCAATATTCAGAAGTCTATTAATGAGGTAAAATCGGTTATATCTTTTCACTGAGAGAGATTCAAAGTGCTTCATTTTTTTTGTGTTTTTTTTTGAGGACAGTGTCACTGGCCCTCATATGTGGGACCCAAACCTCGTACAGTTCAGGCCCTGCCCTAGATAAACTAACTCCGAATTTCTGGGCTCTGGTGTGAGTACTTCCAGAAGTGCCCCAGGTGCTTTGCGGCCCTCTCTGAAGGATGGGACCCATTGCTGACTCAAGGCTTTCTGATCCTTAGGCCCCAAGCCAGCACTTAACCACTGTGCCACTCGGCCGGCCCTGAAGTGCTTCATTTTTAAATTCATGGAACAATTGGGCACTTCCAACATAATTGAGCTGGTGAAATAAAATATTTAGGAAGGATATATGTCAAATTTGATCTGGCTTAGGAACCTGAAGCCGTACTTTCTAAGAGAAAAGAGAGAAAACTCGACTACTCCTACATGTAGCTGGTGGGATGGGGAGAGGTGAGAAGCACGAGAAGGGAAAGAGAGGTCAAGAGAGAGAACTGAATCCCACACATGATAAACCTGAGGACTTTTCTATATGAGGAAAAAGGGACTAACGTTTTCTAAGCATCTACTCTGTGCTAATCCAGGCGCTAGGCATCTCCCCTATGTAGTCACCTTAGAGTTTACCTATGGCAACTCCAAGTGTACAACTGTCACCTGGTTCTTTGGATAAAGAAATCGAGGATCTCCAAGGTGAGACTACCCTCGGTCACACTATATATCAGGATTATACTCTATGGCCAGAGGCTGGGCTATGTTGGATCTAGTTAAAAGCTAGTTGACATCTTGAGATTCATATCAAGAAAGTGTCTAAAATGAAAACAACCAAACCAAAACAAATAAACAAAAAAACCAACAAAAGCACAATAAAACCTTTCTATTCTAAAAACTGGTTTGTTTTAAAAAATTAATGAGACACACAATACTTACAAATTTCAGACTGTATTAGCAGCCAGAGACGAGGCCAAAGACAGGACGAGCAGACCAGCCCTGAAGCAGAAACAATTTCACTGGGAAGATAAGACCGGAAACGACATGGAGCTAAGATGAAGGATAGATGTGGCATGGGTGACAAGAAGGAATTCAGAGGCAGGGAAACAAATCAGATAAAGGGCTTTCCTCTTCCCTCAGAAAGGAATGACTTTCCAAACTATTTCCAGCCCCTGACATCACCACATATTTGGCAAAGTACAGCTGTCTTCTCCTCATTCTAGGAGATAGCATTTATACACTTAAAATGTTTTACCATAGCAAACCCATAAACCTGTCAGGAAATCAACAAGAGCTAGGAGAAGTAAGTCCTGGAGGCTGTGTTCTCGCCAAGGAAAGGACCTTCCAACACTTGGGCACCCCCTTATTGTTACTCAGATACATCCAGATACAGTACAGATAAGGCTATACCTTGCACAGAATAAGATAAAAATCAAACAAACTTTTACACACATAAAAGAAAGATGGTAGAAACAACTGAACTTCTCCAAGTCCAAGCCCAGCTATGAAAGTACCCAGTGCTAGTGTGCTTCTGAAATGTCTTTGATTAAAACAAAACAAAACAAATTCTAAAATTAACTTGAGGTGATGCTTGTACCAACCTGTGAATATCTCAACAAATATTGAATTGTATGTTTTAACTGGGCGAATTTATGGTTTGTGAAGTAAATCCAAGCAAAGTTGTTCGAAAAAACAGTAAAGATTATTTTAAACCGACTCAAAAATTTTCCTTCTTCAACTTGGAGACAAGGCCATAGAGCTCAATATTTGTACGTCTAGCAACAGCTGCAGCAAAATCATTAAGCAATAAAAGGTTATCTGGGTGCCCTCTGGACTTTACCAGGGCACATAGCTCAGGTCTCTCATTGCACCACCACGGCATCAACTGAGAAGGGCTTTTTCAGGGCCTAAGGATCAGAAAGCCTTGGGTCAGCAATGGATCCCATCCTTCAGTGAGGGCCACAAAGCACCTGGGGCACTTCTGGAAATACTCACACCAGAGCCCAGAAATTCGGAGTTAGTTTATCTAGGGCAGGGCCTGAACTGTACGAGGTATATATTTTTCTAAAATTCCCCAGCTGATCCTAATATGCAGCAAGGATGGGAAACCACTGGCTTTGAGCAGAGGTTTGTGGGCACCCTGACCGGAAGCAGAGGTTTCTGCTCCTCAAATCATCCCACCGAGTGGGCATGATGGGGGATTCCCTGGTGAGGCAGGCTGGGACAGTTCCTGGCCTCCTGGGTAAACTCTGATTGCTCAATAAAGGAGCACAGGGCCCTGTGTTCACACCAGCATTTCCTGATTAATTTCGAGCCTTGCTCTATGCACGGCACACATCATATCTTCACATCTGCACGTAAGACTCTATTTTCTTACTATAACAAATTGGCACTTCATTGTAGACTCGCTTGCTCGCTGATTATTTTAGAAACACATATTTTGCCTTCCCGACCACAGGGTAAATTATATTCCTTTTTTTTTCTAGTCCTGTGGTAAGGGTGTGACAAATAATTTTTGATTGAATGACTACATTTCCACAAACCTCTAAACATTTCCTGGGAAGCACTGTTGCAAGTTAATATTTCCTGCCAAATCCCTTAAAATCTATTCTTGTATATATTTTCTTGCTAAAATAAGATTGTTCTGCAAACAGGCAGAAGGACCAAGATGTAAAGCTGGTTTTGCTTTAAAACAGTCACCCTGGCACAGATCTGGGCCTGTCAGCCTCAGGTGAGCTCCTTGTCCCAAGCCTGCTCTGTTGGTGAAGCAGGGATGTTTGCTGGCTCCCTGGATGGAGGGCCCCAGGCTGGGTTTGGCCAGTGGGGGACATAGGCAGGAGATGAGGTGGTGGGTGGGTGGGTGGTAATTGCCCCTCCTTTCTGCCTCTCTGTCATAGAACCTCCAGAAGTACAGGCCAATGGCGGTTCCAGCTTCCACAGGGTATCCAGCTCCTCCCTCCATCTTTCCAGCCTAGGAATGGTAGCAGCTTCCTACAATTTCTATTCTCTGGGCTGCCTCACCCACTCCAGTGGGCCTCTTCCATTCCCTGGGTAACCAACTCCCTGCATTCCATTCCCTGAAGAGCTCTACTAGGACAGAAAGAGTAGGGATCTGAGAGGCTATGTGACCTTGGACAAAGAATTTAAACTTTCTGGGTTTTTCTCCTTGTAAAATGGAGCAAATGGTGCCTACCTCCAGGGGCTAGCATATTTTGAAACCAGCTGATGGTAATGAGGAACCTGGCCTACTGCCTGGTTCATTTTAAGAATACAATAAAAGTTATTCCACTCCCTTCTTTTTCTCTGGCACCAACTTGATTGTGGTGAATTATGAGACAGTAAAACGAATATGAGAAGATTTCATTTTCTAAGACTGTAAATACTAGAGCAGAGATTTAGGTTTTTTTCTTTTGATAAGTATAAAGGAACCAGGTTCATCTGGTAAGTTCATGTTTAGTACTTATGCCTGTCTCATGACTGTATTATATTAGTTTCACATTTCCATATTATATCTAAGATAGTGAAGTACACAGGGAATACAGAATTTATTTTCCAAACAATCTACACAAAGTTGGTCACTGGGATGACACTTAAATATGCAATTCCCACTCTTTAAAATATTTTGGAAGGGGGTGTGTGTGTGTGTGTGTGTGTGTGTGTGTGTGTGCGCGCGCGCGCATCTGTGTGCTGGTGGGAATGCAAGTTGGATAGATGAGGCAAGATTGGCACAATGTTACAATGTTGATAATTATTGAAGACAAGTGATGGGTACATGAGAAATTCATTAGTATATTAGCCTGTCTTCTTCTGTGATAAAAAGTTTTGAAAAATTTAGAATCCTCCTATCTTAAGATGATGTATCTCCCGAGTCGCCCAAAGGCAATACCCTAGCCATTTTTCTTGGTTTCAATACTGAAAACCCTAAACTCATGGAGAAGGCTAGTGTGAGAGGTAGAGTTTATTTATTTTTAAAAAAATCAGTGAATACAGAAAGACAAGAAAATGCTGTATAAAAAAATGAAAATATCAATAAAGAGATGATAACCTAAAAAGAAACCAAAAATAAATTCTAGAGCAGAGAAATACAATAACTGAAATGAAAAGTTCACTAGAGAGATTTCAAAGGCAGATTTGAGCTGGAGGAAGAAATAAAATAACTTTGAAATAGGACAATTAAAATTATTGAGTCTGAGAAACAGAAAGAAAAATGATAAAATTGAATAGAGCCTGAGGGACCGGAGGAACACCTTGTAATAGGCAGTCCCACAAGGAGAAGGAGAAAAGAGAGAAAAAGAGGCAGATAGATTAATTGAAGAAATAATGGCCTAAACCTTCCTAAATTTAAAGAAAGACATGAATATAAACATCCAAGAAGCTCAACAAAGTTCAAGTAGGATGAACTCAAAGAAATCCACACAGAGGCACATTATCATCAAACTGGTGAAAGAAAAAGAGAGAGAGAGACTCTTGAAAGCAGTAAGGAAAAATGACTTGTCACATACAAGCGCTACTCAGTAAGACTGGAGAGTTCTTATCAGAAAATTTAAAGGTCAAAACGCAGTGGACGAAGTGTTGGCAAGCATGTGAAGAAATTGGAACTCTTTTGTACTGGTGGTGGGAATGTAAAATGGTTCAACCACTTTGGAAAAATAGTAAGGTGGTTCCTCTAAAAATAGCTAAAGTTGAAGCAATCCAAGTGTCCATTGACAGATGAATGGATAAGCAAAATGCGATATACACATACACGAAGAATCATTATTCAGCATTAAAAAGGAAGGCAATTCTGACATGCTATAACATGGATGAATCTTGAGGACATTATGCTAAATGAAATAAGCCTGTCACAAAAGACAAATACTGTATGATTCTACTATGGGGTTCTTAGAATAGTCAAAATCAAAGAGATGGAAAGTAGAACGGTGGTTCCCAGGGGCTGGGAGAGAGGGAAATAGGGAGTTACTAATCAAACGGCATGAAGTTTCAGTCAAGCAAGATGAATAAGCTCTAGAGATCTGCTGTAATAACAATGTACTTATAGTTCAACAATAATGTACTACTGTACACTTAAAAATTTGTTAAGAGGGTAGGTGTCATGTTAAATGTTCTTACAATAGAATGAAAAAAAGGAAAATGGTGAGGAATACAGATACTTGAATATAATGTTATATATTTGAATGTGTATATGTAAATCAAATGGGGATGTATTGTTTAATGGGTATAGTTTCAGCTTTTCAAAATAAAAAGAATTCTGGAGATAGATGGTAGTGATGGTTTCACAAGGATATGAATGTACTTAATTTGCACTGAACTTTACATTTAAAAATGGTAAGTTCTATGTAATGCATATTTTACCACAATAAAAAAAAAGACTCACAGAAAAAATGGAATAAAGATAGGCTGCTTAGAGAAGTCTAGTATTCTACTGAGACAACTTACTCAGAACTAATTACCCAGCCATTCACCTTGGATTCTCGAATGACCACCCACCATTTCCACCCCCAGCAAGCTATATCACTGGGTAAAAAGCACTTGTAGAATATAATTAACTTTCTGAGAAGTGTCACAACTGATTAAAGAGCAATATCATCAGATGTCACTGTTAGTTGAAAAGTCTCATCTGCAATAGGAAGCAAACCAATTCAGAAACTGCCAACCAAAAGACGATTATATCTGACCTCCATTCTCCCAATACCCTACAGCTTGTGCCCTTTTTGCAAACACTATAATTTACATTCCTTACTCCTAAACATCACAGCAGCCAAGTGGTCTGTCCTGCCATGGAAGGCTTGTGACACTCTTTCCAGACTGGCTGCCATGATTGGCCTCCCAAATGACTGGGCTCCTTGATCATGCTGCCACTGGGCCCATGGGTCTAATTAGGCTAAGAAACACCTTTAATTAACATGGCCTAATGGAGACAACATATGACTCAGAAATACAATTACTGGTGTAAACCAAATTTACTCTCCTGCATGCTTCATCATTATGATGCTCATCAGATATTCTTCAAATCTACCTTTTTAAAGTTTTGTGTTTTTTTTAATATGCTCACATCATTATTCAGAAGATCAATGATATTGATGGTATTCAATGTGAAAACATACATTGTAATGTTTCATTGACTAGCTTTATATGTGGCATTTCCTTAAACACACCACAAATATATCTCTTAATTATTTTATTTTATTCTGCCTAAAATTTTAGTTAGGTCATTCACAATCGTTTTCAGTATTTAAAGGATACCACTAAAGATATTTTAGTTATAGGCTTTACCAAAAGCATGATATATTGGGGGTGCCAAAAAATGTATACAAGTGGAGGGCCAGCTGAGTGGCTTGTTGGTTTAGAGTTGGCTTGGGAGCGCGAGCTCTGAGCAGCAGGGCTGTCGGTTCAGATCCCACATGGGCCAGTGACACTGCGCCTTCTATAGCTAAGATGGTGAACAACAGCTTGACCTGGAGCTGGGCTGCCATGAGTCGCCAGAGATGGCATGGGCTGCAGTGAGCTGCCCGTGAGCTGCTGTGAGCCGCCGTCCAATGGCCGGCGACTGATTTGCCTCACCCGGGAAAAGCGCAATGATCATAATACCAACATGGGTCAGTGAAGCAATGTCCTCCACAACTAGACTGAAGAACAAAAGGGCAGCAACTTGTCTGTTTCCCTTCCCCGGTTCCCCAACGCTGTTCCCTCCCCCAAATCCCCAATAAACTCCTTAAAAAAAAATATATATGTTTACAAGTGGACACTTTGGTTAACATCGCTCAAGTAATAGTTTGCTGTAATCAGAAGTGCCTGGATGCTGAGCACATCTTGTAATTGCAGAAGTCAAACATAACTTGTATTCATCTTTTGTTATTGGTATATATTGAGTATGACAATTTTAATACAATTTTCCTTTCTTAAAATGTGTATACATTTTTGGCATGCTCTGTATATAATATATATAACATACATATATTGTATATATGTATATATGCATATATATCATGTATGTGTACATGTTATAAATTGGCTCCATGAAACTTTATGGGATTTATTGTTGGTCTTTTATGTATTTTGTCGTGAAAAAATGGTCCTTACCTTTCATTTAATTGTCAAATGGTCTGTGATCACTCCCCTCTCACCAAACAAAAATGATAAGAAACCTATGTCTAGAGCTGTGCTGTCATAAATGTCTCACTTCTATAGAACACTTGAAATGTGGCAAGTATGAATTGGATTTTGAAGAATTAATATGAAAAAGATATAAAATGAATGATTTGTACATTGATTACATGTTGAAATAATAATGTTTAAGATACAGTGGGTTAAATAAAATATCTTATTAACATTAATTTTATCTGTTTCTTTTTGCTTTTGTTAATGCACCTACTAGAAAATTTAAAATTGCATGTATGGCTTACTATATTTCTATTGGATAGCACTGGTTTAGGAAAACTCAAATTTTGGTGACAGGTATGTTGCTAATTCTAGGAGGCTCCCACTAGCAAATTATATCTATAATATTGTACTTCCAAAACTGGATTCTATGAGAGGTTTTAGCAAAAATGTCAGACTATGTCTAAATGTAACAGAGTTAAAAGCATAGATTTAAACTACTTTTATCCAAATATTCCACCATAATTTCCTTTAGACAATCATGAATTTGGAAGAAGTCTGATATCAACTCTAAACAACTGCATCCATATTTGCAGATGATTCACATGGTGCATTTTGATAAAAACCTTAGAATAATAATGACTCAATGCAAACTTTTGCTTTTAGCACATAAGGTGCTACATTTTAAAAGAGCAGAAAACATTATGGGAAACATTCATGAAGAAATATTTCAAGGGAAACTGGAATTCCCAATCATTAAAGGCGTATGTATATGCTACTTAGATTCATTCATTGAATTAGTCCCTTATGTGATGCCTAGGAGGTCTGACAATAAAGTTCGCAAACTTGTTGCAATGATGTTGCTAACCTGTTTTGATATCAGAGGGGTTATTCATTATGAATTTGTACCAACTGGACAGTTAACCACTTTTACTATTTGGAAGTGCTGAAAGGCTGCGTGAAAAAGTTAGACAACCTGAACTTTTCACCAACATTCATGGCTCTTGCATCACGACAATGCACCAGCTCACACAGCACTGTCTGCAAGGGAGTTTCTAGCCAGTAAACAAATAACTAGATTGGAACACCCTCTCTACTCAGCTGATCTGGCCCCCAATGACTTCTTTCTTTACCCGAAGATAAAGGAAACATTAAAAGGAAGATATTTTGATGACATTCAGGACATCAAGGGTAATATGACAACAGCTCTGATGGCCATTCCAGAAAGAGTTCCAAAATTGCTTTGAAGGGTAGACTAGATGCTGGTGTCAGTGCATATCTTCCCAAGGGGAGTACTGTGAAGGTGACTGTAGTGATATGTAGCAATGAGGTATGTAGCACTTTTTCTAGGATGAGTTCATGAACTTAATTGTCCGACGTGTATTATCACCCCCATTTTATGGATGTGGAAACAGATTCAAAAAGGTTGACGTATTGCTCTTTGAGAACAAGAACTATGTCTTGTTCTCCATTGTGTACTGGGAGGCTAGTACTTTGCTTGGCACATAATAGGTGCTCAATAAATGGTCACTGGCAGATAAGTGACAGTTTACTGATCCCAACACAAGTGTCCCCTCTAAAGAGTGTCTGATTACAACATACTTGCTTTTTCCAATACCACATCCTGAGAGAGAGTGCTGTACTTAATTAATTTTTTTTTAATTCTCACCATAAATCGATGGGATATATTTTTACACTCTCTGTCAACAAAACTTTCGTGTATTTTTTTTTGAAAGCAGTCTAATGTTAAATCATGATTCCTAAACATTACAAGTGCCAGATTGACTAGATATCACACCTAATTGGTTGGCCTGGAATTCAAAGCACTAAACAAATGGAACATCTTTGTCCCTCATCCAAAGTAATAAATTAGTCCAGAGCAATGCCCACTCCCATCCCAGGGATTTTAATCTCAGTTGCTTCTGCTTTGGAGTTGTAGGTTTACTCCTCACACACTCCCCCCCCCCCCCCGCGTTCTCCCCATCCCGGCTTCCTTTCCTCCTTTGTGTTGTAGAATGCACGTCCAACAACATTCCTTTAAAAGTTTTAAGCTTTACTCATGGGTTAAAAAGAAACACTAGATCTGAGCTCTTCTGAGCTGAGTCCTAGTTCATCCAGGAATCCGCGTCCTGGAGCAGAACTCCTCCAGCAACAACTCTGGTTCCATTCAACTAGTGAGGGCGAGCTGAGCCCGGTGCATCCGAATGCTCAGACACATTCGCACGCCCGGGCGCGCTCGCACATACCACTGCAGGGTGAGTCTCGGGCTCACCTGGAGCCTAACCAGAAGGTTTTGGGGGGACGTCGCAATCAGCCCCCATCCTTTCCCCGCCAGACCTGGGACAACATCTCGTTTGCAAGTCCGGAAAGACCAAGCGAACACATTCCCTTCCCAGTCGGCCCAGGCGCAACTGCTTCTATTTACCGTCTTGTACCACCAGCTTGCGAATGCCATGGCGATAACCCGTTTGCTCCCAGCCGCGTGATGCAGAACCCGGAGGGGTGCAGTGCGGTAGGCTCGGGGCTCGCACTCTGCCTGTCCTGAATAGCCCTGAGCTCTGCAAGTCTTGTAGCTGTCAGGTGGGCGGGCACCTGGGCGGAGCCCGACCAGGCCCCCGCCCAGGGGCTGGCCCCACCCTCTAATTTGGCTCAGAGCTGGTTAGGGAAGCTGTGTTATTTCTCCAGGCAGCCACGCCCTGTAGCCCTGACTGTGCACAGAAGACAGGATCCTGCAGTCCAGTTAAACCGCCCCACCCACTTTGGGGGAGGGGGGATCCCCAATGAACTTTAGTCCCCTGTCATCCCCAAATTTGACTCAGGTCTCACCCACCAACTTTTCCCGACACCCGCCCCCCCATCTGGCTCGCGCCACGCCCAGCGCACTGAGTGCAGATCCCGGAATCCCGGTCCACCTCCAGCCACCTGCCCAGCTGGGGCACTGAGCCCCGACCTTTCCCGGGCCTTGGTGGGGGCGTACCGGGCAGCAGACAAGGCAGGCTGCGCCCAGAGGAAGCTGCCCATGGCTCGGGGGTTGGGGGCCTCCCAGTGCACAGCACTGCGGCTCGGGCACGAGTGCCACTCACCTCCCGGGTGTGGCTGGCCGCTGCAGCGCGCCGGGGCCGCGGGGAGGCGGCGGGCTTCTGGCCCGGCTGGGACATGGCGAGGCCGCGATGAGCGCTGCCTCCGGGAGGCCGCAGCAGAGACTGGAAGGCAGGCCCAGGCGGGGAGCGCTGGGAGAGAGAGAGGAAGGGAGCGGAGGGGCGACGGGGCGCGCCCGTGAGGCAGCTTTTCCGACCCAGCCCCGAGCCCGTTCGGGGGCTGCCCCTCGCCCCGCTGGGCCCTCCCCTTCCTGCCAGCTGCAGGCTGTAGCGGCCCTGGCCTGAAACTTAACACCCTCGGCCCGGTGTCCTCCCCCAGGGACCCTCCCCGTCCCACCCTCAGAACCCTTCGGTTCTCGGTGGGTCACGGAGAGAAGGCAGTGGAGGTCGCGGGGTTCCTCCTCCGACTTGCCCAGACTTATCGTACAGTTGTTCAGCAGGAGAGCGGTACCCGGGCGTGGCCCGTCTACGTTTCCACCCTTCTCCCTAAGAATCTCAAGAAGTTGACAACTTTTCTGCAATCTGCCCTTGTTTAGCTAGAAGAATTTACCAACTCAAAGCTAGCCCAAGCCTGGATCGTCTGAATAAGAAAGCGGATCATAAAAACACATTGGTCTGTGTATGTTTTATGTCATTTTACTTTGGTGTTTTTTGTTTTTGTTTTTTTATTTTGGGGAGGGGGCAGGGAAATTCTGAAAGTTTAATAATGTTTTATGGGGAGAAAGCCGTAGGTCCCAATCCAAACAGAAGAAGAGTTCCAAATTTAAACCCTTCTTAGCCTTTCTGGTGTCTGGCGGGGTTTTCTTTAGGAGGCTGGATTGCTTTTGTCTTTGGCTCATCTTAAACAGCACTTCCTGGTTTGGGGGTGGAAGTGAAATGTAACAAACCTGACTAGAAAACGCTCCTTTGCAAGACACTGTCAGCACGCGGTTACTGCCGGTTTGTGCTCAGACCTGACTGACAAAAACCTGTTACCCTGCAATGGCATTTTGAGCATTCTTTACAGTGTTGTGTTTTATGCAGTTAGGGGGAGAGAGAGAGAGAGAGAGAGAGGCCAGATTATAGGGAGATTTGTCATGCTATATGGAGTTTGGCAGAATGAAATTGTTGCTTTTTCTCATTTTTAGGGATTCTGACTTTCCTTTACTTAAGGGACTGGCTAGCCTCATTCTTAATGGCGGGGAGCAGGGAAGGATGATTTAAATGCATTTCTTCTTTTTTTTTTTTTTGAGGGCAGTGTCACTGGCCTCATATGTGGGACCGAACCGGGGCCGCTGGCTTCCCAAGCCAGCGCTTAACCACCGCGCCACTCGGTCAGCCCGAAATGCATTTCTTCTTAAAGGGTTTTCCTTACTGTTTAGGGTTGTAGTATTTCCAATAAACAGGCTGCAGTGCAGGAATTTCATCACAAAAAAAATGAAACAACTTGAATATGGGGTCTACAATTGTCCTTTCAAGAAAACTTGATTGATGGCACCAATTGCATGCATACTTGGCAAAAATGTCACAAGCCTGAAAAAAAAAGCTTACATAATTGTGACCAAACAACGATGGTAATTTAAGCAAACACTAAACTATATGGGTGAGGTGATAGGCAGCTCCACACCGCCCCACCTTGGGCCCAAGCACTGGAACCACTTTCTTAGGAGCCTAGAGGGCCTAGATTCAGGTGTTAGGTCCCTGTGTTTGTTATTCTATTAATAACTCTGGAAGAAGAATGGTTCCCATTAACTTTTGAAGTGTTTTCCAATGGAATATTTATAATGAAATTTAAACCAGTGAGTTTTATATTTCTTTTTTTTCTTTTTAAAGATTTTATCAGGGAATTGGGGGAGAGGAACAGCATTGGGGAACCGGAGAAGGGGAACACACAAGTTTCTGTCCTTTTGTTCTTCAGTCTAGTTGTGGAGGACATTGATTCACTGGCCCATGTTGGTATTATCATTGCGCTCTTCCTGGGTGAGGCAGATCAGTCGCCGGCCCCTGGATGGCTGCTCGCACGGGCTGCCAGCCACTGACGTTGGCTGCCCACCACTCACTGTAGTTAATGGCAACCCACTGCAGCAGGTGCTGCAGCTATGCTGTTCCCGGGGACTCACAGCAGCCCATGTGCCCCTGGAAAGGAAGTTATCCCCAGACAACCTAGACCTCTGGCTGACATCCAAGTGTCCTCCAATTCCACACAAACTTACCTATCCTACCTGCCATCTTGAGACTTTCAGCCAAGTTTGCTGCACTCCATAGTGATGTTTTCTTGAGTAAAGGGGGCTGGGGGGGAGTACGGGAAGAATCCTTGTAAATAGACAAAGACTAATCAGCAAAATATACAAAGGCTCTCACAGCCTTGTAACATGCGTGTATCGGAGTAGGCACTTCCTGCTTCTGACTGTTGAATTATGCAGAACAGTGACTCCAGTGGTAAAGTTCTGTGCATAAAGGAGAAAAGGTGTGTTAGTCAGTTGGGGAATACAACAGGAGCCTTGCCATGTGCTATGGTCTGAATGTTTGTGCCCCCCAAATTCATGTTGAAATCCTAATGCCCACTGTGATGGCATTAGTTGGTGGGCCTTTAGAAGGGTATTTGACATGAGGGTGGAGCTCTCATGAATGAGATTAATGCCCTTAGCCCTTATAAAAAGGTGCCCGAGAGAGCTCCTTGCCCCTTCCACCAGGTGACGAAACAAGGAGAAGTCTGCGACTCAGAAGAGGGACCTCACTCAAACATGCTGGCACCTTGATCTTGGACATTCATCCTCCAGAACTGAGAGAAATACATTTCTGTTGTTTCTAAGCTCCCTAGTCTGTAGTATTTTGTTATAGCATCCCTAATGGACTAAAATACTGTGCTTCGCAGATCACACTAGGCTTGTGTATGGATAGCAGATGGGGTGGGAGAAGGGGGAAAATGGAGATGGAAGGATGGCGGGACAGAGGCAGAGGAGAAGAAAGAGGGTAAGCAGCAGAGAAAGAAGTCTGAAATTTTTCACTGCTAGCAAACAAGAACTTGAGTCACCCACATACCTATAGCCAGGCCCTTGGGGTTTATGTCTCATCCTCTATGTCCCTCCAGATAGTAACGCACCTGCAAAATATCTTCAGGCCTTGTTCTTCAGCGTGACACAATCACCTGCTTCTTGTTTGTGTGGACCAAAGAGGGCTGACATCACCTCTCCTTTTCAGGGATTTATTAGAGAGTGCTCTTGGGATCAACACCTCAGCAAAGGAAGGAAGGAATGGGCACAGGTTGATGGGGAAGGGAGCATGGTTTTAGGGGAGGGAGGCGGCTCCCTTAAGCTGTGGCAGTTCCCAAAGGGGGCTGAGATGAGGGCTCTCTGGGGGTGGCACTCCCTGGAGCTAAGGGCTCTTTTATTCCTAAAGGGGATCCAGGTAGCTTATCACATCCATGACACTCCTCAATGCTATGTCACATCATAAAATTTTGCAACTAGAATGGAGGAGGAATAAATATTGTAAAAGCAGGCTGCCAAATTGCCATTTAACACAGCATTAGGTTTGAAAATTAAATTCCTCCCCCTTTTATAATGACTTGCCTTCAAGAGGGGTCACTGAAGAACAATTTGTTTCATGGAGCAGCCACGTTGTTAATATGACTATCTAGGCAGAGAGAAACAACAGTTTTACCACTGTGATTGCTAAGAATGGTTAGAAATAAAAGGAAAATAAAAATTTCATTTCCTAGTTCTATCTAATGGTATTAAAATAAAAACGATTGCTCTATAGGTCCGCAGCAGGCAAGGAGGTAGGTATCAGAGCTTCTTGCTTGCCAGAAAGCTCTAAGAGCCTTTAGCTGTCTTCTGCTTTCCTTGGTAATTCCCTTTGGTTTGCAAATTTCCACCCTTGGGGTTTGGGGTTTATAAAAAGAGCTCAGTTCTCCAAGTCAGGACAATTTGCAGGGCAACAACTAACTAGCACTGTGGGAATCATCCCTCTTCAATATTTATACCCCTTGGGCTGGCCGAGTGGCCCAGTGGTTAAGCGCTGGCTTAGAAAGCCAGCGGCCCTGGTTCGGGTCCCACATATGAGGATCAGTGACACTGATCTCAAAAAAAAAAAAAAAAATTTACAGCCCTTAATGGCTCCTTGGTGCTAAGCGGATGGACTGTGGACCCCTTAGTATGGCCTCCTAAGACTTGCAGGATCTGACCTGGGTGGCCGCATCTGCAGCCTTCATGCTATCATGTGCTCCTGCTTTCAGACCCTGGGACGTATCTGGCTCTTTCAAGCTCCTGCCTTTGCTTATTTCTCCCTCCCATTCCCAAAGATCTCTCTAATTTCCCCCAGCATTGCAACGTAATTCTCAGAAAATTCTTGTCAAACATAAAACTATTTTTGTAATAAAATTTTATTTTAAAATAATTTTAGATTTACAGAAAAGTTGCAGATAGCACAGAGAGTTTTCAGTTTCAGCTTCCCCAGATGTTATCACCTTACATAACCATGATATATTTGACAAAACAAAGAAAGCAACACTGGGATATTATTAACTAAACTCCAGACTTATTTGGATTTCACCAGCTATTCCATTAGTGTCGTTTTTCTGTCTGAGGTTTCAATCCAGGATATTGCACTACGGTCAGGTCTCCTTAATAGCCTGTGACAGTTTGGCAGGCTTTCCTTGTTTTTTCACGACCTTGACAGTTTTGAGGAGCACTGGTCAGATGTTTTGTAAAATGTTCCTCAAAATGTTCATCTAATGTTATTTCTCATGACTAGGCTGGGGCTGTGAGTTTGGGGGAAGAATACCACAGGGTAGGTGGCCTGATCGCCTCCATCGTATTGGGAGGACCTGATGCCCAAGTGACTTATCACTGGTGATGTTAACCTTGATCACTTGGGGAAGGCAGTGTTTGCCTGGGTTCTCCACTGAAAAGTTACAATCTCTCCCTTTCTCTGCTCTATTCTTTAGAAGCAAGTCACTAAGACCAGCCCACACTCAAGTTATGTTTGAATGATATTAAATCGGCTATCTTTGCTTAAGAATATCCCTGTGACCCATTTACTTTGATTACCAAACAAAACAAATGCAAATATTACAACCAGGGTTGGAAGAGACCTTAGGGTGGTGTGGACCTTGCATGACCCGAATCACGCACCTTCTTAGCACCACCCCGGACAGTAGTCGCCTGACCTCTCTGCACAGGTGATGACTACAGGTAGGATTGTGTCCTACTGAAGGGCATGGGCTTTGGACTCAGTTAAATATAGGTCAGATTCATAGCTCTGGTATTTAGCTGTGAGCTCCTAGGCAACTTACTGTGTGTCTCTAAGACTCAGTATCTTTATCTGTAAAATAAACCTACTAATTCATACCTTGCAGGGCTATTATTTTAAAACACATGTTACAGGAAACTTCGGATTTAATGCACAGATTGGATATGATTGGATATGTGTCTTTATCCATTCCGTCTCCAGGAATCCCACTAAAAGGAGGGTAAATGAATTGAAAACAAATAGGAAAGTTATAACCTCACAAGGATAAAGAGATCATTACAGACATGAGATACCAACACATTCTTGGCAAATGGAAAAATGACAGTGGAGCAGTGGAAACTGTTACAGAATGGAGAGAGCAACAACCTGAGAGCCTGCAGAGGGGCTGCTGAAAGCAGTGAGCCAGGGAGAATGCCAGGTTGAAGGCCCAGGACTTGGAGGGGGTGCACGGGTTGAATAGAGGGAGATGGGTAAAAATCTAGACTGCAGTTAACAATACCTTAGGCCCTTTCCACCATTCCACACAGCAAGGTAACTACCCCTTTCCAACCTCAAATGAGATTGGAGGCTCAGAAAGAAAAGGACGGTGGAGAGAGGATAAGAAAATGAGAGGGTCTATTCAGGATATGAAACAGAGGGAAGAGCATAATCAAATAATGACATTTTTAAAAACTCATAAGAACTAAACAATAGTAGTTTCTCTCTCTCTCTCTCTCTCTCTCTCTCTTTCTCCTGTGGGCACATCTCTGGTGCCCCACCCCTAGGCTCAATGTCTCCAAGACCTAGGGGGACATTTCTCGCCCCACTAGAGGACCACCACAAGTTGCTGTTCCCACTCCCATAAGCACTAGACAGTGCTTAGAGGAGCCTGGGGCCCAGCAAATTTTTATTTGATTTACATTGTTGGGAAAGAGAATTGAATCAACAGCATCATTTCATTAAAACCACATTTATTTCTCATCTTATTCTCATCTGTGTTTATACATTCCAAAAAAATTTTTGGAATATTCTTAGAAAGAGATTATCTACCCACTTTGTCATCCAAGCTCAATTCTGAGAGAGCACAGTAGAAAGAATTACAATACATTGGTCAATGAACACTTCAATGTCGAGATCAGAAAATAAATTTCCAAACAAAACTCTAAATATCTACTTTGCTCTGGTCTCTCAGGAAAAATAATCTTTCCTAAACCTTCTCTATCTTTATCTTTAAAGGTATGATATACATTCGGGAAGCAGTAAAGACTATTTTGGGTAATCTTTTTTCTTTCCCCCACCTATCCATTCACACATATAACTACACACACACACACACACACACACACACACACACACACACACACCAATTAGGTAGATAGGAGGTAGGTAGACAAATTACATACGTGGAAACTTGATCTTTTTTAAAATTTTAATTCTTTTATTGTGAAATAAACATTTTTTTAAAAAATTAGTTTCAGGTGTACAACACAACACAGTGCAATAGTTATACTTTTTATCCCTCAAAGTGATAACCCGCCTCCCCCAATTCACCACCCCACTTCTCCCCCACATATCATACTATCTATTACAATTCCTTTGACTCCCACAGTATACTCCACATCCCGTGACTATCTATATATTCAATTACAGTTGGCATACAATATTATACAACATCAGCTTCAGGTGTACAGTGCAGTAATCAAGCCTCTACTCCATCCATGAAGTGGTCTCCCTAACAAGACATGTGACAATCTGACACGCCACAAAATTTTTACAACATTATTATATTCCCTGAACTGAGTTTCAAATCCCTGTGGCAATATTGTAGTTGCTTATTTATGCTGTCTAATCCCTTCCCCTTCTCCCTTATCCCCACTTCCCTCCCAACTAGCAACCCTCAGTTTTTCCTCTATTTCTATGAGTCTGTTTACTTCGATCGTTCACTCAGTTTTTCACATTCCACATATAAGTGAGATCATATGGTATTTGCCTTTCTCCGACTGACTTATTTCACTTAACATGATAGTCTCTTCACAACATTATCAATTACATTCCCAGAACTGCCCCCATATCCCTGCAGCAACATTGTAGTCAAGCACCTATGCTGTCCAAAACCTTCCCCCTCTCCCTCATCCCTACTCCCTCCCAGCAAGCAACCATCAGTTTTTCCTTCATATTTGCTTGATATGATTTCAATCTTCTTAAATTTACTGAGACTTGTTTTGTGGCCTAACGTGGTCTATCTTGGAAAATGTCCCATGTGCACTTGAGAAGAATGTATATTTTGTTGTTTCAGGGTGAAGTGCTCTAAAAATATCAACGAAGTCCAGCTGGTCTAAAGTGTCATTTAAGGCCACTCTTTCCATGTTGATTTTCAGTCTAGAGAATCTGTCCATTGGTGACAATGGGTGTTAAAGTCCCCTTCTATGATAGTGTTACTGTTGCTCTCTGTCTTTATGTCTGTCAAAATCTGTTATGGGAAAATTTATCTTAATTGATGAGTGAGAAAGTGGAGAACAGAACTGTGCAAATTGCATAAAGTAACTGCAAAGTTTTTGAGGAGGAGGATTGTCTGATTATTAATATTGAGTATCAAAGTCCAAGTCACAATTTATGAGTTCTAGATACCAAGGAAATAAAATAATACATTTACTTCAAGAAGCATTATTTAGCCAGGATAGGTAAGGCTATATACCATAGTAAGCAACAAACTTCAGTGGTTGATCACGTGGAAGGACCGCTCTTTACAAACTGAATAAAAATCACAAGAATCTCCAAAAAAAGAAAAAGAAAGAATGTCTCTTTCTCATGCAAAATCCACTATAGGTCTAGCAGCTCCCCAAGGCAATTTGATTCCATGTAATGTATGCTGTTTTCATCTTATACCATCATCATCTCAACCTAAAGATGAGACAGGAGGGGAGAATGTGTGGAAAACTCATAATCACACTTTTATACTTCAACCTGGAAGTTGCCCATGTCACTTACACAGCCAGCCCAATGATCAGAACTATTCCCAAGGCCCCAATCTAATGACCAGGGAGTCTGGGAAATGAGGGGGAAAACATGGATATTTGGTGAGCATGAAATGCCTCTACTAGAGACTGAAAGCAAGGATTCAAGCATGAGCTCTGCCACTTACTCACTGTGTAATTTATTTAACCTCTCTGAAACTCAGTTTCTTCAACTATAAGAGAGGGGTAGCAATTGCATCTAACTTACCACGTTGTTCTAAGGATTATATGACGATACTCAAGTGAAGCATTTAGAACAGTCATAAAGTTCTCAGTGATCATTAATTAGCTCTCGTATCACCATCATTATTATCTAACTTGCTATGTCCACCAGGGTCTGGTTGATGTTCCCTCCCACTAATGGCATGAAGTTTAGGGTTTAGTAACCCTAGAGAAACACATTACATTTGAATAGCATGTACAGATTGAGAACTCACAATAAATCTGTGAAACATACAATGTGAACATAATTCCTATTTCATTGATTAGGAAACTGCTCAGAATCTCTTAATTGGGTCAAGGTCACATTGCTTTTATAGTTCTGGACAGAAGACCGGAAGACAGTTCTCATGATTCTTTGAACAGACTCATCCACAGGACTGGATTGACATATCAAGGCAAAAGTGGCTTGTTCTAGGCCACAGAGCAAATCGATGGATGAGAAAGAATTAGAAACCTTTAAGAGAAGGTGATAAACAATGGATCCTGGAGGAGAGAAACTACATTTCCAATCGGAAGCACCAGTGATCTTTCATGAAAGAAATTTAACTGTGCCTACTGAAATGAATTGTCTACAGTATCAGACAGCCTCTGAGGTCAGGAATACACAGTGACAGAAACGCAATAATGCATTGTCCCTGACAGAAACTAAGGGCTGCAGTGGGAGCCTGAGACTCACTGACATAGAAAACAAAACAAAACAAAACAAAAGAAAACAAATGTTTGTAAAACAAATCAAGCAGCAAAAGGCTGAACCTTCTATCAGCTTTAAATCCTTTTAGCAATTGGATAAAATTAAACTATATGAAATTGCCATCTTTGTAGGTCAAAAATTTTAAATATAGTCAATTTAAGGTGTTTCAACCTAATAATTGGTTTAGAGAGGTTTCTTCTTCTATGATTTCCTCTATTCCTATCGCATAGCCATACATATACAGTGCTATAAACTTCTCCTGCAACAAATATATGAGTAGTACACCTACCATGTGGCAACACTGTCCTAGGCCCTGGGGATAGATTAGTGAGCAAGATGGATAAAGTCCCTGCTCTATTAGTCAGTCTTGGCTTAACAGGCCATTGTTACCGAGTATGATTTCCAGAGCCAGTCAGTGAGTCCAACTGTGATGAATTCCTGGCTTTGTGTGACTATTATTACAGATATAATGACCCCAGGTTTACAGTACAAGGGTACAGAATAAATATTCCATAAATTGTAACTGTAACATTTATTAACACTTGTTGAAGTTATGCTCCCTTCAAAGACTTTACCATTAAAGAAAAATAGTATACAAATATATACTAACTTAAGTGCTGAAACTTCAACATAGAGAGAGAAGTAAAGGTTTGTGAGAATAGGCGTATAAACTTAACCCCACAGGGCATTCATGGGTGTTGCTGAGTGATGCTCTCCTGAAAGACTAGACTGGAAAAAACATGAGGAAGTGAGTCTTCAGATATGTTCTGACAGTCAGTTTTGGAAGAGGGGAAGGAGAAGCAAGTTGAATAAGAACATCCAAAGCCTTGTGAGAAATATAACCCTAAAGGTAGATTAGTCTACTCAAAGAGACGTAATATTATAAACTTTTTTCCTAGGAATGTTGGGAAAACACAACCCAAGTTGAAAAGAGGTGTGTGTGTGTGTGTGTGTGTGTGTGTGTGTGTGTGTGTGTGTGAGAACTAGTATTGGTCAGTTCTTATGACTTTTTAAAAATGTCATTATTTGATTATGCTCTTCCCTCTGTTTCATATCCTGAATAGATCCTCTCATTTTCTTATCCTCTCTCCACCGTCCTTTTCTTTCTGAGCCTCCAATCTCATTTGAGGTTGGAAAGGGGTAGTTACCTTGCTGTGTGGAATGGTGGAAAGGGCCTAAGGTATTGTTAACTGCAGTCTAGATTTTTACCCATCTCCCTCTATTCAACCCGTGCACCCCCTCCAAGTCCTGGGCCTTCAACCTGGCATTCTCCCTGGCTCACTGCTTTCAGCAGCCCCTCTGCAGGCTCTCAGGTTGTTGCTCTCTCCATTCTGTAACAGTTTCCACTGCTCCACTGTCATTTTTCCATTTGCCAAGAATGTGTTGGTATCTCATGTCTGTAATGATCTCTTTATCCTTGTGAGGTTATAACTTTCCTATTTGTTTTCAATTCATTTACCCTCCTTTTAGTGGGATTCCTGGAGACGGAATGGATAAAGACACATATCCAATCATATCCAATCTGTGCATTAAATCTGAAGTTTCCTGTAACATGTGTTTTAAAATAATAGCCCTGCAAGGTATGAATTAGTAGGTTTATTTTACAGATAAAGATACTGAGTCTTAGAGACACACAGTAAGTTGCCTAGGAGCTCACAGCTAAATACCAGAGCTATGAATCTGACCTATATTTAACTGAGTCCAAAGCCCATGCCCTTCAGCAGGACACAGTCCTACCTGCAGTCGTCACCTGGGCAGAGAGGTCAGGCCACCACTGTCCGGGGTGGTCCTAAGAAGGCATGTGATTCGGGTCATGCAAGGTCCACACCACCCTAAGGTCTCTTCCAACCCTGGTTGTAATATTTGCGTTTGTTTTGTTTGGTAGTCAAAGCAAATGGGTCACAGGGATATTCTTAAGCAAAGATAATTGATTTAATATCATTTTATCCAAAGCATTAAATAGTACTCAATTAAAACCCTGAGGGAGAAACATAAAGTGAACTGAGTAATCTACAGTGCCTAATTATAAATTTAGCTATGGATACAATCAGCTCATGGCACACCTACAAGGTGGAAAATATACGTTTAGGTGACTCCTTTGAGAAGCTTCTACTTAAATGCCATGTGTCATCGAGTCTCCAGACACATAGCATTTGACCAAACCCACTCAAGGAATGATTTAGGTACCATTTGTTGATTTTAAGATTCACATTTGACATAGATTATTTGGACACGTGGCCATCTTGCCTATATTAAAAAGGCAGTACAAAATATAATATGTGATATATGAAGTGTCCCAGAAAAAACAAAAAAGTTGGTTTTTCTCCAACTCCAACAATGACAGGCTGAGTACTATTAATAAATACATCTTTCAGAAAGAGCACACACACATACACAGTACAAGCTTGTACTCGACCTTATTCAGAGGTTATCAAGAATAAGTTAATCAATGGTCCAGCCACTATGGAAGTCAGTATGGAGGTATCTCAAAAAACTGGAAATGGTACTACCTTTTGACCCAGCAATTCCACTCCTAGGCATTTATCCTGAAAAACCCAAGACACTAATTCAAAAAAATATATGCACCCCTATGTTCACTGTAGTGCTATTTACAATAGCCAAGGCTTGGAAACAATCAAAATACCCATCGGTAGATGACTGGATTAAGAAACTGTGGTACATTTACACAATGGAATATTACACAGCTATAAAGAAGAAAGAAATCGTACCATTTGCAACGATATGGATGGACCTAGAGAACATTATGTTAAGTGAAATAAGTCAATCAGAGAAAGACAAATACCATATGATCTCATTTATATGTGGAATCTAAAGAACTGAATAAATGAGCACTATAAACAGAAATAGTCTTAGAGACACAAAGAAAAAACTGATGAGGGCTAGATGGGATGGGGATGGGCATGAGGGAGAAGGGGAAGGGACGCGACAACATAAACTGATAACTACAATACTACTGCAGAGACAGAAGAGACAGTTTAGGGAATATAATCAATAATGTTGTAAATATTTTTTTAGGGGACCAGATGGACTCACATCTTGTCAGGGAGACCACTTCATCGACAGTGTGTGGCCTGACTACTGCACTGTACATCTGAAGCTGCCGCTGAATGATATTATATGTCAACTATAATTTAACACATATATAGTCATGGGATGTGGAATATAGTGTAGGGATGGAGTCAATGGAATTGTAATAGATATGTATGATATCAGGTGTGGGAGGGCAGGGGAGGGGGAGAGGGGAGTCACTTTGTAAGGGGTGGAAAAAAAATAACTATTGCATTGTTTTGTACATCTGTAACTAATAATAATAATAATAATTTTTAAAAAAAAAGAACCAGGTGGGTACTAGACTAATCTGGGGGGGGGAGGTGTCACTGCTTATGTTAATGTCTAACCACTAAGCTGTACACCTGAAACTAGTATACAATAATATTGAATGTCAACTGTAACTGAAAAAAATTAAATTAATTATTACAAAAAAAAGAATAAGTTAATCAATTAGTAATTCACTGTTACATCAGAATTAGGGGGACAAAAATGAAGAGTAAGAAAAAGCACGACAGCATGATCTGAATCTTCCAGTATACTGCAGTACATTTGGAAGTGGAAGCTACCCTGAGTAAATGAGAAGAGAACACTTCAAGGCCACATAGGCTTATGCTGAAGTTCAGAAGAACTCAAATTATAGAAGTCCTTAGAAGCCCGATCAAGGAGTTTAGACTTTTCCTTTTATTAATTTATTTTATATTCTGTGTACTGTAAAAATAACTAAGAAAACATAAACAGGGAAACTAAAACTGAAGTAAAATTACCCCTTAATCCCAATACACAACTAAGTTACTGATATATAGCTTTATCTTTGTCCGTAGCTCTGTAATGTACATGCTATTTTGTAAATGCATTCTTCACCTAACATAGGTTCCAGAACATTTTTCTGTGTCAATAACTTGTAGTAGCAATATTTGAAGAGATCAAAAAAGGAAGGGGAAAGTGGGTGAGTGATTGGTCTGGCCTCATGGTACATTGGCTTATGCTGGGCCCTGAAGAATATGAAGGATTTAGATAATCAGAGGGTGAGACTTTCTGGGCAGTATAACATAGAAAACTGTAAGGAAGGGGAAAGGAGAATGGCTTGTGCAAGGCCCAGGAGGGAGACCTCCCCACTGAGAGACAGCTGGCTTCCTGGGGAGAAGGGTGAGTAAGACTAGGAGAAGGATGAACCCAGGCAAAGGGAAGGTTTATGACAAATTTTCTTTATCTTCTCTGAGACCCAAAGAGAGAAATGGGTTTGAATGGTAGCCCTCAGTCAAATGAGGTTGCCTTTCCCCATGAAGAGAATTGTGAATGCAATGGGAGATAGCTCGTCTAGTTATGCTCTGAATGTGTTGAGACTCTTTTGTTGTTAACTAATAGAAAAAGCCGACTGTACTAATTCAAACGAAAAAGAGAGCAGATTAGCTCCAAGGAAATATGGGGCCTCCCAGACCTAAAGAGTTGAAATGCAACTGGGCCTCACTTGAGATGGGAACCCATAGCTGGAAGGCTGCAAGGAAGTTTGTCCTCCTCTATCTCCATCTCTGTCTCTGCTTTCCTCAAGGGCCTGCCAGGCTCTTTCTCTGCAGGATGGCTTGCTGGGTTGTCATTTCCCACTGTGAATCACGTCTGCATGCTTCATGTTACAGTTCTTGCCATTTAGAAAAATTTCCCTCTTTGTCTCCTTCTTAATCCCCTTATCCTGTCCCCACCTCCCAATGAAGGAAGCAAACCTGTTTGGGCCAGTTCAAGTTGGCCCCATTCCTGGTTCAATCAGCTATGGGTTTAGAGGAAGAGAGTGAAGTGGGGAAGCCCTAGTGGCCTCTGGAATTCTATTCCAGAGAGGGAAGAACTGGAACAGGCTGGGAGGACACTCCAAATGGTCCCTGGGCATGCTCTCCAGAAATTAGTGGGTCTCTTACGTATTGGGTGAAAAAATTAAGATCATGCAACTGCCCAAAATGACTTTGAGCATTATAACCTAAGATACTTTTTCTCAAAAAAGGAAATCTGGATATATTACAAGCTTGCAGACCATTGAAGAGCCTCTTGGAAAGGACGCATGGCCCTCCTGTGACAATCTGAGCCTGAAACAACAGAAATACAGGGGGAAAAACAAAAATAAAAATAAACCCAACACTATTAACTCCATAATATGAAGTGATCTGCAACAAGAAGGATTAAGACTTATTTATTATTTTTTAGGGGAGAGGGGGTGGTAGAAGAGGGTAAAAGGGATCAAATATACGGTGAGAGCTGACTCTGGGTGGTGAACACACAATGTGATATTTAGATGATATATTACTGAATGATACACCTGAAACCTATATAACTCTACTAACAATTGTCACCCCAATAAACTTTAATTAAAAATAGAGATTATTTTAAACACCAAAGATAGGTAACACTGATACACAAGCTCTTGCTCTACATGACGGCTTTCTTTTCGTGGTGAAATCTATCCAAAGTATCTGCAATATCGTGTGGTTTGGGTGTGGTGGTAGACTGGATGAGTCACGCTGATGACAAATTGTGGTTTCTTTTTCTCTATAGCAAAGAAATATGGTTTACTCAGCATATCAGCCCAGTCTAAATATCTTCTAGATATGCTACCAGAAATAGTTATTAATGGGCAAAGCATAGTTATTACTGAGAGAAGAAATGAGGGCAAAGACTAAGGAAAATTTAGATGATTACTCTTTGTGTGGGAGGGGTAAATTAGGATATACAGAAAGAGTAAGATAATATGAAAACTTCTATATCACAAGAATGTAATGTAATACCTCTTATAACTAAAAGTTGATTCCTATGAACCACTTTGTCTTGGTAAATTCCAGACAAAAACAACACATTAGAGGATTAGTCTGGTTTTGTTAAGCATTGAAGCCAGTTGTTTGCCTCGGAGACAAGTGGACTACTGAAATTTCTATATAGAAAATTAACTCAATAAAATGGTATTTGTGAGTGAGAGAAGAATGGAAGGGAGAGGAAAGCAGCCAGATTTCAAGAATATAACATGAGAAGCAAGAATATAGCAAGATGCACTTGCCAGCCAGAATATTTCATTGTGTGACTGTTCCCTGTGTTGCCTCCAGCTCTGAGGGGCCATCATGAGCATATCATTGCTTCAGGATGGGAAAACTGCAGGACTTTGGGTTTGGTGTACTCATTACCATGAACGCATCATCTCAAATTTGTTTTCTTTGTTGCCTAGCAAATGCTGGAATTGTTTTAAATAACCAGCCATTGTATCAGCACAAATATAAACGAGTATTTCAATCGAGTTCATTTTATCTGAGGCAACTGAAAAAAGCACCCATTCTCCGGAATGAACACATCAGGGAAGATTCTGGCTTCCAGCTCAGTCAGATATGTATCAGGGCTTTCCTAGAGAACTGCTCAGCTGTGGATCATTCCTGGTCTGGAGAATGTTTGGAATGCTGGCTGAATGGGGACAGATCTAAAACATTCACTAACTGGGTAGGAGGCTGCTTCTGACTTGGGGTACAGCCAAAATTGGTTTGCCCCTGGTTCAGAAGATACTCTGGGGTTTGAAAATTTTCCAATTAATGATAGTAAATGCAATGTAATAGTTGCAGCCAGCATTTCTTACACAATTATCATACATGATGCCCTGTGCTAAGTGCTTTAATACACATTGCCTCATTCAATCTTCAGAATAACCCTAGGAAGTAGATATTCAGTTTTATTATCCACAGCTAACAGATAAGGAAACTGAGGTTCAGAGTGTTTAAGTTACTTGCTTGAGGTTAGACAGTGAATGGCAGGTCTGGGATTTAAACACTGCTATGTGGATCTAAAGCTGTCAAGCTTTCCCCAGATGGTCCCCAGCAAATGGAACTGCTGCTCACCCTGGTGTTTACTTGGCTGTTCTTTACTGCTCTGTAGAATGCTGATTCAACTATATATTTGTATGGAAATCTACTGCTAATTCTTTTTTTTCTATATTTTTTAAATTTTAGAATAGTTTCAGATTTACAGAAAAGTTGCAAAGATAGTATAGAGTTTCCATATAGCCTGCATTGAGTTTTCCCTACTGTTGACGTCACACATTACCATGGTACACTTGTCACACCTAGTGAGCCAACACTGGTATGTTAACTATTAACTAAACTCTACGCTTTATTCTAATTTCCTTAGTTTTTCTCTAATGTCCTTTTCTGGTTCCAGAATCCAGCCAGGACCCCACCTTACATTTAGTCATCATGTATCATTAGGCTCCTCCGTGCTGTGACAGCTTCTCAGTCTTTCCTTGTTTTTGATGACCTTGATGCATTTGAGGAATGTTCCTCACTTGGTTTTTTCTGATGCTTTTCTTGCCTGGGGTTATGGATTTGGGGAAGGAAGGGCCATAGAAATGAAGGGCCATTTTTATAATATCTTGTCAAGGGTACACAGTATCAACATGATTTATCACTGATGATATTAGTCTTGGTCACCTGGCTGTTGCAGTGTTTGTCAGGTTTCTCCACTGTAAAGTCACTTCTCTATACTTGTCTACACTCTTTGGAGGCAAGCCACTAGACACAGCTCACATTCAAGGGGTGGAAAATTAAGCTCCACCTCTTTGAAGAGGAAGTATTTACATAAAGTAGTTGGAGTTCTTCTGTATGGATTATTTGTGTCTTCTCCCCCTACTCATTTATTCCAATCATTTATTTCTATTGGTATGGGCTCACAGACATTTATTTTGCACTTTGGGTTATAGCTTATACCATATTATTTATTTTGTTGCTCCAATTGTTCCAGCTTTGGCCATTGGGGGCTCTTTCAGGTCAGCTCTTATTCCCCTTTAACATACCTTCATTTCGCTTCTACACCCTCCCTTACTTTTTGGCACTACCAGATGCTTCAGGCCCATCTTCCGTACTCTGTGCTGCAGCACTAGAATTAGCCATTTCTTCAAGGTGTCCTATTTCATTTTATTGGAAAATAGTATTAGAAATCAATCTGGGTGCTGGGTATAGGGGCATTATTGTCTCTAGGGAAGAGCTTAAAGGACAGAGCCATAAATATATGTATGTATATTAACCCATATTTATAAACATATCTATAATGATTACTGTATCTATCCATCTGTATAGATACATATTAAGTTTAATATGAGTTTATACTGATATCTAAAACGCTAATCCATACCACAAGTTTCATTCTAGTCTTCTCTCTTGCTTATCAGTAACTTTACACTCCAAAAGTGAGAAAACTGGATCCTATCCCCTGCCACTATTTATTTGGTCATTCTTAGCTTCCATGGAAAGTATTGGGTTGTCAGAAAAGTCATGCCGTATTTTTTCTATGTATTTTTGTTCCAAAAATGTGTCATGACTTTTCTGACAACCCAATAGTTTCAGAAGTCTTTTTTTTTTTTTTTTAAGATTTTATTGGGGAATTGGGGGAGGGGAACAGCATTGGGGAACTGGAGAGGGGGAACAGACAAGTTGCTGTCTTTTTGTTCTTCAGTCTAGTTGCGGAGGATGTTGTTTCACTAGCCCATGTTGGTATCGTCATTGCTCTTTTCCCAGATGAGGCAGATCGGTCACTGGCCTCTGGATGGTCGCTCACCTCGGCTATTGGCAGCTCATGCTGGCTGCAGGCCACTCACTGTAGCCTATGGCAGCCCACTGCAGCAGGGGATGCAGCCTACACTGTTGCCGGGGCTCGCACAGCCCAACTCTAGGTGGAGCTGTTGTTATCTGTAGAGGGCAGTGTCACTGGCCCTCATATGTGGGATCCGAACTGGGGCCGCTGGCATCCCAAAACCAGCTTTTAACCAATGCGCCACTCAGCCGGCCCCAGAATTCTTAACCTATACTCACGTGAGAAAAAAAATTTATCAACTACAGTACAGTGTTTATGTGAAGTTCCTTTTGTCTTTAGTCTTACAGTTTCTAGTCAAAACACTGCTTTTTAAAATTACCCAGTTTTTTAAAGGATTATTCTCTTTTCAGGCCCAGTGTGTCTTGCAAAGGGGTAAAGTGCTCAGTGGTAGGTTGTTCCTTTTTGGCAATAATTTTCTAAGGGGCTGCAGTAGAGAGAAGGAGAGAAAACTGAGAGATACAGAGATATGTTGCAGTGGTAAAAGCTTTGTCTTAACATATGTATGCTTCATTTAGAAAGAAATCCTTGGAATTAGATGGAGCTGATATAAAATATTGAGACTCATGACTTTAAGAGGCCTGTGCCAGATGGAGGTTTCCTTAGTGTTGATAATGACCATGAACAGGTTAACTGTGGGGAGATGAAAGAATTGGGCTGCTGATAGTGTTCTTACTGGGTATATCAGAACAGAGTGGTTTGAGCCCATTTATCATAAGATAAAGAAAAGAGGAAACTTCAGTTGCCTGTGTAAACCCCACCTGGCACTCTCTAGCACAAAATACCTTAGGTATTTGGGGAAGTCTCAGGGATCCTCAGGAGGATGTCAAAGGTTTTTCCAAAGGAAGAGAAGCAACTGAGGTGTAGGGCTCAAAAGCTCATTGCTTACAGCTATGTACCGTGTGCAGAGCCTAAAATCACAGAGATGAGGGGCTCTATCCACCCCGGGCCAACCCCTGTGCTTTTCCTAAGACTTTATCCACAGCTTTCCAGTTGGTCCACCCAGGGGGAAAGCCTTTTTAAAATTTACTTTAAGGCTTACAAAAGACAGTGGTGGCCCAAGGGTCCAAACATCTTTCTCCTCACATTAAGAACCCTATATATAAGGACAATTTTTAAATCGTTAAATTTCCTTAGGTGGACAGAATTCCATATATCTCTTACAGTATCACGTTTTGCTTAAATAGTAAAATGTATTTTTTATATGGTAAGATTGTTTTATCGAAAAGAATTTCAACAAGTTATTAACAAAAAAATAAAAATTTGTATTTAGATGAGAAAATAAGCCCTTCTGTGGGTTTCTTTTTAGTTTTCTTTAGGAAGAAACATCTTTTTCCTAACTCTCAAAGGTTCATTAAGCCAGTCTTCATTTGTTTAATGCCACGTTACAGTCCTGAAATTCCTTCGGTTACTGATCCTACAGCAGTTCACCAGAGGAAGTTATCTGCAAAAAATGTGTACCAAGAAGCTGAATTCGAGGCCAGCCAAGTGGCGCATTGGTTAAGTGCTGGCTTGGGGTGCCAGTGGTTCTGGTTCGAATCCCACATACAAGGGCCAGTGACACTGCCCTCTGCAGCTAAGATGGTGAACAACAGCTCCACCTGAAGCTGAGTTGCTGTGAGTCCCTGGGACAGCATAGCTGCAGCCCCTGCTGCAGTGGGCTGCCATAGGCTACAGTGAGTGGCCGGCAGCCAACGTGAGCAGCTGGCAGCTGGTGTGAGCTGCCAAGAGCCGCTGTGAGCCGTCATCCAGAGGCCGGTAACCAATCTGCCTAACCCGAGAAGAGCACAATGATGATACCAACATGGGCCAGTGAAGCAATGTTCTCCACAACTAGACTGAAGAGCAAAAGGACAGCAACTTGTCTGTTCCCCTTCCCCAGTTCCCCAAAGCTGTTCCCCTCCCCCAGTTTCCCAATAAAATCTTTAAAAAAAAAAAAAAGAAGAAAAGCTGAATTCATTTACTCATGGACCGGGATTATTTACAATGGAACACTGGAACGCTAGGAAGCCACATTCCAGAAAGGTAATATAAATTTGTGTTCCCTCCCTTATCCACAGTTGCACTTTCTGCAATTTCAGTTACCCATGGTCAATTATTAAATGAAATATTAAATGAAAAATCCAGAAATAAACAATTCACAAGTTTTCAATTGTGTGCCTGAGTAGCGAGATGAAATCTTGCACCATCCCACTCCGTCCTGCCCAGGATGCGAATCATCCCTTTGCCCTGGGCATCCACATGATATACATATACTCCCCACGCATTGTCACTTAATAGCCATCTTGCTTATCAGATGGACTGTCTTGTGTTCCAATATCCCTTATTTATCTCAAACTGCAAGTTACAGGCAAAGTGCATGAAAAGTGCTCAGTTATGATGGCAAAAGCATTAAGTTTGTAATGGAAGACATGGACAGAAAATGTGTTCTGATGGACAGCAATGTGTTTTTCCAGAAAGCATTGAGCCTATATGACAATTTCAGCAAGGGACCCCTGAAGTGGGTGATACCAAGCCATTTACTGCACATAAAGGATGGTTACAATAAGTTATTTCCAGAGATAGAGATAGAGATAGAGATAGAGAGAGAGAGAGAGAGAGAGAGAGAACGAGCACTGATTCACCTAATTTTTATTACAGTATATTATCATTGTTCTATTTTATTATTAGTTATTGTTGTTAATCTCTTACTGTGCCTAATTTAAAAGTTAAACTTTGTCATAGGTCTGTATGTATAGGAAAAAAACAGTATACATAGTGTTCGGTACTATTTACGGTTTCAGGCATCCACTGGGGGTCTTGGAACGTATCCCATGGATAAGGGGACAGACACTACTACACATTTTAAGAAAGGAAAACACTGTATTGAAATTGTAATACTCAATATAATACGGGTAACAAAAGATGAATACAAATCATGTGTATACATCTTTTTGTCACTGGGTATGCAGAGCACTCTGGAGTTAAAAATATCTGGGTAGTTCATGTATTAGCTGAGTAGACTTGGGTAAGCTACCTGGCCTCCCTGTGCTTTAGTGTCTTATTTGTGAAATGGAACTTACCTTATATGGTTGCTACGAAAATTAACTGAGAAAAGAAATGTGATTTAGGCTTATACATGGTACATAGTAAGCATAGTAATAAACTACATTAGTCTTAGTACAATGGATGTTGCGCTGACCTAAGACATAATTTGGTCAAGCATTCTGCTTCTTTTTGAGGTTATTCTGTGTTTACTCCTATAAAACAGTGTCCTCGTATAATAAGAGAAATGCAAATACACCTCATTACCATTTTCTACCTCTCAGAACTGGCAAAGGTCAAAAAGTTCAATAATGAGCTGTACTGGTAAGAAGGCAGAGAAACAGGAAATCAAATAATTACAAAATGTGTTGTAATCAAATAATTACAAAATGGTCTATGAGCGAGGCCATTGTCTTTAATTGAAGCATTTCTTTTAATAAAAACATTTTGGGAACAACCTAAACTTCTATCAATAGGGCATTCAATAAATAAATTTTGGTACATACAATCATGAAAAAGAATGGGAAGCTGTTTCTGGATTATTATGAAATGCTCTCCAAGGTATAGTCCATAAAAAGCTAAGTGCAGAGCAGTGTGGGAAAAATACTGCTATTTGGTTAAAAGGGGAGAAAAAAGGAAAAAAATACATATATGCTTGAATGTGAACCAAATATCTATGGAAGATGTATAGAAAACAACTGGCCTTAGTTCTCTGTTAGAGGAGGAACAGGGTGGCTGGAGGACAGGTGAGAAAGAGTTTTTACTGTATATTATTTTATCTGTTTTGAATCTTAACTATGTAAATGTATATTTTAAAAATAAATAATATAAAATGTACCTAGTTGGTCAAGAGATAATCCTTAAACTCACCCCCAATTTTGGTGGTACTTTTGAATTAAACTTTATCATAGTTATAGATGTATAGGCAAAAAACAGGCTTTGGTTAAGTAATGAAAAAAACCCCAATTCTTTGAAGCCAAAGATTTTAGGTAGAAATGAGGGTGGTACTATAATTATCCTTTTGCAGATAAGGAAACTTGAGTCATAGAGAGATCAAGTTGGGAATCTAAGCCTGTTTGACTCTTAAACTCCTGCTCCTTTTATTCATACATGGCTGTGTACTTGGATCAAATAGAAACTGACATTACCAAGATTAAACATGAGTTATTGAGAGAAAACAGGGTTTTAGGAAGTAGTAGGGAGGAGGAATGGATGATAGGAAAAGGTAGAGGGAATTAAGCCTAAGATTATATGTTATGCCAACTTGAAGAAGCTTTAAAATAACCTGACGCAGAAGCAATTTTCTAACTGAGTACAGCTGAGGGTCATTTAATAAGTGAAAGAGGCAATCGAGGGGCAGGAGCCGGGTCTTGGAGCAGATTGTGTGTGAGCATCTACCCCTGATTTCCACCAGGACACAAACAAATGCTTGCGGCTTAGGTCACAATGAGAGATACTTCAGGACAAGACAGGAAAGATTTTCTGGTATAAAAGCTGCTTTGGAATTGAAAAATTACCAAGGAGATCACAGTCTCTATACGTAGAAACTTGAAAATATGGCCTTAAATCAGTCTAGGAGGGCTTGTACCTTATCCTGCCTCAGCCCAGAGAGATGGAGTCCAACCATTCAAGATCCTATCCAATCTTTTGATTCTATAGTCCCCAGTTCCCAAGCAACTCAGAGAGTAATTGTGTACACTGCAACATTTTTTCCTTCCAGGTTTTCTCATCCCTCTCCCTTAAAAAAAAAAAAAAAAAAAAAAAAAGTTTGGATTTGGAACCAAAGAGAATAGCAAAGTCTATGTAATTTGGCTTCAGCTCTTATTATTTTCCCATAATGCCCCAACACAAATGCCTCCCTCAGGTTAAGGAGTTTTATATCTCAGCTTGGGGAACATCAAGACCCATTTCCAGGTACAATGCTCGCATGGCCTTTCCGTGCCTGGGATGTTTTCTCTTAGGAAATCCGCCCACCCAATGTGTCATATCCTACTCAGTATTCAAAGTCTCGATCTAGCCATAAAGCTTTTGAAAGTCATCCTCAGAATCTCTACGATACTTCAAGTTGGAATCACAAAGTTTAGTGCTGAATTACACTGTGATTCTTTGGCATTATACAATACCTATCTTTCCAACTAGATTATGAGTTCTTTAAGTAAAGAAATCTTGCCTGATATGTTTTTCTGAATCCCCCAAATTGCTGAAAAGTCGGAATGCAAATATTTGTGTTTAATCACAAATGGTTTTGTAGGCTTATTTTCACCCTTGATGTTTAATGAACTTAAAAGCTAAAAAGATTAAAATATCAAAGTACTATAGAATACACTAGAAATTGGTAAAAAATGCAAACTCTGTTGGGTACTACGCATCTCATTTCAGAAGGAGTATTACATAATGCTTTTTACTATTGTGATTCAGGAAATAAAGCTGCTCCTGTCCTCTCCAATCCCAGCTCTCTGGTTCCCTATTTCAAGATAAAAGACCTGGCAATGGTATTAGGCAATGTTTTTTTACATATGACCCCACCCCAATACAATCAAGAAAAAAAATAGATAAATTGGGCTTTATCACAATCAAAACTTTTGTGTCAAAGGACACTGCTAAAAAGTGAAAAGGCATCCAACAGAGTGGGAAAAAATATTTGCAAATCACTTAACTGATAAGGGTCGAGTATTCAGAATATATAAAAATTATTACCACTCAACAACAAAAAGATAACCCAATTTAAAAGCAGGCAAAGGACTTGAGCAGACATTTCCCCCAAAAAGAGATACATGAAAAATGCTTGACATTATTGCTCATTAGGGAAATGCAAAATCACGATGAGATACTTCTTTGTACACACTAGAATATCTATAATAATACTTAAAAAAAAGACAATAGCAAGTATTGGCAAAGATGTTGGAGAAACTGAAATACTCATACATTGCTGGTGGGAATGTAAAATGGTGCAGGCTCAGTGGAGAACAACTTGGCAGTTCCTCAAAATGTTAAACCTTGAATTACCATATGACTCAGCAATTCCACTCTTAAATATATACCCAAGAAAATGAAAACTGGCATTCACAGAAAAACTTGTACCTGAATGTTCA
This sequence comes from Aselliscus stoliczkanus, assembly GCA_033961575.1. Classification (NCBI taxonomy): domain Eukaryota; kingdom Metazoa; phylum Chordata; class Mammalia; order Chiroptera; family Hipposideridae; genus Aselliscus; species Aselliscus stoliczkanus. Next base: position 47,486,834 of record CM066728.1, read on the forward strand.
AAGCGGCATTATTCACGATAATAAATTAGTAGAAACAACCAAATGTCTATCGGCTGATGAATAAACAAATCTGGTATATCTATGCACTGGAATATATTTTAGCAATAAAGAGGAATCAAGTACTGATTCATGCTACGACATGAATGAACTTTGAAAAATATTAGGCTAAATGAAAAAAGCCAGACCCAATAAGCCACATATTGTATGATTCCAATTTTATGAAATGTCTAGATTAGGCAAATCCATAAAGAAGGAAAGCAGACTAGTGGTTGCCAAGGGCTGGGGTGCAGAAAAATTGGAACTAACTGCTAATAGGTATTAGAGTTCTTTTTGGAGTGATGAAAATGTTCTGGAATTAGTGGTGATAGTTGCAAACATGCTGAATATCCTAAAACCCACTAATGTATACACTTTAAAAAGGTGAACGTAATGTCTTATGAAGTATATTACAATTAAGAAAAATACCACTAAAAAAAAGAGAAGATGCTTAAAGTGAGTCATGAAGAATAAGCAAGGAAGGGTCCTATGAGTGGACAGTGGAAAAATAAATTCCAGGCAGAGATATCAAATGAACAAAAGCACAGAGCTATGAAGCCATGTATTCCATTCAGGACTCTGAAGTGACCATTAAAATATTTTTAAAAATATATCGTAGTGTAAGTCCCGACAATTTTTTTTTTCTTTTTTGCAATGCAGCAAGTATCTGACTTAAGCTGTGATTGCCAAGGCATCCATGTCAAAAAGTCATCCACTTTAAAAACCTCTACCTGGGATAAACACACTGCCAGCCACAAGACTAGAGAAAGACCCAAACCACCAACCTGGACTGAGGCTCCTTTGTTTTGAAAATCTTGGTTGCTTTCAATAACTGACCTTTTGGGCTACTTGTTTGTGTTCTCTTCCTATACCCTAAATTCTTCTCGTATGTTCCAATTTGACCAATCAACAGTGAACCTGAGAAACCCTAGGCCTTGACCCTTGTCCCCAATAAAAGCAGAACCCGAGGCCCATGCACTCGCTCTACCTGTGACTAACTGCATGGCCCCAGGTGTACTCTGTAATTTCCAGGTCTTGTAAGTAATAAACTTATATCTTTTCAAAGTTGCCTGATAGTTATTGCCAAAGGGTGTCGTGTAATCAGAAGAACCACAAGGGCTGGTTCCGCCATAACACTGGTTACTGGTAGGCCAAGATCAATACAAAACAATTGTAGGCTAAAACACAAAAATTGAACCTTTTAAAATAAGTCTATATGATACTCCATCTAAGTGTCATCTAAGGAGATTCCCACTTCTCACCTTTACCCTCCATCACTGCATTCTGTTGTTACCCTGCACAGACAATTATGTTTATCTGCTTGTTTGTTGGGTTTTTATATCTAACCCTGGAAAGTAGGCTCTGAGGACAGGGAACATGGTTGTTTTATTGGATGGTATATCCCAGGTACCTAGGACAGTGCTCCATAAAAACTAGGTGAAGGAATGACTAACTGTGAAGACAGAGAGCGGGAATAGCAGATCAAGCCTCTGCAGGTTATAGGCCTGGAACAGCCTGACACTGACTTGTTCTGAAGCTGAGCCTGTCCAGCCTGGTACACAATATCCCTGGCTTAGCTGGTCTAGGGCTTGGCTGTGGTTTAACTTCATGTTTGCAAATTTTGTAGCACTTGATAGCATAAGAAATCCACCTCTGCCAAAGACAACATAAAGTGAGTGCTGTGATGCATAGCTTAGCCTGGGTGAGTCAAGGCTGGGCAGACACGGACAGGACAGGCTTTTGTGTCAGGCAGCAGAGCAGTGGGATTTTAAAGATGGGGAGTAAGCAAACACCTGAAAGGTTCTTGGGAGGCATGTTGAAGGAGAGGTCGGAAGGAAAGTTTGAGAAGTCAGGTTGAGTTTGACAGCAGCCTGGTTGGCCTACAACAGCTCTCCTGTTTAGCTGCTGGAAAGAAATGGAGGCAAAGTGCCAACCCATACTTCTAAGGAAGATGTAACACTTTTGTTGCAGGTGTGGCTCTCTGAAGAAGATGCTGAGACAGAGCTTGTGGTATGAGATACTAACCAGGGATTCACGCTTCTGAACAGAAGCAGGATTGAGCAGCAGGAGAAACTGAACTATGATGGAGGCTTGACAATACCTTGGCCAACCCAGAGGGGCCTCTGGAAAGGGACCTGAATGCTCACACATGTTACCAGATGGATGGGCTTTTATTACCATCCCACCCTTCAGGGGCCATACACAGGCTGCCCAATAAGGGCATGGCCTCAGGGAAAGCAGCTTTCTGCAGCCCAGTCCTCTCTGGAAGGAGCTGGCAGCTGGAGGCTGCCTGCTGACCACGTTCTTGGCAGCTGCGAGCACGTCGTTGCTTGAAGGGGGCCTGCTCGCTGCATCCCTCACTTCTTCCACCCAAGCCTACCCTACTGTTGGGTGACGTTTGTCACAGGGCTTCTTTCTTATTTTCTGTTACTGTAAACACTGTCCATGGGCTAGTTTTTCTTCCTATTTTAACCTATAGACATATCAAATTCCCTCCTCATTAAACCCTAGCTAGCAATCAGGGTGACCAGCTCACCTTCTTTAACTCTTCCTAAGACATTGTTAGGCCAAAGATGACATTTTGCTGCCCCTGAATTAGGTTCGGTTTTGAAATATAAGATGTTTAAACCATTTAGACTTTTAAGACCATCAGCCAATAAAGAGATGCTAATGTTTTCCCTTTCTGCTGGAAACTGCTTAATTCTACCTGTAATGTTATCATCTTCAAGGAAAGGGGGGAAAGGGATAGGGGAGATGAACTTCCTTGTGTGCCTCCAGTTTCAAACTCTTTGAGGTGATCTTTCCATGTTATGTATCACTTCATGAGGAGGAAGTGCCCTCCATGGATAGGCGACTGATAGTGAGGCGTCAACGATATTGCCTGCCCCTTGTGCCCATGACATGAGGTGTTACTTATTATAGACTCATACTCCTTCCTCTAGGTTCAGGATGAGACATGCAGTGCAGACTTCAAGTTCACTAGGCAGCTCCTGGAGTCTGAAGACTAAACTAATTGGGTCACTTTGAGAAAGACACTTAACTTCCCAGACCTCTGTGACTTAGATGATCTCAGAATATTATTATCCTGGCTTAAGGAAGCTGCGGAGAGGGTGGGGGAAGAATGACATCGTAGGTTCTCATAGCTGGCAAATGGCAGAGCCAAACTTGGAGCAGACTTGTCTGCCTGGCCCTATGCCTACATGATTTCAACCGCATTGCTCCATCTCCGGGATTCTTAAAACAAGGAGGTTGGTTGGGTGATTTCTAAATTTCCTTCCACTTTTAAGGTTTCATGTGCTATCAGGGCATACTTACCACATAGAAATAGAAACCTCACTCAGTTCATATCCACAGTTTTAATATTTATGGAAGGCTTAGAACGGATTCTTGCCATCTTTGAGGAAGTCTCTTTTGAGCAACAAGAGTTCGGGTGACACTCATTTGAATTCTGAAAGTATTAGCCTAGGGGGAGAGTCTGATCTGCTAAAGTCATTTATTATGAACTATCTGTTTTATAGAGCATTTTAAACAAGTTAAGATAAGTTGCCAAAACTGTTTAATGCCCATCATACAGATGAGGCTTTTGTGTGGATAAATAGATAATAGATAAATAGATATAAAGATAAATAGATAATTAAGTGAAGAAGCTTTTGTGCCCTGAAATGGTCACTTTAAAAAGATGCCTTTAAACATCAGCCACACTTAAACTAATTTAGTTCCTTTCTGAATGTTTGTATAAGAAAGGGTTATATTTATTTCCACTTTCGATATAGGAGGACTAGTTTGCCCCTACAATTGAGTCACCTGTAGCTATCAACTGAGCAACCAGTTTTTCCTCTTCACTGTGTAGGATAAGGCACGTGCCCAGTGAAATGAAAGTGAAAGTGTGGCAAAAAGGTCAGTTCAGTGTCAGGTTTACTTTGTAACCAGGAAACTCAGGGTGCTTGAGGCATGGGACTTGAAGAGGGTCCTAACACCTTCTAGTGATATCCTAAGGGTGCGAGTTGCAAATTGCTTAGCTGGGTCTTTCTTGTCCTTCCCATGAACCACACAATTCAGAAAACAGTAAAGACATTTACATTTCTGGGCACTGAACAAATCCTTCTTCCCTTTAAACACGAGTTTTCTCAGGTAGTGTGGTCTGTACTTAATTAAGAAAATAGCAACACCTCAAAGTTTTGGTTTTTTTTACATTTTTTGCAGCTTTCCAAGCATTTCACCAGTAAATCACAGATTTGGGGATTTTACAGGCTAGTAAAATTACAAAAAAAAAAAAAAAAAAAATGGAATAGCAACACAGAATGTCCAACTTTATATTTTGTCAAATAACGATATTAGAGAGAAAGTTACCACAAACCATCACCATCGCTCATGAAAGAAAAAAACACAATAATAGCTAAGGAGCAAGGTGGTCATTTCATATAAAAAAAAACCTTTAAATAGCCTAAAATTCCTTTTTTTGGAAAATTCACTATACTATCTTGAATTTTCTCATTCTTCTGCAAAGCAGTAAAATGTTTGTCAAAGAACTTTCACAATTAACCTCTAAAGCAGGTGAAGTAGGCATCACTCTCATCTTACCTGCCGAGAAATGTGGGCTAAGAGATATGAAGCAACAAGCTGTGGTGATGCTGACATTGCTTGTCCACAAACCACACTTTGAGCATCAGGGACCTAGGTCCTCGGCTGGAATCCTGGTTTACTATGTACCAGCCAGGGAAGTTTGGGACATTTTACTAACATCTGAAAGCCCTAGAAAAGAGATTGCAATCAGCTTGCCCTGAGTGTCTGGGCCAAGGATCTGGTAAGGTTTGATGGGTTCAATTCATTTTTCTTGTTTTACCTGTGGGTTAGAGTGATCTTCCCAAGGCCAAGGTCTCTCTGTGTCTTGCCTGGACTTCCCAGATTACAGCTAGTGATCAGTTTGCTTAGCCACCAAAATCTGATATGTGGCTGTTCTTTTCCTCTAGCTTTGTATTCCCCAGAGAAAGTTACAATGTGATTAGATATTATTCTTCAGAGACTAGCCTTCTTGGATTTCTGTAAGCACCCCAGTATCCTTTAATAAACTTCTTTTCCTTCTAAAAAATACTAGGCAGAGCAAAAGAAGATGAAGAGAAGAGGTTGTTCTTTATTCTGAAAATCTGGAACTTCTGGGTGGACTTAGGGGTACAAATTTAATGGACCATTAGGGAAGCCAGCTTATATCTCCCCCAGCTGCTTGGATTTTGGGCTGGCAATACATTGCTTGAACCTGAAGTAAATGATAACCTGAAAATTCTTTGGGGGTTCATATGTGTGCTTGGTCAACAGTAAGGGACCTCTTTCATTCTCTCTTTCCTTCTATGAACCCTGTTTTTATGGAGGAAAAAGGAACAAACGTATTGGAATGGGGATAGAGGTAATCCTATTTTGCTATTTTCTGTTTTATTCCACTCTTCTTTCAAATTGGATTTCCTTCCCTTTATTAGCTTAGCTTATTTTGCTAACTAGAAATTGGAAGCACAGATTGGTGAGGGAAATCTGCCTAAAATCACAGAACACAGAGTTTGTCTTAAAAGGAACTCAGAATTCTGCTCCTAGTTTTTTGTTGTTGTTGTTGTTGTTTTTTTTGTTTTTGTTTTTTTTTGTTTTTTTTTTGTTTTTGAGGACAGTGTCACTGGCCCTCACATGTGGGACCGAACTGGGGCCGCTGGCTTCCCAAGCCAGTACTTAACCACCGCGCCACTCGGCCAGCCCTGCTCCTAGTTTTCTATGCAATTTTATTGTTATTTGTAAGGATTTACCAGTAAAACGTTATAAGAAGAGGCTCTTGAACTAAATTTTGGTCTATGCTATTTGAGTAAATATTAAGGAAAAATATTCTACTTTCTAAATGTGTGTGTGTGTGTGTGTGTGTGTGTGTGAGAGAGAGAGAGAGAGAACCATAACTAGGAATACCATCATTGTCACACTCCACATTAACTCGTAATCCTAGAAAGATTTTTATTTTGTAAACTTTTCAGAGAAAATTGTCATGAAAAATGTGATAGTTTCAGAGTACTGGTAATCTTTATTGCTGCTCACAGAATTATGAACATTAATATGAGTTCTGAGAACCAAAATTTTATCTCATTTCTGCTTCAGATATTTACAGCAAATGAGACAGCCTCACAGGGAATTAACCTCACTAACTTAGAATGACCATGTGTCTAAAAATTGCACACAACAAATAGCAAAAACACCAAAAGCTCTTCCTGGAATCCATGTGTTGCCATGGAAATAGATAACGAAAATGATGTCATGATTTCTTATCTCTGGAAACAATTCTTGCACAAAGGTAACACAAACACAAAGCCACATAAATGGATGAGAATATTGGCTTATTAAAATCATGCTGGTTTATAGAGATTAACCCCATGATAAATCCTTTGACTTTACCATTTTTTTTCTTGAGACCAGTTTATCTTTTCAGCTAATGAAAAAATAGCAAAGAGGTATCAAAGATATTTATTATTAATGACCACAATCATAAACAAGAGATGGGTATAATACTAAGAGGCCTCATGATATATGGCTGTGCCTCGAGCACTTACTAAATGCTTTGGAGATTCTCATGTCCATTAAAAATATTATTTTTAGGGGGCATTGTATTAATAATATCCATTTATATTAGGAAATTTGGAAAACACTAAAAAGACAAAAGAGTAATCACTGTAACCCTACCATCCAGTAGTAGCTATTGTTATAAGTCTGGTATAATTCTTTCAAGATCATTAATGCATATATTATAAAACAAACTAGAAGTGTGTGCGTGCGTGTGTGTGTGTGTGTGTGTGTGTGTGTGTGTGTGTTTACAAAATTGGAATCAAACCATTCATATTATTTTCCCACACCCTTTAAACTTATTAAATGTCATATGCTTAGTCAGTCTGGCGGTTGAAGAGCTGCCTCTTTCCCAAAGAAAGGAGTGCTTAGAAAATAAACACACACTCACTCACATACTCACACACACACACACAGACACACACACACACACACACACACACACACACTCACACACACATCATTGGGTGGATATCAAGATGCCATTCTCTTGAATCAGTTGTGGTTATTTCCTCATTATGCCTATAAACTTTTGTAGAAATCCCCAGTATAGCACATGGATAAAAGACAGGTGCAGTTATAATCTAGAAAAATGTACAGAAAGCTTTGGATGTGATTTAAATCTGGTTAAAACTAGCACACAGTTTCATTGAAAAATTAACAAAATTATTGTGATCTAAAAAAAAAAGCCCTAGGGCCGGTCGAGTGGCTCAGTTGGTTAAGAGCTCGCTCAAGAGTGCGAGCTGAGCTCTGAGCAACGGCTGTTCGAGGCCAGCCCGAGCTGAGTTGCCGTTGAGCTGCCAACAGGTGGCAGGAGGGCTCAGCTAAAAAAAAAAAAAAAAAAAATTTGGGCCGGCCGAGTGGCGCGGTGGTTAAGCGCTGGCTTGGGAAGCCAGCGGCCCCGGTTTGGGTCCCACATATGAGGGCCAGTGACACTGCCCTCAAAAAAAAAATAAAAAAAAAAAATACATAAATAAAAAAAAAAGCCCTAACATGTCACTCCTTTTATTCCAAGAAGGTATGCTAAAATAATCATAAGAGAAAGAAAGTCGAAATTTCATGAGACAACTAAGTGTAGAAAATAGTGTGGATTTGGATTCAGACACACTCAGATTTAAACAACACTATCACTTAATATCAATAAGACCCTGAGCCTTACTTTCCTATGTTGAAAAATGGGGATGTAACTACTCCTTTAGAGGGTTGTTGGGAGAATTAAGTGAGAACATGAATGTAAAGGTATTTGTAGAGTATCTGGCTCAAAGTAGGCACTCCACTTGGAAGCTGCTATTTATTTATTTATTTATTTATTTATTTATTTATTTATTATTATTGACTTTTGAAAGCATTAACCCAAGGGCTCCACATTCAACCTCATGTATATAGCATGACTTTAGCAGTGATAGCTTTAATGTTCACTTCACTTGTTGTTTTGGAACTGATGAAAGCAAATGCTATTGCTGTGTATTAGGTTCTGTGACCTGTCACTAAGACACAATCACAGAAGACGACAGTTACGAGCATGAGGTATAACAATTATTGAGGGACTCTGGATCTGATGCAATTTATGAAATACCAGAGATACAGCCAACTTGTGAAGGAAAAATGATTTATATTCCTCGTGTAATAAGGAATTTCACTAAGAGACACAATTGGACATGAATGTTTTGAATACAGAAAACAGCATTTAGGGCTCTTTATCCCTCAGGGCTAATGTCCTCTAGCTGCTGCTGTTGCTGCTGCTGGTGTAACATCCCCTTCTAGAAGATTCCACAAAGAATGAGTAGCAAATGGCAACTGGTTGTACATTTCAAATCTTGCTTTTCTCCCTTGAAGGCATTTAAAGTTTCCTACTCTCTTTCCAGTCGATCAGACTCACATATCTAGTGGTACTTTCCTCATGGATCATAGCTGTCTTATTTGTATAGCCTACTTTAGTCCTTATTTCTCATCGCTTTTTAGCTGAAAGAATGAATTAGTTTTTGCCTGTGCGCTTGAGATTAAAACCTGAATGTTAAATGAGTCATGTGAGAAAAAGAATAGGGGGAATGTATTTGGCTTCAGGTTCTGTACTATGTGCATTTCATCCATCTGATGTCATTAGTAATGTTAGCCAAGAAAGCCCAGCTCCTGCTTGCACATAGCAACAAAGCTGAAATGATTTACATGTACTCCTCTTTGGGCAGGCTAGAAATTGCCCCTTAAGACTTATTTTTCCCTTAGCAATCAGCCACCACTATACACCAATACTATATTACCAGTTCTAAGTGATGAGCTGAAGGTTCATTGCTCATTCTGTATTTCCTAGGGTCAGTCACGATCAGTAAATCTTAGAAAAAAAATAGCCTCTGTTCTTAAGAGTTCCTGGCTGCTTTCAGAAATTAATTTCATTACATAGTTGAGAAACAACTATGAAGCTATATAAATAGAATCATAAGAGAATATATCAATCCTTAATCCCCCCTGCATATGTGAAAAGTCTGTACTGTAGGTTTTTAAAATCCTGAAACAGAACATCCCCTGGAAATCTGACCCAGTGACTAGCAGTTGAACCCAAACCCCTCCAATATTAGCATAATTCCTTTCATTTTTTTCTTTTGTTGGTCACTGAGGGTTGCCTAAATTTGGACTGGTCATCAGAACTGGGGGACATAGAGACCTGTGGGTACAGTGATTCTGATCAACCAGCTACCAGGGAAAACAACGACAAAAGTTTTCACCAGTACAGGCTCACTATTTGGTGCATTTTAGGTACATTTTTTTCTTCTTTAGTAACTGAACCTTGATTTTATGTAAGGCTGCAATCTACTCAGAAAAGAGCATATTTCCCAGTATCTTTATCTTTTGCAACCAGTGATGGCCATGTAATTAAGCCCTGGCCAATGAGGTGTAAACCTACGTGTCTAGGATTTCAGGGAAGACTGCTTCAAGGAAAATGACTCAGTCAGCAGGTATTCTCTTCCCTTTTACCTTTCCTCCTCCTTTTACCCTTAAATGACCCTATAATGATTGGAGCTCCAGCAGCCTTCTGGGACCATGAAGTGACCTTCAAGATGGAAGCCAGCACTGGGATGGAGGGAGGGCAAGGGGGAAAGTGCCTTGGTCCAAGTGAAACTGCCATTCCAGACCTTTTATGAGAGAGGGAAATCAACTTCCATCTTGCTTAAACGACTATAATTTCGTGTTTTCTATATGGGCAGCTGATCTTAGCCTAACTGATACAGCCATCAAGGGGTCAAACTCTTATGAATTTCCTTTAAAAGGAGACAAACCTTTTATTTTCAAGACGAGATTTGAAATGCCAACACTTAAAGGAATTTCTTTTATACCACTTAAAGTACAGATAACTGTTAGCGATTCCTGTCCTGAGGGCAATTTTGAGGTAGAAGACAAGGTGTCTGAGGTGCCTGTGGGGAATTTGAAGAAGAGAGGTGGGAGTAAGAGAAAAGGATTTGGAAAAGGAGAGTTAAAAGTGCTTTGCCTCTATCAGATTTCTATTTTGGGATTATTCTCCTGACCACTGATGGATTTGGGGGTCTCATAACATCCCCTAGGGGACAGGGAAGAGGGGACTGTATGTATTTTAGCAGCCCAGAGGCACCCCGAAAGCCTGTCCTTCCAGGAAACGATGAGATGACAACAACAACGGTGAAAGACTGCAATTCTGCTTATTGACTGTCTACCGAACACTGGGTATTGCCATGCATAGTCCCTAATCTAATCTTCATACCATCCCCTCCCTGGAATGCAGGGATGTGAGCTTTATTTTACGGAAGTGCAAACTGAGGCTCAGAGAGATTAAGCATCTTGCTCAAGGTCACTATCTAGGGTTCAAATAGAGTGACTGACTGCCCCTGTTTGCTCAGGACTGAGGGGTTTTCCAAGATGCAGAACTTTCAGGAGAGTACCAGGCAAACCCAGGATGATTTGGTAGCTCTAGCCATCTGACAGCAAAGCTCTGTTGTACTATCTTTAAGCCCCGAGAAGCACAGAGCTCTGACAGATGTCCTCAGGACATCCTACTATGTTCAACTTCCACCTTCAGCCTGGGAACCTGCTCCCCTCTCTAGGGGAGGGCCCTGGACTAGACTTAGCAGGATTGTGGGATGGAACTGAAGTGTCCTTTGTGCTGTCTTACCATTCCAAGCTAAGACCCCCAACTGCACACACCCAGCAGCTAACTCCCAGAGAGGGCCCTGTGCTACACAGAGCCCTGCCCTGTGTGGGGCAGAGACTGGGTCCCTGTCCCACTGTGCTGAAATGTTCTCCAAATCCTTCTCCCTCCTTTCTACTAGATGTTATAGCACCTTTAAAGTTTTCCTATTAAAATACTTTGTTTTGGAATTCTAAAAGCGTTATTATTTTAAAAGCCTAAAGATGTAAATGGTACAAATTTAAGATGAATTACTTCCAAGCTCCATCCCATTCTATTTCAGCTCATCCCTTACTAAATGGCACCAGTGGGATTTTTGTGAGTCTCAACTTAAATAAACCAAAATAATGGCCACCTAGGGCAGGGGTTCCCAGCTTAGGGTTTCTGGATAGGGTTTGGGGGGAATACATGAAGTTCCCTAAGTTGTGTGCTCTGGTGTGTGTGTGTGTGTGTGTGTGTGTGTGTGTGTGCGCACGCACCGGATCTTTTATAGGGTAAAAAGTTTGCAGCTTTCACCATATTCTCAGGGAAGTCTGTGACCAAGATAGGTGAGAACCACTAGTGAATTAACAACAATTAACTTGGAATAGTTTTTAGTTTTCACAAAAGGTGTCTTTGTTTTATGAAAAGATTCACAGAAGCAACTTATCCTAGTATATTAGCCTATGATTCAGGCTGTGGTTTCCATACATCAAAGGAAGGTGGCAGAGAGCCATAAGGAAGGTATGGTCAGGGCAAGGCCAGGAAGTAGGGCTCAGAACCCTAATCACTGGGGCACCACACCCTGGGGTGATAGAACTGGGATCCTCAGACCCAGAGGAAAGAGCCATGGGGTTCAGAGCTGATTGCCAAGGTCCTTCTTATTTTCTTCACCATTAACCTATCTCTACATGATTGGTTTCTCGTTTCTGGTGTTCTCTTTCTTTTGCATTTTTTTTTTTTTTTTACAAAGTGTAACTTGTTTCATAAATAAATAAATTAAAAAAACATCTATTGAATATTATAGCCCGATGTCTGGGAGCCTGGACCTCATTCTTGAGATCAGTGCCCAGCTCCACACTTTGTAGCCATATGATTCTGGGCAAGTCTGACCTCTGTAAGCTTCCATTTTCTGAGCCTCAGAATGTAGCATGGACCCTGTTCTCTGGCTTCCTTTTCTCCAGCAAATTCTTGAAGTAGCAACTCTTAAATAAGAGAGCTACTGATAATCTGGTTCTCTGCTCCAGCCGGCCCCCTCTCATGCTCCCTGGCCTGCCTGCCTGGTGCCCCAAGCAGTGGAGCAGGCTAAGTTCTCCATCAGTGTCAGCATCAGCCAACACAGCCTCACACTACCGTTTTCTGTTAGTTTCATTCTCCACAATGCCCATTTGTCCCACTGATGAAGCAACCTGGAAGATTGGTAGTGTGCTCTAGAAGATGAGTGCTGATGACATCAGTAGTTACTGCAGAATAAGTAGAGATAAGGAGGTGGACCTTTCCAGAGACTATAGAATGACACCAAATATTTTAACCCACTCAGAGACACTAAGGATGATGTTGGGGCCTCTCCAGTACACAGGCTTATGCTGTTGAGTAACTAAAAAATCAAGAATCCATTATCCTTCTTAATGAGGCTGGAGAGCTTTCACCAAGCTCAGGGTGGGAACATTAAAAGAGCATGGATTCTTTTTCATGATTGAAATTTTTTTTTTCTTTTTTTTTGTGGGGGTTCAGCATGGGAAAACAAACTGGGTAAGAGGGATGGCCTGAGGCACCTCAGTACAAGTGAGGCCTGCGCTCTGGCATGAAGCTAATGGTTCTCTGGCATATTGCCTAGATTTTCCCTGAATCTTTGGACTTTCAGGTTTATCTGCCTGTACCATTTTTCCCCTCCCCCATAGCAAATGAAACATTTCCTCCTGTCATATCCTGACAAATATTTCAAATCAAGCCTCCCATTTGTGGTTAAGTGCCTAAATTGAACTCAGTATGATGAAATAGCAACTGATGGTAAACAATTTTTCATTCTGGTTTACAAGCCCCTTGAAATAAGTGTTTTGGAAGAAGCTTGTGGGCATGCTACGCTGTCCCAGCTGAATTCTCCAGATGAAAATCCATTGTCAACACTGAAGTGCTATAGTAGGTAGGATGTCATAGAGCCACAGGAATGAAGGGAACCTGATTCATTTTCCCCGAAACAATCCAACAAATCAGGCATCTGCCAATAACACATACAGCATCCACAGGGAAGAGGAAACTCACTTGAGATAAAATAATGAGCTTGTGCTGCCATCTGGTGGAATTCTCACCTTTAATCACTGTTAACTACAAGGTCAGTTGCCATAGACTGTTATAGAGCAGTGGTTCTCAAAGTGAGTTCTTGGGACCGGCAGTATTGGTATTACCCGGTCATCTACTACCTATGACATTGGGTGAATTACTTAATTGTCGCATCTCTGCGCAGCTGGGTCTGGCTTCCTCGAGAGGACCGGCGGGGACTCAGAAAAAGAAATAAAGAGCAAGAGACAGGGATAGTTTAAAAAGCAATGTGAGCCAGGGACTCTGTCTGATGGACAGGGGCCCTGAATCTGGTCAGCTTGCAGCTTTTATTGAGTACAAACAGAGAAGGGGCTTTGCTCTTTCCAAGGTCTGTAAATCATGTGCGTCACCCAAGATTTAGCCAAATTTCCCTATGCCTCACAGACCACCTCAGCAGAAAGACCCTTTGATCAATGCAGCCTTGCCCCCTACAGGGCAGATAATGGTTCACTATGACACCTTGAGGCAAGAATGCAAGGAGGACTGCTGTTAGCTTCTTAGGAAGATTTCTCTTTTCCTTTGCAGGCTGTAAACTCTGCAGAAAAGGGTTAACAGGCCCTTAGGCCCCATATGCTTCACTTCCTTGATTCCTCCCAGGATGGCACCTGGCTTAGGCCGCCCTAATGTGCATATTTATATAGGATCTCACACCTATATTGGAATCCTGCACATATCTAGGGTCTTGCCCGTCATTGGCTGAACCGCCCTCTCTCTTAGGGTCCCATGGGGTTTTGCCATAAACATAGTGAATATCCTGTCCTCATGATGTCCTGCTGTTATGGGCGAATGCAGGGAGGCAGCCGGGAGGCTGCTGTGAGGCCACACTTAATCTTTCTGAACCCAGTTTCCTTTGTAATAAAATATTTAATTCATAGGATTGTGAGGATTTAAATAGAAAATGTAGGTAACATGAGTACTAATATATATATATATATATATATGTATATATATATATATATATATACTAATATAATATTATATATACCTAGTATTACATTTAACAAAAGATGTGCAATTATGAAAAAAGTATAACATTTCTTTGGAAGATATTTGTGAATACCTAAATGAAGGAGCTCCATGAAAGAACAGAATCACGGGCACTACTCCAGACTTATTGGATCAAGGTGTACATTCTAACAGGCTCTGGATTATTTGTGTAGACACTAAAGCTTATTAAGAAGCACTATTCTCGGGAAGGCCAAGTGGCGCGGTGGTTAAACACTGGCTTGGGAAGCCAACGGCCCCGGTTCGGGTCCCACATATGAGGGTCAGTGACACTGCCCTCAAAAAAAAAAAAAAAGAAAAAACGCACTATTCTTGATGTTTTCCCCAGAGAGATAAATGTTTATTAGTATTACTGATACTTTGTGCCTTTGAACACCTTTAAATTTCTTCTTTAAAAAATGCTCTCACTGAAGACGCTCCTCACACAACAGAGTTTGGACTGAAGGTTAGGGGCACTGGATCTGGGTCAGATGTCACTTATTGGGTCTTTGGAAAAGTCATGATGTACTTTGTCTGGTTTTCAAAGGTCATTTATTTATATAAAGAACAAAGATCAATCAATGATACATTGTCCGTTTTGTTTGATAACCTTTTGCCATCTTTCACTGAGCTTCATAATTGCTCGTTCATAGAAGGACCTGTCTTTATTTGCAAAAAAACTGAACAAGGTGCTGATTTACAGCCTCATCTGAATTGAATGTTATACCACACAAGGAGTTTTGAAGAGAGCGAAACAAGTGGAAGTCTGACGGCACAAGGTCAGGCGAGTATGGTGGGTGTGGCAACACATCCCATCCAAGCTCCAATAATTTTTTTTCTTTTTTTAAGATTTTATTGGGGAATTGGGGGAGGGGAACAGACAAGTTGCTGTCTTTTTGTTCCCCAAACCAGCTGTTAACCAATGTGCCACTCGGCCGGCCCTCCAATAGTTTTTGATGGGTGATCAAACTTGTGTGTGGTCTCGCATTGTCGTGATGGAACACAACTCCTTTACAATTAACAAGCTCTGGATATTTCTGGACGATGGATTCATTCAAACTGTGCAATTACCAACAGTACATATTTGAATTGATTGTTTGGTTCCTTGGTAGGAGTTCGAAAAACACAACATCTTTAAAATCCTACCACACTGAGAGCATAACCTTCCTCTGATGAATGTCTGCTTTTGATGTCGTTTGAGGCGAATCATCACGTCGACCAAGACCATTTGTGCACCATGTTGTTGTAAGCAATCCATTTCTCATCACCAGTTATCAGTCGCTTCAAAAAAAGGATCATTTTCCTCATGTTTAATGAGCATATTGCAGATGTTTATACATGCCATCAAACGAACTTCTTTGAGTTCATGTGGAACACAAATATCGAGCTTGCTTACGTATCCCAGCTTCTTCAGGTGGTTGTGAACACTTGAATGATGGATGTTCAATGTTTCTACAATCTCTCGTGTCGTGTAACATGGGTTTGACTCTATCATTGCTTTTATTTTGTCATCATCAACCTCAGTGGGCCTCCTGACCAAGGAGAGTTGTTAAGATAAAAATCACCAGCACAGAATTTCGTGAACCATCATTCATTGGCACTGACATTCTTGTAGAGCAATGTTACTGTAAACTTTATGCAACTTTTCACAAGCTTGATGCGCATTCTTCCCTTTATGGAAGTAAAACAGTAAAATATGGCAAAAATGCACAATTTGGTTTTCCATCTTTAACTTGTTGTGAAACCTCCAAAACTCAACCAGATCTCTCAAATTTTTTTTTTTTTAGATTTTATTGGGGAATTGGGGGAGGGGAACAGACAAGTTGCTGTCCTCTTTTGTTCTTCAGTCTAGTTGTGGAGGACGTTGCTTCACTGACCCATCATGTTGGTGTTATCCTTGCGCTCTTTCTGGGTGAAGCAGATCGGTCGCCAGCCTCTGGATGGCTGCTCACAGTGGCTCTTGGCAGCTCATGCTGGTTGCCAGCTGCTTACTAGCAGCCGGCCACTCACTGTAGCCTATGGCAGCCCACTGCAGCAGTGGGCTGCAGCCCACACCATTGCTGGCCATCTTAGCTATACAGGCAACCAGGTGGAGCTGTTGTTCACAACCTTAGCTATAGGGCAGTGTCACTGGCCCTCATATGTGGGATTTGAAACGGGGCCCCACTGCTTAGAGCTGGCATCCCAAGCCAGCTGCTAAACAATGCGCCACTCGGCTGGCCCTCAATTTTGTTTTAGAATGAAGCTAGAACTGTCAGCTGTCAAATGACATAGCAATAACATAGATGCAAATGATTCTAGTACTTCCAAAAATGAACTAGCACCATGTGTTGCAAATGTGCGTCATTACTTTTCTGAAGACTCAATATTTTGTATCCCATCCCTGTCACTTACTGCCAAGGAAATTTGGTCAGATCCTTAATCTTTCTGTATCTTGATTTTCTCAGTTATAAAATAAACCAGAAAATATCTAACTCATAGCATTGTGAGGACTTAAGCAGAAAATAGAATTAACTTAAATAGTAGTAATAAAAATAGGTAACTGGTATTAAAACCAATTAAAGATGTGCAATTATGAAAAAAAGTATAACATTTCATTGACAGACATTTGAAAAGACCTAAATATGAGTAAAGAGAGAGGTGAAACCACGTTCAAGGGTAGGAAGACATAATAATGCCAAACTGTCAGTCTTCTTCAAATTGATCTGTTCTAATGCAATTCAAATTACAACCTCAACTGGGCTTTTTGTTAAACTTGACAAGCTGATTCTAAAATATACATTTAAAAAAGGCTAAGAAAAGCTTAAACAGTCCTGAAAGAGAAGAATCAGATGGTAGAGTCACTCTATCAGATATCAAGACTTACTACAAAACTATTGGCTGGCCGAGTGGTGCAGTGTTTAAGCGCTGGCTTGGGAAGCCAGCGGCCCCACTTTGGGTCCCACATGTGAGGGCCAGTGACATTGCCCTCAAAACAAAAAAAAAAGTAAAAAAAAATAAAAAATAAAATACATTAAAAAACAAAACAAAACTAAAATAGTTAAGGCAGTGTGGTGTGACAAATGGATGGACTAGTGGAACTAGTGGACTAGTGGAACAGAATAGAGAGAGTTCAGAAAGAGGCCTACACATTGGGAATTTGATATTTGACAGTGGTGGTATTACAAATCAACAGAAAATGCATGAGTTAATTGATAAATGGTCCTAAAATAACTGGATATCCACAGGGAAAATTTTTACACACACACACACACACACACACACACACACTAGATATTTTCATGATAGTATACACAAAGTTAAATTATTTCTGGATTCATTAAAGATCTAGAGGTATAAAGCAAAATTTAAGAATTCTGGAAAAATACAGAATTTCTTCATGATCTCAGAATTTAAAATTTAAAACTTCTGTACATGAAAAGGCACCATAAATAAAGTGAAAATACCAGACATAGAATGAGGGAAGATATTTCAATACATAATTGACAAAGAATTTGTATCAGAGCACATAAAGTACTCTTATATATGAAAAAAAAAAAGAGAAAGCAATAATCCAGTGGAAAAATGGACAAAAGATGTGAACATATCCTTCATAAAAGAAAAAAATGTCTTTTAAACATATGACAAAGTGCTCAGCCTCAGCACTTAACAGAGAAATGGAAAATAAGCTAGTATAAAAAATTAAACAGTAGAACTACCATATGATCCAGAAATTCTACTTCTGGGTATTTATAAGCAAACAAAAAACATTAAATTGAAAAGATATATGCAATCTTTTCATATTAAGATGAAAAGTAATAGTTTACTATTTAAAAAAGTAATAATTTACTATTACTGTCAGCTGTCAAATGACATAGCAATAACATAGATGTGAATGATTCTAGTACTTCCAAAAATGAACTAGATGAACTAGTGCCATGTGTTGCAAACGTGCATCATATATATATATATATATATAAAACGGGATAGTATTCATCCATAAAAATAATAAAATCTTGCCATTTGCATGGATCGAACTTGAGGGCATTATATTAAGTGAAATAAGTCAGACAGGCAAAGACAAATATCTTCTAATGTCACTTATATGAAGTATCTTAAAAAAACCCAAAAACCAAAACCCCCCAAACAAATAAAACAGAGAACAGATTGGCTATTGCCAGAGGCCGGGGATGTGGGTGGGAAAAATGGGTGAAGGGGGTCAAAAAGGTACAAATTTCCAGTTATAAAATAAATAAGTAATGGGGATATAATGTATAGCATAGTAACTATAGTTAATACTGTATTGCATATTTGAAAGTTGCTGAGGACAGATTTTAAAAGTCCTCATCATAAGAAGAGAAAAATTTTGTAACAATATTGTGATGGATGTTAAC
Organism: Aselliscus stoliczkanus; assembly: GCA_033961575.1. Taxonomy (NCBI): domain Eukaryota; kingdom Metazoa; phylum Chordata; class Mammalia; order Chiroptera; family Hipposideridae; genus Aselliscus; species Aselliscus stoliczkanus. Next base: position 47,505,263 of record CM066728.1, read on the forward strand.
TAGACTTATTGTGGTGATCATTTCTCAGTATATACACATATTGAATAATCATGTTGTACACTTGAAACTAATGTCATGTTATATGTCAATTATACCTCAATAAAACAAAATTTTAAAGAAAAGAAAAGTGAGATACTATTTTCCAACCACCAGCTTTAGTCTCATGATACCACATGAAGAAACAGTAGGGACTGTCCTTCAGTGTTGGTGGGGGGTGAAAACAAACCAGGAACCCCCGGAGGACAATTTGGCATGACTTCGTAAAGTTAAAAGCACAACCTTATAAAGCCTCCAATCTCACTTCTGTGCATTTGTCCTGGAAAGGCTTTAGCACATGTGCCCAAGGAAGCACTTACAACGACTTTATTGAAGCTCTTCTTGTAAAAGCAAAAAAATGGAAACAATCTAAAAGTATATTAGCATAGCAGAATAGGTGAATACATTTTCTCTTGGTACTGAATGCTACACAGCAGTTAAGACAAATGAATTAGAGATGCACTTAACAAATGTACCTCAGAATCATAGGTTAGGCAAAAAAAGAAGGCATTGTCAAAGATACACTCATGTGAACAATATAATACCATTCAGACATATGAATAATAAACACCAAATTGAAGGTAGTAACTACTTCTGTAAAGGGAGAGATGATAGCATTCCAGTAAGGACACAGAGGGTTTCAATAAGATATGTAACATTTAATAATTTAAGGTCAGTGCTGAATACTTTTTTTTTATAATACTCTATGAAATATTTGTATGCTTGAAACAGCTTAGCGGGAAAGATAATGTACATAAAATGAATGGAACATATTAAAATACAGTTGTGATTATTAAAGAAGATTGAAATCCTACCAAATCAATGATTCTGATATTAAATATTTATCTCGCGGAGGAAATTTTTAAAAATACTTTATCTTAGAAGATCTCCTGAAGAAGCTTAAATCTATTTTCTTTTATCAACATGTCTACAGAGGAAATAAATCCACCAATAATTTTTTTCTGGGCACCTATCAGAAGTCTGGCATCAAGCTACTTACTAAGGGGGGAACACAAGGGGCAGAATATCCAGCTTCTAGCATAATTGGAATAAGGAAGAAAAAGGAGAAAGTGCAGGAGAAGGAGGAGGCAAAAGATAATTATTCAAGGCAGGATAGAATCCACTTGTATAATGTAATAATACTGCTATTTTAATAAGCACACCATGTGATACATAAAAATGAAGGTTATTTCTTTCAAAGTAGCCCCCTCATGATGTGTAACATTTATCCTGGAGATAGTACTAGTAATTAAAATAATTTTGGAAGCCCTCTTAGAATCGCCTTTAGTGTACATAGCACTTTAGCTTGAGTTTTCTTTTCTTTTCTTTTTTTTTAGAGGGCAGTGTCAGTGGCTCTCATATGTGGGATCCGAACCGGGGCCACTGGCGTCCCAAGCCAGCTCTTAACCACCGTGCCACTTGGCCAGCCCTAGCTTGAGTTTTAAGGAAGATAGCTGTGAGGTAAATTTGATTTTGGAGAAGAACCAAGAATAATGGCCAAATCAGTTAACACGGCTTTTGGTCAATGACTAAGTATGACCACATAGTCGTGACTCTTTTTGTTTTCCACACCATAAAATGATATTTGTAGGAGGTTGTTTATGACCAATGGTAGCTGCCCTGGGGGTTCCTCCAGCTGCCATAATGTCTGCCCAGCCACTCTGACAGCTGAAGGATACAATATCTTCGCATCACTGTACACAACCATGCCTCAGGCATTGGTTGACAAGCTCTTTAATACGGGTCAACCGATTTTCCTGCACCTCCTGCAAAATGACTGCATGTGTGTCAGGGCATGCTCCCCAGGGCTGTATCCTCTGTCTAGGCACATACGTTTGCTGGATCCTGCTTGCAGTTAGCTGGGGGTTCACCTGACCAGGTGGGAGACCCGTCCCACCCTAATCACAGACCCCCTGAGTAATTGTCCTTGTTCTTCCTCCTCAGCCGATAGCCAAGCATTCTAAGATGGTAGAATCACACAATGAAAAGAGCCTTAATTCCTGAATCACTGTTTGGAGCACAGCCTCCAGGAAAGCCCCCCTGACCTGCACTGAAATATCATGAGAGGGAGAAATAAGCTTTATAACATTAAACTGGTGAACTTTCAGAATATTTTTTGTCAATCAACATAGCCTAGCACATTCAAATGCAGAGGCAATTCCAAAAGACAGGTTCCAAAACTGTTCTAAGCAATGGCAAGAGCATCATAAACCCAGTCTCTTAAAATGGTATTGAAGGACAACGTTCATTGTCAAGGATATTGGTGTTGGTGGTTTTTACTTAAAATGTGGTATTATCACTTTAGAGTCACATGATATGATGTCTTATAGTAGAACATTTGTGTGCTGAGAGCTAGATTTCTCCTGAAAGAGATGGACCTTGAGGTCAGGCTAGTATTTGAGTATTTAAGGGAAGAGAAGGAAGGGCATTTCAGGTAGAAGAGAAATGGAAGCACATGAAGAGAAGCCCTTGGGGGCAGGGGTGAGGGGACAGAAGCATCTCATTAAAAAGGGGAAACAAATACTCCTTTCCCTGTTTTTGCCCTAAACAAAGCAGTTAAGAATAGCTAGACCTTGTAATCGTCTCCTAGTTTTGAAAGGTACAGATTCCACTTAAGGTCTACATACTCTGCAAGTATTTCAAATTGTTATTAAAAGCACAGAGGCTCTGAAAGTCACAATATTAATAGCTAATGTTTATTAAGTATTCAACATGTACCAAGACATAGACTCAGTGCTTTAAATCAGGACAAGCAGCACTGGTGTCCTCTGGGAGCTTGTGGAACCTGCAGAGGTCAGACCCTACCTCAGACATACTGGGTCAATATCTACATTTTAACAAGATCTTCAGGTGATTCGCAGACATGCTAAGGTGTGAAAAGCACTGCTTTGAATGTTTTATCTCAAATTCTACAAAAGCTCTATGATTCTACTCATGTCTTCTTCCTTCAGAAATCTCCAAGTATTTCATAGCATCATTAAAAATGAAGAGACTTCTGGAAGTCATGATACCAATAGGTATTTTTTATTGAATATTTAACATGTTCCTCCAAAACCCTATGAGGTATGCACAGGTAATATTATTAACCCCATTTCAACAGGTAAGAAAACAAGGCTCTCAGAGGTTAATTAATTTACCCAAGAACACAAGCTAGTATTATACATAGATTATATATGTGGATGGGATTTAACCCATTCCAGCTGACTCCAATATCTAAACTTTTACATTCTGCAGTGTGTGTGTGTGGGGGGTCTCTCCTGGTGCTGTGAAGAGATTTGTGGCCTTACGACAGGCTCACCACTGACAGGCAGACCTGACTTCAGGAACACAACTAGAAGAGCAGCAGGCCACCTGGAACATCTAGAAAACTGACTGTGAAAGGCAATCTTGCAGAGGTGAACCAGTGTATGAATGCCTATTTAAACACAGGAAAGAACACACATTCATACACAGCTAGATATACCAGTATTCATATGTAACAATGTAATTTTAAGTGCTGTCTGACAGCTTTAACAAGGGAAGTCTAAAGGATGATTTCCTATTTCTTTCTGAGGGAGAGTTCCATTATCTGGATGTCTCCTCATTTATTAAATTTATTGAGCCAAGGAAGACAAGAATTAGGAATTTGTTTAACAACAGTGAATGAAATGAATAGTGCGGTGGTGTTTACTTATTGCTAACCATTAGTATAGCAGAAGGCACCTGCTGTAATATTTTAATACAGCGGTTCTTACACTTCAGCCTCATCAGAATCGTCTGAGGAGCTTGTAAAACACAAATTACTGGGATTCATCCCCCGGATCTCAGATTCAGTAGGTCTGGAGAGGGGCCCCAGGGTTTTGCACTTCTAATAAATTTCTGCATGGTACTGCTGCTGCTGCTGGGCTGGGGGCTACCTCTTGAGGACCACCAGGGTAGCATCATGTTCTAGAATAAGTGTCACGCTCCAGGAGCTAGGTTTCAAGTTGTGCATAGGTGGTGTAAACCTTCCTATGTAAAAGAAAATAAGGATGGCTGGGGGCATCAAGGTTCTCCACCCCATACAGCTTCTTCAGGGTAACATTTCCCATTCTTTCTAAGCCTACCTCTTCCTTTAAGCTGGATTTCAAGAAAACATGAGAGGAGGGGTGATTGGTTAGCTTAGTTGGTTAGAGCGTGGTGCTGATAACACCAAGGTTCGATCCCCAGATGGGCCACTGTGAGCTGCGCCCTCCTTAAAAGAGTCAACAATGTCATTGTAGCACGAAAGCAATGTGTGACCAATGACCATGGTTGTTCCCCAATAAAATTTTTTAAAAAAAGAAAAGAAAAGAAAAAGAAAAAATGAGAAGCAGGAAACAGATCATTGTAAGGCTGAGGCAGGCCAGTTTGCTCTGTGGGTCCCCTTTCCTGCCAATCTGCTCTGGCTTCTCTCCCCATTCCAGGCCCTTCCTTCTGTCTTAGCCCTTCATCTGGCTCTCAGTTACTCCATCCACATTTATTGCACTGGCACATCTTATCCCTAATCCTCAGGACAACTCCATGAAGCAGGTTCTATTTTTATTGCAGAGATGAAAAACTGAGACCCAGAGAAGTTAAAGAATTTGCCAAAAATGACGAAGTAGGTAGTGAAGCGTGTTCAAATTGAGGTTTGCCTGCCTCCAAAGCTCTTTCCCAGGTCTCTGTACCACTCATCTTGAAGCAGTGGTTGTCCATGTTGGCTGCCTATTAACATCATAGTGATGCTTGGGCCACTATTAGAATCTCAGGTGGGTCTCTGGGCTGTAGTAATTTTTAGAAAGCTCTCCAGATAATTCAAATGTGCTGTCAGGATTGAGAACCACTGTTTTATGGGTATCTGTGTGACTCTGTTAGGCATATACAGGGGTTGCCAAAACAAGGTATACACATTTTAAAAAAGGAAAAAACTGTATTAAAATTGTAATACTCAATGTATACCAATAACATGAATATAAAAGATGAATTCAAAAGATGAATACAAGTCACCTTTGACTTCTGCATTTACAAGAGGTACTCAAATTGGTTACCATCAGGGTCCAAAAACTTCTGATTAGAGCGAACTACTGCTTGAGCAACACTGACCAAAGTGACACCTTTTTAAAATTGTGTATACATTTTTTGGCACCCTCTGTATATGCCCCCACAATCCTCTGACATCAACCCAAAGAAATGGTATAATTCTCCCAATATTTGCATAATTGAGAGATCATTTCAAATCTCACCAGTAGGAGCAGCTTTGTCCAAGACATCCAAAAGTTTTTTGAAAACAGTTGCCATAAACTGTATTAACAGGCGGGGAGATTATGATCTTGAAATACTAAATTTTCATAACATAGTAACTAAATTTAACAGAAATGAAGCCTCAAACTCTATACAGAACTGATTATGATGGTTATTCAATTTTCTGTAAGTAACAGTTTCTTATTAATAAAATATCCACTTTACCTTGTGACAGGGTATAGTTGTTTCTAGGGCCCAACTCAAAAAACTGTGTTCTGTTTGTTTGGACTCACCACAAACCCCTCACTCCCAGTAGAATTCTGCTATACACCTTTGAGTTTGAGGTATATCAAGTATCCTTGTTATTTCTCCTATGACCCTGGCTAAGAAAGAAGTGAAGGGCCTACATTTTTCATTTCAGGCTGAGAATGACTTCATACATGTAATTAAAGCAATCAAGCAGAACCATCTCTCAAGGAATAAGGGGAACATGTTGAAGGAGCAGAAGAAAGCAAGATATTTAAAACCATGAGGGCTTACGGACCAGCCGAGTGGCACATTGGTTAAGAGCTGGCTTGGTACGCCAGCAGCCCCAGTTCGTATCCCACATATGCGGGCCAGTGACCCTGCCCTCTACAGCTAACATGGTGAACAACAGCTCCACCTGGAGCTGGGCAGCTGTGAGTCTCCGAGACGGCATAGCTGCAGTCCCTGCTGCAGTGGCTTCCATAGGCTGCAGTGAGTGGCTGGCAGCCAGCGTGAGTGGGTGGCAGCCGGTCTGAGCTGCCAAGAGCCTCTGTGAGCGGCTGTCCAGAGGCCGGCAACCAATCTGCTTCACCCGAGAAGAGAGCAATGATGATACCAACATGGGCCAGTGAAGCAATGTCCTCCACAACTAGACTGAAGAACAAAAGGACAGCAACTTGTCTGTTCCCCTTCCCTGATTCCCCAAAACTGTTCCTCTCCCCGAGTTCTCCAATAAAATCTTTAAAAAAAACCCCTAAAAACAGTAGGATCCATCTTTTCTAAAGCATATTTACCAATAAAGCCTTTGGAAAGTGAAAAACATAAAATAAAATAAAACCATAAGGGCTTAGAATCATGCAAAACTGGATTCAAATTCTGGTTTTGCCATTTATTCGTTGTGTGAATTGGGCACGTTTAAAGTCTCTGATCTCTCATGTTTCTTACCTGAAAAATGTGGCTGTTGATATCTACTTAGATCAGTTGTTGTGAAGCTTTCCAGAATACACAGCAAACCGACTATGGAAGACAGTGTGTGCAATAAAGGGTTAGGGGCTTACATTTTTAGCTCAAGGCTGGACAGCTCTACCTGAATGTTTCCCTGGAATTTCATACTCAGTGTTTTGGAAACTTAAATTTACCATTCTCTTCAGTATTCTATCTCAGTGTGTGGCATCACCATCACTTGACCCCTAAATAGTGAGAAGCTTTGGAGTCAACCTCAGTGCCTCCTTCCCTATTTTACCTTTCCTTCTCTCTGGTACAGAAGTGTCACCAGTTCTTTTCCTCCAGCCTTTCTCTTTTTTTTTTTTTTTGAGGGCAGTGTCACTGGCCCTCATATGTGGGACCCGAACCGGGGCCGCTGGCTTCCCAAGCCAATGCTTAACCACTACGCCATTTGGCCGGCCCTCCTCCAGGCTCTCTTAAATCCATCTCTCTTCTCTGTTTCTAACATAAGTCAGGTTTCCATCTTCTTCTTTGCCTGGACAAGTGACTGGTAGCAGTTAAAAGACACTTTATCTTCCAACCTTCTCTGTGTTTGCTTTCTGAGCCCATGAGTTTCTAACAAAGATATTTTTTTGATTACTCATCTTTGATGGATTGCCATTGCTGTAGAACAAAATCGAAAACATGTGCATGGAAATTAAGTAGTCTACATTCTGCCTCTATGACTTGTCGTCTAATTTCCCATCAGTCTGACATTCTTTGTCTCACTATCACCCAAATGGACTCAATGATTCAGTCATACAAAATTAGCCCATAAGCCCTCTATATAAGCAGTCTGCTTCAGTCCTTTCATGTGCCCTGTCCCCTGTACCTGGAATTTCTTTTCCTCCTTTACCTCTTCAGCCTATTCATGTCCTACAAGGGTCAATTCCATTACCATGACTTTAGTGCCCTCTTCCCATAGAGCTCCAACACAATGAATTGTTTCTTCCTCAACACAACTCTGCCATATTGTTTAAAAATCGCCATAGAGTGCCCAACATGATTATTATCTGCACATGATTATTATCTGGTCCAGTCCCAAATTCCTAAGAGGTCTTGAAGACTAAGACCAAGGGTCCAAGTCTTATTCACCATCTTATTCCAGGCATGGTAGAATCCAGGTATTATTAAGAATGGAGTGTTCACAGTAGATTGTGATCATGATGAAGACTGGGATCCTGTCTGTCTTGGTCACCTTTGTATTCTCAGTGCGTAGCACATTGCAAACACTCAATAAACATTAGCTGAGTCAGAGAGTGAATAAATGGGAAAAAAGGTTTAAAAAACTCCATGAAATCTAGAATAGTGGTTAATATAGTGTGTTTGATCTTTATCATCATTCATAATTTTGTCCAACATTTGAACTCTTTTCAGCAGGGTTAATTTACTTTTTTTATGTCAAAAGCAATGCAATATAAAACCATCTCCAAAAAGTGGAATGCTGATCATGCTGAAGACAAGGCTGCTAAGAGGGACACACACACACACACACACACACACACACACACACACACACACACACACAAACCTGAGCTGCATCATCATAGAAATTGAAGGAGAGGTGATTTTCCTAAAACAAGTAACTAGCAGGAAGGCATTTTGTAGAACACTTTAAAGAGAAGCAGTCTTCTTACAAAAAACATGCCAAACTTTATATGGGCTCACAGCAATAGTTGATACAGAGACATGGATTTTCCTGTTATTACAAGAAAGCAAAATCTTAAATGAACTGGTGTGGGACGTAGAAACATATCAACAGAATCTGAATCATGAAAGAAGAAAGAAACTTGGTTGGGAAAAGAACACTATCCCTGGCAATGGTAAAGATTCTTAAGTTCTTCAGTGAGGGTGTACTTCAAATTAATATCAGAAACTCACTGATCAGAGTAAAATGGGATGGGTCACAGAGGGGCTAGCTTAGAGAGACTGTCTAGCTCAACAATACACCTTGCCCTAAGGGCCACTGGCCAGGACTCCCTCTCCCCCAGACAGCATTTAGGTGAGAATCATCAAGGTTCATCTCAATGACTTCCCGTTGTCTGAATTTTAATAGCTGACCAAGATGCCTTCAGAAAGACACATTTTTTTCTTTGGATAGTATTACTATTACTGTCATTCAATCCCTTATTTTTCCTTTCTATTTTTAACCATACTAGCCTTAATAGAATTTAGCATATCTTTATTCTCATCTCTGATAGACAAAAATGTCCCCATATCCCAGGGGCCATATCTGTGTTACCACATACTTCCCCTCCATTTGTAGGAACTCACGTGCCCGGGCCCAATGCAAGATGCATGCTAGGTGGTCATAGTTCCTAACTTCCCTGATCAAGACAATGGGTCCAAGGATTGAGCACCAAGTCAGGGTAACCAGAGTCCTTCCCTGGGTTTTTCAAACTGAACTGAGAGGAAAGATGCTTTAGATTAGGATGCTCGCAGCTGTCCGCATCCCTGGTTCTAGTGGTAGGGAAGACTATATTCAACATTCAGAGAGAAGAAGAGAAAGAGAAGCCAGTGACATAGAGACCCCTGGTTTTAGAATCCTCAGATATACCTAAACCAGCAATGTTTCCAGAACAAACACTGCTCTATCTCTTACTCATCACACTTCCACTGCATTGCCCTTCTGTCTGGCCTGTGGACAGGCCACGTCCCTTTCGTCTTCCACGTCTTTGTACTTGCGGATCCCTCTGCCTAGAGTGACTTTCCCCAGCTACTCTTATACCTGGCATATTCTCACTCAATGCCACCTTCTCAGAAAGGCTTTACCTGATCATCTTAAAGTCATCTTCTCCAATAAATTTATTTCATGATCCTGTTTTTTATTTCTTTAGAATACGTATTACAATATGGATTTATCTTGTTTGTTTGTCATCCTTTGTCCTCCATAGAACATATGTTTTGTGAGGGCAGGGCCCCTATCTGACACTCACTGCCTCATTCTCAGTTCCCGGCATGGTGCTCAGCTCATAATACACTTAAACATTTATGAAATGTTAAATTAAAATGTCATTGCACTCACTACATATAGTTATTATTAAAGTAACAGTATAACATTAACAGTATGTGCTTGATGTACTTTTCATGCCATGGTTTGGGTATGTTTCAGCCATTCTTAGCCATCCTCTGCTCTCCCGTAAAGTTTTGAGTCAGAGAACTCCTTCAGATATTCTCACATATCGAGCAGAGGGTCCTCCCTATCCGACTCTGACAAATGGGGTTCTGCTGTTCAGAGTGGAGAAGTCAGGTCTAGTAGCCCCTCAGAGAGAAAGCTGCCTGCCATTCAGAAGAGTCTGAAACTAAACCCTCAGAGTCCAACCAGGAGTTCACAGGGAGCCAGGGAGACCTTGACAGAATGGATCATTTGCTGCAATGTTTGATTAAGACACTAGATGGCAGGTGACTTTGCTCTTAGCTACAAACAGGAATAATGATTAGCATTCCAGTGCTTACCAAATGCTGGATAACTTTCTCTGTTGATATTAAATACGAACAGGGATTTTAATCATTTGACATGGTGGCAAGAATTACGATAAGGAATTGGGACTTGGTCTATGAAGAATAAGATTTATTCTGAAACTTTACTTTCAGATTCACGGAGTAAATGAGCAACATGGGAACATGACAAAACGAATGTAGTAGAAAGATTGTCGGCTCCAGCGTACCATTAAGAGAGATTAACTTCTATATAGTGAAACTAAAATCAGTATTTTCACTGCAATAACTGCTCTGCACCTTTGGGATTAATCATCTAAGTTAGTAAATAATGGATTGTGTCTTTCTCTATCTTTTAAACACCAGGGAGATCTTTAATATTCTTTCAAATATAAGCTGATCAGAGAATCTATTGTTTCCCTGGTAACCTTCTATGCAAAGTCCTGGACTTGGAGAACCTTTATTTTCTGCCAAGGCCACAGAATATTGGAGAACTCAATCAGCTGAGGGACACATGGAGAAGAAGATCGTTTAGTTATTTTCTTTCCTTAAACAAAAATGAAATGTTCAAGTTGTCTGCTATTAAATAAAAAAATTAAAAAATAGAACACAAAATGTGATGAGCACAATAAATTCTAATAAATATATTTCCTTTCCATTTTGTGGTCTTTAAAGAGTGGTAGAAGGAAAGTAATAGGAGGAGGATGGGAGGAGAGGCAGCCAAAGAAAGAAGAGGATGAAAGGAGGAGCAGGTAGATGAGAGATACTGAAGGGGAATGAGGGAGAAGCATTTACACAGAAGGGAGAGGCCAGGGAAAGGAAAGGGAAGAGGCAGAGGGAAACCAAGGGAGTCACATCATAGAAAGATAAATGGGAAGTTGGCACCCAAAAAGAAAAGCAGGAGGAACACAGAGAGAGACCAGCAGTCAGAGGAGGAGGAGCAGGGAGAGGGGGTTAGCAAGTTTTCAGATCTTTTCACTGTTGACTATTTCTCTAGGACAGCTTAATCTTCAAAGTTCAGAACAAAACCACCTGCCACTTGCTGCTCTTTGAAATGTTTATTAATCAGTGAATCATTGTTTAGTGCTCTTTCACTGCAGTAATACTTCAGCCTTGGAAGCTTTTCTTCAAATAAATGTGAGTGAGCCTCTTCAAGGTTGCAAGACACAAGGACCAGAGACAGATTCAGGTTTACTCATAGGATTAGAGTACATAGAAAGGATGTGCAGAAAAAGCAGGAAAGCAAGAACCACATATAGCCAGGCCTTTCAGAAAAATAGGAGCCAAAAGATCTTTTAGAGAACACAGTTCTAGCCACAAAGTGTCCCATCACTATGTCAGCATCAGAAATATATTGTCCTTTCTTTGTTTTTTTCTCCATTCCCGTCATTTCACTTTCCATCTCTGCTCCAGCTGCTCTTCCCACCATCAGTAATTTTCTCTCTGTCTGTGAACTCACACTTGGAAAGATGGAGGATCCATTCTTGGAGAGGGTGCCATTACTGGGCAGAGTTCTTGCTTGAGGCCACGTCAATGATTGGCAGGCCTTGGGTTAGGTGGCCACCCATGGTTCAGACAAGTCTGGTCAGGGTGGAAGGACCATGGAGTACAATGTGTATAGGGGAGTCCTTCCTGTATTAGATAGTGTATATGGCAGTATACAAAAAGGGGGGCAGTAAAGCGGGACCAATGCATTCTACGCTTGCTCATCAGGCATCCCCTACTTTTTTTTCTTGGGCATATGGCTTTAATAATGACCATACAACCTAGCTAAACCTCTACATGTACACTCACCAACCCAAAGTCAAGTTTAGTCACTATATCCAGAAGAAATTATATGTATCACTTCAAACTTACAGTCTAAAATCAATGGCCTTTGAAGCTTTTTTTTTTTTTTTAACCCAAGCCCAGTGAAGCAATAATGCAGAATATTTTGGTAAATGAGAAGGGGAAATGCAGGAAATGAGTAAGCCCTGTGAGGGAAAAAGAGAGAAAGGGAACAAAAAAAGATTTCTCTGTGGTGAGAAAGGAAGAGAGGTCTGTGGGCAGTGGATATACCTGCACCCACCTCTGTTCCCTAAGAGATGATGGAGAGGCACCTATAGACAGGGAATTTCCAGCCTCTGCAAACTTCTCCTTACCTCCTATGTGACCTCACTTCAAACTACCAGAATGTGAGGGATCACTGTTGGTTTAGGCACTGTAGATGTCAGTGGTATCCATGATGGATTGAAGGATGGAGACCTCAGAAAGGCAGATAGAGAGACACAGGTGTTTTCTGGACACTGTAAGACTTTCAAGTTCCCACCAGACCTGAATAGGCAGCCAGTGCCAATATTACCTCAGATGAATTTCCTTATCACTTGGTTAGATATATGCTTGAACTCATATTTCACTTGATTTACAGAAATGGATATTTCTTTAATCCCCAAATAATTAGAGCTGGGAAAGCATACCAACTTCCCTGATTCATGCAGTGGGGACATCAGTAAATGCTATCAGCCTGAGGGCAGATTGGGACACTAGCCACCAAATCATCCTGCTCTTCAACCCTCTAAATTAAGATAAGCCTGTACCAAATAATGCTTGTTACATTGTGCATTTCTTTGACACATTAACATTTTTCTAAAACCTAACCATAATGCTAAAAGTCTCACAAAGTTGTGGATCAGTGATTGTCTTAATCATCACGGGCTGCTATAACAAAAGTGTCCTAGACGGGGTAGCTAATAAACAACAGAGATTGATTTCCCACAGTGCTAGAAGCTAGAAGTCCAAGGTCAGGGTGCCAGCATGATCAGGGTCCAGTGAGGGCCCTCTTCTGGTTTGTGACAGTTGACTTCTCCTTGTATCCTCACATGGCAGATAGCAAAGATAGCAGGCTCTCAGAATTATTGTAAGGGTGCAAATTCCATAATGGGGCTCCACCTTCATGACCCCATCTAATCCTATTTACTTCTCAAGAGTCCCACTTCCTCCTAATGTCATCACCTCCTCATATCATCACATGGTAGGGTTTCAACATATGAGTTTTGGGAGGACACAAATGTTCAGCCCATAACACTGATCACCTTCAGTTTTTTTTCTACGAAGCAGTGCAATGTCATTGGTTTGTCCTGTGGCCCAGCTTGCAGGCTACTGAGAGGAAGAAAGAAACTAGAGCCAGTCCATTACATGTTGTCCTGAAGAAATCAAGGCTGTAACCTTAGAGAAAGGGAAGCTGGGTTTATTTCCCCCTATTGCCTGGGTGGGTAGAACATGGGCGGGACCTTTTGATTCTGGCCATGGAGGATGCTGGGAATAGGGAACTGACTTGCCTATGGGCACATGTGAAGCCCTTTCCCAACTTGGGTAGAGAGAGGCATATGAGAAAAAGGCAAAAAAAGTCATTTCTCTTGCATTTGGGACAAAAGGAAATCGGCAGCAACCAATGAATATATTTTCCTTAAAGCTGACTGTAAGCTCTCATTAGGCATAGGAACCAGGACTTATTTATAGAATTGCACTATAGTTTTGCTATGTCTGGACAGCAAGTCCAATCAATTCTCATCAAGCATGTTGTTCAAGCTCCTATTATAATGAATTTCATAAAATTGGTCTCTGGGCATAGAGTCTGGGAATGTGAAGAGCATATTGATCCGGAGATGGGGCTCAGCTAACTTTATGGCTGATTTCTCTCCCCTCTCCTCCTTCCTCCACCCATCTCTCCCTCTTCCCTTCCCCTTCCATCCCTCCGGATACCCACCAGGATGACTCAGTACTGGCCTAACTGCATAACTGCTTTGATCCTCACTTCTCCCATTTATAGAAGCATGATGTCTACTTAAAAGGGTTACAATGAGTCCTGAATAAAATAGCATATATGAATGTCCTTGTACAGAGGAAACACTTGATAATTATTTGGTAGAAAATAAAGAAAAAAGAAGGCAGTGGCTTAAGTGCTACTGGGTACATGGAAAGATAAATTGTTTGATGAAAGGTTTATTGGGTGGTAGGATATGAGGAGGATGAGTCAGAGCAAACTAATGAAAGAATGTGATGTTGGAGGGTGCAGGCTGTCACTGCTGCTGGTGACATTATCTGAAAGAAATATAAGACTAAATCTCTTGTCCGTGGTAATTAGAGGAGCTCCCTAGGCACTTTATGTAGCTGGGATGGTAACCTTTGTATCCTGCTTAAGACCAACTCCAGTTCGTATAATTACATCCTGACAGCAGGCCCCCAGCTGCATGGTTTTTTACAAAAAGATAATATTTTCTCTATTGTACTTTCTGTAATTCACATTTCACATAGGTGAATGAGTAAATGGTGAGAGTACCCACCCTGGTCTCATTCTCCTTCTCCTTCTTAGGGCAGATGGGCAAATTCCTGGGCATATTGTGATTAGGAAAGTATTAGGAAGGACCGAAAATTAAGAGGTGCTCTGGAAGGATTTTTCATAATGCTTCCTGATTTAGTTTTCCTAATAATGGTAAGTATGAAGTCATGGGTCCTGAACATAAAAGATGGTGCCACCCTAATTGTCACCACCTGGTAAGGACTGAATTCCATCCTCCCCAAATTCATGTTGAAGCCCTAGCCCCTAATGGGACTGTATTTGAAGATAGGTTTTTTTATTTTTTTATTTTTTTGTTTTAGCTGAGCCATCCTGCCACCTGTTGGCAGCTCAGCGGCAGCTCACTTGGGCTGGGCATCGAACTGCTGTTGCCCAGAGCTCAGCTCGCACTCTTGAGCGAGCTCTTAACCAACTGAGCCACTTGGCCAGCCCTGAAGATAGGTTTTTTAAAGAGGTAATAAAAGTTCCATGAGATCATAAGGATGGGGCCTTGATCCCATAGGACTGGTTCCATGTAAGAAGAGGAAGAGACAGCAGAGATCTCCCTTTCCACCTGCATGTACAGAGGAAAGGCCAGGTGACAAGGCAGCTGTCAGCAAGCCAGGAAGTGCAGCCTCCTCCAAAACCATCCTGCCCGCCCCCTACTGATGTAAGAGCTGCTGGTGCCCAAGGGCCCTGGACATGCTGCAGTGGGCTGATTGGGTGGAACCTCCACTCTCCAGGGCTTACCTTGAAACACCGCATGGTGATCCCCATGGAACATGGAAGAAGAAAGCATCTCCCATCAAGTTCTGCCATTTGTGTGTCTATATTTGCTTTTCATTGGCACAGCCACAGTGATGACAAAGAGCTCTGTGGCTTGGTCCGTGTCTCTTAGGCCTCTATTAGTTTCCTAGCGCTGTCGTAACAAATCAACACATACTTAATGGCTCAAAGCAACCACTTATTCTCTTATAGTCCTGAAGGTCAGAAGTCCAAAATCAGTCTGACAGGGCTAAAGCCAAGATGTTGGCAGAGTGGTGCCTTCTGGAGGCTCAAAGAGAGAATCTGTTTCCCTGACTTTTTCAGCTTTAATGGCTGCCTGTGATCACTGGTTTGTGGTCGCTTCCTCCTATATCAAAGCACATCACCCCAATTTCTGCTTCTATTGTTATATCTCCTTCTCTTTTGGTCCTGATCCTTCCTGTTTCCCTCTCATAAGGGCCACTGTGATTACATTGGGCCCACCTGGGTAACCCAGGATACTCTCCCCACCTCAATAATTTGATCACATGTACCCTTTGCCATAGAGAGTAGTATTCACAGGTTCTGGGGATTAGGACAAAGACATATGGGGGAGGGGGCATTATTCAGCCTTCCTCATAGCTCTTCCCTACATCCCCCACGGCCCCAGGCACAGACCCTTTAAGGAGACCCTCCTCATTTGCAGCTTCCTGTGGGTCCATTATGGCTGGACTGAGTCTCTCCTTAGTTGAACATCAAGGTCTCATGTCACCTCCTCTAGGAAACCTTTTTTTACTTCTCCAACCCACTTTGACTTCTCATTTACTTAAAATAGGAACTCCATTATTTGGCTCTTAGTATGTTATTCTGAAGTCAACTCTACTTTGTTTCACATGCATTGGCCTTGTTTGTCAACTAAATTGTAAGTTTCCTGTATAAGTTTTGTGTATCTTCCTCTCCATTCCCCTGAAATAATTTCTTTGACCTCTAGGTCACCTTCTCTTAGCTGGACTTCCTAATGCCCCCACAGGATCTATGTCACTCTCCAACTAAGTGCCAAGTGCATCAGTGTCCTTGCCTATTTATGCCCCCATCCCGCCCTTGGCCTTGGTTGTGGGTCAGGCTCCTTCTCTGGTCTTGTCTGAGGTCTTTTTCTGGAAACAAGTTCTTTACTATATTTCCCTCCAATATCGGGGTCTTGTCTTCTCCTTTGGGTTGCCCTTTCCTGGGGATGGAGTTCTGCTGCTGATTCCCAGCTTCCCTGGTGACCAGGTCCATGCACACAAACTGTCCAAACAATACTTATTTGATAGGGACCCAGCCCACTGTCTGGGGACTCAGCCAGCCCATGTATTAGGACCCTCCTGTCGTGCTTTGAGCCACTGGTGTTGCCCATACAGGAATGCTTTTATTTACCTAGATAAACATCCACTTCAGCATCTGAGGCAAATATCCCAGCTCCTGTTATGCCTCAGTGTACATGTCTCCTGCACACACCAACCATCTGTACCTTTTATCATATGTTTCCATGAGTAAGTAGCCATACATCATAAATGATTATGAGATACAATGTGAATGTCCCACAGAGCCTAACAAAGACCTAGAAGGTGTTCAAAACCAGCACCAATTGATTGGAAAATTGGTTTCATTTTCCTTACTCCCTATTGACACATTCAAGACAAAATATACTTTGTAAAGGACACATTCTGGAAAGAGATCTGCTTCTTTTGTCTCCTTTTTCTGGAGACATTATAATTAGCTGCAAATTCCATTTGAAATTCATCTTTTGAGAGCCTGCTATATGTGAGCAGTAGAGATACCAAGATAAAAAACATGGTGCCTGACTTCAAGAAACTCCTAATCTAAGACAGCACACAGACAAGAAAAACAGAAATTATAATCAGGGTCAGCTACATAATTGGGAGGGTCTGTTACAAAATGAAAATGTGGAGCCTCTTGTTCAATGAGTGGGGTAAAAGTGTCATTAGCGTATAAAAGTTTTAAACTTTTGTCTTTCCTTTCTTCTGTGGGCTCTCTTGATATGGCACACTGTTTTTTATGTGATGTGTAATATCATCCTAAGTAAAGAAATATTTTAAAGTTAAATTATTAGTATGAATTTTATCACCTGTGTTTATATTGTGAGATACCAATTTACATTAAAATATGAAAGCAGTTAACTCATATGCAGAATCACTAAAATTATATAACTACAGATTTGGTTTTTACGAGGACAGAGGAAATGTGCACAAAACTAACTGAATCATTTTTTATTTTACTTCTTGATGTGCATGCATTCTACTAACACTCTCCATCCTTAGCTTACTGGGGAATAAAGAAAGACTGAAAACCAAGGAACTATGGGTTACCCCACCTTTGCCTTTCTCCTGTCTTATCACTTTCAGTGTAAGTGGTTGGCTAATACAGGGAAGTAAAGAGAACAGGAAATGATGATAGGGTTCCTTGCTCATTCTTATTTCTTAGAACATTATGGCCTTATTTCTGCTTACAAAGCAAGTTCTAGTTGGAATAGAAAGCCTGTCCTCTTAGGGTAGGTGTAACATGTTTATCTTATACTTGTTTTGAGGGTTGCTGAAGTCTCAGGCATTGTAGGTTTGCTAGAATTCTGTGTCCCTTGGGCATTCCAAATATTTTATGTGAATGGGGCAGTAAGGAAAGGTAGACACACATATCTCATGTGTCTCCTCTGCCTAGGTGCATGCTTCATTGTCCCACTGGATTTGACTTACAAAATGCAAAGCAAATGTAAAATTAAGGATTTCAAGATGATGGCAGCAGAATATTAAATAAAGTGGAGCCCTTCAGAGCAAAAGGCCCTGTACCACTGTACATATACCCATGAAGCTGGTCCTCTGATGACAATACCCTGAGAGAAGTTCCATGATAAAGACATAAACAGGGTTCCATGGGGACACTGCACTAGGATGGTAGAAGAAAGGGGAGCTTTCTATGGGAGGTAATACTAGAACTGAAGCTTCAAGGATGAGAAAGGTTCAGCCAAGTGAACAAAAGAGGGGAAGAGTATTATTTCTTTCGCTGCATTGACTTCATTTTTTTCCCTCCAAAATGTGTCAGAAATGCACAAAAAACCAAAAAGTTGATATTTTGATGATTTTATGCATTTAAAAATAATTTTGAGCTGCTTTGTATATAAATGACATTACTTCATGTATAAAAATTTCCTATTGCTATTCATTCTTGAAAAACACAAAACTATAGAAAAAATGTACACCTGCTTTCCTAAACTTCCTTTCTAGAAGTTTCCATCCTCAGTCAGCAGATGGAAATATTCATTCAAATATATCTGACCATTGCGGCAAAAGGGTTAAAGTAGGAGAAAGACACGGAGGCATTACAAAGCATTGCACCTTTGGGGAATTACAGCTGTTAGATACGGTGGGAATGCAGATATGTGTGGGATAGCAAAGGAGGTTGAGACTTAAAAAGTCTTAAAGGAATGTGAGTGTCAAATGAAGGAATTCAAGCTATCCAGAAAGCTGTGCAATGTTATTGGAGCAGTATAAGCAGAAAAGTGACATAAAAGGATGTGTAGTCTCAAAGGTTTTTCTTGTTGTTGTTCTTGTCTTTTATGTGGATGGTGGGTTTGAAAGAAGTGGACTATAGCAAGAGAGAAACTGGTTTGAAGCATTGCTGTGCTATGAGAAGCTCAGACTGTGGGGTTCTTTAATTTTGTCTCTTTAAAAAAAAATTGTGAATTGAGAAAGGCAGACTCAAATTAAGGGATGACAATGCCATTTACAACAATAACGACGGCTACAGAATCAAGTTCTTCCATCAACTTCTAACCCACCCTCTTCAAAGCACTGGACAAATGCTTTGCAAATATGGCTAAGGGAATTTGTTTCCTAATTTGGTCTCCATCTTATAATTATTCAGTGATCCTTCTGTTACCATTGCCAAGAATTTACTGCTAAACAATTTTAAGCATGTGTTTGGCTATGCTGATTTATCTTAAAGCAAGAGCTACGGGGGGGGGGGGGGGGAGGAAGGGCGGGAACCCCAAAAACCTGTGAGCCAGGAACTATTCTTCCAACATCATTTGTTTTTTGTATAAGTTCTATTTATTTAGCTTTGCATGGAATCAGAGAACTGAAGCACATTTCAAATCTCATCCTGGCTTCCTCACTTTTGATTTGTCTGTGCCCAAGAGCTCCGATTTCCTACTTCTATTTACATTCCCTCTTTAATCCTTCCCATCAGAACCTTCCCCCGTTGCATCTAATTCATCGGCGTGGAGTTTTGCTACCTTTGCCATGTAGAAGCACACAGAGCAAATGGTGCTATCTATCTGGCACGCTGGGGCTAATGGACCAGGGCTCTTGGCCACAGTAGGGGGACTGCTCTGGTGGGCTCAGGCTGTGGCAGTCTCCACTCAACTGCTTTCAGGGCTGAGGGCATAGTTAGCCTGAGTACACCTGCAGCCCATCTGCAGCCTGCCTCAGCACATAAACGGGGACACTCTGTACCAACGAGTCTGTAGCCCTTCCAAGTATCAATGTTGACTAGCCCAATGCTCCTCACACGTTGACATGCTTATTCAGTGCCTCGATATCTTATCAAAAATGTATATTCTGGGACCCGTCGAGTGGCGCGGTTGTTAAGCGCTGACTTGGGAAGCCAGCGGCCCCGGTTCGGTCCCACATAAGAGGGCCAGTGACACTGCCCTTAAAAAAAAAAAATGCATAGTCTGATTTAGTCAGTCTAGATTCTGCCCATAACAAGCTCCCAGACTCCAGCGTGGTTCATGGACCATACTTGGTGTAACAAGGAACTGGATGATTCATTAATACAATTTGCTTTGGTAAAAATTACATTTTTTTTTAATTTTTAAAAGTTAGTTATTACAGAAACACTTAAAAATTCATAACTTTTTTTTGACTTTTACTATTACTTACCAGAACACCAGGAACAGTACAAAACAGCCTCTTTGAACTGTAGGTAAAGTCCAACATTCTTATTTGACTAAACCTACCTTGGTTCAGTTTTATACTCTAAAACCTATTTTAAAGCTACTATAAGAAACAGTTCTTCTTATGAGGAACACTAGTCTGGTGTGTAGAGAACTATTTATTTGGTTTTCTTATAATCAGAGAAAGACCCTTGCAAGGCAGAGGTGAGAGCTGGTAATTTAGCAAGCCTTTTGTGCTAGATTGAACACACTCAAAGGAAAGCAGAATTATGTTAAAAATTATTACATTCTCCTAGTCCTTGAGGTAGAGACGCTATTCAAAGAATCACTTGACCTTACACAAAATATCCTTTTCTCCTCAGATTCTGACTAAAACTTTTTGCTCTAGGAACCGTTATTTTTTTCTTGCCAATTGTCAATGAATGCAGACTGAGGCTGTAGGTCATAACTTCTATTTCTAAATGGAAATAAATTTAAAGGCAAATGCAAAAATGACTTACGGATAAAGCTGAGAGCGGCATTTAAGATAAGTTCAGTGGTCTTATAATTTCTTTGAAAGAGGAAATAAATTCCCAAGACTCAAACATTTGGAAAATAAAAATGTAAATTTTCTATTTTTACACATACCAGTTTTTGAATAAGAGAAAGCATTGACATGCAGTGAGATTGAAACTGAACTACAGCTCTATTCAAATTCAAATTATGGAAAATTTGGAAACTTTTACAAAAATACTTATTTATAAGCTCCAAATACCTTTCTTCAAACTCTTTGAAAAGTTTACTAAACATTTGGTGATTTAGTGTACCAATCCTTGTAATATGAGGATCATTGAGACATTTGAATATACATTGATTAGAAGAAAGCAAATTTGACATTATTTAGAAATGCACTACCTTTTCTAAAAAATTCTTTTATTGTGAAATAAACATTTTTAAAAAATTAGTTTCAGGTATAAAACACAGTGCAATACTTATACTTTTTACCCCTCAAAGTGACAACCCCCTTTCCCCAATTTGCCACCCCACTCCTTCCCACCCCCGTATCATCTATATCTATTACAATTCCTTTGACTACCTTCCACCGTATACTCCACATCCCGTGACTATCTATATATTCAATTACAGTCGGAGAAATACACTATCTTTTAAGTAATGTAAATAAAACTGTTGTTTTCTGAATGAAAATATCTTTGGAAGAAAGGATAGTTGTAACCCTGAACAGCTGGAAAAGAAAAATGTTGTTGTAACCCAGGGAAGAAAAAAAGTTTATGTGGGAAAACAAATTAATAATTCTGGAGGCCTAAAAAAATTAATAGACATTTGAATAAAATAAATCATGAAAGCAAACTGCAAAATTCCATTACCAATTTATGAAGGGCTCCTTTCAATGCAGAGCTAAAAAAGGTGAGTGGGGCTTTCTATATATGAAGTAAATAGCTGATCAATCTCACATCAATCCTTTCTTTGACGATTGCATAGAGAAATTATGGAATGAAATGCTTTGACTATGGATGAGCAGTTTTATGGTCAATAAATTGTGGTACATGGTGTTTTACATTAGAGAAAAGGGCAATCAGATTTCATGCTTCTGAGTGTGAATTGATTACTCCCCTGGGATCTGAACATAAATCAGTTTTTTGGCCATCTTACTGTAATTTCATAGAGTTGGTAAAAAGCACTTTTTTTTTCTATTTGCAGTGAAAGAATTAGACACAGCCTGCTACAGTTATCAAATGATGAAACCTGGTGAACTGATATCTTATTTTTATGAAGAAAATATGAATTTAACATGGGTTATAACATTTTTTGGTTAATGAAAAATATCCTTTGAAGTGATTACAGTTCAGGGTAATTACACCCAGGGTAATTTCATGGTGGCTGGATCATGAAATAAAAGTCTGAACAGCTAGAGTTTCAAGAAGGAAAAAAGAGTTGAGCTATTGAACATCTGTGGCAAGCACTGTGCTAGGCACATTTCGTATGTTCTCATATGAACGCTTATCTGTAAGAAGGGCTACTTTTCATAAAAATAGAAGCTTTTCTGAAACAGCTAAGCAAAGCTTTCTGAATATTCCTTATGTAAATACCATACACAAAAATAAAGAATACTCTCACCTTAGTTTAGTATCGGGAATTTATCTTCGGTGTTTCTCAATTAGCACTTTCCTCTGGACTTGAATGCACCAATTTCTTGAAGTTAAAACCTCTTGGAACATCTTCACACTGCTGAAATTGCCAGTAAATTTATGATTTCTCATGCTTCATTATGTTTAATATTCTTTTTAGTTACCCACTTTCTCCCCATCTTTCTGCTTAAGTCACAAATGCCTTTTCTAGATCAAAGAAACAATAATTTTCCTTCTGTACCCCAAAACTTCTCTTACAAAGATGACACTCAAAATATTTACCAACTTACATGAGTAACAACCAATCAAGAAATAATATTTCCTACTGTTCCTTCCTGTACTTACCAGCATGACTGTCCTTTCACTAGTCAGAAAGTCTGCATCCGTTCTCCTCAGTGAACCACTTTCAATTCTAGCTCCTCACCCTTTGCATGACATAATGCATCATTACTTTGTTGTATAGGATTTGCAAACCTTATTAGGCACCTGCTATGACCTTTTGAGCTACAGAGATGATGACTCTGGCAGCTGTAATAGGTTGCTGTTAAATAGGTCAATTTTGCTTTTATAGCAAAAAAGCTACCTTACAGCCCTTTCTATCTGATGTGATGAATTGAAAATGAGGGTTTTAGTTTAAAAAAACAACACCAAAACTCTATTGCTTAAATAACCATAGCAATTATAGAAACAAATAAGACTCTCTGTTCAGTCATAGCGGAGGCAGCTTGAAACAGCAGAGAGACCATAGGCTTTAAACTCTAAAAAATCGTGATTGGAAGGCAGTTTTCCTACCTCAGTCATCTTGAATATGTTATGTAGTCTAATTCACCCTCTCTTTCCTCATCTGGAATATGGAGATAAAAACACCTCAGGCATTCACTTGGGGTTTACATGGGATAACTTATAGAGAGGGCTTGACAGAGTGACTAGCTAACATGCAGTAGATGCCTGATGACTAGTAGCGATTATTATTCCTCTTCCCTGTCCTTTCTGAATTAACCTCTGATTAACTTGTAGTAGGTCCATGATTTCTACTGGAACTACTTACAGGCCTACCTCAGAGATACTGCAGTTCTGGTTCCAGACCACTGTGAAACCGAGCATCGCAATAAAGCAAGTAGTAATCTTTTTCCTGGTAGAGGGTCTTGCCTTCCATTTCTAAAAAAAAAAAAAAAAAAAAAAAAGAAGAAGACCTGTGAAGCACAATAAAGCCAAGAGGAGATAATGCCTGTACTGTGGGGCAGCAGCTTTTCATTCTTCACTTCTGTCCTGGTTACAGGGGCAGAGCTATCACAGATGTGAGGGCCTTCAGGAAATGGTTCATTTTATGAATTGTAGTCTTCTGTCAAGTGGGTTACTAGCTTCCCAACATACTTGGATGAGCTGCCTTCCTCACCACCCTGCTGCTGCCGCAAGATCTTGTCTCTGATTCTGCTTAGTACCTGGATAATAACCAACATTGAACTCCCAAGCTAGAACATGTGGCTTCCCCTTCTATCTGTGGATATAACCGCTCTTGTTTAATCAAAGCAAATGTTTGACTCATTTATACTGTAATATTTCTTAATATTATACTCTTTCTTGATAATTTCAAATTATTAATAAATGTAAAACTGTCCTTCCAATGTCTATTATGGTCTGACACAGCCCATTGAAAAGAGTCTTTTCTGGGACCTTAAAAAACCCATTTAAACAAAAAGAAGTTTAAAACCAGTTATAAAAAAGTTATTTCTAGACACAAGGTAAAATAAAAGGCTACTCTCAAGAAGTTTCTGGCCCTCCTCCTCCTCCTCCTCCTCCTTCTTCTTTTACAAAGAGTAAAAGTATTTAAATTTTTAAAAAGTATTTTTTAAAATTTTCAATTGCAGTTGACATACACTGACCTGTCTTCTTCTTGGCCCTCAAAGAGCTAGTGTACTATGTTCTGGTAACTGTGTGACCTTGGGTAAGACAATTAGCTTCTTAGAGGCTCAATTTTTTCATCTGTAAATTGGGATAATAAAAGTACCTATTTTAAAGGGAGCTAGTGAAAAATAAATGAGACAAGGTCCTTAAAGTGCCTAAAACACTGCCTGATATATAGACTTTTTCAATATATGTTAGCTATTATTATTATTTTTTTATTTTTAAAAATACATTTAGTTATTGCCAAAGTATTACATTATTTTCTAAAAGTCTTGTTGATGAAACCCCCCAGATATTTCTCCAATTTATGTCTAAGGAAGTTACTAATTATACAATCCTTAGATGCTTAAGATGAGAAATCCTGTTCTGCATCTCCCTATATTTTTTTCAAGAAACATGGCTTGGCTATTATTTATGTCTTTAAAATACTAAAAGTCCAAAAGATTTTAAATTTATGTGTTCATTCCTAGATGGTTTCTAGCCTCTTGGTAGATTTTTA
The DNA here is from genome assembly GCA_033961575.1 of Aselliscus stoliczkanus. Classification (NCBI taxonomy): domain Eukaryota; kingdom Metazoa; phylum Chordata; class Mammalia; order Chiroptera; family Hipposideridae; genus Aselliscus; species Aselliscus stoliczkanus. The sequence goes on from CM066728.1 coordinate 47,529,727, forward strand.
TGAGAGACTTGGCTGATTGGATAGCTCTCTGAATGTCCTTCTATCTCTTAGCCCTAGTTCCTCTACCAGAAACAGAATGCTGGGTGGAGTTCATCATAGACCTGATTGATTGTGGTAATTCTTTCATTTTATACACATTTTGCTTTTCTATAACTCCAGCCTCCAAGTCACTCCCCCCAGTCTTGCTATGTATAATATTAAAACAAGGGCTCCGAGTAATTTTAGCTGATGGGACCCCAAATAGGAAGTGGGCTGGTTGGAAGGAAGAGAAGCAGCTTGTAGTTCATGCACAGGAGTTTGGACATTATTATATAGATTATAGGAAGTTAATTAAGCAGTGGAATAATACAGATTATTCTGTGTTGACAGATAGAATGAACTGGAGGTAGGAAAATTGGAGGCAGGGACATCAACTGGGAATAATTCAGAAAGACATGATAAGGATCTAATCTGGGAGAGTGGGAATGAGGACAGATCAGGGCTGAAGGGTTGAGATAATATATAAGATAAATAGTAAATCAGGACATGAGGTCCCATTGGAGTCTAGAAGACATCCAGTATAAAGTAATTGCTTCTTCTATAACACACTGTATTAGTATGCTAGGGCCACCATAACAAAACATTACAGATGGGGTGGCTTAAACAACAGAAATTAATTTTCTCATAGTTCTCAAGTCTAGAAGTCCAGGGCCAAGGTGTCAATAGGATTGGTTTCAGTCTGAGGCTTCTCTCTTTGGCTTGCAGATGGCTTCTTGCTGTGTCCTTATATGGCTGTCCCTTGGCTTGTGTTGTCTGTGTCCTGATCTCTTCCTATAAGGACACCAGTCATATTGGATTAGGGCCTATCCTAACAGCACCCCTAACACATAACTTAATTACTTCTTTTTTTTTTTTTTTTTTTTTTTAAATTTTATTTTATTTTATTTTTAATTAGTTTCAGGTGTACAACACAGTGTAATAGTTATACATTTTACCCCTCAAAGTGACAAACCCCCCACCCCCAATACACCACCCCACAACCCCCCATATCATATATATCTATTACTCTTCCTCTGACTCTCTTCCACAGTATAATCCACATCCCGTGACTATCTATATATATTCAATTACAGTAGGTATACCACCTCCACTTTAGTAATACAGTGCAGTGATCAAACCTCTACTCCATCCATGAAATGGTCTCCCTAACAAGACCTATGATCATCTGACATTCCACAGAATATTTACAACATTATTAATTATATTCCCCAAACTGTTTTTCCTATCCCAGTAGCAATATTGTAGTTGCCTATTTTTGCTGTCTAATCCCTTCCCCTTCTCCCTCATTCCCATTCCTCTCCAAATTAGCAACCCTGATTTTTCCTCTATATCTATGAGACAGTTTCTGTTTACTTTGCTCATTCATACAGTTTTTCATATTCCACATATAAGTGAGATCATATGGTATTTGTCCTTCTCTGACTGACTTATTTCACTCAACATTATAGTCTCTAGGTCCATCCATATCATTGCAAATGGCACGATTTCATTCTTTCTTTATAGCGGAGTAATACTCCATTGTATAAATATACCACAGTTTCTTAATCCAGTCATCTACTGACAGGCATTTTGGTTGTTTCCAAGTCTTAGCTATTGTAAATTGTGCTGCTATGAACATCGGGTGCATAACTTTTTTGAATAAGTGTCTTGGTTTTTTCAGGATAAATACCTAGGAGTGGAATTGCTGTGTCAAAAGGTAGCTCTATTTCCAGTTCTTTGAGATACATCCAAACTGACTTACATAGTGGCTGCACCAATCTGCAATCCCACCAACAGTGCAGCAGGGTCCCCTTTTCCCCACAGCCCCGCCAGCACTTGTTGTTTGTTGATTTGTTGATGATAGCCATTCTGACTGGAGTGAGGTGGTATCTCATGGTGGTTTTTATTTGCATTTCCCTAATGACCAGTGAGGTTGAACTTTTTTCATATGCCTGTTGGCCATCTGTATGTCCTCTTTAGAGAAATGTCTCTTCATATCTTCTGCCCATTTTTTAATTGGGTTGTTTGTTTTTTTGGTGTTGAGTTTCATGAGTGTTTTATAAATTTTGGATATTAACCCCTTATCAGATATATCGTTGGCAAATATATTCTCCCATTCAGTAGGCTTCCTTTTAGTTTTATTAATGGTTTCCTTTGTTGTGAAAAAACTTTTAAGTCTGATATAATCCCATATGTTCATTTTTTCTTTTACTTCCCTTGCCCGTAGGGATGTATCAGTAAAAATATTGTCTGGTAATGTCTGCAAATGTACTCCCTATATTTTCATTTAGGATTTTTATGGTTTCAGGTCTTACATTTAAGTCTTTAATCCATTTTGAATTTGTTCTTGTATAAGGCGTAAGGAGATGATCCAGTTTCATTTTTTTTGCATGTGTCAGTCCAATTTTCCCAGCACCATTTATTAAATAGACTATCTTTACTCCAGTGTAAATTCTTGCTTCCCTTGTCATAGATTAACTGTCCGTAAATGCTTGGATTTATTTCTGGGCTCTCTGTTCTGTTCCACTGATCGATGTGCCTGTTTTTATGCCAATACCAAACTGTCTTGATTACTGTGGCCTTGTAGTAGGTTTTGATGTCTGGTAGCGTGATCCCCCCGACTTTGTTTTTATTCCTTAGAATTGCCGAGGCTATTCTGGGTCTTTTATGATTCCATATAAACTTTAGGATTATATTTTCTATTTCTGTGAAAAATGCCCTTGGTAGTTTGATAGGAATTGCATTGAATCTATATATTGCTTTAGGCAGTATGGACATTTTAACTATATTAATTCTTCCTATCCATGAGCATGGTAGGTGTTTCCATTTATTTGTATCTTCTATGATTTCTTTCTTCAGTGTCTTATAATTTTCTGAGTACAGATCTTTCACTTCTTTGGTTAAATTTATTCCTAGGTATTTTATAGTTCTTGACGCAATTGTAAATGGGACAGTTTTCTTAATTTCTCTTTCCGTTAGTTTATTATTGGTATATGCAAATGCCACCGATTTCTGAACATTGATTTTATATCCTGCTACTTTACTGAATTCGTCTATCAGTTCCAATAGTTTTTTGATGGAGTCTTTGGGGTTCTCTATATACAGTATCATGTCATCTGCATATAATGACAATTTTACTTCTTCCTTTGCCAATTTGGATGCCTTTTATTTCTTTTTGTTGTCTGATTGCTGTGGCTAGAACTTCCAGCACTATGTTGAATAAAAGAGGAGAAAGTGGACAGCCTTGTCTTGTTCCTGATCTTAAGGGGAATGGTTTTAGCTTTTCCCCATTGAGTATGATGTTAGCTGTAGGTTTATCATATATGGCTTTTATTATGTTGAGATATGATCCCTGTATTCCCACTTTGCTAAGGGTTTTAACATAAATGGCTGTTGGATTTGTCAAATGCTTTTTCTGCATCTATTGAAATGACCATGTGATCTTTATCCTTCATTTTGTTGATGTGGTGTATCACATTAATTGATTTACGGATGTTGAACCAGCCTTGGGCACTAGGTATGAATCCCACTTGATCATGATGTATGATCTTCTTAATATATTGCTGAATTCTGTTTGCTAATATTTTATTGAGAATTTTTGCATCTATATTCATCAGGGAGATTGGCCTGTAGTTTTCCTTTTCTGTGATGTCTTTTATCTGGTTTTGGAATCAGGGTGATAGAGGCTTCATAAAAAGAGTTTGGGAGCCTTCCCTCCGTCTGGATTTTTTGGAATAGTTTGAGAAGAATAGGTGATAGTTCTTTTTTGAATGTTTGATAAAATTCACTTGTGAAGCCGTCTGGTCCAGGGCTTTTGTTTTTTGGGAGCTTGTCAATTACTGATTCAATTTCCTTGGTAGTAATCAGGGTATTTAGATTTTCTGTTTCTTCATGCTAGCTTTGGAAGGTTGTATGTTTCTAGAAAATTATCCATTTCATCCAGATTGTCAAATTTGTTGGCATATAGTTGCTCATAGTAATTTCTTAGAATTTTTTGTATTTCTGTGATGTCTGTAGTCATTTCCTCTTTCATTCCTGATTTTGCTAATTTGAGTCCTCTCTTTTTTTTTGATGAGCCTGGCTAGAGGTTTGTCAATTTTGTTTATCTTCTCAAGAAACCAGCTCTTGGTTTCATTGATCTTTGAATTGTTTTTCTGTTCTCTATATTGTTTATTTCTGCTCTGGTCTTTATTATCTCCTTTCTTGTACTCCCCTTAGGCCTCTTTTGCTGTTCTTTTTCCAGTTCCCTTAGGTGTAAGGATAACCTGTTGATTTGAGATTTTTCTTCATTCTTTAGGGTAGGCCTGCACTGCTATAAACTTCCTCTTAGGACTGCTTTCGCAGCATCCCTGAGATTTTGGGTCGTGGTGTTTTCATTTTCGTTTGTCTCGAGGTATCTTTTGATTTCCTCCTTGATCTCATTTGTGACCCACTCACTATTTAATAGCATATTGTTTAGCCTCCATTTATTTGTCAGCTTCCCGGATTTCTTCTTATAATTGATTTCTAGTTTCATAGCATTGTGGTCAGAGAATACAGTTGAAATGATTTCAATCTTCTGAAATTTATTGAGACTTGTTTTGTGGCCTAACATGTGGTCTATCTTAGAAAATGTTCCATGTGCACTTGAAAAGAACGTATATTCTGTAGCTTTGGGATGAAAATGCTCTGAAAATGTCTGTTAAATCCAGCTGGTCTAATGTGTCATTTAAGGTCGCTGTTTCCACATTGATTTTCTGTCTGGAGGATCTGTCCATTAGTGACAGTGGGGTGTTGAAGTCCCCTACTATGATAGTGTTACTGTTGATCTCTGTCTTTATGTCTGACAATATCTGTTTTATATATTTAGGGGCTCCTATGTTAGGTGCATAGATGTTTACTAGAGTTATGTCCTCTTGTTGGATCGATCCCTTCATTACTATGAAGTGTCCTTCTTTGTCCTTTGTTATATTCTTCAATTTAAAGTCCATTTTATCTGATATAAGTATCGCTACTCCAGCTTTTTTCTCAGTACCATTTGCATGAAATATTTTACTCCATCCCTTTACTTTCAGCCTGTATGAGTCTTTGGATCTGAGGTGAGTCTCTTGTATACAGTATATACTGGGGTCTTGCTTTCTTATCCATTCAGCCACCCTATGTCTTTTTATTGGAGCATTTAATCCATTTACATTTAATGTGATTATTGATAGGTGTGTATTTATTGCCATTTTCTTATTTGTGTTCGTAGTCTTTCATAGGTTGTTTTTCTCTTCTACTTAAAGAAGCCCTTTTAGCATTTCCTGCAAAGCTTGGCTTGTTGGTAATGAATTCCTTAACTTATGTTTTTCTGCAAAGCTCCTTATCTCGCCTTCGATTTTAAATGATAACCTTGCTGGATACAGCAATCTTGGTTGTAGGCCTTTATTTTTCATCACTTTGAAAACCTCCTGCCACTCTCTTCTGGCCTGCAAAGTTTCTGTAGAAAAGTCAGCTGATAATCTTATGGGGGTACCCTTGTAAGTAACTTGCTGCCTTTCCCTTGCTGCTTTAAGGATTCTGTCTTTGTCCTTAACCCTTGCCATTTTCACTAGAATGTGTCTTGGAGTGGGCCTGTTTGGAATCATCCTGTTTGGAACTCTCTGCACTTCCTTGGCTTGTATTTCAATGTCCTTTGCCAGGTTAGGGAAGTTTTCAGACATTATTACTTCAAATATATTCTCAATCCCTTGCTTCTCTCTTCTCCTTCTGGTACTCCAATGACCCTTAGGTTATTCGTCTGATGTTGTCCCCCAGCTCTCTTAAACTATTTTCCATGTTTTTCATTCTTTTTCTTTTTGTTGTACCGCATGGGTGATCTCTGCTATTTTGTCTTCTAAATCACTGATTCGATTTTCTGCTTCATCCAGTCTGCTAGTGATTCCATCAAGTTTGTTATTTAATTCAGTAATTGTGTTCTTAAGTTCTAGCTGGTTGCTTTTCATGATTTCTCTATCCTTCTTTATATTTTCATTAATTTCCTTGAACATTCTAATAATCAGTGTTCTGAACTCTGTCTCCGATAGGTTGGTTACCTCTATTTCCTCTATTTCCACTGATTCAGGAAGTTTCTTCTGTTCTTTTATTTGTGTTATGTTTCTTTGTCTCCCATTCTGGCTTACTCTTTGTGTTTGCTTCAATATAACAGATAGATCCCCCAGATTTCACAGTCTTTTCTGGGTAAACTTATATGGTGTGTATCCTTTATATTTGAATTACTCAGTCTCCTATTCTCCTGTGCTTGTATCTGAGGTGTTCCTTGTGTCGTGCGTCCTCACTTGTTGAAGTTTTAGTTTTGATTACTTTTGGTTTGTCATTAGTGGGGATTGACTCCCAGATTGATTAGTTGTGAGGATCAGCAGCTTCTGCAGTTTATGAGCTGCTGTGAGAGGATTGACCCTCTGATGAAACTTGGACCCTATGGGTCTTAGTACCTGTAGTAACTTCTTTTGGGTGTGACTCTTGTATGTCAAACCCAGAAATGCTCTGGTTTTATCTAAAGTTGGCCTCCGGGTATGATGATTCTTGTGTCTGTTTGTTTGGACCCACTGCTGCAGAGTGATTTTAGAGCATAACAGATCAACAAGAATAACCTCCGCAGCCACCAAAGGAAACCAAATGCTCGCACAATTAAAAACAACCAACCATCAAACTACAGTCAACTTGTACAGAAATATCAATCATACTAATGAAGAAAACAAACAGAAACAAAAACAAAAACCGCATACTCAATAATAACAGAAGAGGAAACAAAATAAAATACAATATCCTAAAATAAAAAATAGAATAAACATGAGAAACCGATTAGCTATACCTAAAAAATAAAAAATAAAAATAAACTAAAATAGTAATAAAAGAAGTAAGAAAAATTTAAAAAATAAAATTTGCAGAAAAAAGGAAAAAGAAGAAAAGTATAGCAGTGAGAAGAATGAATAAAATAAAGAGAGAAAGTGAGGGTGGGGAAAAAAGGGAAAGAAAAGAAAGAAAAGAAAAAGAAAAAGGAAAAAAATATATATATATATGTGTCTACACACCCATATATATGGACATATATTCTCCTATATACACATATATATATATGCCTATATTAAAAACTACAATACGATTATAATGAAATAGAAATAAAAACCAAAAACAACCAAGATAAGCAGCCAATAAAGGGAAAACAAAACAGAATAAAACCAAACAAACCAAAAAATACCCGTGCTGGTCTAGGCTAAAGTCCACCAAGCTCTCTTCAGTTTGTCTGCTGTACAAAATTCCTGTGCGTCTTGTGGGAACAGTAGGCCACCTGATGCCTAGCGTAATCCTAGCACTGCAGGTTTGCTGTACTTGGAGTGTGGTTGTGACGTGTGATTGGTGGTTTTTACAAAGTCACTGCCTTTTTGCTTTTGCCTGTCCCAAGGCAGGCTGCACCCCCAAAGGCTCAATGAGTGTCTCTGGGCACCCTTTGGGTTGACAGCCGTGGAGAATTAAAGAATCCTCACTACCAAAAGCCTGCTGCTAAGAATCTGTTAATTAGTGCCTCAGCCGATGAACCTGCCCTGCCTCCCAAGCCTTGCTTAAAGGTGGGGGCGGGTGGGTAGTCTCACTCTGCTGCCTTTACTGGGTGGAAATTCTCAACCCCTGCAGGTAAGGATATCTTCCTAGTCTGTCCCTATTGCTCCCTTCAGGAGTCAGTTTAAGACTGTCTTGGCGGGGGACAAAGTTTGTGGAGTGGGTGAGTTATTGGTTTTTTTTTTTTTTTGCTTTCTGTTCAAGAGTAGAAAAAGGGAAAAAAATAAAAAAACATAAAATAAACAAAGCCACAGTTCCAACACTGTTTCAAGCTAAGGCCTTTGCCTCTTATGCTCCAGCGGAGTTCCTGCTGCTCTCCCAAAGGGTCTGCCGGGATTTAGGAATTGCGCGCGCACCCTACCGTGTGGCCAAGATCCCGCTCCGCGTCTCTCGGGGACCTGTGTCTCCACCCGGCGCTGCTTGTCCGAGCGAGTCCTCTTTTTTCCCCTGCTCCCGGGTTTCAGGCTTCTGCCTCGGAGCCGAGCGCCCGCGCGGATCTCCTGCTGCTCTCCCAAACTGTCTGCTGGGATTTAGGGGACTGCGCGCACCGTGCCGCGTGGCTCCGATCCCGCTGTCTGTCTCCGGGACCTGTGACTCGGCTGGCGCGCTGCGTCTCCACGGGCGAGTCCTGTGTTTCCCCTGCTCCCGGGTTTAAGGCTTCTGCCTCGGAGCCGGCGCGCGCCCGCGCCGTTCTCCTGCTGCGCTCCTAGAGGGACTGCCGCCGGGGTTTAGGGCACTGCGCGCACCTTTCCACGCGGCTCCGATCCCCGCTCCGTCTCTCCGGGACCTGCGTCTCCGCCCAGCGCGCGCTGCTTCTCCGCGGGCGAGTCCTCTGTTTTCCCCTGCTCCCGGGTTTCAGGCTTCTGCGCTCCGCGGGACCCGGTGGGCACAGAGACTGATCCCTGAACCGGGAGGGTGCAGGGACTGATCTTGCCCTGCCGCTGCGGGGCTCTGCACCCTGCTTCCTGGGGACCTGGCGAGCCGCGGGTGCAGCTCGTACCTCTGCACAGTCGTCTCCTCTCTCTCCTCCCGCACTTGCCCGGCCTGAGCTTCTGCCTCAGACCGCAAACCAACGCGCTCTTGCTGAACTCCAGGTGGGCCGCGGGCCGCAGGGAGCGAGCCGGGGAACACTCACCGTGACTCAGCAGCCGCGGGTGCGGGCTGCACCTCACGCGTCTCGCCGCCTTCTTCCCCTACTCGCCCAGCCTGCCCACCTTCCAGCAATCCTTGTGTGGAACTCTTAGTTGCTCTGTGTGATGAGTAGATGTCTCTTTGAAGCGTATTAGAAGTTCAAATTGTGGATATTTCCAGGGGAGATTTCATGGAGCCCTCCTCACAGCCGCCATCTTGCCCCTCCCCCAACTTAATTACTTCTTGAAAGGCTCTATCTCCAAATACAGTTACATTCTAAGATATTTAGCCTTTCTCTTTATTTTTCTGTTTGGTTCCTATAGTTCTCATAGTAAATTTGGGCAAAAATTGTATAAAAATAAAAACAAATAGTGGCTTTAATATTTGTGGAATGCTTATCATGTGCTATATACCATTCTAAGCCATATATATATATATGTATATATATATATATATTTATTTATTTATATTATATATATATATAATATAAATATGTATATATGGTCCTTTGATCTTTAAGAGAACCCTATAGTGTCAATACTATTTATTATCCCCATCTTGCAGAATGGGAAACGGAGGCAATACTTAGAAAATGTGCCTATGGTAGGTTTACCTTAAAAATGTTAGACCTAGAATTTAAATCTATATGGTCAAACTCCAGACCCTGTGCTGGAAAGCATCCTAGCTCACTTAATTTCTCAAAATATGTTTGCAATAAAAAAAGAATCAAGTGTTTTCAGAAAAATCCCCTCCCTTTAAACAGAAACTGTCATGCAAGTCATCACATTAACCCTTATCACCAACATTCAACTCAGCTCCAACTCGTGGTACCAACCTCCTCTCTTCCCTAAATGACAGTAAAGCATAAGAATGAGGGAAGAACATGATCTCAGATTCTGAAAAGAAAAAAATAGGTTTAAATGTTCTACTGTGGAATAAAGAGCTTTTTGTTTTAAGGAGAGGTGTTCTGAAGGAGGTGCGGACCATTTAAAGATCTGAGAAAAATATGAATTAACCACACTAATAGTAATTTCTCAAGCTTTACTCATTCTACCTTTACTTTTCTGCCTTCCCTAAGTTGTGATTTGGGGCAGTGATTATCAAAAATCTTAGCAGTGTAATTTTCTGTTTTCCAAAAAGAAACCCCAAAAAACACATGACATTGCATCATAAAACAGGAAAAAAAAATACTTTTTATACAAACTTATTTTTAAGCATTGACATACATATTTACTTTTTTAAACAGATGATGAGAATGTACATTAATATTTTGGTGTTTTCCAGTGTGTTAAAATGTGGCATCTCTCACTTTTGAACATGTTTGCTGGTCAGTTTTTAATTACAGTTTAAAAAATAACTATTTAAAATCTTTAAACTCTTTAAAAATAATTATAAAACATATTTTAAACACTTGTAACAAATGTGTGCTGGGCCCCAGAAGCACCTCTAAGGAAGTGTCATAGTTTGCAGACCACTGATGGAGAGAGATGCGGGCGTCACCTCCTTTCCATACATGATGAGAATGCAGTCCCCCTCCTGGAGCACATTTATGCTGGCCCATGCTCCAGACAAAGGAGCAGGCGTCAGGCTCCATTGATCTTAAACACACAGAGTTACTTATCCATATGCTCAGAGCATTTGACGCTGTATCCCTTTCTAGTCACAAATTAGTCACTTTCTGTTAGTGACTGTGAATATAAAGCAGGCATTTTCTGAAATATGGATCCTGTTTCAACAATTAGGGATAGAGAAACCAATCATTTCTTGATTTGCTAGGTATCTAAATGAAATAGTTTTTAGTCCGTAGCCTCTATAGATGCTACTGAAAATATTCCATTCCTTAAACCTGCTCTCCAAATCCCAATTCTAAAATGAGGAGAGATGGGTAGGGTGGAAATCTTGCCTCCCTTCCTCTTCTTCCTTTTTTTTCATTAAAGGTCATTGTGCCCAATTTATAGACTCAGAGAATGTTCGAATCAGAAAGAAACTCAGAAATCATGCAGACTAATGTCTTGTCTCTACAAGAATTTCCTAAATAGCATTTCTGATGCCCTCTGATTGACCATTCTAGAGCAAGAAGCTTACAATTTCATCATTCCACCCTTGGAAGGCAGGGATTTATAGCGAGCTCTCCTTTACATTGAAGATGCCACTATTTAGTCAATCGCTAGTTGAAAGGTTGTTTCCAAGAGTTTTTCACAACAATGTTGCAATAAACATCTTTGTGAGTTCACATTCATTAGCAAAGACTCCCTCAAGCGGAATTGCTGAATCAAAGTATATGTGCACGTGTTTTATTTTAGTGGCTGATGCTGGATTACTTTTCAAAAAGATTGTGGTAATTCACATTCCACCATCAAGACATGACAAAGACTATTTTCCCATTGGATTTTATCAAATCTTTCAACTTTTGCCTATTCACTGGCTGAAAACAATGATATCTCATTATTTGTTTAATTTGCATGCCATGGTCACTGCTGGGGTCATCATCTTTTAAATGCTCATTGGTTACTTGTGTTTGGTCTTGTAATTTGTTATTGTTGTTAAATTGTTTACCTGTGTGTCTTTAGATGGTTTGTATTATCAGTTTGAAAGAGCTCTTTGTTGAGTAAGGGTTGATCTTTCTACGATTACTCATGAAACTAAGTTTTAACTTCCAACTATCCTACCTTCTCTTCTCTGAACCAATCCACCTCTCAATAATTCTCTTAAGTGCTGCTTGTTCATAAAGGAATATCTCACTTAGAAGTGACCTGCACTGTAGGACCTTGCTCCTCACAATGTGGTCCACAGAACCAGCATCACCGGGAGATGGTTAGACGGCAGACTATCAAGCCCTACTCCAAGCCCGCAAAATCAGAACCTTCAGCTTTACAAGATACCCAGGTAACCTTCATGCACATTAAAATTTGAGAAACCTTGCATAGAGCATGACAGATCTTTAACTCTTGCCTTTGGCTCTGATATTTATATTAAAATTACCATAGCTTTTTAGGTCACAGTAACTAAGTTCTTCATTCTGTTTTCAAATAAACTATTGCTAAACTGTTGCCCCACATGTATTTACTTATTTATTTGTTTATTTTTTGTCCATCGTGCCTCTGTTCCTTTTTTTTAAAAAAGGTTTTATCGGGGAATTGGGGGATGGGAACAGCGTTGGGGAATCGGGGAAGGGGAACAGACAGGTTGCTGTCTTTTTGTTCTTCAGTCTAATTGTGGAGGACGTTGCTTCACTGGACCATGTTGGTATCATCATTGCGCTCTTCCTTCCCGGATGAGACCGATGGGTCGCCAGCCTCTGGATGGTCGCTCACTGCCGCTATTGGCAGCTCACGCTGGCTGCCGGCCACTCACTGTAGCCTATGGCAGCCCACTGCAGCAGGTGCTGCAGCCCACACCGTCGCCGGGGCTCGCATAGCCCAGCTCCAGGTGGAGCTGTTGTTAGCTGTAGAGGGCAGTGTCACTGGCCCTCATATGTGGGATCCGAACGGGGGCCGCTGGCATCCCCAAACCAGTGCTTAACCAATGTGCCACTCGGCCGGCCTCCACATGTATTTATTAATGAACATTTTGTACTTAAAGATTTTACCCTTATTCCCAATAAATTTCATTGCATTTATTTCAACCCATAATTTTGATTTATGATATGCTCTTTGAATATTGAATCTGCATTTTAATGTAGAGGTTCTTATTACTCAGTTTTTTTTGTTTGTTTATTTTTTGTTGCAGGGGGGATTAATCTAAAACTTTGAATAAAGAGATGTGTTAAGGCCCCAGATAAGTCCCTCTACACTTTCTTTTGTCTTATGGACACATTAAATACAGTTAAGATAAAAGTTAAAACAAACCTTAAGAGGAAAGAGAAAGGAGATACTATAATATGCAACATTTAACTGAAGATATTTATGCATATTGTGGCACTTGAGTGTTTTTCAAAACAATCACCTGTTGATCCCTTATCCTCACCAGCTGCCTCTGTGACAGATCCACATACCAATCCCCAGAAGAAACTTGGGGGGTTATGCTGCTGCCTCGAAGCATCAATGCCTCAGAAGCATTATTGCAATGATGACTTTGGCCCCTAGAATGACTGTGTTTCCAACCACAGAAAGAAGACATTTGAGAACCAAAGACAATTCCTCTTTTTTTTTTTTTTTTTTGAGGGCAGTTTCACTGGCCTCATATGTGGGACTGAACCGGGGCCGCTGGCTTCCGAAGCCAGCGCTTAACCACCGGGCCACTCGGCCGGCCCCGACAATTCCTCTTTTTAAAGTACACTGAACTTCTAGTCTGGAGAAGATGGTATAGGCCTGTTTCTCCTTGCTCATCCCTACACAGTACAACTATGAACCCTGGAAATAACTAAAGAGACAGCCAAAGAAGACTCTGAAAGCTGGTAAGAAGAAAGCAACTGGATAGGGACCCCAGGCGGGAGGTACAGCACAATGGCAGGGCATTTGTAGGTCCTACCCAACAGAGGAAGGTAACCCAGACTCAGTATTTCCTGGCCCCAAACTTAGCAATAGAAGGCAGCCAAGGTAGGCTCATTCCTGCCTTAGATTGAAGAGGAATCTCTCTAAAACCAGCCAAACACCATCAGCAAGGGGAATAAAGCTAGAGACCATGCTAATAATAGGTGGCCAAGAAGCACTCTCTTCCCCTGCCAGGCAAAGACTACCCTCCCCTCAAATACCAACGCTAATGGGAGGGACTGGCAAGGGGCCACACCACAAGCAGCCTAACCAGGAAGCCTCTTTGACTCTGTGGATCCTGCTCAGAGACACCTTGGCAGCTGGAGAGTACCTATAGTTGGGTTCTGCATAACAAGTGCCTAAGAAGTCTCTCAACCTTCATGTGCCTGAGACCCCCTCTACCCCACGGAGACACTGGAACAGTTATCAATATGGGGGATAAAATAGAGCATACCAGCACAAATCCTGCAATTACTAAGGTAATAATGGAATACTGTAAAAAACGTTATAATCATGAATTGACAACTTAGAAGAAATTAATCAATTCCTTGAAAGCCCACAAACTATCAAAATTCATGCAAGATGAACTAGATAATCAAATAACCCCAGAATAATTAAATCAATTGAATTAATGATGAAAAACTTATAAAAAAGAAATCTCCAGGTCCAGATGTTTTAACTGGAGAATTCTATAAAAGAGGAATTAACGGACTTCCGGTAAAATGGTGCAATAGACAGACGCTGTGCTAACTGCCTCCCAGGATCACACCAAAATTACAAACAAATTATACAGCATTCAACCCTGGAGGTCCCCGGAACACTGGAGGAACAGAACCACTAAACGAAGAACTTAAAGAGGAGGCCACGTCGGGTCTGGTAGGACAGGCGGAGACGAGAGAGGGCGAGCCCCGTGAGGGAAGCCCCAGCCGTGGGAAGCTTGTCTGGTTCGGGGAGAGACCCTCCGGCCGCACCCCAAGCTCACCAGCCCAGAGCTCCTTTGCCGGGAAGAGAAGTTCTAATATAGCCGGCAGTAAATTAGTGAGGACTCTCTTTGCTCAGCTCAGTGAGGCTAAGAGCGGCTGGAGAATCAGCGGGGCTGGTGCCCGGGCTTGCTCGTTGGTGAGCACTTACCTGGTTCCTGGTGGAGGGAGTGGCTGTGTGAGCCGGACCCGGGAGCCTGCGGGGACGGACTGCACTGAACACCTTTGGTGCAAAAGCTGGAGGTTTTTGGATTGTTGTTCCCGTGGTGTGGAGCCTGCACGCGAGTGGTGTAGGGAGGATGCCATTTTGTAGGGCTTGGGCCCTCCCACGGAGGATCAGGTCGGAGACCTCATTGGTCTGGTGGAATTGGCACAGAAGTGCGTGTGTGCGTGCGCGCACGCCTGCGGCCTTGGATCCCCACCCTCTGCCCGGCTTATACTGTGTTGCCAGGGAAACGCCTGGTAGGCGTGCTCCGGCTTCAACGCTGCTCACCAAGACGTGGGAGTGCACAAGCTGCCTCGGGTCCCCGCTCTCCGCTCTGCCAGGCTGGTGATTGGTTGTCGGGCTGCTCGGCCTGATCTGCGAGCAGCTGATTGGGACAGGCTGAGACTGGGAGTTTTCCTGGGAGTGTTGGGCCGTGAGCTGTGTGCCTGCGTGATCCAGCCAGGGCTCTCCTGGTGATCTATGTAATACATCAAAGCAATCCCAGGGCGACAGCTAGAATAGGGAAACAAAGAAACATGTCACAAGTAAAAGATCAGAAGAAACCTCTAGAAATGGAACTAAATGAAACAGAGGGAGCCAACCTTTCAGAGACAGAGTTTAGAACACTGATGATAAGAATGTTTAAGGAACTTAGCGAGGACATAAAGAAGGATAGGGAAACCATAAAAAACAACCTGTTAGAACCTAAGAATACAATAACTGAAATGAAGAACACACTTGAAGGAATCACCAGTAGAGTAGATGAAGCAGAGAAGCGGATCAGCAATTTGGAAGATAAAATAGCAGAAATCACACAGTTGGCACAGCAAAAAAGACCAAAGAATAAAAAACAATGAAAATAGTTTAAGAGCCCTATGGGACAAGGTGAAATGTAACAACCCTCAACTCATAGGAATACCAGAAGGAGAAGAGAAGAAGCAAGGGGTCGAGAATGTATTTGAAAAAATAATGACTGAAAACTTCCCTACCCTGGTGAAGGAAATCAACATACATGCCCAGGAAGTGCAGAGGGTTCCAAACAAGCTGAACCCAAAGAGGTCCACACCAAGACACATCATAGTTAAAATGGCAAAGGTTAAAGACAGAGACAGAATCCTAGAGGCTGCAAGAGAAAGACAGCGGGTTACATACAAAGGAACTCTTATTAGACTAACAGCTGACTTGGCTACAGAAACTCTGCAGGCCAGAAGGGAGTGGCAGGAGATACTCAAAGTGACACAAAATAAAGGCCTACAACCAAGATTGCTCTACCCAGCACGGCTATCGTTTAAAATTGAATGAGAAATAAAGAGCTTCTCAGAAAAGAATAAGCTTAAGGAATTCATTACCACCAAGCCAGCATTGCAAGAAATGTTAAAAGGGCTTTTTTAAACAAAAGAAAGGGGTAAACAAGCTAACCTAGGGAGACCAGGAATACAGATAACAAAATGGCAATACAGGGCCGGCCGAGTGGCGCGGTGGTTAAGCGCTGGCCTGGGAAGCCAGCGGCCCTGGTTCGGTCCCACATATGAGGGCCAGTGACACTGCCCTCAAAAAAAAAAAAAAAAAGAAAATAGCCAAAATGGCAATACATATGCACCTATCAATAATCATTTTAAATGTGAATGGGCTACATGCTGCAATCAAAAGACAGAGAGTGGCTGAGTGGTTAAGAAAATAGGACACATGTATATGCTGTTTACAGATGGAATAAGATATTTCATGCAAATGGAAATGAGAAAAAAACAGCTGGAGTAGCAGTACTTATTTTGGACAAAATAAACTTTAAAATGAAGATTACAGTAAAAGACAAAGAAGGGCACAATAACCCTAATAAACATCTATGCACTCAACCTAGGAACTCCTAATTACATATAACAGATTTTAACAGACATAAAGACAGAGATCAACAGTAACACCATCATAGTAGGGGACTTCAACACCATTGTCACCAATGGACAGACCCTTTAGACAGAAAATCAACACAGAAAGAGTTGATATAAAGGAAAAACTGATGGTTGTTGGCTGGGAGGGAGTGGGAAAGAGGGAGAGGGGGAAGGTTTTGAACAGTGTAGATGGGACTACAATGTTGCTGCAGGGATATGGGGGCAGTTCTGGGAATGTAATTGATAATGTTGTGAAGAGACTATTATGTTGTGTGAAATAAGTCAGTCGGAGAAGGACAGGTATCATGTGATCTCACTTGTGTGTGGAGTCTGAAGAGCTGAGTGAACGATCAAAGTAAACAGACTCCTAGATGTAGAGGAAAAACTGAGGGTGGCTAGTTGGGAGGGAGGTGGGGATGAGGGGAAGGGGAAGGGATTAGACAGCATAAATAGACAACTACAATATTACCACAGGGATATGAAACACAGTTCGGGGAATATAATAATGTTGTAAAAATTTTGTGGCGTGTCAGATAATCACATGTCTTGTTAGGGAGACCACTTCATGGATGGAGTAGAGGCTTGATCACTGCACTGTACACCTGAAACTGATGTTGTATAGTATTATATGCCAAATGTAACTGAATATGTGGATGGTCATGGGATGTGGAGTATGCTATGGAGGGGAGTCAGGGGAGTTGTGATAGATATGTATGATGGGGGGAGTGGGGTGGCGAACTGGGGTTGGGGGATTGTCACTTTGGGGGGTAAAGAGTATAACTATGGCATTGTGTTGTACACCTGAAACTAATAAAAATAAATTAAAAAAAAAAAAGGAATTAACACCAATTTTACACAAACTTTTTAGAAAACTTGAAGAACGAACACTCTCCAGCTCATTTTATCAGGCCAGTATTACTCTGATACCCAAACCAGACAAATTCAGTACAAAAAAGAAAACTACAGATCAATATCTATCATGACTTTAGAAAGAAGGAGAAAGAGAAGGAGAAGGAGAAGGAGAAGGAGAGGGAGAAGGAGAAGGGAAAGAAAGAAAAAGAGAAAGAGAGAGAGAGAGAGAGAGAGAGAGAGAGAGAGAGAGAGAGAGAGAGAGAGAGAGAGAGAGAGAGAGATTTCTTTGCAAACAACTAGCAAATGAAATCTAAAAATGATTTAAAAGAATTATACACCATGACCAAGTGGAATTATTGTGGGTATGCAAGGTTGGTTCATCATCCCAAGATCAATTAAAGTAATTTGTCATATCAACAAGATCGATAAAAATCAAGAAAAATTGACACAGGGCCGGCCAAGTGGCACGGTGGTTAAGCGCTGGCTTGGGAAGCAAGCGGCCCGGTTTGGGTCCCATATATGAGGGCCAGTGACACTGCCCTCAAAAAAAGAAAAAAAAAAAAAAGAAAAATTGACACAGAAAAAGCATTTAGCAAAATCCAACACCATTCATGATAAAAACTTACAGTAAGTTAAGGCACTACCTCACCTTGATAAGTAGCATCTATAAGAAGTCCTACAACTAACATCATACTTTATGGTGGAGGACTGAATGCTTTTCCCCTAAGATCAGGAATAACGCTAGGATGTTCACTCACCACTCTTGTTCCATGTAGGATTGGGACGTCTGACTACTACAGTAAGTTCAAAAAAGAAATAAAAGCATGCATATTGGAAAGGAATATGTGAAAATGTTTCTTCTTGCAGATGACATGATTATCTATGTAGAAAATCCCAAGAAACCCACCAAAAAACAAAACAAAACAAAACAACGCTTCTAAAACTAAGCATGTTCAGCAAGGTCACAGCAAACAAGATCCACACACAAAAATGAATCTCATTTTTATATACTAACAATAACACATGAAGCTGAAATTAAAAATACAATACCATTATAATTACTCCAAAAAATAAAATACTTAAGTATACACTTAACAAAATAGGTACAGGATCTAGATGCTGAAAATTACAAAAAGCTGATAAAAGAAATTTAAAAAGATCTAAATAAATGGAGAGATATACCATGTTTCTGGATTGAAAGACTTAGTAAAGATTCCAGTTTTCCTACAAGTGATCTATAGGTTTAATGCAATTTCTCAAAATCCCAGCAAGGGTGGTTATTTATGTATGTATGTATGTATGTATGTATGTATGTATGTACGTATGCGTTTATTTACTTACTTAATAGACAAGCTTATTTTACTATTTATTTGGAAAGGCACAGGCAGAGGGATAGACACATACAAGTATATCAACAGAACATAACAGAGAACCCAGAAATAGACCCATGCAATTTTGCTGACCTAGTTTTTCATAAAGGTACAAAAACAATTTCATAGAGAAATTATAGTGTTGTCAACAAAATGATGCTAGAGTAGTTGACCATTCATAGGAAAAAAGATAAATCTTGACTTAAACTTCACACTTTATACAAAAATTAACCAAAATTAGATTATGAACATACATGTCAAATTATAAAATTATTAGGAAAAAAAGAAAATTTTGGGACTCTGGGACTAGGCAAAGAGTTCTTAACTCAGAAATGGATACATTGGATCTCATCAAACTAAAAACTATTGTTATATGAAAACTCTTGTTAAAAAGATGAAAAGAAGGGCCGGCTGAGTGGTTCAGTTGGTTAAGAGCTCGCTCAAGAGTGTGAACTCTGAGCAACAGGGTTGGTGGTTCAATTCCTGGCCTGAGCTGAGCTGCCATTGAGCTGCCAACAGGTGGCAGGATGGCTTAACCAAAAAAAAAAAGAAAAGAAAAGAAAAGAAAAGATAAAGCTACATAATAGGAGAAAATATTTGCAAACCACATAATTAATATATGACTAATATCTAGAATATATAAAGAACTATCAAAACCCAACAGGACAAAACCAATCAATTCAATTAGAAAATGAGCAAATAACAAATTTGGATAACAAATTTTCTATATTTGTAACGGAATACTACTCAGCAATTAAAATGAATGAAATACTAAGGTATAAATCATGAAAAAAATTTCAAAAGCATCATGCTGATCAAAAGAGGCCAGAAACAAAGAGTATATGATTCCATTTATACGATGTACTGAAACAGACAAAATTAATCTAGCATGATGGAAATCAGAAGAGTGGCTGCTTGAGAAAGTGGTAGATGGGAGTGTCTGGGAGGGGGCATGAGGGAACTCTCTAAGTTAATGTCTATGTTTTCTATCTTGTTTGCACTGCAGTATAAAAGTGTATGTGCATTTGTCAACATTCATCAGACTGTACATTTATATTCATGATCTGTACTTGTCATTTTATGTAAATTTACCACATTTTAAAACTATAAAAAGACAAGACAAAAAGCAAGAAAAATTAAATTTTAGGGTAACTGAAGATGCCTTAAAATTCAAATTTCTGTCGTTCTGGGGACTCCCATAGAGATATGGTAGAAAATCATCTGGCTCTTACCCATTTGAGTCATTACACCCAGCTTATAGTCCAAAGGCATAAACCAAAAAAGGTAAACAAAAAAATTTAAAAAAAAAATCAACTTGTAGCATAGACTCAGCAACCACAGCAGTTACCTACAGCATGTGGTCCTCCTCCTTGTCCTTCCATATTATAGCTTTTGTCCTTCTCCACAATTAGTCATCAAGTAACCTGTTCCAGTCTCCACTCAACTCCCTGCCTGGTTTATTTCTGTTTTGTCCTGAACACACTTGTTATTCATTTCACCTTTCTTCCTGTTGTCTCACCAAGTTCCACCAGGCTGTGCATGCCACGGTGAGCCATACTCCCCAGGACTGCAGTCATTGGGTAGAGAAATATAGAGCTCCCCTCAGCTCTGACAGGCTCACAGCTGCTTTCCTGGCTGGCACAAGCCTGAGGAAACAGAAAGCTTATCCAAGGTGCAGAAACTAGCAACGAGTAAGCCTTATTGTCAGCCAAGGGACCCATGTAAGCCTTGTTTTGATGACCAAGCCAGTTGTAGTTGGAGAGGGTAAGGGAAGACCAGGACATCTATCTGTTCAGCACATGATAGTGGTGAAAAAAGCAATTTTCCCAAGGATCTTAAGGGTTTCTCAGCCTCATGAGGCAGACGCACAAGTTCATAAACTTGTGGTTCTCAACCACAGTGCTGTTTAATATTCACAAGTGAGCTACCAATGTTAGATTGAGCTATAAATGTATTTTTGTTATATCTGAGGACACAGTCTGTCACTGTGATGTCATCCAGATGGCATTAGACTGAGAAGGTCTTAGACTGAGAAATGTGATTGAGAACCAGGTGCCACCTGTGTTAAGCAAATGAAACAGGTGAGGCATAATGTCAAACCAGGATGGTAAGATGTCTAGTTTAATGACACATAGGAGAAATTTGCCTGTGCACATATAAAAGGGAGGGCAGGCAGCAAACAATTATATTCAAACAGCAAAACAGTGCTGAATGGTGCCCAAATGAAGAATGCAGGAGATGTGGGAGCTTTTACAGGCATCATGAGGCATTATACTGGAGCAGTGATTGTACTGTCACTCTTCATGACTTGTTTATTGCTGTTTTGAGACTTTAAGTCCCATCAAGTGAGATCTTCCCCAATTCTAGCATTCCTAAGTTAGCAGTAAAACAAAATAAGTTGAGAATCACAAAATGGAAATTGATGTCCAATGTGGAAGTTGACAGGGTGTAATGGGAGCTCAAGGAGGGGGGCTTGGAGAGTCTGGTATGTCTGGGGCAGGCTGGTAGGTGCCAGGAGATGCGGCTTGCAAGGACAGCGGGATGGGATTGGCCTCCAAATCTCAGAAATATAATGTTAATGGGTTTCCCAGTGAGCTTTCCTTTACCTGTGCAAGTTGCAGGGAGCAAAATAATTATTCCTAGTTTTTGCTCCTGTCTCCCAGTGGCTGAGCCAGAATTTGAACGTAGCACCATCTTCCAAGCATGAATACTTCCCATTTTGACATGATGCTTCTTGCCTGCCACACATATCATTTCTTTTTTGTGTGTGGCAGAAAACAGATCTATGAGTGAGAGATCTCTCATTGTGTCTGTTTCTTTCAGGAGCTGAAGCACTTAAGAATGTTTTCTGACTATCTATTTCAGCAGGGAGGTTTTCGATAAAATGAAGTTTGTTTCTATTGGTTTGGCACCTAAAAACCCTCAGGGAGTTTCCTCCGCTCATTATCCTAAAATGTGTAACAGCAACAGCTGAAGAGATGGCAGCCATAGGTCTGTGCACCCCGAGTGTCAACATCCAGAGCAGACTCGGTCTGTACAGAGTGTGTCTGCTGCAACGTGCCATCTTACTCTTCTATTTCTGGTTTGACACAACAGCAAAGGCCGTTTCTGTGCAGATTTCTCATCCATATATTATTCCCTGTCCACACAACGTCCACTGCCCCTTCTGCCTGGCTATTGTTAACAATATTCTACAGAGGTATAGATTTAGTTATTATACATACTGATACAGATTAGTTGTTTTTTACTGGTCCTTTAAAATATTCCCTTGTGTGACAAGCAAAGGAAGTAAATATCCCCTATGAAACCAAAAGTAATATGCACAGAAAGGAGAATGAAAAAGGAAGCACCTTATTTCTTGGTAAATGAAGGCAAAATATAATGCCAGAATGCTCCCAAACCCTTCCTGTCTTAAAAGGATATTTCAACCCCCTTTACATTCTGCCTCTGGATAGCAAACTAATAGTGAGAGCACTCCTGTCAGAGACGTATGATGGTGCTGGTGCAAAAGCGTCTGGAAGGCTAAGGCTAAGCCATCCACTGGCTTTCTGGTGTGGGTTCAGCCTCGACTCAGAGCCACAACCTGCTTGTCCCTCCCCACATAAAAACACTAAAAGCTCTCCATGACCCAGAAAAGAGGATTCCAAACCTTGTTTCAGTCAATAAGCGCCGTTTCTTCAAAAGAAATTTTAACCCCAAATCCAAGAAATCTAAATCCATAAAATAGATAAAAGCAAAGCTGCTCTGTTTAAAATAGGAAAAAGAATGTCACTTGCTTCTCCTGCTGCCCCCTCTACTCTATGGGACTCGGAAGCCCTACCAAAGCAGGGTTTAATACAATACCCAAATCCTTTGGTAACTCCAAAACATCTACATTGTCTGGTTCCCAACTCCTCCGCCAGTATCACTCTTTCTCTACATTCCCAACACTGATGCCTACAGGTCTTTAGCTCTCCCAGGCCTAATGTTCATAGAATGAATGCATTACGGCATGACTAAGTGTAAATGAATGAGGGGAGTATGTACATGAAAAGAAAGATATGATGTGAGACCTGCTCTCAAAAACTTTGGTCAACAGAAAAAATAAGAACATGTTAGGAAAATGGTGAGTAGTCCACTGAGTGGAAGCCTGTTTACAAAAGCAATCACCATCCAGAGAACACCTTTAGGGAGGAAGTGGCCCTTGCAGTTTCTCAAAGGATGAGTTAGGGTTGTGTAGGTAGATGGAAAGCTGTGTAGGAGAATCAGTCATGCCCTTTTGTGGTCAGGCAGGCGACAGCCTGGCAGGAAGGAAGGGCTGGCCCTGGGGAGGAATAGGATCTATATGTGGGCAGATAAGCTGGGGCCAAGCAATGAAGGGCATTTCAAATCAGGGAGCAGAACTGGGTGTGATCTGTTTTGCAGGCGAACCATCGTTCATTCTTATGTAGGGGTGTGACATGATGAAAGTGGTAACTTGAGATCTTGAGAAGAATAACGTGAATCAAATCATAGACTAAGAAAATTAGCCTAGCCGTGTTATGCTGACGAAAGAGAGTAGCTCGAAGGCTGCTTTAATAATGAGTGAGCTCCCGTCTTCCTTGCTGAGAAAGAGATGTATATGCCTCCACTCCAATTCAGAGACTCCTACGTAATTTGCAGCAGATGCTGACATGGGTGCTTGTGGCCCTTGTGAAGATGAAAGCAACCTGGTGTTGGGCTTAAAAACAAGTTCGGATGTTTGCAAACAAGTACATTTGGGGAAATAGGAAAGACAGAAATGAAGAGTTCTCACTGTTTTACAAACTCAGTGACAGTGCCTTGATCAATTTTATTTTTAAACTCCATTGGCGTACTCAAAGTTGTGGCAATGTTCTATTTTATCAACTTCGATTTTTAAAACTTGCAATTATAAATGTGTTGGTTTCTGCACCTGTTTCCCGGTAGTGGTAGGGGTCAAGGGTAGTTTCCATCTTTAGGTTGGTAATCCTTTTCACCCTTCCTTCAACTTCAGACTCACAAGGACGTGCGGATATGTCTTCCTTGTATGTAACACCTCCAGGGCCTAGCTCAGTGCTCTGAACACAACGACTAGTAAGTGGATACATGGATCTTGAAGCCCTCAGACCATATTTCCAGCAGGACTCTTTCTTTGCAAAGGTTCCTAGCTTTCTTGCTTAGCTGCCTGTGCTTCATCCTGTTTGAAGAAGGGGTTAGAAACTGCTTTTGGTTGTTTTCTTCACTTTCACATCATCAGTGATGGATTACCATCCCCTTGTCATGTCTTTTCATTACTTGTTTTTTCCCATCCTGTTTTGCTTTTGGGGCTCATCTGCTTTATTGCCATCTTCATTTAGAAGGGAAAGGACTGCATTAAAGGAAAAATGGAATCAACAAGTTTAATATATTAATCAGACAAATTCCTAAAGTGCTTTTCTGTAAGGCAGAATTTGCACAGAAATTCACATTCATTAGGCGAAAGACAGAGCGTGTCAAGGCAGTTGCAGGTTTAATAGAGAGGTCAGACCCTTCTCTCTCTGTCATTCCTACTGAAGACATCATTAGAGCTACAGTAAAATAAGAGAATGTCACAGA
This sequence comes from Aselliscus stoliczkanus, assembly GCA_033961575.1. Taxonomy (NCBI): domain Eukaryota; kingdom Metazoa; phylum Chordata; class Mammalia; order Chiroptera; family Hipposideridae; genus Aselliscus; species Aselliscus stoliczkanus. The sequence goes on from CM066728.1 coordinate 47,553,790, forward strand.
ATGTCAGCCTAGTCATAGTGCAACCGTTCTTTTTTCATTAGTGACTCAGCTGGTTGCTATGGCAACCCCACTCTAGTATCAAGGATACTGAGGGTGATGCTTTCCGCCTCTATTTTCAGTTAGAATAAATTGTGCTCCCACCTCATGGGCTCCTGCCATGATATTTATATTTGGGTCATGATAATAAAGCCAGCTGGGAATATGTCTGTTGAAATGCTAGCCAGACAGACAGTGCTTCCCACTAACAGGGAGAGTGAATATAGGATTTCTAGGTTTGATTTGCGCACCAATTACCCTGTGGGAGGACGGGTATTCCCTTCTCCCCTGTCCATCTTGCTAGGAGATTGCAGACCTCTCGTGTACTTACTTGTCCTGTACACTCTCTAGGCTGGCTGGCTCCAGAAAAACCAGGCGGTCTATTTTTAATGCCCCTCCCTGACTCACCCAGTGGTCCACCTATTTAAGTGCTTCCTTCTGAGTGGGCTCAATACCATTCATTCATTCATTCATTCACTCACTCATTTGTTAATTTAAGAGTGATTATAATGGGCCAAGCATCGTGTTAAACAGTACATTTAGCTGCTGGTTTGTATTCTAGCTATTCACAATAGCTAGAGGGATGGGTCCTGAAGGGAGGGGAGAAATGTGTACTAAAAATGCTTACAATACCATGTGATGCATGTTTTCACGGAGGTATGGATATCATGTGAAAGTTCAGAGGAAGGAGAGAGTAACTGCTTGGGTGAGTGGGTAGGTACTTCACCTGGAAGGTGCTGCTTAGCTTGGAGTCTTAGCAAATGTGTTCCCTAGTTGAATGCCTCGCTGATTCAGAGCTGCAGTTAGCCTGAAGAACTTTCATTACAGTGGAGTGTTATCTGGTGGAAAGCTTGCTTTAAATATGTATTCATATCCTCTTGAACTCAGAATATTTTCTGGCCACTAGGATGGGGCTCTGTTTAAAAAAGGAAAAAAAATCTGGAAAACAAAGCAAGCTTCATAAGATAGTCTTTGGAATCAGAATAGGCCCACGTGAAAAAGTCAGTTGGAAGATCTTTTGGTTGGTTCACCTTTTCCCTGGAACTGATATATTGTGAGAGGCATCCATCATATCTCTGAAGCAAACCAAGAAAAAGATACTGAACGTAAGTGTTCTAGGCTCCCTATAGCTGGTAGGGCATAGAAGGATTCCTCACTGCAAGGGTTGCCTATAAAACTAAGGTATTTGGTGGCTCTGTGAGATTAATAAAATCCTAGCTCACTCTTGCATGTCAATACTGTTCAGAAGCAGAGGCCATAGCCAAATGAAGCCATTATGTGGAAGACAGCGTTATTTACGAATGTATCACGAAACAGGGCCCCTTGTGGGATCAAAATCATAACTATAATGGTCTGGGAATGTCCTTTCCCACTGAGCCTGCGTCACTACACAGCTCAGAAATTCAAGCAACACTTTCTAAGATGAATGCTCTCTGCAGCCTGCTGACAGCACAGCGTGTTACCAACACGGTCAGCGAAGTGCCGAGAAACCAGATCAGGAGACAGGCCTGTGTAGGCTCAAGAGGACTCACCAAGTTGAACAGGGAGGGCAGACCTGCTATGGAGCTGAGGCTCCTCGCCAAACTGTGCTTCTTAAAATCCAGTTAATGGAATCCAGTAATTACAGCAGCAAGCATCACTAGTATAACCTAATCTTTAAAATATTTTTATAAAAAACACATATCTTTGTATAGGTAATACATATATGGTACAAAATTTTAAAAATATCTAAATGTAGACACAGTTCAAGGATGCCTCACCCCACTCCAATACTTCAATGTTCCCTTCCTTGGAGAAAGCCACCATCACCAATTTCTTGTATCTCCTTCCAGGGTTGTCATGCTTATAGAAACAAACAAATATTTATGGATACAGTATAATACTATGCACACTTTCTGCACTTTGATTTTTTCACTTAAAAAAAATATTCTTTGGACAATCATTCCACATTCTAAATGAGCCACCTGCTTTTTTTTTTTTTTTAAATGAGCCACATTGAATGGATTCCATTGAATGGTAATATCATACGCATTTAACCAGTCCCATCTTAATGGACACTATCTTAGTCTATTCAGGCTGCTATAACAAAAGATCACAGACTGGGCAGCTTATAAACAACAGAAATGTATTTCTCACAGATCTGGAGTCTGGAAGTCCAAGGTCAGGATGACAGCATGGCTGAGTGAGGACCTTCCTCTCGGTCAGAGCAGAGGCACCTTTTTGTTGTGTCTTCATATGGTGGAAGGGGTGAGGGATCTCTGAAGGCTTTCTTCTATATGACTAAAATCATCCCATTCATGAAAACTCATCCTCATCACCTCAGCACCTTCTAAAGACCCTATCTCCTAATACCATCATCTTTGGGGATTAGGGTTTCAACATATGAATTTTGGAGGGACACAAACATTCAGACCATCGCAGACACTAAAGGTAGTTTTTTAATCTTTTGCTATCACGAAAACAGTGCAGTGAGTGGAAATATAGCAAAATTAGTAGAAATGCAAGTACTGAATGAAGATTGTGTGTACATGTACTTTTAATAATTTTGCAAGACTGTCTATGATTAAAATTGTATCATATTTTACTCCCACCCAATATGTATGAGAGTTTGTTTCCCACATTCTTACTAGCACAATATGTTATATAACTTTTTGCTCAGTGCATCAGTTTGAGAGGCAAAAGAACTTGCGTTTCGTTGTAGTTTTAATTTATATTTCCCTTATGATGAGCATTTTTCATATACTGCAGAAGCATTTGTATCATTTTTTTCTATGAAATACCTGTCATGTAATTTTGCAAATAATTTAATAGTTTATTGATCTCTTTCTTACTGACTTGTCTGCAATATAAGTTGCAAACATTTTTATCAGTTGTAATTTCTCCTTTGACTTTCCATATTTTGCCCTGTAGTTTGTGTGTGTGTGTGTGTGTGTGTGTGTGCATGTGTGCATGTGTGTGTAGAAAAATTGTTGTTAATGATGTCTAAGTTTTCTATTATATTTAAGAAGACTTTTCCACTCTGATATTTTACATATATATTATTCCCATATGTTTTTATATCTTAACTTTTAAAACATTTAAATTGTGATCCACCTAGAATTTTCGTATAAAAATTAAAGTACGGATCTAGCTCAGTTTATTTTTGTACATGGCCCTTCTGTTTTTTTTCACCACCAATGTTGAATAATCCATTTCCTCCCACTTATTTGAAATGCCTAATTTTTCATATACCAAGTGCCGGAATGCATTTATGTCTGTTTTGGTGTTTTGGGTCTGTTCCATTGACTTGTGTGTGTATTCATGTGCTAGTAGCACAGAATGTTATCTTTTGTATTTGTCCATTATTAAAGTCAGCCATCCTTCATTGCCCTGCCAGTGATAGGGAAGCTGGCTTCTGGAAGTGTTTCTCCCCTTGCCAGTAGAGGGTGCTTGAGAGTCACTGCAGGAGGAAGGCGCTTTTCTTCCTGGTTCCTTGTAATTTTCTTGGCTTTCTTGCAGCAGCTATTAATTAGCACACAGGTCACCCAGTGATGCTTACCTTCAAGCTTGCCTTGCCTGGTCTGTGGCTCCCTGTCCACCATTCTTAACCTGCTAATGTCCTGCTGGCATGGCTTCCTTGGTCGGTTTCCCACCTACCAGCTTCAGCCTGCTCTGATACTCCAGTAGAGAAATTTCTACTTACCAGTCCTGACTCACAGTTCCCTGCCCTGACGATTAGGCTGGCTGCCAGCTGTGAACTAGCTCTGGCCTGGGGAAAACTCAGGGCCAGAGCAGAGACATACTTATGCTATATTCATACTAATTGGTTTTTTTTTGTTATTGATTTGAAATTCAAATTTAACTGGACATCTTTTGTTTGCTCTGTTTTTGCCAAATCTGGCAATCCTACTCAGAATTGACTCCCTTGACTGAGGCATTGAAAATAAATTAGAGAGAGGAGTACCTGTATCTATAAAAACCCTATGACTGTTCACCTTTGTGGACAGGATGTGGTCATAGAAGATTTTACCACTGAAATGGGTTCCCTAATTTCAATGGGGATGATGAGGACCCAGAGTAGCAGAGGCCAGTGGCAGCACTTAAGCCCCAGGCTAGGAAGCTGTATCTATCATAAAGGACAATAGAGAAGCACAGCAACCGAATGCCTTGTCCCTTAGGACCTTTGGTGGTAGCTAACTGATCACAGAGTCCCTAGTGCCCTAAATGAACAATCTACTAGAGTATTGGTTGATCAATATAACATAAAAAATTTTAGCTATGGTTGTCAAAAATCTGACTTGAGTAACCACGTTAGAGAATCATAGCTTTGCATTCAGTTTCTAGACTTGAGTTAATTCATATACCCCAAATCCCTTGATTGGAGGGGAGTCTGTGTCTCTTGTCTTGTTAATGATTGGAAGTATATAATGTAAATCTTTCTCCAAGAGTTTCCCCAAAGTTTTTAGAGTGATTGTACATTGACTAAAAGGGAATTCCTAGATCTTTGGGGGATTACTACACACTGGCAATGAATTGATTAATTTCTGGGGTCTCCAAAAGCAATTAAACCCATCAATCAAAGCGGGGGCTATGGTTGCAGGTAATAGGTAGAGTCTTAAGTCTGACTAACAGTGGACCAAGTTGGTCCAAGGGTCCACCTTGTGTTTATTTCCCCAGTTCTTAAATATGTAATTGGAATGGACGTATGTGCAGCTAGCAACTTGTAGAATTCCTGCATTATATCTCAGACCCTGGAACTACCTTCTACTTCTTACCAATAACATATGGTATCTTCAGGGAAACTACTGAGATTCACACCATCAGAGACATAAAAGAAGTAGGGGTAGTGACCTAAAATAACCCCATGTGACTCACCCATTTCATTTGTGCAGAAATCAGATGGATTTTAGAGAATGACTGTGGACTCTAAACTTAGTCAGAGGGTGACTCTAATTGCAGTTGCTATCCCAGATGTAATGTCCTCCCTGTATCAAATCAATATGGTTCCTGGAACGTGGTTTCTAGCTTCAACCTGTCAAATGAATTTTACTCCCTTGAAATTTGCAAGGACCACCTGGAGCAGTTTGCTTTTACTTGGTATGGCATGGTTCCCTTTCATAGCCTTGCCTTTGGACTATGTCAGTTCTCCTGCTCTTTGTTATAATATGTCTGGAGAGATCTTGATTATCCTGATATTCCACAAAACATATTATTCCACTACATTGGCGTCATCATGCTAATTGGGTCTGATAAGCAGGAAATAATAAGTGCTTCAGATGACTTAGAAAGAAATGAGAACTAGAGAGTGAGAGATGTACCCCACAACAAGTCAGGAGCCTATTCAGTGAAATTTCTGAGAGTTCACTCATCTTGGAAGTGTTAAGGTATCTGCTTCAAGATGAAAGATTAGTTGCTGCACCTTATATTCCTGCTACAAAAGAGAGGTGTGATACTTGATGGGCTTTTTGGATTTGGGAGGAAATACATGCCACATTTGAGTGTGCTGCTTTGATCCATCTAGATGGATCAAAGCAGCACACTACTCTGCTACCTGAGCCATTTGATCCATCAGATCCACTAATACTCATAATGTATATGGCAAAGAGTGATACAATATGGGCCTTCTGGCAAGTACGAGTAAGAAAATTATAGTGAAGACCTCTAGGTTTTTGGAGCAAATTTTATCAGATAACTATTTCCATTCTGATAAACAAGCTCTGGCTTTCTACTATATGAGACAGAATCCCTGACAACATGGCCTGAGCTTTCCACCATGAGCTGTGTGTGACTTACCTAGTCTTAAGGTTGAGTATTCACAGAGGCAATCCATCAAGTGGAAATGGAATATGAGAGATCAAGCTCAGGAAGATTCAAGTAAGCTGGCCAATTGGCTCAGGAAACTTTAACACTGGCGCATCGTTCTTTCCCTCAATTCATGACTTGGACACCTGGAATGTTCCTAATGACCAACTATCTGAAGAAGAAAACATATCCTGGTTTAGAGATGAGTCTGCACATTATGTTGATATGACCTGAAAGTGGACAGCTGCAGTAAGTCCTATAGCCGCTCTCAGAGGTAATCTTGAAGGACACTAGTAAAGCAGTGGACAGAATTATAAGTGGTACATTTAGTTGTCCATTTCTTCAACAGTTAGAAATGGCCAGGAAAATGGATGTGTTCATAGGCAGTTGCTAACTGTTTGGCTGAACTGTCAGCAATCTGGAAGGAAAAAAGATTGGGAGATTGGTAACAAAGAAGCCTGGGGAAGAGATATGTAGCTGGAATAAAGATAATGAATGGGCACAAATGGTGAAGATATTTGTGTCCCAAGTAAATAGTTGTCAAAGGGCATTTACTTCAGAGGAGGTGCTTAATAATCAGGTGAAGAAAATGACATACCCTTCATGTCAGTCAACCTTATTCCTCAGCCACGTCCATGCTCGTTCAATAGGCCTATGAGATATGTGGCATGGTGGCATGCATAGAGGCTATGAGCTTAAAACTATGGACTTCCTCTTACTCAGGCTGACCTGCCTAACACTACTACTGACTAGGATGTGTGATATACAGTTGGCAAGTAAACATATGGAAAGACACGCAACGTCATTTGTCATTAGGGAGTGGCAAGTTAAAAGAGCCATTAGGTACCACTACACACCTATTAGAATGGTTGAAATCCAAAAACTGACAATATCAAATGCTGGTGATGATGTAGAGCAATAAGAACTCTCATTCACTGCTGACAGGAATGCACAATGCAGCCCACTGTGGGAGACAGTTTGACAGTTTCTTTAAAAAATTAAACATATTGTGCAGCAATTACACTCCTAGGTTGAGAATACAACAAATGTATTCATAACTGCCCCAAACTGAGAGCAACCAAGATGCCCGTCAATAGATGAATGGATAAACTGGTACGTCCAAACAAGGGACTATTATTCAGCAATATAATTCAGAAATTATCTGTCAAGCCATAAAAAGACATAGAAGAACCTTAAATGATATGGCTACATAAAAGAAACCATTCTGAAATGGATATATACTGTATGATACCAATTATATGACACTCTGGAAAAGGCAGAACTATAGAGACAATAAAAAATAAATAGATAAGTAAATAAATAAATAAAATCGCTGGTTGCCAGGGGTTTGGAGGTAGAGAGAAGGATAAATAGTTGAAACAGAGGGGATTTTCAGGGCAGTGCAACTATTCTTCATGATGCTGTAATGGTGGATAAATGATATTATATGCTTGTTAAACTTATAATTTTACAGCACAAGGAGCAAACCTTAATCTATACACATGAAAAAATCATTTAGGAAGTCAGGGGACCCCAGAGAGAATGCAGACTGTGACAAGAGTATTTAAGTGTATTACATATGTATGAAACAACCTCAGTAAAAGTAAAAGAAAAGGGGCTGACCTAAGTAACTTTGGAAGTGAATGGAATTTGAAAGACTAAATGCAAAAACAACTGCACATAAGTACTGACCAGTTAATAAAGTTTTTTTCCCATGGTGGTATGGATTCACAATATTGCTATATGTGTATACTGGAATTGAAAACTAAGTAAATGGATGGAAAATGGTGGGATCCAGGTTTTTCACTGTTGGGGTAGAAATATACAGATTGGCAAGGGGAGAAGGCTAGAATGATCCATATGGTAATGGACAGAGTTGTTGACATCAGTAAGAACTCATATTTAATTTAATGTAGATACAGATGATTACATATAAATTTATAGATATGTATATCTATAAATAGAAAACATAATAGAAAACAAGGTGGTAGATTTAAACCCAAAGATGTCAATATTAACATTAAATGTAAATGGTGTAAATACACCAATTAAAGGCAGAGATGGTCAGATTGTATAAAAAAGGAAGACCAAAGTTTTACTACAAAGACATAAGCAGGTTAAAAGGAAAAGGATGGAAAATGATGTATTAATACTAATCACCAGAAAGCTGGAATGGCGATATTAATATCAATGTACATTTCAGAGCAAAGGATGTTACTCAGGATAAATAGCATCACTTCATAATGATAAAGGGGTCAGTTATCAATAATATATACAAGTTTAGACATTTAAGAACCTAATAACAGAATATAAGCTGTCACATTTCACTTTTGCACTTTCAAACAGTTGGCATTATATAAGGATTGACAGTCCATTCAAACAGGCTTAAGTTTATTATCCTAAGACTTTGACTCTCAACTTTTGCTGGTTTTCTCAGCCATTCGATGTCACAGTTTTGAACACCATGAGTCAGTCCTGACGAATTTCAAAAAGGGTAATATTTTGACATATGCTGTGATAGTTTTCATACATATTTTATGAGAATACACAAATAAGAGAGAACAAAGTCTGCATATACTTCAACTGCCAATGTTAATGGTTGATGGGGTCATCATAGCATGATGATTATAATGAAATTCTGTGGCCTTCTTCATATAAAATTCAGAATGAGTTGGGGTCATCATATTGACCAAATATGAAGAGCTTCCTCTTAGGGTGATATGACAGCAGCAGAACCATTAAAATCAGTGCTTCTATGAGTCACTTGATATTGATTTTTTTTTATCTTCACTTCCTGAAAAAAAAAAAATGTTTAAGCTCCAAACCGCCAGAGTGCAGTAATCTGATATTTCTACCCAACAGTGTGAAACAGAGACAGAATCCCAAAGGTCATTCCATTTCTGACCAGAAGACCATAGAGCTGAGTGAAATATGGGGTCCTCCATATGACTGATGAGGCAGTATTTCAATATCACAGTTTTTGCTTATTTTGATTTTAAAAGACAAATATAGCTAAGGTCAAGGTTTGTCCAGGACCATTTTTCAGTTAGTTTTCACACTGATACCAGTTATATTATCAATTAATAAATCATGAGATATTCCAAAGTTTTATAATATTTTCCAATGCTTTTCAGCATATACTTTTTTGGCCCAGTGTTTGTTATTAGTAATCAACATGTTTTTAAATGATTTTCAAAGCAAATAGGTTTCCAAAAGATTTGCAGCCATTATCTTTTCTAACAGATGAATATAGAAGAGGAATTCTCCTTCTATAAATAGCCATGATATAATTATCACATCTATACATCCTTATATAGTTTTATATCTGTATCAATTACCATTTACTGACCTACTTTCCTAAATGCTTCAAATTCACTGGTAATAGTTCTCTTCAAAGGGTCCATGCCTAGAACCTGACATGGGTCTTGATAACCTCTATGATTGAAAGGAAGCTACTCACTGTAAGGCTTGAAGGATACCAGGTTAGTTTAATGAAGTATTTTTCTTTTGGGGTCGGTTGCTTAACCAGTGTTTGCTTTGTGTGTAGGTTATGTGATCTAAATGGGGTTTTCAGTTGGCTGAGGGGGAGAACCAAGAAAGCCTGTTTGCTAGAGGGACTGAGAAGAGAGAGAAGTCAAGTGGGACATGGGGCTGGAAGAGTGGAAACTGCTGTAGGAAGTTATTGTAGGGGAAGAGCTAAGATGATCAGTGTGGACTTGAAAGAAGCTTTTGCTACATGGTGTGCAACATATTGGGTTGTCGGAAAAGTCATGATGTATTTTTTTCTATGTTTTTCATTGCAAAAATGTGTCATTACTTTTCCAATAATCCAGTAATTTCCTCCTCCTCTAAACAACATTAGCAAACATATATGTTAGACATTTACAGTTTTGATGGGAGAAGGGTACTGAGATTGGCCTCAGAGAGAAAGAAGCATGGCCCAAGGGACTCAGTGACAATCTGATAACACCTGGAAGAGGCACCTCCAAAAAAAGGAAGACAAAGTCATCTATCTTCTGCTGCTACTCTTTCCTTTTCCTGCTGCTTCCAAGATGGCAGAGTCCATAGGTAACACAGAGGAAGGAAAAATGGGATGAGGTGACCCTCTTTGGGGAGGAAATGATGAGTCATTTGCCATGAGAGTTGAAAAGATTAGGAATTTTTTTTATTTTCTTTTTACTCTTCCTGTGTTGCTCACAGAATTATAATAACTGAAGTATTTTAGTTCTCATCTCAAAGCTATCGATGGCTCATCATACACATATGTGACTCTAGCAATACAAATTAGTTGGCTTTTAAAAATCATAACACAATTGAAGGGGAACAGAGAGTACTTGGAAAGCTTAAATGGGGACAGGATGGCTTGCATATTGTTTCAACTAGAGAAACATGTATTCAGACATTTTTATAAAATCTGCTGAAAAGAGGTAGGTTGGTTTTAAATCTTTTGATAAAGAAGCCAGTTCAAATCTAGTTGCGAGAGGGACTTTGGGGGAAGTGAAGCACAGTGGCTGATTCAGGTTAAGGGCGTATGGGACAGAGCTCAGGAGGGGTAGGCTGCAATCTGGCATGAAGCCAATATGTCAGTCAGTGGTCAGGGAACATTTGACTAGTCTAGCCACTATATTGAAAACTTCTCTTCCTTGGAAACAGGCTCCAGCTCTTTGTCATAGCTGTATTTCCCTAAGACCTTACATTATGTGCTCAGTTCGAGCACTGGGTAGATTTAAATTGCATGAGAGTTAGATTTCCATGTTCTCATGGAAGAAGATAGGTTGCTCTAATAACTTTTATCAAGGCGAATGGGATTATAAATTACCTTCACAGCTCCATATCTAATTTATAGACATGACAGATCATTATATTTTTACTCACTTCTTCCTTTCTACAAATAATGCTACTATTGTTAGAAACATCCCTCCATCAAAAGGTCAAACCCTTACTTATCTAGCTATTCCTGGGGCATTATCCCAAATTATTGTTAGGATTTCGTATCCTTTATGATGTTGCACAGATCTGATATGACAGCTCAAAAAAAAAAAAAGATCGCTTTGAGATATGTGATGACCATATAGAAGGAAAAATGTATAAGTACTCATGTAATCAATGGATTTTCCTCAAATCTCATACCTGTGCTTTACTTTCTTCTTTGCCCCTTTGATAATTCCCTCTCCTTACTCTCTTTTTATTCACTGTTAATCCACTACAGTCTGGTTTATAGCCCCATCACTCCTCTAATACTGTTCTTGCTCTCATGTGGCCGAATTCAAAAGACATGTCTATAACCTCATCTATCGAACCTCTCTCTGGCATTGGATTCTGTTGATGGTCCACCCTTCTCTTCCTCCTCCTTTAAAAAAAAATCTTAAATATTGAATATATGGTTAAAATGTGTACATGTACAAAAGGGCCATCATTAAAAAAAAACAAAAAACAGTCCATGCAGTTGTCAGGTTTAACAAATAAAAATATAGGACACCCAGTTAAATTTGAATTTCAGATAAACAGCAAATACTTTTCTGTATAAGTATGTTCTCAATATTGCATGGGCATAGTTATACTAAAAAAGTATTCATTGTTTATCTGAAATTCAATTTAATTGGGTGTCCTGTATGTTATCTAACTCATGCCACTCTGACCCATGCCTTATCCTGCTGCCCAGAAGCAATAATTTCTAATTTTTATAAGATGTTTCTTCGGATAGTTAGCTCCATGTTTCTAAACAGTACTTTTAAATTTCCTGATTTTTTGATGTTATCTTTTGCTTCTGTGATAATAACTGAGGATTTAGTTCCCTTGCATAATTCCCATTCCTCTCATTTCAGCATTCTCTCAATAAAATTACACTTGCTTTGTTAATTGTTATTTCCTTATAACAACTGGTAAAATGCCAACACTTTTCAATTCTTATTCCATGTACTATAGGTAACATCTTTTGACTATTTGTAAAGGGAGGGAATTAGTGCTTCTGCCATATTTTTTCTCTCTTCTTCCCAAGTCAACATCCCACTTTCTGCTTTCTGCACTTGCTCTATTGAATCAACAAGGTTAATACTATTGACCATCTGTTCTGTAACAATAATTTGGCTGATAAATTGATTCTAAAAATTGAAAATCAACAGTTTTTACATTATTGTCACTTTTCAAATATTGTTCACTGAAGAGCTAATGATTCCTATTGTGAATATTTTTTTTTAATGCTTCACCAAAACAGTACAAATAGCAGTTTCTTATAGGAATGTGGAATCTGGCATATCATTGCAGCCTTTATACTCTGTTATATTAAAATCTGTTGCTCTATCTCTTGCTTTGGAAAGTTCTTTTGCTCATGTATGATATTATAACATCATACACTGGTTATTTAGAAAATGCTGATTCAATGAGTTATGTAGATCTGCCAAATGTTCTCACATTTTATTTTACAATATCAAAAGATAACTTTTGTTACTATCACCCTTGATCTCATCAGGAAAATCTTTAAGTATGGTGAATCTATCAGGTTCATAGTAGTGGATACACATTTTCCAAAATTCTCATCTCTGTTTGGAAGTTTGTATTTTATCGGTGGCAATAAATACTGTCAGTTTTGTCAGTTTTTTATTTGAAGCAACACGCTCGTTTCATTCATTTTAGGAAATGTCTGCCCAAACTCCATGTGTGAACAACCATAGTTTGCCTATTTGTTGTTCAGTCAAGTAAAAATGGTGTTCCATGGCAAAAGCATCTAATTCAGCTCACAACTCAAAAGAGTTGCACAAGTGCTTATCCCCACAAATACCCTTATACTGGGGTAGACAGGATTATGCTCACTTGTTTGGATACACAGGATTTTGGAAAGACATGTACTCAGGGGCCACAATTAATAAAATTAATTGCTTCATTGATGGCATTCTTAAATGAAAAGTGGCATTTTGATTTTCATCAGTGTGCATGACAGAGACGAATTCAGTGCCTGCTAGAACTGATTGGTGCCGCCACATTGATTTATGCTACAGCATCATTGATTTTAACCACCATTGCTTATGCACAATCAGTATAAATGTCAAAGCCATCAAAATGGTATTTTATGTCTTAGTATCATTCTGAAAAGAGTTCTGATCTCCCAGGCTCTCTGTAAAGGTCTCTGTGTTTTTTCAGGGATCCTTGGAACCCAATTTGAGAGCCATTAATCTAGGCTCATCCTGGAGACTTTTCTTTGAGGACCTTCTAACTTTTTTCTCTCTCTGCTATTATATAATCCTGAAACTTCCCTTCTATCTATGGGTTGGATTACTGTTTTCTGGATCCCATGTCATGTTTTTGTTGTTGCTTACTCCCTGGTTTTATTGCAACATGAAGAAAGTTATTGGGTTGTTGGAAAAGGCATGTTTGCAACAGATGGCACTAGTTCGTTTTTGGAAGTATTACAGTCATTCACATCTATGTTATTGCTATGTCATTTGACAGCTGATAGTTCTAGCTTCATTCTAAAAAAATGAGCGATTTGGTTGAGTTTTGGAGATGTTACAATGAGTTGAAGATGGAAGACCAAACTGTGCATTTTTGCCATATTTTACTGTTTCACTTCCATAAAGGGAAGAATGTGCGGCAAGCTTGTGAAAAGTTGCATAAAGTTTATGGTGACAATGCTCTACCAGAACGTCAGTGCCAATGATGGTTTATGAAATTCCGTGCTGGTGATTTTGATCTCAATGACTCTCCTCGGTCAGGGAGGCCCAGAGAGGTTGATGACAACAAAATAAAGGCATTGATCGAGTCAAACCCACACTACACGATGAGAGATTGCAGAAACATTGAACATCCATCATTCAAGCATTCTTGACCACCTGAAGAAGCTGGGATATGTACGCAAGCTAGATATTTGGGTTCCACATGAACTCAAAGAAGTTCATTTGAAGGAGCAGATAAACATCTGCAATATGCTCATTAAATGTGAGGAAAATGATCCTTTTTTGAAGCGACTGATAACTAGTGATGAGAAGTAGATTGTTTACAACAATGTGATGCACAAATGGTCTTGGTCCCGACGTGATGATTCGCCTCAAACAACATCGAAAGCAGACATTCACCAGAGAAAGGTTATGCTCTTAGTGTGGTGGGATTTAAAAGGTGTTTTTTTTTTTTTCGAGCTTCTACCAAGGAACCAAGCAATCGATTTGAATGTATACTGTTGGCAATTGGGAATCCATCATCCAGAAATGTCCAGAGCTTGTTAATTATAAAGGAGTTGTGTTTCATTACGACAATGTGAGGCCACACACAAGTCTGATCACCTGTCAAAAATTATTGGAGCTTGCATGGGATGTGTTGCCACACCCACCATACTCCCCTGACCTTGTGCCATCAGATTTCTACTTGTTTCGCTCTCTTCAAAACTCCCTGTGTGGTATAACATTCAATTCAGATGAGGCTGTAAATCAGCACCTTGTTCAGTTTTTCACAAATAAAGACAGATCCTTCTATGAATGAGGAATTATGAAGCTCACTGAAAGATGGCAAAAGGTTATCAAACAAAACAGGCAATATATCATCAATTGACCTTTGCTCTTTATATAAATAAATGACCTTTGAAAAACATAGACAAAATAAGTCACGACTTTTCTGACAACCCAATATATGGGTGGTAAATTTTCTGAGTTCTTACATATATAAAATGTTTTCATTCTATCTTCACACATGATGATTTAGCTAATACGAAATTATAGTTTGAAAGTAACTTTCCCTCAGAACTTCATGTTACTCCATTACCTTCTAGCACATGGTGCTGCTATTGTATAGTCTGACAAGAAGGTGATTCTTGTTTCTTTATAAGGTGTTTTCTTTACCCCTCTCTTCAGATCATGTTTATATACTTGGTGTTGTGCCAACATGTGGGTCTTATTTTTGTTCATGTATCTTGAAAAGCCCTCATTAGGTCTTTTAAATTTATAGTCATGTATCTCAGTTGTTTGAGATATCCTCACATTATTTCTTTGATCATTATTCTCTATCATTTTTTTTTCTTTCTATGGCTGCCATTAGCCAGTTTTGGGGACACCTGAATATATTCTTTAGTTTTTTTCTACATTTGTAATTTTATTGTTAAACCATTGACTTTTCTACTTTTTGAGTAATTTTTCCATTTTGATTTGTAATCTTTCTATTGAATTTGTTATTTTTGGTAGTCATATTTTATTATTCAAGACATCTTTCCTATGTTTTGAATGTTCCTTTCTTGTTTTTAATTATTATTATTATTTTTATTATTTTTATTTTTTTTTATTTTTTGAGGACAGTGTCACTGGCCCTCATATGTGGGACCCAACCCGTGGCCGCTGGCTTCCGAAGCCAGCGCTTAGCCACCGCGCCACTCAGCCGGCCCAAGTGTTCCTTTCTTTATAATATCTTTTTCACGTGTTATGATACAATATTTCCTCAAGTCTCTTGGATGAGAAGTCAAGTTTTTTCTGTTCCATATATTACATTTTCACTTCCTCCAGTATCATTTTTACCTACTGATTTATCTTGATCACTTCCTTTCATGTTGGAGACTTTCTTTAAAATATATAGTAATCTCTGTCTATTCATATTTAAGAATAAGGCAATAAAAAGTTAATTGGGAGCTCTGTGTATAGGGACAGGCTTTGTCACCTCAAGATTTTACATTAAGGTACTTGTTAAGAAGGGAGACATTTATCCTAGGTAATTTCTAGAGCCAAAGGGTGTAGGCCTTCAATTTCTATAGAGGATTTTTTTTTCCCAGAGATTCAGAATGCAGGGGTGAGTATGGTGGGATATCAACAGTTATGTATCCTTCCTTTCAATCAATTACTCTGTAGTCATCCCCTAGTCTCATTTCTATTCTCTGTCATACCTGGTATACCCTGGGCTGCTCCAGGATTCTGAAGGGCAGATTGGGTCTCCCCTTAGCTTTTCTTCCCTGTGTGTTCTCTGAGCTGTGGCTTCTTCTATCATACTCAGTCACTCCTCCATCTTTTTGATACTCAAGAAATCAGTAAAATAATGGAAATAAAGCAACTGGTGGCTCTTCCTAGTATCTTTGTTGTAGATTTATTTATGTCTTCTTAAAAAATGTATTTTTTATTATTAAGGATCTTGGTATAGAAAAGGGAGAGAATATGTGCATCATTCCACCATCTTTAGCCAGTAACTCTCCCTCTTCTGTTGGCTGCCATGATATTCATTCTCCAAGTTTTCTTCTTCCTGGACTGACTCTTGCTGGCTCTTTCTCCTGTACTTCAGCTCCATGTCAGTGTTTCTCTTTTCTCTATACTCTCTTCCTAGATAATCTTGTCCACTGGATCATTTTTAAATGTTTCTCTACATGCTGATAGTTCCCTATTTTGTATCTCCCTCCCCGACCTTACTTCAGAACGCTAATCTCTTTATCCAATTGCCTTCTTGAAATCTCCAATGTTTCAGACACTTTATTTATTTATTTATTTATTTTTAGCTGAGCCATCCTGCCACCTGTTGGCAGCTCAACGGCAACTCAGCTCGGGCTGGCCTCGAACCACTGTTGCTCAGAGCTCTCAGACACTTTAAAATGATGGTTTCCAGTGTCCCTCCTCTCCAACTTCTTTCCCCTGTCCGGGAGGTGTCTATGCCTTCTGCAGGGCCTTTTCACATCCTGTTTCCTCTTCCTGGAATACTTACTGTTTTCTTCTCATCCTTAGATCTCTTCTCTGGGAAACCTTCCCTAATTTACCCTATGGAAGTTACTCCCTCCTTCCCCATTGTTATTCTGTCTCTTGGCACTCTATTATCAATTCTCATAGAACTTTTCAAATTGATTTTCTTCTCTCTCTTATTAGGTGGTGAGGTCCAGTGCAGGCAGGGACTGTGCTGTCATATTCATCACTGCTTTTCCAGTACTAACATAGTGCTTGACAAATAGGAGAAGCTTAACAAATATGTGTAAGATAGTGTTTAAAATGAGTCCTGAAATCTCAAAAAGGTCTCTTATAATCATCTGAAAACTGCCTTAAAGGGCCTGAAAAAATTATAACAGCTTATCTTATTGATTTTTTAAAAATTTTTTAAAACTTAATTCAAATGTGAAAATGTGGCTCCATTAAAACGTGACTATAATACTTATGAACAGGGTTTAGTCCAGAAAACAATACGGGTGCCTTTTAACTGGTATGTATAATTTCCTTTTTTTTTTTTAGCTGAGCCATCCTGCCACCTGTTGGCAGCTCAATGGCAACTCAGCTCGGGCTGGGCATCGAACCACCGTTGTTCAGAGCTCAGCTTGCACTCTTGAGTGAGCTCTTAACCAACTGAGCCACTCGGCTGGCCCTATAATTTCCTAAAGGACTCTTTATCTATAGGCTTATAACTCCAAATAAATTTTCTCTCAGTCTGTTCTTTTTATCCTTACTTGATCCAACTTTATGAAATTAATATGGTTTGTTTGATAAGGGCCAGGAATGTTTGGTTCAGAAATGAATTATGAATCATGACAGCACCTGAGAACACAGGCACAATCAAGAGGCAAGACATGTCTGCTAAAACCAGACAGCTCTCTCTATTTCACTCCTTGAAACCTGACAGATAAAATGTCACGAACTAGATCAGACGAGCCTAGAGGATCTCACTGTCAGGAGGAGCTGTATTCATCGGGGGTATATCAATTGTCCTGCTACAGATTCTTGGCTTGATTCCCAACACCCATTTTTTCAGGGAAGAAGCAGAAACACAAAACTGGTTGGGCCAAGAACCAAGCCCTGAAAACTGATAGAATAAGCTATTATGAATGACTTGTGGGTGTGATATTGTGCCCAGTCTAGTCATCACTACAAGAACCTTCTATTATCTCTTGGTACTAGAAATAATCACTTGGGCTAACCTTACAAATGGTATTAGCTATCAGAGGGAAAGAATATCATATATGCTGCAATTCTTGGTTTTAATGGAGAAATTCTTAGAAATGATCATTTTATCCATTTTTGAATTAACGTACATATTTGCTGCAGTACTAAGAGCTATCTCTGTGTAGTAACAGAAGCTTGTCTTATCGCATCAGTGGAAACTGATCGCCAGGGGAGAGTATCTGTCATGTGTCTCTCACCCTGGAAGACACTTGAAGCATTCGCACTCGTCTCCTGCAGGCAGCTCCTATCTTGTGGGGATGCTGCTGACAGGAAATCACCTTCATCTTGTAAATCCTTCCCCCTTCTCTCAGAGGCAGTGAAACATAACGTAGGAGGGGCCCACCCCAGGGGGTCACTGGTTGCTTGGAGAGGTGACTATTGACAGAGCCACTGGTGGGAAGGAAGTTGTGTTAATTAACTGGATCTGGCTCTGCAGCTCCTGGTCTCCTAAGCCCAGGATGACACCTGCCTCCATCCGGCTTGCTCTGGGTAAACTTAGAAACATTTCCTTAGGAGGAGGCTGAATAAGCTTGAGCTTGGAAGTCAGACTACCCAGATTTGAATACCAGGTCTGCTACTCCCTGGCTGTGAGACTTTACCAAGTTACTTAGCAGCCTCTCTGAGTCTTCATTTTCTCCTCTGGAAATGTGCATAATAAAATCGAAGACTCTCTCTGCAGATTTTTTTTTCGTAGTGATTAAATGAAAAAGCTCTTAAAACTGAAAATATAAAATGAGTGCTAAATAACTATGATTAGTTGTTGCGGCTATCCTCCCATCATTCCTCCTCTTCTTGGAATCGACCCCATTCTTATTTGGGTTTCCACACCCATCCCTAGAAGACCTTTATACTTTGGGTGAAGCTCTGGCTCAACCCCTCTGGCTTTAGACGTTGGGCACCTGGCTCAGCTCCAAACTAATCAGCATAGTCCTGCCGCCTTGCCATGGTTATTTGTCCTAGGGTGGGACAAATTCTATTTGTTCTATTTGTCCATAGAACCTAATCTAATTAAGTTCAATGAGACTTGTGATGATTGCTAGGGACTTCTGGGAAAGAAGTGTCCTTGCTTTTCAAGAGAGGTTTCAGAAGGGAGGTGTCATCATCATCATCATCATTATTACTGTTGTTATTATCGTGGATGACAATTCTAGGTTTTCTGGCGAGTCCTAACATTTGCCTTTTAACACCTGTTAGACCCCTGCGAAGGGAGGAGTCAACATTGAACACAAAATACACCAAAGGGATTTGCTGAACTTCTCCATGAGTGTAGGGGGCAGGGACAAGGTTAGAATCTCCACAGGATTCTGCACACATTAGACTCTCGGAGGTCAGGGACAAGGAGCAACTTCAGGGAGGGAGATCCAGAGTTGTGCCTCAAGAGCCTTTTGAAAATGTTCCATGAATTTTAATTACAAGAGGGAAGCGTGTTATGTGACATCAACAATCCTTAGAAAACAAGCTCTCCAAGGTCCTTACATTTCTTCAAATAGCATGGCCAGTACAGAGGGAAATACTCTGATGTCTTTTTACACGTTTCTAATAATGAAAGCAATGGCATCTTGGAGAATACATCAACTACAAAATTTGCTGTTTGAAACCCAGTTATGAAGTACTAATGCAGGTGCCAGAGAGCTGTATGTGGGCCAATTATGAGACACAGACCCATTTTCATTGTCAGAGATCAATTTCCACTCTCTCTCTCCTTTCACCCAGGAGCCAACGTTTCCTCTGGTTGAGAGAACTACCAAGGGGCAGTAAAAACAATAGCTGACAAATGTCTCCAGCCTCATGGTAGCAGTTGGGTTTATCCACCTTGGGAAGACAACCTTGGTATGCCAATTTTCAAAGCTTGCCAACCTTCGGAGTGAAGCACAGTAAAACTAACTGGCATTTATATTTTGTTTTATTGCTTGGTTTCCTGTAATGCTTATATTATTATTTAGCTTAACTAAGAGGTAACCAGGTCCAACATTTATTCTTGATTATCCAGAAACACCAGATTACAATTCATTGGCAAAGTGAAGACCTCCAAAAGCATAATCACATGGATAATATTTAAGTAAGGAAAGGGAAAGAATGTAATCAAGCCTAATTCTCAACAGCCTTTCGAAAATGCTTCATGAATTTTTAACTGCACGAGGGCAGAAACCTGCTTTATGACTCAACTGAAGAATGGATCCTCATAACCTACTGTTTTCATCTGAAGTTCAGGAAAAAAACATTATCTACTATATCATCAATAACACTGGGTTTCCCTTGGAGACTTGGTTCTGACCTTTAAATCTGTAACAAGTCCCACATTCAGGTAAAGAACCATGCTGAGCATCCCAACACCACCCACAAGTTTGTCAAGAGGAAAGCTCCTTCCTGGGTCTGATTTCTGAGTGACTCGGCTCCAACAGAAAAATCCTGGCTCATGAAGCCCAGCAGCCATGATAACCTGATGCAGGGTAGATGAAATGACAGGGTGTTTGAGCAATAGAACACACGTGTCATAGAATAGACCAAGTACTTGCCCTGAAGGAGTCTACAGCCTAAAAGTGACCACGTAAGACTAAATCAATGTGGGAAAACAGAACAAATGGTGAGCCAAGGAAGCAAGATGAGGAATTAGGATGAATCACTCTTCAGTGATCAATATCATTTCACTTAATTTTATCCTTGGCCCTCAGAGACAGGAAAGTTTGTAAAGGAAACTTCCACAAGATTTGAATCAAAACTCTTTATCCAAGATTATTGATACAGCCATTCTTTAAGACTACAATAAATTTTGTTGATCCTTGCTGTCGGATGAAGCTTCTCAGGGATGTTTGGTAGGCCCAACACAAAGCTTCCTGAGATCACTAGGAATCCCTTATCCAGAGCTTTGTAATGACTAAAACAGCCTGGCCATGGGATGCTGGCCATAGAAACTGTCCACTAGTGTTTTGTGAGGAATTAGAGCTTATAGAGAGACGCCATTGTTATTCCAACTGAGTCTAACCCTGAAGCAATCCACCTGAAAGCTTAAATGTACATTTTAAGGTAAATTTGATGTAAGTTGTCCATTGACAGAGACATAGGTGTACACTGAAATAGGAATAGGGTGTAATTTGTGCTCTGTAGCTTTCAAGTCTGGCTCTCTGACCCTCGTATCCCATGACCAATGTAATATCCTTTAATATATTTCTTTTCTCTGTCATCTAGCGAATATGAATTTTGTTCTCTGCAACTAAGAATCCCAGTGATATGATATCTATAGAGGTGAAAGAGGTAAAGGAATAAGATACTTGTAGATATTAACCTACAATTAAAAACTAGCTAAAAGATGTATAGGTACTAGAAATATATATTGTTGCCCTTGTGTTATTCTTCAATTCTATGTGTATTTACTTATTTAGATTTGAAGTGCCTCAAAAACAAGGACCTCACCTTTTCATCAAAGTATAGTCTTTAAGAACATATATTCTGCCACTAGACTGCCTGATAGAAATCTTAGCTTCACATTATCTGGCTGTGTTACCTTCTATAAGATACTTAACTTCTGTGTGTCTTCATTGGTAAAATGAAGATCATATTTTCATTTTCTGATAAGTGTTCAGATTCAATGTGACAATAACCCTAAAGGGCTTATCATAGTCCCTGTAATGTGATAAGACTTAATAAAGACAAGCTGTCATTATATTATAACCCTATAGAATTTATATAACCCTATAGACAATGACAGATAGTCAGTGTGAACAAAGGAGTGAAAGAGTGGCTGGAAATCACCTCCAATCCTGTAGTATTTTAGTAGCTGATGATACACACCCTCCTCATCCTCTGAATTTTGGGTTTTCCCTGAAGGTTTTTTCTTGCTCATTGATGGTGCAATGGTGAGCATAGAAACATTTCATACTGTCAACTTGATTTAATACCCCCCAGCCTTTTTACACAACTCACTCCAGCCATACTAATTGCCAGCTCCTTTTATACATCCTCCTTCCCAAATCTCCTCTATATCTGATTTCACACGAAAATCATTACAGGCCATGTTTATGCAAGTCTCCATGGTGACAATCCATTCTCTGGTCTCCACGGTGACATTTGCAAACACTTATAACCTCTCAAATTCATTTTGTTTGTTTATTTGAAAATGTCGACTGATTTGATTTATCATCCTAAGCCACGCATAACAACACAAATCTACATCTTTCCAGGAATAAAAAGGAAGGAAAGACAGAAAAGAGAATGAAGTAAAATAACATGTAGGCTGGTCTCATATGAGAATAGCCTCTAAAAACATACAAGGGGAAACCAAAATCAAATTTTTATCCTGTCCCTTAAATATATAAGGAATGACGTAATTAGCACTTAAACTTATTTTCAAGTTGTCTTTAATGATAGAACAACCAGAATCTCAATTAAAAAAAAGTGTGGGACAAACATCATTAGTCAATAATCAGACCTGAAAGTTAGACCTAAACTCAGGATGCCCAACCCTCCAGGACTGAGGGGTTTCCTGGCACATGGGATTTTAGTGCCAAAATCAGGACAGCCCTGGGCTTCCTAGTTTTCTTCACATTATTGAGAGGCTAAATAAAATCATTGCAGTGGCTCCTTCCAGCTTGAATGTTTCATGATTCTCCAAAGTGTAGCTAGATGTTGTCCCCAGGAGCACCCAAGTTCCCTGTGAGGATGGGATATTGTGCTGCATTTCCCAATTATAAATGCAGATTGGAAGTAACAGTGCATGTCTTTTGGAGCTAAGTATGCTGAGAAGTGACAGTCAAGCAACTGGTCAAGTTGTGAACTCTAACTGACTTAAAGCATATGCATTCTTCTTACTTGAGTTGTTAACCCAACATTTTCAGCATAGAAGGGAAATCTGTTTTGGGGGCAGTGGGCCAGAGAGAGTTCTATTTATTTTTCAAAGCAGCAGCATCATTTGGGGCACATCAATCACCCTGCCATTGCAAAACACCTCTGACCGCCAGAAAGAAACTCGCTGGCGTGCAGACCTCTACACTCTCCCAATTCTGAGAAATGAGAACGGATTTGTTAAAAGACACCAGGTCAGCTTATCTCTTAGCAAGAGGAAAAACATGTTAACAATATAGGGAATCATTCAGAACAAATCTCATTATTTCTTATCACACAACTGGAAGGTTCACGGTGTTATTTAGGAGTGTGGCAGATCAGTGAGCTGGGCAGAGGCGTTTTGAACAGAAGCAATGTGTTGGCGTTTCCATTTCGGTTCATGATATTTGTATGTATGCCCCTTGCAAGAATTTCTATGTGAAGAAAAAGAATTTCTTTTGCAGAAAGAATGTGTACAAGATTCTTTTTCCCCTGAAATGCATGCTAACCATCTTAGGAGGGGATTTCTTCCTCATAGACGATTCTTTTGCAACCTGGTGACTTTGAGGTGAAGTACTGCTGACTGACACAGTTTCTTCATTGATAGGCCTGGGTGTAGGATGCAGGTTTATTTATCTGTCTATGTTGAAGAATATTTATTTATAAAACTCCAATTATGTAATTGAGAAAGATTAAAGGAAAAAAGACCTCTTAACTATAAGGATTGTTCTTAGAAATCCTTTGGTCTTGTTGATCTCTGTTTAGTCCAATTCTATTTTTCCCAAAGCTTTTTAAAAAATTAATTTTACTAGTTTTTCTTCATGACTATAAAATCAATCCATTGCTAATTCTCTTCTGTAGCAGGATAGAGTGTGCTGCCACCTTTTTTTATTCCTCCCTGTTCTTGTCCTTAAAGGGAAGGGGATATCTTCTAGAACATGCAGACACTGAAGTCATGTTACAAGGTGTGATCAACATCAGCAAAAGGGTTTTGTTTATCTTATATGGGTGCTGTACGCTGAAGGATTTAAACCTCTGTCTTTGTTTTTTGGGGGGCTAGAAACAGACAAGCCTTGCTGGTCTTGATCACAAAGGGAGCACAGATGCCCTGAGGACAGGGAAGAGAGTACAAAGGGAAAAAGAACTTTTCAATGTAAACCCGTGGTCTGAAAGGAAATCTCTGTGGGAATAATGAATGAATGTTTTATCCATCCTTTGAACCCACTGCATGTTTGTGATCACCTATAAATAAATTTGGGTTCATTCTTGTAATGGATGATACCTGACAAATACAGGAAGGCGTGGCATTGTTGAACTACATACAGTACAGGAACTGGCCATGCCAAATGAAATAAAACAGGACCACTGCACCACTGAAGACAAATTATGTGCAGACCCAGCCTGCGCTGTTGGTTTACATGGTGTGGCCTGTCATGAAGAGGAACTTCAAGGGGACAGATGGGATCAAGCACTGAAATTTGCTCTATGGGCCTATAAGATGAGCAAATGGAGAATGTCTGCGAAGTAATTTGGAACCCTGCTTTCATATGAAGGCTTATCAGTATGATTCCACAAAAGATTCCTACAGAAGATGATGGAGAAATGAGGACTATGAACCTTTGTGTCATCCAACACACAATTTAAAGGAAGTTGAATTAGTCCTAGGCCAGGATGGAAAGTGTACATGTGGAATGCCAGAAATGATGGGAGGACTCATCACCCTCAGATCCAGCCTCCCACCCCCAGCATGCACATTCCAGAACCCTGATACAAGCAGCAGGGTAGCAGCAGGCTTCAGGTAACACAAGCTGATGATATGTGTGAAGGCTGTAGATCAAGTGCCAGAGGAAGATTTCAAATTGTTGATTGAACACATTTAGGAAATGCTCTAAGAATGGACTCTCTGAAGGACCAGAAAGCATAGGAAGGCTGTGGTGAGATCAGAGAGTCCCACCTCCTTCTTGGTCTACAAGGCAAAAGCTGAGGAGAAGGGTGCACGTTGGATTGTCTGCTGGCTCCAAGATGAGCATCTGATGGAGATGCAATTGCGAAGGGCATATGCAAATATTGGCTAGCAAAGAGAAGATGAGAGACCTTTGAGTTTTGTTTTCCAAAATTGATTCAGAAGATTCAGGAAAGGCTCCAATCTGGCTAGCAGAAGCTATAAATGGCTAGAATCTGCTGGCCGAACTGTGACGTTGATAGGCTTTAGGTTGTGGAGGTTTCGCTCTTCTGTCTACATGAATTCTGAAGGGAAACGTAACTAACAGTCAGACATTACTTTCAGCTGGGAGAAACAAAGATTTCCTCCCTTCTGCAAAATTCAGTGACTGTATCATTCAGGGTCCAGTCAGAAAACAGAAATAGGTCTAAAAGAGGTCATGTTATACAGCAATTTGTTACACAGATGATGAAAGAGGTGAGAAGCCACACTGGATCCAATGAGGAAACCTGTTGACTAGCAACTGGAGGAAAACCCTACTACTGCCAGACAGAGAGAGGAAGGGAGATGGTGATATTGGATCCCAGAGGCTGGGGCCACTTCACAGAAGGTGGACATTTCCCTGTAGAGAGAAGTCTGCCTGGTGTCAGACATCACTCACCCATTGCCCGAGTCTCTCCTGAAGCAGAAAGAAAGGAGAAGAAATGCTGTGGCTTTTCCCCTCCTCTTGTCTTCTGGTATTCAACCAGTGCCTCCTGTTAGCTGACTCTTTCAAGAAAGCAGAAAGCAAGGGAGCATGGGAAATATCATTCCCTGAAATATAGAGCAGAGTCAGAAAGGGCAGAAGTGAGTCTAGGAGAAAACAGAAATGTTCTCTGCACTATGGTTTAAACAAAAACACATAAAGAAAATCCGAAAGTAAGCTATCCCATGCTAATGTGGTGGCTCCAAGATATTAGCAGGAAGCCAAGCTTCTTTCAGTCCACCATGCTTAGTGTGTAGCTTTAAGTGTTAACATCGCTTTATGGTCTGAAATGACTATAGCTTCAGTTATCACATTCACCTTTTAGACAGGAAAAGGGATAGCTGGACAGAACATAAAGGGCTTTCCAGAAGCCATGCTCCAGGGCTGCCACTTATATCTAACTCTATTCCTGTCACTGACCTAGGCTTAAAAATGTTGTTTTTCAGCTGGTCAAATTGCCCTAGCATTCTGCCTTTAAGAAAAGGGAAGATCGGATATTGGGCAAACCATATGCAACCTTTGTCACAGATAAAGAAAGACTGGCATTTAAGAATGAGCAAAAAACAGGAAAGGGTGGCTGGGCAGCATCTCAGATACAAGCCCAAGTCTCATGACAGAGAAATCCAAGGCAGAGGAAAAAGGATGGGTAGAGCTAGGGGAGGAGCAGCGTTACAATTTTATACAGCACTGCTCAGAATTGGGTAGAAACCTGTAGAACGTATTGAACACTGAGTATTGTTTTGGTCAACTGCAAGTAAGGTTGGATTATCTTTCTGGTAACAGAATACCTTTCCAGGTATTCTGTTACATAAATGAAATAACACCATTTATTCATTCATTCATACATTTATTCATTCACTTATTATTTTAGCAATCACTTGGGCAGGCTCTGAACTACATACTGGGGTCACAGAAGTGAAGAGAGAAAGCCAGACCTGCTGTAATCAAGTGTACAGGAACCTTGGTGGTTCCTTAATCTCTGGCCTAAAGCTCAGAAATGAATAAGCTGTGAGCCATAGATATGATTTAGTTGCTCTGCAAAGTGTTAACTAATGCAGTATTTAGAAAAAATTCACACTGACTGATAGCTGTTAGAGTTCAATTGTGTTCCCTCTGAAAAATATATGTTGAAGTCCAATTCTCATTATCTTAGAATGCAACCTGATTTGGAAAGAGGGTGGTTGCAGTTGTAATTAGTTAAGATGAGGTCAGCTGGTAGGATGGGCCCCTAATTCAATGACTGGTGTCCTTTCAGAAGAAAAGAAGGGACACAGACCCAGGAAAGGAGAATACCATGTGACAGATGGAGGCTCAGATTAAAGGGATGCTGCTATAAGTGAAGCAAAGGCAAGAATTGCTGGCCAACACCAGAAACTAAGAAGAGTCAAGAAAGGGTTCTACCCAGAGTCTCAGAGGAAGCATGGCTCTGCTGACATCTTGATTTTGGACTTTTGCCTTTAGAACTGTGTGATAGAATAAATTTCTGTTTTTTTTTTTTTAATCACCCAGTTTGTGGCACTTAGTTACAGCAGCCCTAGAAAACTAAACATTAAAAACAAACAAACAAACAACAACAAACAAAACCAAGAACAAGACTATCGCCCAACCACCACGCCACTCAGCCGGCCCAAGAACAAGACTTTTGCATAAACTTTCAGATTTCCAGCTTCTCTTGGAAGAGAGGAGATCTGGCAACACTGCACCCAAACCTTATATGACAATAATGGTGCAGCTGAGTAACAGTTATATCAATTGGCTGGTTTATTTTTCTATGGCTCTTACAGAAACTTGTATTTGTACCCCCTGCATTATTTTCTGCTTGTGGTCACAGACTTATCTGATGGTCTTGACTTCTGAATTCTGTGTTGTCAAGGCCAACAGGTCTTTATCCAAGTGGAGATTTGGGTTCCCACCCTATTTAATATTAATATTTAATTTTAATTAATATTTAATATTGCTACCCCCACTCTATTACATGCTTTATTTTTCTCCATAGCTCTATCATCTATCTATCTATCTATCTATCTATCTATCTATCTATCTATCTATCTATCTATCTATCTATCTATCTATCTGCTACCTCTCTACCATCTACCTATCTATCATCTACCTATTTTAGCTTCTTTACTTTTTATCCTCTGTCTCCTCCCAATAAAATATATGTTCCCCAAGGGCAGGCATTGTCTGTTTTGTTCACTGTGGTTGCTCCAATGCCTACAGCACTGCCTTGCCTAAGCATAAAGAAACTGTAGGATGTAAAAGCTGCAATAAATCCCAGAAATCAACGAATTCAACCCTCACCTTTTTTCAGCCCTGGAGGAAACTAACCAGGCCAAGAGAGAGGGCATGATTTGACAAAGGTCATACAACCAATTAGTAGCCGAGTGAGTCTGGATCAGAACCATGTTTCTGCCCCCCAGTCCAATGATGGCTCTGTGGTCCCAGCCTGCCTCCCTGCTCACATAGTCATAGCATTTGGATTTTAAGTACAGAAGTATCAAAATAATAATAAAGAAATGATAGCTTTTATGTATTCCATCTAATTATTTATCTGCTAAATGCTTTCAGAACAAAACTGGAAAAAAAAACTTTTTTGTTTCTGATATCTGAAAAGGTGACAATAGATTTACTGCCTCCTTCATGATTATTCATAATGTTTAATTGTTATGGTTTAGTAAATGCTCTTTTGATTTCAGCTTTAGAAGAAACCACAACTGATTTCTGATAGCTATATTCTGTGTCTCTTGTTAATGAGATAGTAAAAAAATAAAACTACATTTCTACCCACAAGGTTTGAAATATAATATAATGCTAGAAAGTCAAATGATGGTTTTTGTAAATCCAACCTTTATAGGAAAGTTCAGTCTAGTGGTTGAAAAGAGAATTCCAAGTGAAAATGAAGCTAGCATGTATTCTATATGTCATTCATTCATTCATTCATTCATTCAACACAAATGTAATGATGTCCTACTATGTGCCAGATCTTTCTGATGACTAAAACCAGATAAAGTACCTGTCCAGCAGAGTTTATGTTTTAGAGCCATGTTTTCCAAAATTGCCTAATGGGAGTGGTCTCCTTGGGGGTGAGAGGCACTTACAAAACATGCAGATTCCTAGTCTCCACCTTACATTTACAGAATCGGAATCTCAAGGAAAGAATCAGGAATCAAGCATTCAAATTAATTTTTATCAGGCAAGTTTCAGAAATAGTTTTTGTGGGAGTTATTGACATTGATCAAGTATTTACACTAACACATTTGTAACTTGCAAAATAAGTTCTGTGGAAAACTATATACAGTGATTGTTCATTGACTATATATTCAATACGTATTTATTTCACACCTAATGTGTGCCAAACACTGCTTTAGGTGCTAGGGATACAGAAGTAAATAAAACAGGCAAGATCCCTGCCCTCATCAAGTTTTCATTCTAGGGAGGGAAACATACAATGAGCACACACTCAAATGAGATAGTTTCATGTGATTATAAGTGCCATTCCCTTTTGGGACGTCTTTCAGTGCTGGGTAATGAGGCAAGGAGGAGAAAGAAGGGAAGGGTGAGAGACTGAAAGAGAAGTGCTTCCTCGCTACTCTGGGGGCCAAGCCTCAGGGGATGGAGGAGAAGTACTCAGATAAGTCTGGGATGATATCAGAACAAAAGTCTTGATCTGTCCTTTCCTTGGCCCATTCTGGAAAGACTGCATGCTTCTCAGAGAAGCCCAGGGGTTAGCACTATACACTATATCCAACAACTCACTGAGAGAAGAACAAAATTGGAAAAATGCTTAAAAGATCGTATTAGAATATCCTCTCTACTCCACTGACTCTTCATGGCTTTCCCCTGGAGTGTAGGGTATCTACACATTTCTACACGTCTGGGAGTGAGGGGATGGCATGTGGAAATAGCTGAAGGTATCAGCTGGTGAGCTCACTAAGACAAGAGGGGTAGCTGCAGAAGGGGCAATATGACTTTGTAGCTGAGAGCTGCATCATGGATTACCCAAGCCGGGGGTCTACTGGAATCAGCCAGGCCTCAAGACATCAGTAACACTCACAGAAGCAGAGATGAGAGACAAATGGGCAAGAAGAAACTATGACGCTTGAACCATAATCAGCTACCTGACTCAATTACATAAATTATAGACCTCTTCATAGGCAGACGCAGTGAGGACCCAGAGATGAGAATGCCTAAGGTCCTGACTCGGTCCCACCACCTACAATATGATGATGTATCAACTGTCTTTACAAGGTGCTATCTTAGAAACAATCAGAGACTGTTTTAGGTTAGAAAGGGTTTTTGTTTGTTTGTTTGATTATTAATATTTTCAAACGAATGCAAGAATAGAATAGTATAATGATCCCCTACATATCAATCACTCATATTATAGGTTTTTGTCACTCATGTTCCCTCTATAACCTAATCCTCTTTTTTGAAAAAACATTTTATAGCAAATCCAAGACAGCATATTGTTTCACTTCTATAGACTTCAGTAGGCATGTAAAGACACACAGACCATTTCTAACGCTACCACAATGCTATTATCATACCCTAAGAAATTAACAACCACTTCATGGATTATCCAACATGAAGTCTATTTTAAATGTCTTTGATTGCATCAAATTGCGGTTTTTGAATTGGGGTTTAATTAAGGGCAACATGTTGCATTTGGTTATGTCTTTTAAGTGCCTGCAATCCCCCTGCAATCATCCAGAGTAGGAATTAAAAAAAAAAAAAGATCAGCTGGAAAAAAATAAATCAAGTTATCCTGTTTTTGCTCATGTGAGTCTGAAGGCATACATTTTGACCCCACTACAATAATAAGAAGCATTAATAGTCATGGAGAATCTCATCCAAATGGAAGGTAACTTTAGGAAATCTTTCCGGGTGAAGTATGTTTACTCAAAAGAAGCTAGAGTCTATTACAGCACGGGTCTAATTCAGGAAATATTTTTATGCACTATTTCCAAAGGTCATTGGATAGAGGTAGCCCTCAATTTTTTACTTGCCATCCTATAAACCCTGCAAGACTCATTATCAGCAGCACCTACTCTGACTCACAGACTATTAAAGCTTATTGAGAAATAACCTGGACTTCCCAGAAGACTAATTGACGTCAGGAAGCAAAAACATAATCACAGCCATAAATCTTAACCCCATCCATGAGAACAGATGGTTTAAAAAACAACAACAGCCCAGTAGTCTTTTACTTTCAACCATAAGAGGACTTCAACTTTTTTTTCCTTTTTTTATAATAATCCACAACATCTTAAAAGCCATTCAACTTGCTTGTTGTTCCCTTCCTGCTACCGTACGGGGAACATCATGCAAATTATGGCTAAAGGACCAAAGTCCTTTGTCAGTTTCTCTTTGTTCTATTTTATAGGTTGTTGGGAAACCAGAGAACAAATATTCCTAAAGCAAACAACAAGATTTAGACAAGGGTGCAAGTATAGAAAGAGCCCTCACAGGAGAAAGCATTATCAGTCTTCATTTGTATAAATTCCCATTTTTAGAAATTGAATTCATTCCTTATTACTGGTTTATTGGTTAATTGCCACAAAAGTGCCTCTGGGAATTACTCCTAAAAATGGTGATTAAAACAATCTCCTGAACTGCAGGCTCCACCCCTACCCAGCCCAGCTCATTCTTCTCCATGCTTACGGTAATATTTTTCTGGACCGTGTCTGGCCAAAGATGGATTATTTATAGCAGGAACACAAGAGCTCGAAGCATCCTGCCTACCTTTTGTTGTCAAGGTAACAATTTAGATTTTCCCCTTTCTGTTGAAAGGTCAGATTTCTGATGATATGAGTCACAGAGCTCAGGGGAATTTTTTTAAATTGAGATAGCACTTTTACAAAGACAAATGAAAAACCAGGGCTTTATAAACATCCAGACCATTGAAAATTGGATTTACAACAATTAACCCTGCTGCCTCCTTTCTTGTGCTACGAGGAAGTGTGGATCAGTCACCTCTCAGCCACTTTTACTGCTCTGTTCTGAGGGTGACAGCCCTCTCAGCTACTTACTGAATCTGTTATTTGCCAACCATAATTGCTACTTCTCATTTACACAAGGTGTGATACAGATTCTTTCAAATATCTTTTTCTTGGCAATGGAAGGAGAACTGACTATGGGTGGTGAACACACAATGTGATATATAGATGATGTATTACAGAACTGTACACCTGAAACCTATGTAACTTTACTAATCATTGTCACCCCAATACATTTTAATTAAAAAAATTTTTTTTCTTGAAATTTCATAGTTATAAACTTCTAAAATTACAATGGGAAAGGATATTTTGGGATTGGCCTTGAAGGGAAATTTGGACTGATGATAATAGTAGCACTTAATGTTTAGCCTAATACTACAAGGTCTGACAATTACACTCACAAACTTCTTGCAATGATATTGCTAACCTTTTTTGATATCAGAGAGATTATTTATCATGAATTTGTACCAACTGGACAAACAGTTAACCAAGTTTACTATTTGGAAGTGCTGAAAAGGCTGCATGAAAAAATTAGATGACCTGAATTTTTTACCCACAATTCATGGCTCTTGCATCACGACAATGCACCAGTTCACAAGGCACTGTCTGTGAGGGAGTTTTTAGCCAGTAAACAAATAATTGTATTGGAACACCCTCCTTACTCACCTGATCTGGCCCCCAGTGAACTCTTTCTTTACCCGAAGAGAAAGGAAATATGGAAAGGAAGATATTTTGATGACATTCAGGACATCAAGGGTAATATCACAACAGCCCTGATGGCCATTCCAGAAAAAGAGTTCCAAAATTGCTTTGAAGAGTGGAGTGGGTGCTGGCATAGGTACATAGCTTCCCTAGGGGAGTACTTCGAAGGTGACCATGGTGATATTCATCCATGAGGTATGTAGCACTTTTTCTAGGATGAGTTTGCGAACGGAATTGTCAGACCTCATATTTTCAGCATGCCTATTAACTAACTTAATTCTCCAAACAACACACTACGGTAGAAAATATTGTCATCTCAAATCCGTTTTTATAAACAAGGAGTGGGGACACATAGATTGGTTGAGCAACTTAGCCCTGATCACAAGACAAAATAAAGGCAGGATTTGGTCCTAATAATTAATAAGTCTGTATTCTTCCCTGCTCTGCCAGGATTCCTCTCCAGGAGCTCATGTCTCCAACTGAGATACAGGCACGCCCTAAGGTGGCCTCCTACTCAGAAGGGACAGAAGGGAAACTCTGTTACTTCTTTCATTGGACCCTCCAACTCCTACACCAATCCCTCTCTTACACAGCCACCCCATACCCACTCCTACCCTGCACTCCCCAATAAAGGCATCTGTGGGCCTTGGAGTGAATTTCTCTTTTCCAAGCTGCATTCTCTCAATCACATATCAGGGGGGAGGGGAGTTGAATAAAGTTCTAGAAACACATCTTGTAAACTCTCCCAAACTCAACTTGATGTCCCCAGTTTTAAAGTGTGGTGAATTTAGTATACTTTGAGTCCCATCCATGACAACCAGCAACCTGCTTTATTTATAATAATAGCTACCTGTGTTTTCTTAAGCACATACTTACTATATGTCAGGGATTCTGAATAAATTATCTTTATCTTCACAACATCCTTGTGAGAGGTTGTGAATACAACACAGAGACTGAGGGTTAGGGCAGCAAGAAGTTGCCCAAAGTCACACAACTGGGAAAGGGACGAAGTGAGGCTTAAAATCACGTCCGCAGCATAAACTCCTTTCACAGCATAATTTTCTCCTTATTTTAACAAATAATAAATCAGAGATATAAATAGTTCAGTACCTCAATCCACCTTGTTCAAAGAGAGCTCTAAAACCATAGATCTGAAAATTTAGGTGTGTAATGTTAGGGCTCTGTGAAATGGATTGGCTCCTTTGAACTGATTATAAATAATGATTGTGAAAGCGAGTGGATTATTTTAAAGATAAATAATCTTGTGCAAAAACAAGATTTACAATAACTGCTAGCTGCTTGATATGTTGCGAAGATGGCTTTTCACAATTATTCTTGTTCTTGACAATGAACTTTATGTGGGTGGCTTAGCAGGGACAGGCTGAGGAGTACAGGGCGTCTTCCAGGGACCCCTCCACATGAGGAAAGCAAGCACGGACTCATCGTTTCTCCACTGCTCTCTGCAGCATCTCCAGTGTTTAGTTCAGAGAGGGATCCAGAACTCTAAGCAGTTTTCTTTTGGTTCTCTCCATATACACAGCCACACAATGGGGCTCATTCTAACTTACAAAAGATTGTTTAGATCCTAGGAATATCTGACTCATGTGTATTTGAGGGTTGCATAACCGCGGGTAACGTTCAACTAGATGCACCAATTTTTACATCAAAGAAAAAATTGTTATAAAGTTGTAGGTTATTACATGGATTTGGATGAGCCTCAGCAGAAGTCACATTTCCTCCTCCAAGAGAGCATCTGCAATTATTAAAGCCTGATGCACAAAGTTGGAAACAAATGAATGTTTATTTAGCTTCTGTGCTCTGCCTCCCCCAGCCCTCCTGCCTGCCACTCATGTGACTGACTCCTTCTCATCTTCAGTTCTCAGTTCAGACAGCCTCTCTGACTGTGTTAGGGCACAGGCTAGTGCAGGGACATATTGTTATTCTCTCTCTATGGAGTCTGGTTTCCCCCCTACCCCACCCCTCAAACACTCACATACATTTAGGCTCTTGTCATAATTTACAATTATGTATTTATTTGTTTGCTTATATATGGTCTGCCTCCTCAATAGTTTGCATGCTTTTGTGAAGGCAGAGGCTGTATCCACTGTAATAGTAATACTGAGGAATTTGACTCCTGGCCAGAAACCAGTGGGATTTTTTTTTTTCCAGGAGGACCACAGGCATTTACAAAGGCTCTACCTGGAAGGCCTGATGGACAAAAACTGCCTTCCTCACACCAGACTTGGTGCACAGCTATGCACTGCAGTCTCTGAAGGATGTTGCAGTCAAGAAATCAGTCCTCCCTGGCCATTTATGCTCTTGCATCTGTCT
Organism: Aselliscus stoliczkanus; assembly: GCA_033961575.1. Taxonomy (NCBI): domain Eukaryota; kingdom Metazoa; phylum Chordata; class Mammalia; order Chiroptera; family Hipposideridae; genus Aselliscus; species Aselliscus stoliczkanus. The sequence continues at coordinate 47,588,017 of CM066728.1, forward strand.
GTATTCCCAGCCAGGCAATCTCCATCTGGAGGCCTCTTTAATGGGGATGATAAGAAGAAGCCTTCTCAGGGACTTCTGCTGGGACTTCTCAATGAGGAGAGAGGAAGAGAAAACTAAAAGATATTTCTCTCCACTCTACTCAGCACTGGGTACTTTTTTACTTCTAGCTCTTTCCCCTCCACCTTCACCTCCCCCAGGTCCATAGTATGGCAGGAGTCTTGTGACCAGGGCTCTCTTCATAATGAGACAATTCCCCATGTCTGTACTGGTCCATTTATCCCTGACAGCTGTCATTCCATGGGGGAAAATGGCATGGTCAGGGAATTAGTGCTTTCCCTAGTGCAGTCTCTTCTTTATACTATCACAGGAAAGGACTAAAGTCTTGACTACATTTCGACTTGACTTAATCAGCTACTCTGATGCCTGGTGGCTCAGCTTAGTTCTTGACAAACATATAGTAGGTGCTCAATAAATATGAAGCAAAAGGTTGAATGAGTGAATGAATGGTCTCTCCAGGTATTATGTTAAGTACTGTAGTCATTCTACAAACATTTATGAAACACCTACTATGTACCTGGCACTGTTCAAGTTTCCTGAGATCCATACAAAGAGTCCCTGCCATCCAAAAGCTAACGTGAAATGCATTCTATCATTCTCCTAGTTAATCCTCATAGCAACCTTGCCAGGTAAAAATTGAACATTATAAATGTTAATCATTTGCTTAAGGTCATAAAACTTGCAAGGAGCAGGACTTATAACTGAAGAAATCTCTTCTTTCTCTGGGGCATGCCCTTGTACCCTCCCAAACCACCAGGGCAGAGCTAGCTTCTCTCCTGATCCCAGGGACCCAGAATCCACAGTCACGGAAAGATCAGGGAAATCCTGGTCTATTGCTTCTCAGGTTTCGGAAGGCTGATGCGGGTGGGGGCAGAAGCCCTTAAGATGCTCTCTTATAAAGTGCTCTCTAGCCACTTCCACTTTACTAGTGGCCATAACACTGGCAAGACCTGTGCATCCATGATTCTCTGCTCCTGCCCTTAAGAAGCCTCAGGTGAGTCCTCTCTGAAAGAAATCTAAAAGTGGCATCTTCAGCTGCAGCATTCGGAGGCTGGGCAAGGAAAGGGGAGACGAAAGGACTAAGAGAGAGCCAGTGGTGATTCTGTACTTTTCCCTTGTCAGCAGGGTTCTAAAGAATGCCTCTGCTAAAGACTGAGGAGAAATAGAATTTAAGAGTACTCCTTTTCCATCATTCCATTATTTTTATTGTCCAAGGTTCCATTTCTAAAAGCTGCCAAATGATGCTTAGAATTTTTATTTATTCTTTTAGATGGGGTAATCTCATGGCAAATATAATCTTGAAAATGAGCAGTAACTGTTTTTCTTAAGAATTTGTTGAAGTTTGGCATTTTTTAGAAATTTAAACATATACTTACCATATGGTCCAGCAACCCTACTACTTGGAATTTACCCAAGGGAAATGAAACCATATGTCCACATAACGACTTATATACAAAATGTTCAGCATAGAGGTACCACAGTCAAAATCTTGACACAGCCCAAGGGCTCATCTGCTGGGGAATGGATAAACAAAATGTGGTATGCCCATACAATAGAATCCTAGCCAGCCACACACCCAAAAACCCAAAAACAAAATACTGATACATACAACGACATGGTTGAACCTCAAAAACATTGTGCTAAGTGAAAGAAGCTAAACACAAAGGACTACACAGTGTGTGATTCCATTTATATTGAATTTCTAGAAAAGGCAAAACTACGGAGACAGAAAGCAGATCAGTGGTTGCCTGGACTGATGGTGGGAACAGGGGTTGACCACCAATGAACGGCAAGAGGGGAATTGTGAGGTGATAGGTCTGTTCTAAAGCTGGATTGTGGTCATGGTTGCATGACCGCATATTTTTACCAAAACTTTCCAAACTGTACACTTAACATGGGTGAGTTTTATGGGTCAATTATACCTCAATAAAGCTCTTTAAAGGAGAAAGGGGAAGAAACTGTTTAGGTAGTGGTCTTTAAGAATATATATATATATATATATATATATATATATATATATATAAATATAAAAGAATCCTAAACACAAACTATATTCTTAGGATATGAATTAATTTTAATATTTGCGCATGGAGAAATTGATATTTGCACCAACACAGCTATCCTCTGACATTTCAAGCTGGTCTCTGTGTGGGCTGAAATATGCAAGCACGTTCGTGTCATCCTCTTCTTGGAATTCTCTGGAGGACTTTTTGACAGGATCGGAGGATAAACTGCCACTATGCATGGGAAATGAGAAAAGAGACAACTGGACCTGCTAGTGAAGCCCTTTTGAGAAGCCGATAGGGCCAGACGGAGTAGGGGAGGGGAGAGGGTGTGATGGGCTGGGGGCTGGCAGCACAATTTTAATCTCTGCCCTGCAATTTGGCATGCTGAGATGGCTTATGGACAAAAGCAGCAGAGCATGTGTCATGGGTCCTGCATTTCGAACGATAATCAACAAGCCCTCAAAGAAATCAGACTCTGGGCAAGGTGGCATTTTAATAAAAGCAGACAGCTGCCTCTCGCCCTGCACGTCAGCTTCCCTGCAGCCTCTGTTCTCTCTCTGTAGGAAAGCCTGCTGGGGGCATATTGGCTGGCAAGATGAGGTTACTTTTTCTATTTCTTTCTTTTTTTTTTTCCTACTATAAAAAAACCCAGCTTGAAGCTCATTAATGTTAGGAATGTGAGTGAGACACTCTAGTGAAAATAGGAAAGGTGGGGTGCAGGGTAGGGGAAGAAAAGACAAATAATTGTGGAAGTGTTCAAAAAGGTGGGATCAAAAGCATGGTGTCGGGGAGGGGATGAGCCCTGTCACTTTGGCTGCTACGCTTGGGGCTTCTGTTCCCTCAAGTGAGGCTCTCAGGAGGGGTCCACATTTTTCAATAGGGCAGCATGACATTAAGCGGATGGTTGCTGAACACCGGTACTCCAGACTCCGGAGCCTCTGCAGGTGGGTTTTATGCTGTGCTCTTCGGTTGCTGGAATACAAATCCCACATGAGTTGTGCAGCAGCAGGTTTCACAGGCAGCAAAGAGGATTATGTGATGTAGGGACGTGCTTTTCTCCCCCTTGCTTCTTTTTTCTTTTTTCTTTCTTTCTTTCTTTCTTTCTTTCTTTCTTTCTTTCTTTCTTTCTTTCTTTCTTTCTTTCTTTCTTTCTTTCTTTCTTTTCTTTTCTTTCTCTTTCATTCTTTCTTTTCTTTTTTTTTTTAAATAGTAGCATTCAACTTCCCAAAGTGATGGAACCATGTCTTCACAGCCAAGTGCAAGAGAGGTTTAAGGTAAGGCCCTAATAATTCAGGCCAAAGAGGATTTGTGGTGCCCCCATCCACCCCTTTACTTCCATTGTACTTAGAAGAATATATGGTGAACAAGTATTTCTGAGACAAAAAATAAAAAGGAAAAAGAGGTAAAGAATATAAAACAGACAACTTACAGACAAGAACATCTAAATGGCCTTTAATATATGAAAAGGCTTCGTATGCCTGGTAACTAGGAAAATGCAAACCGAAGCAACAATGAGGTACCAGTTTTTACATTTCAGATTGACAAAAATTAAAAGGTATGATAGTCACCGGAAAAGAGGGAGCAGACTCTGCAGTACACTGCTTGTGGGAATGTAAATTACAACAGCTTTTTGGTGAGGCAACGAAGAACTAACTTTTAAAGTTAAAATAAAAAGGACCCTCAAGTCCCCCCTTAGTAACTTATCCTACAGAAATGAAAACCACCAGCATGTTGAATGGCAGGAAAACTGGAAACAAATAACTGAAAAGCACCTATCAAAGAGGGATAAAGGATTATGGTGCATCTAAATTATATAAACAGATAATAAAAAGAATGAGTTGGAATCATATTTATTAATCTGGAATAAAGTCAATGATCTGTTAAGTGTGTAAAAGTTTTTAAGTAATATATAGAAGAGATCTAATATTTAGTAAAAAATATAAACTCCCAGTCTCTTCCCCACAAAAAACTATATGAATAAAAGGTCTAGATAGATAGATAAATAGATACATAAATAGGCAGATAGATAGACAGACATAACTAGGTAATATTGATGAACTTAAGGGAGGGGGGAGAATGAGAAAAATACTAACTTTTTCTTTATGAATCTGTGGATTGTTCACTTGTAACAAAGAACATGCATTACCTTTAAATTAAAACAAAAAATATTTAATTAATCTTTAAATAAATTAAAGAATTTAATTAAAATTGAAGACATTTTTAAACTTAAATTTCTTTAATTAAAAATTATATATACTGCTGTTAACTCTTCACTAAGCCTGTGCTGAAATCCTGCTAAATTTAGAACCACATTTCTGCCATCAACCAGCTTGCAACCTAGTCCAAAAAATATGAACAAAGAGAAACCAACCAGAAAAACATAAAGGACAAGACATGGCAAGAATTCCATCCCTTAGGAAGCTGGGCAGCAAGGTGTGCCAAGGCAAGAGGGTAAAATTATGTGTTGTTTTTCTTGGTGGAAGCAGGGACAGAGTCACGGGTTTGAAGTACAGGATTTGTGTTATGGGTATAGTGGGAAAGAAATGGCCAAATAAACATGGTGGGATTACTAGATCCATCTTACTAATTGTGTTTTTCAAAATATCACAAATCCTTATTGATGGTTTTGCCTTACAAAATTACTGAAAGAGGCGAATTAACATTTCCTACTCTGATGGCAGATTTTTCCATTTATTTATATATTTTTTTGAATATTATTTAAACCAGGTGGTGTACATAAGGGCCATTTCATTACTTTGTCGATCTTTACATCTTGTACATTTGAAGGATTTTGTATTCATTTGACATGTATAGACACAAAAATTTTCTTCCCACAAACTTTTGCATCTTTATGACTATTGCATATTTAGTATTTATATATTTTTCTGGTGAATTGAAACTATTATGATTATGTGAATACTGTTTTTATTTGTAGTAATGCTTTTGCCTTAAGATAAATTTTGTCAGATGTTGATGTTGTTACACAAGTGCTCTTTTGATTGGTATTTAACTGGTATGAAAAGTTTATGCCTTTTTATGCCTTTCTTTCAGGTAGGCATAATATCTCTCTAGTTAACTGTTTATAGATAAGATTTAAAAATATATTTTAGTTCTAATCTTTGTCTTTTAAATGAAGAGTTTCGTTCATGTACGTTTATTGTGCTTACTGACATATTGAAGTTTGTTTCTCACCATAGGGTTCTGCACTGTATATTTGCCACAGGCCCTTATATTCAATAACCTCTTTCCCTCTCTGATCCCTCTGATACCTTTTATCTGGATCTAGCCCATCTACCTAAATTTGTAGGTTGACACCTAAATGAGGGACTCTACCTTTTTTTTTAGTTATGACTCTGTGAGCTTTCTTTTTATTTATATTTGGTACCACACCCTGCCCTGTTCTGCATTATGCTGGGGCCACATGGGGCCAGGTCAGACCCAGTATCCGGGGCCACTGCTTCTCTTGGAGGAGCTATTAGGGCACTTCTTGTCATCAAGGCTCTAGTTATTTATTTCATCTTCAGTCCTACCTTTTGTAGTCAACAAACTTTTACCATTGTTTCTTTAAAATATATTTCTCTTTCATCCTCAATTTCCATAAACACTATCACCGAGTTTTTAGTGCTTCACAGTTAGACACTTAATAGCTACTACAGTGACTCTGCTAGACACGGTATTTTTCTCCCCATGTCTCTGCGGTGATGTTTATCTTCTATGAAAGGGATCTGGTCCTGTCACTACTGCACTCAAAAACAGTGGCTCTCCAAACAAGTTAAATCTGCCCTCAGTGTGACATTCCAAAGTGTCCTAATCTACTATTTCAGCTTTATTTAATTATTCTCTAATTGATTTGCTAGCATTGGTTCTATCCCCCACATGGACTGTAGCTTCATTATCATAGGGAATTCTATCTTGTGTATTTTTTAAAAATTTGCCTCACCTTACCACCTTGATTTCTTGCTGACCAAAATCTTGACTATATCTCAAGACTATTAGATTGTGAGTTCCTTGAGGGTTGACACTGACTTCATTACTGTATCTTATCATTACACAGGTGACAAGTACATAGCAGCTACTTGGAAAAGATTTACATATTACCATGTATTGGTTGTCCCACTGTGAGAAACCAGACTGTTATTGCCATAGGTGATGTTATATACCTAGTCCCAATATCTATCTGTAACAACCTAGTAGGTTCCTTAATTCAGAACTTGTGGAAGGTGTTTATGGCAGATGGAGTTTGTTGCCATTTCAACAGCTGATCTTCCCTTCTCTCATGTTGACGACTTATAAACAGTGAACAAACTAATTATATAAAAAAGCATAATAGCTATGAAGGAATCAATCATATTGATGCTAATTTCACCCAGTTGTTCCACACTAAAGAACGGGTTAAAAAGGTTTAGCAGGTGTGGTTAAGTGGACTGTTTCTGGTTCAATTCTGTTCTCCTTGCTGTTCCACGTTCTCCTTGCCACTGTCTTTCTATTAGAGACTTACTATCATTTGGAGAAGATAAATCTCAACCTCAATTCATGTGGTCACTTGGATTTCATTTTAAATTCTCTATATCTTTCAAGTAGGGATAAGGATGCGTCTTCAATACATGCTGAAGTCTACTGAGCACAAGTCACTATAACCCTTGTATGGTACTGTTACACAGGATCTCAATGTCCTGAGGCTCCTTTTTTATTCACTTGGCAATTTTTCAGCCTCTGTTTCCTTGGCCTTGCTGTGCTTGGACTGCCCCTGATTCTGCCCTGTCCTCTATCTCTATGCCATGAGTGATGAGCAGAAGTCCAGACAATGCTGAAGAGGAAGAGAAGGCGTGTTTATGTTTTGACTCATCTTGGTTAATTCCAATGGATTTGCTCATTGCAAAGAAACATGAGCTCTCTGCTGCTTCCTGTAGAACATCATTAAATCTCCCCCCTGCCAAGTCCAGTGTCTTGTAGTGCAGCATAAGGCTTGGGATCAGTGGGGATACACATTACTTTAGAATTTCCAAAGGACTGAGGGCTTTTTGTTGAGGGTTTACTGTTGCAGCTTGCTCAGCTTCCAATCAGGGAATTGTAACTTAGTGGGCAAATTGAGTCCACTTCCCCTTATTCTTTCTGTGGTGAAGAGACAAGATGGGGAGGGAGGTAGAACTAGACTGCAGAACAAAAAAAAACTTTATTCCTTATGTAAGAGGGTAGGGTACTTCATCTAGACTCAAGAGTAGAAAAAAATGAACAAAAGTTCAACCTTGAAGACAAGTGAAAATGGTGTAAAACATTATAAAAGGTATATAAAAATGGTAATTTCAATGCGAAACTAAATCAGAGTTAGATATTTTTACTTATAGGGGTATGTGACTTTTTGAATGTCAACTATTTTTTCCCTGGTTTTAAAAAATAAATCAGTTTTGTAAAGCACTGTTTCTATTCCATAATTTTGGAAGAATATTTTGGTATAGAAAATAAAATTATCTATAGTTTTTATCTGTTGTTTTACTTTATTGATCTTTTAAAGCAATTCTTCCTTTTGTAAAAATAGGGCCATCTGTACATAACATACAAATTAAAAAAAAAAAGTCCCTGTTCCATATCAATTGGCCTGTTATTTTGGACTCTAACCTGCGTCATTCCACTCACTGAAACACTTGGGGGCACCTCTATTGCTACACTCCCATAATTAATCATTTCCTTTTTGTGGGATTTGAAATGGGGCCTCTCATTAGCCTGATGTCTTCTTGGCTGGCTCATATTCTTTAGTTTTATCTACTTCGCTATGCTTTCTCCATAGACATTTATATTCGTCATTCAGTCATTCATTAGGCTCTGACACTGGGAGGCAAGAGACTGTCATTGACTGGTGGGAATCTTGAATGACAGAAAATACTGAACATTTTTATTTCCAAGGTGAGAAAAACAGAACACACAAGAAAGAACTCACCAAAGATTCATTTGACCAGGAGGAGAGCTTTCCTATGCGAGCAAAAAACAGTGGTGACAATGCTTTCTTAGGGGGCTAACATAGTAGATGGAGTAGAAAGACACTGCAGTGGTTGCTAATTTGATTTGGGTGCACATCAGGTTTGATATTACATAGGTTGTGGAGAAAAAAAAAATGCTTTTATTATAGAAAATTGAAAACACATACAAAATTAGAGAAAGTAATACAATGAAATCACATGTACCTATGATCCACCTTAAATAATTATCACTCCCCAGGGATCCTTTTTCTTTTAAACAGGGCTTCCCTGCAGCTTCCCTTGGCTAAGCTTTAAGAGAGTTAGGGACTCCCTCTAACAAGAGTTAGGGGCAGATTTGAAGATCCCTTTCCCACATGATTTTTTTTAAGTGAATTATTTTACTCAAATGTTACATACATAGATAAAAATGTATAAATCAAATGTGCAACTCAATGATTTTTGTTGTTGTTGTTGTTATAAACTGGACACACCTGCATAACCAACACCCAGGTCATGACACAGGTCATTACCAGCCTCCCAGAACCCCCCGCTGCCTCCTTTGAATTACTAGCCCCTCTGGAGGTGAATATTACATGGACTCTGACCCAATACATCAATTTTGCATGTTTTGGAATGTTATATAAGTGACTTGAATTGGACAGGATGTACTGTTTTGTGTCTGGCTTATTTCTCTCAACACTGAGAGATTCATCCTCTTTGCTTTGTGTGGTTTTAGTTTATTCATCTTCATTGCGTATAATGTTCTACTGCATGAAAATACACAATTTATTTATCCATTTTACGAAGGATAGACATTTGGGTTGTTTTCAATTTGGAGTTATTATGAACGCGGCTACTATGAATATTCTTTTTTTTTTTTTTACAATTTTATTGGGGAATTGGGGGAGGGGAACAGTGTTGTGGAATTGGGGAAGGGGAACAGACAAGCCACTTGTCTTTTTGTTCTTCAGTCTAGTTGCGGAGGACGTTGCTTCACTGGCCCCTGTTGGTATCGTTATTGTGCTCTTCCCGGATGAGGCAGATCAGTCGCCGGCCTCCGGATGGTTGCTCACTGCATGTGTTGGCAGCTCATGCTGGCTGCCAGCTGCTCACGCTGGCTTCCGGCCATTCACTGTAGCCTATGGCAGCCCACTGTAGCAGGGGCTGCAGCCTACACCGTCGCCGGGGCTGGCAGCCCAGCTCCAGGTGGAACTGTTGTTCACCATCTTAACTGTAGAGGGCAGTGTCACTGGCCCTCATATGTGGGATTAGAACCCGGGCTGTTGGCATCCCAAGCCAGTTCTTAACCAATGTGCCACTCAGCCCGTCCTACTTTGAATATTCTTATGCACATTCCCTATATGTGTATTCCTGTTAGGCATATACCTAGGAATGAAATTACACATAATTGCATATAATTAGTTTAAATAAACATTGCCAGTTTCCAACCTGGTTGTTTCTATTTACATTTCCACCTTTAGTACATAAAAGTTCAAGTTGTGCCACATCCTCACCAGTATTATCATTCTTTTTAATTTTAGTCATTCTGGTGAGTATGCAGTGATATCACATTATAATTTTAATTTGCACATCTCTGATAACTAACATGGTTGAGTACCTTTCCATATGTTTCTATACTCTTTTTTAAAGTGCCTCTTTGAATATCTTAACCATTTTTCTATTGGTTTGTATATCTTTTCTTATTGAAATTTTTATTGACTTATAGGATTATTCAATCTTTATAACTGAATTATTCTTGATACATGAGTCTTTTGCGAGACATTTGTATGGCAAACGCCATCGAGTGGCTTGCCTTTTCACTATCTTAACGGTGTTCTTCGATAAACAGAGTGTTTTGTCTTTGTTTTTTACTATAACCTCTGGTACTTTTTATATCCATTTCAGGAATTTTTTTTTTTTTTTTTGAGGGCAGTGTCACTGGCCCTCCTATGTGGGGCCCAAACCAGGGCCGCTGGCTTCCCAAGCCAGCGCTTAACCACCGTGCCACTTGGCCGGCCCAGGAATTTTTGTTTATCCCAAAATAATCTCCCATGTTTTCCTTTGTATCTGGAGTTGATTTTTGCATATAGTATGAAGTAGGGATCAGGTTCACTTTTTCCTTATATGGCTATGCAGTTAATTCAATAACATTTGTGCAATGACTATCTTTTCTCTCCCCCACTGCACTGCAACATGATTTTTGTCCTCGGTTGTATCCATATATGCATGGGCCTGTTTCTCGACTCCCTGTTTCTGTTCCGTTAGCCTATTTGTATATGATTATGTCAATACCACACTGTTACTATTGCTTATTATTGTTTATAATATGCCTCGATAGTGGATAGAACACCTCCTCCAGCTTGGCTATTCTTCAAGACTGATTATTGCTTGCTCTTCCTGGCCCTTTGTATTTCACATGCATTTTGAGTCAGCATGTCAATTTGTCAACTTACACACACACACACACATGCACACATGCACACACACACACACCCCTCCGCTGAAATTTTGGTTTAAATTTATTGACTATTTGGATCATTTGGGTAGTGGCCTGTTACGTTTGTTCCAAGAGCAATGAAAGACAAATACCACATGGTTTCACTTATAAGTGGAAACTGCAAAACAAAATAAGTGAACAAACAGAAGAGAAACAAACTCATAGATACAGAGAACAAACTGATGGTTGCCAGACAGGAGGGGGTTTGAGGGGCTGGGTGAAAAAGGTAAAGGGATTAAGAAGGACAAATTGGCAGTTATAAAAATGGTTATGGGGATATAATGTAAAGCATAGGGAATATAGTCAAAAATATTGTATTAACTATGAATGGTGTCAAATAGGTACTAGACTTTGTAAGCTACATAAATGTCTAATCACTATGTTGTACACCTGAAACTAACACGATATGTATGTTAACTGTAATTGAAAGCAATTTTTTAATTATTAAAACAATAAATAAAATAAAGACAGAGAAGCCATTTCAGGGGAATTCACAACCACTGGAGATCCTTATCAGGCCCTCACCAGTAGTAGCCCTGTGAGGATCTGGTTCTGCTTTGTGGACATCTGAAGCACGCAGGTAGCACAGGGGTCCAGGTGCCATCTCTTATGAAGTCTGATCTGCCGCTGCGTTTTCATCTTCATTACTGTGTAAAGTGACCCAGAAGCGATCTGCAGAAGTCATCGAGTCCATTTCAAAGAAGTACATTCTTTCTTATTCAGAGCCTCAAATCCATTGTTCCTGAACTAAGTGGCCACTAATAAGCCACAATCAGTTTAATTGCCTCTGTCCCTATGTGACAGGAATGCCACCCTGAAACCCAGCTGTGTGGAGTGAGGGGGCGATCTTACAGGCTGTTGGGGCCTATTATCCAAGTGGTATCACAGCCTGTCAGCAAATAGGACAGTCCACATCCCCTAGGCAGTGTTGTTATTGATAGTCTTGGGATGGGAGTAGGGGGTCAGGCTGGGAGGGGCAGGAAGAGAGAAGGGAAGCATGCCAGCTGAATCATGTCTGACCTTCACTACCAGCCGTGACTCATACGTGATCATGTTGCCCTAACATATGGTGCATCCAAGAGAACCATGAGTAATGCCCTCTCCTTATCATGAAGTAAGGTGGTGTGTACTATTACATAATTTTACATATGTAAAATTATTACATAAATGTAGTGAATTATATGCAATCTGCACCACCAGGAGAACCATGCCCATTGTAATTAATAAGGACATTACTCTCTGTTGTTGTGCACTATCCAATCTGCACATTTGTACATGGCAGCTCTTGAGACATCAAGAGTTTCTTTATCCATGAAAGAAGAGGGGCTTGACCTCAGAAAAATCTGATGCAGGCCATTGCCTAGTCATGCTCAGATCTGCCTCAGCCTGCTTGGAAAGCAGAACAGAAATTTTTGTGCCTGTGAGTCTCTGTTGAAACCTAGATCTAATGTATGAAAGCAGGACGAGCGTTCATAATTATCCTTTCCAAACCTCTCTTTTCTTTACGCAGACCATCCGAAGAGATTTTATATGAGCAAGTGCCATATAAACTAAAGGGGTTTTCCTGGAGTTTTGTGGATACAATCATTGGGCATGATTCAGTTCTTCTGAGGTCAAGTCTGTGCAAAGGTGAATGGGTCTGGTATTGAATCCAGGTCACCTTTCTATATGTCTCCTTCCTACAAGCCAAGTTGCCCTTTGGGGTTGTTAGTGTCTTTTCCTGCCTGAAAATCTCAGTTTGTGCCATTTCCATTTATTGTAGAAGTTTGAATAGAGTTAAAACTCAAGAGGAGAGAGTTTGGGGTCTGTTCTTATTTCTCCACAAAGGAACATTATTCTCTAAGTAAATTTACTCCACTTTTCCCAGTGCCAGGGGCATCAGGAGGAGAAGGCTTTATCAAATCTCAGAAGGTTCTGCCTTATCCTTCCCCCAAGAGAATGGTTACCACTTACTCCCTGTGCATTTGCATAACTAGGAAATTTAGGAAATGGAGTCTTTTTCAACAGATATACTCTAAGGGACATGCTACCTCCATCTATAAACAACTATCTGGAAGCTTCGCTAGGTTAAAAGAAATATAACATCTCACTAGGTACTCTGCAATATGTAAAGCATTTGGCAAAGTGCCTTGTTCACATTCAGCATTCAAAAAATGGCAGGTATTATTAGGCTGCTACTAGGTTAAGTTCATTTTTTCACATTGGAAATATATCCTTGGATGTAACAAAAATAAGAAAGTGTACATTTGGTATCACTGTACATTTTACCAATGTACGTTTTGCAAATACTGAAGTTTGTTTTTCTTTCTTTTTATGTTTTTACTGTTGCTTTTTTATTCTGGCTATCATTAAGTCTTCTTATGATTCAGGAAGCAATATCAGAGTTCTATTTGTCCTGTGACAAATTCCTACTAAATTCCCAGGAAAAGGGACTAAAATCCTCTAAGTCTTTTATACTCACTTCAACCCTGGGTTAGACTATTGAATTAAGGACAATCTTCCCCATAACCCATTGAATGAACAAAAAAATAACTTTTTTCAAAGGGATTGTTTTTCCTAACCTCACTTGGTTCTGCTCTCAAGCACAGAGTTGCTTAATAATTACAATATCAGGTGATATTTTTAGCTGTGTGTCCAATTCTATTAAAATTTTATGAGTTAGTCATATTGTATAAAATTTGTATAATAAAGTTACATAAAAATGAAAAGGAGGAGGTTATTAATGGTTAGAGGAATGCTAGAGAAAAATCTTACAAAGACGTGTTTGCACTTTTTGTTCCTAATGTATGACGTCATACACCTCAGTCCTGTGCTTAACGTTGTGTTTGGTGTCGTTTTCTGATGCCATCCTGATTCACAGCGATGACAGAATATAAATCAAGTTTCATTCACGTGCTTTCAAAAGTCACAGTCCAGAATTAAATTTTGCATCTCTCTTGCCTAAGTACTTTCTTTAAGAGGAATATTTATGTTTTAGTTTACGAAGTTTCAAGTTAAGGCAGGGGTGTTACAAGGACAGGCCAGCAGGCTATCCAGAGCCCCTTAAATTGGCTTAAACTTTGTGAGTTATCCTTGATCTAGGAGTCCTTTGTTCTGAAGCCTGATTCAATTAGTGCCTGAGAATAGCTCTGTCTCATGGACCAACTCACGGTAACTCAAGCTCATGAGATACTAAGGTCTAAGAACCAGATGGCTAATGTATTAATTTACAGTAAGATTGTAACTGATGTGGGGAATAGAACAGTCATCAGCCAATCCATATGGGCTTCCAAATGATACTCAGAAAGTAAGGAATTAGGAAGTAGTGATTTAACTATATGTTTAATGTTATTATGCTATGACAGTATGATGTACCCATTTATATAAAATATAAATATCTGCATTCTCTAACCTCTAGGAAGAATTCTGGGAGAACTCCCAATGACTTTACTATGTTGGAGAATAGACCATGGTTCTGCATTATTTTTCAACAAGTATGGCATTGACATTCTGCGGGGAGGGTCCAATCTCATTATACAGAATGGTCCCACATGTTATAGATGTTTAGCACTCCTAGCCCCTGCTATAGATTATAATGATACTTCCCAATATTGTAACAGCCCAAGGCAGCCTCACATACTTTTCAATGTCCCATTAGAAGGAGGGGTCCACTCCCAGCTGAGAGCCACATGTTGGCTTCAATGGAAAAGGTCAAGAAGTTAAAAACATCTCCCTTCTGCACACTATGCCCACGTTTTGATTGGCTTATTTCTGAGATGATATGGCTTGTGCTTCCCTTTCCTTAAACAACATCTTAGAGGTCTGCATCATAGATATAAAGAACCAAGGCACTTTCATTGGCGACTACTTGGGGACCAAGGGAGAGCCCATGGTCCAAAGAACAGACTCTAAGCGTTGACTTTATCAATACCAGTGAGTTTTTGTATATTTTTTTAGTGGCAGAATCTGTCCCCAAGAGATCCTATATAGGACTCCAGTATAATATACAGGTGAAAGTGAGCTACTCAGGTGGAAATGGTGATAGGGTAGAGGGGAAATTCTGCCGGCTCAATTCCTTGGCACTCCATGAGGTAGCCCATAACGGTGTGAAACCGTAGCACTCTGAGGAACACAGTTTGAAACTTTCTGGCTGTCTAGGCCCATGTTCATTAAGGTAAATACTCCCAAGTGGATTTGAGGCCAAAACCATACCTTGATATATAGTGTGTCTCTGCCCAGAGTGTGCGCTCAGGAGTCTGACAACTGTTCCTGGAATTGGGAATTCACAGACCAGACTCACTTGTTTTCAGAGGCATGTTACTTCTGTATGGAAAAGGAGTGCTCCTCCCTCCCAGGGACTGTATCCATGGCCACAGTAAGACCCTAAACCCCCATGGGTGCTCAGCTCCCACCCCTTCTTCTGACTTTGGCAGAAGATATGGCAGACTTTTTGAGTTATCCTTGATCTAGAAGTCCTCTGTTTTGAAGCCTGATTCAATTAGTGTCTGAGAATAGCTCTGTTTCATGGACCAACTCACATTAACTCAAACTCATGAGATATCAATGTCTAAGAACCAGATGGCTTGCTCATGGATAGGAAGAATTAATATAGTTAAAATGTCTATACTACCCAAAGCAGTATATAGATTTAGTGCAATCTCTATCAAAATGGCAATGACATTTACAGAACTAGAATAAATAATCCTAAAATGTATATGAAACCATAAAAGACCCCGAATAGCCACAACAATCCTGAGAAATAATAACAAGGAGGTAGGTATAATAATACCAGATATCTAATTATGCCATAAAGCTATAGTAATTTAAACAGTATGGTATTGGCATAAAAAAAGACACACAGATCAATGGAACAGAATAGAGAGCCAAGAAATAAATCTATGCCTATATGGTCACTTGTTCTATGAAAAGGAAGCAAGAATTTACATTGGGGTAAAGACAATTTATTTAATAAATTGTGCTGGGAAAAAACAGACAGATAAAGGCAAAAATATTAAACTGGACCACCTTCTTACACCATAAACAAGAAAACTCAAAACGGATTAAAGGCTTAAATGTAAGACCCAAATCATAAAACTTCTGGAAGAAAATATGGGAAGTAAACTCTCAGACATTACCTTTAGTAATACTTTTACTGATATATCCCTTTGGACATCCCCTTGGAAGCAAAAGAAAAAATAAACAAATGGGACTATATCAAACTGAAAAGTTTTTGTTTTTTTTTATAGCAAGGGAAACCATCAACAAAACAAAGACATCCTACTGAATGGGAGAAGATATTTGCCAATGATACACCTGATAAGGGGTTAATATGCAAAATTTATAAAAACCTCATACAACTCAACACCAAAAAAATGAATAACACAATTAAAAAAATTGGCAGAGAATATGAAGAGACAACATCACTGATCATCAGAGAAATGCAAATAAAAACCACAACAAGATATAACCTAACACCAGTTAGAATGGCTATCATCAATAAATCAACAAACAACAAGTTCTGGCAAAGATATGGAGAAAAGGGAGCCCTCATGTACTGTTGATTGATTGGACTGCAAATTGGTGCAGGGTGTACGAATAACACTATGGGGGTTCCTTAAAAAATTAAAAATAGAACTACCTTATGACCCAGCAACTCTACCTCTTGGTTATCGATCCAAAGAAATCCAAAATATTAATTTGAAGAAAAAAAAATGCACTCCTGTGTTTAATGCAGTGTTATTTACAATAGCCAACATATGGAAATAACTGAAATGCCCATCAGTAGACAATTGGATAAAGAAATTGTGGTACAGGGCCGGCCGAGTGGCGCATTGGTTAAGCGCTGGTTTTGGGATGCCAGCGGCCCCGGTTCGGATCCCACATGAGGGACAGTGACACTGCCCTCTACAGCTAACAACAGCTCCACCTGGAGCTGGGCTGTGTGAGCCCCGGTGATGGTGTGGGCTGCAGCCCCTGCTGCAGTGGGCTGCCATAGGCTGCAGTGAGTGGCCCGCAGCCAGCGTGAGCGGCTGGCAGCCAAGCGTGAGCTGCCAATAGCCGCGATGAGCGACATCCAGAGGCCAGCGACCGATCTGCCTCATCCGGGAAGAGCGCAATGACGATGCCAACAGTGAAGCAACATCCTCCGCAACTAAACTGAAGAACAAGAAGACGGCAACTTGTCTGTTCCCCTTCCCCGATTCCCCAACGCTGTTCCCCTCCCCCAATTCCCCAATAAAATCTTTAAAAAAAAAAAAAGAAATTGTGGTACATATATACAATGGAATATTACTCTGCCATAAAAAAGAAGGAAATATTACTATTTGCAACAACATGGATGGACCTAGAGATTATTATACTAAGTGAAATAAGTCAGACTGAGAAAGACAAACACCACATGATTTCATTCATATGTGGAATCTAAAGAACAGAATAAATGAACAAACAAAACAGAAATAGACTCCGAGATACAGAGAAAAAAACTGATGGTTACTAGATGGGAGGAGGTTTGGCAAGTGGGGGAGAAGGTGAAGGGATAGAAAGTACAATTGGTAGTCACAAAATAGTCACAGGGATGTGAAATACAATATGGGGAATATAATCAATAATGTTGTACGGATTGTATAGGGTGCCAGATGGGTACTGGACTTATTGGGGGATCACTGCATAGATTGTGTAGATGCCTGACCACTGTGCTGTACACCTGAAGCTGATGCAGAATAATTTTGAATGTCAACTATAATTATATAAATATGTAAATTATATAAACATATGCATATATGTATATGTATATATATTCATATTCACAGGATATATAGTACAGCATAGAGAATATAGTCAATGGTATAGTAACAACTCTATACAATGTCAGAGGGGTAGTAGACTGGGAGGGGCATTATCACTTTGTGAGGGGTGTAAATGTCTAATCATTATGTTGTTTTGTGCACATGAAACTAATAAAAGAAAAAAAGCTAAAAAAAAGAAAAAAGAAAAAGATTGCAAGGGGAAGTAGGTAGAACTTGGGGCAGTGCATGACTCAATAAACATTGGTGATTATTCATAGTCAAAAAAAAAAAAATAGAACCAGATGGCTAATGTATTAATTTAGTTATTTAATTACTTCTCGCCTCTCTTTGGAGATATTGCCTATCTTTATGGTGGCTTTTTATGTCTCTGTTTTGATCTAGTATATATTTACCTTGTTTACTTTCATAAATATTTATTTTTGACTTCTCTATAAGCCTGGAGGTGCTCTACAATGGCCCCAGCAATTGCCCATATAACTTATATAGTTGTCTTTAGATAGAATTGGAAGGAAAAAATGCAACAAAATCCAAGAGATCAAAGGAAATCTTAAATTTTCATTTGCAGTGTGCTCTTTGCATATCCCCAATGATTGGTAAGATGGATAGTTCATAAACAAGGACGCTTCCATCAGTCCTGAGTGGTCTATTTTAAATACAAGATGAAAATCATTTGACTGAGGTAGAAGTGAGACAAGATATCTCTCTCTGGGCTCTCTCCCTGCCTCCATGGAACAAGTTCACTGATATCTCACTCCTCTCTAGGGAGTCAACAAGGAAGTTATACAGCTAGTAAGGCAATTACAAAGAAGATACTGCTATGCCTTATCTAACTTGTAAGGCCAGCCCAAGGCAAAACATGATTTTCTTTAATGGTCCTAGTTTTCAACTGTACAGATTTGGCTATCTCTTCTCCTCTACTCTCTCTTTTGGTACCCATTGCCTTCTTACTCTCTTCTTTGGGCCATCAAATCAGCTTTCTGGCCATTTTTAAGTTATATTTTATGAGCTATAAAATATTTAAAATAAAATTCTGAACAGATTATGTGAGTAAAATTCCATGCCTTAGGAGGTAAGAATTATCAATGTGATTGTCACTTTCTAGAACCCTGAAAATCACCCCATGTGGGCATTTCCTATCTTTTCTTTCTACCCTAACTCTATCCCTCCCTAGATTCTCCCTCCTTCCCAAGAGAAGAGGAGTTGATGATATGGTTGGTCAACCTGGGCAACACTGACTTAGGAGTGGTTGTATTGTCCCTGCATGTCATCAATCCAGCTCTTACTCTTCCATCCATGAGACTAAGTGTGCCCACAGCCTACGCTCAGTGACCATGTAACCATTTCTCTCAAGATGAGGCAAGCTCCACAGAACCAGAAAATTCACTCCATCCTTCCTTGATTTCCTTATTCTACACATCTAGCCCGAAATTTTAATTGAAGAAATGGTAGAAGTCCCATTCAGGACTTAACTCTTAAATTGTTTATTTCAACCCCAGCCTTCTGGAGAAACCCACATTTGAATATTGGATATTTATGTAACTATTAATAAAAGAGTACTTTACTCACATTTAGCTGTTTTCCTTTGCCTACAGTGGCCCCAGGGAATTTCGCAGACAGTACAGAATAGGAAAAGGAGGATTGTGGGAAGAGGGTAGCATTAACTGACAGAGCAGGAATACAAAAATCCTAGCTCCATGGCCATGAAAACAATGATCAGCCTTCTAGCTCTACCTTAATATCATCACTTCATTTTTTAACTCCAAATGTCTTGAGGGCTTGAGATATTCTCCGATCAAAGAAAAAAAATGTCTCCTCTTTCCCTCTTAAAAACGTGTGTATTAGAAAGAGAAATTTAGAAAACTGAGTTAAACCAAAATGGTAAACTTATCAATAGAAAATGAGAATCATGAATGGTGGAAAAGTCCAGGCTTATCATTATTTAATATCAATTTACCATCTGTTCCAGATTGAATAACCCATCTGGTGTCTGCTGCCAACAAGTATCAACACATCTTCCAGATGCCTCTGCTAAGCATAATTATTAAAGTTTGTACTTGATTTAAAAACAGATGTAGTAGGGCAAAGTACATTTTTCATCACAACTGAAGTTGTGATGGCTTTCACTTTTCTTGAGAACTCCAATCTATTCATACGAAATCATTAGTTGGGCTGAAGGTATGCTTAAGAGCGACAGCTGGTGTGTGCTGGAGAAACTTAACAGTTGTGATGGTGAGCACAGGCATTTGTGATGGTAACTATAGGCATCAGAGAGGAACAGGCTCTGAGAAATTCTAGCCTCTTATGAGAACCAGAGAGTGCTGGTAATGTAAAAATATTGACAAGAGCCCTCACAGCCACATATCCTGATTTATTAAGCACTCACATATGCAGGTGCTATTGTAGCTGTTAAAGCTTGGAGCATAAGATAGAAGCAGAACTAGGACAATTAATTGTCAGGAAGGCTTGAGTCTGCCCACAATAAAGCCTGGCATTGACTTCAAATAAGCAGACAGAGGCTGCATGGTGCAGAGAAAACACAGCACTGAACTTGACATCCTATGATTTGGGTCTGAGTCCTGACTACACTTCATGAGTTGTCTGATTTTGACAAGTCACTTAACCTTTCTGGACTTGTCTTCTCATTTTTCAAGAGCTATCACAAGAACCCTGATACACTCCTTGTAAACTATAAATCAAGTTTCATATCCTTTTAGAATGAGTGAAGAAACAAATGGATTTTAATAATCAATCAATAAAAATAAGTTTATTATTTAAAGCATCTAAAATGTTATTTTATCAAAACAGAAATAATGAGAGATCAAATTGAAATTGGCAAGAATATACCCCAGCTGATCCACAAAAACCGAAAAAAATCTTCATGGGGGAAAAATGTCAGAATAATTCTTTTATAAATCCTCAAATTTATCATTGTTAATTCCACTTTTCCTTTTCCTAATTAACCTCACTCCTATGAAATGGCCAGGTTAATACAATGTAAATTCAATTCAATAAATATTAATTGAACACCTACTATATACAAAGTTCAATGCTAGACATTGAGGAGAAGTGCAGGCCTGATAATCATTCACTACACGCTGTCACAACTATTTCACCCATCTAGTCAGCACCCATTCTTACTGGTTGATGTTTGTTCCATATTGATTGCTAAAGATTTTGAAGATTAGCCCTGCCTACAAATATGAATAAAATACAGTTTCTCTTAGCCTTTGCCTTAGATTCATCTCAATGTTCCAAATGCACAGCTGGTATGGGGCACTATTTAAAGCATACATAGTTGAAGCACTGGTTAAGTGTATTAATTAAAGTGTTCTGATTCATTGTGTTGGCAAAAGGGGTTTGGGCATTAGACTCTAACGTCAGTTTACATTTCATTGGGAGGAACCTGTGGCTTCCTATTTTGATCCACCGTTTCTTTAGTGATGTTTTTATTTTCCTGACTGTTGATAATAGCTTCTACTTATTATTAAATACCAAATATGTACCAGATTATATACTAAAGTTATCCCTATCATTTGTCAAGTCTATAAAATTGATAACACTATTCTCATATCGTAGGCTGAGACAGAGGCTCTGAAGTGATCGGTGTATTTGTTAAGGAGTAGTGACTAGGAAGTAGTGAGGGAGGTGATTCAAGGTCTGTCTGACCTTAAATCTGGACATTTTTACCCTTCTCTACTGAATAATTAATGTGATTAAGCAGGACTTCTTTCCCATTATGGGGTCTGTTTTTCCTTGAGCTATGCCCTACTTCTCTCTAGTACATCCATTCTTCACTCATCAGATTATATCTCAAATTGGAAGTCCACATTCATGTGATAAAAAGGAGAAAATTTCCTCTTTCACTATAGCTATGAAAGTAAATGACCTTTATCATATGACTAGGCAGGAACATCTCAACCATCAGAACAGAGTGGGTAGTGAACTGTTATCATCGATAAAGAGGAACTCTTTCTTCAGTGCAAAAATTTTGAGTACAGAATGCATAGAATTCTGGGGGTTATGGGAGAGCAGGGCCACCCATGAATATCTATAAAGCCTCTAAGTGCCATCCAAACCAAATGGACACAGGATAATTCCTAGAAGAGGGGAAGGGGAATGGAAGGCAATTTCCATTGTTTATATACAAACCCTAAAAGGGAGACTTTCATTCATTGCTTCATGTAATTAGGTGGCTTAAATCCATTTCTTATTCTCCTTATAGACAACCTTTTGACTCTGGTTACATGTCAACTAATCATGTGCTAGCCTGTGCTAACCTTTATAGGTTCTGGTTTTTCTCATTTCCTTTCTCTTCTTCTCCAGTACTAACAGGATGTGCTTGAAAGATCATATTGACAGAAAGCTTCCAGGGATATTTTTAGTGCTATGGATAAGAAAATCTCCAGCAAAGGTCATATCTTTCACTGTTTTAATTAAATTGCAGTGGAAGGAGATTATATCATAAGGGTGGCCAGCAAGCTAACCCTGCAACAATATACACCAAGCCATCATAAGTCTCTTTCATTACCATGCATGCGTAAGAGTGACGTGGGGGACCATGGCCAGGTTAATTTAAAATGAGGCTTGGTAATTACTGAGAGGTTTTTGTTGTTGTTTTTTTCAAAATTGTTAAGTGGAATTTAATAAGGTTTTAGAGATTCACAGTAATTGTGATTATTACTTTTTATTGGTACGATATTTTATTACTTTCCCTTTAGACATGAGGAAGAAATTTTTAACCAATGGGAACTTAGTTATTTGATACCACCAACTTAAATTCTTTCCATGACTTACAGAAGATCTCCATTGGAAGTTTTAAAAAGTATTTTTCTGGGCCGGCTTAGGGCGCAGTGGTTAAGCGCTGGCTTGGGAAACCATGGGCCCCGGTTCAGGTCCCACATATGAGGGCCAGTGACACTGCCCTCAAAAAAAAAAAAAATGTATCTTGGGTCGGCCGAGTAGCGCGGTGGTTGGGAGCTGGCTTGGGATGCCAGTGGCCCCGGTTCGGATCCCATATATGAGGGCCAGTAACACTGCCCTCTGAAAAAAAAAAAATTTTTTTTTCCACTTCTTTATCTTTTGATGTATTCTCCAGATGAGAAAATTGTTCGAGGCCATTTTGAAACCAATTATTTACACATATTTCCTTATAAGAAAAGAGGAAATCTATTTTTCCAAGGGAGAGAGAATGTTAAGGATTATTCCTAAAGTGTCATGGCTATGATGAGATTGAAATGTTGCTGCTTTGTAAATGAATACAAACATTCTCAGTTATGCACCTGTTTGCTATACACCCCAAACTAACAATAACCCAGCTTCATAGATGATTCAGCTCAACCTGCCTTTTAGAATAAGTGAGTGGGTAATAAAAACACTTCTAATTGGCTTTCTGGTTACGAATCAGATATCAGCATATTTATTTAAAATGCTAGAAAATATTCTCAAAACTGCTTTTAAAGGATCTTAAAAAAGACTCATCTTAAATTAGAACTACCTGTCATTAGGCTCTTTTTTTTTGGGTTTTTAAAAAAATAAATTTACAATAAGTTTGACTTATTAAACAAAGAGAGAAGCAGAGGTGCAGAATGTAACAAATGAGAAATGGATATGAAAACAGTAAAAACAGGACAGTCCTATGGTTAGTGACTGTTAGTGATTATTTCTTTGATGAGGAGTTCCTTTTTTTGCTAGACTGAAGAATGAAATATAAATGAAATATATAGGAGAGGAGTAGAAAGGAGGAGAGAGAGAGAGAAAGAGAGAGAGAGAGAGAGAGAGAGAGAGAGAGAGAGAGAGAGAGAGAGAGAGGAGAGAATGAGCACTGATCTAAATATAAGTCTGTTTGTCTTTTTCTGCTTATAAAAAATGATGCTTATGATCCTAACATCCCTCCACTGCTTCTTCCATATACATTTCTTATTTTTCTGGTTGAGAGCTCTCTTTCTGTCCACTTGCCAATTTAGCTGTAGGCCTCCCTCCTGAAAAGACTGTGAAAGGTATCCATTAGTTCCACTGAATTCAGCTACAGTGACAATCTTGTTCTTTGGACAGCTATTTGTGGTCTAAAACCTGGCCCTCCTTTAACTACTGTCCTAATTCTTTTTTTTCCCTTCATGGCCAAAATTCTTGAAAGAGTTCTTCCCACTATCTGCATTTGATTTACTTAATACCCTCTCTAGTCTGTTCTCTTCTAATTTAACTAAAATTGCTTTCAAAAGTCACTGATTATTTCTCAGTGGAACTTGACAGTGTGAACCACCCTGTCCTTCCTAAAATACCCTCTGGGTTTCTGGTGCACCATAATATCTGGTTTTCTTCCTATCCCTTTAACCATTCCTTCTTTGTCTTCTTTGTGAAGTCCTGCTCCTCTGCATGTTTCTTATTTGTAATTGTTGTTCAGAGTTCATTTCCAGGTTATCCTCTCATTTTCTCTGGGTGACCTCAGCCATCCGGATAACTTCAATTCCTATTAAATGTCAGTGATTTCCATATCTTTATCTCCAGATCAGCCTATTTGCTGGAGTGCCAGATTCACTGATAAAATGACCTACAATACATATCAACTTAGTATATCTAAGTTATAGGCTCAAAAACGTGACCCTATCCAGAATTGAATTCACCCTCTCTCCTCTAACCCCAACCAACCACACCAAACATACTCTTGCTATGTTCCTTGTTCATAATAATTTAAAACAGCTTAGTAGAATGCAACCTGGGCTCCTCTATGCTTATTTTTTTTCATTGAAGTATTGATTGCATTTTTAAATTAAATTTATTAGGGTGACATTGGTTAGTAAAATTATATAGGTTTCAAGTGTACAATTCTATAATACATCATCTACATATTGCATTATGTGTTCACCACCCAGAGTTAGTTTTCTTTCCATCACAATATATTTGACCCCTTTTACCCTCTTCTGTCAGCCCCCTCCCCCCTTACCCACTGCTAACCACTAAACTGTTGTCTGTGTCTATGAGTTTTTGTTTGTTTGTCTTGCTCATTTATTGCTTTCAGTTTTATATCCCACAGACTTTTTCTGTCTGACTTATGTGACTTCTCATGATAACCTCAAGATCCATCCATGTTGCAAATGGCAGTATTTCATCATTTCTTAAGGCTGAGTAATAATCCATTGTATATATCTACCACATTTTCTTTATCCAATCATCTATTAAAGGACACTAATAAACTCACAAATAAAATCAATGAACAAAATGAATATTTTACCAAAGAGATTGAAACTTTAAAAAAGAACCAAATGGAAATTCTGGAGCTGAAGAACTCAATAAAAGAGATGAAGAATGAGATAACGAGCTTAGGAAATAGAGTTTACAAGATGGAGGAAAGAATTAGTGACATCGATGATAGAAATCTGGAAATGACACAGATGGAAGAAGAGAGAGACTTGAGAGTTAAAAGAAATGAAAGAACTCTACAAGAACTATCTGACTCCATCAGAAAAAGCAACATACCTCATTTCTGTATTCAATCCCCTTCTTGCCATTTCTATTACACTTCCTCAGTCTGAGCCACCAATTTTCTCTGCCTGGACTCCCCCTTGGATTTCCTAATTGTTCGATTTCCTGCCTTAATTCCCTGCAACCCATGCTCCATCCTGCACCAGAATCAACTTTGTTTCCTACAAATCTGATCATGTTAATTTCCCCACTTAAAACCTTAATGTCTTTCTCAAGTTCTTAGGGTAAAATGCAAACTCTGTAACAAGACTTGCAATCTCCTGCTTGTCCTGGTGGCTTCTTAATTGTCCTGCCTCTTCTGATAAAGCCAGTACCTCGTCTGTCCCCACAGTTCTTCCACAGGTGAGTCTTTCCCTCACCTTAGAGGAGCTGCATGGGCTGCTCCTGCTGCCTAGAGAGCACTTGCCTGCCTCTTTGTCTGGTAAGCTGTTTTTCTTCCTTTAGTCCTCAGCTATAGTTTTTCCCTCTTATAATTTATTGTAATTTCCCTCCCCCTCCATAATATGTAAGGATCTCTGGCAAATGGTAGTTACTCATTAAATCTTCTTTCAACAATTGAACGAATTTCAAAGGCTAACCTCACAGCAACTTTCTCCCTAAACACCCTCACTATGCATATTTCATTTTAAGGAGCTCTGTTGAGCTAGTGTTGCTAAGCTGCTTATTTGGTAATTTAATTAAAAGGACAACCAAATTCAGAAAACAGCCACCAACGATATGAGTTATTCTGTCAACACTCACCTCTGAGCTTTCAATTCATGACAGAGATGGGGTCTCCAAGTCACCTGGGAAGAGACTGCACTAGGCCGATGCCCAGCACGCAGCCTTTGAAAAGCAGTCCCCTCCCAGGAAACTTGGGGACCTGGCTTGGGTTCTGTAGACAGATCCTGCTCTCTATGCATCCTCCCCAGAGCTCACTGTTTACTTCTTCGATTTTTACTACTTTTCTGTTCTTTCAGTTACACCCAATTTGCACCTTATTTCACTTCTCACCTCCTTTATTATCACCAATCTTGCCTTATGTACCACTTCATGTGTCCAATTAGTTCTATCAACAACCTTGTAAAGTAGTCACTAGTCCACCTACTTAATGGAGAAGAACTGAAGCTTGTCTGTGATCATAGACAGTGGCCAAGTTGGGCTCTAACTCCAATGTCAGTACTCATTTTGTGATTTGGGATAGGTACAGACCCTTCCTAATACCTCAAAGTCACCGTCATGCTCATTATGTGTAGTATGTATTCAGTCAGTACCTTCTTATTGGATTAATGGTGGTAGATAAATTGTTGAAAACAAGAGAGAGTATTCTTTCTATTTTGCTAATCTATTTTACAAATGTAATATAATGTTGAATGAGTACGTGTAGGTATATTAACCACAATCTGCAACTGCACTCAAGTAATTAACCAGCTGAAACAGCAGAGTAAAAGGATAGAAAGCTTTAATTGACAAATAGTAAGGACCAATGATGTTTCAGAAAAATTAACACACAAAAACCAAGAACAGAGTGTAACAAGACTGGAAACAAATAAGTGGACAATTTTCACTTTGCATCTAAATACTATAATTTGGCAAATGCACATTTCATTTCAAATGTGTTTCATTTCAATTAATGTATAATATTTTAGATGCCTAAATTTGATGTTAGGTAAAATAAATCATAAAATGCACTTATTTTGTATTCTGTTAGTTTTACACAGCAAGAAATTAAACAAATATTTTTTTATTAATGGAGCTACTATTGGTTCCTATTGGGACCTTTTTAGGATACATAATCCACTAATTTATTTAGAGGTAAGGACATGAAATAAGGAGTATTAATGCTTTATTTTGATAAAGCAAAATGCAATAAATAATAAAATGATAAATTTTTAGAAAATATTGATTTAACTTTATTAAGAAGAAAAGGGAGATATTTGACTGCTTAAAGTAATCAGTTACCTGGAAACTATACTTATACTGCTGCTTAAAAAGAAGTACTTAAATTATGAGTGTGAATCAGGGGCATAAAAATGAGTAATTGAACATTTGTTTTATGTCTCTGAGTACTACATGTTCTTTGGATCCCACTGCCTTCCAGCTTAGTGATCTATCATCTCCAGTCTCTGTGTCTGAAAGTGCCTTCACACAAGGTTTGCTTCATGAGGAAAGTCAACAAGCCTTCCCACCTCCTCACTTTCTTCTCCTCTCTATGTCATCTATTCTCATTTTCGAGCCCTTAATTGTGTGTTCCAGTCTGGCACTTAAAACCTGGATGATTCAATAAAATTGGTGAGATAAAATGAATATTCTCACCTGCGAAAGAAATGAGGGGATAATGATGACTAGTGAAAAAAGGACATGCAGATTTTTGTGTTAACATCTCTTAAAATAGCCCAGGAATTGCACTGAGAGCATAGACAGCCTGTATCAGCAACCTAGGAACACTGGACACCATCATTGGGTGTTGATACACTGTGGATCCAAAATATAATGGTAAGAGTAATTGCTGATAATAATGTCTGTGAAAACAAATTTTGCAGGTGGTTGCTGAATTATCCCTAGAAGAAACTATTTTCTAAGAAAGTTTCACAAAGGCACAACTTAACCTAGGTTGATGGATCAATTAGGAAAGTAAAAATAAGAAATGAATAGGCCACATGAACACAGATTAGAGTCTATAGATCTTCAAATTGTGTGTGTGTGTGTGTGTATTTCTATTTTTCTCTTTTTCTCCATATATATCTCTCTATATATGTATCACCTGATATAAACTATAAAAGTCTCCTTAAACTGATCAAATAAGTATTTCACCTAAATTAAAGAGGACTACAAATTATCAGACTTTGTACATGTTTTCCTTGTGAAACATAAAAAGTAGTCTTTTGAGTTTGCTAAGACTAAAAAAGTTTTGTTTTTTTTTTGACACATTGATCTGCCAGTTACTAGATCAACAACTGTGAATGAAATAGAGAATTGGTATCTAGCTGGGATCTTCAGACTTAGTTAAATGGGCCCTGAAAATAGACTTTATTTTTTTGAGCTGTTCACATCAAAACTGGCATTGAAAAATGTTTCTTTCTACACTAAGACAAGAGCTGTCCACTTATTTTGAGACAAGTGTGGAGTGTATAGGGAGGACATGTTAGTGGAGTGTGTGTGTGCACACACGAGTGTGAATGTGTGTTTGAGAGAATGAGACAGAGAGAAAAGGAAGGTATCACACTGCATAATTATCTTCCAGTCTATTGGAAGTTGGATTAAGTTGCCACAAATATGAGGACTGTCTCAAAGGATACCCATATGGGTAGACTTTCAGGCCAAGTATAGAGAAGGAGCTAGCCAAGGAACTGATGTTTTTGAAATGTGTTTATCATTTCCCTTGGAGCTTCCATTAAAAATGTTTCAAGTGTTTGGGTGCGAATAGGTAAAAAACAAGAACTCAGGAGGACAAGAGTGTCCTGGCACTAGGAATTTCTGGCCATGGCTCTGGCTAAAATATCTTCCTGGATAGTTTCTACACATCACTTTAGAAGTCTTGCTGGGAGTGATGATACATGGTCAACCTGGCATCATATAACCATGACACTTTTTCAAGTTAATGTGGTCAAGAAATAATCAAGTTACACAAAGAAGCTTAAACATGGGGTAAAATAAATTTGGTGCCATCTAAAAATAAAAACAGGGGCCGGCCGAGTGGCTCATTGGTTAGGAGCTGGTTTTGGGATGCCAGTGGCCCCGGTTCGGATCCCATGTATGAGGGCCAGTGACACTGCCCTCTACAGCTAACAGCTCCACCTGGAGCTGGGCTGTGCGAGCCCCGGTGATGGTGTAGGCTGCAGCCCCTGCTGCAGTGGGCTGCCATAGGCTACAGTGAGTGGCCGGCAGCCAGCGTGAGCGGCCGGCACCCAGCGTGAGCTGCCAAGAGCCGTGGTGAGCAACATCCAGAGGCCAGCGACTGATGTGCCTCATCCGGGAAGAGCGCAATGACGATACCAACATGGTCCAGTGAAGCAACATCCTCCGCAACTAGACTGAAGAACAAAAAGACAGCAACTTCTCTGTTCCCCTTCCCCAATTCCCCAACGCTGTTCCCCTCCCCCAATTCCCCAATAAAATCTTTAAAAAATAAAAAAAATTAAAAAATTGAAATAAAAACAAAAAGCCCTAGGCATGAAAAAAATCAATAAAAATAAATTTTTAATGCAAAATGTAGTTGCATCTTAAATGTACTCACTCTAACCTCATATGTACACCTCTCCATGCCCCTACCCGCCAAGGGCAGCTTTTTAATTTTCTATAGCTGAGCTGATTTTCCTTATGAGGTCCCTACTGGCAGGGAAAAAACTTGCCGGTAATGTTATTTCAGTGTCTTCTAGTTTAAATGGCCTCTTTTCTTAATGTTCAAGAGTGAAGAAAGAAGGCTTCTTCTGGATAACTCTCTTGTCCTGCCCAAGGTGAAGACCTGGTATCTGATAGGAATACCATCTGATGGCGTTCTGGTATCTGATAGGAAACACTGTGTCTCTAGAGCAGGAGTAGCCCGAGTCTTAGACCCACTCACTGCCCCCTGGATTCTCACTTCTCCCTGCTGTCATGTGCCTGTTCTGCTCTCCCTGCACTGGGGATTCTTGAGTTACAGATGATTTCATCTGGCCATTTGAGAAGGTGAGCAGCCATCTATTCTTTGAGTCATAATTCTAGGCATACGTTCCCTGTTTCACAATCTCCTTTGCAGCAGCCTCGTATTTCACCCCCAAACTTTTGCCAATCCATATCCCTTACTGGAGGGTATAAGAACTTCTAGACTCACTGCTTGGCGCACATGAGCCTATCTAATCTGTGTGGTCAGTAGGGCCAGGCCTGACCACTCTGCAGGTATTCCTCCACCCGGCAACCCAGGGCACTCAGCCCCTTGGAGCTGCTTTGCAGCATTCTCTTACTTTTCAATAGAAAAAGCTGCTGGGCCTGAAAGCTGCTGAAAAGTCAATATCCAAGTTACTATCTCATGATTTGGTATAAGACGGAAAGGAGAACATCCAGAGATTTTCATTATTTATGTCTGCTTGCAACTAGAGCTGGACCCTAATCTTAGTGGGATTTAGAGCCTTCAGTTCCTCAGGGAAGAAGAGAGGAAAGTGCCATGTCAATAAATCCTTATGGATTCATTTGAGCTGAAGATGCTACAATGGGAGGCAAAGCTGGGGAGGCATGATCCCAGATTACATCCCCAACTACTCATTTAACCCAGCGCTTCATTTCCCCACAGGCTGGCATGAATGTCCACTCTGACAGTCCCTTCACTGGCCCATCATGTGCACAGCTTGGGTCTCTAAGGGCAGAGACAGAGTCGGGGCACTGCCCATCTGTCCGCTATGGGGAGCAAAAGTCTACTGCTTTTGGTCCAGCAGCACCAGCCACAGGGCAGAGAACAGGGGAGGCCTTGCTTCCTCTTCTCTTCTTACCCAACAACACAGTTTTTCTGCTTCTTGTTATTATTGTTTTCATCAGACACAGAAAGGCTAAATATCATAGTTATTTGCCGGGCAGACCGTAGAAGGCCTAGTTTCTGGCCTCAGTGTTAACACCATCTCCTTATTCCAAGGCATTCCCTGAGAACAAAACCCTGGCCATTCCTCCTCTTAGATTCAAATGTCCTCCTTCCTGACCATGGTCCTCTTCCTTCCTCCCAGGTACCCTCCTCTAGTCTCATAGGGCCCCTCCTCGGCCATTCTGGTTGCCTAGCATCTGAAACTTCTTCCTGTGTTTGGGTGAGTTTCTGGGTGAGAGGAAGAGCTACTGCTTATGTTAGAAATAAAAAAGTGTCAAGTATTCAGACTTCCTTGCAAACTAGAAATTAGGAAAATGACAGGGACTGCACCCATCGAAACCTCTTGCACAGACTTGGAGTTGGGAGGTAATATGTTGTGGATATCAAGAGGGTTCCAGGAGTGGGGAACTCTCGGGCCCCAGAAGTAGGGGTTTTGGTGGCAGTATCTGGTGTCCAGTGGGGTCAGTACTCATCAGACAAGCAGTGGCAGCCTCACTGATCAGCTCAGCATCATAATTTGGGCCTTCGTCCTGACAGCACCGCCCTGTGTGTTTTTTTAGGTCTGGAAAATTCTGTAAGTAAATTCTTAATATTATCATTCTGCTTAAAACAGGCCAAGTTGGTTTCTATTGTATTCAAAAGCCCTAAATGATACATATGGCTTACAGGAACTTTTAGGATTCCACCACTATGTTCCCCCCACTCAGCTTCATCATTTAGTGTACCTTCCCATCTCGCATGCTCCAGACATATTTAAACTCTATCATCTTTTCTTGCCTGGCTTTCTTCCCTCCAGACCTATATAAATACTTGGCCCTCTATCTGGAAAAACCCCTCCCAGCCCTCTGCACTGGGAGGGCTCTTACTCATCTTTGAGCCTCAGTTTTGGCATCATTATGATTGGGACAGTTTTGAAGGCAGAATCTGCTAGTTGCCCACCAAGTTCCCCTCCTCCCTTCTATATTGCTAATAAAACTCCAATCATGTAGTTAGTAATACTTGCCTCCTTAGTCTCTCTGAAACTATGATGGCTAAGTGACTCAATCCTGGCCAATGAGCTATAAGTAGAAGTCTACCAAGTGGTGTCTGCAGGATGTAAAGGGTCATACTCAGTCTACAAGTGCCTCTTTTCCTTCTCCTTCCATTTTACTTGTAATGCAGACCTGATGTGCAGCACTAAAGCAGACATTCTGTGGTCATGAGAACAAGAGCCACACTGGACGAGAGGGAAATCAGAGGGAGCTTGGGTTCTCAGTGACTTCCTGGAATAGTTGCACCAGATGTGAACCTCCTATCTCCAATTTCTTGTCATGTAATATGAATAAATCTCTAGTTAGACCACTGTTCTCAGATTTCTGTTATATGCTATTGAGTGCAATTCTGAGCCCCTTAGGCAATCTGGCTGGGTGCTCCTTTTAGTCGCTCTCACAGCAGCCTTTACTTCCCCCACGAAAACACACGTATCACCGAGTCATAATTTCCTGTTTGCTTGTCTCTAGCTTCACTTTCAGTTGTAAGTTCATGAGGACAGTGACTGGAGTGGGTTGAATTATGTTCCCCCAAAAGTTAAGTTTTAATCCTAATGCCAAGTACCTTGGAACCTGTGAATGTAACCTCATTTGGAAATAGGGTCTTTATAGATGTAACCAAGTTAGGATGAAGTCTTATTGAAGTAGAGTGGGTTCTAAGTCCAATGACTGGTGTCTGTAAAAGAGAAAGGAGAGGGAGACTTGGACACAAAGGCACACACAGGAAATAGGCCATGTGATGATGGAGACAGAGAGTGGAATGATGCTGTCACAAGCCAAGGAACACCTGAGGCCTCCAGAAACTGGGAAAAGGCAAGGAAGCATTCTCTCCTAGAGCCTTCAGAGGGCATATGGTACTGCAGACGGCTTGATATCAGAAATGAGACAGTATAAATTTCTATTGTTTTGAGCCATATGCAGTTGGTGGCAATTTGTTAGAGCAGTCCTAGGAATGTAACATAGTGATCACACCTGTATTGTTTGGGTTGGCACTACACCATCTTATGTTAGAGTCACCAATCTTAGAATTTCCCTTAGAGCAAGTCAGCCCTAGAGCCATAATGTGGGGTAGATAAGAGCCAGAAGCTACACTGGCTCTGCTCTGTGGCCTTACAATTTGCTGATTTCATCCATATTCTGTGTCCTGGTATCCTCACTATGAAGTCAGCATACAAGAACTCAGAATCCAAGGATGACAAACACATTTATTTCGATTGCCTAAAGTATTGTGTTGCATAGGATTCTAAAACTGCATTTGAGTCATTTATTCCATTTATCCAACAATTATTTATAGAATGTCAAGTATGTGAATACATCAGGTACTATTCTGAGTCCTGGTGATCCACAACACACAAAGGAGCAAAATCCATTAACCAGTCAACCAATCAGTCAATCCGTATCTCTATAGAGCTGACATTGGAAAGAGAGCTGTGATGGATTAAAGATGGCTTCCATAAATGTAAGAGGGAGGAACTGAGGCAGTTTTCCTTATATTTGCTATCCTTCCAGATTGGATCTAATCATAGCATTAGGTTTTCAGGCAGTTCCACAATTGTGTATATCTCATCTTTGGAACTCATATAACAACTAGCTCCCTCATGTCTGCTGATGGCTCTTTCTTATCTCCATGATGAAAGAGCACAGGAGTGGTTTGAGGAGGGGAGCTGAGTATTTCATTACTATACCAAACAGATTGTCAAAGCCCAGGGGAAGAGTTAAGGATATTGTCCTGCCTGAATCAGAATCTCAAGAAATTCAGAATACTTATCAGTGAAGCAAAGAATTTCATTTTCCATTAGAGGGTAAAAGCTAGGGGTTGGAAGGTGTTGTAGAGAACTTCAAAATAATAGCTATGTAGCTCATCCTTAACGTCATCTTAGAAACCTCTGCACCATGAGAGCCAAGTGGAGGAAGAAGCAAATGTGCAGACTGAAGCACAAAAGAAGAAAGATGAGGCAGAGGTCCAAGTAAACTGCTAGCCTGTGCACCCGTGGAAGCCACAGGAGCAGAAATGAGGAAAGCCAGAGGCCAGGGACACTGGAAGAAATTGTTGGACTGCACACCTGCCGTTTAGAATTTCTCAGTGGACCTGGACCAAGGGTCAGCAAACTGCAGTTCCTGAGCCATATGAGGTTCTTTGGGTACATACATTGTGGCTCTGAAGTAAGATTGAAAATGAAAATAAAACTATCATAGTTTCATTTATAAAAATTTTAAAGGATATCATTCACATAATGGTGATTTCATTTGTTTCATAGGTCTCGCAAAACTTCAAGGGACAGGATTGTCTCTTTCATCTCAAAAGTTTGCCGACCGCTGACCTAGAATATACATTGCCATGTGTTCCCCATGATCACCTTTTGAGAAACTTACTTTGCTGATACAAAAACAGTCCTTTGCTCTCGACCTGTGACATTCTAGGCAAGTCCTGTTCTCAGTATGGCTGAATGTAGCATGTATGATAAATATCTGCTGTCTTAGCTGAAGAAAAATAAAATAAAATAAAATAAAATAAAATAAAATAAAATAAAATAAAATAAAAGCCATGTATAGTTGTCCAGAATAAGACTGGTATGGGGCTGAACGTATCTTTAGCTGAACTTCTGAGAAATAGTAGAAAAAAATGTAAGCCAGATTTAAAGACTTAACCAGTCCAATATGTAAATGCAAACTACACACACACACACACACACACACACACATTTTCAATTTCAAAGGATAACTTAAGGTGTTGCCTTGATCTTAATCTCAGCTCTAAAATTTGGTGAGAGTAAAGAATCAACTAGAAACAGATGCTGTGTAGCAAATCCATTTTCCAGATTAATACAATTTTAGTGTTTGTGACAATGCTAAATTCTCCAGTCTGTGTAGACATTTTTATGTCAACATACCAGACACCTCAATTCATTTTATACTACCTCCTCTGACCATACTTAAAGTCTGTGTTCAACAACTTAAAGCAAAATTATTTCTTTCATTGTAATTCAATTGTGAAAAAAAGGAAATGGAAAATAATTTTAGCCAGAGACAATCTGAGGATATTGCAGAAGTCTCAGGAGGACACTTAGGTTCAAGATAAGGTATGGCTTCAGTGTGAATTTTCTGGTGAATATTCTGGCAAATATCCTATTTTCTGCTGACTGGTATCTGAGAATATGACTTTGGGAGGTACTAATTCAATGTTTGGACATCACAGACATTGGGCATATTTGACCTGTTTTCAATCTGGCTTGTGACATCAGTCAAGTCACTTAGAATTATTGTAACCCTCAGGTCCTAGCAAAATTACAAACACCTCTGAGTCTGTCTAATCCAGCTGTAGGGCCACTGGAAGCAATGTCCTTTCTGTATGACCTCAAAGCCCTTCTTAACTTCATAACGTGTTTTTGTGCCAAGAGGTCCTGAGGTCAGCCACATCAGTAACACTGAGGACTGAATCTTATTAAGTTCTTGACATTGTGAAACCATCTGGTCAAATAATTCATAATATCTGCATACACCAATTTATGGCTATTTTAAAAATAAATTATGCACTATGCCTTTGGCGATGTGACCAATGACTCTTAAAGTAAGTTCCAAAACCATTGGTGGACTACTAAATATACTTCACAACTCTCTCAGAACCCAAGTCCATTCTCAGTTCCTATAAGTAAGGAATATGCAATTCCATAGAGTTTTATTTTCACATAGGACTTAAGACTATTTATGTCTAAATTAATGGGTGAGCTATTAGAGTTACTTAAATTTGATATTTTCAAAATAAATTAGCACATTAACAGAGCATACTGAGGACTTAAATTCAGTATTCGATTATAAAGACCAGCTGGCACACTACACTATAAAAGGTGATTGAGTTTGAATAGTTCATGCATTTACATAATTTGAATGCCAGAACCCTGGTGTTGATATGGCATCAGTGGTTGTTGCCTTAAATAGGTGGCATTTTCAGATGCTGTTCTTTTCTGCCTTTCCATTCTAATTTATTAGTATTTTAGCCCCGTTATTATCCGTTCGTTTATTGTGGCAGTTTGATTAATGCTATAGTGCATGGTGATACATATATGTATCAACAATATTTTTGGCCCACGAACTGTAATTTCTGTAATGACTACATTTTGTGTCTATGTTATGTGATTTCAATAGGAATAGGAATCATTCATTCTACCATTTCTAAAATCTGAGTTCTCTCTGTCTCCCTCTCCCTCTCCCTCCTCTCCTCTCCCTCCCCACTCCACACTCTATGTGTATGTATTTGCTTATATAGTGACATCTCCTTGTCTTAAGCTAGTTCTTTTTTCCTTTGGAAATGGGAAATGGGTTAGGTGGCAGGCATGGCATGGGATGTTGGGTCTTCCCAAAGAAAGCCACACTGAAGAAGTCTGAGACATAATGATATAGATTTGGATGTGATGAAATAGAACACAGTAGATATAACATAGGTTCATAAAAAAATTGATAGTCATGTTTTACATTTTAATTCACGCCATATTTATAATAATTGTATAGTCCTTTCAGCATGTATCTTCCTTGGAAAATTTCTATAAACATAAAGTACTTATACCTATTTGCCCTCTTCTTCCATCCTACTATGTGAGGGAATGCTCCTTTACAGTGATATTTTTCAAAAGACCACATATCTCCAAACTACCAAACAGTATCTGATATAAATCACATGTACATCTGTATATACATTAAGTGTGTAATTTTTGTACAGTATCTTGATAGTTATTTTTCAATGCATTCTATTTTCTCTATTAGAGTGAGACAGGGGGAGTTCTTATCTCAGTTTGTCTTTGACCCCTCGCAGTCACCTACCTGAGAAATCATCTAACTGGAATAAAACGACTAAGCTTTCTAAACATGCAAAGTTGGCTCCTCACCTTTAAAAAAATCCCTAGGTAATAGAAGAAAATGTCACCTTAGTAGTTGAATCCTTATTGGAGGAAGGAGGCCACTTTCTATTTTCCTCTAGTCAAGAGCCTGAGTTTACCACACACAGTTCCACCACACCAAACATAATCATGTTCAATGTATTGTGACAGGTGTTTTTGAACATTGAGACTCTTAAATTAGAGCTGTACAGGCTACATGATGCTATAAAGAACAAACACTTGTTCTTGTGGGACTGCATTCAATCACGTGATGTACTTTACCATCTATTTAGAAATTTGAAATCACTCAGTGGTTGAGCTGCCACAAAAATTACTTTTGGACACAATACTCATGCATGAATCATAGCTATGGTTTCTATGTCGCCTGCTGCTTATCTCCGTATTGGAGGAAGGGACACAGAGACAGAAATGGGATCTAAACAGTAAATATGCTTATAGCATCAATCTATTCCTTGGAATCAGTAGCTGTGGAGAATTTCTGACATAAAATTTAAGTTCATATGTAAATCAAGCACATGTTATTTTTAGTTTAATAGGAACTCAAAAAGATATCTCTTCTAAAAGAGATCCCTTTTATCTTTGAGTTTTTCTAATTAGCCTTGGAATGCCAACAAAATGATGCATCTATTTTTATCCTCCATGATGTCAGATTATAGGAAAGAATGTTCCAGTGTGAGCAGCTTGCTAACTTACCCCAGAGCCACTAAACATACAAACACAACTCCCCACTTTACATCCTCACTCTTAATTTTCTTCATGATGTCTCAAAAATTACCTATTTCAAATACACTAGAATCAACTCTAATTGTACTTTTACATTTAAAATCTTCAGTATTTTTTTTTATCACAGATATATTGTTCTGTAACTGATATAAAATAGTTTTATAAATATAGTGTTTTACAACCCTAGGTGGGTTATAATCCTTGCATATTTGTCATCATTACCATGGGGTTGGATGAGATAGGCACATCCCTTAGGGTAATGCTTTTGTGGTTTGGTCTCCAAATCACACATGGACCTGGGTATAATGCAGATTCCTGAGTCATACCAGACCCACTGAGTTAAATATCTAAAGGTTAGGACCAAGTAATCTGCATTTTAGCCAGTATCCCAAGTGACTTTTATGAACATAGCTATTTGAGAACCATGGTTCTAGACAGATACATTTCATCTACACTAAGCTAACACATAGAAATTGTTTAATAGGAAAAAAAACTAGAATTTATTGTGTCCATTTATTATAGGTTACATCATTTAAGTTTCACACCAGTATTTTAAAAGAGATATTATCCACATTTTACCAAGAGGACAGAGCCTCAGACACTAATGCCCTTTCCTGTTCCAGGGTCCAATCCAGGGCACCACACTGCATTTAGAAAGCAGGGCTTATAAATAATGGTGCTAAGCAAACTGAGTATTATTTGGAAAAATATGTAATGAGATCTACAAAGAAGAATGAACTACAAGAAGATTAGAGACCTAAAGATTAGGGACGTAATAAATAAAACTATAAAAATACTAGATGAGAAACATGAGTGAATTTCTCTTCAATCTCATTGTAGGAGAAATATTTCTAACTATGTCTTAAAATTCAGAGAGTATAAAAGAAATGATCAATAAATTCGATAACAACAACAGTAAAAATAACAAATATTTGTGCATGGCAAAAAACATACCATAATCAAAATCAAAAGAGAACTGATACACTGAGAGAAAATGTTTTCAACATAGATCACAGACCAAGGAATAACATCCCTACTGTACAAAAAACTGTTAAAGTTGAAGGACAAATAGTGAAAAAAAACCAACAGGAAAATGAAAAAAGACATGAAAGAGAACTTACAGGGAAAAAAAAAATGATAGAAAATAACCCTTAAGTGTATGAAAAGATGTTCAAAATTACTAATAATTAGATAACAAAAAATAAAATACTGAGATCACATTTCAAATATCAGACATCAGATCAGCAATTGTTAAAATGTATGACAACACACCCTTTTGGCAAAGTTGTGGGGAAACAGGCTCATATATTTTTTCACGCAATGCAAGCTAGTACAAGCATTCTAGGAGAATTTGGTCATTTCTAACAAAGCTATGGCAGCATTTTCCTTTTGACCAAGTGATTACACTTCTAGGAATTTATACCTCCACAACACAAAAACATAGATATCCAAGGTTATTCTTCACTGCATTGCAAAATACTAGAGACATTATAAATATATAAAGGAGAGTTATTGAATAAATTATGGAGGACTATGTGGCAGTAATAAAGAGGATAAGGAAGATATTTATAAACTGATAAGGAATGATTTCTAGGATATATCATTAAATATAAAAAAGAGTGAAATGCAAGAGTATCTATGGTAAGCTACCTTGTAAGAGAAATGGGATATGAGATAAAATGTATTTATCTGCTTATCTATGCAAAAAAATACAGGAATGATAAAACAGAAAATAATGAGATAGGTTACCTGCAAAGAGTGGGTCGGAATGGGGTGGAAAGAATGGGAGAATTGAAACAAGATATAAGGATGATTAGTATGACACTGCACTCAGTGAACCCTTTGTATAATTCTGACTTTTAGAACCCTGATAATGTTTCATGATGATTAATTTTATTTCAAGATAAAAAAATTAAACTCATATACAATGTGAAAGCAACCCTAAATGGAATACAAATAGTAACAAGTGTACTTAACTGTAATACAAATCAACAACATAATCACACATAATCACACTGAAGGTGGGGGAGGAAATAAGGAGCATAAGAAACTTTGTAAGACAATATTTTCACAGTAACTCTAAGGCTAAGGACAAAAGGAACTGTATACAAGCAGAGTACTCCAGTTAGTAAATTTGTTTTTCACAAGGTATGGGATTAGAAATTCTAGAATGATTTTATGTTTATTCTAGGACTGAGAAAATTAGTAAATATATTCTGGAAAATGAGATCTGGTTTCTCTTGTTGGAGAAAGGAAT
The DNA here is from genome assembly GCA_033961575.1 of Aselliscus stoliczkanus. Taxonomy (NCBI): domain Eukaryota; kingdom Metazoa; phylum Chordata; class Mammalia; order Chiroptera; family Hipposideridae; genus Aselliscus; species Aselliscus stoliczkanus. Next base: position 47,627,225 of record CM066728.1, read on the forward strand.
CACAAATAAGGAAAGGAGAAAGGCTAGAATGAACCCTGTGGTGTTGGGCTGAAAATAGAGGTATCAGTTATAAACTCATGGGTCAACACACACATACACACACACACACACACACACACACACACACACAATGATAGATGTAGATTCATGTATATGTGTGAGTGCATCATATATATATATATATATATATATATATATATATATATATATATGTTTCCTAGCTCTGTCCACTAAAAAGTTCTAGGAGAAATAAAATGACAATCAGCACCTTAGCACTCAGATCTTAACAAAATTCAATATCTATCATGATTAAAATATAAAATCCCATAGCAAACTGAGAAAAAAAAATATCCTTAACTGGACAAAAATTATCTATAAACACCTTTAACATATATTATACTTAACAGGAAAAATATTGAAAATTCTCTTTGAAGAAAGGATGTCTGCCATCAACACTTCTATTGCATGCTGCACTAGAAGTTTTACTTGGTATTCTAAGCCAATAAAAAAAAGTGTAAGGATTAAAAAGAGAAAAAATTATTATTTATAAATGTATAGTTTCGTACATTAAAAATATAAAGGAATCTACAGTTACATTGTTAGAATGCAAAGACAGCTGGGCAAATTTGCAGGATAGAAAATCAATATACAAAAATCAATTTTATTTTTAAATGACACAATATAAAAAGAGTAAAATTTAAATAGAGAGCATTTACAATATTATAACATATCAAATACCTAGGGGGAAAAAAATCTATCAAAGTATGTTCAAGACTTCTGTACATATAATTATAAAATTTTATGAGACAATCTTTATAGGATCAGATACCTAGGAATAAATCTGCCAAACCATATGCCAAACTGCTACAGCGATTGTTATTAAAAAATAAAGATCTGAATGAATAATTTATGAATATACTATGTTCTCAATATTGATCTATAAATCCAAGCAGCCCTAATGAAAATCCCAGCAGAATTTTTGTTAGAGCTAGAAAACCTATTCCTAAAATGTAAATGCAGCAAGAAATGATGGAGAAAACTTAAGCTACTCCTGAAGAACAAGCGGGGAGGAAGTTTCATAGTCTGTCTGGGCATCTATAACAAAGCAGCACAGACAGGAGAGCTTATAAACAACAGAAATATAGTTCTCCAGCTCTGGACGCTGGAAAGCTGAGATCAGGGTACCAGCATGGTTGGGTGTGGGACTTCTTCCAGGTTTTATCCTTGCATGGTAGAAGGGAGCTAGGGAGATCTGTGGGATCTGCCATGGGAATGCTAATCCATTCATGGGGTCTCCACTGTAATCACCTCCCAGGAGCCTCACTTACTAGTACCATCACCTTTGGGGGTTAGGATATGAATATGGGGGAACATAAACATGCAGACCTTAGCAAATGTCAAGATTCCTATAAATCTATAGCTGGCAATGTTGTATTTCTTGACTTATGTAATAGCTACACAGGTGTTTACAATATACATTAAGCTATGTATTTAGGCTTATTCACTTTATATTGGAATAGGTGATTTCTACTGTGCTACATTTCACAATAAGAGGAACATATGAACAAGGAAATTTAAAGAAAAAGTTCCCTCTTTCTGGCGTTCTGCCCTTTGACTCAAGATTTATTTATGGGTATTAAGTAGCTGGATTGTAAATGACTCAAAGCCATGTAATCTGTGGTTTGTTCAGTGGTATTTTGTCTAACTGCTCCTTGACCTGAGGGGAATTAACTATGGAAATCTCAAGTATAGTGGCATTATCATGTAAGAGTGGACTATGTAAAACCTAGGACTTTTACCAAAATATCTTTCATATACATACCCTGTTTTCCTGAAAATAAGATCTAGCCTGAAAATAATCCCTCGCACGATTTTTAGGTGCCAAAATATGGCACCTTGGCATACTGAATATTTTAAGCTGAAGGAGTTTGTGGAAAAGGCAACCTTCTCCCTTAAACAGGTCATAAAACCCTCATGTGAGGGGTGCGTGCCCTCCATATCCTAGGGGAATCATGCTATGGCTTCTTCTCTGGCTAGGTCTCATTTTGGGGGAAACATGGTATACACACACACACACACACACACACACACACACACACACACACACACGGCCTGGTCCTTGAGTTCAATTAAATAACTACTCTTTGTATAAAATATTATTCGAATGCGTCAGAGACAGTAAATATTGCCATTTTTGGCTGAACAAAAGAGTCCTCAAGTAACAGTAGGAGGTAAATAAGCTAGGAAAATACCTTGTCTATAATTGTTTATATTTCAAAGAGGAAGTGAGTTTATTAAGAAGCCAGAAAGCATCTTTCCTTTCCAGAACATTTTCTGCAGTTCTTTTTCAATGTCAGTAAAAGTGTCTAACTTGAGTACTTTTGTTTAAACCCTTTAGCCCTATTCTTCCCAGAAAATGCATCACATATGTTTCTCAGACTATTTTGGTAGCCTGTCCTTTCTTTCATTTAGTCCTCCTCAATCAGAATTATCATTGCTTCTACGTCCTCTTCCAGATTCTTCTTCTCATCTTCTATCTTTTCTTTTCTATGTTCTGTATCAATTTTTGAGTCCTTAAGTTAAAAAAGAAAGGGAGTGGTGGTTAAGAGCTGGCCTTGGAAGCCAGAGGCCCTGGTTCGGGTCCCACAAATGAGGGCCAGTGACACTGCCCTCAAAAAAAAAAAAAAAAAAAAAAAAAAAAGAAAGGATAAAAGGCAAGAGGTTCAGAACAAGAATAAGAGATAGAGGTAAAACAAAAGTCAAGTAATCATAGAAGGTAAAACAAAGAAAGGTAAAGAAGAGATATGGAATGTTTAGTCTTGGGTAGGGAGGTGGAAAAGGAAGGAGAAACACAAAGATAGAATGAGGGAGTGAAATTTACCCATGGAGCTTAATTGGGGTATTATCACCTATGCTCCACTAATCCAAATATGACTAAGACATTTAGGTAGTCCTTTAACTCAAATCAATACTACTATATATGGACTGAATCTGAATAACAACCATTTTCTTTAACTGAAGGTTTATTATTTTCATGAATATACTTCCAGAAGAGCAGGAACTAATACTGTGTTTCCCTCCTGGATAGGCTCAGGAATTCAAGTTTGGACTTTCAGAGTATAGTTAGAAAACCAGAAAGGACTGGTGTGTTTCCTATAATGCGCTCTGAAAGTTATTTTGGGAATTTGAAATGGTCTATGATGATGACCTTTCCTACGCTGAAAGGCAGACAGACCACAGGATCTGATTTCACTAAAAAAGACACTTGACATTTTCTGAAGCTTTTCTAAACCCACCTTAATATTTCATTATAGACCATCAATGTACAAGAGAAAAATAAAGCTGAGTTTCAAATCATAAATGATTTAGAGAAAAATAGCAGTTTTCAAAAGTAATTTTGTCTCCATGAATGAAATCGGGTACTTCCATTGTTACCAAGTTCCTACATCGACAAGTAGATACCATACTACCTGCCCAAGAAATGGAATGACTCATAAACACCACGGATATAGATTACCATGCCAACAAACATGTCTATATATTGGCATTGGGAGGCATGTCAGGGAGACTCTCATTCAACCCTTTTAAATTTTTTTTTTTTTTTTGAGGGCAGTGTCACTGGCCCTCATATGTGGGACCCGAACCAGGGCCGCTGGCTTCCCAAACCAGCGCTTAACCACTGTGCCACTTGCCCGGCCCAACCCATTTAAATTTTTATTGAGAAACTAATACTTGGGAATGAGAATCAAAATAATAATGAATATTTATCAGACATTTAAATTATATTTAATTTAGTCCTCATAACAACACAATGATGTAGGTACTACTAATACCCCCAATTTTATATTTTACAGGTAAGAAACTTATCTATAGAGAGAGATTAGTTAACTAATGTTAAGTTGAAGTTGTAGTTCAGTGACTTGTGCAAGATCTCCACAAAATTTAATAACCAGCTTCTTCCTGTCAAGTCCTGAGCTAAAGCGCTAAAAATAAAATAAATGATAGATACAACAGAAAGGGTTGTCTATAGTCACAGAGCCTCCAATCTAGGGGCCAAAGGCAGTCAGTAAAGGAAGCCATAATATAAAACCTTTCAAGTACAAGGAGACTACGGTAAGCAGACAACAGATGTATCTAACCTGATAGAGTGCTGGGAATGGGGTTGAATACAGTTCACTAGGACAAATGGAATCCAGATCCCTTGATGCCTAGGCCAGGGCACTTTTCAATATCTCAGGCTGTACTGCTTCATTGTACCTCCATTAGGAAAGGTCTAATCAGCAATCACTAGGGCTGTCTACCTGAGCTGCTCTGTTTGGTTAGTAACCAGGTACAGTCAGTGTTGGTCACACCCCAGCAAGTGGAGTGTTTATCTACTCTAGTCTGGGCATCAGCTTAATCACTTGTTGTACATCAGCACTTAACACACAAAACTTGACTTTGTAAATAAAAGCATTTCATGTATTATGCCTATGATAATTATTAAAACATGACCCCCATTAAGTAATAGCCACTAATGGATATTAATGGTTAAGAAGGTAAAATTTTTAAAATTTATCCTAAATCAGGATAAAGTTTATATTCTTAGTTTAATTAATTTGGTTTGCAACTCCAAAATTATATGGCTTAGAAAGTAAAGCCAAATGAAAGACCCAGGCCTGTTTCACCTGTGCTAGGCCACTCTGGAAGGTCACTCAGCATCATTGTATCAATCCACTTCTTAGGACAGCTATACTAACAAAAAATGGACGATACCAAGTATTGGAGAACATGTGGAGAAATTGGAATTCTTCCTTCCTGGAGGGAATGGAAAATGGGGCTGTCATTTTGGAAAACAATTCAGGGTAGTTTCTCAACAGTTAAACCTTGGTTTGCAAGCATAATTCGTTCTGGAAACAAACTACTCGTATTGCAAGCATAGCTCATTTACCACGTTAAAATCTATTAGAAATGTTTGTTCATTTTGTGGAACACTCACAAACAAAGTTACACGCAATCCAAGGTTTTACTGTAGTTAGTTACCACATGATCCAGCAACTCTACTTCTGTATAACCAAGAAAATTGAAAATGTATATCCGTATGAGAACTTGCACACAAACAGTAGCATTATTCATAGTAGCCAAAAAATGAAAACAATCCAAATGCCTATCACCTGACGAATAAACATAATGTAGGATATCCATACAAAGGAATATTATTTGGGCATAAAGAGGGATGAAGCAATGATATATGCTACCGTATGGAGAAATCTTGAAAACATCATACTGAGTGAAAGAAGTTAGGCACAAAAGGCCACATATTGTTTGGCTTCACTAATATAAAATGTCCGCAACAGGCAAACCCATAGACAGAAAGCAGATTAGTAGATGAAGAGGCAGGGGGCAAGGAGGATGGAGAGGGGTTACTAATGGGCATGGGTCTTTTGCAGGGGGAGGAGCTGATGAAATTGTCTAAAACTAAGTAGTGGTGATACTTACACAACTTTTATCTACAACTCTGGGAATATATTTTAAAAAGCCCCACTGAACTGTATATTTTAAAAGGGTGAATTTTACAGTATGTGAATTGCACCTCAATCAAACTACTAAAAATTAGGTCTAAGGACATGCAATTTATATAGAAGTCATGAATACAGTTAATATTTCTATATATTTCTGTCCACCCAAAAGAGTGTATAAAATTGAGGGAAATGTGAGATAATTCAAGCCTAAAAATACTTTTACCATAATTACGGAGCTACTTTCTGCATCCATGACATTTCTACTTCATTGCCTCTGTCCTCCACTTCATTTCCATTCCTACATATAAGCAAGGCCATTGAACATGACTTTTCATTCTGCCCTGGTACTGTAAACTAGAGTTTTATTTCTCCTCCAATCTCGTTCTCCTCGCACTTCTCTCTCTGTGTTCTCCATGTCCTCAGGCAACTCTTCCCATTCTCTTGAGACACTGAGAACATCCTCCTTTTCTGAGCTAGGTCATGAAAACACGTGTCAAAGTGCAGCTAACGTGCAGGACCCTGAGTCTTGAAACATGTCTGCCTCCTGGATCCGCGCCTCTTCTCCTTCTGCGACCTCAGGGCTACCTGTCAGCACTTCTATTGTCTAGCTGTTGACCTGTACCTTTTCCACCCCTTTTGGTTGGATGGATCTGGAATTGTTAACCAAACAAAGGTTGCTGAGCCTGGAAAGACCAAAGCTGTTCCCAGGCCGCTTCCTGTTTGCCCTGCATGGTGTGGGCAGAGGGTAGGTAGGGCGAGGCCTCATTCTGCTTATGTCTGTTTGTACAGAAGAGGAGGAAGGCTTTCTGCATCTCGCTTATCCAGACACAGTCACTCAAAACTGCTTTCAGGATCCATCTGTAGCAAACTCAGAAAATGTGCTATGCACAATTACACAAGCAAACACAATGTCCCAAGACAAATATGCCCTATTAGTAAGCAGGCCAGGATTGAAGTAAAAACAGGTGTTTCCTATATTAGGTCTGATTGCTTACATGTGTGGCTACTCTGAAATTATTTCTTAATTACTTTGAAGGGTTAGCTCCAGCAGGCAGGGAGAGGGAAAGCTCCAACAGGAGTCCTGAGAGCTCTTCGGTCCTCTGCTGAATTAAAGCTATAGTAGGAGAATCCTGTAAGTACTGAAATATTTTCTTAATTACTTAAATTTTTTTAAATTACTTAAATATTTTCATGGCCCATTTTTCCTAAACCAGCAAATTATATATTTTGACTACTAATTAATTTTCCTTTCAATATTATTTCTGGATGAACACAGGTTTGATTAACCTAGCTACCCATTTTGATAGGAATCTTACTTGACTTTGTGCCACATGGTGGATGGGCAAAATGCTCCTGAACTTGGAATCTATGTCATATTATGTGACTATAAGAGAAATTAATTATATTAAAAGAAATATAAGGAGGCATTCTGTCATGTTTGTGTTGCCAACACTGGACCACACTAATCAGATCTGGACAGCAGCCATTTAGTTCCGGTAAGTAGAAAAGACTGATTGATGATTTTGTTTGTTTCTCAACCTCAGTATTTTCTATGGAAAAAGGAGAACAGACCATGCTAAGAGCCAAGAGGCTGCCTAGTCAAGGGGACTAATTACATACAGTATAGAAGCACTGACTATATTCTTGGTATCACATTAGGCACTAAAATGGTGGGAAAATTACACATTGTAGTCTCTATCTTTAAGGATATTAACGCTAACTTAGTACTTGGAATGCCTAAATAAATATGATGAAAAATAAATGCCAAAAAATGGGATACATTTCCATGTAGGGTGAGATCTGGTGGTGTGAGCTGGGTACAGATAACATGGGAAAAATGGGATAACCTAGAAATTCTTCATTTTATTGACATAATACTAAAAAAGGGTTAATTCTGAAAATTTTCATGACAACACTTAAATCAAATAAATTAAAGATTAAAGCATTCGGTAATGAGACCAGTTTTCCACTGATAAAGAAACTGGACCCTGGACCCAAACCAGTAAAGTTTAGCTCTCAGGCCCTATGCTCTTAAATTCACAATATTCCCTTTGATCTGAGAGTATGTCCATTCCTAGTTCTTTGTGCAATAAAACACTTTCTTTTATTATACTCTGGTGATGACAGTGACATCTGTTTAAGTGTCTTTCTTTGGCAATAAACTAAAAGTTGGCAGCTCTGTGTGTGTTTAACCTCCTCTCCAACCCTATAATTTTACTGACCCATGAAATCCCACAGTCTAGTAATTACTTCTCTAGATGTAAATTTCTATAAAGGGGCAGATAGCAAATATTTTAGGCTTGGGCCAGCCGAGTGTCGCATTGGATAAGCGCTGGCTTGGGATGCCAGCGGCCCCGGTTCGGGTCCCACATATAAGGGCCAGTGACACTGCCCTCAAAAAAAAAAAAAATTAAAAAATAAAATAAAATAAAAGGGAACCCATTAAAAAATGAAGAACTTGTACTTTAAAAAATATATATATTTTAGGCTTTCTAGGCCATACTGTATCTTTTGCAACGACTCAGCTCTGCTAGTGGAAAGCAGCCATAAGCTGGCACATACACAGATGAGTGTGGCAGCATTCTGATACAATTTTCTTTATGGACACTGAAATTTGAATATCATAAGATTTTCATGTGTCACAAAATATTATTATTCTTTTAATGTTTCAACTATTTAAAAATGTAATGACCATTTTTAGCTCTCAGGCTGTAGACAAATAGATGACTGGACAGACATGGACCTTGGTTCATTGTTTACTGACCACGATTGGACAAGTTCTTAACCCATGAGAACCGGGAACAAGAAGACATACCCTGACAATTTCCCTTAATGTAAATCCATATCATTTTTAATCAATTTTCCAGAGTAAAATCAGTCACATAAGGTGAAATTCACAAAGTTTTAAGTCCCAACTATAAGTTGGACAAATGAGTTATAAACCCAGCACAGGGAAAAAATTAGAGCTGTTTGTCTAGGTGGACCTTGTCAGGCGCATGTCCCAACACAATCCCTGAGCTGGGAGAGGTGGCTTCCAGAGCACGACAGTCACTGATCCATACTGAGCTCAGGGAGAGACAGAAAAATTTTAAAAACTGGGAGTTCCTAGGGACTCACTTATGCAAAATTTTGCGGGTAGGAACACTTCGTGTTCAGTTTGAAAGACAATGCATAGATCACAGGAATGGAGTTGGCATAGGAATAATGAAAGGTAAAGTTACAAACTAATGGAGAGCTAAAAGCTTATATCTTATTTTAGAGGGCTAAGTTTGAAAGGTTATTATAAGGAGCTTCACCTATTATATGGATGCTTTGTTTCTTGTCTATATAGAGTTTTTATATATTTGAACCAATCTTTCAAAACCCAATTTCTCTTGAAAAAAGTTAGAAGATCTGGCAACACTAGCCCAGTGTTTCCCTCACCTTAAAGACTATGAGTACCCCAGTTTTTCAGTTTCAAACTCTTCTTATTGATTTATGTCTGTCTTATTTCATTTTTTGTGGCTACAGCAATAGAGAAACTTCTCTCAGATCATTGAAACCATCATGCTGTCATTTTGTGTCCAGGCCTTCACACACACACACACACACACACACACACACTCACACACACACACACACCATCCAGCTATAGCCTGGTATCTCCTACCTATCTTTCAGGGCTAACATTAAATATGCCCTCTTCCAGGAAGCCTTCCACGATGTGCCAAGTCTGAGTCAGATAGTTCCATAGCATCCTGTATCTTCCTGTCATTTATCCATTGACAAACATCTATTGAGTATCTATAGTGCCAAGTACTGTTCTGGGTGCTGGGAGTACAAAATTAAGTCCCAGTCCAATTACAGCTTAAATTCTGGTAGAGCATGACAAACATTAATTTAATAAACAAGTAATTAAGTAATAGTATGTAAGGTAGTGACAACTGTTATGGAGAAAAGTAAAGCATGATAAGAGGGCTGAGTGCTACTTCTGTAAAGTGTTTAGGGCAGGTCTCACTGATAATGTCGAATTTGAGCAGAGATCTAGTAAGTAGGGGAACAATCATATGTACATCTGGGAGAGAGAACGCTGCCAGGCATAGAGGAAAACAAGGGAAAAGGCTCTGAGATTGGCGTGTTTGGAGTGTCTGAGGTCAGGGTGCTAGAACAACATAGGTAAGGCAGAATGTGGTCGGAGACAAGGAGGAAATGTGGCCCCTGGTGGGGCCATGTCAGAACTCCAGCTTTACTGTGAATGACATGGAAAGTTACTGGAGAGTTTTGAATGAGCCAAGTGATATGATCGACTCATTTTTTAACAGGATCACGTTGGCTGTTGTGTTGAGGGCAGACTGTGGCAGGCGATCAAAGGACAGAAAGAGGCAGATGAATTGGAATGTTGTTTTGGTAGTTTAAATAAAAATTTCGTTGCCTTGGGCTAGAGCAGCAGCAATGGGAATGAAGCAAAGAGGGATGGAGAGCTTTGAAAGATCTGAGATAGAATTAATCAGTTGTGAGGGGTGACTTGGTGTGAGGAATAATGGAGGAGAAATCAAGGAGAGTGCTAATAAGCTCTGGGTGGTAGGTAGCATCATAACTGCTGTCTGCATCTCTAAATCCTTTGTAAGACAGACGCTTGAGAAAGCAAAGACGTATCCATGTTACTTACAATTTTATCCCTCATACCTTGTGCAGGGTAGGCCCTCAAATTTTTGAGTAAACTAATGACTGAAATAAGGTACATTAAAGAGAGATTTTGGCACCAAGATGAATTTGGAAGACAGATCGAACAGTAGTCTTGATTATCTTGAACAGTTGAATATTAAACCGTCTGGATTTTCAGGTGATGGGAGTAAGTGCTAGGGAGTTTTTACCTATCACTACATACTTTTAAGAGATTTTCCCTCCAAGAAAACCTGTAAGGAAATAAAGACTTTCATGAGAGCATAGATCACAAAATTGCAGTCCAGATAGGTATGTTTGGCACACTAGTTACTGGCGCCCACGAAGTTTTAAAATTTTCAATTTAGTGACCAGCATTTAAATGACTAGAATTCTTGTAAATATGTATATTTTTAGTTTCTTTTGAAAAAATCAAGATCTTTCCATTTTGGCCGCTTATTCCTTCTTGGCAAATGCTGGCTGAGCTAGGACTCACTGTTCATAGTGGGACTGAGCTATCATTTTTCCAGGTCATCAGATGTGCCCTTGCTCTCTGGTATCCTCCAAACACCAAGAATGAGGGAAGGTTCCCTTCTGTCATCTGATGCCAGCATTCTGCACTCATTTATGTGTCCTGTTTTGTACCCAGAAGGAAGTGTCAGTAGTATCTGCACAGTGAGCTTGCCCTGTATTCAGTGTCACTGCCCCAGCTAACCTCCCTTCCCTTGGTCTTCAGGAACCCAGTGGCTTCCTCTTTCCTTCCTTTTTTCAACATTTGTTTAAGGCCTGCTGTGCCAGAAGATGGAGACATGACAGCCTCTAAACTAACCAGACAGAGGGTTTGCCATTGCGGACCTTCAAGTATAAGGGACGAGACAGAAGAAAATAACAAATCAACAAGTAAATAATTATAGGTGTGGTCAAAGCTGTGGAGAAAAAGAGAGTTTTCAACAAGAGAGCCATATGAAGGGGAAGATATAATCTAAGTAAGTTGTTCAAAGGAAGCCTCTCTGAGGAGATGCCAATTTAGCTATGTGAAAAGCCAGGGAGGGAGGGTTGTGAGCTAAGGGAACAGCATGACAGACATCCTGAAGCTGACAGGAGCCTCGCATTTTCTAAGCACTAACATTAATGAAAGGAGGCCAAAGCATCTGGGAGACTCTCAGAGGAGAGAGCATGAGATTAGAAGGGAGGCAGGCAAATCAAATCATGTAGGATATTGTAGGCTATGGGAGGAGTTTTTGTTTTATTTTCATTACAATTAAGTTTCAGGTGCCCACCTGATATGTACTAGGTCCATAATAACCACCAACACTTGCTTTCAAGAAAGGATCTGGAATGTTTTCATATTTAACTGAACTCCCTGGTGGGAGCTAACCTGCCACCTCTCTTGGTGGAGGTAAAATTTTTAATCAAAACTTTTAATTAAAAGAATAAATTAACTATGGCAAAATGAAATGAATCAGCAGAACTCATGGAGATTGAAACAGGAAGACCCACTATCTCTGACATGAGATATTTGGGTAAAAGAGGTTCTACCTTGGGAAATAATTTGGCACAGGATTAAATCCAAACTGTCAAAAAATGAGCTTTAAAATATTATTAGGTTATATTTATTTATTATTTACACCAGCACCCCACTTACTCAGAGGTCATTTATTGAGAAACTTTGACTAGACTGATCAAACTGGGGATGAAGAAGAAAATGGTGCAGAGGTTTTAAAGGAAGCTGCTAAAATCAGGTACTTTGACAGTGAACAATAATGACAGTTTTGCAACAAGAGTAGAGAAAGGAAAACATTAAAACTAGTGGCAAGAGTTTGGAAGGTTTATCCACCTGGAGCCATAAGAGATAGGCAAACAGCTTCAAGGGGCTCCCTAGCACCTGAGGAGGTCACTGTTTGTATAGCTGTGCTTTATTTAATTTTCATAGTGACAACCCTGACACATGGAGGTAACATTGAGTCATGCTATAGAAAGCCTGCTTTAGAAACTGGAGGAAAGTGAACAACATTTTAAAGAAGGACTCCTTTCTGGAATGATTCTATAGAATCAGTAGCTTAAGTGGCAGACTTCGTTAATTCCATCAGTAAATAGCCTGGACTGCTTTCCATGTGTTCCAGTAGCAGAGAGACAAAAACTCCAGCCTCACAGAGCTGGCATCAGTATGTCAGCCTATAGAAGGTGTTTAAAGCCACATGATGGGATGCAATCATCATGCTTCGGATCTGGGATGTTTGTTGTATGTGGTGGGTACACTCTCAACTGATTCTGGGCCGGAGAGCCATTGTTAAGTTGTCTGTATCTGCATCTAAAAGTTGGCACAGGGAGGCAAGATGTGCCTTAGTTGTTACAAGTAAGTAGAAGATGTATTACCTTCTTATTCTGGTTTCATCTCATCAAATGAAACCCTTTTAATTACTAGAACAATGGCTTCAAGGTTTATTATCTTTATCTTTTTACAAACAACTCAGTCTTATTTCCAGAGGCTATTTATAGTTTGCCTTGACTGAAAGTCACCTATTGCCCACTGTTTATTTCTGATCGCACCTAGTCACTGAGAATGAGGCTTATATGAGTCATTTTTTAATGCACAATTTCTCTTTTATGAAAAAGAATTTTCCACTTCTGTTTATTCTTTACAGAAGATGGAGACAGAGTTCCCTGTCAGCGAGCCAGAACACAGCCTACTCCAGGACATGCTGCAGGATGGGTGGCCAAAGACCTTGCTTACTCTCTTTGGTTATATTTCAGCCAAAGGGTTACAGGGGTGGCTTTCTTGCCATATTCTTGGATTATTATTTAACATGTATTATTGCTGTGTGCCTGTATTATTATTTTCTTATATCTTTATTTCAATTGACACACTTTTTAGCCTAAAATCATTTAGAAAGGACAATTTATATCACTATCACAAATGGAAACAGTGTCAATTATCATAAATAGAGGATACCAATAAGATAAATGCCCTGTTACTTGCCAAAGCATCTGAGTCAAATGTCTGCTTTCACTATATTGGCAAATGAGACTAGCAGAAGTTCTAAAAGCATTCTAGGTCCAAACTGAGCCATTCTTTTTTTTTTTTTTTTTTTTGAGGGCAGTGTCACTGGCCCTCGTATGTGGGACTCAAACCGGGGCCGCTGGCTTCCCTAGCCAGCGCTTAACCACCGTGCCACTCGGCCAGCCCAAACTGAGCCATTCTTGATGGTATTGCAAGGCCAAAACAGGAAATACACCTCTTTAAGATTCAATATTCTTTAATTCAGGGGTTAGTGACCTCTGCCTAAAACCATTTCAATTGCCACTGGTGAAACACTTGGGAAATAGGGGGCTTTTCCTAAGAAACAATGTCTATTTAGTTTACCATGGAAAAAGACTGATCTCCCAGTATTTTGTCTGTTCCATTAGGCTCACCACAGAACTAGGTATGGGACAGACATTCGTAATTGCCAACCTGATGTCTATAACCATGACTGCACCCTGCCTCTGTCAGACACCCACAAAATTGCTTCTTCTGGTTACAAGGATTTGGACATGGTGAGATGGCTGAATTCCTGGGTAATAAAATCATAGTGCTAGAATCATTGACAGTGAATTGCCAATACCGCTTTTGTATTATAATGACACACAAGTAGCAACATAGTATTTTTAAAGGGAAATTCACTTTGGATCTGGATTCAAATCTAAGCTTAGGTGCTGACTAGTTTCAAACTTCGGCCAAGTTATTTCATCTCTCTGGCTTTGGTTTCCTTGTTCTGTAATATGGATCTAATAGTACCTTTCTCATAGCGATGTTATGAGGATTAATGAGGTGACATATCATATGGCTATCACATAGTAGGGTTGCAGTAATTTATAATACACAGATACACTATAACAGCTCTAAGGCTTTTTATTGCAGTTGAGAAAGAAACAATTATTTTTGGAGAGGTGGGAACAATTTTTAAAAAAAATCATTTCTATAGATACAAGTTAAAGAGAAATATTGAGAAAATTGTTCAGGCATTCCAGATCAAAACTCCTGCTCATGAGAACTAAACCAAGACCAATTTGAATTGGCTTGTTTTTGTCTTGATTCATCTAGATGGTTTCCTAAATTCTCTCTTTTGCAGCCTGGTTACAGCTGTTGTATGAGGCAACAGACCTGCCACGTTATGCATCCTTGTTTCAAAGATGTTCTGCATATTGAAGGATTATTTTTAGATTTAAGGTTTTCACTTGATGCCAAAGCATTTCTTCTGATTAGATCAACATGCCCAAACTTCTGACTGAGTCTAGGTACCTGAAAGGTCAATCAGTCACACCCCGTGCACACTTGGGAAGCAATTACTCATGCACACATCAGCTACATATTGCCAAACCAGAGCGGCTCAAACTGTCCTGGTCAATGGAATACCACCCTTGAATCTCCTCTAATGGTGCTTTACCAGGATCCCCAAAAGACATACCTCCTGGAGGAGCTACTTAACACATTATTATGATATATCCACAATTTCCATTTCCCTTTTTATCCTGCTCCACTCTTGATTTCATAAAGAAATTCAGTTCCCTTAAATTCAATTCAAATTCAGTTTCTTTTACATACAGACCTCTCTAGAAGCATTCTGTTAAGCTTCGCCACACATAGGTACAATAGTAGCAAAATCAAGTTAATCTGGAAAATAATTTTGTAGACCAATTATAAATCATATGTTTACGTATTTTCCTTAAAGACAATGACTCTGCCTGAGTCAATACCAGTAGGATTCTAAGTTCAATTTATGTATACACATTATGGTGAAAATTAACAGAAAGCAAATATTCAGTTGACTTTTTTTTTTTTTTTTTTTGAGGGCAGTGTCACTGGCCCTCATATGTGGGATCCGAACCGGGGCCGCTGGCTTCCTAAGCCAGCGCTTAACCAGCGCGCCACTCTGCCGGCCCCTCAGTTGACATTTTTAAAATAGCTGTTTCTGCTGTGTTTTGAGGTTCAGAAACAATGACTTTAAGGAACTACTTTTCATCATATCTTGCAAGCTCATATTTTCTGTATTCATTCTTCCGTAACTGAAATAAACAGGTTTGTCTGGGTTTTCGGGGGTATTTTTTGTTTTGTTTTGTTTTGTTTTTTCCTTATAACTATTGGGGATCATGTTTCTTGATTAGCTGAAATCATTCCTTAGCTACTTGGAATTTCTGTGACAGGATTTTTAAGAGGTATCAATTGCCCTACTTTCTTTCATTCATTCATTCATGTAACAGACATTTATTAAGAGCTAGGAAGTGCTCAGCACTGAGTTAAATTCTTGGAGGTGGTACACAAGGGTGCCTAAGACTAGGTCCCTGGCTTCCAGGGGTTTATAATCTCAGATTATATAGAATTCATATAAGCAATGAAAACCATATCACAGAAGGAAATAATAGATGCCCTGGAGTGCTGTCAGGAAATTGTGGAATAATCAGAGGAGAGAACATAGGTCCGGTTTGGGAGGATGGGCAGAATGTCAGTAAATGAAGATGGCGTAGACGGAGGGCCTCAGAAGAGAGTTTTCATAATATGAATTCATTCAATTTAGTCCGATTTAACTGTCATTTACTGAGCAACTGCTAAAGGTAAGACACCTGAAACTCTGAGAGATGACAGTATGAATATGAAATAATCCCTGCCTAGGATGACCAGTTCACGGGGTCCAGCATCCAAATAATAGAAATTCCAAGAACAGAGAACACGCAATACTGATCAAACCAATGGGTTTCTAGATGGCCCTTCAGGTTTCCTGAACAACGTGAGTTTCCAGATTGAAAGATACACTGAAGGCCCAGCACATTGGATGAAACAGACCTATACTGGGGTACACCGTAGTGAAATTTTAGAATACTGTGGGGAATTTGAGATCTCCAGAAAGAAAATAAAAACAACAGGATTCATAACAACTCTGAACTTCTTGACGAAACTTCTGGCTACAGTAAATCCTTGTAGCAATGTTTACAATATTCCAAGAAAAATTATTTTTCCATCATGGAATATACATCCTACTAAATTCTTGATTAAATGTGAGCATAGATTTAAGGCATTTTCAGATGTATACGCTTTTCCAGGATTCTATTAAACGGAGTGCTTTCTAGAAGGGAAAGGACAAAGAGGGTAGAAAATATAGGACCCAGGAAATAGGCTCAAACTCAAAAGGGTGGGGAAGAGAATCCCTGATGATGAAGGAACACAAAGGTGCATGAAGAGTCCTGTCCAGACAGGACAAGCCAGCAGGCTCTGGGAGAATGTCCCAAGGAAGATGACATGGATGGATCCATTGATACATTTGAACATAACAGGAGATTCAGACAAATGGGTGAGAATTCAGAGATGGATTGGTGATAAATATATAGAAAACTAAGTAAAGAACACACATGACTAAGTGTATAAAAAGAGAAGAGTAGTCATAGTAGACAATATCCCTCAGGGGTGAATAGACTTTACATGGTCTAATCATAAAAACACTGACTATGTGTTTGAGTAAGATGGTAATATACTGTATAAAGAGACAGAAGTTATTATGTATGGCTAGAGCATAATGGTAGTTAAAAAGAGCTAGATGCTTTTAGGCTAGGTGATGCCTAAAGGTGAAAAGCATCAAGGAAAAGGGAAATATTTAGACATAGAAATAAAGTGAAGGTAAAATATTGAAAGCTAAGAAAGTAGAAGAGCTAGGAATGGGAGAGACTGAGGAAGGCAGAAGATTGTTTTTCACAATATGCCAAGCAGAAGTGGTTGATCTAATTATATATATAGTGAAACAAATAAAACATCATGTATTTCCAAAGGTGCTATTTTTCTTCACCATTTATCCAGGAAGTCTAGGTTTAGGGAATAGTTGTAGTTTTTAACGGCATATGATCCAATTAAGTAGCAAACAGAAAGCTTTTGAAGTTCTCTGCTGGCCTACCTTTTCTGATCAATGATGTGATCTTTGTGTCCCAGTGTCTTAGACCAGCACCCTCCCTGACGTAAATATGACAATTTGAACAAGCTCTTGATACTTAGAGGTTTAGGGTTGATCTTCCCAAAAGAGACTGAACCCATAGAGAGCTTCGAGAGTTTAAACACTGACAGAGACACTTGCAAATATCCACAGCTTGTTCTGATCTGAAAAGACAGCAAGCAGCAGAGAAGCATCTGTAACAATCAATAGAGAGCAGAGAAACTGTGTTCCTAGCAGCTGACAGTGCTTGTACTTGGTAAAAGCATAAAAACATTTATTGAATGAGTGAATGAATGAATGAATGAAATATAGTAAATTACTTTTGGAACAGCTGATAGGATAGTCTGTATATGCCAGAGTAAAACAGTTGGTTACTTGCTTTCATTTCTTTAAACCCAGCAAGGCAAGGATTTAGAAAAAGTCAAAAGCCCAAGGGACATAATTAGAAACACTTTATGCACAAATTTCCTGTTCCATTTGTTGTTAATCCTAGGCCTTTAAAATTTATAGCCCACATACCCATTAATACACTTTTTGTAACACACCCAGTGTGGCAATGAGTCGAGCAATAGTTTTTAAAATGGCTTTCTTTATAAGGACCCTTCAATTCCATGAAAATACTCGAGATGGATATCTTGAGCTGATTCCTGGTCCCTCATCTCTGCTCAGGCAGAATGGCCCTGGTTTTATGTTTTTTTACATATGAGAGTTCCATCCAAAATGACATCTGTACCACTTAACAATGTTTTAAAAAATCACTGATGAAGGAATGTGCTATTTTAGCCGACCTGGGTTCCACTTCTTGTTGCATATTTTCTGTAGATATTAGAAAGGATATTAGGTCTCACTACACAGTGGACAGCATTTGAACCAATTTAATTAGAATCTCAAAGGACAGGGCCCCTCAGCTGACATCTAAGTTTTATATACATGTGCGCACATGAGCACACATGCCACACACACACACACACACACACACACACACACACACACACCTGAGTAAGCATCCACTGGGTAAAATATACTTTTATTGTTCTATAAATAAATGTAATTTATATCATAAATCACTTTTCCTTCTAAAAACAGAAAACTTGATAAAATTTTCCCAAGTAAGCTCAGTAAAATTATTGCTCAGTTATTTCAATTTCAAACTTAGGCACTTTTAAGGTTTTGCCCTTCTTTATTTTCTTCCCCGAATGACATTAAAATTCCAAAGAGGGTTTGTGCAGGTGTGTGCCTGTTGAGTGTATGTGGTCAATAGGCATTCTTTGCTCTCTGCTGCTATTTAATTTGTCTTTCCTACCCTTTGAAAATTGGCTCTTATGCCCACTACTTTTGAGTCCTAACGTGGGTCCTAGCTTCTCAGAGTCTGCTGGTGTTCTCAGCCACTTCCAAGCCCCCTTAAGTCTGTGCACTTTCAGCTGTCACCATATTACTGGAAGCCTGAGGGAAACTCAAAGGGATGTCTCATGCCCTGGGTCATTTTACTCCTCCCTTGCCACTGTCCTGTGAAATACATACACGAGGCTG
Organism: Aselliscus stoliczkanus; assembly: GCA_033961575.1. Taxonomy (NCBI): domain Eukaryota; kingdom Metazoa; phylum Chordata; class Mammalia; order Chiroptera; family Hipposideridae; genus Aselliscus; species Aselliscus stoliczkanus. The sequence goes on from CM066728.1 coordinate 47,645,853, forward strand.
CCACCATCCTGAATTCTCAGATGGGAATCAGGCATTACTCTCCTCTCTCCAGGCCTGTTATTCAGCCAAAATGCACCAGAAGGATCATTTTGATTGATTGGGAATGTCTCTAATTGACCAATCCTTGTGCTATTTTGGTTGTCACATACTTAGAATGATGACTCTATTCTCAAATCCCCCAAATGACAGAAAGCTCAGTCACCCCTTTTCTTTCCTAGATGTTGGTATAATGGGCACAGGAGCTAAAGTTCCCTGCGCATAGTCCACTATTGCTTTTTATTTGAGGTAACCCTTTTCCCCTAGCCTAGGCAACCTAGAGCTAATCTTCAGGATAGGAAACCATGGCTCTTCATCTATTCTTTTTCAATTCTATTGGTTATGGCACAAACATTGTCTTACTTCCTTTGGGGTTTGGCCTCTTGTAGCTCAAAAGAAACTGGATCTTGAATATCAATATTCTTGACTTCATAAATTCTCTGCAGTGAGGTTTAAATTTTATTTTTAGAGATTCAAAAGCTGGGCACTAACTGCTTATTTTCTTTTTTGTATTCTTGGTATAAAACCTCACATCCTCTCTGAAGCAATGCTTGCTAATGACTGAATAGAACCGGAGGTTGGGGAACCCTTGCTAATATCTCAAAATTTCTTCCTGCCACACTCATAAGAGTGATGTGCCTGTCCAATCTATCCTTTTCTCAAACACAGAGGAAAGCCTAGAAATTATAGAGAAGCAACTGGCCATGGTACCCTTCAAAGTCATGTTAATGATAGGACAGTTTGTAATGCAACCCAGGGCCATGAAAAGACAATTCTTGTAGTAAACTCAAGTCAGGTTAACAATAGGAAGATGGGTTTCTTATGTAGATCCAATGAGGGGTTTGGTCAGGGAGATCATCTTAAGAGTTCTCTGATGTTGTTTTGGACACAAAATTGCAATTCCAAATAGAGTCCCAGAATCTCTCACCTCTGCCCTGGCTTCATGTACAGCAATGGGACCTGGGTTCATCTTTCCTCATAACCCAGCACCAAAAAGGGCATAAAAGAGAATGCCTGAGATCTTCACACACACACACACACACACACACACACACACACACACACACACAAATGCAGAAGGCTGAGGACCCTCATAACACAAAGACCAAACTGGGAACTTGAGAATTCCAGAGTAAGAAGATGAAATGTTCCCAAAATAGAGAGAATGGAATTTTGGATGAGGAGATGGAGTTTAAAACAAGGGTGGACAATAAGTAGAGAGGAAAGGTAAGGTTGGAGAAACAGAAATGATTAAAAATGATGGCCTTTCAAGGTCTAGTGAAACTTCAAAGGGACCCACTGATGGTCTGGGCCATGAGGTCAGTCATCTTCTGCAAGTTAAGGTAGCTACACAAAGCCATTGTTTTTCAATTCTCCACCAGCCTCACTCGGCGTGTTTTGCATTTACCACCAGAAAGCTGTATGTGTGCTCAGTCTAGGCACCAGTGGCCAAGGTGGTTTTTTCAACAGGAAAGGAAGAATGTCCTTCTCCACGGATATCAGTAAATGTTTTCATGGTGGGGCGCAGGCCTACAGAGGACAATCCACAGGGATGGGGAAATGGGTAACACTGTGTCCAGGACACCAATGCGGCCCCCAAAGGGAGCCAGAGACATGCTCCTTGAGGTTGCAAAACAGAGAATTTCATGCGGGTTATGGATACACGTTTCTTTTTATTTTACAGAAATTGAATCATATGCTATAAACTTTGCATATTACTTCTATAAAATGCTGTAACCAGACCTGCTTATGGAGAGCTACTCAATGCCCATAAATGGAAGAGGCCCACAATTCAGTTGTGAAATAAAGTAAATCACACAAGTGTGTCACAGTAAGCATCTCTTGACCCAGAACCTGGACAAAGCATGGTGTCAGGATTGCTGTGTCGCCGAGTGATTTACCTTACCAGCTAGAAAAGGTTGTTTCTGGGCAATGAGACAAAACAAGCCTGACCATCTTGGCCCTGGGCTGCTCAGATTTGTCAGATTTATCTCCTGCTCAAGCTGCTGACCACTGTCATGTCTCTGGGGGAAGAAGAAGAGGAGACTATTCTTGGTCAGAGGCGGCCTTGTCAATATTGTTCTCACACCCTTTTTGATGCTTCATACAGCTTGTGAATAGAACTCATTAGTGCCTATGAATTCTATTTCCATCATTTGTGAACCCAGTTAGTCTTCTCAAATCTGGGCCAAAGACAGTGTGGACCTGGACAAATTGCTTAATCTCCTTAAACCTCAGTTTCCTGGTGTATAAAATGGATACTAACAGTAGCTTCCTTAGAGAACTTTTGCTGTGTGAGATTATCTGAAAAAAATCCATTAGGGTACTTAGCTGAAGGGTGGGGACAGAGAAAGTACTTAGTCAGCTACTAGTATTAATGTTATTAACTTGTCATTTTCCACATGGAAATTGATATATATCCATGTCAATAACTATTGATTTGCATGATTTTTAATAATTGAATAGTTTTCCATTGTATGAGTATTCTATGATTTATTTAACTAATCAAATATTGAGGTCATTTAGATTGTGTCTGTTTGTTATACTTGCAGGTAAAGTTAGTTGATTAAATATATAGTCTATGTCCCTCCCTTCCAAACCCCCTCAAAAACTCTTTAAAGGCATAAACTCATGGAGGACAGGAGTGGAGTGGAAGCAATAGCCATAAAATTATGGAAGCAGAAAAACACATCATTTAGCAGCCCCAAGAAAACTGAATCTTAAGCCAGCAGCAGGGAAAGCTAAGAACTAACCATTTTTACATCTCAGAATTCCCTTGAGGCTTAGGATTTCCCAGCACCAAATAGCTCTGGGAGTTGGGATAAAAGGAGATGCTAAAACAACAACAATAAAAAGATTACTTGAAAGTCTGCCTCAGAAGCAATCACACTCCTACATCCTCTCATCACTCCCCACTGCCAGGAAACCACGCATTTGCCACCCTAGCCAAAATGGAAGTTTTCTTCCCTGGAAAGAGTGAAACAGGGATTCACCAGGGACACCACAACAGTTCAAGGTGGAGGTGTCATGTGGAATGAAGTGAGGCACACAGGAGGCTGAGTTCCCCAGGGTTCTTTTCCCTCTGGCGGCTAACCCTTCTCCCTCCAGGTTGGGAGCTGGGGAGTCTTCTCCGTGGGACTTGACCAACCCAAGAGGAAAGGCTTAAAGACTCTGGCATCAGCTTTCAACTCAACTGTCTAGCTAGACCATCCTACAGCAAAGCTGGCAGTTGTCAATCCCATTGGAATGATCACAAGTGCCAATCAGCCTTTCCTTGCCTCCCTCTTAATGAGGTCCTGACAAAAGGTCACCAGAGATCTGGGGGTGCCTTTGTCAGGACAGACGAAACTGAAACCAAACAGGAAAAAACAACGTGGTGGGCTGCACAGGGGGAGGAGGAAAATTTCAAAAAAGTGAAAATATTGGCATGAATATTCTCAAAGACATGAAAAAATATTTTAACCATGTGAGAAGAACAGGGACAAATAACAAAGGAACATTCAAAAAACAAAACGAGATTTCTTGGAAATGAACACCATAATGGCAATAATGAAAAACTCAGTAGAAAGGCTGGAATATACATACAAGAAAAATTTTCCGGAAATAATAGCAAAAAAGAAAAAGGATTTTAAATGAGAGAGGAAAAGATTGTTTTTTGTTTGTTCGTTTGTTTTTTTTGAGGGCAGTGTCACTGGCCCTCATATGTGGGACCCGAACTGGGGCCTCTGGCGTCCCAAGCCAGCGCTTAACCACAGTGCCACTCGGCCAGCCCAAAAAGATCGTTTTTTATCTATTAAAGACAATGATTTGGTGGAAATGTTTGAAAGAGGAGATCCAAATTTATATAGAACAGAAGATTTTGCAATAAAATTAGAAAACAATTTCATTTCTAAAAGGTGTTTCAACTTTAAAATCTAGAAAACAGGAAAAACGTATTCCTAAGTGCCAGAACAGCTAGGCAGACAGCAAGTACTTAAACTCTATTATGATCTTTCTAAATTAAGTGAGTTTTATGCCTAGTACCAACTTAATGTGTCTATTTTCCAGGAGAACTCAAAAGACCAGGGCCTGGAATGCAGACCAGTGCAGAGAACACCCTCTTTATAAATCTCTCCAGCTAGTCTTTACAAGTTTCAGAAAGGGTGAGGGGGATGAATGAGCTCTCAGCTCCTGTGGCTGCTTCTATGACTACTCTGATTCAGCCAAGAGCAATCACTGACCAGAAGACTTCACTTGCTTCTTTCTTACCTTCATTTCTTATATTGCTAAAGTTCATTTGGAACGTCCTTGAGGTGCTATATGTTATTAAGTGCTGAAAGTATTTTGGCAAGATCAAGTATACACTAGCAAAGTGAAATGGAGAATGGAGACAATTAAAAAGAAATCCTAGACTGACTATTTCATTTTCCCCAGAACAGGAATGAATTGAGAGTGAAATCTGAAAATTTGCTGCTTCATTTTACATCTCGTCTTAATCTATGCTTATGCCTTGCAGAGGAATGCAGAGGAATGTGACATAAATCTGATCCATGTATACTGACAGTCATTCCCTGCCATGGTGCTCAGTAGAAACCCCTAAGCATACTCCACGCCACATCAATGCAATCTTAATCTCTGGCTGTAAGTCCATGGCGTCAGTATTGTTTAAAAGTTACTCAAATGATTCTAACTTGTAGCAAAAAATTGGCAACCACTGATAATCAAATCCATAATTTGGGCTGAATAACACTTAAAATTGAAATTGACTATTTATATTTCTTTAAAAGTTAGTAATTGCAAAATACCTACTTTCTTTAAAGCTATGTAGATATAGTTCCCAAACAGATGACTGTCCCTTGTTAGTTCCAGTGGCTTCATATCTGGCATTTAGTTCTCTTCTCTAGTTTCCTAGCACCTAAGTGCAACAAGTTGGGGGTTGGGGTGGGGAGTGGAGACTGATAACATCTTTCTTGGACTATCTAGCTGACTTGCAAAAGACCAATGTAAGTCAGATTTCTATTAGACTGTATGGATAATGATCCTATTGTAGTTATGCATCTTTATAGGAAAGACTTTAAAACAGTGCAGGGCATTAAACTTGGGTCCAACATTAATAAGCTCTGGAAATAAACATGGGTTACTTTACTCTTTGTGAGAGGGTCAGAGCCCTACAGCAATGTGTGAGCAAATTATCACTTCAACCTAATGACGGTCTTCCTAATTGGCTCCAGGGAACATAGATATACTTTTTCTTTCAGTAATTACTCTGTATTTTTCCTCCAGGCTCTGTGGCATTTTCTTTAAAGAGATAATAATAGAGCTAGCCTAACAGTGGAAAATAACCTCAGGCAGTCTATTTGAAATGTTAAAAAATAAAAATAAAATTAAAAAAAAAAACACAAGAAGGAGAGGAGGAGAAAGAGGAGGAAAGAGGAGGAAAGAGTGAAAGAGGAAGAGGAAGAAGGAGAAATGAGAAGATAGAGAAGAGGTCCAAGAGGATGAAAGGAGGATGATGATCATGATGACAACAAAAGAGGAAGAGGGAAGAAGGAGGAAGAGGATGGGAAGAAGGAGGAGGAGAAGCAGCAAGCAGCAGTGGGGTAAGAGCCAAAACTAGCCAAGGGCCTTTCACAGTTTCTTGTGACCTCCAAGTGTATTTGTTACAATTTGCTGATTCCGAAGCCCCATTCTATCCCAGAATCATAATGGGAAGAGGGATGCTCAGAAATTGAAATTTTAAACAAGCACCCCAAATGAGTTTTATGCATAATAAACCATTTGAAAATTATTGGCCTTCGATATGCTGGGTATTAATGCCAGAGGTGCTGTGCAATGTAACTCATTTATTTTTCAAGCTTCCAGTCTTACAGGGCAACAAAGGGTAATAATATTTTAAGATAATATAAACCCAGGGACCTAGTGCTTCTGGGATTAATCTGAAACCCTGAGCAGCTCTCTTTGATGCAAAGCCAAGAAAGTGACAAGAGAAGACAAGCTGATAATCATGACAGGTAGCCTTTCCTGAGCACTTTACATGTGCCAAGCCCTGTTCTAACTGATTTACATGATTTAGTCACCTTTAGTTCTCATAAATAGTCAATATTATTTCCCCTACTTCACAATGAAACTTCAAGTTAAGTAAATTGTGCTATTTAACAATGTTAGTAAAGGCAGCAAGGACTTATTCCCTCAACTGCTCAAACTATTCAACATCAACTATCCCATGCAAATAGAGATAGAAGCGCTGAAGCCCTGGGTTCTAGTTTTAGCTCTGTCAGATTAACTATGCAAATTCTGGTGGCCTCACCTGCCTTGGACTTAGGTTAGCTGTCTGTGAGATGGGATTGGTAATAACAGTGTAGTGAGAAGCCAGTGGATGTAAAATCCTTGTGAAAAGTATAAAGCACCATGTAAATGTCAGTTGTCCCTATTACCCCATAGTCATGGTACACGTAGGCTGGATCTAAACATTCCCACACGAAGTCAGGAAATAGAAATGAAATAATTGTGTTACTATTCAATTGCATGGGTAGAATCACAGGCTGGTTCTAATATCAGGAGGACAAGATGGGGGAGTAAGCAAAAGCTTTAAAATGGTGGCCCCTTTGACTACTTTCTGTGTGCCTCAAGATCTGATCACCACTCCTGATATTGCCATGCTTGTACACAATACATTTCCAGCATACTTAACAATATTGAGTCAACTTAGTACCTTAGTTTTTTAAGGGGCCATTTTTCAAGAATGTGTGTAGAGGAAGCAATGCTCTAGGTCTTCCCATTACCCTTAAGTCAGTCACAGTTAATCCTTTGCCATCAAATCATATGCCAACTGCTAAAAGAAGGCGGCTCTGGTACCAAAGTCAAATGTGTGAAGTCAGCTGTGGGAGCCGTGGGTAAATTTCTTTACCATTCTGCATTTCAGTGAACTAGAGCTAATCTAATCACATCTTTCAGCAGACTTAAGGGGAAAAATCAGCCAAGAATATGTAAGGCCATGAGAGAAATAAAAGAGGAAGGAAGGAGCATGTTGGAAACTAGTGAGTAGGAAATGAGAAGAGAGATGTGAGGACTGGGTGCCAGAGCTAAGCAGGTGTAAGCTCTGAAATCATCTTCCCATCCAACAACCTTCTGCCTACTTGAAAACACTTTTATTGTAACAAACTGTAGTGTATCCAGGGTGCTATTTTCTCAATAAAAATAATGATCATTTACTTGCACTAGAAAATATTGTAGGTATGTTTTATATAATAACTGCATCAGGCAAGTTACTATCATAGCCCCATTTTTACAGATGAGGAAACTAAAGCAAAGAAGGGTCAGAAAAATGTCCAAAGCCCCCAGGTAATAAGTGGCCAAATTGGGATTCAAACCCAGGCAGTCTGGTTCCAGAGTCTGCTCTTATCTCTGTGCTTACTGCCTTTTGACATAGTGTCCATCTAGAGCTTGGGCAGTTTGTCAAATGATGTCTATTTTCCAGTCAACTCTCAACTCAACTTGCAAATCAAATGAAAGCCTCTGTTTCTGCTTTGTCTAACAACAGAGTACCAGGAAAGGAGCAACAGCCACTGCACTGTCTCACATCTATTTTTGCCCCAATTTTCCCAGTGCCAACCACTCACATTCCCCATGTGTAGGTGTGGCTCCACTCTAGATTCCTGATTAATCTGGACTGGAGAATTAGTAGAATGTGAGTAGCCTTAAATTCACCCCTTTGCCTTGCTAACAGCCCTCCCACCCCCATCAGCAAGTCCATCTGTTCCCCAAGTTCATGGGCTGGCAATGAGCTGCTGCTTCTCCCAAGGACATAACAACCCGGACCTGGCCCACACAAGTTTGCACAAGATATTGGACCCACTGATCTTTGCCTCTTTCTTGCTTTGAGTAAAGAGCTATGGCTACAGCATGGCCAGGTATGAGCACAATGGGAAAAAGTCTGCAGGGGGCTGTAGGGACAGGGTTGCAGACACAAATGCTCAGAAGAGACATTTGGAATGGAGTAAGTCAAGCATAAGAGCTAATGGTCTTCAAGCACCTGATTCCATCTGCTATGTTTTGTTTTCCAACTTTGGTTCGAATTCAAGATACCTGGCCTCTACTATAAGAAAAAAGATCATGGAAGTGAACATAATTGCAGAAATTCACACTGTCTCAGTGTCTGAGAATGGTGTGATAACTGCTACTGTAAGGGAATTCAGACCCATATTTTCCAGTTTTTAACAGAAGCCAGAAAACCAGATTTCTACTAGACATCTCCTGAGTTTAAGTGTCAGAAACCAAATATCTTCTGGTTTAATTACAGAATAATTAATTACAGACTTTTCTTAATATAAAGTTACTATTACCCAAAAGAAACAGTTAAGTCTATATAACAACTGGAAAAAATTAAACCTAAGTTATTTCCTCACACCTTCTCCTGTATTTCATGAAAGTCTTGGAATACTATTTTGAAGGGCTAGAAACGTTCTTTTTCTTGACATCAAGATCTTTAGATCTCTCAACATATTCTTACTTCCTGCTCATACTAGCCTTGCTTCTATTACTCTCCAAGAAAACTTAATATATGATTAACTGTATCACTAGACAGTTGGGAGCAGTCATGAAAGGCATCACATTCACTTGATAATTCATAATAGAAATACAGTCCTGTTAGTTTCTGAATTATCCTATTTTCTGTATAAATGAATCAGACAAATCCAATACTATCAAAATGAACTGAAGGGTGATGATTTGCTCTTCTAATTGATGATATAAAATATAATGCTAATGAGCTTGGGTTATTCCTATGATCTACACAACAAAATAGGGCTAGCTAGCCTTTTATATGACAACATGAAGATGGATTATACATATATTTGCACTCCTAGCCTTAGCGGGCATTCATTTCTTCTGCATCCCAGAAATTGTAGCAAATAAGGTCCATCAGAATAAATTCCTGATATACATTGACACTTTCAGAATAAATTCCTGATATACATTGTTTGGATGGGAATATTATCCTCTTACTTTGAGAATATAGTTTGCCCTAATAAGTACACCAACCAAATGTTTCTTCCAGGCTTGCACAGTGCTCTATTTAAGACAAATGTCTCATTAATGAGACACTGGCCTCATTGCCAACACTCTGCCAAACTGATTTACTTGAACAATAATAAGAAAGGAGCAAACATATTCCTGCTCTGACCAATACCTACCACTACTAAACATTTGCCACAAGTTTCTTTTGCTAGCAATCAGTTAGCATCTGCTGGCTGAGAGAATGACACACCCTAGAGAGCTTGAGGCCACAACTCAGGCTGAGGCATGAAGGGAAAAGGCGGCGGCTCACCCAGCCATCCACACTCGATATGAATTTACAGAGCAGACAGAAGAGCTCTGAATCTGAGCCCATTCCACACATCTCATGTGAGAGTTACGTTGTGGTAGTACACTTAACTGCATCGCAAGGCTTATGAACATTGGCATTTGTTTTTGGTAAGAAGCTTTCTGTTTAAAGAAATTCTTAATGTAGTCCTCATGTCTGCAAACATGGAGGCAAATGAAGAATTAGCACTCAGCTTCCTCCTCCACCCAGTGTAATTTCATTTGCTGCCTGTAAAGGGTATCTTTCGCTTTCTTTCTCCACACACTCCTTTGCCTTCCTCCCAGTCTTATCCCTTTTCTTCTCTTTCCCTAGAATAGGCTGCGCCCCCCGGCGGTTGGGAGCTTAAAAAAACAAGAAAGAAAAAAAAAAAAAACCTTTCGCAGATGAGACTTTTAATCTCCTGCAATTTTACTTTTGGGCTGTGTCCAACACATGTCCCGCGAGCTCGATACATGTAGTCAAGAACCTAATCACACGTCTCCCTTGCGGTTAATTTCCTATTTCTATTTAAAAGGGGGCGGGGGAGGGGAAGGCACAGGACGAAAGAAAAGCAGCTTGCCTCCGGCCAGTTGCAGGAGAGCGGCAGCTCCCACCACGGGCGCGTGTGGCGCTGTCCAGTCTCCGGTGCTGAATACTATACACCCGGGCATTCCCAGCCAGCGTCAACACTCAGGATCCGAACAGGCTCGCCAAGGTAGACTAACCTCATTTCCCTCGGAAAGGGGAGAAAAGGGAGGGTGTCATTTAGACATCTGCTTAGTCTCTTCCCACGGAAAAGCCTTCTTCCACAAAGAGACATTGTGCATTTTAAGAGAAAGTAATGGCAAAGCTTCAGGTCAACACCAAAGTGAAGAGCTCTACTGAAGGAAAAATGGAGAGTTCAGAGTTAATGAAAACTGTTCTTTCTCTCCCCAAATCAACACAATAGCATTTGAGTCCCTAGAGCCCCTGCTTGTTGATGAATAAAGAAAATATTTTTCTGTTTAAAAAAATCATGTGATTAATCATTTTTCTGATAAGCACTGTAAAGTGAGAGATACTGGGCTCTGCAACAGCTGGAACAGAATTTTAGATATTGTTTTGCTGAGGTTGAGAAGCACGGGAGAGAAGGAAATAAACTTAAGTAAGGTGGTTTGAATGGTTAAAAATACATTTTTAACAAGTGTTGCTTTAACATTGTGTTCCAGGCGTGCTCCTTTTCTTAGGCGATTTAGATCAGTATCTGGGGAGTAGAAGCATTCCTCCTCTGCCCTCCCAACCTCTGTCCGATCTGAAAGATTTAAGAGCCCTGTTCTTCACAGCTGGTGCTGATATCCACAGGGCCATTATAAGAATCCTTTCCCCTCCTTTCCACACAAAAGAGATAAGGAAAACGGAAAGAACGGAGGGGAAGTGTGCTGCACGGCCAGCCTTTGGTTCTTGGTGGTTATATTCAAACGGGGCACTTCTCTTTGAGAAGTGAAGGTGTTTCTCACAGCTACAGAATTTACGATCAGACAGCAACAGAGTTAACTGATCCCAGCAATCGGCTCTTTCCTTTTCTTAATCCCTCCCTGCTTATTTTAGCCTCTTCTCCGCCCCGCCGGGAATACCATCTAGATCTTAGTCCAGGTAGATCTGACGTCAAGAGATGGCTTTCGTCGATTTGACGTGTAAACACTCATTTCCATTCCGGCTGGGAAGGGCTGGGGCTCCACTCAGCCGGACGACCAAAGCGCTGCACTCAGCGCTCGCCGCCGCCCAGCCTCCCCGCGTGTGCCTCCTATCTCCTCGCTGAGCAACCAGGAGCGAGGAGCAGTCCGGAGCTCGAGGCTGGAAAAGGAGAGTCTTTCTGGCTTTTCTCCTATCTTGTTTCTTTTCAGCCCTTCCTTCCCACTTCTGTGCAAGCGAGTGTGTGAGCCATGGAGCGAAGAGCTTGGACTCTGCAATGTACTGCTTTCGCTCTCTTTTGCACTTGGTGTGCATTGAACAGTGTAAAAGCGAAGAGGCAGTTTGTGAACGAATGGGCGGCGGAGATCCCCGGGGGACCACAGGCGGCTTCGGCCATAGCCGACGAGCTGGGCTACGACCTTTTGGGTCAGGTAAGAGTTTGCACTTTCAAGAAACTTTCTGGGACCCAAGGGGGCTGGCGGGACGGGAACCCGATCTCTCAAATGTGAGCCCCAGGTCACATTCTCCTGAGCTCGGTGGCAAAGGGCAGGTGCTTCTCCAGCTCTCGCCCCTGACGCGCTTGGAGAGGGAAAGCTTGCATTATTTATTGTTTGGGCTGGGCGCCGCCAGGCAGAACGAAGCCGCTGCAGCTGTGTAGAGCTTATTCTTGCTGTTGTCCGCTCTGGAATTGAAATCCATTCCCGCGCGGTTTGGAAGAAAAATCCTTCCACGCTTATTCACCGAACTTGAGATGCACTCAGGCTCTTAACAACCAGGCGCCCCCGGGAGAGGCAGTGCGCTCTGTCCCCTGGGATTCAGCCAGTCTGCGTCAAGAGCCGGCTGTTTCCTTCTTTTCAATATGGCAGCATCAGATCCAAGTCCTGATGCAAGGGTCTAAGCAGGCTTGGGGGATGTCAGTGGGCAATCTTTGGGGGCACGCCCAGAATGTTGGGAGAGCCCAGTGGCCGGGACTAGGGACCCAGATATTGGGGGTCCGTGGAGTGGCCTGGGGAGCCAGCGGGACAAGAGGTGGGTAAAAGACTTAAACCAACTATCCACGCCTCTACCGGGAGCCCCAGGTTTTCATCGGAAACTTGCGAAGTACGAGCTTCACAACTTTGCTTGGTCAGTCCCCCAGAAGGGTCAAACTGCAGAACTGGATAGGGAAAGAATTTCTTTCTTGTTCCTCAGCCAAATGTGTAATAGGTTCCCTTAGGGTTCCAGTTTGTGATGGAAATTGTTGCCTGTTCAAGTGCTAGCTGGGTTAATAGCTGGGACCGGGGAAGGGGGCTTTAAGGCATTGCAAGGGGGCAGGGGTGGAGGTGGGGCGCTGCCTAGCTGTGCCCTTCCCGGGGAACTCCAGCGGGTGTGAGTTCTATTCTAAGCTTCCCATTTCCTTGATTTAAAATCAAGCCCTCACCCTTTGCTTGGAAGTTGGTGTTCATTGAAACGGGGCTGGAGGGAGTTCTGAAACATTTTGGCGCGCGTTTTTTCGGGAGGTGGTGGTAGAGATGCTGCTGAAGTCACAGATGAGTAATCGGCGTGGGCGTTGGCGATTCCGTAGATATAATACGCTGGGGAATACGCCTTCCTTTGCTGGAGGCTTCGCGTTCTCCAACTTTATGAGCCACACTGTCTTCAAAATGCCAAGCAGGAAAGTCAATACGGATTGATTTCTCCGTGTCCCAGGAGCAGACCAAGACTTTTGCTTTTGCTCAGACTTTGTTCTGTGCCAGGCTCCGTATTAGGGGGCTGAGGACTAATAGGAGGGAAAAAAACTTTCAAAGACTCAAAAATCTGGAGGAGACTGGTTTAGAAACAAATGATTGCAATTGCATTCAATTGGTAGTAATAGAAGTACTCGGAGTCTCAACATTTGTTGATTGAAGGATTGAAAATGGAAGGGAATTTGGGGAGGGGTGAAAGGAGACAGCACAAAGAAGGAAACATTTGCACAGGGTTTAGGAAAAGAGTCAAAGATTGCCAGGAGAACATGATGAGATTTGAGAGGGCACTCCAGGCATAGAAAACAGCTTGTGGGAAACCAGGGAGACACAAAGAAAGCTGCTTGCTATAGTAAGTTGGAAACTGCAAGTGATTGTTGGGAGGTAAAGACAGTGAGTAGTGAGTGGAATTGTACTGGTGTGTGCAATGGGCATCATGGGAATCTTGCATATACTGTGGTGGGAGAGGGGTAACTGGGGGCTTAATACTATATCCGTTGGACTGCTAAATAGCACTGGCAACCATGTGTAAGGAGATTGGAGGAGAAAGCAAAAACATCCCTCTTCCTTTGTTCACCTGTTAGCCCCAGGCATACCTCCAAAACTGGATCATTCATTATGGGAATTGCCTTTCAAAATCATAAATCCCCAAACTAAAAAAACAATGTGTCAGAATTCTTGGTAGAATCTACATGGAAGGATGGCATAGTCACGAGAAGCTTTAAAAAACAGTGGGGAAAATCATCTATATTTACCATGATTTGCATATGCTACATTTTCTCTAGCTATTTCTAGTTAAAATGGCATTACTAACAAACATTTTTAAAATAACAATTCGTTGTAAAGGGCTAATAATGCTTCCCTGGGTCTGCTTATTTCTCCCTTCATTTACACTAATTTAGCATCACTATCCTGAGCTCCTTAAAGCCTCCGATAAAGCTAGTATTGGCAGGTGGGCAGCCAAAAACAAGACCAGTTGATAATAGAAACAGGGCTAAGCATTGGTAATCTCTTCTTATGGCTACTATTCTTTCTTCCCAACTCCGTCTAAAGTTTAAAACAAATCTACTCCCTGAGGTTCAGTCTTTGAGCACGCTTAAGCATCTCTATTTAAAAACCCTCTAGACCAGGGGTCGGCAAACTGCAGCTTGCGAGCCACCTCTTTGGGTATGTACATGTGGCTCTGAAGTAAAACTGAAAATGAAAATAAAACTACCATAGTTTCATTCATAAATTTTTTAAAGGACATTATTCACATAATGGTGGTTTCATTTGTTTTATGGCTCTCGAATAATTTTTAAATTCTTGTGAGGGACAGGATTGGCTCTTCTGTCTTAAAAGTTTGCCGACCCCTCGTTTAGATGATGATAACCACCGAGGTAAAGAATGCAATCCCTTAAAGCAGGCACATAGATCAATGGAACAGAACAGAGAGCCCAGAAATAAATCCATGCATACATGGACAGTTAATCTATGACAACAGAGGCAAGAATTTACATTGGTGTAAAGATAGTCTATTTAACAAATGGTGCTGGGAAAATTGGACTGACACATGCAAAAAATGAAACTGGACCACCTCTTTATGCCATATACAAGAACAAATTCAAAATGGATTGAAGACTTAAATGTAAGACCTGAAACCATAAAACTCCTAGAAGAAAATATAGGGAGTAAATTTGCAGACATTACCCTGAGCAATATTTTTACTGATACATTCCCACGGGCAAGGTAAGCAAAAGAAAAAATGAACATATGGGATCACATCAAACTTTAAAAAAGTTTTTTCACAATAAAGGAAACCGTCAATAAAACAAAAAGGAAGCCTACTGAATTGGAGAATATATTTGTCAACGATATATCTGATAAGGGGTTGATATCCAAAATTTATAAAACATTCATGCAACTCAACACCAAAAAGCAAACAACCCAATTAAAAAATGGGCAGAGGATATGAAGAGACATTTCTCTAAAGTGGACATACAGATGGCCAACAGGCATATGAAAAAATGATCAGCCTCACTGATCATTAGGAAAATGAAAATAAAAACCACAATGAGATACCATCTTATCCAGGTCAGAATGGCTATCATCAATAAATCTACAAACAACAAGTGCTGGCGAGGTTGTGGGGAAAAGGGAACCCTGCTGCACTGTTGGTGGGATTGCAGATTGGTGCAGCCACTATGGAAATCAGTATGGAGGTATCTCAAAAAACTGGAAATGGAACTACCTTATGACCCAGCAATTCCACTCCTAGGTATTTATCCTGAAAAACCCAAGACATGAATTTGAAAAAAATATATGCACCCTATGTTCATTGCAGCACTATTTACAATAGCCAAGACTTGGAAAGAATTGAAATGCCCATCGGTAGACGACTGGATTAAGAAACTGTGGTACATTTACACAATGGAGTATTCAGCTATAAAGAATGAAATCGTACCATTTGAAATGATATGGATGGACCTAGAGAACATTATGCTAAGTGAAATAAGTCAGTCAGAGAAAGACAAATACCACATGATCTCACTTATATGTGGAATCTAAAGAACTGAATAGACAAGCAATGTAAACAGAAATAGTCTTAGAGACACAAAGAAAAAACTGATGAGGGCTAGATGGGATGGGGATGGGCATGAGGGAGAAGGGGAAGGGACGAGGCAACATAAACTGATAACTACAATACTACTGAAGAGATAGAAGTGACAGTTTAGGGAATATAATCAGTAAGGTTGTAAATATTTTTTAGGGGGCCGGATGGACTCATGTCTTGTGAGGGAGACCACTTTATGGACGGTGTAGTGGTCTTACCACTGCACTGTACATCTGAAGCTGCCACTGAATGATATTATATGTCAACTATAATTTAACACATATATAATCATAGGATGTGTAGCATAGTGTGGGAATGGAGTCAATGGAATTGTAGTAGATATGTATGATATGGGGGGGCAGTGGAGGGAGGAGGGGGTTGTCACTTTGTAAAGGGTGAAAAGGATAACCATTGCATTGTTTTATACATCTGAAATTAATAACAAAAAAGAAAAAGAAAAAAAGAATGCAGTTCTTCTGAAACAACCCATTGTTGATTGTTTCTCTTAATTAAAAAAAACAAAACAGGACATCTAGAGAATCTGTAGCTTCAAATTAAGTACTATTTTGAATAAAGGGACACTAGCTTAAAAGAATAATGAACATAGTTCAAAAGGCACCAAAGGTTTTGCTAGTCACTCAGAGGAATTTACACACACTAAGGTAGAACACCTGCCCTGAAACTGGCATGCTGACTTTTCCCCCAAAGCCTTAAACTAGTGGAAAGTGAAGTAGGTACTACTAGCTTGCAACAATTATCAGAATGGATTCAATGCTTACATTTTATAACAGCAGGTTGTTTTAGTTGAATGTGGCACTGACCTTGTATTGTACCCAAGGGGTTTGACTGCTTTCCACCAATTATTGTTCCACAATTATAAATTTGATAAAATAGGTTCTAAAAAAAGGAATGTCTACCTACACCATATTGTCATGTAGAAAAACAAATGTAGTTCTTCTGATATATATGAAACAGAAGCATTACCAGCCCCCAAGTAGAGTGGGAGCCCAAGCAATAATCTCATGAGGCTCATCTCACTCAACACCCTGACAAGAGAGGGAAGGCTCTACCTGTACCTTCCTCATGAAGAAAACAGTGAACTTCAAGTACCAGGAATGGATTTAATAAATGTTGTCTGTCTGTAATTTAGTTGGGTTTCAATCTAACCCATATATACTTGTTTTGGAAAGTGGACTGTTATTTTAATTTTTTCTCTTATAGATTGGATCACTTGAAAATCACTACTTATTTAAACATAAAAACCATCCTCGAAGGTCTCGAAGGAGTGCCCTTCATATCACTAAGAGATTATCTGACGATGATCGCGTAAGTGTTGTGCGTCTGTCTTCACACCAGTAACCTGACTTATCTGCTTTCTTTATGATGACCAACAAGAGCAAAAGCTCATGTAAATGCAATTCTTCTTTACTGTGAACACATTGATCTATAGTGTTTCTTGTTGGTTGCATAGGGTTATAATTGCACATAATGACTGGATTGGATTGGATTGGTTAAACTATATATATATAATATATATGTAGCATATACCATACTATACATATATGATATTTATATACCAGTCTGACAATTAAGTTCACAAATGATGTTGCTAACCTTTTTTGATATCAGAAGGATTATTCATTATGAATTTGTACCAACTGGACAAACAGTTAACCAAGTTTACTATTTGGAAGTGCTGAAAGGCTGCATAAAAAAGTTAGATGACCTGAACTTTTCACCAACAATTCACGGCTCTTGCATCACGACAATGCACCAGCTTACATGACACTGTCTTTGAGGGAGTTTTTAGCCAGTAAACAACTGTATTGGAACACCCTCCCTACTCAACTGATCTGGTCCGCAGTGACTTCTTTCTTTCCCTGAAGATAAAGGAAATACTGAAAGGAAGACATTTTGATGACATTCGGGGCATTAAGGGTAATACAATGACAGCTCTGATGGCCATTCCAGAAAAAGAGTTCCAAAATTGCTTTAAAGGGTGGATTAGGTGCTGGTGTCAGTGCGTAGCTCCCCAAGGGGAGTAATAGAAGGTGGCTGTAGTGATATGCAGCAATGAGGTATGTAGCACGTTTTCTAGGATGAGTTCGCGAACTTAATTATCAGACCTCGTATATAACAGTAGCTCAGAAATCTGGTCCCAAGAGTATGAAAGTGAATATTGAAAAATGAAGTGACAGCATTAATGAAAATGTTTGACAATACAATCAATCAACAGCCTTTTATTTTATGCCTCTTATGTACCAAGTACTTTAACATCTAATATGGGGATGCCAAAGAAATATAATACATGAACTTTGCTTTTAATAACATTTCAGTCTAATTGAAAAAAACAAAACAAAAACATTCTGCCATTTCTATTTAGTGTGGTCATACAGGAAACTTGTGTTTATGAGGGAACTTTAAATCCATGTCTTTATGAGGCAAATGTTTTCATAAGTATTGCATTGTTTGATCTAAAGCATTTGATCTTTTTTATCCTGGTTTGTATACATATTCAATGATGAGGCAATGGCAGGAACTATCTAGAATAAATATAGACACATAGTGTGGGGACAATTTGAATGTATATATAATGTACCTATTGCTTTTTGAAGTCTGTCTTCAACGTCAGCAAACACATCAATAGAAAGGTTGATGTATTGGGAGTATTACAATTTGTGTACACAATGTTGCTTTTCCTTGAAAATGTGCCACACTGATGGAAATTTACCCTGGCTGGCCTGATATTTGTATATATGATTTGTGTTGCCTAGGGCAATCGAGAGAATTATGGAGAGATAGAATACCTCCTTTCAATGTCCCAGGAAGAAAAGTATAAGGGACAGAAAGGTGATAGAACTGTTGAAAGTACATGGAATTCATAAACGCTGTGAAGTAATTTGCCATTTCATTTGTTCTGCAACTAATACAATTTTTAAGAAGAATACAACTGTTTATGAGGATAGTGAATGACTGGGCCTGATGGTTACTAGTGTTCAAATGTAAAAAAAGCAACCACACTCAGACAAAGAATGCTGTATCAGGACCACTGACTGTAACCCACAGCTCCTACATACCCATTCCTAGCTTTTGCTTAAGTTAATGGCTAGATGTGGGAGACCAAATCAGAGGCCCTGAACACTATTTTTAAAGCTTCTGGTCTAGTGAAGTCCTCCCTTCATCAACCCAAAGCAGAGAGCTTATTGTCTGTGGGCTCTGAAAAGCAGGATAACATTCTAGACTCTGGCTGGGCTTAATCCTTGGGCAAAACAAAAGAGAGATTTCCTTGTTTACTAAATGCATGCCTGATCTTAATGCACAAGGAAGTCAACTGACCTCCCTTGTCATCTTCATAGCAGAAAGTTGGACAGAGTGGCTTATATCTTTGTTATTACTCAAAGAATCTCACTAAAATGAACAGATGCTCCAATTCCATTCTTTAGCTATTTCCTCAATAGTTGATTTGGAGGAAAAATCTCAAGGAATAATGAAGAAGAAGAGCTAAGAATTTACTCTCTAATATAACTTGATAAAAAATGAAGTCTGTATTATCCAATAAAAAGTATCCCCAGAATAATTTAATTATAGGAAAAATCCTAGAACCCAGCGAAGCTTGCAGTTGAAGGTTGGATTAGGTGATCTTTAATGCTCTCTCCTAATCAAAAGGGTTATTTTCATTAAGTACATGATACTATTATATACATAATAGAAATATACCATCAGTTTGTTCTGTTCCATTTGGTCTGCTCTTAGAGAGATTATGATGGGATTTGGAGTCAATGACACTGATCGTAACACTATTTCCAGCAGTTGGATGTTTATCTGCTCAGATGGCAGAGTGCTTCTTCTTATATTCCGTTTTTTTAATTGCTTTTGATTGCCATTTTATTGCTTTTTTTTTGATGGGGAATAATATCCTTTCAAATTAGCCCTCTGAATGTAGCAATCCTCTATAAGACTGTTAATGAAATCTCTAACTGTAAGTTACTCTCTCCCTCAAAAATTAGTACTTGTTCCCTAGCAGCCAGCTTTCAAAGACCGACTCAGATGCAGGCAATATATTCCAACCATTGAGGGTATTTTAAGCCAAAACAATTAAGCTTGAAAACACAGGCACTTTAAAAATAAATTATAGTGACTAATTTCTAGCTCTCAAGTCCTTCCCAATATTTATAATAGGTTTGCAGTATATTTTTCAATTGAAAGATTCACGACAGTCATAGTGGATGGTTTCATCCTTTAGCTGCAAATTATTTTTCCATTTTTATTTTTGGGTCTGACTCATAAGTATTCTCACAGTAACAACATCCCACCACACATTGGACTATCACTTGTACAACAGGGAGGATATGTTTTGGGTAGGAAACAGCCATGTTGCCCAGCAAAATAAGAGCAGGGTATTCTTTCATAATGAATATAACCACAAGGCAATTCCTCACCGTCTCAGGGCCTCAAGTATAATCATAGGATTATGCCATACATATGGGGCAGGTAATTTTTGTACTGTCAAATCTCTTTGCATAATGCATGAGACCAAATTAATGGTATGTGTTCGTGGTCAGTAGGGCTCATTCATCACCCTGGACCTGTTTCTCAGATTAAATACTCTTAAGCAAGAGGCTGAGGCACAGGGGAGCCAGAGTTTCAGATTTGCAAAGACATAGCACCTTGCTTGTCTTGTGTAACATTTGCAGTTTCTACCTTGTATGTGTGAAGAAAGAGGAATTAAGCTGTCAGAAAGAGCACCAGAACAGCAGTCTCTGGGATCTCTTCGTTTGTTGACTCATTCCATGAAAATGGGCACGTTTTCAGCTACAGAGCCCTGGAACCTCAATATAAAAATGGATGTTATGGCCCTTTTGCTGATGAAAGCAGGCTGAACTTTTACTTCCACTGTAATCACAGTGTAAACAATTTGAGGGAATCAGCTCTTCACTGACTTCTTCTTCTCCTCGCTAAAAGGACATTTTACTGTAATAGAGATAATGTTCATCCCCCCAATGGGCAATCCCTTCTTCTCACTAAGCTGCCAGTTTGATCTGTGGTCAAACGAAAACACTGTGGCACTGTTTGAACTCTAATGGGAAGGGTACTGGAGCTAGTTAGAGGGAAGATGATTACACAGAAGTGGCTATTTGTTGATTTCCTTGCTATAAAACTCTTTGTAGGTGATATGGGCTGAACAGCAGTATGAAAAAGAGAGACGTAAACGTTCAACTGTAAGAGACTCAGCACTAAATCTCTTCAATGATCCAATGTGGAGTCAGCAATGGTACTTGGTGAGTACCTACAGGACTGTGTGAGACCTTGGCTATTTATTTTGTTACATCTGCACAATAGATATTTTTTTTAATGATGGAGAATTCGGCAGAGAGCTATGTTACGTAGAGACTAGGGCTTATGGGACCTTCCGTGATCTGGATCTTCAGTTTTCCTAGGTAAGAGTGAAACACAGATCTTTAGCTGCAATGAGAGGAGAGCTATTGTCTTTTTGTCTTCCTAAGCATATCTGGAGTAAGAGCAGAAACATCGTGTCTTGCAAGGTAGGGGTTCCAAACCAGTACTCATAGCCAATGCTTGCGAATGTGCTCGTATCTGTATTTCTTGCTGTCCTGCTCTTCTCCCCCCACATTGTAACTATCAGAAAAGTTTTCTGGAAAAGGAAACCCCAAATCTCCTCTCACAGGTGCTTGCTCCCTAAATCACTCATATTGTTAATAGGCAATTACATTGCAAGTCCTGGTGAGACCACTGCCTCCTAGGCATTCCAGGTTCTGCTTTTAGAAAAAGTTATAAGAAAAGTTATTTTTAAAAAAGTTATAAAACTATCCATAAATGACTGAACCAGACAATATAAAGTGGGTTCATTGTGGCAACAGAGGCTTAGGATTTGGGGGCAGATGGAAACATAGGACATCAAACAAAGTTTAGGTAGATAGAAACCTCAAGCATGTTATTATAAATGAAAGAAACTTAGGGATAAGCTTCTTCAATGCCATGTAGCTCAAATAGAGTCATTCTTTTGAGTGATCTTCCATTAGAACAACTGGGAAAAGAGCAGCACTCAGGATTTTCTTGGCCCTACCCTCAACTTTATTTCACCTAACTGCCTTCTTTTAAAAAGTACAGTAACTCCCAGAAAAAGAAAGATGGGTCTCCAGACTGTAGCAGCAGCTATCATTCTGCAACACTCAAATCATGACATCACCAATGCTTCTTTGTTTTTCCTTCTTTGTCTTACAGCAAGACACGAGGATGACGGCCTCCCTGCCCAAGCTGGATCTCCATGTGATACCTGTTTGGCAAAAAGGCATCACAGGCAAAGGAGTTGTTATCACTGTGCTGGATGATGGCTTGGAGTGGAATCACACAGACATCTATGCCAATTACGTGAGTCTGGGCCTTCTCATGACTTATGACTTAGGGAGCTGTCTACACAGACACATAGGGCTTTCCCTTCCTCAAGCAGGAGGCTGCTCTGATGTTGGCCACAGGAATGATGGGCCAAGACTTTGCCAATTCCCTCACCCCCACTGCCAGCCCATATGAACTTTTTTTTATCAGTTGTCATGGAAAGAATTTAGTGGAACCAAGGATTATACAAAAGCACGTAAACTGGGGTGGGAAAAGGCACCTATACCATCTAAATTATTAAAAGCCATTCAGATCCTGTGCTACGCAATATTGGCAGTGGTCAGCAGTCCAATCAAGCCTGATGCCTGAGGTCATTCTCACGGCCTTACTCCTCAAATCCCTCATGGGCCGGTATCTCCCACATTGTGAAGTTATGTGAGTGTGATTCCTTTCATGCCAATTCCAAGTGTACACTACACAATGCAAAAATGACAAGCTGAGAAAAGAAAGGCTTATTAGAAATGGGAGATATGTAAATGAAAACTATTTACTTAATTGTTTATGAATATTTCCGTAATATCTTAGGCCTGTGGATCAGTGTTTCATCTTTTAGATTGTCCCTTGTCTTTCTCTCATCCTTTCCATTCATCCTACATTCCTCAGCTAGAGTGCAAAGGAAAAGGGAAGAAGAGATTAAAAAAGATTATTGGAAAGTAGGAATTATTAAAAATATGGAAAGTGTAGAGAAGTGGCAGTAGTGGAGACAGAATTCCTATGCAGAGGATGTTTAAGTGTAGCAATCTGGTTGGAAAAGAGGGTAGCACCTGGAAGCTTATCTTGAACTTCAAGTACACTCTTTTTAATTAAATTCCATGTTTATTTAGTACAACTGGGGAGGCTGAAGGATGTCACTGTGGACCTATGCCCCACTCCACAGACACTTCTTTGCACCTATATTCATTAGAGAGATGAGGGTCAAAGTGTCCCTATATAGCTCTGTGTCGCTTAGTCAAGTCATTCAGTTTCACTGGGCTTCAATTTTCTCATCTGAAAAATGAAGTGGTTGAATTAACTAAACTGATTCCTCCCGGTTCTGATGTTCTATGAGTTTCTGTGATCTATCAGTTTGGTAACACTCACGGAGAATTGGATGCTTGCTCGCTTTTCTGTCTCTACATGGTTTATGGGTTTAATAAATGATCAGCCACTGGCCCGGAAACTCTGAAATGTAGACTTTTGAGCTATCAGCCAGGATAGGAATGGGATAAGGGTAAAAACCTTAGGAAGTGCTGCTTTTCTAATGATGCTACAGTGTTATTTTTGTTGTCTCTTTAGGACCCAGAGGCTAGCTATGATTTTAACGATAATGACCATGATCCATTTCCCCGATATGATCCCACAAATGAGAACAAGTAAGTAAATGAGGATTCTGGGGGGGGCAATAAATACTTTAAAATGCTTTTATCATATTTGAGCTCTCAGAAAATGTTCAGGCACACCATCCATACCACAATATTTTTTGTTGCTTTTAAAACAGAAATTGAAGCATCTTTTCTTATATTCCCTTTGGCTTATAGAGCCATATTTTAATTAAACTTTCTTTTATATTATAAGAATGCTATTGCATCGATATAGCTTTAAAAAGAATATTTGGGACATAAGGAGTAAAAACATGGAGGCCACCCCCCCAACCCCAATTCCTCTATGAATTTCTGACTGTTAGCAGCATGCTTCATGTTAGCATGGGAATAAATAGAGATGACCAAGATAACAAATCCTCATATGTTCCTATGGTGGCAGCAACCATGCTCGCCAGTTCCTTTGGAAGAGCATGGCCAGACATCAGGCAAGAGACAGGTAACCTGAGGCCTACTGCTCAAATTCAACACAGTCTCTGAGGCATTGGACTAGTTAGTAGCATGTTCCAGAGTTCCTGATGGATATTCTAAAGCTAACGGGAAGAGAAAGAGGAAATCTTGTGATTCCTAAATTAATTCTCTATAGCAACCACAGGGCGATGAGAGAGGCCAAGACCCAGACCTGTCAAAGTCAAGAAGCCAAATAAAGACCCAGAGGCAAGAGACAGTTAAACCCTCTTTCCTAACCCCCAAAAGCTTCACTCTCTAGGCACACAACCTCAACTCTCTGTGCCCATAGGAGAACTCCTCTGTGTGCATAATGATATCACTTATAGATTTCCAGGAGACATTCACACTTTTCCTCTGTATTTGCTCCACCCAGAAGAGACGTTCACCAAAACAGATCAAAGCCAAGGCAAAATTCGGGCTTGCTGCTAGCCCTAGTGGGGATGGAAAGAGCAAGCAATGGAAAGCTGTTTGTGGATGCCACATAAAGTGCTTCCTTTTTAGCTGTATGGCTTCCTCTTTCTTGGACTATCACTCAACTTGGGTCACTTATATTCTCTCTCTTTTTCCTTCTCTCTCTCATTCTTACTGTCCCTCTCCCTTTTTCCCTTACTCTCTCTCAGAATCCTCATGTGGTTGATACAGTACTATTGACCTAAAGTTGTTTCTTTGGATGGTGCCCCTCCAGAAGGCCAACAAACCCCAGGAAGGGAAGCCTGGGGCTCATGGACTTGGCCTCAATTTCTGGGTGTATATGTATTTCTTGAGGAGAAGGGGAGGTTTAGGGAGAGTTCCAAGGTATTGTTTTTTTCAATACCACTTATTTCTTCTAGAGTTTACTTCTTAAAGGGGTTAACTGCAAACATCCCCTAGAAGTTAGAAAATTCCAGTAACAATGCAACAGGAACTATGAGGGAGTGCCCTGGAAGGAAAGTGGGATGTCTCAGGAACTTACAGCAGGGCCCCCAGATCTACTTTAAGCCATATTTCTTAGTTAGGGCTGAGGGGGAACAAAAGGAACTTCTGCTCTTTTTAAGCATGACCTTGTCATGTTAGCCTGGCTGGTAATCATGTCTTTGCTGATTACAACAAGTATAGAGGGTGACCTTGAGGAAATCACCTCTCTCTGCCTCTATTTTTCATTTTGTCTCCTAAAATGGATGACAAGGCACTTGCTCCCACCCTCCTGAAAGGAACTTCTTAAGAAATGGCAATAAGTGCTTGGAAGAAAGGGACACCTTTCTTGGAATTAAGTAAAAATGATAACTCTCATCTCACTCCCTTGGTCAAGAGTAAGAGGGAAATCTGCTGCCAGCCACACGAGAAGACTATTTGCCTGGTAGTCTATCCGCCTCTTTCCTAGGCAATGTACCCCAGGTCTGGCCTGGATCCAATATGGGTTATCACATACGTGTGGCTGTATGATTGATAGGTGACCACTTGGTGAAATGATACTCTCTAAGAGCTTCTCTAGTAATGAAAATGGGGACTCGGATTTCTCTTTCCTCTCACACAAAAGGGGACTCTCACATCACACTATTTATTGGGTGTCGGAAAAATCATGACATATTTTTTTCTATGCTTTTCGTTGCAAAAATGCATCATGACTTTTCTGACAACCCAATATAATTCTCCCAACTCACGGATCTCCAAAGGCCCACAAAGAAGCAGCTCATATAATCGTACTTATTTGATGCCTGAAAACTCTGAGCTTCGGAGCATAGCCTCCCATGGATCTTCCACATAGCAGAGTTAGTGGGGCATAGCCAAACAGTTAAGACTACAGACTTTGCAGCTAGATTTAGGTCACCTATTAAATCTGCCACTTAATAGCTAAGTTACCTTGACTAAATTATTGAACTTCTTTGTGTCTCTGCTTTATCACCTATTAAAAAGGGATAATAGGACATTCTACTTCATTGGGTTATTATGGGGATTAAAGGAGTTTATCTACATAATTGGCTTGGATGTTGCCTGGTACATTGAAAAAGGTAAGTGTTTGCTATGATGGTAACGCCGACAACAATGATGATGATGACATGGATGATGATGATGACGATCATGGCTTCTCATTTAGTAACTAAGGTAGACCTCCTTTCAGTGAGAAATCAGCATGACAAGAATAATATCATGCGATAGGAGCAGAGGCAGAGACAAATCAATTTTCTGAGTCAGTTCAGAATCTGCTATTTAAATATTACACAATAAGCAGCTCTTTGTCAGGGTCCTCTCAACTATCAACCAAAAAGGTGGCATCCCTATCATTTATCAAAGGTATAAAAAATAGAGTTATCCTTCAACCAAGTTGTCAAAAATAAATCCCTCAACTTTGGAAAATGAATGGTCCCATTTTATTTTGGCCTTAGAGCAGTTGAAGACCTATTTTCTCCCAATTCCAGGGCATTATGGCTCCAAACTATCTGTTCTTTATTACTATGTAAATGAGATTAAGAGAACTTACATTTGAATTCTCATCTGCAAATCAAAAGAGGAATCACTAAATAATAAAACCTTAAAAGTGCAGGTAACTCACTATTAAGCTTGCATGAATGTATATTCAGTATTTCAATACCAATTACAGATTATTTTTCTAGTTAAATAACATGTGTGACAAGGATACTTTAACCAGCATAATAGAAGTCTTTAAACTATCTTGTGGAACAATTTTTTAAAAATCAATTTGTTTAAATGCCAGTTACCACCATTGTTTTAAGATAATAGAAGGTTATTTTATCTCAGAGCCTGATTTAAGGAAAGAAAAAAGCTACAGGTCTATAAAAAATGACATAGAACCACTTTTGATGAAGTCTTCCCTTTTTCTCAAGGTGTAGAGGTGGGAAGTGAGACTAACAGGAGGAAAAAACATCAACTGCGTTTTGTAGTATGATCCTGCTGTAACTTTCAAGAAAACAGTCCTTATTATATAGGCATGATAAATAATAGGTCATGTCACATTGTATCATTTTTAGGACAGAAGTACAACGCTGGAGATGTTTTTCAGCAGGTTGATTCTGTTGAGTCAGGCTAAGGATTTTGCTATCTTGAGCCCTGTCTCCCATCCTGTGTAAATGGAAATACAGGCAGTGATGGCTTAGTGGGGCGAGCACATTTCCCAGAAGATGAAAACTGAATTTCTCCTTCCAGAAAGGCAAAGAGGACTAATCCATTCAAGAAGCTGCCTTCTATGTGTTTAATATGCATACAGTTCTCAGAAAATGGTCAGGATAGCTTCAGTTCCAAGTGAGAGAATCCTAACTCAAAGATTAAGTGAAATGGGAATTTAAAAAAACATCCCCAAGGCACGGTCTATCTTCAAGCTTTGCAAGATCAGGAGCTGAAATAATATTCCATCAAGATACCAGCCACTCTATCTCCACCTACCAGCACTGCTCACCTCAACTTAGCTTCACTCGCCGTAGAATCTTGCCTGGCAGCAATATCCACATGGCTCACATAGAGCTTAAAGCTTAAGATTCTAGAGAAAGAATATGATTCTCTTCCCCAGAATCTTCATTAATCCTTGAAAGCTGCCTGCCTAGGAGAAAGAGCTTCATGATAGAGAGAATCACAAGGAGTAAGGAGGGCCACTTCCCAAAAGGGGGGCATTTTAGGAGACAAAAAATAAACAGATGTCTGCTGCCCTGGGGAAGACCTTGAATTAAAGATAATTATGTTGTTCTGACTTAGGATTCCTATTCACTATATGGAAAAAACAAACATCATTTAGTGGAAGCAAACCAGGAAATCATCTTCAGTGCTTTAGGAAAAAGAATAAGTGAAACAGAATGATTTGGGGTGACCCAGTCACTTCGGGATTTTTATATTCCTTACCAGGCTACATTAATAGATGTCTAGTGTGGAGGTGTCTAAAAGTAGCTGGTTGACAGACTTGCTCAGAGCTAATCCTCCCTCTCTTTTTTCCCATGTCAGAGTATCTGGTCAACAGCTCCTCCAACAGCCTTCGCAACGCCCAGATGCTTCCATCATGCAATAAAGTCATGAAATAAACACATTTACATGAAAGTTTTCTTGACTTACAGGCCTTCCGGAAGTCACGGTGGTAGTGGGAAAAGACAATTATTATCCCCAGAATTTCAGAATTGATGCTTTGAGGGTGGACCTTGGTCTATTTTAGAACTGGATTTTTTCCCCACCAAATACTCTGAAATCGTATATTACCTAGCTGCAAAAGCAACCTTGTTCAGGCTGCTGGTCCCAGTCAGTGTTGCAGAAGCATGCTGGTTTCCCAGCTAGCCTGTAGTGTCTTCTAAAAACCTCCAACTCCTCTTAGCACCAGAAAACCCTCAGATGTTTTAGTGTGGTGTACAGTTAGAGGAGGAGAGGAGTTTGTGGGAAAGGACTCCTCTATTATTCCCTACTTCTGCTGTCCAGGATAACCTAATCCAAGGAAGTCACTAGGGGGAAAGCAAGGAACCACTTCACTACCAGAAAATATGGAGCAGAAGCCATTTATTTGGAAACAATCTCTGAAAGATTCAGAGTTGCTTATCATTGTATCCACAGCTGACACATACTGAGTGCTTACTTGATACCAACCACTGTTCTAAGTATTCTATACACAACATCTCAAGTGATGTCAGAACCCTTTGAGGACAACTAACTTACCCACTAAGTTAACATACCACTAACTAGAGGCAGAGGCTAGATTCTGAACTCAGGAACTCTAGCTCTTGTATCTGTGTCCTTCATCTAATACTTACAACTTCATCTAATGCTGATGGGAAGGAAATCAACAACAAGGTTGACAAAAAGTTAATACATCCATGCACCATGGATTCATGGACAAAACAAATGTTTGTCCTCATTTATGTTTTATAATTTCTATTTTTTTAATCCTTAGACATGGGACCCGATGTGCAGGAGAAATTGCCATGCAAGCAAATAATCGCAAGTGTGGGGTTGGAATTGCGTACAATTCCAAAGTCGGAGGTAATGCAGAGGGCTGCTCCTGTGGTTTTGCACTTCTGATCTGAGTCTTGCATCACCTGGTATAAATGAGGTGGGGAATGGGCTTTCCAACACCCATTGGAAGAGATGAACTCCACGCAAAATGTGCAGCAGGACTTGAGTGTGATTTGCAAACAAGTCAATGGATCTGGATTCCTAAAAAATGAT
The DNA here is from genome assembly GCA_033961575.1 of Aselliscus stoliczkanus. Classification (NCBI taxonomy): domain Eukaryota; kingdom Metazoa; phylum Chordata; class Mammalia; order Chiroptera; family Hipposideridae; genus Aselliscus; species Aselliscus stoliczkanus. The sequence goes on from CM066728.1 coordinate 47,674,551, forward strand.
AGCTGAATATAGTCCACACATCTCGGGGGTGGGGTGGGGGGTGGCGGCGGGGCGGGGGGGGGGCAATGGAAATGCTGAACAGCTTTGGCGCCAAATCTAGTTTTCTCTGCATTCTGATTTAGAAAGGTTTTTGTTAGTGAGTGCTCAGGAAGCAGAAGGAGGAGGTAAATTTAGGCAGACTCTGCCTGCCTCTTAATCTCAATTCTGTAGTTCTTCGTTTCATAGCAAGGAACAGTTTTTCAAAATAAAAAGAATATACTTGTTGTATCAAGATGCCAACAGTTATCTTTCATAGCAAATATTTAGACTCTCTAGTTTTTCAGTCAGTGTCTTAATGGGGAAACATATAGTAAGTTCCATCACAACCATTTAATAAATGAACTATTTATAAGAGTTCAAAGGAAACCAAAAAGGGCTAATGAATGTGGGTAGATGTCTGAAGGATCAAGAGAAGGAGTCAGTAGAAAGGAGTCAGAGAGAGAAAGCTGTGGCCATAGGCGAGAACCACTGGACAGGAGCTATGGCCCTGAGCACAAGGGAACTATTTCTAGGCAGGGAAGATGGAAGGCAATGAGTACCTCACTCTCCCCTTATCCCCAACCCCTGCCGCTGTCCTCAGTTGGTTGAGCTCAGTGGGAAGACGGGGGAGCCCACTGAGGTGGTCCATGTTTCCATGGAGAAGGGTGGAGAGTGGATCTATAGGGGCTCACAGAGATTGTATGCCTTTTTCGAAATCAAATAAATATATATCCTGACCTATATAATGCCTCCCACTGATGTAGCACTCTCTTAGATTTTGTCATTCCTGATTACTTTGATACCGGCATCAGCAAAGTGCCATGTTAATTTAAAGAAAATGAAGGCAGAAGCACAAATCATGTAATCACCTAGAAAAACAATCCCTTTTTAAGTCATGATGAACTAAGTAGCTGGTTGGTGAGAGAATCATCTGGTCCCTTCATTTTATAGAGGTGGTATCGTAAGCAAGGTTCTCAAGCAAACTGGCAGGGTAGAATTGAAACACAAGGCTTCTCATTCCCAGTCTACCTGTTTTGATTTGTTTTCATTACTCCACCCTTTAATAGTCTAGCCCCAAGTGCATTTTTTTAAATAATAACCTTCATTTTTAAGCACCTACTGTATGTCCATCACTTGCCCTACAACATATTATAGGCAGTGTATCCATTTGGGTATCAGATCTGGGATTCAAGTCCTGGCTCCCCAATTTCAAGCTATGTGGCGTTGGGCAAGTCACTGCCCCTCTCTGGCCTCAATCCCTCCATCTATAAAATAGGGAGAATTACAGAACCCACCTCAAAAGGTTGTCTTAAGGATAGATGAATACATAAGTTTAAGGCCTATAGAAAGGTAGCTGTATATATTATCTCCTCAATGCACGTGAGATGTTATCCCCATTTTATAGTTGAAGAAACTGAGGCACAGGGAGGTTAAGTGATTCTCCCATGATCATGTACCTAGTAACTTAAAAAACTGGGATTTTTTTTTCCTCAGATGCATTTTTTAAACAAATATGACTTTCACTAATCATGTCAATTATATGTTCTTTTACCTATATGCCACAGTAAATGATAGTGTGAAAATCTAAGGCTATGCAATCCATTGCATTATCAGCCTGAAGCCAGTAATAACCAGGTAACTAACTGCCTGTATCTGTCTGAATTGCTTTTGCCTTCCTGGCTCTTAAGCACACGAGTCTGATGATGGGTGACAGCCTGTTGGAAGGCACAAAGAGCTACTGTGTCTGCCTCTTCCTGATGAAAAATGATTCCCCCTCAGGAGTGAAATCCATGGCAATGATTTTATCCTTGAGATTATTGAGAAGAAAAGGAAGCATGTTCCTTGAAAATGTTTCTTAGCAAACACATAATAGAATGGCCTCTGGGTTATTTTTAATCAGTGCTTAGAAACAAGAGTTCTTTCCTTATTTGTTAGCTTCCTATTGTGGGTAGACCTTTGCAATCTGCGTGGTTTCTGCTGCAGACTCTGCTGTATAGCATAGGTTAGGCCACAGCCATTCGTGGTAGAGTCATGAGCAGGTGTGTCAGGGCAGGGCTGTTTGAGGCCACTTTCTAAAAGCTCTCCTGTCAATTTCAGGTTATTGGTGTAGTGGAGAGAAGGGAGACATTTTATAATCCACAACACTATGGCCAGCACACAGTGCATACAGTTATCTCTAAAGGGCAGATAAAAACACTTAAGAGGCAGTGACTTGTACCTTCCTTTGTGCTGCTAGCAGCTGGGTCATGGGATATCCAGTGGTTACCCTGTTTTTGACTCTTTTGAGAGTCCTTTTTAAAAATGCATACTAAGAGCGTTGTGCCATTCTCTATGTACATACTGATCAACTTATGTGTTCATTTGGTTTGGTGTTCAGGCATAAGAATGCTGGATGGTATTGTGACCGATGCTATTGAAGCAAGTTCAATTGGATTCAATCCTGGACATGTGGATATTTACAGTGCGAGCTGGGGCCCTAATGATGATGGGAAAACTGTGGAGGGGCCTGGTCGACTCGCCCAGAAGGCTTTTGAATATGGTGTTAAACAGGTAAGATGCTTAGCATAGACCTACCTGAAATGGAACCTGACCTTTTGGATATGAGAAGGGAAGAAAATTTAGCTTATATGGAAAGGAATGGTTTTGAATTTCTTGTAGTTGCCTTTGACTTGAAATTCATTTAGAGAGCCAAATCATTCTTCAGATGGATGGAAGTTAAAGGTGCAGAGATTTATTTTCACCATTTGGATCTCACATTTAACAAAGATTTATTACTCTTAAAATATTTACTTACAGAATGCTTGGATGTGTTCTTTCTCATTTTCCTGCTGTTTTTGAATTTTTACACAACGTGAACTACTACCTACACTTTTTTCAAATGCTCTGAAAATGCACTCTTAAATATAGCTCTGCTCTTGCCTGGTGAACACAAATACTTTGGTTGTGCTGCTCTGTCACTTGGGCTTACTGCGCTGCTGCCAAGGTTCTAAGGCCTTGTTCTGCACTGGATGAAACAAAAGAAGAAACTTTGGAGAGCACAAATTGAAAAATCGGAGAAAGAGTAGCCTTGACGAGTTCCATTCAATTGATGAGTCCCTTTTAAGGCAGCTGCAAACAGATCTGAATAATGCCTGATTTTGTCGTTCTATCAGTCAGCCAGAAGATTCAAGCAGAAAGAAAGAGAGGAAGTTCAAAGATTCAAGGGTAGTGCTATAAGCCAAGGGAAAAGTGAAAGAATATGAGCGAATGCCAAAGGCCAGACTATGAATCCGCATAATAAAGAAAAAGAAGGAAAGAAAAGCATGAGGTCAGCCCCATCCCATCGAGGGGACAGATACAGGAGGGCTGGCAGGGCCAGAACCCTGTGGCTTATAATAGGAAGTCTCGTTGAGACTTCCCATGTTGACGCTGGAGGATCTAGAGTTGAAGCAGACTGTAGATAACTGTCTCTGAGAACTCCATGCATGTATCGGTTGGGGATATCATTGCGGGGCGGGGGCGGCAGTGACTGCAATAGATGATGATTGAAATGATATACTCTGGCTTTTCCTTTAGGGGAGACAAGGAAAGGGCTCCATCTTCGTCTGGGCTTCTGGGAACGGGGGGCGTCAGGGAGATAACTGCGACTGTGATGGGTACACGGACAGCATCTACACCATCTCCATCAGCAGTGCCTCACAGCAGGGCCTGTCCCCCTGGTACGCTGAGAAATGCTCCTCCACCCTGGCCACCTCTTACAGCAGCGGGGATTACACCGACCAGAGAATCGTATGTTGTTGCTTTTGTCTAATGCCCTCTGCTTAGATAGAAGAGTGTGGCTTGCATTCGAAAGTATCCTTTGGTCAGTACCTTTGGTAAAATCGATTCGTTTAAGCTTCATGTCTCAGCTGGGGAGACTCATGCTTTACTCACTGGAAAGGCTGGCATCTACTGGGAAGTTTTCTCTCAAAGGGATAATGATGCCTCTGCCAAGAGGATGTTGCCTCTCAGTCATTTTTAAACTCAGCCCTGAGAAGCTACCAATCTGTCATTACATATGGGCCAAGACACCAATTGTCCATTTGGCTTGTGTGATGCCTCCCTGAAAAGAGCCTTAAAGGAGATTTCAGGGTTGTAGGGGTTTTATCACCCTGTATTTATTGATCCTTTAATAGCAGGGATATGGTCTGACTTGCCCTTTAGCGGATGATAAAAATACAGAGCGCACGCCAGCAATGTCTCCTAAGAACAAACGACCTGCAGGAAAATAAACAGCCTAAATTTCCCCTGAGGTGAACTTCACAGCATCCGAATAAGCAGCTCAGGAAAGTTATATGCTCAGAGAGCACCTCCAGCCCACGCTTGGCTGTGCCTTCACTTCCATGAGTCAGACTGCCAAGGGCAATTACTGGATTTCCCTTCAAGGGTACGGTGAAGGAGGACCATTCTGGGGCCTTGAGAACAGAGAGGCACTTTTAATTTAAAATTGTAAAGCCCCCAATTTAACTCCTGACACAGAAAGAACCAACAAGCTAAAGTATGTAGATCCTAATCTCATGAAATAACAGGTCGCGATCCAAGTAAGGCTGTGGGTGAACCCCATTATAATTAGACCTTGAAATGTTTCTAAAATTCATATTAGCAGCATCTCAACAAAATTCTTAGAACTGCTGCCTTCTTCAAACAGGATCAGTACCCTAGAACTCTGCCTGCTTCACCAATCTACTCTAGTTTAGATAGTACGACTGTGGTCTCCACTTAAAAGCTGGCCTCCCTCTCATGCCCATATCTTCAATTACACAAATATTAGACAGTGATGGTCTACTCAGCGGTTCTTTATGACAAGCATATTTCATAGCTTTTGAATGTGGCACATCAGACAAGTTTTCCACTTGTGTTCAGAGCCCTAAGCTGTTGTCCACCGTTGCTTTTGAGAAAATGGCCTGTCATGCATTTCAGAGTCACCCTTTCATAGACTGTCCCTCATGGGAACTAGCCTGTGCTGAAGTAGGAGGGAGAATTTCCATCTTTGTAAAGATCCCTCCTTCGGTAAATCAGCCCTAGGAGAGACAGCTGGTGAATTCTATTTGAGACGGCTGTGCTAACATAGGCTTATCTTACGCAAACCTCTTCGTCAGCACAGTCATCTCTGGGGGCTCACTTGCGTCAACAGGTAAAGAGGGCATCTTTGCTTCCGGAACCCTCTGATGAGTGGAGCCACCATAATCTGAGAAACTCAGAGACTCCAAGTGGGAAGCCAAAGGAGGTGATAATAGAACAAATTATTTTTTTACACCTCCCTCCCACACATGGAAATCTTGAGCTTAAAACCACAGTGCGGAAGCCTGGGTGGCTGTCTTGTTAGCGATCCTTTGGCCCAACTACTTGTTCAACCAGCAGGACTGTGGTCCTTAGGGCAGACTGATTGGAAGTCTTTTTTGGTTTCTTCTCTTCCTCTTGGCAACCTCTTCAATTAAGCTAAAATGAGTCTGGGTAATTCTTTACGTGCAATAATATTGTGTAAAAAAAAAAATGCTTTCACAGACAGGATCTCATTTCGGCCTCAGAATATGAGTCAGGAAGTGTCAACCTCATTGTACAGATGGGGAAACCAAGTGACTTGCCCATGGGAACACGTCTACTGAATAGCAGTTTTAGAATTTGGACCCAGGTGTAAGTCTAGCACACTTTCCACTTGAAAATCTCACCTTTTTCATCAATGTGCAAATGTGGACATGAACTCGTGGGCATCCAATTATATCGACAGTGAGTGCAGACCACACACTAGACCAATTTTGTGTAGGTAGTTCAAGTAGCCCAAATCAGAATGGCTTCACATTCTTGTGCTGGAGAGAGTCAAATGTCAATCTGAAGGCAAAAGGGAATTTTGCAGGAGGCAGAGTTTCTAAATATGCCAGACCAAACACAATGGACCTGATGATTAATGGGCCGGCTTGATTCACAGTGATTCTGAAACAGTCCCCTTTTTCACAGACAGCATTTCGTTTGGGAATCTTAGAGGAGAAAATATTCAGAGTGGGAGTGCTACATCCCCAGAAAAGGCATCCTGATGCCAGAATTATAGACAAGTTGCATGTAGAGGAGAGTGAACTAAAATATCAGCAGATGGCACGCATCCGCCCGTGGTTTAGAGGAGGAAGTAGGGAATCGAATCAGCTCGGTTTCCTGATCACAGCAGATGCAGTGCTCGGTATGGGTAACCCCTGGGGACAGGAGCACACGCTTCACATGTTCTCCCACGTTTCTTTCCTTCCTGGTGCCATCCAGACGAGCGCTGACCTGCACAATGACTGCACGGAGACCCACACAGGCACCTCTGCCTCGGCACCCCTGGCCGCTGGCATCTTCGCTCTGGCGCTGGAAGCAAAGTAAGGCGCTGGAAGCTTCTCATCTCCTTTACTAAGGCTGCTTCTCCTTGTTAATAACATATGTATTGTTTGCTGAATACATGGTTACGGTAGAAAACCACAAAAAAGAATAAAAGCAAGCTCTCTTCCTGTTGACATCTCAATGTAGATTGAATGCACGCATATCTTACAAAATTGGGATCTTAATACACACATTTTGTAATTTTTTAATGCACCCTATTATATGTTAAGAGTACTTTCTCATGTCCAAATCAATGTTCCTTGACCTTTAAAAACTCATGCTCCCAATTCTCCTCTGACTCAGCTGCAAGGCCTTCTCACTTCTGTTTATTCCCACCAGGAAATACTTTGTTTAGATAATTTCCTGTAGGTGGTATTAGGAAAGATAAGTTTATAAAACATCCTTTTTCAGGTTATATAAGCCTAGTCTTAGAGCTGCTATAACATGTCAGCGGACATGAGAATCAAAAACAGTATTTTTATCTTTTCGTAGTATTCCATTATATGAATGAATATTTTATTTATATTTAATCATGCTTAAATATCCTTGTCCATAAATATGGTTGTCATCTCTGATAATTGCCTTAGGACAAACATTCAGAATTGAATTTCTGGGTCAAAGGGCAAGCATGTTTTAATAATTGTGATACAGGGGCTGGCCGAGTGGCGCAGTGGTTAAGCTCTGGCTTGGGAAACCAGCGCCCTGGTTCGGTCCCACATACAAGGGCCAATGATGCTGCTGCTGCCCTCAAAAAAAAAAAAATCGTTGTAATACATATTGTCAAGTTACTGTCTAGAAAGACTGTAGCATTTTATATTTCCACTAGTAAAATATGTGTGAAAGTGCCAGTTTCCTATACCCTTATGAAAGCAACTTTTATTACCTTTGAAAATGTTTGCTATTTTGATACATGAAAACGGTATCTCGTCTTCATAAGCTTTTATTTCAATACTAATGAAGCTCAACACTTTATATCCTTTGGCCATTTATCATCTGTGAGAGCTTGTTTATGACCTTGATTTTGTTTTATGGCCTTAGTTCAGAAAAGCTATTAATGCCTGGTTAGTTTGACATTTACCTTTCTTTTTATTTCTATGTAATTTTTAATGTAATGAAGTTAATATGTATACAATTATATTTGTCAGTCTTTTTTTTTCTTTAAGGCTTTTTCCTTAGTTTTTATGCTCAGAAAAATCTTTTCAACCCCAAAATTAGATAAACGTTTATTTATATGCCTTTTTTACTTTTTTTTTTTTTTTTTTTTTGAGGGCAGTGTCACTGGCCCTCATATGTGGGACCCGAACCGGGATTTATATGCCTTTATTATGCTTCATTTACCATATCTAAGTCCTAAATTCCCCTGGAATTTATTTTTGTGTCTGATGTTAACAAGGGATATAACAACATTTTTTCCTCATAGTAGGTATCCAATAGTCCAATACTTTAATACAGAGGAGAAACATCTGGTTCACACTGTATATCCACAAGTTCATTCTTCCTCATTTTTAGTTTCTAATGTTGTGTGGAAGATATATTTAAATGTCAAGTCAGGCACTATGGTTGCATGATAGAGGAAGTGGTTAAACTTGTAAACTGCTATCCTTCCTAATAAGGATGATATCCTAGAAGAACATCCATATTCTCCAGAGAGGGAACAAAGCAGTCTCCTCATGTTACAGTCAGTAGACAAGGTTTATAGGAACAGAAGAGTAGCACACCTTGGCTCCTGCCACAGATGGAAGAGTCCTGGTTGCTGAGTCTTTGTCCAAGAGAGTTCAGAGTAGCTCCAAGATCCTTGGGGCCACCTGTGGAGTTACGGTACAGTCCCTGGTATCTCAGCTATGAGATGGCCACAGTGGCTAAGCAAGACGGGCCTAGCAAGGCTCATACCAAGACTCTACCTCCTGGGACATGCTGGGATGTCTGGTAAGGGAAGAGCAAATCCAGGCACTCATTTGGAAACAGACGGACACTCGAAACTCTTGGACCCAACAGAAGAACTGTGTTTACAATCTGAGTTCACTTGTAACAGGAAGGGAATGGACAGAGGGCAAAGTCTATGGGTATGAGCTAAGATTGGCATCAGCAACTTCAAACCAAATATGAGGAAAAATAATCTAAGCAGTGAAAAGTACAAGAAACAGCTGGCTTCCAGTTGTAGGCATATGACTAACTCTGTGAGCTTACTCATAGGCAAGTTAATCCCAATTGAGGGCTCAATTATTTACCATCTATAAAATGGAGGGGTCAGATCACATGATTTTTTTCAAACTTCTTCCCTATCTAATTCTCCAAATTGAAATTGAAGGTATCAGCATATATAGATCACCCAATATGAATTGTTGAGGTTGGTGGTGAGAGACCCAGAGTGGAAGAAAATAAGGTCCTATGAAGGCAAGCAGTTACATACAGGTGGTGAAAGAGGCTTATGATATTTTTATTTCAAGATATAGATCCAGGGAGCTGTTAAAAGAAAACCGTCTTTCAAATATTGTCTTCTCTACCCAGAAAGTCAATATAACTAGCCAGGCCTAGCCCATCCTTGTCTAGTAATCAGTATAGTAGAAACACTCATCTAACTGAACAGATGTAATGTTAATTTTCCATAAAAACTGAAATGTTAACATTGCAATCCCTAATTTCTAAAATTTCAAACCTTTGTCTATACAAGGGGAAAACAATCTAAGAATAATCTAGCTTCATTAATCACAATTAATTTCTCATAGACTATTTATAAAGTAGTGGATCCATGGATCGCTATGTAACACATGCAGGAGTTTCCAGATGGCCCTTACTTCTTTGAAGCTAGATGCAGAATTGTTTGTGAGTGCGTGTATTTTTCTGGGGGATGGTTTCTAGGTTCCATCAGATCCCACACTGTTCATAATTTAAATGACATTAAGCGTCTATAATCTCCCTGGGGCATCTACTAAGAATTTAATTCCTTTTATTTTGATTCAATCATCAGTAAAATGGACATAATCTGTTTGAAGATTTATATACATCCTGCCAAAGTACATAGAGATTACTGAGATGTCTTTTCTCAAATGGACAGTTTTCTGAACTCCAGACCAAAACAATTATTTCAGAAAGTCTAATGCCAGAATTTCCAGAAGTTTCCCAATCTTGATTGAGAAATCAAGTAATCATGCGCTGGTCTTCAAGGAACAACTAAAGAGACTAAAGAACTCTGGGCTAAATTTTTCGAGAATAATAATTCTTGATAATATTGATAAATAAAATTTATCGAGAATAATAAATATTTATCAGGTTCTTACTATGAGCCAGACACTGTGCTAACTAACCTCTTGATATACAATATTAATTCTAATCCTTATAACATCTTTGTGACATAGAAATTATTAGTTGCTTTTCATATATGAAGAAACAGGCTTAGAGAGATTGAGATGTATAACCAAGATCCCACGAAGAGATTCAAACAAAAGTCTGTCTGACCCCAAAGCCTGCGCTATCAGCAACTACACTACACTGCCTCCCATGTCCCTGTGAGGGAGAGGAACAGTTGAATGGTAGCCTGTCATCCCTCAAAGAAAGGGGGGTTAATAAGATTGGGCTGATAAAGGAACATCTTAATTCTCATGTGTTTATGAATTCTTCATAAAAGGCTTCTTGTCACAAGCTAACTACTTACTGTGCTGCATTAAATGTCGTATAGCTGAAGCACTGGGGAATGGGAAGAGGAGAGGGAAAGAGAAAGAAGTGTTTCTCATTCAAATGTGATAGAGGTACTTCTTTAACTAAAAGAGTGTTTCTCAAACACCAGCATCCATAATAATCACCTTGGGAGTTTATTTAGTATGCAGAGTCCCAGGCTTTATTGCCAGTAACTCAAATGCCTTAGTTTCTGGCATTTGGCCTAGGAATTCCCGTTTTTAACAAGTATCCCAGGCAATTTTAACGGTAATAGTTACCTTAGCCAAATTTTGAGAAACAGCTGCTATTAAGAGTTAATTTACAATGTTTTTTTCCTGCAACCTCATCCAGCTGTGATTGTGAAGATGCCCATCCAAGTGCTTAATAGGCATTAAAAAAGACAGGAATTCCTTGTATCAATGCCTGTAGCACCATGATTATGTTAGTATACATAAGAAAGATGGCAGACAATAACCTCAGTGTTCAGGGAATCAGAATGATATTTAATAGAGAGCAAAAATTCTGTGGTGAAACACTGAATCCCTTTACATCTTTGGAGATATTAAACAAACAGATGAACCAATCTTCTGTTTTCATTAAAGGCTGGAGGAAGGGAAATAAACTTTCAGTGATGCATGAAACCTTTGGATAAGTCACATCAAAAAATTCCTTGACTCAGTGGGTTGTGAAATGTTGGAAAGTCTCCAGGTTAGAAAATTTTCAACACACTGGGCTTATGTAGGTGTGATTAGAGGCTGAACTAGGTAGCCTCTAAGATTTTCTCACTTTAAAATTTTGTTTCTAGATTATTTTACTTACACTCTTCTAATTAGAAGCAATGCTTAATATCAATGTTTAATTGCACAACCCTTATTTTCTATAAACATAGGCTTGATTAGCAACCCAATGCTGATTTTAAAAAAAATTTAATTATTGTGGATGCTGTTGAGCACTAATTAACAGAGGAAAGCTGACAGGAATGAGATTCACTATTATTAGCAGCCCCGTTTTCATTTATGAAATGCAATCACACAAATGAAGAATAGCTCTGCTAGGAAAATGGGCTTAATTTTCCAAATTGCATGACAATGAAGTTCCCTTGAATATTTTGCAAAGAATAGGTAAAATAACATAACATAAAAAACAAAAACAAGAAAACCTGCAACTTAATGTAAAATAAATGCTCTGCTATAGAAATAGAGGAAATCTATGCTTTGTGTTGGATTACTGTGATTATCAGGACCCTGCCTTATGCCTCCTCAGTCCACTTCCTTATCCCACTCTCCATACGCATGCGCACACTCACAGCCCAAATAGGAAAGTGGAGTGCTGTCCATTGACCATATTTATAAACTTCCTTTAAAACTCTGGAAGGAAACACGAATTTCAATAAAATGCTTTATAGGACAGAATGTTTTCACAGTAAGAATTTCTGCTCAGCTAGTTAATTATTCCTGAATATGGGATGGCCAATATGGAAACAAGATCTACAATGAGGTGTTTATGATATTGGGGAGATAGGAGGTCTGAATAGTAAGGAATTCTGGAGGTTATTGTACTCAACCCTCAATTCTTATAGATGAGTCAACTCAGGCCAAGGGAGATGAAATGACTTGTGTAAGGTCACACAGGTCTTTGGTAGTAGAATATATTGGGTTGTCGGAAAAGTCATGATGCATTTTTGCAACAAAAAATATAGAAAAAAATATGTCATGACTTTTCCGACAATCAATAGTTCAGCGTGCCTTCTATTACTCCCTATTCAGACCCCCATGATTTCAAATGACTTCTAATAGTTTTAGATATCTGCTTGCATTCTTTCCTCCAACTCATTATTTTAGCTATAACATAGAACTAGCTAGACAGTTTTTTCAAATACAGATATAAAATCATGCCCTGCCCTGAGATATTTTCATTCAGTAGGTTTAGGAAGGAACTGAGGAATTTTCAATATTTACAAGTGTACGAGGTGGTTATGGTGGCAAGCACTTTGGAGCCCATGAGAAACACTGAACTGGAGTCTAAGTCACTCCCTGAGGTTAAGTGGTTTGTTGTCAGCAGCTCGCTGAGCTGAGAGAGCCTACTGAGCTGCTAAATGTCAAAGTAGCCAGTTAAAGCAACAAACCAAAAATGAAAGAGTTAAGCCTTTGATTGTGATGGCATTAAGCCAGAGTGTAAACCCAGAGAAAAATCCTGGCTCCCGGTCCATTTTCCCTCATGGAATGATGCCCTAGTCAAGGGTCAGGTGGAGTAGCACATTCATGGGGGTCATCTCACTGTTGAGGGAGCCCCAACAAAGGGCTCTGGTAATGGACTCTGCGGTAGGGGTAGGGTTTGGGTTAAGGCTAGGAGTGGAGAAGTACTGGATACTAAGTCAGAATGGGGAAGAGTTGCCTTCAAGGTTTATCCCACTCCCCCATGAGGAAACCTCAGCCTGAAGAAGACCTCTGCCCCAGGCCTCAGATAAGGAGGCTTAAGAATGAAGGCCTGGGGGCTAGGGATGTAAATATGGCAAGAGCTTGACCAAGGAGTCCAGAGTGTGGACTCCAGCTTCCCAGAGAGACCAGGATGCGCCCCCGTTGTTCACGCAGGCTGGTGTGTGTGTGCCGGGGGGCACTTCCCTGCGAGGCCTGCCAGTAGCCTTTGCAATGCCTTGAGGAGGCCTGGGCTATTCACCAGAAGCCAGGCTCCTCAGTGTGTAGGAATGCACATGGCCTCTTTCTTGTCACCTGGGACAATTTAACCAGTATATTATTGGGTCTAAGGAGAAAATAGCGAATTGAGCCAGATTCCTCTGAAGGTTGTTTCACAACCTTAGATAGAAACCTTGAGGACTAAACACTCGGGCATTTATATGTTAAATAATGCTTAATTGGCTTGACCGAAACAGTGCAGGTCTCAAAGGTAAGGAAAAGCCTGAGATCTTGAAAGTCTCTAATGACAGCAGTAAATTTTAAAATTGTATTAGGGCTAGTTGACACTTGGGCACATTCAATCATTCAACCCACCAGTATTTATTCAGCATATACTCTGTGCCTAGAATATTTCTGAGTGCTTGGGTACACATCAGAGAACAAGACTGATTAAAATCTCAGCCCTGCTCATTGCTAATTCTAGCAGGGGAGACAGATGTTATTAATACACAAAACAAATGAGGTGCCCAGGGTGTTGAGAGTTGATACGTGCTATAAAAGGAAAAGGGAGGCAGACTGAAGGATAAGAGGGCTCAGGAGTATGTGGGGAGAATTGAAATTTTAAATAGGGCGATCAGGAAAGGCTTTATCAGGCATTATTGTAGACCCGACAACCCCACACATCTCCGACTTATCTTTATATTGTTGCTAAATTAATTTTATTAAGACTTGTGATTATACCATTTCCTTGCTCAAAAATCCTCGGTGACTTCCCAAAGGATGAAGTGTAAGCTTTTCCTGGCAGTCTAGGCTCTCACTGTCCGGCCCAGCACTCCCCTTCAGCTCTCCCTGCTCCAGCAAACCAGACCCTTACTGTACTTTGGCCACATCCTGTACGTTTCCCCCTCGCAGGTTTTGCCCCAGTGCCTCATCCTATTTCTCTCACTCCATTTCTTCACATTCTTCCTACTCTTCCAAGTTCTGTTCAAACATGTCCTCTCAGCAAAGCCCACTAGATCTTCCCATCCCCAAAGAATTCTCTCTCCTCCAAACTCCTACAATTCATTATGCCATGAACACGGCATTCCAGAGATATACTATAGTTATAAAAAGACTTAGTTCTTGTACCGGATTGTAAGCTTCTGAAAAACAAAAACCACCTCCTTGAATATCACCCCAACAGTATTCAGCATAGTGCCTGGCAAGAGTGATCTCAAGCAGCTAAGAGTTTCTCGACACTTTTGGTATATAAAGAAAAGAGGCAAAAAGTATCTGAGTAGGTGGCCAGCCCATGTCTTTAAAATCTGAGTCTTCTTAGGAAGGAAGTCAATGCCTTATCTGTGGGTTCATAATGCCGATGTCATTTTTAATTTTTGCTCCACTTAAATTTAAGATATTAGAAATCATGGACCAAGCCATACACTTCTACAATCCTGAAGACAGCATTTTACTCATAGTAAGAGCTTAACTTACATGGTATGGGGAGGAGATATCAGTGCTACATTTTAAATTTTGAATGGGAGACATACTAATAGTAATACACACCAGAATTATGTAAGTGCAGTTACAAAAGGTACTTCATATTCTCTGAATAGAGATGCATGTTTTTAGCACTTGCTTTTGCAAGGAAACTTCATTTTGTCCCTGAAAGATATTTTGGATCACTTTCCCTCCAGTCCAAATCTCACCTGGCGAGATATGCAGCACTTGGTTGTGTGGACCTCTGAGTATGACCCGTTGGCCAACAACCCTGGATGGAAAAAGAATGGAGCTGGCTTGATGGTGAACAGTCGATTTGGATTTGGGTTGCTAAATGCCAAAGCTCTGGTGGATTTAGCTGATCCGAGAACCTGGAGGAGTGTGCCTGAGAAGAAAGAGTGTGTTGTAAGGGACAAGGACTTTGAGCCCAGGTAAGTGTCTCAGGAATTACGAACAAATGAGTGCCCAAGGCACTATGTGATATGATGTTTGTTGCTTTGCTTAATTCTTGTCTCACCTACCCTTCTGAAGTGGAGGGAGGTAACATGTGCCATGTTCTCTGTGCATCCATGGGAAATCATTGACAGATCAAAGATCTGCAAATAACAGCATATTTGCACTTTCCTCTCGTAGCCTACCTACCATCTAGCAGTGAGTTTAAGCTGCACCACTCTTTTCTATATCATTAAGTAAAACCATTGCTAATTAAACTATTACCACTCATCAATTTTAAGAATCATCTTAAATTCAAAGATGTTAAAGCATTTTTAAAAAAATGCATATTAGAATTGATGAAATGCAGTACTGGCCAACCATTATTATCCAAAATCTCTTTTTTCAAGAGCCTTACTTCATGCCACAGTGCTATGTGATTCATGGCTTTTCTTCCATGAAAGATTCTTTATCATACTTTTTTTACATAGACCATATCTGGCCAACCACATCTGGCCACAGAAGCAGAATCTGCTATGACTGTTTTGTTGATTCTATGATGGCAACCGTGATTATACTGAAGAGCCATTCACACAAAATACCCAAGAGTGGGAGGCTTGGGGGGCATGATTAGGAAGATAAAATCATTTCTTTAGAAGATCTTAAAAGGCTCTATTGCAGTAATAGAGCGCTTTGTGATGAGTCCCAGGCAAACCTGTCTGAATCTGACTCCATAGAAAATAGCATCATATTCAAGTATCTGTGCTCTTTACTATTCGTATTTTCTTTTCGCTTTCTTGTGGTAAGAACATTTAACTGGGTTCTGTATTCCAGTCCATTCCTCTATATGTGTGTCTTTATGCCAGTACCATTATTTTGATTATTGTAGCTTTCTAATATATTTTGAAATCAGGAATTATGATGCCTCCAGTTTTGTTCTTCTTTCTCAGGATTGATTTGGCTACTTGTGGTGTTTTGTGGTTTCATAAAAACTGTAGAACAAAATTTTTTTTCTATTTCTGTAAAAACCTTACTATTTTCTATGCATTAAAAGTCATTTACAGCTAGTCCTGAATTGGATTCCACTCACAATAGGGAGAGACAACAGTTTAGTTGAGTATCTAGTCAAGGCTGATATGTACTTATTTGCATAAATGTCAAGGAAGATGAGCTAGATACACTTTATTCACTGATCATTCTTTAATATATTTAGAGCCCTGAAAGCAAATGGAGAAGTTATCATTGAAATTCCAACAAGAGCTTGTGAAGGACAGGAAAATGCTATCATGTCCCTGGAACATGTACAATTTGAAGCAACAATTGAATATTCCCGAAGAGGAGACCTTCATGTCACACTCACTTCTGCTGCTGGTAAAATTGCTTTTTTAACTTCAAAAATTTCTTCTTAGCCATTTATTTAAAAGTTTTAAGTGTAAATTGAATTATTTCAGATCAATTAGAATATTTCTTTATTGACTAAATCTCCCAATAGATATTTTCAGGCCTTAAACAAATATGCTTTTTTTTTTCTTTGTTTCTTTTTTATCAGAACTTTGTCCTGCTCATTCCCACTGGTCCTTTGATAAGCAGAGAATGAGGTCTATTCAAATAATGTCAGTTAATAAACCTTTCTGGAGTTACTCATTTTCAAACTGTGTTCATTTTCCCAGGTCACTGATTTATCATTCTTTTCTCTCAGGCAACACATTAGTGAAAACTACTCTGATAATCAATTGATAAAGTTGACAGATTAATCAGACACATCCAAAGGATTGATTGAAAAACTGAGAATTCTGATCCATAAAAGAGGGTTGAAAAGACTAACAAATTTTCCATAGTGATATGATTAAGGCAATATGATATGTTATATGGGCATTTGCTCTTTCCTGAGGGGGTGCTAATTCAGGTGAGATCTTGGATGGGAAAGAGCTTGTAAACACACAAACCATAATCCAACCAGGAGAAGCTGTCCCAAAACTCTTTCATGTTTTAATAGGATTCAGTCCCTGACTAAATTCAATCTCTACAGGTGATGTATGAGGAAAGATGTGCTATCTCTATAATCACCTTCCAGGATATGGACTAAGTTTGGAGCAGGCTCTGTTAATTATGCTTTCTAGATATCTTGAAATTGGCCTGAAATATTGGTGGAATGCTTTTTCACCGATGGCCCTATAGTTCATTTGATGCTGTCAATTAGAAATATTATTTATTGCGCTGGCCAAGTGGCGCATTGGTTAAGAGCTGGTTTGGGACGCCAGCAGCACTGGTTCAGATCCCACATATGAGGGCCAGTGTCACTGTAGCCTATGGCAGCACACTGCAGCAGGGGCTGCAGCTATTCCATCCCAGGGACTCACAGCAGCCCAGCTCCAGGTGGAGCTGTTGTTCACCATCTTAGCTGTAGACGGCAGTGTCACTGGCCCTCATATGTGGGATCCGAACAAGGGCCGCTGGCATCACAAGCCAACTCTTAACCAATGCGTCACTCGGCCAGCCCAATATAGTTTAGTTTTTTATGTCTACACTAGATTATAGACATAGGCACCTGTTAGATTTTCAGAATTTCCTCTTAAATTTCAAAATGATAATTCCATTAAAATGTATTTTAGGTCTTTGATTCTTCTTTAATGTAGTTTGAAAATATAGTTTTCTGAGTTTTCCTTATTCAAATAAACCTTAATCGATATACTTATTATTTATTTTTCCACAATATTTATTGAGAACTTACTATATGCCTGGCAAGTGTGAAGTACTGTGGATAAATTTCTTTTTTCCTTATGAATGTTTATCTTGGTCTTATGCTCAAATGGAAAATTTAGAGGACAAATCTCTCCCAGCTCTCATTCTCATTTTCGGATGCTAGAGTATGTCCTCCTATCATAGCTGTTAGGACTTTCATTAACTTGTGTTTGTTGCATGAAAATAGGAACCAACACTGTTCTGTTGGCTGAAAGAGAGCGGGATACATCTCCTAATGGCTTTAAAAATTGGGACTTCATGTCTGTGCATACGTGGGGAGAGAACCCAGTAGGCACCTGGACTTTGCGAATTACAGACATGGTAAGTATGAACGACAGGCTGCAGAAACACAAGCCCAGTTTTAAACACTTTGAAGGAGTTTGAAGGTTGTTGTCATCATTCTTCAGGGCCCTAAGGAACATGGCAGACTCCTTAGTTGAAGTAAAGGAGAAGGTGTAGTGTTTCACGTCCTGCCCACTTGGCTGCATAGATTTAAAAAATTAAAAATGTTAGGCACTGGCCATAGAATAAGGAAGATATTCTGATACACAGTGCGACAGACTGGGACAATTCAAGTGCTCCCATGTCAGAACGTAGCCAGCCACATGACCTACTCAGCCACCAGAATGAGCTGTATTCACAAACATAGTCAAATGCTAGACATGCTTTGCTGTGGCACTCTACTTCCTGCTATTGAGAAGTAGCTTTCTATTTTATATCAAGTCTACAAAATTGTACTCTACACTTTTAGGGGTTTTTTTTTTAGATATTTTAGATTTCAGCATATTATATTTAACATAGTTGTTGAGCCTCTGGAAAGTATTACTGTTCCCATAAATATACAGTGTTCACAGGCTGATTAGTGCCAAAGGCTATTTAGAATCCTTCATAGAAGCTGACTTTTTCCCCAATGGAATGTTTCTACAAGTTGATAATTGGTAAATATAATTCTATTCATAGAAGTTTCAGTCAACTTTTCAAGAACACACCCAATATAGAAAAGGATGTTCATCTAGAGAGTTCTTCTTTATTTATTTAAATGAAGCAATTAATCAGTGTTTAAATCCTTCAGCCTGTAAACTGTCAATTTTCATAGAGTGAATCCAGCGATTGACTCCTTTGTACACAAAGCTCTACACATGGGATGCACAGAATTTTTAAATTACGTTTTAACTATGAAACCCTTTTGAGATATTTTGAAGGAGCTTGTTTTATGTTACCCGAAAATTATGTATGCTTATTCCCCAGTCCGGGAGAATGCAAAATGAAGGGAGGATCGTGAACTGGAAGCTGATTTTGCACGGGACCTCCTCTCAGCCAGAACACATGAAGCAGCCTCGCGTGTACACGTCCTACAACGCTGTGCAGAACGACAGAAGAGGGGTGGAGAAGGCGGATTCGGGGGAGGTCTGTGCTGCTATGTTCTTGGCATGCTCTGTTTTGAACTGTAGTAGACAATGGAGTACGTGAAGCTGCGCCTGACTTGAAGGCAGGGAGTGAGTCCAACATGGGTGGGGAAGAAAGGGACTGGGAGTGGTAAAGGGTTTATTTCCCCCAAGGATGAAGCCCTATTGTTTCACTCATCTATTCCTTCATCTAGAATTTAGATACTGAAATCGATGAATTCAAAATTATTAAATTCCCTAGCATGAATTCTATTCCATGTGTCATAGGGAAGGAGGCCACGAGGTGTGAGTACTTATACTCGTATATGTTATACATCATCTCAGTCAGTCTTCAGGGAGATTAAAAAGGTGCCAAGGGCACATCAGTAAATGGAAAACTGAGGACTGAAACCTGAGTTAGTGTGACTCCCAGCCTCGTGCTCTCCCTGCCCCACTATGTACTGCAGCTGGCCTGCCTGGCATGCCATATTGAGCCTAATTCCCTTTGTTGGTGGCATTCTGTGTTTCAGGATCAGCCCGCAGAACAGAGCCTGAAGGAGAATCCCCCAACTGCCAAAAGCCTCAGGGGCGGCAGTGTGGGCAACAGAAGGGACAAGCTGGAGGAGGAGGGAGCCCCGTCAGAGGCCATGCTGCGACTCCTACAAAGTGCATTCAGCAAAACCGCACCACCAAAGCAATCACCAAAGAAGTCTCCAAGCAGAAAGCTCAGTATCCCTTATGAAAATTTCTATGAAGCCCTGGAAAAGCTGAACACGCCTTCGCAGCTTAAAGACGCTGAGGACAGTCTGTACAATGACTATGTGGATGTTTTCTACAACACAAAACCGTACCGGCACAGAGACGACCGGCTGCTGCAGGCCCTAGTGGGCATTCTGAGGGAGGAAAATTAAAACCAGGCTGTGGTCCTGCGTTGGGGATATTCATGCTTCTTCCTTCCCCGTAGAGTTTGCCTGTGTCTAAAGTGGTGGTTTTCGTCATTGATTCTTATGCTTATAATATCCTTTGTGATATTTTTTTCTTTTTCTCCCCCAGCTGGACATTTGGAAGGGATGAGCTCAAATCGGAAATCCAGCTTCTTGAATGGATCACAGAGCTTTCAAAGCACGTCTTCCCTGCCTACACAAGTGAAATGGCGGTTCTTTCAGAATCACAGCTGGCACGTGGGCCGCGTCCCACATTAAAACGCCTCTGTGCGCCTTCCCATTGCATTTCTCACAATAACCGGGGCCATAGACATATTTGGAAAAGTAACCTGCTAAGGATGAGAGGAAGGAAAACTGTTCTGATAGCTTGTCCCCCTGCCCTTGCTCTGCAGTTCTTGGAATTTTGATACCAAAGAAGGCTTTGGAAAGTCTCTGATGAAAAGAGTTCACAATTAGATGCATACCCTATCTTTTCTATTCCAAAAAAGTAGTACTTATTCAAGACTGATCATCTGGCCAGTTGTGGGGGAAACTGGGTTATGTAGATCTAGAAACAGACCTTAAAATCTGCGTTATCTGGTTGGAGCAGTTTTAGGACATTCTTTGTTTCGTGTGCCATGTATGTATAAAAGTGACTGAGACTCATGCTTTCTGCTCAAGTCTCCCTCTATTTCCCTTTCTGAAGGTTTTCCTCATCTGTTTCCTTTCTCAGCCACAAATTAAGTACTGAGAGAACTAATTTATACTACTTTCTTAAGACAAACTTACACGTGGGACTTGCCAAATTGTTAGTCATCTTTTTTTTTTTTTTAGCAATAATAACAGAAAACCACTCATAACATAGAGAACCAATATAATAACAGGAAAATATTCATAAGGAGAGAGCTAATGGGAGTTTTGTTTGTTTTCAAAATTGTATTCATAAGAACAGGTTTTTCTAGATCTTTGAAACTGAGTGTTCATTCCTTGATGCTAACAGCTCTTCCCCAATCTGAGAGCTGACAGTATCCAAATTCTCACCAAATTGTTTCCAAGCTTCAACTCAGAGGACACAAGCTGGCAGCCCACGGGCCACATTTGTCCGTCAGATAGATTTTATTTGGCATGTAAAATGTTTTTTAAAATGTGAGTGATTATTGAATAATCAGATAATCTGAATAGTCAGATTTCACATAAAACCTGATTCTCAGACCCATGTTTCCTCAGGGCAACAGTTGCTGGAGCTGAGTAGCAGCCGCCCACCTAGACTTGAGTACCAGGTTCCCAAGGCACCCTGCTCCATGCTGCTTATGAGGGGCACCTCACTGGTCAGCATTCGAGAAACACTTTATTTTGCCCACTGCTCCACTAAATAACATGCACAAAGTGTAAATGCATTAGGAAGAAAGATCTCAACTTCTTTAAGGCAAGATCTGTGTGATAATCATTATGAGAATTTTTGACCCCCCAAATATTATTTCAGACTTCTGAAAGTACCACGGATATCTAGTTTGACATATTCAATCTCACCTCACATGGGTGCTCATTTACACTAATTCATTAACGGCCAGACCCCTAGCTTCTCATTCTCGGTACTCACAAAGGCTCTAGTCCTCCACAGTGCTGGCATTCTCCCTCTGGGTTTGCTTTTTGCAGTTCTTCCATGAAGCTTGAATTTCATCAGGCCACACATGAACTAGACCAGGAAGAAAACGACATTGAACAAGACCAGGAAGAGAACATAATCTGTCACTTTGGTTTGAAGTGTGGTTCGTAAGACAAAATTTCATCCCCTAGTCTACCCTATGAATTTGTGCAGAATAAAGTTATTTCTAGAATAATATGCATTATGCTTTACGGATGTTCTAAAAGAATTGTAGTATCACTTTGTCCTTGGAAGTTTCACATATTGTTTGATATAGAGTGTTGGATAGAATTTTGAAAATTTCAACACATCGGAGAGTATTAAAGCTAAAAAGGACCAGACAGTTATAAGATACATTTTCAACTGAAAATCAAAGCTAAGGCCCAGAGATGCCAATAAACAGTAATAGAAAAAAAACTCACCCTTTTCCCATTCTTATCCTAGTGCTAATTTTATGAAACTTTTCTTTTCATGCTTCTACCAGTTTCTCTTCCTGGTTAAAACCCCAACCAACTCATTGGATTATAGCCAAAGGTTTGTTGTAGAGAAGCTTTAATATTTAAATAAAGTCATGTTTGAATGTTTCCAACCTGGAGTATATTGTTCAGACATAAAATATTTTTGTTAGTCTTTCTTAGTGCCTGTGTGAATTTTTGTGAAAATGTAAAAGAGGAGACTTATATAATATTTCCCTCAAAATTTTAAACTATATTTTCTTTACAGTTATTTATAATGTACCAATGCTTTTATCAAACAGAATTTTAAAAGGCATAATATATTAAAGAACCAAAATTTAAATTTTCCTGAGAATAAGAAAGTTTCATCCAATAAAATATTTTTTGAAAGGAATGTTCCTCTGTCAGTAAAAAAAAAGTATAATATGTATGTGTTGTGATATTAAAAGTGACGTTTGTCTAATAGCCTAATACAATGTGTAGCTGAGTTTAACATGTGTGATCTTAGCATTCTTAAGGGAACTCCCACATTATACACTTGATGTATTAATCAGAATATGTAAAATATGCTTATAAATCAGAAGAATAAATGATTCCTCATTAAGTCAAAAAGAAAAAAAGCTCATGTTTCCAACAAAAATAGGATCTCCTCTTATTGTGTTTTCTAAATAAGCTGCAAAGGAGAAAAGTTGAAGGTTTACATGAAGATGTTAATTCGTTTTTAGAAAAATGGGCTTTCTCAAAGGTAATTTAAGAATCTACTTGAATATGTATATTTCATTTTTGTTTATAACTCAATCTTTCACTTTCTGACAACATAAAAAAGTTGTATGAGTGAGCCTTAACTAAAGTGTTGAGAAAAAAACCCTAAAGGGACTTACTACATGTGAGAGAAATGATTTGCAAGAGTTCACTAAACATGACTTTGTTTATTGGCCAGATTATAGCAGCTAAGCATTCAATCCTTCCCAGAAGCCCCCAATTCCCAACTTTGATATCCTGCCCTCAGACCCACTTTTCTCTCTTGCTTCAAACCTCCATCCCTGGAATTTCTACCCACCATTTCAGAATCTGCTCTTCCTATCTAGGGGTGTTGGTTTTCCTTCAGGCTCCATTCCTTTCTCCTAAGTTGTAATTATTCAGTCAAACTAAAATACTAATATTTTTTTCAAGAATTCCAGAAGGATTGTTCTAACCAGCTTTCATCCTCCACATCCAGCCATCTTTAAAGTCTTCCCACCAGGTAGATTGAAGAGATGTCTTTGTCTTCCTTTGAATTCCTATTCAGTAACTATCGGATTAACCGTGTGCAAGCTTCGAGTACACACACAAATACACACATGTCCCAAGGATAAACCTTAATTCTTAAATACAAATTTAAACCCATAAGGACGAAGACTGTTTTCCAAACTGCCTCATAATTTTGCAAGGTTATAGCACTGATACACATGATGATGATGGTTATTCACGCCATTCCCCATCCTGTGGGCAGAGTGTACTTCCTTGGCCCATTAATGTTGAGCTTGACCATATGATTTGCTTTGGTCAGTAGAATATTAGTGGGTGGGATGATGCAAGCAAGAGTCTTAAATGGGCTTAAACAGTTTGGTTTGGCTTTTGCTTTTCAGTGAGCCCGTGCTATGAGAAAAGCATGCCCAGGGAACTACTGTCCTTTTTGCCTGTTTGCAGAACAAATATATATGTAGCAGATCCACATTCTGGAACCAAATCCAACCAACTCACAGCACTAAACAGCTGCCCAGACAAATGCCATCTAAATAAGCTGAACTTGTTATCTTGGCAACTTGTGAGCATGCGAATAAATGCTTATTGTAAGCAACTGAGTTTTGGGGTAGTTTGTTACATAGTCTTACTATGTCAACAAAACTCACTAAGAAAATAGAGGTTCCATTTGTCCATTCCAGTACCAATACCACCCCTTTCCAATTGTGCCTTGTTGAGCCTACAATGCAAAAAGAGAGCCAGTATTAAACCATACACCTCTTTATATTGATCCCATAGCTAAACAAAGACCCTGCCCAAGCTTTGAAATGTTCATTTTTAAAAGGTTTGTCTTAGCTTAGCTCTTCCAGAAAGCAGAGCCTCAGATAACAAATGACTTGTATATAGGTAGTTTATCCAGAGATAATAGCAGACAGCAGAAATGATGTACATATACCCACAAGTAGCATGGAATAATATTGACCAGCACAGGACTTCCCAAAGACTGGAATGGTTAATTCACCTGATAATGTATTGGTAGAAGATAACTCAGAATACACACCTATGCTTCCCCCAGTCTCCCATCTTCACCCATCCAATGCCCTGAAACTCTATTTGCCTCTCTCAGAAGTTAAATGCAACACCTAGGATAAGGGAAGAAAACTTGATTGGCTAAGATCAAGTTCACACCACTTATTAGAAAGGCAACTCTTAACAGAAACAAAGATCTGTTATAAAAAAATGAAGTAAATTTTGCTCACCTGGGTTTTGGCTTGCAGTTTTTACATTTGTAAACTTCATATTCCCTTTATTATTGCTACATATAGATATTACATAAGCATTGCTCCATCATCAATGTATGGACAAAGAGGTGGCTGCAGTCTTATGAAATGCCTCTTGGGTATCTAAATTTTAAACCAAGAATTTTAAGATACTGGGGATTTGTAATAAAAGAGAAATGTATGGGCTGTTTCAAGTTCTCCTGCCAAAAAGAACCAAAATGAAAAAAGCTCACCTGTGAGGTCTTACCCACTTCAGCAGTGCTCTCACAGGTGGATCAAGCCTGTCTTGTTTATCTGAACTGTTTATTCCTGGCTCTGGTCATTTTTTACCAACATTCACTAAGCTTCCATGACATGGATGATTGGCCCAGAATCTGCTACCATCTTGTTATGACACTGTTTTTACTTAGAAACCAAAAAGCTACAAGATTTAAGTTATCAATTAGCTGATGTAAATCATATTGTTCCAATAATTAAAGGGGGGTGAAGTCTGAAGGAAAAAAAAAAAGTCTTTGTGTTGGCTAGAGGTCTGGGCTCTTGAATGAGGCACAAGTGAATTTGAACCCTGGCTCTGCCATCTCCTAGCTGTGTGCACCTGAACAGGTTACTTCACTTCTCTGGGCCCTGTTTCCTCATCTACAACAATGTTGTCTACCATTAAGAGCTTTGCTGTTAGGATTAAATAAGATAACGTAGGTAAATAATTTATGGTTATGGTAATTTATGGTACAGTTCCTGTACCCAGTTAATATTCAATAAATGTTGTTTTTTATTACTAGTGAGATTGTTGCTCTTATTATTATTGTGGTGTTGGGAAAGGAAGATGGAATTTAGAGCCAAGCAGATTTGAATCTGTAGCTCTTAGCTACAAATTCAATAAAGGAGAAAATATTAGAATCAATGAGGAAGAAGGAAATAAGGTAAACTGTCACTAGTCAAGATGGGGTTGCCTTGAGAATTGTCATTACAAAGTGAACCACACTGGAAATCATTTAATTGGAGCCAGTGTAGACGAGACTGCAATGAGACAGAAATGTTCAAAGTGACAGGTGAGACTCAAAGAGCAGTTACGTAAGGTCACAGACAGCCAGAGGTGACAAGTGAAGAGAAAAAAGACAATAAAAAAGGAAATCACTCGTATAATTTGTCTTATGTCTGATCATATTTTATGTAATGAATTGGAGTACTAGTTTTCAAATACAAACATTTTAGAAAGCACAGAAAAGTGTTGATATTGACAACAATGAAAAACAATGAGTTCTTAAGTATGCCCACAGCACAGTGCATGGTTTAACTTAATTCTCACAGGAATTGTAAAACAAACGGGATAAATAATATATTGTCCCAAGTTGTAGATTAGTAAGTTGAGGCAGTGAGAAGTAATA
Source organism: Aselliscus stoliczkanus (assembly GCA_033961575.1). Taxonomy (NCBI): domain Eukaryota; kingdom Metazoa; phylum Chordata; class Mammalia; order Chiroptera; family Hipposideridae; genus Aselliscus; species Aselliscus stoliczkanus. The sequence goes on from CM066728.1 coordinate 47,700,175, forward strand.
TGGTTTGTTCAAGGTCACACAGATAGCAAGTAGTAAAGTTGAGATTATTTTTTGTTGTTTTTTTTGAGAGCAGTGTCACTGGCCCTCATATATGGGACCCGAACTGGGGCCGCTGGCATCCCAAGCCAGAGCTTAACCACTGCACCACTCAGCCAGCCCCAGAGATTTTAACATGTCAGTTTTTCTAGAATCTAGGCTAATACATTAATAAGACAAAAATATGACATAACATGTTAAAAGATATTTATAATATGAGAATCAAATGTGTACTGTATGTCTTATACAATCAATTATTTTCTGCTTATTGAAATAATAGAAATAGCTTTTATTAGTTGAATATTTACTGTATGTTAAGCATATATATTCTATACAGTATTTTCTAAATGATGAGATAATAATTCATGAGAATAAGACATATTATTGGGTTGTCAGAAAAGTGATGAAGTATTTTTCTATGTTTTTCGTTGCAAAAATGCATCATGACTTTTCTGACAACCCAATATTTCTAATGCTTGAATTATTCTGTAAATGAAGTATTTTTACAGATAAAAACTGAGTTTCAGAGTGGTTAAGTCAGTTGCCCAAGATCACACATAGGATTTTTGAAACAGCCTATCTGACCCTGTCTTTTCACTATGCCACACTGTTTCACTTTTTAGCTTTACTTTCAAATTTTTCAAACTGTTGCCTTACTAGGTAATCTCATACTTCAAGGAAAACAAGATAGATTTTATAATGCTTCTTTACTTCAAATTTTAGAAGCCACAAAAAATTTAAAAGTGAAAGGGGCAGTTGTCCTCATCGGTCATCATTCCTTGACTTGTCCTGAAATGAACCAAAGCTCTTCTCAAAGGGAAGCAACAGGCCAACCTGATAGCTTAGGCATCTTTTGGATCAAGAATCAACCCCATTTGAATTTATGTGTAGTGCAGACCCAGGGCTGCCAAAACGTAAGGAGAATCAGGACATTGCAGTCTGGGCACTGACTCTAGGAGTTTTCTTCTATGCTGGGCCATTTTATTTCTCTCCCCATTCCTTGACCTTCCTGCCTGATGCTAATGTCTTTTTTTTTTTTTTAATTTCCCAAAGTGTGTTCTTCAATATATTCATCAAAGGGGTGTGTGTGTGTGCGTGCGCGCGCGTGTGCATGTGTGCGTTGAAAAGGTATTCCCTGGTCATGTACATTTGTGAAACACTGAATGAAAAACTGAGTTTTTTGTGTTTTTTGTTGTTGTTGTTGTTTTTTTGAGGGCAGTGTCACTGGCCCCTCATATGTGGGATCAGAGCCGGGGCTGCTGGCTTGGCTTAACTACCGCACCACTCAGCCTGCGCTGCAATTTTTTTTATTGTAGTTCTTAGAAGCACCTTTAATACACTGGTGTGCATTGTGACCCTTCAGGATGGACCTGCATTTCTATGGACAGAATCCCCTTTTCCTGGACCATCTTCCAGAACCAGTGTTCTTTCAGCTCACCTGAGAAAACATTTTCTTCCAGGTAACTATCTCCAGTTTATCATTTCCCAGCTGGATTCTGCGTTCTACTAGAAATAAGGCTTACAATCACCACGTGTCTGATTAATTCTGAAAGCTTACAGCTCATGCCTTCTCCTTGTCTCAGGACAAAATGCTGCAGAACCACGCAGCTGACAGAAAACAGGTACCAACTGCTACCAAAGAGGACATGAGTCAGAGCCCACCAACAGCAGTACCACAGAGGGAGAGCAGGGACTCATCCTCAATGAGGGAAGACAACTGAGATGCGGGGAAGAAGAGGAACCCACCCCGTCACTCATGTCCATAATAGAGTGGCTCTTGTTTCAATTTGTTGAGCGCAACTGAGTTTCTCTGTTGTCCGAGCATAAATTATTACTTCCAAAGTATCTTGTTGGACAATAATTATATCCTGTTACTAGAGCAGAGGTAGAAATTGCCTTCTTGACTTGCAGATGATAATAATGCCTTTGTCTAAACTGTTTTCTTCCTAACACAATCAGAGTCTCAGAATTAGAAGGGCTCATCTATTTTTCTACCCAAACTCCTACACTTGAGAGGAATGCTGTGAAGGATTCTGGAAAAGAGTTGTCCCTTTACAAAAAAAGATGCAGAGAAGAAAGCCTCACCCTCCCCTCTTTTGTCATACAGACTTCATTGTGTTTGTATACAGTGTCTGGGACTTTGCCAGCTATCTTGGGAACTGTCTTTATACAGTAATACCTTTCTTAACAGCTCCGCAATTTCATAAGCTTCAGGTCCCATAAAATCTAGTTCTGTCTCCTGCTCATCTCCCGAATCTAAGTCTCCAAGTCTATGAACTCTATCTTTCAAATCTACCTTCTCGTCTCCACCTCCAGTCCTACTACCCTGGTCCACACTGACATCTTTCCACAGGGTTCCCATTGGTCTCTTTTATATTGTGATGTTTCTAAATTGTATAACTTGTTACAGCACTCTCTTCCTCAAAACCCAGGGTACTCAGGATAAGACCAAAATTATTTCTCTCTTTTTTATTTTTTTCAGCTGAGCCATCCTGCCACCTGTTGGCAGCTCAGCGACAGCTCAGCTCAGGCTGGGCATCGAACTGCTGTTGCTCAGAGCTCAGCTTGCACTCTTGAGTGAGCTCTTAACCAACTGAGCCACTCGGCCGGCCCTAAGACCAAAATTCTTAATCTGTTTTGGAAGCCCTGGAAATTTTTGCCCTCATTTGTCTCTAAAGCTTCATGTCATCTTCCTGCTGTACTCTCTCTGAGTGTAGCACAATAGTTCCTTTCCTTTTACTGCAATGCCTCAAGTTAGTGTCGGAAACACAGCATTCTGCAAGAAATTCTATTTCTCCAATTCTTTTCTACTCACCCTTCAGAGCTCAATTTTAAAATCGATTCCTCAGGGAAGGCTTTCTGACCCCTGTGCTAGAGTAAGTCAGAACCTCTGACACGTGTTGCTCCCATACAGCATTCATCTCAGGGGTGACCATACATGTACAATGAATTGTTTAGTGTCTCTTTTCCCTGGATGGAATGTAAGTTCCACTAATCTCTCTCATGTTAACTGGTATATTCTCAAAGATTAGAACAGTGTGTTGTATAGGAAGGTGAATATTCAATATATATTAAAGGAATATTTTGTTGAGTATTTGGTTTATCTGCGGGACAATGATCTGCTTTGGAAATTAGAAACTGGGTGGCCCAATTCACACTTCTCAAGCAGTGTGGATAGCTAGAATGAGCACTTTCTTCCTAGAGGTGCAGCCTAAGTACTGGCTCTAAATGGAGTGAAGCCAAGGTGGTTTCAATTCTGACTCTGGAACTTACAACCTGGATGAGACTGAATGAATTATTCTTCCTTTCTCAGCCTCAGTTTTTTCATCTGTAAAATGGAGAGAGTAATTATACTTACTTCCTAAGGCTGGTTGGTTGCTTCTTGGCACACATTTGTTAAACACCTGCTATACGTCAGGCCTCTGATAGAGGCCAGAAATAACGTGCCATGTGGGCATGGAATCCATCCTTACTGTTTTTATTCATTTTTGTATCCCCAGTGCTAGCACAAGGCCTGGTATATAATAGTTTATTATGTGTGTGTTGAATTATCTAATATAGCTCTTAATTTCCCCACCCATTTAATACACAGTTAAGATAAAAGTGCCAGTGAGGGGCCAGCCGAGTGGCATGTTGGTTAAGAGTTGGCTTGGGACCCCGGCTCTGAGCATCAGTGCCCCGGTTCGGATCCCACATTAGGGTGATGCTGTGCCCTCTACAGCTAAGATGGTGAACAACAGCTTGACCTGGAGCTGGGCTGCCGTGAGTTGCCAGCTACGAGGTAGGCTTCAGTGAGGCTGCAATGGGCTGCTGTAAAGCTACCATGAGTGGCTGGCAGCCAGCATGAGTGGTCAGCAGCCAGCAACCAGCGTGAGCTGCCAAGAGCCACTGTAAGTGGCCGTCCAGTGGCCGACGACTGATCTGCCTCATCTGGGAAGAGCACAATGATAATACCAACATGGGCTAGTGCAGTGATGTCCTCCACAACAAAAGGACAGCAACTTGTCTGTTCCCCTTCTCTGATTCCCCAACACTGTTCCCTCCCCCCCCAATAAAACCTTAAAAAAAAAGTGCCAATGAGCAAAACTGGAGAAAAAGAATCATAGCTGATATTCACGGAGGACTCCCTGGGTGGCAGGAAGAATGCTGAGCTTGGTACATGGATTGTTCCATTTCATCTTCATTCAATGATGTAGATCCACCTATTATTATGCCCATTTTACAGAAAGCTAAATAGAGCCCAAACAGCTAGAGTTGTTTGGTTGAGGTCATCTAGCTAGTAGATGGTGAAGGTGCATTGAAACACAAGTAACTTCACTAACTGACAGCACCTTTAAGTTATATCAAATCCAGATATAACTTGGCTGAGAATCCGGAGTCCCAGGGAGAGGGGACATGAGGAAACATTCAAAGCTCAGAAGGGAAAATATTGACATCAGAAAAGCAGCAGGAAAACCTCTTTCTTTTCTTTCTCTGGCTATTTTCATCCAGCTGCTGCATTGATGAAGATCTAGTCCACCTTTCTCCCCCTCTTCTGTTTTTATGTTCAATATCACGTAAAATAGAATTAACTATGTCAGCCTGCATATCTTTATTCAACCCTACATTACATGACACCAGCTGAAGCATGGAATCCTAAGAATGCCAAAAAATTCTATGTATTATGATATGGAAAAGCACTTAAAACCAAATTGGAGTCTACTGATTATTCCTCAGACTGATTCCAAAGTACCCCAATAAAATAACATAATGAAAGGTAGACAAAAAAACAAGACATATGTCAGATGTATTAAGCACAAGGAAGCCAGACAGTATCTGAGATAAAGTAAATAGAAGCGTGTGTGTGACATGGCAAAGCAAACAGCTTCCTTAGCAGACCAAGTGCTGCCCCATCCGTCACATGTCAGTACCCAAGTTAATGAACAAAATTGGTATTAAAGGGGCATTTTAAAGCTTTGTTTTCTTTTTACATCTCTTAAACAATTATTGATGTGACTGTTATTGGTCACTACACCCAATTTCACATTCAGATCAGGAGGCCATCCTAATCCATTGCTGAGTATATTAACTTGCTTGGTATTCACATGCAAAATTCCCCAAGAACAATGTACTCGGGCAGAAGTTTGTAAATATTTGCAATTAAGTCCCCTTTACATTCAATATTATTGAGGACCTTAAAGAGCTTTCATTAATGTGGGTTATAGCTATTGAAACTTTTTGAAATTAAAATTGAAATATATCCATTTATTAATTTGAAAATCACAATAATGAACCCATTGTATATTAACATAAATAGCAAACTTAGTAAAAATAATGGCATTGCTTTATATTTGAGCAAATCTCTTTAATGTCTGGCTTCATAGAAAATAACTAGATTCTGTTATGTATTTCAGCATTCAGCCTGCCACAGAATGATGCTTTGGTTGAAGCATGAGAAAATGTAGCCTTTTATAGATATAGCTGAAATAGGAAGGAGTATGCTTGTGGACATTCTTTTTTGATATGACACCAAGATTCAACAAGTAATTTCTTAAAGAGTAGATACAACGTAGACTCTAAAACTATAGCAGTACATTTCATGCACTTTCTTAAACTAAAATCCATTGGCCTACCTTGAATTTTAAGTAGAACTTTTACCAATATATAATTTTGTAACAGCATGCATTGTTACTTGGGAAACATTGATTTAATGAGTTATGCAGATATGCCATCCTGATACATTTCATCATACAATATATTTTTAAAGCACATTAGTTAATATCATCACCAATCTCATAAAAGTCTTTAAATATTAAAAAGTTGTCAAGTTCATGATGGTAGACATAAATTTTCCAAAATTTTAATTTCCTCCAAAAGCTCAAATTTTATCACTAGCAATGAATACTCTTAGTTGTTTTCCTTGAAGTCACAGGGTCACTTTTTTCATTTATAAGAAAATGTCTGCCAAATATCCAAGCCAGAATAACCATAGTTTGATTGTCAGTTTTTTCAAGTAAAAATGGTATGCCATGAAAAACAAAAGAAAACGAATGAAACCCAGCTAGTTCAACTTGCAACTCAAAGAACTGCACAGGTGCTTTCCCTGAAGACAACCGTGATTACTGGTATACAGCAAAGCACTTTGTATATATTTCCCATTTTGCCACATAACTTCTTTAAAAGGTACAATTTTTAGGGTCCATATTTAATTGTTAGTGCATCACCAAGGGTATTATTGAGTGCCATTGGGTAATTTTATTTGTTTATTTGTTTAAACTGTGAGTGTGTGATGTTGAAGCATACAATGAATACTAACACAGTTGGGTGCCATTAACTTGGTTCTTGATAAGGTGCCATCATTCCTTTTGTACCAGCGCTGAAAATGTCAACAAAGAGAGAAACGCACATAATGTAAAGATTATGTTAAAATAGGTTTGGCTTTGCAGACATCCTTAGATGGTGTCAAGGGTTTGGGGATTCCCAGATGTCTTTGGACTATACTTTGAGAGGATTCCTAGGACTCCCAGTACTATATTAAATAGGAGTGGTGAGAATGGGCACCCTTGTCCTGTTCCTGATTCTAGAAGAAAAGCTTCCAACCTTTCAATGCTGAGTATGATGTTAGCTGGGGCTTGTCATAGATGGTCTTTATTATGTTGAGATATGTTCCTTCTGTACTCAATTTGTTGAGAGTTTTTATCATGAAAGGATGTTGAATTTTGTCAAATGCTTTTTCTGCATCTATTGAGATGATCATAGTTTTGAATTTTTGATCTTCCAGTTGTTTAATGTGATGTACCACATTTATTGATTTGTGCATGTTTAACCATCCTTGTACATCATGGATGCACCCCACTTGATCATGGTGCATGATCATTTTTGCGTACTATTGAATTTGTTTTGCTAGTATTTTGTTGAAATACTCACAGAAACAGAGTTAGGACATCAGACTATTTCAAAGTATACTACAAAGCTATATTAATCAAAACAGTATGGTATTGGTATAAAAACAGATACATAGACCAATAGAACAGAATCAAGAGCCCAAAAATAAATCCGCACATATATAGGCAACTAATATTGACAAGGGGGCTAAGAATGCTCAATGGGGAAAAGACACCCTAATAAATGGTGTTGGGAAAACTGAATATTCACATGCAGAAGAATGAAACTGGACTGCTATCTTATACCACTCACAAAAATTAACTCAAAATGGATCAAAGACCTAAAAGTAAGACCTAAAACCACAAAACTCCTAGGGAAAAAAAAACAACAACCAAGGAAAAAGCTTCTTGACAATGGTCTTGGCAATGATTCTTTGTACACGAGAGGAACAAAAGTAAAAATCTGGAACTGCATCTAACTAGAAAGCTTTGGCACAGCAAAGAGAGTCAACAAAATGAAATGGCAACCTACAAAACGGGTGAAAATATTTGCAAACATGTGTCTCATAAGGGGTTTATATCAAAAATATATAAAGAATTCATACAACTCAATGGCAAAAGAAAAACAAACAATATGATTTAAAAATAGGCAAAAGAACTGAATAGACATTTTTTCCAAAGAAGATATACAAGTGATCATCAGGTACCTGATAAGGTGCTCAGCATCACTAATCATCAAGGAAATTCAGACCTAAAATTAATATGAGATACCACCTCACACCTGTTAGAATACTTATTATCAAAAGACAAACAATAACAAGTGCTGGCGAGGTTGTGGAGAAAAGGGAACACTTGTGCACTGTTAGTGGGGATAGAAACCAGTACAACCACTATGAAAAACAGTATGGAAACTCCTCAAAAAATTAAAACTAGAACTACCATCTGATCCATCAATTCTATCCCTGGGTATATATTGGAAGGAAACGAAGTCACTATCTGGAAGAGATACCTGTGCTCTCAGTTTACTGTAGCATTATTCATAATAATCAAGACATAGAAACAACACAAGTATCCACTGACAGAAGATAAAGAAAAGGTGGTGTATGTGTGTACAATGAAATATTATTCAGGAATAAAAAGAAGGAAATTCTACCATTTGTGACAGTATGAATGAACTTTGAAGGCACTCTGCTAAGTGAAATAAGTCAGACAGAGGCAGGAGGCTGGTGGGGAGGAAGGGGTGAGGTGGTCTACACGTACCAACTTCTAGTTATAAGTTCTGGGGATCCAATGTACAACACGGTGACGAGAGTTAACAATACTGTATTTGTACACTTGAAAATTGCTAAAACAGTAAATCTTAAAAGTTCTCAACACACACACACACACACACACACACACACACACACACACAGATAACTATGTGAGGTAATAAATGTGTTAACTAAGCCTATTGTGGTAATCATCATTTCACAATACATATACATATCAAATCATCATGTTGTATACCTGAAACAATGTTATATGTCAGTTATATCTCAATAAAACTAGGGGTGGGGGACGAAGAATAAGTTATCCCAGATGATGAATTGGGACAATTTTTATTTTTTTATGCTATTTTAAAAACTCCTGAAAACACTCAAGGTTTTTTCCCTAGTGCCTTTCCTTGTATAGCTGTGGGGAAAGTTAAGGGGAAAAAAATCCTATATGTAATACAAAAAATAATTTACAAATTTAAAGACCTCTGAAATCTGTCAGATTCTTTTATTCTATTAACACTTTGAATCTCCCATTTCCGAGGCCCCTCTTATTCCATTGTTCTGGTCAGGAGTTTAGTTGCGCACCACAAGATGATTTCTGACTAATTTAAGCAAAATAGAATTTATTTTAAAGTATATTAAGAAGTACGTTAAGAACTTTATCAGAATCTCAAGGAGAACCAGAGAACCAGACTTAAAATGCTAAGTAGCTGGTAGACAAGCACACAGGAACAACACTAGCCACTGGAGGGGAAAGGTCCCTTTGACAACACCACTATGACCATCCCCCACTGCTTGGCACTGAGTGTACCAGGGCCTGGGTGCCAGGCATGCCACCACCATAAACTCAGAAGAACCAGAACCCCTCTGCCACTGCACTTGCTGGGAAATGGATCTTGGTAGGATCATGTCCTAATATTTCTCCCTTCCTCACCTATATCTTGTCCCAGTGCAGCCAAACGGGGAAACCTCAGTCATGTGCTTTTGCACCTTAAGCAGAAAGGGATTCTGATGCAGCCTTTTGTATCATATCTTGACAAGGCAGTACTTATAGTGTGGAAACTATTAAGACATAAGAGAGTATTTTAAAAAGATGTTGTGCAGACATAAGTACTACCGGTCCCACTGACATATGGATTATTTAAATTAAGTAGATAACATGACGAGACCCAAGGAAGGTTTGGGACAGTGTTCTCATTGTGTAGCATTCCTATCGCTCCTTACCTGGGGAGTGGAAATCAGAAATTATTGTAGTGTACAATGCTTTCCATTACACTTCTCTTTGAAAAGTTCCAGAACAGATTAAATATTCATGGGCATATACAGGTTTTTTTTTGTTTTTGTTTTCCCCTAGGATGTCCTATTTTAAAGAACTGGCTTGTTTTCTGGACATGGATCTGTGTTATATGATTCCAAATATTCCCTGCTGTTTTCTCACTTGGTATATCAGCAAAAAATCATATAAACAAAGGGAGAGAACACTATGAGTCTCCTCAAAAAATCCCTGTATTTGGATTGCAAAACATATGCTTCATGAGACATTGCTTCGGTGCCATGGAAACTCATCTTTTCTCCACCAAATATATTTGAATAGCTGGCAATTATCCAATTTTGAGTGAGCAGAACAAGTTCTCTACATAAGGTACCCAATCTTAATGTTTTTACACATTTTATATCAACTTCATATGCTAATGGAATAGCAAATCCTCCTGCCCACATTTGGAATAGTCAAAATATCAACACTTTGCAGCAAAAACAACCAGTTCCAGAAGATAGCATGCAAGGCCCAAGTTTTCTGGAATCCTGGTAGATTGACATTTCTCAGTCAGGCTTTTTGACTCCTCTTTGAGTTAGGAAAATAATCTGTCAAGGTACTTCTTCCAATAATTCAAAGAATGACAAGACTTTCCATTGCTCCACCAACTCAGATTCTAATAATATGAAATCATATGCTCTACGTCCAGCACAACCAGCTTCACAGGTGACAAAACTGCTCATGTCATGCCTTTAAACATTACAATTCCATTCTTAGCTGTGAGGTAACTCACAAGTTCATCTTCGAAGGAAGTAGCTGCTTATATTCTCTATGGAAATGTCCACAGGGCTGCAAATCTTCTAGTATATTAAGCAATTTTCTGGAAGCCCTACACCTTAGTAAAAGAGGAAACCTGCTGTTCCCAAAAAAGACAAATGACTATACTCTCAATGGAATATTTTTAGCAAAAGTAGAGGAGGTTAAGTTGACCTACCAGCATCAGAGAGGTCCATTGCATTTGTCTAACTCTTTTGGCAGAGATAAACAAGACGTCGTTACAGAACCTGAGATATTCCACGTCCTATTGTGCACCTTAACTCAAAGAGCTTATTATTCATTATAAACAGTCCCTCCCTTCGTGCTCTCTGCTATCCCATCCCCAGCTCACAAGTAGAAATGATCCTGAAGCCTTAATTGCTTTTCATAGGTCAGCATCACTGTCATCCAGTGCTCTTTGAGGAACAAAATTTTTAAAGGCATGTAACATAATCAGCTGTCAGGGTGCTCAGCTTTTTCTTGTAAGACAATCCTTCCTGTCAAATGGAGAGAAAAGTGTTACAGCGGAAAGACACGCATGCATGAACTCAAGCAGATGCTAAGATTCTTTCATGAGGAAGAAAGCAAAAAAAATGGAGGATCAGCTCAAAAGAGAAAGAAACACAGGTCCTAATTAGCAAACAATTTCCTGTCCGAGCTGTGCCTAGAGAGTGTACTAAACATGTAAATTCAACATGAAATGCCAAAGCCACTGAGGAAAGAACAACTACAGATAAGCCTGGGAGCCTGATCATGAAGATAAGAAGGGTGGCCTTCCAAAGTGGGGTTGTAGTGATGTGAGTGACTGGGAGTAACTGTGAGCTGACATGAAGCATCAGATCATGGCTCAACTTTGGTTCTCCAAAAGCTAGGCAGTGACACAGGTTATCAGGATATCAGTGAAGCTCTGTTGCATTCTGTTGAGTATAACTTGGTGAAAGAGACATCCAGAAGCTAATCTCAGACAATGATGATGCAGGTGGTGCTTTCTTCAGTGTGCATTGATGGGGCCTCAGGCTGAGGGCATCCAAAAAGCAACAAAGAAGGGTCACAGAAGAGAAAGAAAATAGGAGAGTGGTTCCCAAGGTGCAGCCTGAGGACAGGCAGAAACCTGTGTGATTTCAGCCAGAAAGGTGTGAGAAAGGCCCCAGCAGGGTTTGTTGCCTTTGTAGACACAGGGGCAACATTTATTATAAATCTGGAAATAGCTAGGACCATTGGCTACCCCTCACCCCGGTATCAGGCGTGTTCATCCTCTGCCAAGCCCATGAGATCCACATTCATGGCAAATGCAGCACTATCTGGTCAGTTCTAGTGTCTCTAGGAGTATTCAGTTGTGTTCTGGAGCAAGTGGGCCTCCACCTCCCCAGTTACTCCTGTAGGAACTCACGGCTGCTGATTACCACTACCAAAGTACTCATTGGCTATAAAAGCCAACTCTGGCCAATGTCTAGTTAAATTCTAAAAGTCAGGGTACCAATTCAGTGTCTTCAAATCATGGGCAAAAGAAAAAAAAAAAGGATTGAAGAACGAAGCTCTCAGGACATTCTATCTTAAATGGGATGTAAGAGGTATGTCCAGTGAGCACTAGAGGAGCCACCTGATATGTAATGGACAGTGTGTTGTAGCAGTCAAGTCAGCCTGGGTTCAGATGTTAGCCGTTCCATTCAAGACATGTGGGAAAATTACTTCAACTCTCAGAGCCTCAATTTTTCCATCTACAAAATAGTGATGATCTCTGCTTCCTCTAATTTATGGGAGAAAACAAATGTAAAGCATCTTTGTACCATGTCTGTACTTAATAAATATTAGTTTTTTAAAAAGAAACTTAATCAAGGGCAATTTATTGGAAGGAAAAATCAGCAAATGAGCTAGAGGTATTTATATCAGTGATAACAAAGGCAGCCAAGTATCCTGCTTGAGTATTAGAATATAAAGTGCCTTTACCTCTATATTGATTATAAATCCTGCTGTGTTTAAAGTTTTCTTTTTCTGCTTGTCTTCATTTTTTACCATGTTTTTAGCCTATATTTCTAGTGTGCTATTTAAAGACTCATATAGATTGGCCATCTAGATTCATGGGCAAAATTCCTTCAAATGTACACATATAATTTATTCATACTTTCAGCCAACAGGTATTAAGCACCTACTATGTGCTGTGATGGGCAGTAAGGACCCAATACTCAGCATGGTTCCTTCCTTCCTAGAAAGTATATTTCAACAGGTGAAAGAGACCCAGAGCCTCCTACTGCAAGATAATTGAGAGAAAGTGCTATTTCGCACCTTGAGAGTCCAGTCACCTTATAAAATACTTCATCGCCACAAAACTAGCAAAAAATGTTTCTGAACAAAAGAAGGAAGAAAGAAAGGGAGAGAGTGGAGGAAGTGTGTCATCAGAAAATCAAATTAAACATGAATATGCTAAGCCTGTGCCCCATAACTTTTGACATTTGACAGCAATCCAAGCAGACCTATCCTCCCCCACAGGCTGCCACAGAAAGTATCTACAGGCAGAGTTTATTGAGTAATCTTGTTAATGATGACCTTCCTAGAAACTTTGCCAGAATCTGAGGGATTTTTTACCCCCTTTGAAGCAACCATGCTTTATCAGCTTTTCTACATAACGACCTATGATAATGAGCCAACCATGGAAAAATGGCTCCATTTACTTAGCTCTAAGCTACAGGTGGCCTGGTGATCACCGTGAGCTAATGGAAAACTAACACACGTTGGTCCAGGTCAACAGCTGTTTCCATTGTAGCCTTTCATGGGCTCTTATGGAGTCTGCCATCTGCTCAATGAATGCTTTTCATTTCCTTTAAATATAGATACCAGGAACTGGAAGCATAAGAGTGTATTATGAACATTGACTTTGCTTGTTATAGGCCTATGGTTGGAAAGCCCTCCAATTTGATTTACGTCATGAACAGGTGACTATAACTAGCACCTCAAACTTTCTCATCACTCTTCTATGGGAGAGATAGAAATATGTGCTTTGTTCTGTCATTTTGCTTGAAGATTTATTATTTATGTACTCTCCCAATTTTACCACATTAAATCTCTCTGGAGTAACGGCTGCACCACATAGAAGCAATCAGGTGGGCACTTACAATCCAAACTCGTTACCATATCCCCAACCCGAGTATGGAGAAGGCATGGATAAAGCAACAGTATTCCCCATTCCTAGGGCTATGCTTTCCTGTGAGTCAGTGCTCCTTTCCCTGTGAATTTCAGTATTCTGGGGATAGAGGATGGATGCAGTTGTGGGGGTGAGAGCTAAAGCACCAGTCTGGCCCTGGAGGGGTGTTTGGCAGTATCATGTTGCTCTCTTTAGTTTATGAGGGTTCCTATTGCCTATTTTCCCCAGTTTAGGGCCTTTAGCTGAAACTGAATAATTCCATTCAATGCCCTGTTATACTTCTCTCTCTCTCTCTCCAGAAATATCCAGCAGAAACAATGTCTATTTTAGTCACTGGTTTATCCCCGGAGCCTCTAATAGCGCCTGGTACATAAAAGATTATATACCTAGTTCTACTACTGCCTGATTTATCTCCCCTTGGGCAAATCACTTAACTTCTCTGGGCTTGAGTTTCCTATTTATTAGATTTTATACAATAAACTACAAATGATATTCAATGCTTCCCACTTCCATAAATTAAAAAAAAAAATAATCCCTAGCCATTTGAATCCTCTTTTATTTAAAGTATATAGAGTTGCTTTTGAAGGTCAAAAACACTTGAATAGCAGAAATTTCATATGACTTAATCTAATTCATTACATAAATTTTTATTGAGCACCTCTTATGTGCAAGGCATTGTTGTCAAATATTGGAAATACAGCAGTAAACAGAAAGAAATAAAGCCATGCTACACTGATTTTATATTCTAATTGGAGAAGACAAGGAATAAACAAACTAACAGATGAAAATATAATGGGTCAATCAGTAATGGGAACTAAGAAGAAAAATAAAGCAGGATAAAGAGACAAAGAATTACTTGAGGGCAGGGCTACCATCTCAAAAGAGGGGCACTAATTGAAATATATCTACTGAATGCTGAGAGTCTCAGAAAGAAAAAAGATCTAAAGATACTAACGTAGGGTATTTGCTAACAAAATGGCTCAGATAGGTCATGTTAGAGGGAAGCCCGGCCACATGGCTTCCAAAGAGCATTTTGGTATCCACTACTTAAATATGAACAAGACTAACAAATATTTGAGGACAGCCACTAATTGTGAGATGATAAGACAAAACCAACAAGCAGAAACAATAACCTAGAGGGAACAAAGCCTTTACAAGAAGAAGAACATGTCAAAAATTTCTTCAGAGAAAGACGAACTAGACGCTTAAGTGTTTAAAAACAAATTTGGAGAACAAAACAATTCTAAGAAATAAAAAAATATGCTGGAAAAAAAAAGTAAGAGGGTTGATAATCTTCAGAAAATATAGGAAAGTAAGTGAAGGTATGAAAAATCAGAAATAGAAACAAAAAATGAATCTTTCAAGAAATAAATCAAATAGATAGAAAATATAGAAAAGTAAGTGAAGATACAAAAAATCAGAAATAGAAACAAAAATAAAATATATAGGTAAAAAAGATAATCCACAAGATTATCCAATTAGTAAATTTAAAAAAAGAGACGAGACGATTGGGGAGAAATGAAATCATCAATTAAATAATTCAAGGGATTACTGACAAATCATTGTGAAGTTTCAGAATCATGGCCACAAAGATATACCACTTTCCAAAAGGAGAGAACCAGGTTCACATAACAGCAATACTGGATTTTAGGTGTGGGGTTGGGTTATGGGGGGTCAGGGAATGGAGCAATACTTTCTAATCATCTGGAGTAATTCTTTCCAGCTTGAAATTTCATACCAGGCAATTAAATGCAGGGGTAGGAGAACATTTTTAGACATGCAAGTTTTCAAAACATTACTTTGAGGCTTTCTCAGAAAAGGCATTCTACACAAGGGAGCAAATCAAGACAGAATATGTAGGATCCAAGGCACAGGGGCTCGTTGAGAGAAGGAACAAGAATCCCAGGAAATTGGTGAAAATAGATGCCATGCTAGCAACTCTGCAGCAGGCTCAGAGGTCACCCCAGAATGCAGTGGGTTGGAGGCTCTGAGAGCAAGAACTGAATGTTCCTGAGATTGATACACAGCAGAGCGAGTTTGAGAATAATTATATAGAAACTTAAGCATTTTTTAAAGACAATTAGTAACTCCAGGGAAAACCAGAAAGTAATGGGAAGAAAAGGAAAGGATAAGAGTATTATATGGTTACTGTACTGTCATACTATAAAAATGTTGGATATTAATATAATCAAATTACATTATATGTGGATGAGGGGACCATGGGAAGAGGGTATAAAAATACAATAGACCTTCACCTCCATAGTGGAAAGTCAGTGTTTAATGCTTAAACCCAAGAATCAAGAATATATGCACATATATGTGTGTGTGTATATATATATATATATATATATATATATATATATATATATATATAAATACACATACAGGCAAATATTTATACATAAGCATGTCATTGAGAGAAACAAACATACCATACTTCTTTAATTCTGAGATACGTTTTTGTTTTTTTTATATTTCAGCATCTCCATAATTAGATATGTCTCAACCCATGTGTATCCAGTGTAACTGGCAGCATTTGTTGCATCAAAGATATTGTTGAGCTAATAAAATGTGGTCATTATCAAAAGAATCAGACAAAATTCAATGTGCCTACCTCTGGGAAGCAGTAAGCTGAGGGAGGGTGGTAGTAAAGGACTGCTGTTTTAGTAATAACTTTTAAAAATTATTTGACTTTAAATTATGTATAGGTATACTTTACTTTTAAAAATAAATGTTAAGAAAAAGTCCTGTCAGCTGCTTTGTGGAGAAGTGTCTCTAAGAGGACAAGATTGGGAGGAGAGCCAAGGGGCCCTTGCCTATCAGAAGGGGATAGGTGACTGCTTGGACTCGATTGAGAAAAATGGAGGTAGTGATAAGTGGTCAGAGTGTAGACACATATTTAAAATAAAGCTGTCCAGATTTGCCAACGCATTGAACATAGAATGTAAGAGAAAGATGAATGTCAAACCTAACTCCAAAGTTTTTGGCCTGAGCAGCTAGAAGGATAAAGTTTCAATTTCCTGAGATGAGGTAGATGACAGGAAGAGCAGGTAAAGGAGAGGAGACACTCAAGATTGCAACTGGGACATACACATTTGAATGCCAATTAGACATGTAAGTGGAAGTGGGTAGTAGGCAGATTACATACACAAACCTGAGTTCTGTTCTAGCTGAGCTGAAGAGGAAATTTGGGGGTTCGTCTCTCCACTGTGCTACCTCCCCATTATAAACAAGGTGGTCATTTTTTGGCTTGTGTTTATAGATAGCAATAAACTAAGTCTTAGTTTTTGTTTAGGCACTTAAAGATAAGTCATTAAGTATTCATTTTTAAAAATCAATCGATATTTGACAGTGTTTGCTTCTCCTTGTAAATGCTGGCCACACTCAAGTAAAACTGCACACCTGTCCAGAACACCTAAGCATGCCTTACCTAGATTTTGGTTCCTTACCTAGATTTTGGTTCTTTCAGACAGAATTAATTCTAGTCTAGGTATTATGTTAAAAGGGATGTTATAACCCCATTGGTAGAAACAGATACTTCCTACTGGGAGAAAAAGTTAAAGCCAGACCTCCTATTCCACTGAACCATGGATATGATGATTCTGATACAACACAGCTAAACAAGACCTCTGAACCCCTGGAAACAGCTGACTGGTACACTGTTAGTCATTTATATTATGCCTAACTCCTTGAAGCTCACCCCACACACATACACTTACTCCACGGCAGTTAAAGATAAATGCATTCAAGTCAGAAAAAGCATAACATGCTTATTTTCTTCAAAGTAACACTAAAGCCCCGGTTTTAACCTCTCATTGCTTTTTTTAAATCAAGATACAATTGACATATAACATTGTGTAAGTTTAAGGTACACAATCTGTTGATATGATGTATTTATATATGATTATAGTCAATAATACTGTATTATAAACTTAAAAATCCCTAAGAGACTAAATCTTAACAGTTCTCACAACAACAACAAAGAAATGATAATTATGTCACATGAGAGGAGTTAGATAACACTATGTTGGTAATCATATTGCAATGTATAAATGTTTTCATCAGACCTTTTGATCCACATTATGCGTTTCTCCTTGAAGAATGGTCCAAGAGATACAAGGGAAATCCTGCCTTCCTAACCAAGGAAAAAATACCAACCTGATAAAGTCTTAACCACCTTGGAGAAAGGCTCCTCGGAGACTTCTTTCTTGAGTTCTAACTAGTCTTTGGTTATCACATGTGGCCCACCACATGGGTGATGGGCAGATCTGATAGACCTCTCAACTATCCTAAGTGTTAGAATGATCCTCTAAAATGTAATTGGCAGAGTGGAGAGCCAATGAAACGGTGTATCTCAGATGAGGAGGCAGGAAAACACTCAGCCTACAATTGTTTTGGTCTCTGACACTAGAGGTGTTTCTGTTAGTTCACTCTTCGATCATTTTTCAAAAAAATTCAGAAAACTTTCCCGTTCTTGGTACATGTATTATGTTGAAGTTCTAATTCCTCCACCTCCTTCTCTACCCCTAAGCACTTAAAACAAAATATTTGATCATCTTTATAGCAGTATATAATCAAACATAAAAGAACAAGTGGGTTATTTTCACCAATTTCTAGTGACAATTTAAAGACTATTTTCTACCAATTTTTTCTTGTTACACCCACACTACCTTTCCCCCCCAAAGAGTCTTTCTTTTAAAAATGACTCTAGATTATATTATACAGGTGTGCAGTAGAAATGTACACCGTTTATCAGTCAAGATAGGTTGATTACATTGTGGCTGTGGTAACAACTCCAAAACTCAGTGGCTTAAAGCCACAAAGATTTTTCTTGCTCATAATATATTTTCCTCACATGGGCTCTTCTTCACCCCATTTTTTCATCACCCAGGGGCCCAGCATGAGAGAGCAGGTACTAGCTACATTGCTAGGTTATTAAACTTCCACCTGGAAGTGTCATGCATATCACTTCCATTACATTTCTTTAGCCAAAGCAAGTCATGTGACCAAACCTAATTGCAAAGGGTCAGATGAATATAATTTTTTTCAAGTGGGGCACTGACTATTAGTAAATAGTTACACAGTCTATTATACCCATCCAACTACAGTTATAATGCACCTGCTCTTACATCAAAATCCCTTATAGAGGAAATATGTGTACATTTTGCCCAGCTGTTTTGTGTAGAAAACATCTAAATTCTGAGATTCAAAGTCCCAACTCATCATCTCAACGTTACTCTGTATGTTTGATTAACAACTAGTGGTGTCACATTTTGTAGATAGATAAAGGTCATCATCTCATTAAACGAATGTGTTTCAGACCACAGGAAAATGTACGACATGGTTACTGAGGTTCTTCACTGATAATGAAGGTCCGCAAATGTCAACGGGAGAAACCAAGAGCCAATTTTAGGCTGGGAAAAATCAGCTCCAGTTGTTATTATACAATGGTAATTACACAATTGTTTTCCATCCCTCCTCTCTGATGTTATGGATGTCAGGAAACACATGTGCTGTTCCCTTTAAGACAAATTCTACATGGCTCAGAAAGATAGTTGGAGGTATACTGGGAAGGATGAAGTGGGAGTGGGAGCAGTGAAAAAAAAAATCAGGTCAGGAATCATGATCTTTCCAGTATAATGTGACAAATCAGGAAGTTTAGTCAGTTGGCAATCAAGTGTGGGTTGTACATCCACAGTTTACTCAATCCCCATCTGTGACACTGTGATATAATAAGAAATATATTTTTTTGACTTTGTCCCTAGTTACTGGCACACAGCTGCTAAAATGCTAGGACTTTTTTGAGCGAAAGGGGTGAGAGGAGAGTCTTTTGTTATTCATAATGAGCCCCTTTCAACACAACCTGAGTTTATGCTAATGAGGTGACTCTTTGAGGATGGAGGCTGGTTGTTAGAGGAACCAACCTTATGATTAGAAGGTTGGAACTTTCATCCCTACCCCAGACCTCCAGGGAGGGGAGAGGGGCAGCAGGTTGAGTTAAGCACCACTGGCCAATAAGTTCATCAATCATGCCTAAGGAAGCCTCCATAAAAATCCTAACCAAAAGGGTTTGGACAATTTCTGGGTTGGTGAACTCGTGGAGGTGCTGAGTGGACAGGGGAGCTCCACACCCTTTCTCTCATACCTTGCCTTGTGTATCTCTTTCATCTGGCTGTTCCTGAGTTGTATCCTTTTAAATTAAACTGGTGATCTAAGTAAGTAAATTGTTTTCTTAAGTTCTGTGAACTGTTTTAGCAAATTATCAAACCTGAAAATGGGGAAGGGTGATGGAAACCTCTAATTTATAGGTGGTCAGTCAGGACCACAGATGACAACTGGACTTGTGATTGACATCTGAGGTTGGTGGGAGGGGGACAGTGTTGTGAGACTGAGCTCTTCACCTGTGGTGTCAGAGCTGACTCCAGGTAGTTAGTGTCATAATTGAATTGTAAGATACCTAATTGGTGTTCAGAGAATTAGAAAATTGGTTGGTGTGGGGAAAACTCTATGCATTTGCTACTAGAAATGCTGAAAATTCTTTTACTATCTTTGTATTTCTGTGTAGATTAGAGTCATGATGTTTCTCACCTAGACTGCTTCACTAGCTTCCTACTTTTCTTCTGCCTCCTATCTTCCCCTTTGCACTCCAGCGTTCATGAAGCAGAGAGAGTTATCTTACTGAAGCCCAATTTTGAGGGTAAAAGTTGCCATCAGACAGGAGTCCACTAGTGCTTTTATTGCTTACAGAATGAAGTCCAGTCCCTAAACACAACTCGAAGCCAACCTACTTTTCAGACTTTATTTTTTAATAAAGTACCTCCTCAGATTTAATGATGTATGCAGCTGACAATAGGAAGCTTTCTCAGCTGCAAATGTGTCCTTATCTGTCTACTCTTCTCTATAACTTTTTGTCTCTCTGACCCAAGTGGTCTTTGAAAGACTGATGATAAGTGATGTCTCCTGATAGGAATGGAAGACAAAAATATCTGTAGTCAATTCTTAATGAAGAGCTATCATTCAAGTTGCATTTAAAAACAAAAAGTAGATCACTTAAAAATTACAGCAAAACATTCAATCATGTCAGAGTAAGGTCAAGGAAAGAGAGAAGAGATGACCAGATTTAGTTATAATCACAGCAAAATGGTGAACTATATTAATGCCCAAACATGAATGTCTCCTTAAAAGCAATATCTCAGTTTAGACATGAACGGCCAATAAACTTAAAGTCCAGTTAAAATGTATTTTAAATAAATTTTGCAAATCATCCCAATTTACTTGTCTTGAGTAAGGAACAGTTTATACTTTATTGTGTTTTATTTTGTTTTGTTTTTAATCATAGCAGAGTATTTTTGTTTGTGTAATGCTATGTGTTTTCTCCTCCCTGACCTAATCCCTGCTCCAATTCTTGCTCCCAAACTCTGCAGCTCTATGATAAACAATTCTACATTCTCAACACATATTTTCCTTCTATTTTCTGCTCATAATTAAACCTAACTTGTTTTGGGAAACCCGCTTTCTTTAAAACCCTTTCTAATAGAAATTGCATATTTCCTAGTTTCCCAAATACCGCAAGGATAGAAGTGGGTACATTTTCCAGATAAATATTTTCCACCCTCTGCAAACCCTGGATCTGCTGAGCCTCACGTTATCTAGTCTTACCACTATCCTTCCCATTACGGTTGTCATCCACTCACCCTCTTTACACTCCTTGAGTTTTCTTTAAGACATTGTCCACCATCCTCAAACCTCTTACTTTCTCTGACCCATAAACTTTTATCAAATAACCTTAACTCCTACTCAAGGAAAATAAACCATCAGATTGGAACTATAACTTCCCACCACCAAATCCCTAAACTATCCCTTTCTCCTCCCTCCTGATTTCAATATGAGATAGTTTCTTACTATCCACCTAGGCTTAGATTCTTCTCTAGATTCTTTTTCTCAGAAATCTCTCTCTCTCTCTCTCTCTCAGCTCCTTCCCATTAGCATTTAGTCATGTTCACATCTCTGTAAACTTAAAAAAAAAAAAAGAAAAAGAAAACACAATGAAACCTTCCTTAACCCCACAGCATTCCCATCCATCATCTTATTTCCTTCCTTCAATTGGCTTTATTTACATCCCTTCCAGTCTTCATTCTAAGCCAGGCCCCTGGACCCACTGTCCCACTGACACTGCTCTTGCCAGGGTCATCACTGCCCTCCATAACACTACATCCATTGAATGTTTTTGCGTAATGGCTCCGCACCTGCCAATTCAATGGAATAATCCCTTTTTCTTAAAACAGTGTCTGGGGCTGGCCCAGTGGCGCGGTGGTTAAGCGCTGGCTTGGGAGGCCAGCAGCCCCGGTTCAGGTTCCGTATGTGAGGGCTAGTGACACTGCCCTCAAACAAACAAACAAACAAACAAAAACAACAACAAAAAAACACTGTCTGGGTATCATCTCTTTTGCAACCCTTTTCCTATCCCATTTGTTGGCAATCTCTTCTCATTCACCATGAATATTGGGGTCTTATATGGAGAGTTCTGCCTTTAGTCCTTTGCTCTTTTCCCTTTACCCTCTCTCCACATCATCCATTCCTATGGCTTAGTGGTAGATACTATTGGTCTGCAGTTTCCTGCAAATCACCTACAGTCTGTCGGCCTCTTCTCTGGTCTCGATCTGCTTTTTTTCATGACCCCCCCAGAGAACTTTCCTTCAGGCATTGGAGCCAGTCTTAACATATTCCTGGTATGGCTCCTACTATATTGAGGGGGCGGGGGGAATCTGGCTCACATTAAATGAGGTAGAGATGTCAGAACAACCTCAGCACAGCTCTGAGGGAAAAATGTAAAGGCTCAGAGATGAGAAAATTCTAGAATGGTTCTACTATATAATACTACTATATAATACCTCAGAACCCACCCAGTGATGGAGAAGGGAGAAAAATAGGCCGCGTCAATAGGTGGATCAGCTTGATATGTTGGTTACAAACTAAAAATAGACTGCTGCTGGTTTCCCACACACTGCATAACCCAGACATTGCTTTCCTGATAAAGATTGGAATAGCCTCCTGAAGGGACATCTAAGGTAGAAGCTTAGAGAGGCCACCCTATGATATTGGGGTGTTGCTTTCAGGATGTAGCTTATTCCAATGGTTATTGTGTGTTGCTCTGTCTCTGACAGGTGGAATATATGAATCTGGGAGCCAAGAGGTACAATTAGAAAGAATCCACTTATCTCATTCCCAGTCACCCAATGGTCTCTTGGGAAACCTGTGCTTCTGGGGAACAAGACCAAGAACAGGCTTTAATTACCGTCTCTTTGGTGACAAATGCCAAATCTGTCATCTGACCCATAATTTTTTTTTTAATATAACTTTTTTTTTTTTTTCAGAGGACAGTGTCACTGGCCCTCATATGTGGGATCTGAACCCGGGCTGCTGGTGTCCCAAGCCAGCTCTTAACCACCGTGCCACTCAGCCAGCCCCTGACCCATAGCTGTTTATGAGCTCCAAATGTGAATATATAACCATCTAATTGATATTCAAATTAGATTCATCAGAGGTATCTGAAACCTGATATAACCGAAACTGAACTTACTGTTTCTCCTTCCCTATAGTATATCATTACAAGTAAATAGTGCTGCACTGCCATCTACTCAGGAGCTCAAGCCTGAAATCGGGAGTCTTCTTTAAACTTTCTCATTCCTTTGTCCACCATCTGCAACCAACTATCAAGGTTTGCCAATTCTATCTTGTAAATGTTAGTTCTATTTTCCAAGAGAAGGGATATTTTTACTTCTCTCTAACCCTACTGCCATCACACAAATTCAAACTGCCTCACTTCTCAGTTGGATATTGCAATAGCTTGAATGATGGCTACCTCTGAAATGGTCTCCAATGACCTCTATTTTTTAGGAGTCACACCTTGGTGTCATCGCCTCTTCTTTCACTTCTAATAAATAGAAGATAGGAAAAATGATGGAATGTCACTCCTGAGATGGTTACAAGAAGACCCTGGATTTCATAGTGCTCTTACTCTCTCGCTTGCTCTGAGGTATGCCCGCTACCACTTGTGAGCTGTCCTGGAAAGACATTACAAGGAACTGAGGGAAGTCTCCAGCAACAGTCATCAGGGAACTGAAGTCCTCAATTCCACAGTCCATGGGGTACTGAGTCCTGCTGCCAGCGTGAACATGATGTGGCTCCTCCCTCAGCTGAACTTCAGAGGTGACAGCAGCCCTGGCTGACTCCTTGATTGCTACCTTGTGAGGCCCTGAGCCGGGGCACCTGGCTACGCTGTGCCTGTACTCCTGAGATAGTGTTTGTTGTAAGACACTAGATTTTGGAGTAATTGGTGACACAGTAGTAGATCCTGAAGACAGCCGGTTTCCAAATGTGCGTTCATTCTTACCTTCTCCAATCAACCTCCTCAAAGAAGCCAAAGTCTCATTTTAAAAGTGTAAATATAGTTGTGTCATTTTTCTATTTAAACTCTTTTTTTTTTTTTTTTTTTTGAGGGCACACTGGCCCTCACATGTGGGATCCGAACCGGGGCCGCTGGCTTCCAAGGCCAGCGCTTAACCACCGCGCCACTCGGCCGGCTCCTCTATTTAAACTCTTAAATGGCCTCCTATTGCTGTTGGAACTAAGTCTGAAATTCTTGCTCTGGCCTTTGAAGGCCCTATGATCTAGCCCCTGCCTGCTTGTTTTGTTTTGTTTTTTTTTTAATTAGTTTCAGGTGTACAAAACAGTGTAATAGTTAGACATTTACACCCCTCACAAAGTGATAACCTCCTTCCCCCAATCAAATACCCCTCTGACATCATAAAAAGCTGTTACAGTTCCACCGACTCTATTCCTTATTCCCTGCCTGCTTTTTGCATCTCATTTTATATCATGCTCCCTCTCACTCACCCTGATCCAACCCTGGCCTCACCCAGGTTTTGGTGGTGGTTGTTTGTGTTTAATGCACCATGTTTCCAACTCACACACCCTGTTTCCCCTGCATGGAATGTGCACCTCCACACTCTTCATCTGCTGATTGCTCCCCTTCTTTTAGCTCCCCTCAGAAGTCACCTACCTCAGTAGGCCTTACTGATCCCATCCCAGACTACACACCCCATAACACATCACACTAACATGACGAGCAATGTTTGTCATTATTTGTTCTGACTTTCCTGCCAAACTGTAAACTCCCTAAGGGCGGAGAACTCCCTGGTAGACATCTTTATCACCAGTGCTAGCACAGTGTCTGGAACGTAATCAGAGCTTTATAAATAGTTCATGAAGAAAGGGGAAAAATGAATAATAAAAATAGTCTTTCATATTGCATTATAAAATATGGTCAATTATTTCAAGTCACCTTAAAAATTAGGAAGCACACTGACAGGCTTCCAATGCTTTACATGCCAAATGTTTGAAGCTGATTATTCATATGAAAGTCTTTTCAACCTAAGATATGAAAGCAATGCGAATTATACCAGATTTTAGACATTCATGTGCATATATTTCTGCAGTATGCCTTCTCTAAACAAACATTTGTTGAATGTCTACTCTGTGACAGGGAATTCCCTAAACTCTGAACATCAAAGATCATAATGAAGTTTCTGGTCTGAATAACTGAGTGGATGATGATTGCTGTTGACCAAAGACTAGGGAAGGACAAGTTAGGGCAAATGCAAAAATACTTTTAATAAGTTAAAAGCATTATCAAAGCACCCATTGTTGATCAAGAATTACTGTTGTTCCTTCTATTTGGGGGCCAATATCAATATTTACCAAATGGTAAGAAAATTAGAGTTGAAAGTGCTGGAAACAATGCCGGAAAAACAGAGATCTAGCTGTGCCTGGTTAGCTAAATGGCCTGAAGTAAACCCCTTCCTTTCTCTCGGTCTCACATTGCTTAATTATAAAATAAGTCATGTGAGATCTCTTCTGGCTTAAAAATGTTATTACTGTTTCAGTCTCAACTCCATAAAAGCAAGAACATTCTCTGAGTGGAGGAATCTAGGTTCTATACATGTATTCAATTTTCATGAGAGTTTGGAGGGTTTTGAAGAGAATGATTATGCAATTGCAAATATAGAGTGTCCTTGAACTAGCAGCTCCACTCCTAGGTGCTTTCAACTGCAAAGCTTAGCAAGCTGTAGGCCACACTTTGAGCATTTCAGTAGCACACTGAAACGGTGTCATCTGCTTATGGGTAGTGTCCTTATGCTGGCCCTGTAAAGTACACAGTTGTGGTTTTGAAAGGAAATGTGGAATAGAAAAAAAAAAGAAAAGCCTGTTATATATTATATATTATGGGGATAGTGGTGATATATAGTATATTATATATATTAACATTATAATTGTGAAACTAAAGGATATTTCAACTCACCCCTCAACCAAAATGAAAACTTATGCTCACAGAAAACCTGTATGCAAATGTTTATAGTAGCTTTATTTATAATCATCCCAAACCAGAAACAACCTAAATGTCCTTCAAGCTGTGAATGGATATACACACTGTAGTATATCCCTGTGATGGAATACTAGCTAGCAATTAAAACAACAAATTATTGGTGCATGTAGTATGGCTGAATCTCAAATGCATTATGCTAAGTGATATAATTCCATTTACATATTGTTCTGGAAAAGGCAAAACTATGGGGACAGTAAACAGATCAATAGTTGCTAAGGGCTGGGATGGGAATAGAGGTTGACTACAAAGGTGCAGCAAAAGAAACATTTTTGGGTGATAGAATTTTACCTTACTGTGGTGGGTTTACACAACTCTATTCATTTGTCAAAGCTCAGAACTGTTCACCAAAAGGAATGAATTTCACTATATGTATTTCTTTTTTTTTTTTTTTTTTTTGGATTATGGGAAAAATATAGCATGTCCCAAGAGCTATCATGCACTTGGCGCTGAGTTAGGAATGGCAAGGGAAAGGCAGATCAAGGAGAGAGTAATGGTCATGAAACCCAGTGTTAGGTGAAAAACCCCACTTAAACCCAGAATAAAAATACAATCTCACCATCTTCACAGCTCCTTTTCCTGGCACACTGGCATCAATAATGTCCAGGATATCACCCAACATATTGATTAAGCAAGCATCGATTAAGGACTCTATGAGTTAAAACCTCATAAATCAGGAGATCACTAAAGCTTGCTGAAACCATGGGGGGCCAGTGCAGCTGGGAAGATTCACCATTATGTATCATTTCCCATGGCAATCGCAGGTTGATTAAATGTAAAAAGAAGATGTCAGACTCCTAAACTGGAAAAGAAAATGCTTTGCAAACTACACACTGAGTTTCCCTTCCCTATCTTCCCTGGTACGTACGCAGCAGCACAACCAGCCAGCACAGAGCCACAGAGCCGAAAGAGAAAGGCGAGCCATTGGCTGAAACATCTATGTTGAAATGCTGACCCCTTGTGTCTGCAACACATCATAGGATGGGACTCTGGGTTTAACCACTTGATCTGGTTGTTCAGCTCCGTTTGTGTAACCAATAATGAAAAAAAAACCAATACAAATACATTTCAAATATAATTCTGTCTAGAAAATTGTGCTTGGCACAGAAAATGTATGTTGGCCCTGCCTCCGTTTGTCTCAGCCTGTCTGCTGTCCTCTTTCCAAGTATTAGTTGCTTGTTCCATTTCTTGCAGGAAGAATACCATCCTCAGAAGCAAAGGAAGCCAGCATATCCCCCCACAAATCCAAACAAAAATACATGAGGACATATGACAGAGCAGAGTATGTTTAATTTCTCAGTAGTTCATAGTCCAACTGTTAGAATATTTACTCTGCCAACTACCCAATTCTCATTTCTTCTAATCTGAATTCTTGGTGTGGCACACGAGCCACTGCTGGCTTTCATGGTTAATACATGATTTGCTCCTCAGACCATTCGATGGCTATCTTGTTTGGCCTTGGAGGAGTGATGAAATTAATGTTCCAAAAAGATAACTATTAGTTCCTGAGGAAAAAGTTCAAATTTTCGAATGTTACATTTGCTCCTCCATTCATCAACACATTTAAGTATGTACCGACCATGCGCCAGGCTGTGTGAGAACAACCCTCGACTCCTTCCCCATCCCAACAGCCCCTTCCCTCCTCTACAACTGCCTCCCAACAGAAACTGTCTATGTGAATCTTCTTTATTGCTTTGGGGTTTGTCGTACAGTCCTTTAAGATTGTTCCTTGGCCAGTCTCCCGATTCGCCTAAACTGTGGATTTGCCTTAAAGTTACCACCCTGATAAAGGCAGGGCTATTAGTTCTATCAAGGCCACAAGGGAAAATGTAAAATGATAGCCAAGTAAGAGTTTCAGTCCAGGTCCTTAGTCATCAATTCATTTAGTACATATATATTGATTATTGGCTTATCTAAATGCAGGGATAAACTTTTGATCAAATCTAAAGCATCCCCATTTGTACATCACACCACTTTTTTCTGGACCACTAAGAAAAGTAATTCTGCAATGCCTAAAATGAGAGTCCTGTGGATTTGAAATTTTATTTTCTTTATTCTCAGAAATTTGGCAATTTCTTTTGCTTTCCACTGCAATGCTTATCAAGCTATAGGCCATACTTTGTGTGTAGCTCAGAAAATCAAATTTTGCTTTGTCTACTTATGGGCAGCCTCCTGGTGTAGGTGCTGTAAAGCATACAGTTGTTGCTTTCAAAGGAAATATGTAAAAGAAAAAAAAAAGCCTGTCAAGTATTAATATCATAATTTTGAAATTAAAGGATATTTTAACTCCCTTCCAAACCTAGAGAAAAATATCAATTTCAGAATGTAGGACAGAACTTTAAACTGAAAGCCCTTAGCTTCATTTAAAAAACCAATAAATTGTCCTTATTTTTTCATTTTGCCATGGATTGTTAAGGTATTTATTTTGGCCAGGTGCCAGTACTGTGAGGGCCTTTTGGGAAATTGTAACCTATAACTAAGATCTTCACATTTTTTTGCTTGTGTATCTCCTAAAAGAATTTTTAAAATCTATATATGCCTTATTTTTAAGGTGAGATTAACATTTTTCACCATCATTTAAATAATTGCAAACTAGGCGTATTATATTGCAAATGGGCGTGTTATATATATTGCTATTTTAAAATAAAATGGTTATATTTTAGCTCTTTTTTAAAATATGGAATTGCAATCATTTTTCTAGTGACAAAATATTTGCTTCAATACCAAATGTAAGCCCATTGCCCTATTCCCACGCCTTTCTTCATACACAGTAACTTTCTGTTTCAGTACTTAATCCCAGTAGCATAATTTTAAAGACATTTTAAATGGCAATGAAACCCACTCATGCAGTACCAAAAATGCGCATAACTCATGAAGCAATGATAACTTGAACAATTACAACCAAGTCCCTGTAGATTCGAGCATTTGCAATGTAACCAACAATGACTGCGAATCAAATGCCAATTTCAATGATGTGAAAATGTAGGAAATGTACACCTTAGAATTGAGGAAATATGGTTGGGTGGCCTCAGTGAGAGAGAGACGTGGGTAGCCATGAAGAAATAACTGATCTATGCTAGCTTGAGAGAAAGAGAAAGAGAGAGAATTCAACTCAATGTTATTTATGAGACTAGCTGCCTTTTCATTTTAGAATTAGGATCTTTCCTTTAAGGAGTCTCTCCACATATCTCAAATATGGGCCTGGTTTAAAGGCAGGCAGGCAGTAGATGCCAGGCAGCAGTGGGTCTCTTCCGAGCAGTGGTTCCCTGACCAGCCTCGCCTGGGCTCTGGTTGGAAATGTGGATTCTCAACTCTAACCCAGATTAACTGAATCAGAATATTTGGGGATGGGCCCAGCATGCAGCGCTTTAACAAGCCCTCCAGGTGATTTCCATGCAAGCTAGAGTCAGAATCACTGCCTCACAGGAACTTCAAACCAACGATAAAATGGAGAATTAAGTCATTCTGTTTATTTCCTTTTTGTTACCCTGTTTGTGTATAAAGTCTTATTTACAATTTCCAGTCTCTTCTCAGGGTCCTCACAGGAAATAAGGAAGAAGCCTGTGTTTATGCTTGAGCCAGAATGTCCAGGGGGCCACACCTTGAGACCATCATGATGGCAGTAACAACAGCTACTGAGAATCCCCCAGGAAAAGAAGATTCTTGGAAAAAAAGGACCCGGGGTGCAGATTGACCTACACTACCACCCCCAATTGTCACGTGCGGGATTTGAGCTGGTTTCATGGGACATTGTTTTCTAAGGTGAAGATGATTTGGGGTGGGAAAAGGTGTTAATACTGCTAAATCACATTGTGAGAAAGCTCTTCCTTTTCAATTTTCCTGCACTTGTCATTATGTCTAGAAAAAGTCTCCATTTAGTGTCTTTAATCCATCTTTACATTTTACAAAAAAAGAGAGAAACCAAAAGAGATAAAGCCTTAGACTCAGTGCCTTGGCAAACTCCAGTTTCTGGCTAGAGTTCAATAATATTTTCTTATTTTCTCCATTATCTCTCATTGTGGTTACCATCTATTCTGGCAGAGGATACTGGTTTTCCATCTGAAGTCATTATCTAAAAATTCTATGTAAGGAAAGTTTATTTCAGTGAGAGATGCAGCATTTTAAAGAAATATATTAAGAAAGTTATAGTAGAGGCGGTGTGAGGATATGGTCTGGAAATAGCAACCACTATATTAAGGAGACTGGATTGTTACCCTGGCACATCCACTCAAGAAACTTCAAATTCAACTTCTCTCTTTAAAGAGACAATTGTTATTCCTAATTCCACCTTCAGGCTGACATTCAGAAACACATGTACATACTACCTTGAGCTTTATTTCATCAGTTATAGCGAAAACCAGAACAACAACAAAACAGAGATAGACAGAAGGACATCAAACAAAAAGAGATTGTGACCAAGATTTTTAGGATAACATTTTTAAGATAAAAAGTTGAATTAAATTTATGGTAAGCTATCCTTTCTAATGAGAAGAGGACAAATAAGAAGTCACAACTCTCCATTGCTACTAGAGATTAAAATGCAAATAAGGCCCACTGAGAATCATGATTATTTGTATGCTGTGCACAAATTATCCTTCTGTATATAATCTTGTAGGCATTTGGTTCTAACACAATATGGCTTTATTAATCCTAGAGTCGGGATTTCTCTACAGCACTATTTCTGTTAAATTTTTTCCCATTTAAATGCATCATAGGAATACATACTAATACTTCCCACGGCATATGGTAACATTTGCTTATAAATACTGACTACTCAGTTAAGCTTCATTATCATTCTGCATAAGGTTCAGCATATAGAGTTATAGCTGTAATGTAAGTTAATTTCTAATTAGCAAATCGCCCTAGCATATATGCTTCATAGGGCTTGGAGCATGTTTACTGGTTTGGAAGATGTTAAAGTTCCTTGTAAAGCCAAGTAAGTGATCATAAAAAAGGGGTAGTAACATCCTCCTTTGAAGGGTGATGCTTCAATGAGGGCAGAGATTATGCAACTAGAACTCTCTTGGCAACCAAAGAGGCTTTGACTGGATTTTTCTCTTTGGCCATTTTTTTCCTACTGGGATCCAATAACCACCCAAGTAAATAAACACACCATGAATGTTACTGAATTTCAGAGCCTATTGAGAGCCAACAACTGATTTAATCACTACTAATAACCCATGGACTCCAAAGATTCAGAGCCAGGACCATTGAATTACTAACTCATTAATAATTAATGGGAATAAAAACTGAACCAGACAAATGAAACAAAGAACGAAGATGAAAAAATACATTTACCACCAGAGGGGGGTGAGGGCAGGAGATGCCAACTTCTTTTAGCATCAAGCTCCTTCTACAAAAGGACTTGGGCTGAAATGGAACCATTTGCCAGAGGCTCCTAGAGATAAAGGTAGGCTCCTGCAGAAAATGTTCCAGATCCTGGAAAGACAACAATACAAATTAGATAATACTGTGTCCTTGTTTTAATCCTTTCCATTATATGTACTGCAAAATATAACCTTGAGGCAAACAGCAGAGACAAAGCTTCCCTGAATTTTCTTCTCTTTTTCTTCACAGTGACTGCTTACCAAGTCTTAACCCTGTCATCTTTTCCTGTTTCATAAGCAATTGCCATTCAGTCTTTCTGTGATACTTTCCTAATTGAAAGGTCATGAGTTTCCGAAAGACTTTAAGTGGCTGGGGGTTGAAGATCGGCTCCTACTGCACAGAGTTTGATGCATTTTGTCTCTTTCCACCTATACCCTCTCCACCTGTCTCCTTCAGGAACCTGGGGGGAATTCCCAGAGGGGTTACCTGCTCACTGCATGTGCAAGTCAATCACAGGACGCCCCTCAGTTCTTCTCCAAAGACAAGGGCTGGTGGGATCCCACCTGCATTTGACAAGTGTCGCTGTATTACTTGTCTACATGCTTGTGACTTCAAGGTCTATATCAATTGCTCTTGTCACTTAAACTCTGGGGCTTCCCCAGATATGGCTACATTTCTTGATGAAACTAATCTGTATCTCCCTCTCCTTTGGGGTTTCTCCCAGCTCACTGTGTGATGTTAGCCTCACGGCTTTACCACTCTTCTATTTCCCATCTATAGTGGTGGACAATGTTATGATCAATAATTAGAAAATGAAACCTCCTTTCAGGAGACTGAAATACTTCATGAGGACTACCTGGTAGGTTTTGTTATTTACGCTGTTTCTACATTTTGGATCCATTTTATAGATACAAATACCAAGGCACCAAGATGTTGGAATAATTTTCTGGGGGGTCATGTGTTATCCTGTTTGTTTGGCACTATGTTTTCAAAGCCTCTGATTGAGCTTTTCTGATATATACTATTCAAATCAAGTTGCATAGCTAAAAGCATTTTGCATTGGCATCTGGCAATAGCCAAATATTTTTAAAATCACCCCTGAAGCCAGAGAACTGGCTCCTCATTATTTTAGCAAGAATGAAGAAAGGTGTTTTGTTACATTTTTGCTCAAGTAATAGTTTTTATTTCCAACTTAAGTGCATGTTCTGTTGCTGCTTCTGCAACTTAGTGGGGCGTCCATGGGCCAGCACGTGGCTGGGCAGTCCCTGCAGCTCCCACGGCCACAACACACACACAAAACCAAACCTTCTAAACAGCCAGAGTAGCACATGGAGCAAGACAGAAAACACGAGCAGTAGCCTTGCCAAGGTCCAAAGGTCTGGGCAAGAACGCTAAGAGCCAAGTCTCTAGAGAACAAACAAGCAGGCAAAAGGTCTCCCAGGAACAGGATGTTCTGCTGTGTTTCCCATTATCCTGGCCTCTGGGCAGGGTCCACCACTCACAACATGCCCTCCTCCCAGGCTCTCACCTCTAGGAAGAGCCGCCAGAGTATGCCTGGGAAAGGCTGGGAAGACTCTCCATCAAATCCCATTTCTACATATTGAAACAGTCAGTCCCTTTAGACTGACATCTCTGGGCAGTTTTCTTTGAGGGAGAAGTGATATGAACCCATTTTCCCCACTCCAGACTCAGGGTTCCAGACTTTCCACTATGTAAATACCCTGTAAGGCTTCGCGAGTTACCTATACTGTGATCACACCCAGTCCACGCATTTGAAGTTCTATTAATATAGTAAACCAGGGTTATGAAGGATGGAGGAAGGGAAGAAGAGACTAGTAAGTGAAGCAGCACATGGGGAGGGTGAATGAAATAGCACAAAGTGGCACGTAGCATTAAGTCATAAATCTAAGAACTGTTGTAACAGCAAACAACGATTCTTACTGGAACAATATTTGAAACTGAACTCTGAAATGCATTTGAAATATGAGAGCAGGGTAAAACTAGCTCCTTGCTTTTGTTTTTTGTTATTAGTGTTTTGGTGTTTTCAGTCTAACACTTGGAAGATGATGCTGAGAATTTCTTAATGGTTGGGGTCTAACAATTGCTGTTCAGAAATAAAAATATGGACACTGTTAGTAAAGTGTTCACACCCTTCATTTCTCATTTTAAGACTGACTTCCTAGCTGTTCCACCAGCAAGAAGTTCTGAGTAGAGGAGGCTGAGGCCAAAAAAAGAAAGAAAACATTAAAGTGTTTCTTAGCTGTGGAAACATAAGAATTTCAAGGAGTACTATCCTGTATGTGTCCAAAATGTACGGGATACTCTCTTAGGTACATCTCTCTGATAATGTGCACAGGACTTGGTAAAGTTACAGAGTCAACTGATGAACAGAGAGGTAAAGTGATTGGCTTGATGTCAGAAATCAGATCCAAAGATATCTAGATCTGTAACTGAGAAAAAGATTCAGTCTGTTCAGGTTGCTGGTATCCTGACACTGGCAGGTCAGCTTTGAACTTGGCAGTGACTTTCATCTAAGGAGACAGGTGCCAGAGAAGGCATTAACATTACACTGCATGGAAGCAGCCTTGTAAGCACAGAATATAGGTGGGGGTCCCTGCACTACAGAGGGTTCACCTGATCCCCCAGGCTCCTCCAAGCATGGATGGAGTGACAGGAATGCAGGCCTCTCATCTC
The DNA here is from genome assembly GCA_033961575.1 of Aselliscus stoliczkanus. Classification (NCBI taxonomy): domain Eukaryota; kingdom Metazoa; phylum Chordata; class Mammalia; order Chiroptera; family Hipposideridae; genus Aselliscus; species Aselliscus stoliczkanus. The sequence continues at coordinate 47,734,007 of CM066728.1, forward strand.
CCAGCTGTTATGCTCTGGACTTAGTGACACCTTTCTCCCAGGGTGACTATGAACATATATGGTGTCCTAATCATGTTTCGCTTCCTCTAGTACACTAAGAAAGCCTCAGGAGTCAATATTGCTATGTTAAGATAATAAATATAACTACCTATCAATCATTATTATATGGATATATAAAGATCACAGTTGGCTCTTGTCATTAAATGAAAGACTTCCTTTTTCTTCTCTTGGTTAAAAATAGGGTAGAGGAGATCAGGCCAAAGGTGGTTTATGTCAGAGATTAACAACAAATTAAAGTGTGTGTGTGTGTGTGTGTGTGTGTGTGTGTGTGTGTGTGTTTCTATGATTCATTTCTGTTTTCATATTGAAACAGACTCTTGGAAAGCCCAGATTAAGTTTTACTCTTGTTCTAGCTCAGTTTCATTTTTGGGTTTACATAGAATCAGGGTTAAACTCATCCATTTCAATTGAACCCTAAATGGTCCCAAAAATCTTTTTTCAAGTAACTTTCTAAGGATCAAATGTAAACACATAACGTGAAAAACAGCACTTACCCTAGTGATTTGCATAGACTTAGTGTATAAGAAATATTTATTGATATTTGTGTTCCCAATTTTATTCCCAAAATATACTTTACAGTTTTCTGGATGAGATCTTGTTCCCCTTGATTCACAGGTGAGAGATTTAAGTTCACAGACATTAATGGAAGAACCAGGACTCCCACAGGACTTGAGTGCCCCAACTCCAAATATTGAGTGCTCTTTCAGGTATGTCATGTGCTTTCTCCGCAAACACTGATATTGAAGTAAATAAGAAAATATGAATCAGAATTAGTCATCTGGGAAAGCACATTCTTGGAAAATAGCAGTAATAGTAAAGGCCTTACTATAAAATTTGCTTCACCTGGGAAACTCCAGAGTGCTTTATAGTATTGTGGAATTGATATGTTCTTTCCCTGGAAGCTACCTGTAGAGGGCAGTGCTCTCTTCATAACAGATGGATTTCCTGGGTTCAGAAAAACTCCCTGAGTGAAAACCTAAAATGTTTGACACACTTATTAACAGTTTTCAATCAAACAGGACACACAAATATCTCAGGTGCAGTACTTTTCTTTGTCTGGATCGGGCAGAAAGAGGCTGAAATGAGTATGTTACTATATGGGCTTTTTCCAATCTTTCCTCCCTCCCCAAGCACAAAGCCTTTAAAATTTAAACATAAAATGAACTTGCAACTTCCTTTATAATGCCAACATTTAGCACTCTGAAACAAAGCATTTAACTTTAAAAGCAGAAGTAAAGAACAGAGGGATGAGTGCAGAGGACAACTGCCAGTTGAGTGATGCTATTACTGGAGTCCAAATGGTCTGAGCCAAGGCTTGAGGAGCAGAGAGCTGGCCACAGAGGGCTGCACATACCAGGAAAGGAAATGGGACTTCCTCCTGTGGATTCCAGGAAGCCCCGGGAGGGCTTAGTGGAGAGAGACGGATCAGATTAGTGTTTTCTGTGGATCATCCCGGAAGAGAAGCTCGGGAAAGAGCAGAACGGAGGGGAGCAAGTCTGGAAAACAAGAGGCCAGTTAGGAAGCTGCTGTATTAGCCCAGGCAAGAGAAGATGAATGTGAGATGGGTAGAGAAGCAGTAGCAGGAGGGGAGGACAGACAATGGATTTGAGAAGCTCGTAGTAGAGGAATCCATCAGGATGTGATAATCAGTTGGATGAAGAAGATGAGGAAGAGAGAAAAGTCAGGCTCACATTTTTATAACTTTGGTCACTGGGCAATGAGAATGTGAAACAACAGAGAGAGATTGAGGTTGGAGAGAACTATTACTTCGTTTTTGAGACATCAAATCTGAAATACCTGAAGAGTACCCAAGTGGAGGTGCCTGGCTGGTAACAGAATTAGTAAGTCTGAAGCTGAGGAAGAAATCTGAGCTGGAGATTGAATGAGAGAGTCATTTGCATACAGGTGGTTGTTGAAATCCTGAGAGTGGATACTTTTACCCAAGAAGAATATCGACAATGAAAAGAGCAGTGAGCTGAAAGCAGGCACCTGGGAGACACTAGCATATAAGTGGTGGGTACAAAGAGAGAAGCCCATGGTTGAGAAGGAACAAAAAGGAATGAAACAGTCTGGGAATGTATAATATTACTTTTGGGGAACAGTGATGCACATAATCAACATGGCTAAATGCCCCAGTAATGTACAGCCACACAAAGACTGGAAAATGTCCCTTGGATTGTGTAATTAGAATGCTGGTGGCTTTGACAAGAGCAGAAGCCAGATTGCAGGAGGTACAGAATGAATGAATGGCACATGACCTGGACACACTGAGGACAGGTTACTCTCAAGAAGTTTAGAGAAGAGGGAAGAAGACATGAGACATTTTCCAGGGTACATGAGGCCAAAGGTGAATTTCTGTTTCAATGAATGGGAGAGAGACAAATAAGCTTAGAGTCTGAAGGCAACATGCCCCTGCAAGAGGAAAGATTGAAGTTTCAAGGGGGGGGATGGCTGTGAGACTGATTTTGGCAAGTACAACGGGGTGGACCTGGAAACAAAGGGGCACCACATTTGAAACTGGAGAAAGATAATGAGGAGTGTGGGTGCAGCTCTGTTTATAGGTATAAAGGAGGCAACAAATTAAGGGAGCTCATGCTCAACTGGCTCTGTAGCAGGAAAATTTATTGAGATTACTTTTTGATATTGCTTTTATTACAGTATTAGCCTCCAACAAATGAACAGGTCAGGCTTTATGTTGTTTTCCTGGTCTTACCTTGAAGGACTAGAATGACATGCTTCTGGGTCTGAAAACAAGTATCTGGGATACCATGATGGCTCCTCCCTCGCAGGCTTTTCTTTGAAGTGGTGTTTTCATTGGGATTCTACAAATGGTCTTTAAAGTGCCTACTGTGTATCTGTGTTCATACCTGGGGAAGCGAAGGTACAGCTGGTATTGAGGTCAAAGGAGGTGAGTGACAAGACCCTGGGTGGCTTTTCTGGAATAAAAAATGGGACGAGGGGTGGTACGTTGTACAAATGACTACAAGCCAGGCCCTTCCTTGAGCAATTTCTTGAAGATGTCAGGATCTCTGATGAGGTGGCATATGGTTGTGAGGGGTCCTGAGTTTCCCTGTCATGAAAACCTGGTCACCTCGCCTGAGTTGGTCAGGCATGGAGTGGGGTGGTTGGGTTTGGGGAATGGAGGCTCCAGCCTTAGAATATACCATTCAGGCCCAGAGAGGAAACACCTAGAGAAGTCTAGAGAAGGGAGCGCTCTCATTCTCTGGACTGAGCAATTCTCCAGGGATGTCTGACGGCCCCTGGAGAGAAGGGGCTCCAATAATGGCTGCTACTGAGCATTGCCACTCCGGAGGAAGAATTTTGGACTTTATTTTTTTAAGTGAGATATGACATTTCTCACTCTTGAGTCTCCTGGGGAAATTTCATTGCCAATATAGCTCAATTTTCTTGACAAAGCAGATAGAAAGTTGGCTAATAATGAGGAGAATATGGACTGGATGTTTAATTGAGGTTTTGAGACACATAAAATCATTTTTTTTAAATAGAAAACCTTTAGGCTCTTGGAATCAGATAATGTTGATATTGGAAGGGACATGTGGGACCTCTGTTCGAGGTTCCAGTGCATCTCTCGCATATACATACTTTACAGATGAGAATAAATAAATCTCAGAGGAGCGAAAGGTCATGCCTACAGTAACCCAATAGAGCACAGCTTCAGGTTGTTTGTTGTCATTCTACTCTCAGAGCAGCCGCCCTTCCCACCCTCCCACCCCACCCCCAGGTTACCTCTGCGCTGGGCACCACCCCCTCATCCAAAGCTGCACCGCGGAGAAGCTGCCCTGACTTCAGGTGTCACCATAAAAGGTGAGACCAGCTTGGGCTGTCCAACTTCCTTCCCACAGCTGACCTCCGGCAGCAGGACAAAGGCACCTCAGCTTTGGACCTGGTCCCTGACCGCACCTGACGCAAGGAGGCTGCCCCAGGGCCAGAGCTAGGCAGCTGGTGGCCTCAGGTGCTGCCGCACATGGATGGAAGGCACTGTAGAGTTGAAGCTGAGAAAGCCCTTGGGCCCCAGTTCCTTTCACCCACTTCACTTACACAGAAGGGAACTGAGGCCTCTGAGCAGCTAGTGGGGGGAAGGGGAGAACGGACACCTACGGAGTCTAAATCAACAGGAAAAGCCTGCTCACTCTTGTTTTTCTTCTTCCAATCTTCTTTTCCAAACACACAGCTTCTCATTTGACTGCAGAAAACAGCAAAAGCCTCCCTGCCTTAAAAGTCCCCACCAAGAACACCCTGTACGGGTCACTCTAACTCGGGCACACACTGAGTCCTGGAAAAGCTGACAGAGGCAAAGGAACCCTGTGCTCCTGCCTCCTGTTAACTGGGTCACCCCTCCAGACGGAGCAAGGAGGAAAAGCAGCACTCTGCTCTGAGCTGATGGGCTACTAATGGAATTAGGGAATGGCAAGGAGAGAAGCTATAAAAAGACTAGGGTTTCCCCTTTAGAACTGGCAGCCCCAAACCCCAGGTCCTTCAGGAAAGAAAGGCCAAAACAAAGACTAAAGCCGAAATCCACACTGTGAGTGCGGGTGGCCAAAAGGAAACCACGTGGCTGACCCCAAAGGTTCAGACGGGTGCCAACCAAGCCAGGAGACCAAGTTAGGTGGAGAGGGAGAAAGCAGGCTGGACAGAACCAGCCAAGGCCCACACTGGTGTGCTGTGTGGGCCAGACAATTTTCTTGATTATGCTTTCCCTGATTTCAACCTGGAAATAAAAGCACCCCATCACATGGCATTCCTAGTGTTCTGTGTCCTTGCTCCATCCCCAAGCAGGCACCTACACCTCAGTTTCTGGGATCTCCTGAACTGTGTATCTCAAAGGAAGGGAAGGCAAACCCATTCTGTATGTGAAATGATTTTTAAGGGCACACAGTAATTTTTATTTTAATAGCTATATGTTTATTTTTTACAGTCACTAGTTATAATAAGCAATACTAGTTTTCCATTTGTAATGAAAAATTTACTTGAGCCAAAAAAAAAAAAAAAAAAAGGTCTGAGTCAATTTAGAGAAAATTATCCTGACAAAAATAATGAAGGTGATATACAAGAGCCCAACATCCGGGAAACACTTCCCGGGATCTTCCCATTCCAAGGAGCAATGTCAGCTGCGGTCAGTTGCGTCTCACTCTGAGCGTGAAGAGAAAATGCAGGATTTGAAGCTTCATGTTATAATAAATGGTGTGAATTTTTCCACCCTGTGTAGATATCCTGGAGGTTTGTTTTTGTTTTGTTTGTTGTGTGTGTGGGTGGGGGGGGCTCTTTATTGACCTCTTGTTTAAACTTTCTAGATGGCTGTATTTCATTTTCTCATTTTACAGCTGGGGAACTCTGGGCCTCCTTTATCCCAAATCACTTACAGGACCAGGAGTGAGGAGGGCTATGAAGGGCTCCTGGTTCCTGATAAAGACTGCTCCAGAACAAAGAGCAAAGTATGAGGAGTGACTCTTGCATCTTCTTCTAATGACGTGTTGAATGTCAAATAGAAGAGCCACATTTATTTTCATACATGATATAAGACATTCTGTGGCCCATGAATGGTTATACTCCCATTTTGCCTTTTCATTTCTTCATCATTTAAGACTGGAAAAGCAAAACCAGTTAGACCAGGATTTAATCCTTTGTAATCTCTACACTTGAAAAGCCTTCCAAGTCCATGACATTTCTGTCTATATACCCACCAGGCAGGGATAGTAACTTGGTTCCATGCCAGGATGAATGCAAAATTCAGTAAATATTTAATGTCGTCAATAAAATAATTTCCTTTAGCTCTGACCTTTGTTTCAGCTGCTTTCTTTCAGAAGAAGATAAATGAAAAGCAAGAAGAGTCAGAACCATTTTAGTGCTGGTTCTATATATAGAACTATATATAGAAAGAAGGAGAATACACTGCAACAGAACACAAGCAGATTGATCCAATTGAAAACTGAAGACATGAATGATTCGACATTTTGTCTAAAAAAAAAAAGAAATGTTTTCAACAAATTGACCAAGTTCTTTAATGTTTTTGGTGTCTTCTCTTCCTGCATTTCCTGGTTGCATGGTTTAGAAGTGGGGGATCCCACAAAACTCTCCTGTCAACTCCTACCTCCTCCTATAGTTTGGTTTTATGGAGTTCCGCATGTGGGAAGGAAATAGGAATGAGGCAAATAACCCAACACCCAAAGAAAGAGAGCTGAAAGTGGAGATACTAGACCTGAGTCTGAGTCACTCTCCAATTTATGATTGAAAGTTTTACATCCTGGGCCAAGTCGCTATGGCTGCCTGGTCCTCAGTTTCCCCCCATGTAAATAAGGTGCTAAGACTCCTGAGTCATGGACTCTTAATTTGGTGTCCACAGGTCCTGGAAGAGCTACCTGGCTTCTAAAATCAAACTTAAAAAGTGGTGATTGTAAAATTTCATTTTTCTGGGTAGAGAATCCATTAGTTTTCATACGATTTGCAAGTGTCAACAACCATGTCCTAGAGGACTTTTAAGGTCACTTCCTGATCTCATGTTTTATTATGGTAATAGGTAGAGAATCACAGGGTAGTAAAAGTAGATAAACATATTTTCTGTCACTTATTCCTCTGCCAGTGCTGAACGTCTATGGGTTTTTCACCTTTTCCCAAAGTCACTCTGCGGTCCACACCTGGTAAGTAAAGGGCTACATCCTCTGAAAAAAGGAACCTTGTGTGCAGAATACAAGGCATACCATGTTTGCTGTTATTAAATCAGAAAAGGATCCTTGGACGTTCACAGACTAGATTTGCGCAACTCCTACCCCACATTCTCTCCATTAGCTTTAACTGAAAAGAAAATCCTTCATGACACTTAATAAGTGAAGATGCAGATTAACTGAAGCCATATGCTGATTGTTAGAGGTTTCTTAAAAGCATGGTTTTGATTGCCTTCTAAAAGTACAGAGGCCAATAAACTGAATAGGAACTGAGGAGAATGGGGGCGAGAAGAAGCAATTAATAAAATGAACTATTGAAAAGATGACAAATTAAAACCCAAAATTTGTCTACAAAGTGACAGGCACATTTGTCTATAAAATGAAGCCCCCTGGAGACATCCTCTCTGTACTTAACTGGGCTAAGTGACAGAGACAAGTTGGCACTAACCCTTTCCCCACTTCCTTGTTGGCACAGAGATTGGGGGGGGGCAGGGAAGCCCCTCCTTCTGTCCACATCTGGAAGCCCAGCTAACTCTTATGAGACATGGGAAGAAAAGATATCTTAGGTGGGCCACATAAAGCTGCCATCTTTGTAAGTAAAAAATGGCCAAATACTGGCAATGTCATATGGTTCAACCTAGTATTACATGGAATACCACCAAAGCAGGACATTCCAGCTATTTGGGTGTTAATAAGGTGTTCCTGACTCATCTTTCTTTGGTAGATATAATTAAGATTCTGGAGAAAAAGACAAGAAAGATGGGTAATTCACTGTGAAATCAAATTGGCCCATTCTTTATGGTGCTAATAATGTTTTTTTTTGTTTTGTTTTTTGTTTTTTGTTTTTTTGAGGGCAGCGTCACTGGCCCTCATATGTGGGACCTGAACCAGGGCCGCTGGCATCCCAAGCTAGCTCTCAACCACCGCACCACTCAGCCGGCCCTAATAATGTTTTTAAAAGAAAGAAATGTTAAAATTTCAAGACATCTCTTAAGCCAACCCAGAAAATAGAATTATGCTTCTTATAGAATTCAATTTAACAAATCCCTGTCCAGAGGCTATTTTGCACAAAGCTCAGGTAGCTGCATATAGTAATATTTGCAGGCTTTCTTGGGATTAATCTTTAAAGGAAGGAAGAAGTCTTCCAATAAATGGGGAATAGCTAATACTTCAGAACTTATTTACTAACAAAGAAAGGCTTTCAGGTAGCACCATCTCTGAAATTGTTAGACCTTTTCGTTTTTAAAATCCTTGGTGGAAATAATCACAGTATTCAACAGTCTAGATATACCATAATTTAACCAACACTCAATTGCTGGATATATAGATTATTTCTAACCTTTTAATATTATCAGTTTTTCTATAATTAATAATCTTCACTATTAAAATTACTAGGATTTGGCATAAGATTATTTTATGCAAACAAGTTTGACAGCTATTGAAGTTTTTTTTAAAAGATTTTATTGGGGAACCAGGGAAGGGGAATAGACAAGTTGCTGTCCTTTTGTTCTTCAGTCTAGTTGTGGAGGACATTGCTTCACTGGCCCATGTTGGTATCATCATTGCGCTCTTCTCGGGTGAGGCCGCTCACAGCAGCTCTTGGCAGCTCAGATCAGCTGCTGGCCACTCACTGTAGCCTATGGCAGCCTACTGCAGCAGGGGCTGCAGCTATGCCATCCCAGGGACTCACAGCATCCCAGCTTCAAGTGGAGCTGTTGTTCACCATCTTAGCTGTAGATGGCAGTGTCACTGGCCCTCATATGTGGGATCCGAACCAGGGCCGCTGGCATCCCAAGCCAGCTCTTAACCAATGCGCCACTCAGCCGGCCCTGGAGTTTAAATGTTAAAGTTTCCTATGAGTTTAGGAATGGATAGAAGAAGCAGTCAGCCAGGCTGCTCAGCCTCTCACAAGCATGGAGTCTACTGGTTCCTCTCTAATGCATCTCACCCAGGGAGGTGAGACTAGGGAAGGTCTTCATCTCCTAAAGGAAAATCTGATTCAGTTAGCTCTATAAACTTTTTATTTAAATTGTTTCGCTACTCAAAGTTCCTGGGCTTTCCTTAGAGAATTTATCAATTTAAAAGATCATTTTTCAAACAGCAAAATTTAAAACATTGGGTAGTTTTTGCCCTACTTTTATTGAGATATAATTGACACATAATATTGTATAATAATAGTCCAAGGTGTACAAAATAATGATTTAATATATGTCTATATTGCAAAATGATCATCACATAAGTTTAGTTAACATCCATCACCTCAAATAGTTACAATTTTTGTGTGTGATGAGAACTTTTAAAGTTTACACTCTTAGTAACTTTCAAATATACAATTCAGTATTGTTTATTATGGTCACCATGCTGTATGTAACATCCCCAGGTCTTATTTATCTTATAACTAGAAATTTGTCCTTTTTTATTTCCCTCACCCATGCTTTCTCCCAACCCCCTACCCCCTCACCCTGGACTTCTGCCTCTGGCAAACACCAATCTGTTTTATTTACCTATGAGTTCAGTTTTTTTATATTCAGTATATAAATGAGATAACATAATAGTTGTCTTTTCTGGATGTATTTCATGTAGCATAATGCACGTAAGGTCCATCTATGTTTTCACAAATGACAGGATTTTCTTTTTTTAATGGCTGAATCATATATGTTGTATATTATGTATATCACTATATTACTATATATGTACAGTAATATGTACCACATTTTCCTTATCCACTCATTTGTTAATGAACCCTTAAGTTGTTTCCATGCCTTAGCTATTTTAAATAATGCTGCAATGAACATAAAGGTGCTGATATCTTTTTGAGATAGTGATGTTATTTCTTTTGGATTTATACCCAAAAGTGGGATTGCTAGACCATACGGCAATTCTATTTTTAAGTTTTTGAGGAACTTTCATATTATTTTCCATAGTGGCTGCAACCAATTTACATTCCCACCAACAGAGAACAAGGGTTCTCTTTTCTCTATATCTGAACAGACATTTGTTATCTCTTCTCTTTTTGATGCTAGCCATTCTAATAGGTGTGAGGTGATATCTCATTGTGGTTTTGACTTGCATTTCTTTGATGATTAGTGATGTTGAACACCTTTTCATGTAGCTGTTGGCCATCTGTATATCTCTTTGAAAAAACGCCTATACAGTTCCTCTGCCCATTTTTAAATTGGATTGTTTGTTTTTTTGCTATTGAGTTGTATGAATTCTTTATATTTATATATTTTATTTATATATTTTGGATATGAACCCCTTACTAGATATACGATTTGCAAATATATTCTCCCATCCTGTAGGTGGCCTTTTCATTTTGTTGATCGTTTTCTTTGCTATGCAGAAGATTTTTCATTCGATGTAGTTGAAATGGTTAGATCTTGACAGTAACCACTGCAGCTGTGTTAGGAGCAGAAAATTTTAGGAGCATGACAAATAGACCTTGACTTTGGTGTTAGTGTCACGAGTTATTGGGCCTCCTAAGGAAAGGCAACCATACAATAATAATAGGCTCTGGCTTTGTGATTTCCAGCTGCAGTCACCCAGGGAAACTAGGCAGTGGAGCCTATGTTCCAGAAGGGTCTAGAGGGGTCACCAGAAAATTTACAAGCTCTGTCAGTAGGAGTAGGGCTCTTCTTGGTTGACATCCCAGGAAGGCCCATCTGTTTGTTCAGCCTTTTCCTAAGGGACCCAGAAAAGGACCACTTTAGCTTCTTAATAAGTTGAAGTTCCTATGAAGAGGCTTTGTGGTTGAGTCAAAATAGTAAAATAGATAATATGCTGACATGCATACAATTTTAAAATTCGCAAATTTCACCAAGTTAAAAACACATGTTCTGACATTGTTTTCTGAGCATTGCTCCCCCTAGTGCAATAGTGAGGCCAATTTTACCCCCACATATACAAGTGAGTTCAGGGACAATCTATAGTCTCCACTGGACCCTCAGTTATTATCAGTGAATAATAATAATGGTAATAGTATATAGTAAATAGCAATAGTAATAAACTTGTATAATAATTACAAGTCCAGCTAAAGTTCTCTACCAAGAAAGAATATTTAAGATATGATTCTTGCCATGTGGGTTAGAGAAAAAGAACTAACAAAATTATTTTTTAAATTATCAAATAAAACACAGATACGATGTATAGCCATAATTTCTAAAATGTGTAATATGAACAATAAATAGCATGGGGGGAAAAAGAAAGAGGATTCAGATGGGACCTGGAAGGGTTGAGGAAGCATTGAGGAGGTAGCTTTAATTGATGTCTTCTTGTTTTCTTTCATTTCTCCATGGTGATAGAGGAATGGTAGGGAGAGAGTACCAAGTGGAGAGCTAGGACAAGCAAAAATAAAGTAGCAGAAAATGTCATGTTTGGGAGTTAGTGAATATAGAACGGTTCTGATAGAATAAAGGGACATATTTTTTTCAGGGAGTAGGAAAGACCTAACTGTAGTCTTAAGTCAGATGGTTTGCAACTCTCTTGGAGGTGACGTAACTTTTATTTTCCAGCAGGGGATTAGTGAGAAAGACCCATTATTTGTTAACTTTCTCTCCATTAAGGTAATTGGCCTAGAAATCTACCTTGGATTCTGATGCTCTGAAAAAAGAGGGTACCCAAATATCCAGAGGGGAAATCTGGTAGTAAACACAGACTCAATTTTATAAAGTAGCTAGCTCACATCTTAAAATAAAAAGAAATGAGAGCTAACGTCACTCATGTTTCTAACCTGCAAGGGCAAATGAGAAAGAGCGATTCGGCACATGAAAAGGCTCACCCAGGCCTTCTGGGCTATTCCCTGTGGCCTGGGAGCTTGGTAAGTGGCCTGACAGAGCTGATGGATGCTTTGAGTTTTTAACATTTTTAGAAGAACAGTTAGAAATAGCAACTGGGGTGACATGAATAAATCTTTAATAGTCAAAGGAAAGGCCAAGGGAAGCCCAGCAGCGCAAGAAAAAGAACAGACAAAAAGCTGGGCAATGTTACCTAAAGCCATTCATTTTTGTCTTCATTCCTGAGCCAGGTGAGTTGCTGTTAGACATCCGGGCTGATTAGTGTCATCTGGTGAAGGCAGCAGGATGGCATTAAAGCAAAATAATGATCTTCATAACTAAGGTTTTTATAGCGCTATATAAATAATAAAACATTTTTGAATAGGTGATGTGATTTAAAACTCAAGCATCAGCATGGTGAACAGGATGGGTCTTATCCTCATTGTAGAGACAGAGACACCTACAGTACATACTGAAGTAACCACCTTTACTTATTTCCAGAGTGAATTGTTGAGCCTGTCTTCTGAATTCAAGGCCAATGGTCTTTTGACCACAAAATTGTTTCCTCTACCTTAGAGGCACAAAGCATTTAAAAGGATCTATATAAAGAAAACCTGCTCATTCATTTTGGTTAATCCAAGATGTCTCTGAATTTCTTGAAAACTTCATTATAGATTCTAAAAAATATATTTCCAGCCCAATGACCCACTGAGTTTAGGCCAGAATGTGGTATCACCCTGCTTTTCTCAAGGGACAAAATGAATGCCATTTTCTCAAGGGAGAAAATGAAGCACCCTTTGCATATAATGAATTAACATCTGTCCTATGTAAAGAATGGCACTAGGTAGCTACTGTGCTTAGAAGTACTAAGAAAAGTTACTCAATGATTGTCTGTGTTCTCTGGTTTGGATAGGGATCCTGGCAATACATTTATCTTTGAAGAAGGAGTCCCTTGGTGACAGGAAGGCAGTACCACACTTCTCCCTGACTATGCTCTATAGATGCTTATACAACAATAAGGGTGATGATAATGATAACAACTGCCATTTATGGGGAATTTATTACATGCCAAGGGCTATGGTAAGTGCTTTACACACATTACCTGATTTAATCCTCACAACAAATTCGGGAGGCAGGTGTTATTATTACTACCATTTTAGAGATGGTAAATTTACAGATGGTAAAAATCAGAAAAGTCAATTAACCTTGTCCAAAGTCACATGTGGAATAAGGGGCAGAACTGAAATTTAAGCTGAGGTCAGTCTCACTCCAAAGCCATCCCCTTACCCATTACACTATATCACAGCAGGTGGTACACTGTACGATATTCTTTGTTGTTCAGGGTGACTGCTTCTTATCCACCCCATCCTCAACTCTTTTGGAGAAAGCAGGCTCAATAAAACAATGGTTGAGCAACAAGTTGGCCTCTCATATTTGAATCAATGTTGAAACCTAAAATAAGTATAATATCATGAATTATATATAAATGGAACTTGAAGCAATCACAAGAGATCATACACTCCCTTGTTCATTCAAATATTATTCACTGGGAATCTACTATGTGCTAGAAAATGTTTTAGATGCTAAAGATGAAAACAATTAAAAGCCATACTTCCTGCCTTTGAGGAACATACATTCTAAAAGGAAATATAAGCACATAAAACATTGAAGTACTGTTAATAAGTATGATCATGAGGTATGCACACATTAAAAAGGGGGCACAAAAAAGAGAATGGTCAACTCTGTTTGGGATCCCAGAATGTCTTTCTAGAAAGAGATGCTTGAGCTGAGTCTTGAAGTATGAGTAGAAGTTTGACAGATAAAATTATGTGGTAATGACACTCCAAGAAAGAAGAAAACATTCAAAGGGATTGGGAGTATGGAGACCTGTGAATAATTCAGCATGGTTAAAGTGTAGGATGAGAGAATGGGTAGTAGAGATATAAGACTAGTGAGGCTGGCCATGGAGGGCCTTCTAAGTCATTCAATGGGAATTGAGATGTCATTAAACTCAGAAGATAGATCATTGTAGTAGATTTGGAAAGAGAGAATGAGGACCTAAGCTGAGGCAGCAGCACTAGAAGGAATGGGTTAAAGAGGAAGGTAATAAGGAAGCCAAATCAGCAGAACTAAACTACTGAGTTTAGTTTTCAGGTAACAGGGAGAGGAAAGAGTAATGAGGATGACATCTGGGTTTTTGGTTTGGGTTAGATGAGTGAATGGACAAGTCAGTAAAAAGATGAGCTCAGTCAGGAGTAGTCTGAGATGGGGGTATCGCAGACCCTGTGGTCAGGGTTCTGCTGGCACAAAGGAACCTGGAGACTTGGTCACGTGGGTCATCACATCAGATCCTTGTGTTTCCAGACGACACAAAATCTGCCCATTAGTGGCATCCAAGTAACCACATTTTTCTCACCATGAGAAACACTGGCATTTTGAATTTATGTTACTCATGTCTTTTTAAGATATTAGAGCTGACTTTCCCCAACTGCAAATAAACATGCATAGGAATTCTCTAACTCTTTTTATTATTTTTTTCTCTAACTCCTTTTAGTGTATATTTTTTTTCATAGAGATTCCAGTCATCAGCTCTAATTCCCCACCAATCAACCATTTCTAATACAAATATGCAAAGGATTGTATGGAACAATGATCAACTGTTTACTCTTGTCACTTCATAAAAAGTTATGAGGAACCTGGGCAAAAAGGTGGGGTTAAACAGTTGTGTGCCTTGTCAGGAAGGGAAAAACGAGTTCACAAATAACACACAATTGAGAAATTATCTCTGTATATAAAAACGTGACTTCAAAATTGTTTTTAAATGTTTAACTGGGCATCAGGCCCTTAGAGTGCAACGTTAGAGTAAAAACCAAAGAACTAAAGTACATTCCTGTTTACTTCCCATAATTACCTTGAATTGCAAATAAAGGATTACAAGATAATGCAAGAGAGGAAATTCCTTTTGTGTCAAAGATTAAAGAGTGCAGGTAGGTGGAAATGACCTGAAATGTCTCTTGTGTATCTGAGTAAGCAAGAAAGGTGCCCAGACAAAATTATTAAAGGACATTCTAATCATGATTAGGAGAAAGGTCCGTTCAGCTAAGCATTCACGTCTGGCTTCAGAGATATCAGTCTGCATAATAAGTTAAGGTAGTGAGACTGTTGGATTCTCTTGTGAATATCAGACTTTTTTTTCCTCAGTGAGTCAGACTTAAAATGTCACTGAGATCAATTTATGGGAATACAATTAATAAGGTAATTAAGAAATAGCGCTCAAGAGGATGTTGCTTGATAATTAATAACCATCTGGAAAGGATGAAGATCCTAGGGAAGGGTGAAAGAAGTAAAGATCGGCATGGAGAATTTCTATCAGTGAGATACGGGCTTCTCTTTAAAGCAGCCAGGGTTAGTCTCGGAAGGCCATCTGTTAAAAAAATAAGATTCAAACAGGGTTTCTTGGAATTGTATGTCCCATACTTTTATGTCCTGCAACTTGATGTCCTAGAGACCCCACAGAAAGGGGGCCAGAAATATGCAGGGACAAGGAAAAGGGGAACAGCATCATACATGGGAGAGTGCCTGGTCTGGAGCAAGCCTGGCTCTACTCCCACCTTGGCAAGAGATTAGCTCTATAAGCTGGAATGAAGTGTTTCACTTTGGGGCCTCATTTTTTTTCATGAGTCAAATGAAATGACTGAACTCTCTGACCTCTACAGTTCCTTGAAGCTCTGAAATTTGAATTATAAACACAGTTCCCTTAACGACGACAACCCAAAAGAGCTAAAAAAAATGAACACTTGGGCCAGAAAATGAAGTGGGAATTGTTGGCTATGGATGTTGAATAGGTACCAGCAGGCATCGAAAGCCCATTTTTTAAAGAAAAAAAAGAGAAACATAAAAAAAGAGAAACATAAAAGGAATCGTCCCATTTTCCTTAAGTCATGCATCTGAAAACAAAAATGAGAAATGAAGTGTGGGACTATGCTTTCTTTCCCTGATGCTTGTAAGCAGATAATTTACTGTTCTAAGAGGTCTAGCTACTACTATCTAACAAAATACCCCTGGTTATTAAAAACAACAAAAAGCATTCACCTCAAAGTTCAATCCCCTCAGTGACACAGTCTTCTCTGGAAACCAAAGCTTAAAATCACCGGAACTTGTTCAACTAGAAAGTGTCATTGCTAACCAGACACTCTGTGTTAGTGAACACTTTGAAGATAGGCATCAAATAACTATGTATGCTGAGACAAGTGAGGAAACAGACAACTGCCCGTCTGGACTTCAGTTTACCCCCCACTTCCAGAAAATGCTGCAAACCCTGAAAACCCATGGCAGTTTCTAGGCTGAAGTGTGATTACTCAACTTGGACCAAGGATCAGTGCAGGGACTGGGTAAGGCTAAGTAACTGTGAAAGTCAATGTTCCTGAGACCAAAAAGCAAGGTCGGTATGTGTGTGTGGGTGGGGAGTGGGGAGTGGGGGGAGGGTTGTTCCAGCAGGGAGAGGATTAAAGCCCTCACACCACCACACATGCACCTAAAACAAAATGGCATCCGGGAAGAATAATGGCAGGAGTAAACTGAGAGTCCCTTTCTTCTTGGAAGCCCACCACTGGGAGTTGAAGGAAGTCAACTCTGGAGTCTGCAGTCATCTGTGTAGGAGTGGAGCTGGGGGAAACGAAAAATTCTGCAAAATTTGGTAATTTTTGGTGTTCTGAGACAACATCCGGGGTTTTAGAACTAGAATGTGGAACTATCAGAAACAGCAGCATGGAAACAAGCCACTGAGATAAACAAGGGCGTCAAACAGCTGAGTCTTTTTGCAAAGTCACTGCCTGCTACAAACTAAAAGCATGGTTCCACCCTTTGCTCTCCTCTCAGCCAGAGGCTGCTGCCCATTTGGTAAATGGGAGGGCCTGAAATGTCTCAGTGCTTGAGCCTTCCTAGGGGTCTCTGATGGCATGTTTGCTCTTCCCTACAAGCACCTGGGCACCCGTAGAACCTGGTGAAAATGGATAGCAAGGCCAATTTTCAAAGGGGAAAATGAGTCACTTGGCACCAGGCAGCTTGCAAAGCATGTGTAAGTAGAGAAGGGTTGCCACTCTGGCTGAGAGCAGTGATGGCCACGCTATCCCTCATTCCTCACGATGGCCAGGCTTACCGTCGCTATCTTTGCAAATGACCACAGGAGCTTTTGGTACCATCTGACAAGGCTGCCTTCTCTTCCAGACCACTGCTTAGATTTCCCACCTCCATATCACCCTCAGGGCCAACTAGGGACTCCCAAAATGCCACTGGAGAATCACAATTCTCAGCCCTAAGGTCCCACTTGCATCCTTGTTTCTCAAGCGGAGCACTGGGGCATGCTTTGAGCAGTGACGAGATGCTGTAAATTCCAAGAATAGATACCCAAAGAAAGAGGGCAGAGTGTCCCCCTCTGACTCTCCTCTAAAGAGCCTGCACCCCAAAGGGAACCCATTTTTTTCAGGTCCCAAGCAGTGAAAAGATTATTTTGACAGTTGGTTTGAAAAGATAGCAGTTTGTGATGAATTATTTAGAATCCATGTGTTTAGCATAAGACATCTGGATAGGTAGTCATTGGATAGAGTTCTTAACTGGTATTTTCTGGTTTTTGTTTTTTTGAACAAAGCAGTTTTGCAGAGGGGAGATACCATAAGAGTACACAGAAATAATTGTAACTGACCTGAAGTCAACCTATTCAATAGAAGAGCAGCCGTGATAAATAGAGTTAAATACACTATTCACCAGGACATCTATGTGTTATGCTTAGGTTTTTCTTTGTGGCTCCTGTGTGTGATATTAGTGAGCTAGGGATTTGAGTGTAGGTTCTAATTGAAGCCACTAGCCAGTTCTGTAACCTTGGGAAATCCACTTACTTGGGGACTCAATTTTCTTACCTGTAAAATGAAGACATTGGTGATTTGTAAAATTCCTCCCAGTGCCAACTAATAGTCCAATAATCTTGGACTAAGATTATAAGAAAGTTTATGTGGAAGGGAAGAATATTCCAGCCTGGTCAGGCATTTTAGGACAATCACAGGCCTAGGCAAGTCTCTGCCAATCATTACCCAATATGACACTCTGAGCGTAAGAAGGAGACACTGTTAATGTGTAAGAACCTACAGTATCATTTTATGAGTTTGCAGATGCTAATGTAGTGGGTGGTTATCAACCAGAGGCCATTACCACCCCTCCCCCAAGAGACATCTGGCAATGTCTGCAGACATTAATAGTTGTCACAATGGTGTGAGGGCATGAGGGAGCCAGGGTTGGGGGGTACTACTGGCATCTAGTTGATGGAGGCCAAGGTTGCTGCTAAACATCCTGTGATGCACAGGACAGCCCCTCACTGCAAAGAACTATCTGTCCTTAGATGTCACCGGTGTCACTGAGGAGGAGCTCTGTGTATATACTGGCTAAACAGGTAGCTGAGTGATGAAGCTGGGATACCTTCATCTTTACCATATTGTGGCCATAGGGATCAGAACTTTCTTCCAAATCTTACTTGCCAAACCTTCCAATTCCTCCAAAGTCATTAATTTATATATTTTTTATGAATTCATCTTCCTTTTAAATGCTTGTGACAACTAATTCAATTCTTTCAAATTGCTAAACTTCCCTGGGCGGGGGAAAGGAGAAGTCAGATTCAGGGTGCAAGCTGCCAGTTTGTCACCTCTGTTTTAAATCATAGATGGCAAAAGCCAGCTGTATTCCCTTAGCCTTCAAGGATAAGTGTTCAAAAGAAATATGGCCACCTGAGCTCTTGTGCAATTCTGTAAGATTAATTTAAATAAAGGTTTAGGGGACTGTCCAGTTGCATAACTATGAGAAACATGCAGTGAGTGATGGAGAGCTGCAAATGAAACTCCTGTGTTTCTTCCTCTATCTTGAATTTAGTCTTCACAGGTTTGGTTTTGTTTTCATGCAAATTTGATTTTCTCTTCTTTCATGTCAGATTGAATCCCAGGGCCTCAAGCCAGCTGAGGTGATATGGAAAAGCCTTCTCAAACCAGCCATGCTGTTTAATGAGTGACACTTGGCCTCAGCTTCTGGGATGCTGTGACTAGCTCAGGAAGAGCAGCAGTACAGGCAGAACCCTCCTGCCTCACCAGGACGTGGAAACCTGGAGGCTCCAGAAACTTCTTTTAGTGGGGCAAGCCAAAAAGGATCTCTGACACATCTAGTAGAGAGGAAAGATGGTGACTTCTCTTCATATCTGAGGAGGCTTCTCATTTGCTTCACAAATCAAAAACTATCTGGCTGGCCCTGAGTTTTGCATGGCTTGTTAATGGAACTTTCATCTGGATGTTTCCTGGCTTCAGTCATCTGACTCAGACACCAGACACTTGCACTTTGGAGCACTTGGCATTTACTTTTTTGAGTGACTAAATAATGACACAGTGATTCAGTTTTCTATCACATCATTTCATCTGGAAACTTCTGGAACCCAAAGTTTCCCGTTGTTTGTTTACTAATAACTTTGCAAGGAAAGTAACACTAGGTCAGTTTCTAAAGTGCTTTAAGCTCTTCTCATGTTGCTATCACATCTGGTGCGACAGTGATACATAGAACAGCTTGTGAAGTTAGTGGGTGTGGTCTTATTATGTCCCTTTTATAGATAATATAGCCAACCTTTAATCCACATAACAACTTATGAAACAGGCAGTAAGTACAGCACAGTCTCTGGAGCCTGATTGCCTGGGTTCAAATCCTGGCATCATCTCATATCAGCTGTACAAACTTGGATGAATCAGATTCATCATCTGAAAAAATGAGAATAGTCATGAGAATTAAATCAGTTAATATACAGAGGGTGACAAAAAATGTATACACATTTGGGGTGACTCAATCTCTGAGTTCGCCTGTACTTCCTTCCCAAGTGTGTACTTTTGCTTCGATAAACTCCCTGTGCTTTCCTGCATCTGTCTGGCCCTGGAATTCTTTCTTGAGCAGAGGCAATAACCTGGCTGCTGCTGCTCTGGGTTGAGTGCTCTCTTGGACACGCCTGTGAGCCCCCAGCAACAACAGATTTACATCTTCTTACTCCTTAGTAAGGTCATCCAAGTGGAATTACTATGTCAGGTTTTTTTTGTTTGTTTGTTTTGTTTTTTAAGATTTTATTGAGGAATTGGGGAAGGGGAACAGTGTTGGGGAATTGGAGGAGGGGACCGGCCAAGTTGTTGTTCTTGTCTTCGTTGTGGAGGGCGCCAGTCACCATCTGGCTTCCCTTCGGCAGCTGGTGGACTCTAAGTTTAAGGTGCTGTGTTCAATCTTAGTTGCGGGTGGGCATAGCCACAATCCCGTGTGGGAGTCGAACAAGCAGCCTTGTCGTTTAGAGCACATACTCTATCCACTGAGTCATCTGAGCACATACTCCATCCACTGAGGCGGCAGCTCAGCTCAAGGTGCCGAGTTCAATCTTTTTCAGTCGCGGGTGGGCGTAGCCCCCCATTGAACAGGCAATCTTGTTGTTACACCAGCTGAGCCATCCTGCCACCTGTTGGCAGCTCAGTGACAGCTCAGCTAGGGCGCGCAGTGTTCACTGGCCCATGTGGGAATTGAACCAGAGGCCCTGTTGCTCAGAGCATGCACTCTAAGCCAACTCTGAACCAACTGAGCCACTCGGCCGGCCCCATATGTCAGTTTTTAAACATTGAAACCCATGTGGTAAGTCCAGGCCACAGCAGAAATGTTTTGCCCATTTTAAATCCCACCAACAGAAGAGGTGTCCTTTTGACCACAGTACTTGCACCCTTTCTTATCTGATAGGCAAAGAAAGCGTAATACCCTTTTCTTTGCATTTCTTTGGTTACCAATGAATTAAACTCGAGGTCTGGGTTGCATAGAATGTTTTTCTCAGTTAGCCAAGTTTAAAATGTAGCATTTTTGAAAGAGCTATTCTTTATAAACTGAACTGAAAATTTACGTGTATCACTTACTTAATTTGTGTATCTCTTGCCATTCTGGAGTTTCTATTCTCTTTATTTACCTGTCTGTTCCTTCTACCCATACTACATTGATTTTAATTATTTTAAATACACTTTACTTTCTGGTACAGTAAGTCCCTTTTACTATTATTCTTTAAATGTTTTTTTAAAGATTTTTATTAAAAATATAGGTAGCATACAATATTATATTAGTTTCAGGTGTACACAATATTTTTTCAACATTACATACCTAAAGAAGTGATCACCATGGTAAGTCCAGCATCCATCTGACACTGTAAAAAAAAAAAAGTATACACATTTTAAGAAAGGAAAAAATTGTATTAAAATTGTAGTACTCAATATATACCAATAACAAAAGATGAATACAAGTCACTTTTGTCTTCTGCAACTACAAGAGGTACTCAAAGTGGTTACCATCAACATAATTTTAATACTGTTTTTTCCTTTCTTAAAATGTGTACATATTTTTTTGGCATCCTTTGTATATGTAAAGCACTTATGAAATGGCCTGGCACAAAGTAAGCACTAGAGTTAGCTATCAATACCATACTTTTCCAGATGAGGAAACCGAAGCACAGAGAACCCAGGCAGCCTGACTACTAAGGAAAGCCTCATGACTATTTCACACTCGCTCAGTAAAGAAACCAAGAAACAAAGGGCTGAGTGACAAGTCGACCATTCATGACACAAGGGGGAGATTGAGTTTTAAATCTGGGTCTCTTGATTCCAATCTAGTGTCTTTCCACCTCCCCCTGTGGCCCTTAGGTATCATAACACATGTGAGACAACAAATGATGAAGGTGAAAGATGTCTGCAACACAATGAGTGGTCCCATCTTCCTTTGAATAGAAGCAAGAATGCATTTATGAGAAGAGCATGGCCCTCTGAAACGAAGATGAGTAGAATAGAGTCAATCAATCTAGAAACTCAGTTGAGCTATTATCATTCAGTTATCTCTGATATGCATGCTCCAACCCATCAGCAAAGAAGTGTTCATTCCACATAGGGAGTTCTCTGAGTTCAGCCAAACATACCAAGCTGGCTTTATGTCAAAATAATTGCCCACTCCTGCCCTAGAGAGTTTCAATACACAGCAACTTACTAGGTGTCCAGAAATTGATCACTTCATCATCAAATGAGCCAGCCAGGAGAGCAATTGCTCCGGCAGCAAGGTTAACAGGCGAGAAAATGAATTGTCTCATGGTTACAAACACATTTTTGCTATTATGACTAAAAATTGCTGTGATTTTTTTTTAAAAGTTCAGATGCCCAGATATTTCACTGCAGAAAATGTCAAGCCACTGAGCTATTGTTATAATAACTGACCATGCCACGTAGCATTTCATGACTCTGTTTCTGTTGTTATGTGGTCAGCATTATAGATTCAGAATAAATTTGAGCTATTGCTGATCTGCTTTCCAGCATGCAGCATTATTGGCTCTGAAGGAAAGCATTAGCTTTGTAGGCTGTGAATATATATTATGAATAATACCAGGGTACGGATATTACCAAACTTTTATATGTGCTCTTTGTTTCCTAATAAAACTCCTGGAAGGTCCTCCAAGGGGCCTGCCACAGCTGCCCTAGGAATTCACTAGGCCTATTTTGCTAATATAGTAACATGAGAGTCAGGGCTTCGGACTGTTACTGCGTGCAATCGGATGTGATGGTTTTTAGAAGTGGTTTGTTTAAAAGCTTTGTACTTCCTTGGAAGAAGGGTTCATGTAATATGACTAAATAATTATTATAATCATCATACATATTCATTAAATAAAATTATCTTTCAAGTATGTACAGAATAAAATATGCTAGACTTTAATTCTAAAACAGGACGACAGCTTTCTAATGCAGATATGCCTCATTTTAAATAAACCAGTGGTTTTCTGAACAATTGAAGGTGTGTGAAAGGGTTTCCTGGCAACACCCATGCTGGGTGAGTCTCTTCTTGGGTATCTGTTCTCTTACTATCATCTGCTATTCAGGGATCTTGCTGACTCAGACTTAATCCCTCCATAGGCACTGAGAACATAACTAGATTATCTTTTGGGACAGCACAGGTTTGGGCACTTCTCATTCAATAACACCTAAGCAGAGATCTTATGTGTATATTTCAAAAAACAAATGACCTTATTTGAGAAGAACCAAAGTAAAACTGGAAACAGGCTTACTTGTAATTAAGTTAGATAAATACCACTAATTATAGCCTGTATAACTGAGGTGTGGTCTTATTTAATCTTTTCTCACAAAGGAATTAGTAAAGTCTCTTGGCCCTGGGTGGCTTGGATCAGTGTCAGTCCCCTTCTTGCATCATTCACCTTTGGGACTCCCATTACACTCCCTGTGGAGGTTGTCGGATTCCCTCTGCATTCTCTAAGCCTTCCCTCTACCTGCAGAAAGAAAGTGCTGCTGTTGGTAATTTCAGGCCGGGCTCCTTGCTACCCCCTGCATATTTGTGCATGGCTTTATCTCACACTGACAGCTTGCACATTTTCTCATTATTAACCTGCCTGTTAGGTTAGGTCTCAAATACATCTCACAATCCTCAGCTGGAGTACAGAACATCGCCTAGCTTCTGGGGCGTTGGGGAGAAACAAGGGAAAGACAGAGATGTCACTCTGGACTCCTAGCTATGCATCAGCTGAGGCAGCTCAGCTTTGAGCTCTATTCTGTGTAATGTCCTAGGTGAGATTTCATTCCAAGCAAGAACTCATTGGCAAACAAACAAACAGGCAAATGGAGACGTTTGAATACTCAATGATCGAAGGCATTCCTTTCTTGCCAAAATCACCACTGATCATGGAACTTACTGTTTGTATTCACTGTTCTGATCACCTACTGCTGTGTTATAAAACCATCCAAAATGTGGCAGCTCAAATCTTATTATATCTCCAGAAGTCATGGGTCAGAAATTCAAACAGGGCTTAGCTGGGTGGTTCTTTTCTTCTGCGTGGCATTGAAGATGTTTGCTTAGTGATACTCAACTCTCAGGAAGGTCTGAGGGGTCCTTAACAGCTTCACTCTCCTATGGCTTGACAGGGATGGCAGGAAGGGGGGGTCTCAGCAGCATCTGTCAACACAAGTTCCCACACAAGGCCTCTGTGGCATGGCAGTGTCAGGGGAGTTAAGGCATCTTGTATAGAGACTGATGGTTTCCAAAAAGAGTGTTCTAAGAAACAGGAAGTGGAAACTGAGAGACCCTTTGGGGCAAGGCTGAGAAACTGGCACAGTGTCATTTCTGCTATTACTCCATTGGTCAAAGCAGTTGCAGAGCCCTCCCATATTCAAAAGGAAGGCAACAGAAGAGTAACACACAATATGTGGCCTTCTCTAATCTACCATAGTTACAGACCTTCGCGTGTCCCAAATGGCTACAGGGCTAGTGACTTCTCTGCTTCCGTTTCTCTTCTAATCTCAGTTCTCTTCCTGGCTTTGTACCCTACACTGGCCAAGACGATCATCCAGCTGAGTTGATCTGTACTGGCCAGTCTGGGTAAATAAGAGCCTCACATTGTCCATTATATATTTCTGAACTGACTTCCAAGACCACTGCCTATTTCCTATCAGTCATTCTACAGTGTAGTGAAGATGCTCCACTTTGGCTATGATTGCCAGAGAAAATGCAGGACACCTAGTTAAATTTGAATTTTAGACAAACAACAAATATTTTTTTAGCATAAATATGTACAAAATAGTGCATGGGACATACCCATTCTAAACAATTATTTGTTTAGTCCCACAGCCTTAATATTTTGTTGGGGTGGTTAAAGCAATTACATATCAAAGTATAATAATGGAGATAAAGGTCACAGAATTCTTTTAGTTCTTTGACTTTTCTTTCCCATTATATGAGTTTTATAACTGCAGTGACTGGGTGAGGGTGAGAGGAATCCAGTTCTAGCCAAGATCAATCAAAATTACAACCACCACTTTGCTAAACTATTGGGTTGTCAGAAAAGTCATGACACATTTTTGCAACAAAAAACATAGAAAAAATACATCATGACTTTTCTGACAACCCAATATATATGGGTGGCTTTTACTAAACAAAAATCTCTGTTTAGCAGATGCTTCTATCATTCCTTTTTTAAGCTGAAGAAAATCTCTGCGTTTAAATATGTTATATTGTGAAGGTAAAGAATCAATCAAAAATATTTATTGAGTATGGACTGAATATTAAATCAACAACGATTAACACAGCGTTCTTGCCTAGGAGGAGTTCAGAGTCTAGGAGGCATACGGAGATGTGAACAGCTAATCACAAGGCAAGGTGATAGGTCTTCAGACAAAACAAGGGCAGAGTTCAGTGGGTGTGACTAACAGGACTGGGGGGAGGGGTCGGTTGGCATCATAGAAGAGGTGACATCTGATCTGCTCTGGAAGGACAAGCAGGCAGAGAAGGAGAGCAAAGGCATTCCCAGCAAGGGAAAAAGAAAATCATGAAGTCATGCAGGAGCTGCCATGCTTGTGCAGCAGAGAAGGTTCTGGCCTGGTCACAGCAGAAGAGGAGGGACCGGAGCCCCACTCAGCCTCATTCATACTACAACTACATAGGATGGATGAGGGAGGATCACAATCCAAGTCAAAACTTAGTAACACCAAGAAGAAGAGTATTGAGAGCAAGTGATCACAGGGCCCAATAAATAATTAAAATAAAGGCAAGAGGCAAGATGCCCAACTGCTGCAAAAATAAAAAGTAAATTGCTGCTGCAGCTCTAGCAACTTTTATTCCCTTCTCACTGTGGCAGGCGCCAATTTTCTACGTGAGGCTGGCTTGGAGAGCTGCAGACAACAATTGGCTTCTTTTCAAGTTTGGAGAAATATTTCCCTCATAGCCATTGCCCTGACAGGCTATGTGAAAAATAGGAGCAAAATGCTTGTAACGATTCTATTATAAATCTTATGATCCTAACCTGGCTAGAAAGCCAAGGCTCTGTGCCTGCTGAAGCCAGGTATGCATGAACATTACATAGTTATCATTTATGACTAGTGATAGTCCCCTGGTACAACATCAGTAGGAGATCATGACAAAGAGCCCATGTTCAAAGCCAACGAAACAACAGAAACTGTCCTTCTGATGTCTGACACACCTTCAGTCATTTGATGTGTCTTTCATAATTGATCTTTTCAACTCAACTATTAAAACTTGAAGGGCACAATGAGATACCACTACACACCTATCAGAATGGTTCAAATTAAAAATATACATGACAAAACCAAATGCTGATGAGGACACAAAGCAGCCAGAACACTTATATATTGCTAGTGGTAATTCTACTTGAGGAAAAAGCTTGGCAGTTTCTTATAGAGTTCAACTTACATGTAGGTATTTACTCTAGAGACATGAAAACCTGCATATGAATGTCAACAGCAGCCTTATTCATAAATGCTAAAAGTTAAAAACAACCCCAAATGTCTATCGACTGGGCAATAAATTCTGTTTTATCCACATAACAATAAAAAAGAGGAATAATTACAGATACATGCAACAACATGGATGAGTCTCAAAAGCATTATGCTAAGAGAAAAAAGTCAGACTCAGGAAACTACATAATAAATGATTCAATTTATGTGATATAATGGAAAAGGAAAAATGTAGGAAAAAAAATCAGATCCATGGTTGCTGGTAGCTGGAGGTGGGGGAGCAGAATTCACTACAATGGTGATGAGGAATAATCCTATATCTTGATTTTGGTGGTAATTATATGATTATATAAATTTATCAAAATTCTTCAAACTTTACACCTAAAGAAGGGTGAATTTTACTGTGTGTAAATTGCATCTCAATAAACAAAATTAACTTGTATGTCTAAAACAAACAAAAATCCTTGAGTATTACCTTGAATTTTCATTTGAACATTGGTTTGACCATTTCCAGCTCTGAAGGCTTTTGACCCTTAGCTTTTTCTTGACCATAACATGTTTCCTACAGATCCTATGCAACAGTGGTCTTGAATGTTTATCCTCCACTTTTGAGAGAATCGATCCCTACTGACTAGAGTGCCATTGTATGTGATGAACAAACTTCTGTCTAATGCAGCTAGAGAGGTACTAGTTATCTTTGAGAACATTGAGGATATAGGCACTTAAAGCATTTTCTCTGTTTGATGGTTTAAATGAGAAACTTCAACTGAACATATAGCTTACGTAGATTAATCTGGCAAAAAAGAGACCACTTGAGGATATGAATACAGTGGTAGCCAAATAAGTCATGTATTTTAAGCACTCTTCATTTTTTTTTTTCTAGAGGGCAGTGTCACTGGCCCTCATATGTAGGATCCGAACCGGGGTCTCTGGCATCCCAAGCCAGCTCTTAACCACCGTGCCACTCGGCCGGCCCCAAGCACTTCTTTATTTTATGAAGTAGTTCTGAACACAACAGGAAAAGACTATGGAAAGAATTCTTTTACTATAATTCTTTCTCTATGCACCTTTTCTTTCGCTTTTAGAACATTGACAGAGATAATCTTAAACCACAAACCCAAACAAATTCACCAGGACAGCCAGCCTTCCCTGTTGACAACAGGTGTCTTACCTTTCTTATTTTGATAGTCCTGGTGTTGGGATATGAAATTCCTGAGTTCAATCTCCTACTAAAATTCCTCAGTAGACTGGGGATGCTTATTTTAGTAATAGCAAATCTAAGTCAATAAAATGTTCTTCAATGGGCTGGGTGGTGGGGGAAAATCAATAGGTCTTGAGAAACACAACAAAGGAGTAACCCTTAGACCAATTTTCTACCAAGGCTTGTCAGGTGATATCAAGCACTAACTTTACATCCAAGTACTCAGCAAGTGAGAGGCAGGGAGAAAATTAACTTTACAATCCCAGCTGCATTGAAATCATAAAGCACAATCTTAATCAGGCAAATTTCCTATTAAAACACAGGCTATGAATGTACATGTGAACTGCTGGATACAAATGTTAATTCACATCAGTGTCTTCCACCCAGTGTTTCTGGAGATAGTGCCATTACAAAATGTGCATGGAAATCAGCCAAAGGAGCATGGGGGCTGGGCAGGCGTGAGTGCAACTTTACCAAAGAGGAGAACATTTTGATGTTTCCCAACACTATGATTTGCTCTTCCAGTCATTTCAGTTAGCTACTGGAAGCCATGGCTAACCCCTTTAAAGTGACTTTATTAGAAGATTTCTGTCTTTTTACACTGTCTTCATTTTCTTTACCTTGTTGATTTTGATCCCAGATGCCGAATCCATTAGGACATTAATAGGCCTATCAATAGAGAATCCCTGAGCTCTACCTTTAATTTTTCATACATATACACATGAAAACATCCACCTAGAGTCTCAGGAGCTATGCGTTTTCCACAAATCTTCTCCCTGACTGAAATGATAGCTAATATCTGGACCCCTTATTCAAGTATTTAGCATATACCTGTAATTTGTTTTAATTTCAATTTTGAAAGTCCTGAAAGTGTACTTACAAATTTAAGTCTCTCATCATTCAACCCATAGCCAGTGGTTTCCAGAAGTCTGTGTATTTGTCAAGTGCAGTTTGGATTTGTTCTCAGACACTGGAAAATGACATTAATATTCCAAATTACATAATTAATAATAATAGCTAAACTTTACCATGTGCGAGGCCCTGGCCTAAGCACTTTACTTATACTCACTTATCTGGACATCACACAATGGTCCACAGCAGCAGGTACAATTACTTGAATGATGAGAAATGAAGTCACACATCCTTCCTGCATCCACAACTTGCTCTCTGCCATCTACTTGACCAATTACACTTACGCCATGCTAGACAATGAGGAACAAAGACTGCCGAATAGCGATTTGAAACAAAGATGAATTCATTGGATTGCCTGGCAAGGAATGTTTTTATTACCCAGGTATGAGCAGTTCTCACCAAGCAGCACCTGAAAGGACAAGGTTTAGAGCCCAAAGAGGAGAAAGGCAATATTCCAAGTCCAGGCCCCTACACTGTGGACTGTTTTCATTCCTTCTTTGCAAAGGGTCACTTGTGGGATTTATATCATCAATACAGGGAAGCCTGGTTTCTGAAAAAGTCTAGGATGAGTTAGGAAAACTTCCCAGGGGGCCTATTGTCATCCAGCAAACATGCTGGATGCATAGGCTTACAGTGTAGCAAGATTTCTATTTCACATCCAGCAGGTACCACGTGGCAACACGACATCTGTCTATTGTGGGTCTGGCTGGAGATGAATGGATGTGAACCAGATGCTTTATCATTTCTCTGTTCTCTGCGGGCATGATCACACTCACTACAGAAAGGACCATAGGAGATGAGCTCCAGTAATTTCTAACTTGCTCTCAAACTTTATATGTGGAAATTATTCCACACATAGTGATTCTGAGGCTTATATGGGAGTCATAAGAAACTGAGGAGAAATATTTTCTTGTGTCTACAAGAATTCTATATACTTGGAAGTCAGACATGGCCATAACACTACCCAAGAAAAAGGGAAAACAGAATAAAATGAAAACATGGTAGCTATTTTAGACTACCTGAGCCTAGTCCATTGTTGGCTCTTCTGTCACCAGCAAAAGGCCCCTTTCTAATATTTTAGGTTACCTTCCTGCTTAGTTAACAGAAGGGAATAAAGAGAGCATAAGAAGGATGCCACAAGCTGATGAAGCTACTGAAAAATGCCATCCCAAGAACCATGCCTCACATCAAACATCTAGGTTGGATGAGGGAAATGCAGGCATTCCTCCAGCCCTCTCTCTCACCACCAGCAGAATGCCACAGCAGCAGCAAGTCCATGACACACCAGCACATGTATATCTGTTTAGATGTGGAGAAAAACCTTACTCACTGTAGAAATAAGAAATTGTCTATTAGGTAGCTTCCTTCCCTAACCCCAAATTTCCCTTCTCAGATTATTCTTTTGTGTAAAGTAAAGCAGTTGTTCCCTGAATTTCCCCTTTCAAAACCTAGCATTCCTGGATAGAGCAAGCCTCCAGCACCATATGAAGTCCTTTCTCAGAATGTTCTGACTGATGCTGACCCTTTGTCAAATGCCACATTTCAGTGAGAAAGGAACCTATTTAGCAAGCAAGCTGGCTAAATATGTAAAAAGGAACTAACCTCCAACCTGTGTGTTATTAAAGGCTTTCAAGAGAAGGTGAGTAATTGTCGACACTAAAAAAAATATCCTCTAATCCTACAACTCATGTGATTTTAGAACTGACACTGGAAGACATAAACATAACTCAAAACAACTCAACACCCAATTACCAAACAGTACTTAATGTAAAGGAGCAATAGAAAAGTATCGGTTAGAAAAAAAAAAAAAAAAAAAAGAAAAGTATCGGTTAGGGCCTAACAGGGTGTAAAGAGCCATTAAAAATCTGAAGTTGGGCCAAATTCCCAGTGTCCCTGTCTCTGAAAACCAGTTAGCCATGATGTAAAATGAAGACCAGATAGCTAAGACACTTTCCCTCCAAACCCATGGTACTGCAATAGTTTGGATACAACCAGCAGAGCTAAGCAGATATCATCAGGGGAGATGTGATTCCACCAGCAGCCAAGAGTTCAGAATTTTTTTTTTTTTTAGAGGGCAGTGTCACTGGACCTCATGTGGGATCTGAACCGGGGTTGCTGGCGTTCCAAGCCAGCTCTTAACCACTGTGCCACTTGGCTGGCCCCAAGAGTTCAGAATTTTACCCAAGTATCTCTGCTCAGTTTTTCTCACAGGATTCTGGGTTCACCTGCTATTATATATTTTTCAGCCACTTAATTAGCAAAGATTCACTCTTCCAGTTGTTTTACAGGAAACAAAAATAGTCAAGGCCTAGACTCTCTATTCTGAGAATTTGTCTAGATACAAAAGGCTGCTTTAATGAAAAAATAATTTGCAAAGAATTATAAAACAACATAACAACAACCATAAAGTAATATCTTAAAATTAAATGCACAAGAGTTAAAGATTTACATTAAAAAGTGAACAAATGGGGATATGTTTAATCAGAAAAGACCTAGTGAAGGTAGATCGTTTTCTGACATTTTAAAGGGATTTATAGATATGGATTTCCAGTGAGAAGAGGAGAAGGTTCAGCGAGAGGCAAAGATGTTGTATTGTTTCTACTGGAAACACTTTGGTGTGAAGAAATAAAAGAGGATCTAACCAAAACTGAAAACATAGCAAGTCCTGTGGAAGGAAATGCTATAATGAAGAATCTGGAATCTAATTAGAGTTTCCCATGTTGGGTAGCTTTACGCTTGAAACAATACAGCTCCTCTTAAACACAAAAACCTATTTTTAAATTTTGTATAAAACTTTATATATTTTATAGCATTTATTTTCCCACTAATGATAAAAATAACAACTATTCATGGTAGAAAATTTGAAAAATATAGTTAAGTACAAAGAAGAGGTTTAAAATCTTTCATAATATCACTATGTATAGACTTAACTACTGTGAACATCTATAGCCTTTCAATTAGATATTTTCTGTGTGTGTGTATCCATTATGTACATGGTACGCCTTACATACAAAATTGGATATTCTAGTGCACATAGAGCCTTTTACATTTTTTTCTGCTTTTAATATTTTTAAACATCTGCCATATGTGACACTTACAGAAACTTTTATGTTATTCTGATTTCATTAATGCTTTTATTTTTAGTTTCCCATTGTGTTTGGTAAAAAGGAGCAATTGCAAATATAAGCCCCAGTTATATTTTCTGGAAAAATAATCTGTAGTTGAATGAATCTCTTCGCTTGATATTAGTATATTTTGGTTTCCTAGATTAAAATATTCAGAGATAACTACATTAGTAAAGATTTGTTACATCCTGACTCTGTGAGCAATAAGGGACTAATCCCTTATTATTTGTTTCCAATTTCTTCTCGGATTTTAGAGTGTTCCTATTTCACTCAGGGAACTAGATGTCTTGTCTACAAATTAACCGTCTTTCCACTGTCAATGTCATTATCAAATCTCATTTATGAAAGAACCAGGGCACATTAAGGATATAAAGTCTTCAGTGAGTTCAAAATGTTGCATTGTACTAGTCTTCTATTGTTCCCTAAATAGTGTGACATGGACCAAAGTCCAGTATGCCCCTTTCCAAAATCAGGTTATCCTATTCACACACAAAAGGGAAGTTCATTTTTACTACGTCTCTGTGGAGGATATACAATTCAAAAGAGAGATTTAAAAGGCAATCTTATGTTAAATGCGGCTATTCAAGATGATAATTCTTTTTCTTCCTGGAAAAAAAAAGTTATATCCTTTATGCATTTGAGTCTCTTCTTGGAAATTTCTACCTATAGTTTGCCTGCTTCAGTATTCACTGCAGTAATAGACATAGGGAAGCACCTTTTCACTTTGTAGTGAATGCTCCATAAATAGAGAAACATAACATTGGAGGATGTTTTCCTATTGCCTGAAGAAGCTTTCCTCTGGAGATGCGCATGTTCTAAGCTGCCTTGGCAAGGAACAGACAAATATCTTATGCCTTGATCTCCATCTATTTCTGAAAACTTAGAAATGTGAAGGACATGGAGCATTTCAATGCAGGATGAAAGTAACTCCAGGAGAGAAGGCATCAATGCTGGCCGCTACATAGAAGTGTGTATCTTCCTCTACCATGTAGGGTAGGATGACCCTTCCAAAGCCTGGTGAGAAGTGTTTAATGAAAAGGTAGCAGTCTTGGCTGATGACTTGGCTTTTTTAAATGGGAAAACGTGTAGAACACATTGTTTAGGTTTGGCCACTTGCAAAAATATTGCAAGATAAAATATTTTCAGAACCCAAGGAAAATGCTTGCATGTTACTCCATTAGACACTACAAAGGTCAATTTTCAGAGACTGGCAATTTCCTTTTGTGCATAACAGTATGTCCTTCTCCTCAGATAGGGAAAAACAAGTCAGGTTTTCCTCAATTTCTGGGCATTACCATGAGAACTAATTTGGCTGAAGTTAATGCCAGCAAACAAAACAATCATTTAAAAACTCATTGCAACAGGGTTCACAGAATTCCAGGAGAAAATTTCAAGATAATCCCTGATGAGCTATATTGAGGAAGCATATTTGCTGAATTTAAAGATAGGAACCAGAGGTCCATTTTCTCCATGTTTTCTTTCTTGTGTCTTTTCACGCCACTAAGTGAGTGAGTGTACAAAGGAGCTAGATACAGAAATGAAAAAAAACAAAAACCACAAAACACAAAAACAGTAGAAAGACAACCCAAGTCAACGCATGGATATAGAGCAAGAATTCCCCAATTAAAAAAAAAAAATTGTAGCTCGTTGAAATTTTACAGAATAATACATTAGAAAGCCCGAGTTATCATGAGTTGACTCAGTAACAAGAGTATTTTAATAGAATAAAATTTATAATAAAAATAATCTGACATTTACCTAGATTATAAGTAAGTACATGATATCGAGGCCTAAGCTTAAGAAACACACATATTCTAAATATTATTTAGCATAGCCAAAATAAATGGTTCTGGAGTTTTCTGAAAGGAGGAGAAATTGGATGGAATGCCTGAAAAGTAATGGATCCATAGCGCAAGGGAATCTAGAGAACTGGCCCGGCCCGCTTTAGGGAAATGGGAATCCCGGGTCTAAATATTCAAGAACCAAGAACTACAGATTCTCTCTCATCCCACAGCTACCTTCCCTCAGGGCTGCCTTGTTTCCTACATCCTGAGGAACATCATTTATATTATATTCCACGTGAATGGTGGCCACTGGAATTGTGTGACAGGAGAGAGATCTCTCCCACCCAAAGGAAAATGTCAGGAAGAGTCGGCTACTGTTTGCCCCCTCATGCATACTCCGAACTTACACTCAAGCAGAGGACAACCATTTGTGCAGAATTGTGTGAATCAAGACTCAGTTTAAGATGTCAGAAAACCCAGTTCAAGCTGGCAAAGTCAAAAAAATTAAAAAGGAAATGTATTGTTTCATGCAGCTGAATACTCCAGGAGTACACTGGCTTCAGACAAACAGTTGGTGTCATCAGGATCCTGCCTGTCATTCCCCACACCTTGGCTCCACCTCCTCTGCATTGATTATTCTCTGCCGATACTTTGTAAATTGTTTAGCGCTATACAAACTACAAGACGAAGTTCTCCCAGTTCATAATGATCATTTTCTTCTGCCTTTGTTATTAATTCCAAACTCAACATAATCATCTGTGAGAACATTAACCTATTACTCAATAAGCAAGTAAGGACTTTGAAGAATAAAAGTGGCCATGCCCTTAAATAAACAGGCAGTTCAGTCTGAATTGGAATCTTTGGGGAGGCCCTGGGCACCTGCATTTTTAATAGCTCTCTAGGTGATACTTACGTGGAAGACACACTGGCATGCACATTCAACAAATAGCACTGAGTTGGCCTAAATTTGTGAACTGTTTAAAAGAATTCAGTAGTTTCTGTGGTATTAAAGTGTATCTAAATTATACTGTTATCAAACTTTTTATTTGGATATTCTAAGAATGGATGTTCCAGGTGTTTCCCAAAACACTGAGGACCCACAGATGTCTCTAAGCTTTACTTAAATTTCATTCGCAAATCCTATCCTCACCTTCAGATAAGTTTTATTCACATATAATTTCAGGGCAAAAGCTGGATGGAACTTGCAATCTACTTTAATTATCACAAATGTGTT
The DNA here is from genome assembly GCA_033961575.1 of Aselliscus stoliczkanus. Lineage (NCBI taxonomy): Eukaryota > Metazoa > Chordata > Mammalia > Chiroptera > Hipposideridae > Aselliscus > Aselliscus stoliczkanus. The sequence goes on from CM066728.1 coordinate 47,768,102, forward strand.
GGGATAATATGTTAAAATTAGTAACACATTTTTTTCTCCCAGTGTTGTCTTCTTCCCTTACCTTCATTCAAAGAGGATGACTAAGAGAGGGGGTGAAACAAGACAAAAAGCAGAAACGTCTGAAAGTCTTCCTGGTTTTGGTTTTCAAATGAACTTAAATAACAAATATCTGGGGCAAAGACAAAATATTTGAAAGAAACAGGAAGGTTCTATATCTATCTCCTGTGCCTACCACTCCCACCACCCATACATAAACCCTAGAAACATTTATCCTAGTTGGTGATAATGTAGCAATTCTGGAAGGCCTTATAAAGAAAACCCTTACAATGGCATTACTCCTGAGAGAAGGCATAACTGTGATGGACTTAGCTAGAAGAGAATATAGAAAGTCCAGAATCTCCAATACTTACTTTCCACACACACACAAAAACAAAAAAAAGTGCAAAAATATTCCTGAGTCCCACCTACCTTCACCAAGACTGGCACAGAAGTAAGAGAAAAAAATGAAGTCGCTAAGAGAGCTGTATGGACACCAAAAGGAGAAATTTTGACTGTCTTGCCTTAGCTGACTAAAGCTCTCGGTCATTTGATATGTGTTTTTTTCTGGGGAAAATGAACTTGACAAAGATGGATTGTCATTTGGAGAGCACAAGGAACACAAAACTTGAGCCATTCCATTCCCAAACCATAATTTGTGTATTTCTCAAAGAAAGGGAGAATAAAGTAATGGATTAATGACAAAGCCTTTGGATCTATTCATAACATTTTTAATGGATTTGTGCATTAGTTATCTATAACTGTATAACAAATGATCCCAAAGCTTATATTTTAAATTATAATGATTATGTATTATTTTGCACAGTTTCTGTGGGTTAAGGATTTGGGAGTAGCTTAGCTACATCACTTTGGCTCAGGCCCCTCATGAATCAAAATGTCAACTGAGACCTCACTCATCTGACAGCATGACTGAATTTAGAAGATTTACTTCCAAGATGGCTCCCTCTATGACTAGCCACTAGGTTCACAGTGCCTCTTGGCAGGAGGTCTCCATTCCTCTCTTCCTTACAGCTGCTTAAGGATCCTTATAAAATGGTGGCTGGCTTCCCCGACAAGAGATTCAAGAGAAGCCAAGGCAGAAGCCATATGTCTTTTGTGACCAAGCTTTGGACATTGTGCACTGTCATTTCCTCTGGGATTCTACTGGTTACGCAAGTCCAGCCTACTGATTATGGGAAAGCATTACACAAGATCAAGAATACCAGGAGGTGTGGCTCATTAGGCATCATCTTGGAGGCTGCCACAACTTGCTACTTTGTAATATTTCCATTAGACAATAAAAGATGCTTGTCCCAAGTGAGAAAAGAAACATTCTAATTAAATGTTATCCCTATTAATCATCTCAGATATCAAAGAGGAAGGAAGTGCACCACACTCTCAGAAGGAGGCAGTGATTGCGTTCTTTGACTCTGAATGAGCTTCTTTTCGTCTGTTTCCCTAAGAGAAGGTATCAGGTGGATATGGGAAGCTTCATCTTTGTTGCTTAGACCAAAGAAATAAAAATGAAACCTCACTCGCAAAACACTGAGAACGCTGTATGGATAATATCTGATTTTTATTTAATTTCATTTTGAATGGGAAAAAAAGCGCCATTGCTACAAAAAAATCATCTGATTAATGCCTGTTTCTTAAAATCCTGAACCTTTTACTCAATGCTTTATGAAAATAGCCAATTAACTTAGGACCTGGCAAAGAGAATGGACTTTTTCCTGATCCTTGTCCAAACATTCCCAGCAGTGACTGGTACATATACCAACGACTAAGGGAGAATCTGCAAACTCCCATCCCTGTACCCTGGTATTGGATAAGCCTCTAAAACCTGTATATAATCCTGGAAAGGTAGGTAGAACCACAAACAGCACAAGGAATGCATACGCTAAAAAATTAAGATGCAGAAAAATAATGTAGGTTTTGCTTCTTACACACATGTCCAAAATATCCACTGCCCAAGTAGTCTGATAAAAATCAAACCAGGGCTTGAAGCAGAAGACAAAAATATCACTAATTCTATCTACATAAAACAAAACAATTGGGTAACTTAATCCATTTGTTCACTCCATTTAGTCAACTCAATTAAAAAAAAATCTTCAAAGAAAGTTTTAAACAAAATTACATAGTAATCTTGCCTCTGGTAAGGACAGCAATAATAATAAAATAAATAATTTGTATGCCTACCATTACACTAGGCACATTTCTTTCATATCATTTGTTTCCCAGCAAAACTGAGGCTTGTGCATTATTTCTTCCAATTTTCAGCTGAGAAATCTGAGAGTCAGGAAAATTAAAGAACTTATCCAAGGATATTTGGTAAAGCCTGGGTTGGAATTTCTGACTCCAAAACCCTGTGTGCACTCCTCTTAGCACATGGTCTTCAGTAAAGTGGCTTTGTTTTTTGAACAGAAGGCAAATTTCAAATACTCTGGGGAAAATATTTCCAAGCGAAATATGACAAAGATAACCTATGTACAAAATAGGAAAAAACCCATTCACTATCATTACCAATTCTCACAAGTACCCACTATGCCCAAAGTACTCTAAGATTTTAAAAAATCATGTAGCTCCAAAATTGAGCAACGTGGCATGGCAGCAGCACCAGATGGAACATGACACCAGAAATGAAAAAATTCTTTACCACACGTTAACTTCTCAGTCCGAGATATTGACTGCAAAATTGCTCAGAACAGATGTAAAGGGAAAGGCCTGCTCATCAACCAGCTCACCTCAGAGAAAACCTCACATGCCTTCATTTTATAATATATTCCTTATCTACATTTTATAATGTAGACCTTATACTCATCTAGTTGCAACTTCAGAAAAATAACTTAACTTGGAGACCTTTGAACAAATGTGTTTACTAGCCCAAAGGTGTCTTTATCCATGTTTTAAACAGAAAAACTGAGCCATAAAAATTCACTCTTCCCAAGTCATACAAGTGGAATCAGCCAAAGAATTTTTCCCTATAACTTCAAGTACTGTACTTTGTTTGTCCTTGCAACATAGTCCTATATGTCCAAAGTTTCTCAACCTTTTGGAAAATGAAATCATTCATAGAAAAAAAATGTATTTTAGGATTATAAAACAATGCAGAGTTTATTACTTTAGTACATTGACTCTGGAGTTAATATTAATTAGTTATGGCTATACAATTATTGTTTTATCACTTCATTCTGTGTAGCTGTGTCACTGCTCAGAAATTTTTGAAATGGCTTTTTGCAAATTGGAGGGAAGGGGAGAAGCTGCAGAAAATATGTTTTACGTGGTTAGAATTCAGTTCCCAGATGACTTCTTTTCAGTCCTGCTGGACGGACCTCAGCAGTAGCATGCTGGCATCCGTGAGGAAACAAAATAATTATGCAATTATTATAAAACTCTGTGTTCAATAATACTTTTCACTTCCCAAATGGGGAAGAGAAAGAAAAAAAAGAAAGAAAGAAAAAAGAACAGTCCTCTCATCTTGTGTAGATTCCTCCAAAGTATTTGATGACATAGAAGAAAATTTACAGCGTTATTTCAATGTGCGTCCAAGATTTTCTTGCTCTGAAGGGTCAAATTGGCTGTGCAGTTTAAAACTCAAAATCCTTTCCACAAAAAAGAAAAGAAAAAGACTGAAATTCCATCTGAAGCCCAAAACAGCTTTTTAAAAAGTGAAATTTTAAAAAATTTGGTATATTTATGTTTCATTTCACTATCTTCAGTATTTTGAAAGACACTAGAAGCCAAATTACTACTCAAAAATCTCACCATAAAAAAAAAAATTGTGTTTCTAGGTCTACAGAAAGGACTAAAATTCCCTTTGTAGGATGATTTTCATCACTTTCAAAGAGACTATAGATATGACTGCTCTTTAAATACTAGTCTCACAAATTCCTGCTATTTAAATTTTTTAATCTCTTAGAAATGTGCCACTACCTAATACAAATGTGATTTAATTTGATCTGATGTGTCTGGACCTTCAATAGAATCTAGATTAGACATAGATAACGTTTCAATTTTCTTATCTAAAGTGCTGTCTATAATTCTTATATTTAACACAGGACTGATGCAAATAGAGCTGAGTGTTACCTGTAACCCTTTAACACCCTAGAAAAGAATCCCAGGATGAGCTTATTGGTTTTTCCCAACCACTTTCTTTATGGGTTCATTTCACATCTATTGCACACCTTGCAAAAATATAGGTCTGAAGGATCTGAATG